>OX638072.1:8006456-10406456 GCA_951804385.1 Trifolium dubium | reverse complement strand
TGGTGTAAAAAATATAGGACACCAACACTGCTACCTATTTATTAATTTATTTATAAAAGATCTAAATTAAGAATTAAAATACATACATACACACCTTACTTAAGCAATTCATTTGATTAAAAAAAGCGTTGTTGTAATCTAAGTTAATGTATATAGTCCCTCGTTTAGCAACAGATTTGTTACACATCTTTAACTATTGAATCTACTTTTTTTGGTATGGAAGCTTATAATAAGAAAAAGGAAAAACTAAGTACGAGGGAAGAAAGTTTTCATTGCGTTATTTTTAAGAGGTTCCCGGAGACCTTCTAGAGGAGATGTATGAGTCACGAGATCGGCATCTGATGATGCTCCAAGTTTAGCGAAAAAGTCAGCACATTAATTCCCTTCTCTAAGTGTATGATGGAGAGCACCATTGATTTGAAAGAGCAACTACTTGATATCCTGGATCAACACAACATAAACTATTGAATCTACTTTGTGAGGAAGCGGAGAAAAAAAATTAAAATATTTATCTAAGTGTTCCGACACGCCTCATATAAGTGTTATATAGATGTCGAACACCGGTCGAAAGATTATCAAGAAAGAAAAAATACTTATTTAAGACACTTGTCTGGCACATGCCGTACGAGTGTCGGACATCGTGGCTGTTGGAAAATAATAAGGTATGCACAATAAAGCCAATCAACTATGTAATCTATTTTCAAATATAATAAAGTATCGGTTTTCATTATACTCCACTATTTAGTGAAATAGTTGATTTGATAATGTCCTTGATTTAAATTATAGACGTGTTATCGTGATAGAGATTATGATAATGAGAAACATGTCTTTTATTATTTTAAATCTTAATAGTTCTTGATCGTATGATTATTGAGAAAAAGGATATCAATAATTAGGGTAGATCAATATATATGTGATGGTCTTTTATTGGATAAAAATTAATACATCTCATTTATTAAATTGCATATATAGATGATGCATATAGTGATATGATCATTGAACTGACTAAGCTTAGAATTTCTAATGGTCGATATTACCTTAAACTGTCAATAGAAATTCTAAAGAAGAAATATAATAATTTTTCTTTGACCTGAGATTAACATAGTAATTAACATTTTATTTATTGTACTCTAATTCTGGACACCTAGTATCTCACGGTATTAGTTGAAAGGATATTGGGTACGATTAAATACTTGTATAATTAATGATTATTCAAGATGGGATCTGTCAGCTCTTGGTAATGAGTTTGAACTCTATGATGAAACCCTGGCCAGGTGAATTGAATAGAAAAGAGTTTCTTAAGTCATATATGTTAACTTTTTAGAGTTTGACAATAGTACCATACTCTAGAGTTAACCAGAGTTGTAACGACAGAAGAAAAATAAATATAGTATTCTTCTAATGGTTCTTGAAAGTAAAATAGTACTTCATACTATCCGGACGTTAAGGAGTGTTACTAGACGCCTACCTTGATTAATATATTGATTTGATTAATATATTACCGGCTTAATATTGAACCTACAAAGTCACACACAAACGAGTATTTTAATTCTTACTATGGAATTATTTTATTTGACAAATTAAATTAGTGAATTTAATTAAGATAAAATTATAATTCTAAGTGGAATATTATTTTATTTTTTGCTAGTACAAAGAATATAAATAATATAAATATAAATTGAGCAAATCTGTTTACGAAATATATATATATATATATATATATATATATATATGGACGGTGAATGTACATATGAACAAGCAAAGCATAGAAATTCACGTGGACTATGTAAAGAGAATTAACATGTAATAATTGATTCATAGTGAAGGCAATTAACATGTTAATTAATTTTCATATTAGTGGAAATATGAAAGGAAAATTTTTCTATTAAGTGGGAATTGATTTCTTTTATTTTGATGAAAGTTCATTCGCCTATAAATAGATACTATATACTTGTTCAAAATACACAACATTTCATCATGTATGTATTTGCTTAGTTTTCTTGTTTCACAAACGCAAAAATTGCTAGTAAGTATTAAGCTCGGTGTGGACAGCGTAGAGACTTCACACTATTGAAGAAATTTTTATGATTCAGGAACTGATTAACAGGTACACATTTACTGTTTTATTAGTTTATAATATAATTTAAACAAAAAGAATAGATCCAATTTTATCCGCTGTGCGTGTTATGAACACATTTATCTTTTAATTGGTATCAAAGCCTGTTTTCTTTTATGTTTAAATTATATTTTTTTTGAGTTATCACGAAACTATTATTTATTATTCGTCACGTAATTGCTTACCACATGATATTCAAATTCAAAATTTGTATTAGTAGATGCGTGACATAATAAAGAAATAGTTTTGATTCTATTTCATTTTGATGAATCACTTATAAAGAATCAAATGATACATAGTTTATGCATAATCAGTTGATCTATTTTTGTTGAGACATAAAATTAGTTTTGTTTCTATCTCATTTAGATGAACTGATTATGAGGAATATATGCATAGATATATATGTATTTATGTGTTTGCTTCTGTCTGCATCACTTGTGTGTTTCCGGAGTAACATATACTGATATGGCACTAATCAATTGATACATATATAATATAGATATTATATTGCTGATTTGTTTTTTGGGTTAATACGTAATCTGGAAATATTGGTTAGCATTGATATATTAATTTTTGTATAAGATACAAATCTGTAATATAGTTAATTAATAGTTAATAGCAAGGAACGACCTGACTAACAGGTGACTTCTAATTAACGATTAATTATAGTATATGATACGAACACTGAAATTAATTATATACTCGACGTCTGGACTACCCAGAGGAGTGTTAAAATTGATTTATAAAGTGATATATATACTAATTTGAATGGCCTGATAAACAGGAACTTTTGGTATGATATATTTTCTGTTTGATACATCTTAAACTTAAAATATATATATGAGATTAGACTTGACAACCAAGTGACTTGTATATAATTTTTCTTTTAAGAAATAGTTATCTAATATCATGATTTATTTTGATAAACAGTATGTCTTCTTTGTCACTCCGCGGAATACTTGAGTCTGGAAAATTGGTTGGATCCAATTATGACGATTGTCAGATGACCGATTATCCCAAAAGTTTAAGCTGTTAGGAAAGGGCACATCAATGGTTTTATATTATTTCTAACACGCCCCCTCACGAAAGAGCCCATTGGGCTTGAAGCGTGGATAATGCATAGGCCCACCTACTATATGCTTAAAATTCCACTTTTTAATTAGAAAGTGAGAGGAGTGGGAATCAAACTCTAGACCATTTAGTCATAGAGGCTCTGATACCATGTCAGATGACCGATTATCCCAAAAGCTTAAGCTGTTATGAAAGGGCACATCAATGGTTTTATATTATTTCTAACAGTACCGTGGCCTGAGAATTGTTCTCATGCATGAAAAATTGATTGACATCATTGACAAACCTGCTGTGGATGCACCGGTTGACCCAACCGACAGTGAAGCAACCAAGACTCATGAGAAGTATTTGGAACAAAGCCTTACTGCTAAGTGTATCATCCTAGCATCTATGAGTCCCAATCTTCAAAGGAAACATGAGGATATGGACCCTCGTGAAATTATCGAACATCTTAAGAAGATGTACGGTGGACAGAGTAAGACAGCTAGATATCAGTTATCTAAAACTCTGTTCAGGTCTTCATTGAAGGCAAATGATAAGGTTGGACCTCATGTGTTTAAGATGATTGATCTCATCGAACAGCTTGAGAAATTGGGTTGCAAAATTGGGAAAGAGCTTTCTCAAGATTTAATTCTGCAGTCGCTTCCTGATTCATTTTCACAATTTGTTGTGAATTTCAATATGAATAAGATGAACACCGATTTGCATGAAATGCTTAACTTGTTGATTGATTATGAGAATCAATTCTCCTCTGAAAACAAAAATGAAACTGTCATGGTTGTTGGCAAGACTTTTAAGAAAAAGGGCAAGGGAAAGTTTAAAAAGAAACCTTTTGGACCCACGGGTGGTGTGACCAAACCCAAGCACAAAAAGGTCAATGCTAATTAAGTTGATGCTGAATGTTTCTATTGTAAGGAGAAGGGACATTGGAAGAGAAATTGCAAGAAGTATCTTGAATCTCTAAAGAAACCAGGTAAGACATCAATGAAAAATGTTTTCATGATTTCTTTAACTGTTATTGATCCTACCACTTGGGTATTAGATACCGGTAGTAGTTTTCACATATGTAATACATTGCAGGGACTGCAGATAACCAAAAGGTTGAATAAAGGTGAAGTAAACCTTCAAGTTGGGAATGGAGCAAATGTTGCCGCTGTAGCAATAGGATCAATCTCGTTAATATTACCCACTGGCAAAGTGCTAGTGCTAGATAATTGTTATTACGTTCCGAAATTTATTTCAAATGTAATTTCAATTTCTATGTTGGACAAGTGTGGTTTTCGTATTATTTTTAATAATAATATTTGCTCTATTTATCATAATGATGATTTATATGCAAATGGTTGTCTCCAACGTGGTATATATGTCTTACCAAATGTGAATTATAATTCAGTTTTGCATGTTACTTCTGGTTTCAAAAGAGAAAGAGATAATCAGATAAACAAAACATATCTTTGGCATTGTAGGCTTGGTCATATTGGTGAGAAGAGAATTAACAAGTTACACAAGGAAGGTTACCTTGACAATTATGATTATGAATCATATGAAACTTGTGAATCTTGTCTCAAAGGAAAAATGACCAAATCTCCATTTATTGGAATTGGAGAGCGAGCTTCTGAATTATTGGGACTAGTTCATACCGATGTTTGTGGACCCATGAAAATTCAAGCCAAAGGAGGATATTCTTATTTTATAACCTTCACTGATGATATGTCTAGATATGGTTTTTTATATCTTATGAAACATAAATCTGAATCATTTGAAATGTTCAAAAGATTTCGTTGTGAAGTTGAAAAACAAACCGGTAAGAATATCAAAATGCTTAGATCAGATAGGGGAGGAGAATATCTTAGTGAAAATTTCATTGGTTATCTAAAAGATAATGGAATTTTGTCACAGTGGACACCTCCTGGAACACCACAACACAATGGTGTATCTGAAAGAAGAAATCGAACCTTATTAGATATGGTTAGATCTATGATGGGGTTCACCGATCTTCCAATAAATTTATGGGGGTATGCTTTGGAAGCTGCGGCCTATATTTTGAATAAAGTACCTTCAAAATCAGTCCCCACAACTCCATATGAGATATGGAAAGGATGTAAACCAAATCTAAAGCATGTTAGAATTTGGGGTTGTCCTGCTTACGTTAAGAGACTACAAACAGATAAACTTGATGCAAAATCTAGTAGGTGTAGGTTCATTGGGTATCCAAAAGAAACAATGGGATATTATTTTTACCAACCTTCTGACCATAAAGTGTTTGTGGCTAGAGGGGGAACTTTTCTTGAAAGAGAATTTCTTGCAGATGGGAGTCACGGTAAGCAAATAGAACTTGATGAAGATCAAGAAAGTAATGAAATCCCAACATCTCAAGAAACTGAGAATGAGGTGGAGAACTCTCCCTTAGATGTTTTAAAGATTGCACCAAGGTTATCTACTTCGACTACATTGGTTGAAGAACCAATTGTAGATCAAGAACAGGTTGATGAACCGATTCTTGAAAATGTTCACCAACAAGTTAATCCAATGCAAGACCCTGTCAGAAGATCTACTCGAGTGCATCGTGCACCTGAAAGGTTAAACTTAATGGTGAAAGATGACACTATGAGTGAAGATTGTCATACTGATGATGATCCTAAAAGCTATGAAGAGGCTATGCAAAGTTTGGATCGTGATAAATGGATAAAAGCTATGGAATCTGAAATGGAATCAATGAAGATCAACAAAGTTTGGACTTTGGTTGAAGCTTCAAACAATATAAAACCTATTGGTTGTAAATGGGTTTTCAAGAAAAAGATCGGAGCAGATGGAAAGGTTGAGACCTATAAAGCTCGTCTTGTTGCCAAAGGATATCGTCAAAAAGAAGGAATAGATTATGATGAAACTTTTTCCCCTGTGGCAATGATCAAATCGATTCGTATTCTACTTGCCATAGCAGCATACTATGATTATGAAATATGGCAAATGGATGTGAAAACAGCTTTTCTCAATGGTGAGTTAAAAGAGGAAGTGGACATGACACAACCTGAAGGATTCACATCATTGTCTGATCATAACAAAGTTTGCAAATTACAACGATCGATCTATGGATTAAAACAAGCTTCTAGAAGTTGGAACATTCGTTTTAATAACACAATTGAAAAGTTCAATTTTGTTAAATGTGAAGAAGAACCTTGTGTTTACAAAAAGTTCAGTGGGAGCTCAATCATTTTCTTAGTACTATATGTAGATGACATATTACTTTTTGGAAATGATATACCGTCAATGCAAAGTACAAAGGCTTGGCTATCTGAACAATTCTCCATGAAAGACTTAGGAGAGGCAGCTTATATCCTAGGGATAAAGATTTATAGAGATAGATCTAAAAGGTTGCTTGGACTCTCACAGTCTATGTACATTGATACCATCTTAAAAAGGTTTAACATGGAAAATTCCAAACGAGGCTATTTACCTGTGGGAATGGGAATTTCTCTTAGTAAGGAAAATTGTCCTAAAACTCTTGAAGAAAGAGAACGCATGAGTAAAGTTCCTTATGCTAATGCAGTGGGAGCCATCATGTACACCATGACTTGTACACGTCCTGATGTCGCTTATGCACTGGGTATAACTAGTCGATATCAAGCAAACCCAGGTGAGGAACACTGGAAAGTGGTTAAGACCATTCTTAAATACTTAAGAAGGACTAAAGATCAATTCCTCATTTATGGAGATTCTGAATTAAATCTTAAAGGTTATACTGATGCAAGTTTTGCATCAGACAAGGATGATAGCAAATCTATTTCAGGTTATGTCTTCACATTAAATGGTGGTGCAATAAGTTGGAAAAGTTCCAAACAAGCTACGGTAGCTGATTCGACTACCGAAGCGGAGTACATAGCAGCAAGTGAGGCTGCTAAAGAAGCGGTCTGGATGAAAAAGTTTATATCTGAACTTGGAGTGGTCCCTTCTATAGAAGACTCTATACCATTATTATGTGACAATAATGGAGCTATTGCTCAAGCAAAGGAACCAAGATCACATCAGAAGTCCAAGCATATTCTTTGAAGATATCACTTGATCAGAGAGATTATTGAACGTGGTGACGTCAAAATTGAGAAAGTTGATGGAAAAGAAAATGCGGCAGATCCTTTCATAAAGGCACTTGGCATAAATGTTTTTGACAAGCACAAGTGTGAAATAGGATTAAAGTACATGACTGATTGACTTTAAGTGCAAGTGGGAGATTGTTGGAAAATAATAAGGTATGCACAATAAAGCCAATCAACTATGTAATCTATTTTCAAATATAATAAAGTATCGGTTTTCATTATACTCCACTATTTAGTGAAATAGTTGATTTGATAATGTCCTTGATTTAAATTATAGACGTGTTATCGTGATAGAGATTATGATAATGAGAAACATGTCTTTTATTATTTTAAATCTTAATAGTTCTTGATCGTATAATTATTGAGAAAAAGGATATCAATAATTAGGGTAGATCAATATATATGTGATGATCTTTTATTGGATAAAAATTAATACATCTCATTTATTAAATTGCATATATAGATGATGCATATAGTGATATGATCATTGAACTGACTAAGCTTAGAATTTCTAATGGTCGATATTACCTTAAACTGTCAATAGAAATTCTAAAGAAGAAATATAATAATTTTTCTTTGACCTGAGATTAACATAGTAATTAACATTTTATTTATTGTACTCTAATTCTGGACACCTAGTATCTCACGGTATTAGTTGAAAGGATATTGGGTACGATTAAATACTTGTATAATTAATGATTATTCAAGATGGGATCTGTCAGCTCTTGGCAATGAGTTTGAAGTCTATGATGAAACCCTGGCCAGGTGAATTGAATAGAAAAGAGCTTCTTAAGTCATATATGTTAACTTATTAGAGTTTGACAATAGTACCATACTCTAGAGTTAACCAGAGTTGTAACGACAGAAGAAAAATAAATATAGTATTCTTCTAATGGTTCTTGAAAGTAAAATAGTATTTCATACTATCCGGACGTTAAGGAGTGTTACTAGACGCCTACCTTGATTAATATATTACCGGCTTAATATTGAACCTACAAAGTCACACACAAACGAGTATTTTAATTCTTACTATGGAATTATTTTATTTGACAAATTAAATTAGTGAATTTAATTAAGATAAAATTATAATTCTAAGTGGAATATTATTTTATTTTTTGCTAGTACAAAGAATATAAATAATATAAATATAAATTGAGCAAATCTATTTACGAAATATATATATATATATATATATATATATATATATATATATATATATATGGACGGTGAATGTACATATGAACAAGCAAAGCATAGAAATTCACGTGGACTATGTAAAGAGAATTAACATGTAATAATTGATTCATAGTGAAGGCAATTAACACATAAAATTTTAATACTTGTGTACCTTAATGAGTAGTCTTCAAGTTGGTTTTTGATCCATATCACTTGTGTGCAATAATTTGTAGCTGATACATACTCAGCTTCAGTAGTTGATAGTGCTATGGTGTTTTGCTTTCTGCAACTCCAACTTACAAGAGCTTCACCAAGAAATTGACAAGATCCACTAGTGCTTTTTCTTTCCATTTTATCACCAGCATAATCAGCATCACAGTAGGCTTTCAAGTTGAAATGTGATCCTTTTGTATACCATAGTCCAACATCAGTTGTTCCAACTAGGTATCTAAAGATCCTTTTGACTGCAGTAAGATGTGATTATTTTGGTGCAGTTTGAAACCTTGCACATAGACCAACAGAGAAAACAATATCTGGTCTACTTGCAGTGAGATAGAGAAGTGAACCAATCATTCTTCTATATTCTTTCTCTGAAACACTTTTTCCATTCTCATCTTTGTCTAAACTTGATGATGGATGCATAGGAGTTGGCATGATCTTTGATTCATTCATCTTGTATTTCTTCAAGAGATCATTTATATACTTTTCTTGACAAATGAAAATGCCATTTTCTTGTTGCTTGATTTGCAAGCCAAGAAAGAAACTGAGTTCTCCCATCATACTCATTTCAAATTCATTTTGCATAAGGTTTGAAAACTCCTCACACATTTTTTCATTTGTAGCACCAAAGATGATGTCATCAACATATACTTGCACAATCAACAGATCATTATTGTTTTCTTTTCTAAACAGTGTTGTATCAATTTTTCCTCTTGAAAAGTTGTTGTTAAGTAAAAAAGTGCTTAGTCTTTCATACCATGCTCTTGGGGCTTGTTTAAGTCCATATAGAGCTTTGGTAAGTTTGAAAACATGATGAGGTTTATGTTCATCTTCAAAACCAGGAGGTTGATGCACATAAGCTTCTTCATTTAGAAAACCATTTAAAAAAGCACTTTTGACATCCATTTGAAAAAGTTTGATGTTTTTATGAGATGCAAATGCAAGTAATATTCTAATGGCTTCTAACCTAGCAACAGGAGCAAATGTTTCATCATAATCAATTCCTTCTTGTTGATTATAGCCCTGAGCAACTAGTCTTGCCTTGTTTCTCGTCACCTTGCCATTTTCATCCAATTTGTTTCTAAACACCCATCTAGTTCCAATGATTGAATGATCTTTAGGTTTTGGTACTAGATTCCACACTTCATTCTTTTCAAACTGTAGGAGTTCTTCTTTCATAGCATCTACCCAAGAGTTGTCAACAATAGCTTCATCAATAGACTTAGGTTCTATCTGAGAGATCATTGCCAGATTGTTCTCCTGATTAAAAACAGATCTTCTAGTTTTGACTCCATCTTTAGGACTTCCAATGATTTGCTCTTGTGGATGATGTGTGTTGATTCTCCAAGTCTTTGGAGGTTCTTGAGGTGTATCATCATCTTCTTTAGGTTCAGAATTTTCCATTGGTTGAGTGTCTTCACTAAGCTCAGAATTCTGATTATCCTTTTCATTTACATCATCTTCTTTCACTTCATTTGTCTCTTCTTCAAATTCATTAAATTTGACATGCATGCTTTCTTCCAAAGTTTGAGTTCTCAAGTTATAGACTCTATAAGCTTTTGATGTTAGAGAATATCCCAAAAATATTCCCTTGTCTGACTTTGAATCAAACTTACCCAAGTTGTCCTTGATATTCAAAATATAGCAATAACATCCAAAGATATGAAAATAAGAAATGTTTGGCTTTCTGCCTTTCCAGAGTTCATATGGAGTTTTGTTCAAAACCTTTCTAATGGTGAATCTGTTTAAAATATAGCAAGAAGTACTAATGGCTTCAGCCCAAAAGTATTTTTCAACATTTGATTCATTTATCATAGTTCTTGCCATCTCTTGTAGAGTTCTATTTTTCCTTTCAACAACTCCATTTTGTTGAGGAGTTCTTGGACAAGAAAAATTATGAGAGATGCCATTATCATCAAAGAATGATTCAAATAGTGAGTTTTCAAATTCACCACCGTGATCACTTCTTACTGAGATGATATTGGTTTCTTTTTCATTTTGAACTCTTTTACAAAAGTTTTTGAAAGCTTCAAAAGATTCATCTTTATGTTTTAAAAACAGAACCCATGTGAACCTTGAATAGTCATCAACAATAACAAAGCCATAATTTTTACCACCAAGACTTGTGGTTTTGACTGGACCAAATAAATCTATGTGTAGCATTTCAAGAGGTCTTTTTGTTGAAATAAAATCTTTAGGTTTAAAACTGCTTTTGACTTGTTTTCCTCTTGTGCAAGCTTCACATACTTTATCCTTGTCAAAACTAATCTTAGGTAGTCCTATGACTAGATCAAGTTTGGAAATTTTTAAAATTGTTTTCATGCTTACATGACCAGCCCTTTTATGCCAAATCCATTTCTCTTTTTCAAGTGAAACAAAACAGGATTCAGTGGGAAGTTCATCTAAATGTAAGGCATAAATGTTTCCTTTCCTTGATCCATTTAGAAGAGTTTTACCAGATGATGATTGAATGATTTCACAAGTATGAGGTTTAAATATAACTTCAAAACCATTGTCACAAAGTTGACTAATGCTTATCAAGTTATGTTTAAGTCCTTTTACATAATGAACATTTTCAATTTTTGCTGAATTTATCTTACCTATGACACCATTACCTTTGATGTAAGCTTTTTCATTGTTACCAAAAGTTACAGCTCCTCCATCCTTCTTTTCCAAAGATAGAAAGTTCAGCTTATCTCCAGTCATATGCCTTGAGCAACCACTGTCCAAGTACCAAGGCTTTTTCTTGACTGCTAGATGACATACCTACATTTTTATTTAATAATTCTTTAGGTACCCATAGTCTTTTGGGTCCATGAGGGTTAGTATGATATGGTCTTCTCTTGTACTGATATGGTCTCTGAAAAGATTTTCTGAAAAAATGTTGTTTCTTCAGAACATTCTGAGAACGTTCTCTTCCTGTATGTGAGTATACCCGTTTTTTCTTATCAAAACAAAAGGCTTCAAGATGTCCATCTCTTGAACAATAAGTACATTTGTATCTATGTGTTTGTTTATCATTTTCAGGAAAAAGGATATCATGTTTTTCTTTTTGAGGAACAAAAAACTTTTCATACAATTTTTGTTTTTGAAAAGCTTTAAAACCTACACCAGTTTTGTTGTGAACACTGGATTGAGATCCCATGATTTTTTCAAAAGTATCAGTAGCTTTAACAAAACATGTTATATCTTTTTCAAGTTCAGAAACATTTTGTTTCAAAATGATATTCTCTTTCTGAATATTTGTTTTATCAATGGTATTTTGTTTTTCTAAAAGATCTTCATATTGCATGGATAACTCTTTATGAGCATCTTGCATACCACTGATAACATCCTTGTATTTACTATTCATAGATTTTAGTTCATCATTTTCCTTTTTCAAAATGGTGAGTTCATCTCTAAGTTTTCCATTTTTTTGATTCAAAACTTGAGTGTCATAAAAGAGATTATCAAATAAACATTCAGTTTTCTTACATGATGAGCAAGGTTCAAGGCTTACCTCTTCTGTGTCTGATTTGGTCATAAGACAAACATTTGCTTCTTCTTCTCCTTGAGATTCATCTGAGTCATCCCAAGTTGCCATTAGAGACTTCTTCTTGAATGTAGGTCTCTTCTGTTTGTTCTTAGGACAATCAGTCTTGTAATGCCCTACTTGATTGCATCCAAAGCATGTAATTTGACTCATGTCAGTTTCTGGCTTTGGACCATTTCTCCTTGCTTGGAATGATTTTTTGATGTTGTTTCTTTTCATCATCAGCCTTTGAATTTTCTTGGATAAGAATGCATATTCTTGTTGACATTCTTCTTCATCATCAGATGAGTCTTCATCATTCTAAGATTGCTCTCCTACTTGTGCTTTCAAAGCAATAGTCTTTTTCTTCAAAGGCTTGTCTTCTTGAAGTATTGCTTCATGAGCTTTGAGAGATCCAAGAAAGTCATCTAATTTGACATTTTTAAGATCTTTGGCTTCTGTAATTGCTGTAACAATATGTCTCCATGATTTTGGTAGACATCTCAGCACTTTTCTTATTCTTTCATGATTAGTGTACTTCTTGCCAAGAGAATTGAGTTCATTAATGATGGTAGTGAATCTTCCATACATTTGATCTATGGATTCATCTTCCTGCATTTCAAATAGCTCAAACTTTCTCACACCAATATCAATTCTAGTTTCTTTGATGATACTGGTTCCTTCATGATGAGTTTCGAGTTTTTCCCACATTTCTTTAGCTGTGTTGCACTCCATGACTCTATCATATTCTTCTCTGCCTAGAGCACTCTTTATAAACATTTTGGCCTTGATGTTTAGGAGTACTCTTTCAGCTTCAGCAGTGGTCCAGTCCTTTTGTTCCTTTGGTGTGGATTCTTTTGTGAGAGGTACATACTCTCCTTGTTCTACAACTGGCCACATGTAATTGTCCTGTGATCTTAGAAACAATTCCATTTTATCTTTCCAGTAGTAGTAATCATTTCCTTCAAATAGAGGAGGTCTATGTGAGGATCCTCCTTCAGAAATAAACTTTGCAGATTTAGACATGACTTCCTTCCTGAGTCTTTTCCTCTAGCACTTGTTAGATGCTCAACCTATAGAGGCCGTGCTCTGATACCAATTGAAGTAGCAAAGTTTCACAAGAAATGGGGGGTTTGAATTGTGACCTTTTAAAAATTAAGCTTACAAAACAAAACAACTTAGTTAGTTTAAAAACAGTTTTGTTAAACAGAGACAGAACGTTCTGAGATCGTTCTCGTTAGTGCAGACAGTTTATAACAAACAAACAATATAAGTGTATGCTGTGTGTGCAATTGTAAAGGAGTAAAGAGAGAAGGAATAACACACAGCAATTTATACTGGTTCACCCAAATGTTAGGCTAGTCCAGTCCCCACTCATGTGAGATTTATCACTAGTATGAATGAGATACTACCGATCTCTCAATACAAATCTTCTTCTTCTATGATCTAGACCAAGATCAAATTCTTTTCTGCCTCTAGTCAGTCCTGACTATCCAAGGCTTACCTCTAGTCAAAACCTGACTATCCAAGGTACTCTCAATCAATAGTTACGTATTGACTTGAGGATTTCTTTCTTTTACAAGAAGGTTTTGTTTCTGGATCTAAGCTTATACAATGACTCACACCAGAGATTGATAGGCTTATGTAAACAACTCAGTACACTCTATATATGTGATCCAAAGATTGATAGCAGAGCTGGAGTGTTGAGTAAACAAAACAGAGCTTTGATTGCTTGAGAACTAAACTGGATATATGCAAACTTGTAACTAAACTTCTCTTAAACTTGTCACTCTTCAAGTGCACCATGGGGTGCTATTTATAGATGCCAAATACGCTCCTGATGCTTAGTCATCAATTATAGACGTTTGAAAGCTGTAATAGAGCCGTTGCATCCTTCAAATGATAGCTCATAGAAAGTTTGCTGCATAATTCAAATCTGTGAGAACGTTCTTCAAACACTCTCCCAGTTTCTTCATTTTCACCAAAAAAAGGTGATGAGCTGTAAACAGTTGTAGCAGGCTGTATGAAGCTTGTTCTTCAAGTATATATGTTGTATTAGCCGTTGTGCATCAAATCAAAGTACATTGAACAGCTGGATATTCAATTTGAATGTTCAAGTACAAAACTGCCTAGGTTAGAGAACGTTCTGGTATCGTTCTCTCCATTCTGGGCTGATGCAAGAATTCATGAGTGGGATTTTCTTGATCATAAACAGCTGTAGTGGAGCGTCTAAACAGCTGAGGCTAGTGTAGGTAGCTGTCCATGTTGTCCTTTGCAAGTACAAACCTTCTTGTCTTATGTGGGAGATACTTTGGAGAATGTTCATTGAAAGTACATTTGCAAGTACCTTGCCAACTATGAGTTCAGGTGCTTGCTGCTGCATTGTGATTGGTCTATGATAAACCATAAGATCCAAAACTCAGTAGAAACACTAGTTCACACGTGCTTGTCTTCATTGTGCATTGATTCCTTTCCTTAAACATGTCATACAAGGAATGTTCTTCATGCACATGGTCTTGTTTGGCCTTAAATGACTTATTCACTGTTGAGATACTGATTTGAAGTCCAATGATAAAGTGGAATAATGTCTTGTAGCCTGATGAAACATTATTAAGTGCTTGTGACAAGAATCACTTTTGAAACCTGTGCTGACTGTTATTCAGAGAGCGTTCTCGGATCGTTCTCTGCAGTAGTGTTCATTTCTTTCACAAAGAGTGATGATTGATCATGATTTTGCAATTTGATCTAGCTTATTAAAATCACTCAAAAGCACATGTTAGATCACAAACTGATCAGAATATAAATGAAAATATAATTGAAGATGTTTGTTATCTTTAAAACATCATTTAGGGATTTTGCTTCAACAAACGCGAGCGTTCCAATTAACAACAAAAGTATTTCATAAAACAATCGAGTAAGCGGAAGACACCTAGATCGGTAGTCTTTTTGCACCTCGACTAAAGGAAAACTTGTATAGCCCTTTGAGAGTAAACAATGACAATTCGAATTTCACGAACAAATATTCGAATTCAATCAATCTAACGATTTTATCAAATTATACAATCAACACACAAATTCACAAGTTTCACAATTGATCGCAACAACGTTTATGAAACTTGATTTTCGTCGCTGGAAATCAAGTTTCGCGATAAAGCAAATAAAACGAAACTTAAAGAGTTGAGGGATAGAAAAACACAAACAGAGCTGATCACGGAGTTCCTAGCTTTCGTACGTCCTCGCAATCGGCCGGTACCTCTCCGCCCACCTTATCAAACGGATATAGGTGAGAGTTTCACTATCTTTGAAAATCTTTTACAAATGCATAAATTCGCGACTAATATAATACGACTCGATATACAATCTTGATCGTAGCTCCAATCGCAATTCGTGCAAAACCTCAACGAACCAAAACTTCAACCTCTGACTCCAACGATCAAACCCGCGCACCTATCTTCACCGAAGAACTTTGCGCTGATCGTCCAGCTGATTCCGTCGTCAGGTTCCGTTGATCATTCAAGCAAGCTTCCCTTCTTGAATCCGGATGAGAAATCCCCTTAAAAAACAAATCAACTCGACAGCGGTTCTGATTCACCACGAACCCAAGCTTCGAACGTTATCTTCCACAATCTTCAAGAACCTTCGATTGATCCCATTCTCAATCTCAATTGATGAATACTTTGGAAGAAGATGCTGATCTTGTTTTTGAATAGTCCTTGATCCAAAACCCTTAACCAATTTTGATCACAAGACGTTTCTGAACAATTTCTAATTTGCTCACTGATTTCTCATTACTTACAAAGATTACACATATAGCTATTTATAGACAAAATAGAGTTGAGTAAATTTAGTCACAATTTAACAGGTTTGTATCGATACATACATCAGTGTGTATCGATACAACAACTGACAGCGCTTGAAAAACTGAAACAAAGTGGCTATGTATCGATACAACCACGCGTATGTATCGATACATACACCAGAAAAATCTGATCTAACTGATTTGTTTCGAAACACACAAGTGTGTTTCGAAACACAGAGCTCTCTCTGATTTCAAGAGAGTCTTCATGTGTTTCGAAACATAAAAGTGTGTTTCGAAACACAGAGGCTCCTCTGACTTCAGGGAGAACAATTTGTATCGATACAAGTTTGTATTGTATCGATACAAATGCGTGATAATCAGCCTGAACAAGTTTCAGGTCTTTTGTATCGATACAAGGTTAATATGTATCGATACAAATTACTCAAAACATAGTTTTTCAAAGTTTATAAAATGGTTTTTGTTGTCAAGTCAATATCAATTGTTACCAAAATATATTCTACTCTATTTTGATGTGTTTTGACAATTATTAAAACTCGGAGGGGAACTGGTGCATTTACACATAGTTTCCATCTTCTTGTTTCATTCATCGCAAACCCTCTTATAGATATTTGAAAATCTTCTTCTAATCTAATGTGATGCAAACCCAACCATGGTGTGTTGTTGGAGTTGCTGAATTTAGAATTTATTTTATTTTTTATTTTTTAAAGGATAATTTATTTTCTTTATTCACTTAATTGTTTATTTAGTTATTTAAAAATAATATATTTGTTGACAGGTACTTGTTCTTTGTCACATGGATATTGTTACGTCAGCGTTTTTCCTATCACCTGATTAAAAAATGAGATTGAACCAAAAAGTGCAAAAAGAATCAAAATAGACGAAATAAATGTTTGATTTTAAAATAAGAGATCAAAATTACAGGCAAATATTTTTTTGCTTGAATCTTAGTAATAGAAAAAAAATATAATAGAAAAAAATTATAACTAAGACAATTATTTTTTCTTAAATTTTTTGATAATACATTTATCTCTTTTAATAATTATTTATAACTATTTCTATAATATTAAATATAAATTATATTTTAGTTTATTCTCTACATAATTTTCTAATAATTAATTAATAATTAATAAAAATTATTTTTGTCCTAAAGTCCTAGCTCAATTGGCAGAAAATGCCGAAATTGCTAGGTCGGACGTCCATGATCGGAGTTCGGTCCCTGATCACTTCACTTTATGTGTGTAAATTTATAGTGGCTTTGTCATCTCATCTATGTACAAAAATAAATTCATTTTAACAAAAACACAACAAATAGTATATTCTAAGTTACAATTTTTTTAATAATTTGAGTAATAATAATTGGGTCTTATTTTAACCATAATAATAGTAATAATAATAATAATTATAATAATAAAAATTATAATAATTTAACTGTTATGACTATTTTATTTTCTGACACAATTTTTACACTAATAATGTACATAATTCAATTAAGTGATTGAACTCAAATAGTTATTATACTCTTTGTAGAACAAATCACTGAGGACTCAGGAAATCCCAAATTCAATTTTTAGAATGAATAATTTTTTTTGAGAAACAAGTCTTTGGATTTATCATCATCGATCTGGAATGAATAATTTTTTTATGATAACTTAATAACTAAGAATTCACCCTAAAAATGAATAAATAGAGAATTTTATGTTCAAATATTGACCATGCGTTTTTTGTTAAATAAATTGTTTGACCGAAAAATTTATTTAATAAATATTTGACTGAAGAAATGAAAATAACATTTTTGACTCGGGAAATGAAATTAAAATTTCTTTGACTAAAAAAAAAAATTACATGAACAATAGCGATATTAAACCCTAATAATAATAAAAAAGAATCATATGTTATTCATTGTCTCATTATATTTTTTAGAATATTTTGTCCTAAAATATAAAACTTTGTAACAACCTCGTCATTTCCACTTATTTTAAATCACTAAAGTGAAGATTATGAAAATAATTTTTTTAAAAAAAATTAAAATATTTTCTTTTTGAAATATTTGTATTCACATTTGAGTTTTTTTATTTGGAAGCTTAACAGGCGTAGAAACAATGAACCTCAACCGTTTGATATGTTTTTCTCTGTCTTACAAGAACTAAAGTAGAGCTTATAAGAACTCTAAGACCTAATTCTCTTCTACACGCATACTCTCATACAACCAAATATTCTTTCTCTCTAAGCCATGGAATTTGATCCTAGATTTGCTAAAAAAGTTCCTTATCTATCTAGAGATATTCCTAAAAATCCTTGTGTAAACTCAGAGATCCCAAAAATGGTTCTCTTGCAACCAAGTTTAACTACTTCTCCACCATCACATTACACCACCTTTTTATACAAAAATAATTGCAACCAGTTTATGAAACACCCTCTTAATGGAACTAACAGGCAACACTCTAGTTTTGCTATGATGGCTCCTTCTCCCATCAATCCATTCTCCATGAGTATTCCCACCCCATCATACAAGGTTGTAGACAACAATGAATCACAAAGAGAGATTTTCAAAAGAGAGATTTTCAATGGTAATAATCCAATGACTTTTGCACCAAACAATATGGAAGACATCCATGGTCGTCTTAACACTACCAAAGGAATTTGGGACGTGTACAAAAACAATCACTTTCAATATTATGGTGCAACTTCACAATCTATGTCTAAGCTTCAAGGTGATCTTTCAAACATTGGTGGAATTGGAAACAACCACCTAAATAATGATCAAGAATTTGCTCATAGTGATCAGAAGCGACAAAGGAGGATTCAGCAAAACAATGAAATTCAACTAAAGGATCCTAATAATATCAGAGGCCAATGGACTCCAAACGAGGATAGGTTATTCATAGTTTTAGTATGACTTTATTATATACTACTATTTTTTTTGGTATTATGTTATATACTACTTTATTGCTTGAAGATATGTTGATTTTAGGACTTTGATTGTAATTAAGGTTGTTGGATTATCCAAGAAACCAATCCATAATCAATCTACAATCAATTTTTATAATCAGATACTCAAATCAATTGTTATAATCGGTTTGGTTTTGACAAAACCGGTTATGTCTACAACCATTTTTATAACTTGTTTGGATTTTTAAAACCAGTTTTTGGATTTCAAAACTGGTTTTTGGTTTATTAACCAGTTTAATTTTCAAAAATTTGTTTTCTTTGGAGAAATAATTTTGAATTTAAAAAAATTGATTTTTTATTTGGAAAAAATAGTTCGATATTTCTTCTGGAAATTAAATTCTAAAAAGTTTTCAATCTTTTTTCAATAACAAAAGTTTTGATTTCAGATAAAAACATTGACTTTTTCAGGAAAAATATTCCCGATTTATTTTAGGGAAAAATTTCTGACGTTTTAGATGTTAATTTCGGAAAAAAAATCTCTTTTTTTTTTGGAGAAATCATTTATGATAATTTTACCGGAAAAATTTTTCGGAAAAAAGTTTCGACTGAAGAAAAAGTTCAAACTTTTTTACTTTTTAACGAGGAAAAATATTCCTAATCTTTTTTGAAGCAAAAAAATTCTAAAATTTGTTTTGAAAAAAAATTGTTTTGTCTATCATATGGTTATCCAATATGTTGGTTAAGGTTATCCAACAAATCCAGATTTGGTTAAAAAAACATATATATATTTATCTAATTTCTTATAATTGGATTTAGATATGAACATAGATAACTTGTTTAACCGATTAAAATGAGCTACCCTAATTGTAATCTTTTAATCTGTTATCAATTGTTTGCATATGATGACCAATAAATAATGCTTTATATGTTTTTAGGATGCTTGTCAAACTGGTGGGTCTTTTTGGGCTTAAAAGATGGTCTCAAATTGCTAAGCATCTGAGAGGCAGGATAGGAAAACAATGCAGAGAGAGATGGAATAACCATCTTCGACCGGACATTAAGGTGTCCTTATTTTTATTTTTTTTGTACTTTATCTCTTACCATCCATATAACTAAATAATATAAATTATTATTAATTCTTGCCTATTTTTTACTTTAATATGTTAGATTTTGACAAGAACATACCAATATTTCAAATAAATCAAAACATATCATTGTGGCTAGCTTTTTACACTATAGGTTTATTATCTTCTCTCTAGACAGTATATAACGCCTAGTCCTGATTTATGTTAAAAACTTGTGCCTTTGTTTAAAAACTTGATGGTTGAATTGAAAAAAATATACTACTATATATATATATATATAACTTGGTTTGTTTTAAGTTGGTTTAAACAAAGTTACTCATAGGGTAAGTTGATCACTTATATTTGTGTGTGTGGGCGTTTGTGTGTCTGTGTGAGATTGTTCTAGGAATTGGATTTTCTCCAAAGTATATCTTGATCATTAGATATTGATTGGGCGTTCCGGATTTTAAAATTAGATATTAACTATTTTTAAATATAATATTCGAACTAAAAATCTGAACTGTATGATGTTAATCAAATGATCCAGATTTGACTTACTGCAGTGTAGTCATCTCTCTCCAACTACAATAATCCAGATCCTTTTTCCCACGATGCAACTGCAAAAACAAACAAATTTTATACCTTGTTAAATCTTCCTCAATTTATTATTTTTATTTACATTGGAGTTAAAAATCTTGAACTCAAGACCTCTAGCATACTACTCATATTCCTCACTACAAGACCAAACCTAGTGGCTTAACTCTTCCTCAATTTAATTATATTTAGTATTGACACACGTTAATTGTTTTTTATGATGGCAGAAAGACTCATGGAGCGAAGAGGAGGACAAAGTATTGATTGAAGCTCACAAGATGGTCGGTAACAAGTGGGCTGAAATCGCAAAGCGCTTGCCTGGGCGCACCGAGAATACTATCAAGAATCATTGGAACGCTACTAAGCGTAGCCTGAATGCCAAGAGGCAGAGCATAAGGATGAAAACACTACTTCAGAAATACATCAATGAAGTCACTGCAGCTAATGAGGATGAGAATTCCATTAGGATGACGAATGTTGAAAATCAACGTAATTTTGAAAGTTTAGAGAGTGATGGTAATCATGAAGGTTTGACTACTCTAGAAGATGAAGTTGAAGGCTATGTTCCAATGATGTTCAATGGTATTGATGGTGGAATGGGAAGTGGTTTTGGCACAACAAATTATGAGTTTGGATCATATGGAATGGAGTTTAACGATGAGGTTCTTATGAAGCAAGAAAGTGATATCATGGAGATGATCAATAGAAACAACCCTTAAGGTGCTGTCTTTTTTTTCTTATGGCTAATAAAGTTGCCGTGGATCTATTATCTACTGTTTTTTTTTATTGTTTATCTTGTATTTGTGTTGGAACCTAGATTTAGTGTAGTCGGCATGTATGATGCATCTGCATCATACCGACTGCAGGTAATCCACATCAATTTGTGTTTTTCTGTTCTAATTTTGACACATGATGTTCCTATGTGTGGGGCCACAACTGAGATATTATTTGGTTTGTTTTAAGTTGGTTTATTTTGCTTAGTTTCCTTATGGATGGGACTAAATCTTGCTTATTTTTATGATTGGTTAACTTTTATGGAGACTTGAAACCTTAGCTTTATTATGTGACCTACATAAAATAAGTATATTTTTATTTTACTTTTATATAAATGTTCAACTTATATGATTTTGTTGATATATGACACAATGCATGTTTGGTATTAATATTTGATGGATAAAAGCATAATGTTCAACTTATATAATTTTTTCTTTAGTATGACACAAGTACATATTTGATATTACGATGAGTTGGACAAAATCATAGGAATATCATAAATTTGTTGAAATTTGACTTTTATAAAATTAATATACCTTACTTGTAAAACCCGTGAGACCGGACAATCACCTAAGAGGAAATAGACCATTTTTTTTATATAATTTGAATTCTTCATTTCAGTTATCTGGTTTCTTGTGAAGATAAAAAAATACTTCACACCCTTTTAGGTACTTCTGCTTCTTGTTCATATGATTCGATTTGTATGAGTTATGATCTTAGATTAGTGGAATCAAAACTTATTATAATATGATATGCACAATTCCACCGAAAAATTTACTTCCATTATGGGACTATCAACAAATATTTCAATCAAATTTACAGTTATAGTGATCCTATTCTTGTAATTAGAGAATAAGAAAACTAAAAAGAATTTATATATTCTGAAGGGATTCTTTGCATTTTATTGTAGGAACTATTTATATGACTCTCTCTCTGCGTATAGCTAAATATATGGTTTGGTTTTGAAATGGGATGATAAATAATTCCAAATGAATTGATTTTTAAAATTGTCTTTTGTTAAACAAGAGTACAAAGTGAAGTTATTTATGTTAGGATACTTGTATGACAAAAGTGATTTTTATAGGTGATTGTTTTATTAATGCCTCTAAAGAAATTAAAGTGTTATATGAGAAAATGATTGTAGGGAATATTGTTGATAGACTGTAAATGTGTAGTTTTATCATCATAATATTAAGATATAAATCTTTCCAGGAAATGTCATTATGAGAAATTTATATTTTTCTATATTTGTGTGTTTAGTTAGAAAAAGTAGAGATTTGATTGAGAGTTGATTGGTTTGCTTGTAGAAAAGATTTGGTAAATAAAATATCCTATAATTACAAATTTCATCACAAAATATATTCCAAATTTCAATCTTTTGCTTTTTCTATCAAAAATCATTTTAAAAACAAATCTCAATGTATTTTTTAAGACCAGTATATTAGATAAAAGAAAAAGTGAAATACAAGAGAGGGATCTAACAATCCCTCAAATAAAACTAACAAAATCTATAATAAGGAAGACCAAGTCTATTATTAGCAAGATCATTCCTAATACAAGCATAGCCAACAGACCACCAAGTAATATCAGTCAAGGACAACCCTAGAGTTGTTAATTTATTTGTACAATGGTTACCTTTTCTAAATACATGTGAAATAATAAATTGCAATGAATCTAATTTAGAGATAGCATTAAGCCATCTATTCTTGATCTGCCAAAAGACAATGAAGGGAGACTTGATAGCCAAGGAAGCAAGTTGTCAATCAGTTTCAAAATACAAGTGATTCCAATGCTTGTCTACTGCAAATTCTATTGCTAAGATAACTCCCATAAGCTCTGCATAAAGAGCATTAGCAATACCTAAATTTATAGCAAAACAAAAAATATGCTCTACATAACTGTTTCTAAAAACGCCACCACATGCTGCTTCACCTGGACTACCAAGCATTGTGCCAATACACAAATATAGTGTGAAATTCTAGATTCTCAGTGGGAAAGATGTTTTAGGCCAGATGCTTTGACAACTTGCTCAGCTTCGTGACACAACAATAAAACAATAATAATAACAATAATAATGCATAAAACAATAAAGAACACAAGTAATTGTTTACCCAGTTTGGTGTCAAAACACCTAATCTGGGGGATACCAATCCAGGAGAATTACCTTCACTATACCGTAGTTCCTAGTCTCTAGGTCTTATTTGAATAGCCTTATTCAAAGCCTCTCACTAAAATTACCCGAATGAAATTATTTAGGACACATGAGTATATAACCTTCACTATCTCGTAGTTCCTAGTCTCTATGTCTTATTTGAATAGTCTTTATTCAAAGCCTCTCACTAAAACTACTCCAATGAAGTTATTTAGAACTCCCCCTAAATATGTGACTCTCCCTAACCAATTATTCAAGTTGAAAGAACGGGATTAAACTTAATGAATCAGTTCAAGTGATTGCACGAAAACAACAACAAAAATAAACAAAGGACTCGATTTAAAACTCTAAGAGCTTTTAGATTTTATCTTTGTAAATCGGTGAACTATGCTGTGGAGTTTGAACCTCTATTTATAGTATTTGATATGAGATAGAGGTCAAGCCAAATAATAGGAAAGTTTGTTGAAGTTTGTTGAGAATAAATTTTTTATCTTCAAAAATTAAAATATTTGTTTTTGAATCTTCTTCAACTGGTGTGCTATGCCATAGGCAACATGTCACAGACCCCTGGTGGCAAGATGTCACGACATCTTGACATCTTGCCTAACATGTTGTTTGATCAAAATACATGACGACAAAAGAACAACATAGTGCATGTCTTCTCTCAAGGTATTTAACGGAACAATCCGCATATGCGCATTCTAAACCAATGATGATGAAACATCCCGGATTTTTGTGACATTAATTACTAAAAATTTCTTAAGAATTCTCTTTAATAGGGACACACTACATTTTTTTTCTTCTCTTTATAATTTATTTCAAAACAAGTCCCTACCATTATTTCTTCAAAATTATAAGACACTTAATTATTATAAAAAATTAAAGAAACCTTATTAAATCAAAAATACTACAAAATTGATTAACTATAAAATGCGTTAGACTTACAAATTGAGTGACTATAAAACTATTAAGAGGATTCATTTAAATTTACAACTATATAGATTAGTAAAACCCCTTTTAATAATTTATCCCAACGCAAGCACCAGCGACACATCAACTCCATATTCCTTTGGTACACCTACAACCATATTTAATGTAAGGGTCAATTTTCTTATCCAAATTGAATCATGCCTGACGGAAGGTAAATATCATAAAAGAATAATAAAAAACTCTACCATAAAGATGAAATCAAACAAAATCGATGCAAGCAACTAATAAATAACACCAAGTCCTAGTTGCTAAACCTCATGACGACTAATGCAACCTACATGATCCGGATTTACTAAAACACCACTCAGTCGAGTGGATCGCCAATACACCACCCCGTCGAGTGGATCAACACTCCGAAGAGCAAAAAGTCCCACCTAAACAGTGTCCCACCTGGACACAATACCCCACCTGGGTATCCGAACCACAACAAAATCAATTACACCAAACTACGAAACACCATTAACACCTTTTAAAATCATCACCACTTTCATTACACCTTTCATTTCACACACATAATTCATAATATACTATATAATAACATAAAGTGTATAAAATAGTCTTTTTTCATTCCTTCTATTATTATTCACTTCTATTATTAATTAATTTCATTACTAATCTATAACATAAACCTTAAGGACATGAGTATATGGAGAAAAAGCCCTTACTTGATGTGCTTCTATTGATATTGATTCTATATATATATATTATACGGCGGACCATCGTGTGCTTAGAGTCTTTAAATATATAATTACTTTTATCATCAGAAGTGGGACAATATATATAATGAAAGAGATGAATTAATTGGAAGGATATTATACCTTTGAGAACCATACTTGCCCTAGAAAATGGCAATAATAGTTTGACAACAGGGTTACAGTAATCAACGTAGAGATAGTTGCTATTGTTTTACATGTGAGGAGTAGTATGAGAATTTAAACTGTTGAAGGTTGAGAAGAAAGGAAACCATGGTCTAATATCATTGAGTAGTAGTGGCTTTTGTTGAATAATAGTGATAAGGGTGAAGAAATAGAATAGCTTATCATAGACTAGCTGTATAATAGCTTAGCTTATTTACAAGTTAGTTACAGGTTATCACATGAATATAAGGCTAACTAATACACTTGCAATGTAACTTTACTCATTTTCATTTCAATACAATCAGAGATCTATTCTATTCTCTCTATCTTTTCCCTTTCTATATGCTTCCGCTTGCCATCTTCAAGATGGTATCAGAGCATAACAAGCTCTGAAATTTCTCTAACCGTTTCGTAATTGTCTTCCTCTTCAATCATGACACGCGCCTCCACTTCCACGGCGGTGCCGCCAAATCCACCGCAAGATCCTTCTCAAATTCCTGGAAATGTGTATCATGTTCATCCTTCCGATGGACCTTCATCGGTTTCTGTTTCGCCGGTGCTTACTCACGCCAATTACCATTCTTGGGCGAGAGCAATGCGTCGAGCACTTGGTGCCAAAAACAAGCTCTATTTTGTTGACGGCACGATTCCGACTCCAACCCTTTTCGATCCAAGCTACAAAGCGTGGTCACGCTGCAACATGCTCGTCCATTCTTGGTTGATGAATTCCGTTGAAGAACCAATTGCGCAGAGTATTGTGTACCTTGACAATGCAATTGACATCTGGAATGAACTTCATGAACGGTTTTCTCGCGGCGACTTCATTCGCATTTCTGAGATCCAGATCGAGCTTTTCTCTCTCAAACAAGGTATGAAATCAGTTTCTGAACTCTTTACTGCACTCAAGATTCTTTGGGAAGAACTTGATGCGTATTTGCCTGCACTTGTGTGCAGTTGTCCTCATAAATGTGTTTGTGTGACGGGTGTTCGTAATGCTAAGCATCAACACAATGTTATTTGCACAATTCGATTTCTTACTGGTCTCAATGGTTCTTTCGATTTGGTCCGATCTCAAGTGCTACTCATGGATCCTTTACCGTCTATCAACAAGGTCTTTTCTATGGTGATTCAGTATGAACGTCAATTCATTTCTCAGCAAAACACTTCTGCTAGTGATGATTCAAAGGCACTTATCAATGCCTCTAATGCTAGACGAGGAAAGGGTCGTGGTAAAGGTGTTTTCCCTGGACCAACGAAGCGTGTGTGCACTCACTGTGGGATGGAGAATCACACCGTCGATGTATGCTATCGCAAGCATGGTTTTCCTACAAATTATGGTCGCAATGCTAGTGCCAACAACACCAATAATGATAATCTTGTTGACAATACCAGTTCTAAAGGCATAGAATCTTATGGTTTCACCAAAGCACAATATGAAAAATTGGTAAACCTTCTTCAAACTTCACATTCTGATTCTCCTAGCACATCATCTCAAGTGAATGTAGCTTCAGCTCATGCAAACATTATGCATTCAGGTACTGATCTAGCTTTTTCATATAGCTACTCCACTCATGGATCTTGGATTATAGACTCCGGTGCTAGTGATCACATATGCTCTAGCTTAACTCTTTTACATAGCTATCATGATATTATTCCTATCCAAGTTAGAATGCCTAATGGTTCTATAGCTTATGCTAAGATAGCTGGTATAGTTAAGTTTTCATCAGACTTTCACCTACAACATGTTTTGTATGTGCCAGAGTTTTCTTTGAACTTGCTTTATGTACCTAGATTGACACATAACTCTCAAATTATTGTATCATTTGATAGTATGAAATGTCTGATACAGGAGAAATTGACTTTGAAGACGATTGGTTTGGGTGAGTTGCTTGGAGGATTGTACTACTTAACTCTAAAGACCAAGCCTCAATCCATCACAGCCAACATTGCTTCAACTCAAGACACCAACATTCAAATCCCCAAACAAGCTTTATGGCATTTCAGACTAGGACATCTTTCCAATGCTAGATTACTTCTTATGAAAAATTAATTTCCCTTTGTAACCATAGATTCAAATTCTGCTTGTAATATTTGCCACTTGGCTAGGCATAGAAATTTTACTTACAAAAGCAGTGTAAATAAAGCCACATATTGTGGAGAATTAATATATTTCGATATTTGGGGACCAATTTCTATTCCTTCTATACATGGGCATAAATATTTTTTGACTGCTGTTGATGATTTTAGCCGTTTTACATGGATTATTCTTTTCAAATCTAAGTCTTCTGTTAGCAAGTTAGTCCAACAATTCATTTTTATGCTTGAAAACCAATTCAATCTTTCTGTCAAAATTGTAAGAACAGATAATGGCCCAGAATTCCTAATGCCCCAATTTTATGCTAATAAAGGAATTGTACATCAAACTAGCTGCGTTGAAACCCCCCAACAGAATGGGAGGGTGGAAAGAAAACATCAACATTTGTTGAATATTGGCAGATCCCTTTTGTTCCATTCAAAATTGCCTAATTTTTTTTGGTCTTATGCAATTTCTCATGCCACATTCATAATTAATAGGGTCTGCACACCTTTATTACAAAATAAGTCACCTTATCATCTCTTTCACAATAAACCACATTCTTTAGACACATTGAAAGTTTTTGGCTCTTTGTGTTATGCTTCTACATTACACATTCACAGATCCAAACTTGATCCTAGAGGAAGGAAATGTATCTTCCTTGGTTACAAACATGGAATTAAGGGTGTTGTCCTTTTTGACTTACATCACAGAAACATTTTTATTTCTCAAAATGTTGTCCATTATGATCATGTTTTGCCTTATCCACCTTGTGCTAATTCCATTCCTTGGTCATATCACACTTCCACTAATAGTGATTCCGTAACTAATACTTCATCTCCTGACAAACACCAACATGATAATATTGATATTATTGCTAACCCAGATCAAATTTCATCACCACTAGATAACCATATTCCTAACCCTGATACAACTACTGACATGATGGAACAAATAGCTTCTTCTATCCCTGCCAGTGCCACTATACCTGTTGTTATTCCTCAAAGAAAGTCTTCTAGACCTTCCACCAAACCCACCTATTTGTCTGACTACATTTGCAATCCCTCACATTGCTCATCCAACATGTCATCCTCAGGTACATATTATCCTATATCTGCTTTTCATTCATATGCAAATGTATCTGTGAATCTTGGTCAATATGGACAATCCATCATTAAGGATTCTGAACCCAAAGATTTCACAGAAGCCAGCAAGCATCAATGTTGAATTGATGCTATGAACTCTGAAATATCTGCGTTGAATCAAAATAGAACTTGGTTTTTTGTTGGCAAACCTGCTCATGTTAAGCCCATTGGGAGTAAGTGGGTATACAAAATTAAACATAAGGCAGATGGTTCTATTGAGAGGTACAAAGCTAGGCTTGTTGCCAAAGGCTACAACCAGATAGAAGGGGTTGATTTTTTCGATACATTTTCCCCAGTAGCAAAGATCACAACTGTGAGGACCCTTATTGCCTTAGCTTCTCTCAAATCTTGGCATTTACACCAATTGGATGTAAATAATGCCTTCTTGCATGGTGAGTTGCAAGAAGTTGTCTACATGAGTGTGCCACAAGGTGTTCAAGCTCCAAAGTCAAATCAAATATGCAAACTCACAAAGTCCCTTTATGGTTTGAAGCAGGCTAGTAGGAAATGGTACGAAAGACTCACTAGTATATTGCTTGCTCAAGGCTATAAACAATCCAATTCTGATCACTCTCTATTTACTTTGTCCACTACATCTTCTTTTACTGCTTTACTGGTCTATGTAGATGACATAATATTAGCTGGTAATTCTATGGATGAGTTTGATAGAATCAAGAGCATCATGGATACTGAGTTTAATATAAAAGATTTGGGTACTCTTAGATATTTTCTTGGTATAGAGGTAGCACATTCCAAGAAGGGTGTAACTATTTGCCAAAGAAAGTATTGTCTAGATCTTTTGCAAGATACAGGGTTGTTAGGCTCCAAACCATCACCTACTCCTCTTGATGCATCTGTCAAATTGCATAATGATGATAGTGTTGCTTATGAAGACATTGGAGGATATAGGAGATTGATAGGGAAGTTGCTTTATCTTACAACAACAAGACCTGACATTTCATTTGCTGTCCAGCAGCTCAGTCAATTTCTTTCTTCACCAACAACAGTTCATTATGAGACAGACTATAGGGTGGTTTAGTATCTGAAAGGCTCACCGGGTCGTGGTTTATTTTTTGCTAGAAATTCACCTCTGCAGATCTTAGGCTTTGCAGATGCAGACTGGGCAAACTGTGCAGATACTCGAAGGTCTACTTTAGGTTACTGCTTCTTCATTGGATCTTCTCTAATCTCTTGGCGTGCAAAGAAACAAAGTATAGTGTCCAGAAGTTCCTCCGAAGCTGAATACAGATCACTATCTTTTGCTTCTTGTGAACTGCAGTGGTTATTGTATTTATTTCATGATTTGGGTATCACTTGTGAGAAAGCTCCAGCTCTATACTATGATAATCAAAGTTCCATCCACATTGCTGCCAACCCTGTGTTCCATGAGAGGACCAAACATCTCGAGATCGACTGCCATTTTGTCAGGGATAAAGTGCTACAAGGGCTTTTCAAGTTGCTTCCTAGCTCCACAAAGGATCAGCTTGCTGATTTTTTTACCAAAGCATTGCCACCAAAGGTCTTTAACACTTTTATATCCAAACTGGGTATGATAAACATTTACCACACTCCAGCTTGTGGGAGGGTGTTGAATAATAGTGATAAGAGTGAAGAAATAGAATAGCTTATCATAGACTAGCTGTATAATAGCTTATCTTAATTACAAGTTAGTTATAGGTTATCACATGTATATAAGGCTAACTAATACACTTGCAATGTAACTTTACTCATTTTCATTTCAATACAATCAGAGATCTATTCTATTCTCTCTATCTTTTCCCTTTCTATATGCTTCCGCTCGCCATCTTCAAGAGCTTTGAATTTTGTTAGTGAGTTGACCGAACTTATAAGCACATGTGGGAGATATGGATTTCCTTATGCTATGTTATGGTCACATTATTATTCTAAATTCTAAACAACTTCAAAGGGATAATCCTGTTAAATACGATGCATATATATACCTAGTGACAATTATGTTTTTACATGACTATATCAAAACTAACTAAACTAACCAACCACCACTATGTACTTCACGTTATTCTCTTAATCCCAATACCTAAATCACACACACACACACACGTTAGAGGAATTAATCAAATTTGAGTAGAGTGTAAGATAAATTCTATTGATCTCATGTTCCTGGTAACAAAATAAAGAATAAGATCAATAAACTAAATGCGGAAAATAGAGATTAATGTAATTACCTCCAGCCATTGTTATGATGTTGCTAGTGAATTGCTCGTTTAGTCTTCTAAGCTCTTACTCTCTACTATATAGATGGTGTATATTTTCTGAATAGTGTGGTGAGAGCAAGCTTAGGGACCAAAGGCTACTTTATATGATTGATTCTACCATCAAGAAATTAAGAACCATTACCACCCAATAACAACCATTAAAATTTGAGACTCTCCAAATCATAACCCCTATGGACCACTTAATTTTGGGTCTTACTAGTAATAATGAAAAGGAACGTTATGTCTTTTTACATAGAGATCCTAAGATGAGTGGCCTTTAAGTCAAGGATTATATTTAGATTAACTCAATGGGATGAAAGACCAAATACATTAATTTTATAATGAATCTAAAAAGTAAATTTTTTCTTATATATAAGACCGAAGGTAATATCAGTTTAGGTATGCAAGTGTTAAATAATCATGTAATGGACGAGAATCTTTGGAGGTGTACTAGAAATGTTGTGCTATGATTAAAAAAATGTTTTATTAGTAAGAATACTAAGATGATGAGAGTTGATATTTGGAAAGATCTAGATTTGTATATAAGAATGTATTGGATGAGTTTAGACATTATAACATGCATTTGGAGGATTAGATTCTAATCATTCTATAGTTATGTTAAAAGGAAGATATAACAGTTAATAATATGTACTTTTTCATAGTTTTTCTTGTGAAGTTGAGCATTAAGATCTAAGATAAGTGTCTGGTGCTTGGATTGGGGAGTAAGATATGTCAGATTTAGAGGTAATCTATAATGACATTAGGAAGATAAGTTTGGAGATCGTTGTGCATAAAGAGAAATTTACTAGCAATTTGAAGGAATATTTCTTTACAGCATTAGATCGCAGAGAAGTTTTTTGGTCAGAAGCTTAACGAAGGTTATAAAGAAATAAGAAATAAGAAACTAAAAACTTAATAGATGTGTTAGGATGAGTTGCAAGAACTTATGTGTGAAATTGGTTCTTGGTACTAAAGAAAATTATGGCTTTAGACAGTCGCAACGACTAAGAATTGATCGAACAGAGAAGAGTATGCATGATACGTCACAAATTGTAGAGGAGCGAAGATATTTGTATGTATGTGGTGAAATAAAGACTTTTTGGGAATAAACAAGATAGAAGTCATGGTTGTTTGGAAAACAACTCTAGCCGGTTGTTGAATTTATTTCTTGCAAACTACTCGATTATCAAAGAGGACCTAGTCAAATAATTTGTAGAGCTTGTAGCATCAGATTTATAACATCCCATTAAAAAAGTATCTAGAATTTATACTAAGAAATATTCCATATGGTATTGGACACATCAAAATTATAAGGAAATTTTGTCCGATACAGTACTCAACTACTAGTAACCAGTGATGCACGGGTACTTCGTTTTAGGGAGACTACGTGTACCGGGTACTAGTAAGTACCCGACACTCAGAGGGTACGCACCAACGTCGTATCCTTTTTATTTTTTATTTTTTTTGTTTGGGTACTTGTCAGGTACTTACTGGATACTCGAACGGCTTCTAAAATTAAAAAAAAAACAATTTTTTTTATTTCTATTTGATGAAGCTGACATTTTTGAAGTTGTTAATCTTTCTCTCGATGAAACTGAACTAGATGTCGCTTTTTTAAATAATGATGAAGGGAGAAATATTGAGATTAGTTTTGACTCGATGAATAATTGACATTTAAAAATGTTTTTTTTTTGTTATTGCTTATAATTTGACTCTTTTGAGCAAATTGTTTTTTAATTTGATATGATTGTTTTGATGTTTTTGAACAATTTTGATTACTTTTTTTTTTGACAAAAAAAAAATGATATTCATTCATTCAAATTGAAAGAATACATCAAATACAACCACATAATCAATATTGCTAAAAACCTAAAGGATGAATCTGCAAACAAATTCACAGCATCCAAGTTAATAGCATACAACGGCAAAATGCCTACTACAAATAATACGATAAACTTAAAGTCACCGGAATATCCATGTCTCCTGATCTGCAACGTTGATGACCAATTCATTGATTGAATATGTAGTTGACTGAAGCCGATCTTTCAGTAAGAACCAAATGAACACCGCAACAATACGGAAAAACAATACGCCGCACAAGACGACGAACAATTTTGATTACTTTTAAAGTGTGGTATTTTTTGCTTAATTATGTGTTTTAATAGTATGTTTTTATTATTTTATTTATATAATTATATTTTTAAAAATATATACTAACGTACCCGTACCTTAATTTTTTTTAAAATACCGTACCCCGTATCCGTACCCGTATCAGGTACTGGTACCGTATCCGTACCATGACAACGCTGCTACTGCTAGTAACTCATTATAGTACAAACACTTCAGATAATACATCATATAAAAACATGAGATCTAGGAAATAAAATAAGCGTATCAAGGATCATGATCTATCTATATCAACTACTCATACGCTTTCTTACCCGATCTTGAGCTACATATTTACATATATGTAATCAAAATGTGAGGGGTGCGACAGTAACTTGGTTGCTGTGAGTTCCAACTACACCTAGAGTGATGTTGTGGATTCTAAACCAAAATCACACCAATAACTTTTTATTGTGTGGGACAAATGAACAAAGCAATCAATAACAAAATGAATGAGCAAATAAACAACCAAGGAAAGCTAAACTACCATGAAAGCATTAAAAAACACACATCAGTTTGTTTACCCAGTTCAGTTGCAAACCAACCTACTCTGGGGAAGTGAAAGCTATGAACCTTGATTACAATGATATCTACTCAAAGTTACAAGAATTAGTGTTTCCCTAATTCTACCATTTTCCCAAATTTCTCCCCGTGACCAAGAGATTTCAATCAATAAGTGATTACAAGAGAAAAAAAATAACTCACTAACTCTAGAGAATACCCAAGAATAAACCCTCTTGAACTCTAACTTTCATGTTGGTGAAGATAAAAAAGTAAAATTAATCATTCTCTCTCCTGCCCTCCCCTTGTTAAAAATTAAAACCAAACATAAAATTTTAAAATATTCTCTCCTCTCTCCTCCTAAAATCCCAAACCCTAACATGTTCATATACATTAATAAGTTAAATATACCAAAAAAAAAAATCAAATTTGGTTATATTTGTGTCTGAATAATATGGTAAGTTAAGGAGAAAATATTTTGATGAACGTATAAAGCCCGTATATTGTAAAAATTTCTCTTTCGCCCCCCCCCCCCCTCACTTCTCTTTAACCCCCCTAAAACTCCAAAATGCCCTTGAAATTGGGCAAAAAATCCAGTTCGGGACATACATCTCGAACCCATGTTTGTGAAATACGTCCCGAACCATGGGCGTTGCACAAAACTTGTACCCCCCATCGCGCGGGTGCTATAGTTCGTGACCTATACACCGAACTGGGGTTCGAGGTATACGTCACGTACTCAACCCTGACGCCCCGCCATAAAACTTACTTCATGAGATAGGTCACGAAGCCCAGTTCGGTATCTATAACCCGAACTAGGGGTTATATTTGACATAACATAATTAAAACCCCCCACACCCTTCTTTGTTCTAAACCGTTCCATACTCTCCTTCCCACTCTTTTCATCCGTTTTTTCACCAAATCCATAGAGAAACGTCCTAATCTTCCATACTAACACCACATTTTCGCTAGTTTTCATACTATCAAGTAAGTTTCTATCAATTTTAAGTTTTTTTCTATTTTCATAGGGTTTAGAACGTTTAGGGTTTGATTTAGGAATAAAATTGAATTTAATTTTGTTGTTTAAATTGATTAGTTTGTGAAGAAGGAATGGAAGTGATGTAGTGATGTTACTTGTTCTTGAATTTGTGTTTGAATTGAATTGATCATATGTTAGTTGTGTTGTTACTTTGTGTTTGGTTAGATTAAGTAGTGATGTAGTGTTGTTCTTCAATATGTTAGTTATTAATATGTTAGTTGATGTTGGTTGTTACTTTGTTACTTTGGGTTGGTTGTGAATATGATTAAGAATGAATATGTCTTTTGAATTTAATTGAATTGATCTATGTGAATTGAATTGATTAGTGTGTGAAGAAGGGATTGAAGTGATGTATTGTTGTTAGTTGTTTTTGAATTTGTGTTTTGAATGAGTTTGATTGAGTTTGAATGTAGTGATGTTACTTTGTGTTTGAATGAGTTTGATTGGGTTTGAATGTAGTGATGTTACCTTGTGTTTGTTCCATTGTGTTGTGAATGAGTTTGATTGATATTACTATGAATGAGATTGAATTGGTTGAATTTGTTGGTTGATTGAATTTGATTATGAGTAGTGCATAAATTGTTGTTGTTTGTTGTTTTTGTATAGATATGGAGCAAAATACTGTTACCGGAACCGGTAGACACGGCCGCCCAAGCAGGGCCCATGTATCTGGCCGTGAAAAGCTTGTTCCCAAAAGACGTCAGCAGCGTCAAAGGACTATTGATGGAGAGGGTACTTCATCCTCTGCTTCACGTAGGAGACCCTCACATGAGCAACCTCGTTCTGAAGATGAAGCATCTGAACATGAAGATAATGAACATGTTAACATGGCTGCAGAGGATGCTGATGCTGATGCTGAAGGTGGGGGTTATCCTGGTGGACCGATAGATACGTCCTTGCTTACAGCATACCATGAGCACAGGGCAGTTCTAATATGGAGTGTTGATGAACGTGATAAGGTATTAGAATTGTATCTTCATAACTTGATTAATATTGATTGATATCTCTTATTTTGTCAAGTTCTTAAACATGTTTTTTCAACTTCAGATTATAAACATATCACAAGTTCTGAGGACACATGGAAGGAAGTTGCTGAGCTTACAACAACCTAGGCGCATTCCGGAATATGCATGGTTTTGGGATGTTGTAGACAACTCTGGTCTGGAGCCATTGTTGCGCACTAACTACAACGTCGTCAACCATGGTGTGATGACGGCTTTCGCTGAGAGGTGGTATCCGGAGACGGCTACCTTCCATCTTCCAGTCGGTGAGATGGCATCACACTAGATGACATCTAGTGCCTTCTCCATATTACAATCACTGGTCGACTTCTGGACCACGGTGCCTTGAGTAGATTGGAAGCAACAGATTTATGTGTTCAATTTCTTGGAATTGACGAGGCAGAGGTGGACAACCATTTTGTGATTACTCGGGGCCAACATTTGCCGATTGATACTGTGAAATATATATACCTTGAAAACTTGATGCAGGCTGATGCAGCAGTGGAAAATGGTTGGGAGAGGTCAGTTATTGAGATATTTAGAGAGAGGTGCATCAGAGCGTTTTTGCTGTATATCTTAGGATGCACCATTTTTACAAACAAAAGTGATTATTACTTGGACGTGTGTTATCTTCAATACTTCAGTGAAATTTTAATGCCATTAGTACGTGGAATTGGGGGGCTGCTGCGCTTACGTGGACGATTAAAGAATTGGATCATTCCTGTAAGATCAAGAGCAAGAGAATTGCGGGATACCTTTCAATGCTGGAGGTAACAGTATATGTTCTTAGTTATTGGTCTTGATAATTAGTTTTAGCTCTGTTTATGTTATCTACTTGATATAGTTTTTGATAAATTATTGCAGGATGAATTATATCACATTTTCCCAACATGACCACGTGGGAGTACGAGAATAATTACACGGAAGAGCAGCCGCGGTGTGCGATGTACTATGTAGGGCAAGGGCACCATGACGTACACAATTACACGTCATATTTGGATAATTTGCAAATGATCAATGTCATATTCAGTCCGTATGAGTCCCACCGTAATGTGCGGCCCATGATTCCTGAGTGTTGGTTCTCCGGTTGGATAAGATGTGGGCGTCTTAAAGCTAAACATTTGCCTGAACATGTAATGAGGCAATTTGGTCATGTGCAAAGCATTCCACGCCATCCCAGTGAGTCAGTTCCTGTTTTGTTGACATATAACGATATTGATCATCGCTTTGAGGAAGACCTCGCATTTTGGATTATACAGGAAGATGAGAGGGGGGCAGAGGTGACTAACCATTGGGACATGGAGCCAGGCTACATGACATGGTATTCTAAAGTGTCGCATTTGAAAATGCGTCCAGTTGTGGCTCCTGAAGAACCACCTGTGCCACCAAACTTGGAGGCTTTGACACAGGAGCTAGGGGAGGAAGATATTACGGAGCATCTTCGATTACTCCGGTTGGTCAAAGTTGATTTGGACGAGTCGTTTACGACTGGTGAGGTTGAGCCCGGATCCCCGGCATATGACAGGCATCTCCGGATGTTGGGCTATGTTAACCCGGCTGTCGATCGACGAGTGCGGCGCAAAAGGCGGAGAGAGCAAATGGATTAAGAAAAATTTGGTTAATTTGTTTATGTACTTTTAGAACTTATAACCTTTGTTGTATTATTTTGGCACTAAGTTAATGACTTAGGAATTTGGTTTGGAATTTATTGTTGTTGGAACTTGATTGTAACATGGTTGTGTACTTCTAAATTTGGTTTGGAACCTATTTATTCTCGTTATATTATGTTATTATGTTGGTCGATAAAGATTGATTTTCACTCATATATGTAGTTATTGGCAATTACAGGTCCGGCTAGGCTTCCTAACTGAGTTAAAAATTCAGAAGTAAGGTCTGAATCGATTCTGAACCCCTCAGAATCGATTCCAACCATGGCAAAAATCGAAAAATAAATCCAGAATCGATTCTTGATAGTTGAGAATCGATTCTGAACCAGGAATAACACCAGAAGTATGCTTGAGGGCCTATAATAACCATGTTCACCTCCATTAAACCTCAACAACATCAAACATTCATTCAAATCCATTATCCAAATTACAGCATAAAAACATAAACGATTGACGAAAACAACAAATTAAACGCAGATCTTTCGAATTTAACATACAAATAGCATATAATAAAAATCACTAACGTGGATCTGTCATTTTTTGAAGATGAATCTATGGATCCCTTAAATTAACAGCATCTTCCTTAGGTTCAACCAGAGCTAACATAATTTCTTCGACATATCTGCTCAATCTCGCATTCAACTCAATAGGACCCATTCTATTGTATTGTGCGAATATTTCAAACATAGATCTGACATCACTGTCATTGTTAAGACACATATTGGTAAAACTTACCACACGTCCGTTTGATACCACGGCAGGACGTCTGTAGTTGATTGTAAGAACGTGTCTGGTGTCGTTGTCCCCTCGCAAACGTTTGTTTACAGTATTCAGCCGATGCTTGTGAGAATCATAGGTGTCGTCGTTGTGGATCCTAAACAAATCAGGTTCACCTTCATTAAAGTAAACTGCAGCAATGTGTGTGTTTTTGATGTTTCTCTGGTCCCAAGCTTGGGTAGACATGTTTTCCTACAACCAAATAGAGAGTTTACCAGAAAGAACGTAATGTCTCTCCACTAAATGAGAGACACATATTTATAGACAAAACATGTTATCACAAATAGTATAAACTTTAAAAAATGACACATAGATCTGAGTTATGCCATGCTTCGTGACATATCTCACGAAGTATAGGGTTTTGCACATTATACGTGCAAACTTTCGTGACGTAGTTCACGAACCATTACCCATATGAGAATCGGTTCTCATAAAATATCTGGAAATTCCATAGCTTCCAGTTGATTTCAGAATCGATTCTCACATATAAGAATCGATTCTCCTAAAATCTCTGGAAAGTCCATAGCTTCCAGGTGATTTCAGAATCGATTCTCATATATATGAGAATCGATTCTCCTAAAATCTCTGGAAATTTCACAAGTTCCAGGTGATTTCAGAATCGATTCTGATATATGAGAATCGATTCTGCTAAAATCTCTGGAAATTTCACAAGTTCCAGGTGATTCCAGAATCGATTCTACTTTGTATAGAATCGATTCTGAAAAGTTTTCAGGTTGATAAGCATCTGTATTTCGTGACGTATGTCCCGAAGAGCTGCTGGCTGTACCTCTTCTGGACATAGTTCACGAAATGTTGCGTATTTGGCGGTAAATTTCATTGAAAACTGACCATACTGATTATTGCTATTCAAATAAGATGAAATACACATATTGTTACGATAAATAAGATAATTCATTATTGATTATTGCCATTGTGCTTGAATGAGAAATGAAAGTCGATAATTAAGATGAAATACGATGTTCATACATAAGCATAAAGTCACAAAACGAAAGAGAACTAAAAAATGACATTTATAGACAAAATATATTATCACAAATAGTAGAAAGTTTAAAAAATGACATTTAAAATGAGTTATGCCATGCTTCGTGACATATCTCACGAAGTGTAGGGTTTTGCACATTATACGTGCAAATTTTCGTGACGTATGTCACGAACCATTGCTCATATTTTAGGTTGTGAATCGATTCTCATATGTGAGAATCGATTCTCATCCAAAATTTTCTGGAAATTGCACAAGTCCCAGGTGATTCCAGAATTGATTCTATTAATGTAGAATCGATTCTCATAGAATTCCTTGAATTTAAACAAGCATCAGGTCTGATCAGAATCGATTTTCCTTTGTTTAGAATCGATTCTGAGAAATTTTCAGTTTCATTATCTGCTGTGTTTCGTGACCTATGTCACGAAGTTCTGCCTGTTGCACTGCTTCTGGACGGAGGTCACGAAATGTTGGGTATATGGCAGTAAGTTTCATTGAAAGTGGACATTACCTTATGTAAACGTTTTAATGATTGTTTGTTGCTCTAACACCAACGCCAATAATGATTTGTGAGCCCCAACTTCAAAAATCGCCCAAGAGAGTAGAGAGAATGTGTGATGGAGTAATGAAGAAGGAAAAAGTGAGCTGGGGGTTAGTATATAACGAGATATTTCGTGATCTATAACCCGAACTGGTGTTCGGGGAATAGCTCACGAAATAAATTGGGGCGGGGGGTGCCAGGATAAATGAGCATTTCGTGATGTATTCCCCGAACTGGTGTTCGGGTTGTACGTCACGAAGTGCACGCGTGGGGATGTCAAATTTGACAAATTTCGGGACGTATAACCTGAACTGGTGTTCGGGGAATACATCACGAAATGCTCATTTATGAGGGTAAATATGGTAGTTAGGGGGGGGGGAAGAAGATAGGGGGGCGATTGAGCAATTTTGTATATTGTTGAACCGTGAGAAATCTTTAAACCGACACGATTCCAACTGAAAGCAGCGATGGCGTCGAAAGGTGCAACACCACCACCGTATCAAAGTGCTGCAAAAATCTCCGATTCTCAATGTTTTCCTCAATACTCTGTTTCTCTCAAATGTGAGCTTCATACCCTTACTCTTCAATTTTTTTTTTCTTTAATTAATTCAATACATGTCACATTTTCTTTGAACTAACTTTAAATTCTTCTACTAACTCTGAATAAGATTTCACACCTCAAGTATTATTTTTTTCAATTTTACATAAGTAGGTATAAGTAATTTTAGTATTACTACTCATTTGGCTAATGTGTAGAAATTAGGTGATTTCATGCGTATAAGGTGTTTGAGTTAATGTTGAAGTGAAACATTTTTCTCTTGCTTTCCCAAATAAAAGTTTAATAATTTGAGGGATAAAGTTTAATAATTTATCTTTTCAGCATGGTTTTCATTATCTTTTGATACATCCCAGTTGCCAGGGGGAATGGGCCCTGGTAATCTGGTGTTTGACTGCGAGGTAAGTAAAGTTTAGCCAAAAAATTTGTTTCCTAGGATTCGAACTCGGGTTCTCCGGAATAATTCCTCCCAGGGGGAACTCATTAACTACTTCAGCTCAATCACTTTACATTGGTCGTATTTTGATTCAATATACAAAACTAAACATAATCTATAAGAATTGCACGTGTGTGTATATTCTGGAAATGATTTCCATATTGAATCATGATTTACTATGATGAATCACGATTCGTTCTTATGAATCACTACCTGAACTTAATGTAGCTAGCTGTTTTTTTTTTGTTGGGTCATATGATTTATGAATTGAATCTTGAATTATTTTGAGGTTCTTGTATGATATATCAGCTTATTACTTTTCTGTGACTTGTTTTTACTTAAAAATGTTATATTTCATTGGTAACATATTTTAAAATTCACAATAAGATTCCTTTCACAATTCTGAAAATAGATCTTCTGATTCGCCATTCGAAACTCAATTTGATAAGCATTCTTTGGGAACTGAAAAGGGAAGAAAAGTAATATGAAGTATTTGAATGACTTAAAGTTTATGGTTCCGTGTTATTGTTAGGGAAGTAAGAGAAGGCCCTGATGTTGGACCTTGTGCTAAGATTCAGGCAATTATGATTTGTCTTACATTTTTTTCCTTGACATTTCCAGGTTTAGAAGAATTTAATACGGATAAGAGTAAATGTCAAGAACATTTTGATGTTTACAAGGAGTGTAAGAAAAAGGAGGTACTGGAATCTTCAGCACTGTCTATTCCTTCTATTGTTTTAGGTTGCATATTTTTGTTTGATTATAACATGGTATCCTAATATATAATGCATCGGCGGCTACATTTGCTGCTGTAAGTGTACTTCCTTGCGGTTAGTGGTTATTTATAGTAAACAACAAGATTTAAATGAGATTGAACAGGAACTTTACTTTCAAGGTTATGTTTCTTTTTTAAAACCACTAATTTTATGGAATGTGAGTGATGGTTCTAGCTGTACTGCGGATTGCATCTGCCAGTCGACTGAACTAACTATGCACCCATCACCGGCGTAGAAGCCCCACAATAACCATTAGCTAAACAACTGCCCATATCCCTTGCTAGCTTTCCGAATGTGAAATGAACCATTGTCTTGAACCTATTGAGCCATTAGACCCAAAATATGGAATGTTAAAATAGGAGGTCCAGAGCAGGTGGTGATGTGAGTCCTAATGAATACTTGCCATGTATGAAGAACAATTACACGTTATACACTCTATTTATTCATGATCTTAATTTTCACTTACTGAGACTCAAAATCATCTCCACATAGACCCTCTGATCAAGCTCCCCAAGAAACAACTATTTGAGAATAGTTGTTTGATCAACATGTTTTTTTGTAAAACTATAAACAACATGATCGAGCAACTATAACTGATAACTGGTGTGCAGCTTGATTTTGTGATCATAACAACATAGTTAGGCTGGCTAGAAAGCCTTCATTGAATGCATTGATTAGTTGAAAAGCTTTTCGGGTGAAGGAAGAGATATATCTCATGACTCTACTAATTTGAGTTATCTGTACTCCTTTCTTTTTCCGCCCCTCTTGGTGAAAATTAGATTTTCATTGCAAGTTTTACCTTAAATAATTGTTTTGGAGTTTAACTGGTTACTATTCACTTTGATGATGCATTCATCATCCATTACAATTACAATCTAACCAATAATAGCAGACAAATCTCATCAATCTTTTGACTAAGCTATCACTTATCTTCATCATGTTACACATAACCAGTTTAGAGTTTATCCTTGTTTAAATTTATCAGCTGATCAGCCTCCAAAATATTTACGCAATCACATTAGCTAGCTGAGTGGACATCTAACAAAAATGAACATAACCTGTTAGATCACCATAATTTTGGAGTTGGTTCAGAAAAGAAGAAACTGAAACATAGACAATTTCTACCATTGTAACTGGCTGCATAGTAGTCTAATGTTGATGCATACTGGATTTCTTTTTATTTTCTGATAAGTTTCTAGTTGATCACATTCGACAAATTCTGCAATCTGAACTCCAACTGCTTCAAATCGATGTTTGGACAATTGATATTTGAATAAATGTTTTTGTGTTGTGGCACTTAAGGTTTAACTAGTTGATATTTGAATAAATGATGAGTATGTGTTTTTTATGAGACCTGTATAGCTTCAGTTTGAGATGTTGACTTGTATTAATTAATTAGGAAATTATAATTGGCATTTTATATGTCATCCTTATCTTATCTTCAGTATTGTGTTGTTCTCTGCCTTGTAATTAGTTGTGTACTAGGCCTTTTTTCTTACTTTTGGTCTTATTCTATAAGAATTTGCATCGCCTCTAGACTTGAAAATAAACCCCAAACTCTAGATGTTGCATAAATTAGATGTTCCTTAATCTCTCCTAAAGATACACTGAATGTATTTTGCTGCCATATTTATTTGTTCTAGTTGACTGCTTGGCATCTATGTATATGATGTGATTAATTATATTCTCATCACTGTAGTCACGCTGAGGAATGCTAAATATACATATTTTGATACTCTATTTTTGTCACTCTTTCTTTACAGTTGTGTGAATTACTGAATTTCATGATTCATATTTTCGTGGCTCCATGCTCTATGTAGTTGGACTCAAATGAAACTCACCAAATAATAGTGTGATGGGAAAAGTTTGCGATTCTTACTATCTCAGGCCCAGTGTACTCAATGGTGGGTGGCATTGGCAGTCCATGATGGGACCCAAAGTCGGCCTTTTCAAGCCGCCATGCCATATCATCCATAAAATACCATGATTCTGCCTTCCTTCACAAATTGGCCGTGTTGGTTGTTAAAAAATCTGCCACCGTGATCCTCCATGGCCAGTATTTGACAACACTTTCAGACTCAAATAAAATTCACCCAATAATAAAAGAGTGTGTTGGAATGAATCTCATATTAATGTTTTGAAACTTTAGCTTTCTCTTCCTGTGCTAGGATCTAGTATTATTTTAGAATTGTTTCTTATTGTGATATCATTTCATTGACTATCATATTATTTTAGAATTGTAGTCTAATATTAATGTTTTTGACTAACAATAATTCTGTTTCCTTGTTTTAACAGAGGGAGGCACGGTTGGAACGTAATAAAAGTCGGTCCTTATTCTCGTGAAATCTTGGCATAGTTTCGCTTATTGTATCATAGGTAACCAAGTTATAGAGTTCACCAGTATCTGTGGTTTCATATATGGTAGTGCTACTGCTAGCCATTAAGGTTATGAATGAGAATAAGGTTTTTTGCAATATATTTGTAAATGGTACTCGACACTGTCATCAATTCCGCATCAGTACTTAATTTAGTTTCCAATAAATTAATTGTTTACTTTACTGCAATACGTTGTTCCATTGAAACCTTGTTGATCTCTGGATACTAAAATGATTATGATTTATGTACTGACTATTGTATTAAAACAAATTTGTGTATCCAAATTTCATCACAAGGTCTAATTCATTCATGAGTGGGGAAAGAATAACTAATGAGATTGCAATCATTATACCTAAATCTATCTATCTTTCTATTATAAGAAAAGAACATTTTATTTGTTGGGTTTGTCTAACATGTGCAATATTGCACATATTAAGAAAACCAAAAGTAGTAACTTTTTATTGAAAAATAATAATTATTTATTAAAAAAATTATACATTTAATATTAAAGCTCTCTCGAATGAGTTCTATTTTTTTTGCTTTCGAGATACACTGGGGGATAAATCTCCTCCTAACTAATAAGTTAAACTTTGTGCCTAGATCATTCGAAAAGACGGATGCGAACAAGTTCCAATATAAATTTATTATTTTAAACTTTAGCAAATGCTAAAAAAAACATGATAAAATTCCTATTATCTTTTTATAAAAACATGCTTCCATGAAGGTATCCTGAATCTCTCCCTATTCAACCTATATATTTTCCAACTCTTATCACTTGAGCTATCATGAATACTACTTCTCTTTCTATTTCAAAAAAAATTTATATAATAATATAAAAAAAAAAGAACATATTGTTTAAAATACTAAAATGCCCTCTTACATTAAAATATTGCCATGTGTCAAAAAAGCTAAAAAGAGAGGGAAAAAACAATTTTATTTCGAAAATTCTTTTTTTTACCAAGGGTGTGTTTGTTTGCCGGATACACAATTCATTCCCGGGATTAATTTTCCCAGGAACAAATAAGTGGAAACCTTATTCCTAGGAAAATATGCAAAAAAGTGTTTGGTTATTAAATTTGAAGTAAGAAATCGAAGTGGAGGGAAGATTCAGCGGGAAAATTAAGGGGTAAAAATGGGTTTTCATCATAGAAGATGGCTTCATGGTTCCTGGGAATAAAATTTTCCCACCCCCATCTCATGGGAATAGAATGGAGGAGAACGTGGGGGAAACGTGGGTATATTAGGGTTCCTGGGTATTTTTTGTTCCTGGGTATTTTTTTTGTTTCCTTTCTACCAAACATAGTAATATTTGTTTCCTATCCCTTATTTCCAGGAATGACTCTTTCTGTCACCGAAACAAACACGCCCCAGGGTGTGTTTGTTTGCCGGATACACAATTCATTCCCGGGATTAATTTTCCCAGGAACAAATAAGTGGGAACCTTATTCCTAGGAAAATATGCAAAAAAGTGTTTGGTTATTAAATTTATTCCTGGGAACTTTTTTTAAAAAAATTCCTAGGAATGACTAAACTATGTTTGGTTTCTAATGTATGATCCTGGGAATGAGCGTAATAATTATCAAAATACCCCTAATGTATAAACAATGAAATCCAACAATATTATTTTTGAAATTTACAAAATCTATTCAAGAAAATCCATAAATTCTATCATAATATTTTCATAAAAGTTAATTTCCATAATCATTACTTGTAACATATATGTACCAATCTAATATGTTCATTCAAATTCATTCACTCGTTTCATTGAAAACCATCAACACCGTTTTTTTTTTTTGGAAACAACACATATGTAATTACATATTCCATTCAACCATTATTAAATAGAAATGAAAAAGTAACATCTAGCAAAAACAACAATGTTAATAACAATTATGTCAACAAAAAGATAACAATGTTGTCAAACAAAAATTTCGTCAAAATAAAAAATGTTGTCAAAATATATATATATATATATATATATAATAGCTTTTTGACATTTGTGGGGAAGGAGTTAGAGACAACTTTCTTTGACATTTTCAATTCCATATTGCCAGAATACAACTCTGAATCTTCATAAGGAACATATCCCGTGCTATATGAGCTCTCCAAAAACCCACAACATCTCCAATACACATATAGAGGAAGAAATCCTATGATCAACAAAACACTACAACATCTCCCATACACATATAGAGGCAAAGGAAAGAAAGCATAAACACACCACACCTAAGCCAAAGACAATCATTACAAGAAGAACGACGGACAAGGGAAAAAACCCACAAAAAACAAACACTGAACACACAGTAGCAGCAGCATAGCAACACGCCCACAAACACCACCTGTAGCAACCAAAACATGCACATCTACTACAACACCTAGACAGCGGAACCACAAATCACCGAAGTATATAATCACTCGAATTCCAACACCATTCATACAATAAGCAAGGTGTTAAATAAAAATATATGTGAATAACAATCACATCATTATTAACCAAAGCAAAACCAACATTTCAATAAGGGAAAAAAAAATCAAAGACAATCCATACATGAATTTTTTAGCAAATAATGATAAAAACAACTTAAACCAACAAAGACAATCAATCCCAACATGAGTTTTTTTAATACTAAATTCAAAGTAGTAAATATTCTAAATTCTACTGAAAACCATTGTTACTTAAAACCATTTCCACGAATTTCTTTCTCAATGTAGGAGTAGTCACAGCGAAAAAACAGTCGCACAAGTTGTTGTCTTTGGTGATAAGCATAGCAGCCCTCACAACATCTTTATCAGGTAGTCCTATTTCATTTAATATGGAAAAAATTTGACCCCTCCTTTCAGCAGTGATTTTCTCGTGCAAAAAACAAGAGGAGAGTTGTTTCATATTCTCAACGCCGCTTGCATAAAACTCACCTAACTTGTTCAATGAAGTTAAAAAGTTATCAGAAGCCTCATCATTATGCTTCACCCTTTTTCCAGCACGTTTTCCAGTCCTATAATTAGTAGAATCCCGTTGTGCTTGGTTTGTTGGATTTGATCCTGGAGTAATAGTGTTAGAAGTGGGTGTTTCTGGTATCTGTGACTCAAAACTCTCGTCATCGTCATTCAAATTAATTGCTGACCCACCCTCTTGTGTTGATGGAAAATATTCCTTCTCCATTTCAGCAGCCATATCAGCTGTATCTTCTACTCCATTATCAGATGCTTTATCTTTTCCAAATGCATTATCCAAAGCATCAAAGTGTGGAAATGGTTTTCCATACAAGCCAATTGCAGTAGGATGAGACTGCGTTTTAAGGAAAAATGTGTACAAATATAAATTTAATGCAATAATAAATGTTATAATAAAATGAGAAATAATATATGCCGTGTTTTACCTTGCACCATAGACTATAGATCTCCTTCTCTACTAAGATCATCTTCCGATTATCATCCCACCCAAAACCACTAGCACTTGGACCCAACATATCTTTGATTGCAAAATATTGTGTTTTTAGACGTTTCACTCTTGATTCAATATGTGGGTTAGCTCTTAATGTGCAGCCTGGAACTTTGCTTTGAATATATTTCTCCAATACTTTAGTATACCCTGGTTTAAACGAGCCTGCATCAGCCTTCCAACCTTCATCTACCAATTTCAACAAACCTTGCACTAATACTGCATCTTCTTCAGGTGTCCATTGTCGCTTTGTGCTTTTTATATTTTGATTTTCAGATGACACGTCCATCTATTCAACAACTCAACAAGTATGTACATGTCAAAATTGAACACATTATATATAATAAATCAAATCGTATATGAACTCATATTTTACAAATAAAAACTCATACACATAAATAAATTTGATTAATAAAACTCTTATAATCAAAGTCAATAGCACATTTAAAATTAAAATTACAATGAAATGAAATGATAAATGTCAAATAACAAACACTAAAATTTTCACTGATTTCCCCCTCTCCACCTATTAAATATTTCTAATGCAAAGTTATCTCTCCATTGACTCCATGTAGTACTTGGCTCCACCGTAGTTATCATGTCGCCAGACATGACTTCATCGGAGACCTGATCATATCCTAAATTCCTCTCCAGAGGATCCAATGCCATTTCTTTACGAATATGGTTATGTAAAAGACAGCAAGCTGTTATTATTCTTCCTTGAGTTTTTAAGGGATAAAATGACTTCTCTCTCAATATAGCCCAACGTCCTTTCAAAAGTCCAAAACATCTTTCTATTACATTTCTGGCTGAAGAATGTTTCATATTAAAAAATTCTTTAGCAGTGGCTGGTTGTAACCCATGCCTCCACTCACTGAGGTGATACCTTTGACCTCTATAAGGAGTAAGAAATCCTTGTCCATTCATGTATCCAGCATCACATAAATAGTAATACCCTATCATAAATAAAACTAAGTTAATATCCATAAACTATACAAGACATGTTTTATTTTTTTATGAATCTATACTTTTATACCTTGAGGAACTTTTAAACCATTTGGTCGAGAAATAGCATCTCTAAGGACTCTAGAGTCAGCTGCTGATCCCTCCCAACCAGGCAAAACATATATGAATTGTAAATCTGGGGAACATACACCTAACACATTTGTAGCTATCTCGCCTTTCCTTGTTCTGTATCTACTTTTATCAGCTTCAGGCACATTGACCTTGATGTAAGTGTCATCAAGGGCTCCTAAACAATTTGTAAAGTATTTCCATCTTTCATCTGTGTTGCCCTCCAAAATTGGTTTAGGTTGTTTTAATAATTCTTTGTGACACCTTAAGACAGATAGTAATACATTTATGAAATGCCTACTGATCGTTTCACCGGACCTAACAAATTGTCTTCTAATCATTCTATTCTTAACGTGATGTGCCAATATGTGTAAAAACATGGCCACCAATTCCTCAACACACATATGTCGAGTAGGAAGTAATCCACCGGTAACTTGCAACATGTCACATAGTTTATGAAAAGCAGCCCTATCCATTCTTGTATTCTCAATACAAGCTAAATCACTCATGTAAATAATTCTACGAAAATGAACGTCTCTAATTAAACTTCTTTCATAACAATCCCATGACCTTTTTCGCTTTTTCGAGCGCTTACTTAAAACAAGGTAGCATAACATAATGGTCATCAACAGAAAGTAATTCAACATGTCCATATATATGATAAGCATTGCTATAATCCTTTTCTTCCTTTGACACACTTCCATCAAATGTGTCATGATCAAAAATAAGTTTTTATTGACTGCACATATCATAATACTATCTTAGAAACATAGAAGTGACACCATATAAAACATACTAAATCTAGCACAAACATGTAACTATATAGTGGTTTCAAATTTAACAAATCTTATTAGGAAGATATTGCTAAATTACAAATGTATCTCAAAGAGAAATTAAAGAAAAAAGAGAGGAGAACAAGAGCTCCTAACAAAAGAATAAAGTACTAATAGATCTAAGTCTATCTTGTTATTGTGATTAATGAAGAATATGTACATTTGCATATATGTTGATGTTTTTCAACGAAGAAAAGAAACATAGATTTTTAGAATTAGCATGAAACAAACAAGTTCTTTTTTTTTTTTGAACACCACAAATTAAAAGGCTAATATAAGTACAAGGATTACATATGAATGAAAAACCAGAACATTCAATAATAATTAGAAAACCACACATTCATCTTATCATACAATCGAATTAATTAGAAAATTAGTTCCTTGAAAACACTGGTTATATAATCTTTTTTTTTATTGATTGAATTAATTCCATCATAATCATTTGAAGCAAATCAAGTTCCATACAAACATAAAGATTATAATTTTTGAGAAATTCAAACCAATGATGCAGGAAACGTGAATTAAAAAGAAGTAATATAAACAGAGTTCATAAATTGAAAAGAAGTGAGGCAATACCTTGAATAGCAGAGTGAAATTGAAAACCCACACAAAGAGAGAATGGTATGTAGGTGATGAACCAGTAGTTGAGAAGAATATAAGGCAGTTTGTGGAAGTAAGAAATCGAAGTGGAGGGAAGATTCAGCGGGAAAATTAAGGGGTAAAAATGGGTTTTCATCATAGAAGATGGCTTCATGGTTCCTGGGAATAAAATTTTCCCACCCCCATCTCATGGGAATAGAATGGAGGAGAACGTGGGGGAAACGTGGGTATATTAGGGTTCCTGGGTATTTTTTGTTCCTGGGTATTTTTTTTGTTTCCTTTCTACCAAACATAGTAATATTTGTTTCCTATCCCTTATTCCCAGGAATGACTCTTTCTGTCACCGAAACAAACACGCCCCAAGTTTACTATCATTCTATTCCCATTTCCCACTACCTCTCTCATTTTATTTCAAAATAATAAAATAAATAAATCCTTTGTTTTGTGACAAATACAATTTTTGTCCCTAATTTATAAAATTCGCAATTTTGGTCGGGGCGTGACCATTATTGCTGCTTACGCGCCATATTTTACTGTTGTTGAAGATGGCTTACGTTTTTTAAGGGATTGTGCTTAACCGGGTTTGATCCAGGTCAGATCAGGAGCCGCTATCTGGTCGCATTTTAGGCATGGTATTTGTGAGCGGTGGCTAACATTTCAGGTATTACGGCAACGCGTTTTGTTTGCAGCAGTTGTTTGGAGTATATGGAGGTGGCGTAATAGTGTTGTGCTTGATCCTCATCCTTAAATCTCTGAGAATGCTTAAAGATTCCTTTGTAGTCGACATGGTGAATTTGTTGAATTCTTTAATAATGAAGACAATTTTGATGTTGTTGTCAATCTATGTCCTCATTGGTCACCTTCGACTCAAGGGCGCGTGAGTTTTAATCCGGTATCAAGTGAGACTGGTAGTGGGGGTGTTATCCGAGATAACACTTTGGGTAGGTGGATTCTATTGTAGCCTGAATGTAGTTGGTGGCGCCTTAGAAGTTGAGGTGGTGGCTCTCAAGAGAGGCTTTGAGTTGTTGTGGAGTGTGTACTTCCGGGATTTCACTTGTGAGTTTAATTGTGGGGAGCTTGTTTCCCTTTTGCAAGATCGTAACCAATTTCACTTTCATAGTTGAAGGAAGAGTTACTCTTGGAAATTTGGTATCTTTTGCAGAGTAGTTGAAACATTTCTCTAATCCAAATTGTGAGGAATGCGCCAACTCAATGGAATTGGGAGCTCAATTTATAGTTTGGGATGTGTTGTTGTTATCTCCTTCTTTGGAGATGGAAGCGTTTCTGCTCCAGGATGGCCCTTTGGCTGCCTAATTTCTTTCTTGTTGTTTTTTAATTTAAAATGAACCAACAAAAATAAATAAACCAAATTGGGAATTTTTTTTTCTGCTTAAATAAGTAAATCTGATCAAAAGTGATTTTTACGAACTAACATATCTAATTTTGTTCAAATTCAACAACCTATAAGTTTAAATATTATTTTTTCTCTGTCAAAAAAAATATTATTTTTTCTCTATAAAAATACAAACTTTAATTTTTAATCCTTGTAATTTTTTTATGATCCCTTTAAATTGTTTATTTTCAATTTTAATCCCTAATTCTTTATGAAAGTTTGCGTAGTATATTTTCCAAATAATATTTTTATGACATATCATTATTAAGATTTTTTTTTTTAGTTTTCACTATCAATATTTGGTTTGGAGGTCAATTCTAGCATTAAATGATTTTAAACCCCTCCCAAATGTTGTTGTGAGGATCAAATTGTGATTTCTCTACCAAATTCAACGTCAATCATCACTAAATCAAATAACTAACGTTTTCTTTTTTTGGTATGCATTAACTAACGTTTTTTTTTGTCGAGACTATTCTCCTTGCTAGATTGGAGGCACCTCAAAGGGTGAGATATCTGGCCAGAGATTTAAAGTCAATAACTAACATATTTGATATTAGACTATCATTATTTTAATAATATTTAATTCAATAATTTAATTTAAATTTTTTTTTGAGTAATTTTTATAAATTCAAATTAAACATTAAGTTACAAAATTAATGATATTTTTATATTTTAATAATTATTGATTCAAAAAAATCCCAATTCCTTACACCATTCGGGCATACCAGTAACCCGACCCAACTGAACCCATGATAATACCTGATAGTACTCAACAATTGCAATCTTGTTACACCATTACAGAGTAAGAAGATGAAGAACCAAAAACCAAAAACAATGGAACACAAAGAATTGAACCTTCTCAATGAAGCATTAGGGTTTCACAACAATCTCTACGGTCGATTCATTCTTGTAGAAGACTCTGTTGACACTACCGCTTCTTTCGTTCTTCATCAAATCCTCAAGCACTCTTTCTCTTCTAACCCTTCTTCATCTGTTATCTTCCTCGCCCTTTCTCACCCTTTCTCTCATTACGATCGAATTCTCAGAAAAATTGTAACTTCTTCTTTTCTTTCTCTCTCTATTTGCATTTTATTTTGTTATTTTGTGCTGATTTTTAGTTTATTTTCAAATTTTGGGAACTGGGTATCTATTGTTTTGATTAAAATGTTCAATTTTTATTGTTTCTTTTGTTGCTTATGGGCTGTTATGTCTTGGGTGAATTCCCCTGCTTGAGAGCATTTTGATTAAGTATTTATTTGATTGAATTAAATCCAATTATACTAAAATTATGGGATTTGTATTACTTACATTGTAAATACTAGATAATTCAGAGTTTGACGTAGAGGTAAGTAAAATTTGACTTAGATTGTTCGAGTTAGAAATCGAATTATACAGTACTCCCAATTGAATATTTTGCATATGGGTCATGCTTGTTTTGTAGTGTAGTGTAGTGTTTCTTATAAAAAAAAATTGGGGAAGGGAGAAATTTGTATTAATTTAAGTGGCACTAATAGCCATTTTACAACCTCTGATGGGATTCAAACTCGGTACCTTGACCTTATAAGGCTAAGGTCTTACTACTGAGCTAACACCTCAAGTGTTTGTAGTGTAGTTAGTAGTACTCTTGTGACACATGAGGCTGTTATTCAATTGAATACTGGTAAAGAGGGTAGTGCAAAATGGGACAGTGGAGCAATTCTTGTATTATATGATCACATTGACAAATGCACAAGAAATTGAATTTTAATAACTATTCACCGGAAAGTATAAATAAGTTTTACGCATACTTTCAGTGATAAACATACTCTACAACTGTGAAATATGATAGGTACTGATAGTGTATAGTTATTACAAATTAAAATGTTAGTATTCTAATGAACCAACAAGGGTTTTGGTGTCTTTAATTGTTTGTGTTTGTAGACACTATGATATCCGATTGCTTAGGGATTATGATAATTTCACTGTGTATTATGTTTATTTTCTGTCCCTCGTAGCTTGTTTCCATACGTTCTAGTCTATTGTTATTAGATGATTCTGCATTTTATCTCAATATATTTATTTATTTTTCTTGGTGGATGGTATTTGACAATCTTCTTGGGTGTCCGTGGTAGGGTTGCAACTTGGCTGCTCAAAGAGATAATAATAGGTTCTTTTTCATTGACATGCTAATGTTGCAGTTTCCAGGTGAGAAAATCAGGTATCGTTGTTTCGTTCATTCATTCGTTTGATACTAGTAGTCTAGCATAACCTACACACGACAAACATAAGAATTTTCCTGAAAATATATTGATACAAAGTATGAATTTGTTTTTAAAACATATTCTTCTTTAAACATTTTCCCTTCCTTACAATTAGATGAAACTAAGAATGGAATTGTTTGCTTTCACGTCTAAAATTGAGACTTGGGCTGACTTAGCATAATTTAGTTGCAATAATAAGGCCTTGTTTGTCTCTTAACTATTTTTTGCTTCCCCTATTTGTTGCAGTTACTCTATAAGTATCTACAAGAACACCTTTAGATATTTATATGTTATGTATGGCAATTGGTCATTGAAATTAAAATTATCAACCAAACGTTTATGGCATCCTAGGCAGTGTATAGACAGTGATTCTTCAATGACTCCCACATATTTGCCTGTAGGTTTTAGATTGTAGTTGTACATTTTATCTTTATTTGGTTAAGTCGCCATAAAAGAGTATCTATTTTGAAGAAAAACAATATTCTATTTATGATATTCTGTTATTTTGGATTAGTTGAAGTCATTTGATTAATTTATCTAGGATCTGTTAACTTGCCCAAGATATCTACGCGTTTTTAGATTTTGGAAGTTAAAACCTATCTGAAAAAAAGGATGTGATCCAATGATAAATGTTATAGTTAGAATATTATGATTTATGATAGGAACTATGTTTTCATAGCCCTGATTGCAGAGGCAGAACACAAATTACTCATCAAAACAAGAAAAGAAAATAGAATACAAGGACTGAGGTCTGCAAAACTCCCAGCCCAAAGGCACAACAACCAAGCAACTGATTCAATGAATGTGATAGGAAGTTAAGGACTTGGTATTATACGGGGTGCCCAAGTCCCACATCGCGTACTATGTGATGCTTGGTGGAGTATTTAAGTGAATTGGTTCTTCTCCCTTGATAGCTAAGCAAGCAAGGTTGATTCCCCAAGTGTTCGGACTTCGGATACTTATAAGGCTAGATGCCCACTTACATACCTTTTCCGCTTTTTTATATTTGATTATACTTTTTTCCTTCCCCTTCCTTGTCATGCAGCAATGTTGTCACAACCCAAATCTATTTTCTGCCCCTTATTATTTTTTCTACGTGGTGTAGCATAGAGTGCCTAACAACACATACCCCCAGTCCCCCTCAAAAAATAAAACCATGGGAAAGGAAGATGAGTACTCCTTGCAGATATTGTACACTTCAGGCTCTAATTTGAGGAATGGTTTTTGGTGGAGAGAGTAATTGAATCTGTAATTGGATACAGTTCATTAGGCAAATACCTTAAAACTGTAATGTGAGTGCACTGTATAAGCCTAAGACCTATAAATCCATTATAAGTGTGACTCCACCAAACTTTCAGTCATGTACATTCTATGGCTGGTAGCATTTACCTTCTGCAAATTCTACTCACAGACCTTTACCAAGTTCCTATTTTTTTACGTACCCGTCAATGCTATCTCAAATTTCTTGACAGTCGAAAAACCCACTATGGTGCTGAAATTATCAAATATTCAATTTGGCTCTGGTCTATGAGAATCTGGTTTGCTAAGTCCAATGCCACCGAAAACAACCTAAGGTTTTATTAGAAAAGTTTATAGAGTAAAATTCCTTCATTGCAGTGTAGATTGTAATTGTGCAACTTTTAGGGTCTTCAAATCTGCACCTCGAAAGGCCTCATCACTTTCTCAAATAGTTAGATAGTAGATAGCTTCTCTCTAATCATGTTGGTAGGAACCCCAAGAGAATGTAATAAAACAAATCAAAATGTTGTATAATAATGAAACCAAAGGTTGTATAAAAGTGATAACAGACCCTGAGTACAGTAATGCAGAGAACAAAAATACAAAGAAAGAAGATAATATAAACTCAGGCAAATAGAGAGTGCCTAATCTTTCCCAAAAGTCCCAACCAATTCCAGCATCCATTCTGTAATTAGGACTTCTCTAAATATAGCCCTGTCTGCTCTGAATTGCAGACAATACTTCCCTACTACAGAGGTGTGGGTGTGAAATGCCTCTTTAACCCCATTTATATCCTCTCTTTTTTTGTTTTTGGTCATTTCCCTTACCTATGTCACAATATCATGGACAACACACTATAGAGTAAAAAGAACATCACTTGTTCTACGGTATAATGAACAGTACAAATCAATGATATCCCAATCAAAAACCTACTTATTCTATAATGGACCCTCTTCTGCTTCAGGACTCTCCAAGGTGCTTAGCACATGGTCTCCTTTTGGGAATGATACTATCTTAACAGTAAGAGAAGGAAAAGAAAATCCATTACTGCTGAAGATGCTAATAGGATGAGCACTAAAACAAAGTCTACATAGTAAACTCCCTTTCACATGATAACCCAAATATATCCCTAAAATATTTCTTACTTCAACTTTGAAATCATAAAAGTTGGAGCCATAAATATCTATGAGGCCCAAAAGCTATTAGAATGACTCAAACTTCTAGGGAAAAGCCATATTACGTTCTTCAAATATGTCACATCATGCGCAACTGTTTTTAAAAATGGATTTTGTGCTTCAAACACAACCAAGATAGCTTGTGCCCCCTTTTATGATTAATATTGTGATTTTACTTGTGGTTGTTACTAAGTTGTGATATTTCATTTTAGTGTCTACATGACTGATTAAATATCATTGTTATTGATGACTAGATGAAGGAAAACCCAATCACAATGGGTTTGCTGCTGTATTTGAGAAAATAGAAAGAGTGATTAAGGCATTACCTCAAGACAACACGAAATTTGTTACAATAATGATAGATGATATCTCTTTTCTTCAAGTTGCTGCTAATGGATCTTCAAACGACGTTTTGGACTTCTTGCATTATTGCTACACGCTAACATCAGAATATGTAAGAAACTATTAACCTGACTCTTTTTCAAATCCAAAAAGGGGTAGCGGCGCAGCTTGTTAGCCGATTACCTTCTATTCATATGTAATTAACATTTTATCTAAAGATGAAAATATCATACACTTTTATGATTGATAAAAAAAAATAAAAAAAAAATTTCAATATTTTTTTTGTTCTTTATTTATCTGTTCGTATCACAGGGTTGTGCATTCGTTGCACTTGACCATAAGGATATTTATTTAAATGAAGAGAAGCCTGCTATTATCTCGGAGATGGAGTACCTTGCTGACATTTTGGTCAAGGCTGAACCATTGGCCACTGGTTTGGCAAAAGATGTACATGGACAGGTATGGTCGTAGTTTCTTTCTCCATAAAAAGTTCATACTTAAGCTGAACAAGTGGTTCTACATTTAGTTTGAAAATATTGTTAGGATTCCCCCACCTTACAAGCCAATTATGTAGGGTTGAGTTAAATCCAAATTTTAAGATGGTATCAAATTCTATCCAAAATCTGCCAGGCCGTCTGCTATCTGGTGGCCACTTGGGTCACACGCTAAATGTCCTGTTTGGGGCTGTAATTAAATATAGCCTGAAAATGAATTTATAAGTGCGAGGTATCCCTCATCTTACAAGTCAATATTGTAAGATGTCCTGTTTGGGGCTGTAATTAAATATAGCCTGAAAATGAATTTATAAGTGCGAGGTATCCCTCATCTTACAAGTCAATATTGTAGGGTTGTGTCAGGTCCGATACAAATTTTAAGAAATATTAACAGAGTAAAATAATCTTCTAAATGAGAACAACCTCTCGTTAATTTCCATTTTATAAAGATCAACTCTCACATTGGTGTAACGCTTAGACTTCTGACTTCAGGGCTTCTGACATTTTACATTTTGAACCTTGAAACTACTTTTCTCCATGAATATTTTTATTCATCGTCATAAATGACTCCTTCTGGAGTTTAGATACAAATTAAATGACTCAACTTTTCCCTTCAACCAATTCAATGGAAGTGCCCTTTGGATTTATACATTTTTACTGGTATTTATAAAATTGATACCGAATATTTTTATAAAGATAAAGCAATATTGGGCTTGAAATAAATGCAGGTTCTTTTGTTCTTATGCAAGTTGTCTGTTTTTCATGTTTGATCTTTCTATTCTTCTATCTCAATGACCAAGATATAGTATTTTTTTTCTTCCTAATTCCCTGCCAGCGTTCACTCAAATTTGTTCCAAGAGTTACATATTTTATTTTTATCGCTATAAAATTACCACTTTTATTTTCCTTCAAACTTTCATCCCTCATTTATTTTCCAATTACCAATTTTAGACATGTGTCGGTCTCTGTTGTGGATCTCAGCCGCGCCGGCCGATATCTCGGCGTTCCGCACCAAATTTGGCATCGCCGCATCAGGGTGGATCGGCCGAGTTTTTGGTTTGGTGCGGTGTCAGTTCAGACTTGGCGTGCCGAGTTACTAATGTTAAGAAAAAAAATTACCCTTATTATATAAATGTTAAGAGGGGTAGTTTTGGGTTTTTGATACCCAAGTTCCAAACTTGATACAAGACTACGACAAACCGTCAAACCCTAAATCTAATCGTTCATTCTCAGCCTCCATCGCAGCTCAGCTCTCACTTCTCACGCTCTGTTTCTTCACTCAGCTTCCATCACTAGAATTTGAGTTTTTATTTTGGTATTTGGTAGTATTAAATATTTATTGCTCTAAGACTTGATAAAATTTGAGTTTTTATTTTGGTATTTGGTAGTATTAAATATTTATTTTTATATGTATAATCGACAAAACAGAGAGAGTACTTTCTGATAGTACTTTCTGCAGAGTTGGGTAGTTTTTATATTTTGGTATTTGGTAGTATTAAATATTTATTTGGTAGTTTTTATATTTTTAAATTTGACTAACTGATAATATAATCGACAAAACTCTGAGAGTACTTTCTGCAGAGTTGGGTACATGAAGAAACAGAGAGAACTACAACTGCTGTAAACCAAATAAATAACTGCTAGAACTAATCCGACATCTAGGAATTAGAGAGCCTAGTCTCTCCCAAGCAACAACACATAAAACAACTGAGCACTGTCGATTAGGCCTGCCCCTAACATAAACCTTTGTAATAGGAGGCCTACTAACAAAAATGTTCGGGGACGAAAGTTATAAGAATTTTATCGGTATTAAAATCAAGATGTGACAATTTTATAGGAACGAGAAACATATTTAACCCTTGTTCGTAATACAACACTACACCTCACGTGAGGTGGTCAGATCTAGTATGGATCGGGTAGTTGGAGTCTACTAGGGTTTACTCTTATCTCTTCCCGTTCAGAATCCTTGTCTAATCGATAGTGGCTCGTTCCTCTTGAGCGCACCTCTAGATAATTAGGATATATCCTTTCTACACCCCAGCTTTTTTAGCATGCGTAAAGACAGGATTTTAAAAGCAATGATATTTCACATTTCTAGATCATGTCTGACTCGCAATTACACTCTTCCAGCTTCTCATTTTAATCACTCAAATTATCTTTCAATGTTGAATTATGTTGTAGTCGTGATACCGCAACTGCAAGTAATTGATTTTTTGTTAGCACTAATTCTTGAGATTTATCTGTATTTAACCTGTGTGTAGACATGGATTATTGATTAAATCAGATCACATGCACTTCCCTTGACTATGTTTTGTTGGTTATCTTATGCAGTTGATGGTGTTACATAAGCAACATGGAATTTCACCTGTTAAGATTCACAACTTTCATTTCAAGATCAAGGAAAATAGCATTGACTGTTTTTATCCTGGCACTAAAATCTAGTGCTATCAAAATGCTTGTACAAATAGCTGTGTACTCTTGAAAAGAGAGAATGATAGCTGATAGCACATATTTATGTTGAATGTTTCTGCATTTCAAAGAATGATATTCTTTATTTTCAATTAGGAACTTATTTATTTTAGCACAAATTTTTCAGATTCGTTGATAACATTTTTACATGTTCAGTTTTCTCATATTTTGTTCTCTTCTATCATAATCATAATATTCATTCAGTTTTCTTATTTTCCTATAATTTGAATCGTTAATGAATATATCATGTATATTTGAACACTTAGAAATTGTGATTAACATTTAATTGATTTTTTCTGAAGCAAATTAGCATTTAATTGATGATTAATAATTTGGTTGTTTTTGGGTGAGAAAGTGTTTCGGCCGTAAAAGCAAGTAATACTATTTGGTTGTACAGTACAATATGTAAATGGATATTTATAAATTATTAAAAACTCTATGAACAAATAGTATTACTCGTCTTTACGACTGAAACAATCAATGATCTAATTATAGTTGATTAGGGGAAAAAAGGAAAGCGGATATTAATGCCTTAAAACTTAATTTGCATTTGTTTTCTCTTGTTTTTGTAGAATTAACAATGGTCATTATTGTCTCAATAATAAGAACATATACTATATATAGACCCTAAACTTCTATTTAAAGATGTCAATGTTGGTCTTTGTTGAAATTTTGAGTGCTTTTCATGTATTGATCTATTTAAAACCATCTACCACACTTCTCCAACCTAAAAATTGCCTTTAATCTTACTATTATTATTACACCATAAATTACATCTGTATGCCAGACATGATTTTCTAAGAAAAGCTTTTAACATTCTTCTCCACCTAAAATGTTTAAAATATACACTTTTTTCTATAAATAAATTGTGAACTCGTAGTGCACGCTATACCAAATTTATAAACCAAACATTTTTTTGAAAAAGGGAGAAATGGATTCACTGCATTCAACAAATCACGCTTTCATGCATTCATGATACTTGTGACCATCCAATCTTAATATAACAGTTTAAATAAAAGAAAATTTTTACTTTTTGATTTATAATTTTAAATATTGAGCTTGAATATGAACCATCCATGAACTATCAAATATTTTGATCAAACAACCACCAATATTTAAATGCGTAACATTGATAAAAAAAATAAAAGTTTATCTAATGTGGATCAACTTGTTACTTTCTCCATGGTGGACCATTGTATTTTCACCATTAGATTCATTAGTTTTTTTTTTAAAAACAAGTAGATTAATTTGTTTTAACATTTATATTTGTACCATTACCTCCACATAATTGTGAGGGGAAGTAGGTTAGATTTATAAGGCTCTTACATAGAGATAGCTCAAACATTTCAATCAATTATATGAATTATCTTACTTATATAGTATTCTTCAACGTTGTCTTAGAACTTTTGCTTAGTTGCTAGCTTAGCCTCTACAAACAATAGTTCAATTGAAAGAATGCCCATCAATCATAGTTATTTTAATCGAATGTGAAATAGGATTTGTCAACCTTCTTAGTTTACGTTATTGGTTTTGCCATGAAAATGATCGAATAACACAGAAGAGAAAAGAGATGGGGAGGATGAGAAAGATGTGCAGTATGATGTGGTAAACTTATGATATAATTTCTGAGCTTGTTTTAATCGAATGCTCATGAAACATGTTCACTGCGTCTGGTCCACCCCAGACTTCGCCTTAAAAAAAAAATACAGAAAACTCGTATTTTATGGTGAACAAACATAACCACACTCAATTAAAATATACATACTTGCTGGTTTATATAAAATGTGTACTGCATAAGCTGAAAACTAATTAAAGTTATTTATTAAGGTCCCATATTTAGTACATAAATGATAGACAATGATGGAGAAGAGAAATGAGAAAGTACACATCCACATCTACAGTTATTACACTTCAGATGGAAAATTAGTCACATACAATTCTGACATAAAATGAAAGAAACTTTTCAAAATCATCTGATCTGCAAATTATTTATTATACAATAAATATTACATGATCAACATCTTCATGCAAGAAAGTTCATGATTTTTTTCATGATAACTTCCAGAAAGAAGGAAAGCCTCTTTCACCTACATTCAATTATTGGTATCCAAAACATGCAAAGTTTGGGATAGAATATCAGCTGCATGTTCAATCTCCTGTTCTGTTATAATCAATGGTGGAACAAGCCTAACAACATTACCTTTTCCAGCTGTCAATACTAGAAGGCCAGAATTTCGGCAAGCATCTACGAGTGGTGACGCGGACACGTCTAAATCAATTCCGATAATTAGTCCCACACCGCGAATTTCTTTCACGTGGGGATTTCCTCCTAATTTCTGTTTTAGTAGTTCTTTGAAGTATAGACCTTTCTTTGTTACATCAGATAGGAAATTAGGTTTTGATATTTTATTCAAAACTGCGAGAGCAGCGTTGCAAATAAGAGGACCTCCTGCAAAAGTACTTCCATGGTCACCGTAATTTATAGCGGAAGCGACTTTCTCGGTTACGAGGACAGCTCCAATAGGCAGGCCTCCGGCAAGAGGTTTGGCAAGTGTCATTATGTCTGGGAAGATTCCATAAGCCTCGTGAGCCCAAAGAAATCCTGATCTGCCTAAACCACATTGAACCTACAAATGAAACAGTAGCAAATATTAAAAACTATTAACCAAATGAAACAACTGCAAATGTGATAAACTACAAACAAACTAAAAATTTATGTAGGTTATATAAATTGTCATTCAAGCAGATAAAATATTTGTGTCGATTTACTATAGTCAGTTAGTTAGTCACAGTGCTACATTCTCGTCCGCTATCATTCTCAATCACTTTGAAATACAGTAATTGTTAAGAAATTAGAAAAACAAACAAACACACACAACCAATCATTTCAAGTTCTACAATTTACTCAATAGTGAGATACTGTAACTAAATTTTGTTTACAAAGCAAAATCATTCAATTGAAAAATTAACAGAAAGACACACTGTTGCATGTTTGCCTTGGTTACATATGCAAATTTCTGAGATTTTTCCACCCTTAAAATTTACAAATACGAGATGATGCATTCGTTTACTTTTATAATAATCCCTCCGGAATGATTCATATGCAATAGTTGACTAAATTGCACATATTATGAATGATAATTAATCACAAAATTTCATTCAAAAAATGTTGCTATTACCTAATCTGCTTTTAAAGATAGTAATAATTGGTTCATTGAAAGCAAAAGTTAAAGTAAATAAGGGACATTTTGGTGGTAGTAGCATTTAATAGGCTAAAACAAATTTAACCATTGCTTATATTTTATTTCAAAATATGCGGACTATTTCTTTCTTAAAGATCATTCCAAAGGGATAACACCGAATACCAGGATTAGATAGTACATACCTCATCAAACACAAGAAGTGTGCCAGTTTCATCACAAGCATTTCGCAGAGACTGTAGAAATTCTTTGGTAGCACTATATATTCCCCCTTCTCCTTGGATCGGTTCCACAAAAACTGCAGCAATGTTGCCCTGCCGAATTAACTCTACAGCGGCTGGTGCATTTCCATACTCTAAAAAGCTCACTCCAGGCATAACAGGTTCAAAAGGTGTTCGATACTGCACTTTACTTGTCAAAGCCAGTGCACCCAGGGTTCTCCCATGGAAGCAATTGCTAAAAGCTATGAACTCTGTAGCTGGCACTTTCCCTTCAGTAGATGTGTGTTTGTGATATTTTCTTGAAAATTTAATAGCTGCTTCATTTGCTTCAGTTCCAGAATTTGCAAAAAATACACGGTCGGCAAAAGAAGAAGCTACTAAACGCTTTGCAAGTTCTACCTGCATCAGTTCTAAACAAATTAAAAATACAAATAAATGGTGTAATGCGACAATGTGAAAAAGTCAAAAAGCACGTTTCCTAGATACAAACTCATAGAGATTAATGCAGCAATGATAGATAGTATGCAAAGGAAAAGGCTGACAATCTCCATAAGAATGCTTCTTAATTGGACCCTGACAGAACCATAATTCACAGAAGCTATTGTAGACCAACAGTCAGAACCATGTTCAATCATTCAATTCTAGACTTCTTGCACTCAAATCATTGAAAGTACTACCTTTTACATACACTTTTTAACAAATTTAAAGAGCACATATTATTTTCATCCATTCCTTCCAAAAAAAAAATTGAAGTCACCCAAATGTCGGTAAAAACATCAGAATCCCTGCAAATTAGCATTAACCCTACCTCACATACCATTACCGAACTTAATAAAAATAAATAAATATTCCTGAAAAAATATCTATGTTAAAAAACAGTCCTGATTTTTATAAAATTTCACACGCCCTTTTTTACACCTCTCTATCTTTCTTTTCCTATTCTAATTTCTACCACATCATCATCCATCACATTTCTAACTTTCTCACTTCATTTACTTTTCCCTTTCTATCTCTCTTTCCTAAATCACTCCCCATTAAGGCAAAAAGGATTGCAACATCCAATTATTTACTATAAACGATAAAAAGTGTCACTAAGAATGGCCCATGACCTTAATTCAAACAAATCATCACTAAACAACCACTCTAAAACCTTTAATGGTACCCAAACACCACAATACAAATTATAATATGAATAATGCTAAATGATACGAATGAATTAAACTTGAATAACACGAATATGATAGTTTGTGACTTTGTAAGCAAGGTAGTCAAACTCGAGATCCTACCCAAGATCGGGGAGGGGTAATAAGATCGAGAATCGAAGGATCGTAACACGGATCGTAAGATCCTACCAAATTTAGATATTCATATATATATATTTCATATAGATTCATAATATGCATATGAAGCAACATAATTTAGTAGAAAAAAAACTGCAAATTACACTAAAATTAGGATCTTAATACAATAATATTCATATAAAAGATTAAAACAACTCAATTCAAAACAGTAGGCACATGTAAAAACACAAGTAAAAACTTAATGATAAGTGCTTAATTTCCAAACAGTTCTTGTTGGAGTTGATCATATTCACTTAAGGGATGTGTTAGGTAGTAGTAGAGAAGAAGAGTAGAAGACAGAGAAGTGAATATGGAAAATAGAGAGCAAATAGAGGGAGGTATATAACGGGAAGACTATGAATCTGGCATGTTCCATCAATTATGGCTTTGTATTGGGAAGTTGCACAACTGTGGGAGAAAAAACTGAACCGTTTCATATGCCCAAGGTGAAATAAACGGGTTTTTAGGGTTTCTAGAACCGGGTTATGTTTTAAAAGTCGTGGGTCACATACCAGACCCGGGAACCCGAAAAAACAGGGCTAATGAACAGACACGCGCAGAAGCGGCGATACCACCGTTCTTACGTGTTTTCACTACGATCTCACTCGATCCCACCAGAAAACGATTCTGATCACTTTACAGCACGCTAACATGGTGCGAGATCGTAAAAACGTACGATCTCACGAGCAGGATCGCGATTTTGACTACCATGTTTGTAAGCATGAATTGTAAATTGATCATGTTTAATGGATTCTGTCCTTTGAAAAGCAATCATCTTACGAGCTCATTTCTCGTTTGGACTCTCAGTCTCCCACGATAGCTCACTCATTTTCTATCAAGGACATACATATGTTTCTTAATAGGCACTAGAATATATGAAAAAGTTTTACAGTTTTTGTTTTGTACTAGCAATTTTGCTTAAGTTTGTCTAATTTCAAAATAATAAAAATTCATATAACTATACGTTTGTGAGGCACACAACACCGTATTCTTTCACTTCGTGTGTAAGGCTATTCGTAACAAATAGCACTACTCTTATAAATTACCACATTTTTTACTTTGGTGTAAGTAGCATTTACACTAAAGATTGAAAAAAGTCCAACACGACATTGACACATGTGGTTACATTCAATCGCTTTTGTTTTCGCAAACTATTACCAGTGCCGAGTGTCATTACTTCATAGACTTTGTTTCTACTATTAAAGACAACAAAAAAAATCCTACGTAAGAATCTTCCACTAAAGAGACCCTTTTCAATTTCCTATTTTCTTCGTCTATGTATCACTGACACTCCACTGACAATGTGTCCAATGTCTAATATGTGTTTGTATGCCGAGATGAACTGATGCATATGCTTACACTAAGTGCATGTTTGGTATCACAGTTGGTGTGCCAGAATCACGATGACCCATCGTGATTTCCAATAGCTACAAGTTGTAGCTTCTGCAAAATCAAGATGGTCACCGCAATTCTGACACATCCACGATACCAATTATTTCTATTTTCTCAAATTATTATCAATTCAACAATGTATAGAGATGAACTGATGCATGTGCTTACTTACACTAATGCATATGTTTTTCTAGTATCAAGGACAACATAGAAATTCCTAAAAAAACAATCTTACACTAAAAAGACCCTAAATAAACAGAAAAAACAGTGATGACATTATGCATTGTTGGCAATACAATACCTGAGGAAGAGAGTGATAAATATTGCTAACATGAGTAAGAACACCAGCTTGTTCCAAAACAGCTTTCAACCAATCATCATCACCATGACCAAGTGCATTAACAGCAATCCCACCACTCAAATCCAAATACTCATTCCCTTCAACATCATAAACTTTACACCCTTTCCCTTTCTCAAGCACAATGGGTGCCCTTGCATAAGTACCCACTATAAACTTCTTTTCTTCCTCAATCACCTCATCTGTCTTCTTCTTGTTGTTGTTCTCCGCAATTTCCTCTGCCTTTGCGTTTGGAGCTCCAACATCTACTTTAAGAGATGTGCATGGCGGTAACGGTGATCTTGGGTAGTTAAGATTCGGGGGAAAATGTTTGTTGTTGTTGAATTGGGTGAGTTTAGGGGTGAATGAGGATTTGTAAGATGTGTTGCTTGCACAAATGTGAGTGGCCATTGTTGTGTTTGGGAATTAGGGTTTATGTGACAGCGGCAGCAACTTGAAGGATGGCGGCGGCGGTGGGGCAAGGTAGCGTCAAAGTGGTAGTGAATGAGGAAGAGTTTTTCTGTCTGACTTGCTTTATGTATTAAGCTTTTTTGTTACGGCTTGTTTGGTTGAGGTGATTAAGAAAGAGGTAGAGAGGAAATGACTTGTTTCCTTTCATTGGATTGGTGCCCCCTTGCTCTTAATTGACGTGGATTTTTTTTTTTTGGTAAAGAATTTACGTGCATCTGTTTTGATTTTGTAGGGTTTTGTTTGCAAAAAATTAATTTTATAGGTAATAGATAATACTCCCTCCATCCCTTTTATAAGATTATGTTCTATAAAATTACACTATTCACTTATCTTGTTTTGACCGTAATTTTTTAATTATACATAAATGTAAATATTAGCATATAAGATCTTGTTTGATTGTTTTGATTAGTACTTTTAAAATATCAAGTTTTTATAATTTTTACTGTTAGATAATTAAAGATATTTGTGATCAAAATTATGCATTGGCGTACATGTACTTGTCAAACGAGGTCTTATATTTAGGGACGGAGGGAGTATATATATATATATATATAATCTTCATGAGCTAGTTCAATTGGTAAACGACATTGCTCATTTGTGCAGGGACCGGGGTTCGAACCCGATATGCTCATTTATTCACCTTTAAAGGGTGAATTTCTACCTGCTAAACTACCTGACAAAAAAAAAAGATAATATATATAAACTAATTACACCCGAATGAAAAACGAACAATAAGTTGCGCCACCTTTTGTTACTCCCTTCAATCTCAAATATAAACAAAGATTTTTTTAGATTCATTGAATCTTTTATGTATTTGGTCTAATATGTTTTATAGAGATTAAAAACATATTTAACTTTTATAATAATTGATATCAACCAATCAGAAGAGTTGGTCGATTATTTGCACCGTCATGTCCGGTTGTTGAAGCGGAGGGGAGTTGTACCTACAAAGCACTCTAACACTTAAATCAATGTTTGTGTGATTAGCAGATACAAAGATGAAGAATATGATACATGAGCTATCTGGAGAATGACCTTTATATAGCCCAACGTTGGGCCAAGACAATTGAGGAAGATCCACCTCGTTCATCAATGACTGTCAGAATCTGCTTGAAAAACCATGATAACTAGTAAATACTCATCATTTTGTGCTCGGTCGTTACAGAATGGAAGAATCTGCAACAGTGTGAAAGTGACGCATAAATGGCTCGTTGCTAGTTGGCTCTGCTTGACGTGAGCTTGGATGGGCCTGATCAGCATCAGGTCCAGTCCAGAACAATAATGAAGATAGTTCTTTAATTTTCTAGATTAACTTTATTTCTAATATCACTAGATTGATGAACATATTTTGACGAGAGCATGATGCATTATATTTCTCTTTGGATCCGAATAGGGAGATGTCTTTTATCATAGAATAAGATCTATAGAGGTGTATTAAAGTTATGAGTACTAATAATTTTGATTATCATCTACTCTCATGTTCAAAATAAATTTCGTTTTAACTCAAAAAAATTGTTTTAAAATGAGTGATGTTTTTAATTTTCAATATAATATTTCTAATTCTAGCCTCTAAATATTTTTTTTACTTATTTCGACCCTTTTATTTTTTTTTGGGTACAAGTAGTCAAAGTATGAAAGTAATAGTAGTATTTCCAAAGAATTTCTTTTAATTCAAATTTCATTCATGCGTAGCATGCACGGACAAGCTACAATTGTTATCCACACAGTTCCACACAATTCTTCAAATTTTAAACTCATCACAATCATCTAATCAAAATGTTACCTTGAAGTTAACATCACAAACTGTCCTTCAACGGCTAACACCGAATATGCTTTTCCTTTTACTCCATTAATCAATTAGCACTATCCATTAATTTATCACAATTATACAGACTCACACACACCTCCCCTATAACCCAAGGAGTGTGGTTGAATGGCATAGGGTTCATCCTCCCTTAACCAATGGTCGAGGGTTCGATCCTCACATTGGGTATGGAACAATTTTAAATCTTTGGGCCAACTATCCCACCCTTCGAGGTGCCTCAAATCTAGCGAGAGATTAGTCACTGCGTTCGGCGATGGATACCCCGGTCTCGACAAAAAAACACACACCTCCCTTATTTCTAAATAAAATGTTTTTTTTTTTGTTTTTTTTTCACAACCAATTCAATATGATTTGAGGGTTATAATGGTTTGGTTTCGTGTGAAAAAGATTTTGTTACTACTGTATTATGATTTTATATATATATATATATATAATAGTTTTAATTTCTTCCAAACAGTTCTGAGAATCAAACCATATTATTTTTACTAAGTTCATCGTCAATCGCCACTAACATTTAATATAAAAGGCAGCACTCTTAATCTGTAGTTTCCATTTTTGCTTTTTATGCGTCTATATGATGAAAATGAGATCCATTGCAATCTCACTATTTCAACATTCACGTAAAGTCATGCGATTAATATCAATCTTAATCCGATGATTTAGAAAAATACAGATTTAATTTTAATATTATAATTTTACCTGGAAGTTGTCTACTTGTGGTTTGAGGATTCACGATTTTATTGCAGGACAAACAACTTTCAAAGTTATTTCAAGAAAAGTTGCTAAATTTGAAAAAACATGTTTGGATAATCAACATGTTTTCATATCATTTGCATTTGTCCCTTTTAATTTTCTAACACGGAGACTATAGATATTTTAAATAAAGTTTAAAATGTCATGCATAACAATGTTGTTTCTCTTAGATTTATAAATATAGTATTTAAAAGAATTAACTTTGGCATTTAAAAAAGAGTAGTGATGCCTCTTCTTAATATTGTTTATCTTCTAATCATAGTATAATTAAATTATATACCAATCGTTAGTTGGTTCAGTGGTGATTGGCGCTGAACTTAGTAGGGATGACCACGGTTCGATCCCCACAACTGCAATCGGTAGGGGACTAAAATCTAGAACCGACCCCCCGAACTAGATTAAACTAATGGTGAAAAAAAAATTATATATATTTCAAATTAATACTCCCTCCGTCCCATAATGTAAGAGAAACAAACTCAATTTTTTTGTCCCAAAATGTAAGAAAAAAAGTTAGAACATTTATCTTTTCAAAATTTTTTTACTCTATCTCTTACTTTTTCTATAACCAACAACCAATAAAATTTGTTTTTACATCTTTTCATACAATCTTTTTCAAAAAACATACATCCAATTATTATATTTTACATTTTTTTAATAAGTGTGATTTTTGTTTTTTCTCTTATATTTTGGGACGGAGAGAGTTCAAACATAGTAGTACAATTTTTAAACACCGAACTTTCCTAAAAAAAACATTTTAAACGCCGAACTCAAATCAGAACCGTCTTATGGTGATCAAACGATATCACCTATGAGTGACTACAAAACTATATTAATTTTCTAACAACACCAAATCGTAATCCATCTATGGTGTGCTCTCCAATCATCATTACCGTAAACTCCTCCCACGCCCCGTTTCTTTCTCAAACAAATTTCAAAACACTAAATAATCTATCATAATCATCATATTTCATAACCCAACCAAAATAGACACAATCGCTAAACCCATAATCATAATCATCATAACCATAATCATCATCCATTTCCATTCTCCAATCCTCCAATTCTTCAATCAAACACAAACCACCAACCCCTATCCTCTTCCTCATTAGAAACTCTCACAAAAAACAACAACAACAACTACAACAATTGATTTTGTTTGTTTGAATTGTTTCAATTAAGTTTGTTTGTTTGTCTGAATTGTTTCTTTTTCTGGTATCCTCCGGTATCAGTATCATATCGTATCAGTATCATGTCACGTATCTATCTGATGAGGAGGAGGTTGATAGTGTAAATGTAATGCATCAGAAGAAATCAGAGGTCCAAATCGGAAAAGAAAGCGTTGGCGTCTCTTCCGATTTCAACCCAACACCACCAATCCAACAAAACCACCAACGTCAACACCTCTGTCCACGTCATCATTCAATCGACATCTCTCCATCTCAAATCTCCCCACCTCAAAAAAACCACCATAACCAACTTCCTAACAAACCACAACCGCCGCCTTCTTTCAAATTCCCACAAACCACCACCCCGTTTTTCTCTCTCTCCGTCGCTTCCTCCGCCGCCGCTAACCGCTTCTTCCGCCACTTAAAAAAACACTGTTCATTCTTCCTCATCTCTCTTCCCCTTCTCTATCTTTACCTCCACGCTTCCCGCTCCTTTTTTCTCGATTTCCTCACCGCTTTAGCTTTTTCCACCGCTTTACTTTTCTCGCTGAACATCGCTCTTCCTTCTCTACGTTCGTTTCCTCTGCATCTGAATTTACATAGAATTCGTTCGTCTTCGTCGCGAAATCCTCCTCCTCTACCGGTTTTCTGGACAATCGGATCGCGTCCGAAGTCCGAGAAACGGTTAGGATCGGGTTGTTGGGTTCAGGTTTTTGGAAACGGTGACGTTTACGAAGGGGAATTTCATAAAGGAAAGTGTTCTGGGAGTGGTGTTTATTATTATAGTATGAGTGGGAGATATGAAGGGGATTGGGTTGATGGAAGATATGATGGTTATGGTGTCGAGACATGGGCGCGTGGGAGTCGTTATCGAGGACAATAAAGACAAGGATTGAGACATGGTTATGGTGTTTATAGGTTTTATACTGGTGATGTTTATACAGGGGAATGGTCTAATGGACAGAGTCATGGGTGTGGTGTTCATACTTGCGAAGATGGGAGTAGATATGTTGGAGAATTTAAATGGGGTGTTAAACATGGTCTTGGTCATTATCATTTCAGGTTTGTTTTTGTTGTTTCTATTCTTGTTGAGGTTTAATGTTTTTTGTCTTATATTGTTTTGGTTGTGACTTGTGATTAGGGTTTTAAATACATTTCTACGACTTTTGAAACATAATGATTTATCGTTGCTTTGTTGAAGTTAATGTGTTTTACAATATATTGTTTTGGTTGCGATTAGGGTTTAAATAGAGGTATGCGATTGTGATCTAGATTGTGAAATAAAAATAATGGTTTTTTATGTTGCCAAAACCGCAATTGAGGACGGTCTATGTATCATGGGCACTTTAGACCGAAGGTATCTCGAGCTCTCGTGTCCGATAGGATGTTGGGGCATGTAGTTACATAATTACATTCAATATTTATTTTTCCATAGTGTTGATATTTCCATGTGTGTTTGTGGCCGTGCTTCATAGATTTTGGCTGCATTGATTGCATTTAACGGTGATTCATTGGAATATTAATGACCACAGCTGTAACCTTTAATGCGGCTGCTATTTGAAGCCCTAGCTGCGATGTTTTTGTTTTGAGGATGTTCAATTTTAGTAAATTGTAGGGTTTAGAGAAAATTGGATTTATTCAATTTCAATATGGTAGATTCTTGCATTGTTTGTAGTAGTTAAGGTAAGATGTGTTTATTAAGGATCAAGTGCATGATGATAGAAATACAGCAACCGAAATGGAGAAAATGATGTACTGATTTTTTAGAATAAAAAGTATAGTCTAGTATGCATATCATCTTAAGGATTGATTCTCAACATCCATCGTTACAATTGTTTTGTTTCAAACTTGATAGGTACTGTATATTATATCACTACTACATGCACAAGTCATACAATGTGAATGGCGATATTTTTGTTTTGTTTTTTAGCTGTTGTCTTGAATCTTGATGACTACTTATCCCAGTCCATCTTGGATTGCTTTGCGAATATGTTGTATAAAAAGCTTTGATATCTTTTTCTCTCTTTTCTAATGGTTAGATGTTGGGTATTCTATGTGTCAGTTAAAATCCTTTTAGTCAATTTAGGCTGGTTTAGAGAGCTTCTCAATAAAATAAATTATGGCTTTTCACTTTCAAAAAGGTCTTCATATATTCTTTATGGAAAAGTTAAATGAAAGAATTTCTGAAATAATTGAGATGCATAAGCTAATTTCAAATTACACAAAAAGCTTTTCAATAAACTCATAAGTATCGTAAATTCTTGATATTTATTTTTTCACAAGTTTCGTTGGGAAAGTTTAGTCTTCCCAGCTGTTGTTGAAAATAGTTAGCAGATAGAGTAAGAGAGAATAATGTAGAAGATCCCTATAAAAAGGTGTATCTTAGAAGGAATGAGAATTAGAGAAGAAAAATAGAAATTAAAGGGTTTAAATAAATAATAGGAGGAAATAATCAAGGGGAGTTTTTGTTTTGAAATAGCAGTTTGGTGGGATATGCATGAATTTCGGTGGAATTATGAAGTTGTGCTACCTTTCTCTTTGCTCACATTGATAGGTTAATATGTTGGATTTAACGAAAATCTTTTGGTTAATTAGAAATGGAGACATATACGCGGGTGAATACTTTGCGGACAAGATGCATGGATTCGGGGTATATCGTTTTGCAAATAGCCATCGATATGAAGGGGCCTGGCATGAGGGAAGAAGGCAAGGACTTGGAATGTATACATTTAGAAATGGTGAAACTCAATCCGGTCATTGGCAAAATGGAGTCCTTGACATTCCAAGCACACAGAACACCACTTATCCTGTTTCTCCTGTCGGTGTCAATCATTCCAAAGTACTTAATGCCGTGCAGGTACATTTTGTTCTTATTAAAAGCTCTTTTCCCAATTAGAACTTATAAAGTAAAGAATATCGAATAATGGTGAATATTTCTTCTCTTAGCCTACAGTGTCCTTGATATGATGAAATCTGGATGAATATGTTATTACCTGTTAATGGTTACTGTCAATGTCATACCATTTTTTTTTCTCCTTTTCTTTTGGTGATTTTATTAATTGTGTTTATACGATTCATTCCATTTGTGTGCCTTGCAGTTAATTTGAGTTATTGGAAATTCTGGTTTTGGCTAGATCTTACTTGTTTTAAATTTTTATTAGCAAAACTGTTACATGTTTATAATTAGCCTTTATAATGTTTGACGAGGGAGTAATTAATGATGGTCGGGGTTAGTTTAGTATTTGTTGCCATTAGCAAATGTTTTTTTTGAAGTGGGTCTTTGCTAAATATTTACCGTGACTGAGTCTTGCAATCTTGCGCTTACAAGTTACTGGAAGAAAGCAGGATTACATTAAAGCAGACGGTACATGCAGAATTTCAGACATCTTGTCTTGTCTTGTATGCATAAAATAAAAATTGAAAGAAACCGAACAAACTGCATACAGTTAGATAATTTACTGCATCACTGCATTTAAGATCTTTCATATTTCATTATTGTTGTTTAACAGCAAATATTAGTATAGTCAGTATTTTGTTGGGGATGAGAAGTAAGCGCTCTCATTCCTTATCACTCCACTCCTGAACTGTGTGCCTCACCTTAACCACCAAGTTGACCTTATCTTAACTACCTTCCATTTTTCATTATTAATGTGGAAAATATTCCTGATATATTTCAAATATATGAAATAGAAAGCAAACACTAATTCGTCTGAACAAACTATTCTAAAGCTAATGAGCCTGATTAATAGACTAAATACAATCATGTTTATTTGTTTCACTAATAGGAAGCAAGACGAGCCGCAGATAAAGCCTATAATATAAGCAAGGTAGATGAAAGGGTAAACAGAGCAGTATCAGCCGCTAATAGAGCAGCCAATGCAGCTAGAGTAGCGGCCGTCAAGGCTGTGCAAAAGCAAATGCATCATCATGTCAACAATGAAGGTTTCCCAATTCCTATTATGTAAGACCATCAACTTCTGTTTTTTATATTAGTGGACAAATTTGAGATTGTTGAATAGGATGGTGGCAGCAACACTGGTTCATACAACTTTACGACCATTGCAGTTAATCTTTGCCATTATGCTTTGTTTGATAGAAAGCAGATTTGTTATTATCTATCTGCGACGGTCCTTGTATAGAGGGAGGATGAGTGCTAGCATATTTATAGATAAGTTCTTCAATTTTGTCCCCTTTTACTACATTTTTGTAAAATTATATAGGTGTAAATGCTGATGTATAGGTAAAACCTACCAGCTACTGTTGTAATATTATGTGGTTTGGCAAGAAATAAGAACAGGAGAAACATATCTTATATAGTATATAATATTATGTTAATTATTCTCAAATTCATGTTATTTTTTCTGTAATTGACTTGGGAATGGTCTGATGTAAGTTTATTGATTGGCCAAAGGTGTTGCTATTAGTTAGGCACCTGTCTTAAAGAGTTGGAGGGATAGATAAGGCTTAATTTCTTATTTAGTCCCTTATGTTTATTTTAGGTTTCAAGTTGGTCTTTTTGTCTAAATTTTTGTTGAAATTTGAGTAGTGGGCTAACTATTTGATATTTATTAATGAGATATCTATAAATATTGACACATTATATCGAAAAAGAAAAAATTGGCTCATTAAATGTGTCAAAGTAGAGGGAAAAATTTAGGGTTAAGTGATTGTAAATCTTACAACTTTTAATGATTAATTTATCAATGAGATGAGATATCTATAAATATTGACACATTATACCCAAAAAGAAAAAATTGACTCATTAAATGTGTCAAAGTGGAGAGAAAAATTTAGGGTTAAGTGATTGTAAATCTTACAACTTTTAAAGATTAAAGATAAGAGGTTTTTTAGTATTTTGATTTTAATGAATTGTTTTAATACAATTATAAACATTATAGATAACGATAGTCAAAAAAATAATTGACTATCAAATTAAAAAGCTAAAATTGGTCATCTCTATATGCAATATAGTGACTATTAAAAAAATACCAAAATTGAAGGAAAATTTTAAAATTGAACATATTCCACAATTCTTAAAAATAATTTATCCATCTAATTAAATAAGCTAAAATTGGTCATGTCTGCGTGTGTAATAGTCCTTAAAAAAAATTAAGCAGTGAATAAGGTATTTTTGCCGTGAATTAATTTTTCCATGAGCAACAACTTATTTAGTGTATAATTGCTATTTTTAATATTGTCAATTCAAGAGTTTAAAATTCATAATAATTAAATTTATTCTTTAAAAATATTTTTATAGTTTTTTTTGTGGTCATGTAGTAAGTTAGCATTTTTGAATTATTGTTCTTTTTTTGTACCCAAACAAAAAAATATTGTTTTTTTTTCATTGTTGATAAGACCTTTATTTATATTCTTATTTGTTGGGCCAAAATATTTTTTTCCTATAAAGGGCCAAATTCTATTATTAGATTTTTTAAAGGCTATACCATCATTCTCATTCAGCAACACATATTTTAATCCAATGGTTAAAAACTATTCCTTTATTTTATTTTAATCTCAACCTTCCATTCTTATTTAACCCTAATTGTCACTAAAAGTTTCTCTCTCATATCCTTTTACCATTATCTCCTCATTATCTCCCACATCTCTCTCTCTCTCTCTCTCTCTCTCTAAGTAATAAATTAGAGAAAGCTCGCTATTTTTAACCAAACTGTAGCCGCCGTAATTGTGTAGCCTTTGGCCTCCTCCGTTCATGCTTCGGCCACCGTGGTCACGAGCACTACATCATTGAACTCCTCATGATTTTGTCTTCAAAACTCATCTATAGGTGAAAATGTTATATTTTTCTCATCATTTTTCATCTTCTTTTCATCTATTGTGTTTTAGATTCTCTTAGAAGAAGAAAAACATCAAAAAAATTGTGGAAGAAAAGTACAATCTTAAGAAAGAAAGAAAGAAAGAAAGAAAGAAAGAAAAGGAAGAAAGAAGCATCAAAACTTTATTTATTTTGATTCTTCACCTCTTCTTCTCATCTATTTCTCTCTCTCTTTCTCTCTCTCTGTGTGAGCGTGTGTCTCTTTGTTTTGTTTTTTAGATCTGTTATTTTTTTTCCTTTTCCTTTTTTAATAATCTTGATTGTCTATTTACTTTATGAAATGTGTGTGAAATATGAATAGTTTAAATTTTTTTGATTTTATTTGATTATTTTCAAGACATTCTATTACGTGTCTCATATGTATTTTATGGATCTGTTTAAATAATATTTTAACTATCAAAAATATATTATGTTTGTAGAGTTTTATATATCTACTGTTATATTTCTTTTAACTATTTCTTTTTAAAAAAATTCCTAGTATGTAATAAATCTATAATGTTTTATATTCTATCTTTAGAATCTTCTATATTTTAATTTATGGTAGAAAAATCACCTCTTTATTTATTTATTTATTAGTTTTTAATTAGTAAATCTATAGTTTTTAACCATTTCAAGTTTGTATTTTCGATGTACTGAACCGATTTAGATGAATGAATGTCGAATTTTTAGTCAAAAAACACCTAACATATTAATTGCTCGATTTTGACCTATTAATTTTGTACCTTTTGTATTGCTAGTCTTCGTTGACTTTTGACATAAACATTAATATATAAAATTAATTTTACTTTTTAAAATAAGATTTAACCTAATTTGAAAATTAATTTGAAATATATTTATTCCTCTCTAGTTTGACTTCTCTTTTCTAACTAGACTACTCTCTTTGGGTAATATGTTAATCTCTTTTAGATAGATGATTGTTCCTATCTATTAAATTCACATATTTTTGATGAAATGGGTATATTTATTTTTCATATTTTAGAGTGCTCATTTCAAACTGTGAAGTAACAAATGTGTCAATCTATGTATAGATATACAAGAAGACCATTGAAACAAATTAATAAAAGGTACGTGAAATATTGGTAATTGATATTTTGAGAGTTCTACCTAATATCGTCAATGTTGGTTGTATTTACTTTCTTTATATGTTTGAGAAAATATATTAACATGTTGAAAATTTGTAATTTTTTTAGATGTTAATGCTTGTGAAACTAGACACCTAGACATTGCTTTTGGTCACAAATTTCAATTATCTTAAATTATTTTTTGTCAAAAGACAAATAAACAATTAATAATGATTTAAGTATTGGGCATATTTATTTTGACCAAAACTATTGTTAGGTATATTATATTTTAATAAATATTAATATGTTCATTTAGTTATGTTTCTTGATTATTTACTAATTTTTATATTAAATTCTTATAAAATGTGGTCATAAAATAATATATATTTCATATGATTTACTTTTCTAATACTTTGTATTATAATATAATATTTTATATTTGAAAAATAATTATACTTGTTATACTTATTATAAAAAATAAAATACAAGGGATAATCCAATCCCATAACAACAGTCTCTTGGGGATTATGGTGTTAGTTAGTCCATATTGTTACTCTCGATATTCTTTTGGACTCTCAGAAAAGTGGATTAAAGTACATACTAATTCAACTTGATGTGGTGGAGAAGTGGAACTTTTGTGATTCGATCAATTATAATGATATAAGATATTCACACATTAGGTAAAAACAGTTTAAATTTAATTTTCAAATGATAGTCTCATATCTAGTATATAAATTACAAGTACAATATTGAATATACTTATTATGAACATAAAAATTAGAGAAAATATATTAATTTATCGATTGAAATTATGATTAATTACAAAACCTTGTAATCTATATAAGTCGTCAACTTTATTACCCAAACCAATTATCTTTTGGAATTTGAAATCATGTAAAATACATTCATGATCATTAAAAACAATGGAGCAATTTATTGAATTGCAAAATTTGGATAAATATATCAAGTTAAGATTGAAATCATGAGAGAGGTAAAGTAGCATAACGGTTTAGTTAAAGCTTTCACTTTTAGCCACACATTTTTAAGAAATAAAAATTCCTCACTAGATATGACCCATCTTCGCTCTCTCACTCTCTCACTAGATACAACCAGTTTTCAGTGGATGCAAGGAGAATCTTCGCTTAGATGTTTGCATAATTAAATTTATGGATTATGGATTGCCTGTCCTTGACATTTCCATGCATGTAAAGAATTTCTTCATCCTCAGCCCATTTAAAAGCCGACATTAATTGGTCTATAATTGAGCGTAGAGGACAGAGGAATTGGCTGAATACAAGAACTTTCTCATTAGGAGCAGCACAAAGACTAACCAACTGCACCAAAAACCTTGTTTTTCCGCCTGCGTTGTAATCCAATCTAAACATTTCTAAGTGGTTCTTGTCGATCGCAAATTCTTTTTCTTCCAAAAGTTTGCATTCAAGGAAAAGGGACGAATGGAATGACGTCATTGTCTAATTATTCTCAAAGACCATTCTATTTTTCGAACTTTTAAGACTCTAAAGAATTTGCTTATGAAAACTGCCTGGCTTCAAAAGCAGTACACATTCTCTTAACCCAGGAAACTTCTTTTGAAAGATCTCGCCTTTGTGAACATGAACTAACGGATCCATAAACAGCTTCAACTGTCGATTACTATCATCAGAAGAAACATTTCCTATTTTACTATTCCCAAAATAAGGTTCCCAACTCAACTCTTTCGAGGCCTTTTTATATTCCTGCTTCTGGCAAAACTTTTTCAGATAATGCGGTAACATGTTAGGAAAAGTCGGCTTCACAAGGCTCAAAGTGTTATAAAGTTCCAAGAAATTGTTGTAGAAATAAGTTCCCGAAAGAATAATTTGCTTCTTTGTTTCTCGGCGTGTGTCCTTCATCTAACACCAATAAACCAGGTTTTTCGCGCAAAAATTTCTCATTTATTTTCTTTTCACCTGACTTGCTTGATTTTTCTTTTTCTCATTTTCATATTTGCCTCTCACGTCTTCAGATACTCCGCCAACAAGTTTTTGCTACAAAGTGTAAATGATACCAAGAATGCTATTTTCTTCGAACCAAGAAAATAGTTTCACTATTTGCGTATCGTCCGTACTATGTTTTTCTTTAGACCAACTAAGAAAATTAACAGCAGCATCGTGCTCATTACCAGATAACTCAGGATTGTTCAAATTGTAAAATGGAACCCCAATGTCCCATTTTTGAACTCATCTTCCCAAGTGCGTAACAAATTCACAAGGGCAATGATAACCGGACAACATTGCGGAAACATTTTCAAATAAGACATGAGAAACACTATTTTCAACCTTGTTTTATGAGTTTTTAACTTTTGAAGTTCGATGCTTCCTGCCATGTTTTTCCAAATGACTTCAAAGCCTTCTTGTTGATGCAGATACAAGGTTTCTTTCACATCAGGAATTTGGTCCGAAACTGTACCTTTTTTATTACGGATCTAAGAGTGACGCTCTAAGTCTTAGTTCAATGTTTCCGATGGTGATTTAGACGCCAATGTCCATCATAAAAAGGCACAATTCGGGACCTAATTCCTGATGTGAAAGAAACCTTGTATCCACATCAACTAGAAGGCTTTGAAGTCATTTGGAACAACATGGCAGGAAACATCGAACTTCAAAAGTTTAAAAACACCGATCATGACAAAAAGGACGGCTGCATTATTTCACATGGTCTTGGAACTAGAAAAACAAGGTTGACAATAGTGTTTCTCATGACTTATTTGAAAATGTTCCCGCAATGTTGTCCGGTTATCATTGCTCCTGTGAATTTGTTACACACATGGGAAGATGAGTTCAAAAATGGGACATTGGAGTGTTCCATTTTACAATTTGAACAATAATGAGTTATCCGGTAATGAGCACAATGTTGCTGTTAATTTGCTTCATTGGTGTAAAGAACAACATAGTACGAAAGATACGCGAATAATGAAATTGTTTTCTTGGTTCAGCGAGAAAGGCATTCTTGGTATCAGTTACACTTTGTACCCAAAACATGTCAGCGAAGTATAATCTGAAGACGTGAGTAGCAAATCTGAAAATGTGAAAAAGTAAAACAAAGCAAGTTTGGAGAAATGAAATGAAATGAGAAATTTTTGCGCGAAAAAACCTGGTTTATTGGTGTTAGATGAAGGACACACGCCGAGAAACCAAAGAAATGGTATTTGGAAGGTGTTTTCGGAAGTTTAACGAAAAAACATATTATACTTTCGGGAACTCCTTTCTAGAACAATTTCTTGGAACATTATAACACTTTGAGCCTTGTGAAGCCGTCTTTTCCTAAGATGTTACCGCATAATCTAAAAAAGTTTTGCCACAAGCAGGAATATAAAAAGGCCTCGAAAGAGTTGAGTTGGGAACCTGATTTAGGGAATAGTAAAATGGGAAATGTTTCTTTTGATGATAATATTCGACATATGAAGCTGTTTATGGATCCGTTTGTTCATGTTTACAAAGTGGAGATCTTGCAAAAGAAGCTTCTCAGGTTAAGAGAATGTGTACCGCTTTTGAAGCCAGACAGTTTTCGTTAGCAAATTCTTGAGAGTTTTAAAAGTTCGCAGAATGCAATGATCTTTGAGATTAATCAGACAATGACGTCAACCCATCAGTCTCTTTTCCTTGAATGCAAACTTTTGGAAGAAGAAAATTTGCAGTCGACAAGGACCAGTTAGAAAAACTTAGATTGGATTACAACGCAGGCGGAAAAACAAGATTTTTGGTGGAGTTGGTTAGTCTTTTTGGTGCTGCTAATGAGAAAGTTCTTGTGTTCACCCAATTCCTCCGTCCTCTACGCTTAATTATAGACCAATTAATGTCGGCTTTCAAATGGATCGAGGATGAAGAAATTCTTTACATGCATGGAAATGTTATGGACATGCAATCCAAAATCCATAAATTCAGTGATGCAAACAGCCGTGCGAAGATTCTCCTTGGATCCACTAAAAACTAGGTCTTATCTAGTGAGAGAGTGAGAGAGCCAAGATGGGTAATATGGGTAATCTATTTCCATTGAAAATTTTTAAACTAATTTTTCATTGGTATCAAGCACATCCACTTTAACCACCATGTACAATACACCTTCCTACCGCCACGATTGACATTGCTGGATTAAAATAAGCACTGACAGATTAAACTAGTTTTTTTTATCAATGAGTAGATGAGATCTAAGTTATTTGAAACCCATATTAAACAAGAAGGTTGCTGGATCGAATTAGAATTGTAGTAAAGTCTGGATTAAATTGAATGTCGTTGGAGGTTAATCAAAAGCAACATGAATGAGGAAAATGCTTTTAGAAAATCAATATTGCATAAATTCAAAAAGAAATGGTTAATTTGAAAAATTAGAGTCTATTTCATTAGATTTATTAAGAATTATTAGTATTGCATAAATCACAAGAAATGATACTCTGACTTCGTTATCACATGTTGGAAAGTACTATAATAACGTGTGAAAATCTTCAACAATGATGATGATGGTAGAGAAAGTCATGTTCAAGTTTGTGAAATATTGGAGAGGAATAGCAAAGTGGAAAAGGCATGTGATGTTTTTATTTCAGTATTCTAATCTCATCCATTTACTTTGTTCTAATGGTTGAAAATGACGTTTATCATTCACATAAAATAACTATTTTCTGTAGATATGAACCCATTAAAAATGAATAATTATCGATAACATTATTAAGGAAACTATTTCAAGTTTCATAACGAAAACATACTAAGTCAAAAAATAAACATCTATAACATACAAGACAAGTCATAATAAGTCACATAAGACAAAAATATAACTTAAGTAATAACCATCAACATAACATTAAGCAGCCTCACTACAACCAGCCATTTACTATCTTCTGTGACATTATCATCTTGCTTATATACAACATTCTTCTTCGACACCTTTCATGGTGTAATACCCTAATTTTCTACCTTTTAAAATAAATATTTTATTTTCGAAAACAATCTCTTTTTATAAAAAATTGTAAATGGACTTTAGAAAATTTGATATGTATGCATTTCATTGTTCTTATTTTAGTTTTAGTTAGTGCAAAAATATTATTTTCTTTTTACAAGCAAAAATATTAAAAATATTTTTATTTAAGTTTACGTTTCATTTCTACATTTTTTGTATTTTTATTTAAATTTTTATCTCCATTTTTTCATTTTTCTTTATTATTTTTAGGGTTTTATATTTTTTTTAATCAACCACATAATGCCACCTCATTTTCTTTTCATTCCATAATTCATTTTCTCTCCAAAATTAATTAGATTTCTATCCCATTTTAATTTTTATAGTTTTTACCATTAAAAACCCTTTCATTTCCAAATAACCCCATTGTTATGCTGGCACTATAAATACCCTAAGGTTCTTACAAACCCTAGTTTTGGAGAATCACTGTTCACAATTTTCCCCACTCTTTTTTTCTCTCTGCCGAACTCTTCTTCTCCAACCTCAAACCCTAAGCTTCTTCTAACCCCAAATTCACCACGAAATCATCATCAAAACCGAAAATGACTAAGAAATAAAAGATTCAACTCGTCTTCCTCTACCTATTACTCCTTGGATCGCGTTCGAGAATTTGAAGCTTAGATCCGAAACCAAAGTTGATCAAGGCTAAGAATGTCGGATTCACGCGATTTCGGACAGATTTCCCCTTCTATCCTTTGATTTATACTTGTATTATACATATATGTTGTTTCTGATGATGATTTGCGTGTTTTGATTGATGGAAAACGTTTAGATCTGATTTTTTTCTGGCCTTCGGATTTGTCTCATTTTGCGAATAATCATGATTGATCTTCGAAAACTATTAATGAAATCGCAATCTATGTTAAAAAACGCGTTGAATCCATAGCTTATTTGCATTTTTCGTTTTAGATCCGAACGTTTTCGTCCACTGTTCATGCTTGTTTAACGTTCTATTTCGCAAAACTAATACCAAATTCGTGATCTATACACAAAAACGTTCGGATTCGAATATCTATTTGTTATTTTTTGATTCAGTTTTGGGATCTGTTTGTGTTGAACCGAGTCAACTCGCCAGCTTCAATGGCTTTACTGAGCAACCGAGTCTGTGACTCGTTCTGAAGGTAGGAGAAGGACTACGTGTCAGCACGCGAGTGGCGGACACGTTAATTCATTTTTATTTTTGTTTCTGTTCTGGTTTGGGTCAAGAAACCGGGTCGGGTCACACCCATTAGACGCGGTCCGGTTCACACTGGTTTAGTTTTTTGGGCCTGAAGCCCAGAATTTCTGTTTTTTTTTTTTTCCTCTTTTATGTAAATTTTGGTTAGAATTTTGTAAATGAGAATAAATATTTATATCAAAATTGTCTATGCAAAATTAAAAATGAATTAAAAAGTGATTAGTCTCTGACGCATGATTTTGGCTAATTAATTTTTAATTCGGAGTTTCTTTTAGAGTTTAGATTAAAAGTGGATTAAAAAGGGATTAATCTCTGACGCATGACTTTGACTAATTAATTTTTAATTCGGAGTTTCTTTTAGAGTTTAGATTAAAAATGAATTAAAAAGTAATTAGTTTCTAACGCATGATTTTGGCTAATTTACTTTTAATCCGAAGCTTTAAAATTCGAAACAAAAGCCTTCCATAAACAATGAGGCAGAGCCTGACGCATGACTTGTCTCTGTCTCAACTTTTTCTTTGACTTTTAGTTTGACTTTTGGTTGACTTTTGCCTTGACCTTTAGTTTGACTTTTTGGTGGACTGTTTTGGGTTGACTTCTTGTAGTTAACTTTTCTCTTTTTGATTGAGTTGTGCTAAATGCTTGTAATTGCTTGATGACTTATTTCTCTTTGTCTGATACATGATAACTTGTTTATATGTTTATATCTAATGCATTTTTAATTGTTCATTATTATTGATTATACGTCATTGGCATTCATGCATTTGCATTCCTATCATCTTCTACCCTTCCTTTCTTTCTCTTTTTCTTTTTTTTTCTTCTGAAGTTTGAAATTCTGAAAATGCTATAATTATCACTGCATTTTTGTATCATTTGCGCCGGGTGTTACACATGGTACGAACTTTCTAACCAATGATGAAAACATATTTGTAAGAAAACAAGTTATGTTAATTCTGTCATTAAGTCCATATAGTTTCTGACGAACACAATTTTGACATATGCTTATACACAACTCATTCATATTCATATAGGGTAAACTAATGCAAATACTGATGACACGAAATCATATCGTATTTTTAGCTTAATTTGTGTGAACTTTAGTTGCATTTTCATATGTTTTTATTTCATTTATCTGCTTTTATGTTGGTATTTGTTTTGTTTTCAGTTTTGTCAAATAAAATAGGTCGGAGAAGAGAATTGAGCAAAAAGTGTCAAAAACGGGGCAAAAAGGGGGTGCAATGCCCAAAATCCGCGCAGCCCACAAAGGAGCCCAACAGAAAGGGGCATTTGCCCCATTTAGCCTTGTGGCGGGCGCCACAGAAGTGGTGGCGGGCGCCACCAAGTTTCAGCCCAATTACAACAACATTTTGCGCAACGTGGGCGCCATTAAGTTTCATATCGTATTTATTTATGCTTTATTTAATTTTTTGTTTTTATTTGTTTATTTCTTTTGCTATGTCTAGCTAAATTCCTAGATATCGGTATGTAAATTAATTCTCCGAAGGGAATTTAATAATGATGAAGCGCGCACATATTAAACTATTTTTCTGATTCAAATTCCTAATTTAATTCAAAGCTTTTGAACGAGAGTAAAATAAAGCAACTAAGGTTAAAATCAATAGAGCGAGAGTTTGAGGTTTTAACTAGATAGTAGGAATTTGATATTAATCTTTGAACGAACGAGAGCCACGTTAGGATTAATTAGAACTAATTGATTTTCAAAATATACTTTCGAAACTAAGGTGGTAGAAAAGTGACAGTAAAACTCCTAGTTTAGAAAGTATGGTTTTTATCAACAAAACGAGAGTGTGAGGTTTAAACCTTTAAATTGAGAAAGTTCTTTTGAAAAATAAACCCTTTTCCGCGCGCTATTAATTTATTAAATTCCCGAAGGTTAATTAAGTTACATACCGATATCCCGCTTTAATTAATTTAAATTCTTCTTTTAAATTTTCTTTTAATTTCGAAACAATTCTAAAACTCAAATCATCTGCCTTAGATTTACATCGTAACGACATAATTACGGTAGGTCAACTATTGGTCTCTGTGGTTCGATATCTTTTAAAACTCAACGACGAAACTGTGCACTTGCAGTTATAAAATATTTTTGATACACAAATCGTCGATCAAATACATAAACTGAAATGTGTCATTTATCCTCAGTCATAATTACATAATCTAAACAAAAAGGTAATTATTGTACAAAAGAATAAGGGTTACCTCTTTGGAAAAGCTTTCAAAGTATCCTCTTCTAAAGCATTCATAAACCTATAATCAATTGCATGTTTGCCTCTGACAAGACTCTTGTCATCACCATGGTTACATTTGAGTTTCTGATGCTTTTCTGATACTAATCTTCAAAGCAATGAAGAAAAAAGTATTTGTTAGAAAACAAGTTATTATAAATATAAAGTCCTTCCATTAAGTCCATACAGTTTCTGACTAGCACAATCATCGACATATGCTTATACAAAACTGATTTATATTCATAGAAAACACAACACAAATACAAATACACAAATTGAAATATGTCATTCGTCCTCGCTCAATATTATAGAATCAAATGAAAAACATAAAATTGTACAGAAAATAAGGGTTACTTCTTCACAAAAACTTGTACAATATACTCTTCTTAGGAATTTGCATACCAATTATTATCAGTATGTTTGGTTCTTCCCGACTAATGCCATCACCAGGCTTATGTTTCAGCTCTCAATGCTTTTCTAATACCAACCTTCAAAACAATGAAGTTTTTTATGGGTAAGAAAATAAGTTATTATAAATATTAAGTTCTGTCAATAATCACTTCATGAAAATTGTCACTTCGCGACACATACATTGCGACCTTTGAAGATAACTATCGCAATGTCCATTTCTTTATGATAATTGCGATGGTTTATGCGACAGGTTTTACAATCGTTGTAATAATTGTCTCTAATATTAAATCTCCTTCAAATAAACTATTCAGTCACTTCAATAAAAAGACCTCAAACACTTTATCCCAAAAATAATAAAACTCACTAAAATAGAAAAACTCAAGCACGAACCCTAACCCTTCAATTTAGCCGCCAGCCATCTCACCAATCTCTTCAATCCCTAAATTCCTAAATCCCTAAATCATTCTCTCCAATCACTCTATCATTCTTTTCAATCGTAACCATTATGTTCATGCTCTTCACCTTCAAATCCATGCTACCTTCGATAAATAGTGTCGTCACCAAACTCGTTACACGTTCTGGTTTATTTTTCCCTTTTTCCTCCTTCTCAGTCTACCGTGTTTTGATGTTATCATTTTCGTGTTTGTATATGAATCAGATTATATTAAATTTGTTGGTTGATTTAAAAGTTGAGACCGCAAGAAATATATTTTTGTTATGAAGTCATTGTTACGATTTTTATGTGTACAAAATTAGGGATTTTGTGATAGTTCTAAAAATTGGAGATTTTAGAAGGAGCAAGTTGCATTCTTATTGTAAAAATAAATTCTATTGTGATAGCTAAGGTACAATTTGATACATTTTGAAGCTCTTATATGACTCAATTGAGCCGGTTTAAGAAATTTGTGAATTGCCTTTGACCTATATGAATTACTTTATTATTGTGAGATTGTTTGGATGGATTTCAAAATTTAAGGGATTTAGAGATTCCATGGATTCAAATGCCTCAATTTGAATTCTCTTCATTTCAAAATTCTTTGTTTGGATAAAACATTTGAATTCTCTTCAATTCAAAATTCTTTGTTTGAATAAAGTAATGAATGACAAAGTAATTCATTTTTCCATTTTTTTTATTTTGATAAAAAAAATTCAAATTTGTTTCTATTTCCTTAAAAGAAGATTTATAAACTGTTCTGATATTTGGAAAAAAATTCTTAATTTTTTTTCAATTTCGAGAAAAAAATTCATGAATTTGTGAAATTCTGGCTACCAGACAAACAAACGCTGTGAACAATGTAAGCACAACTGTCCGAGCGCGTGTCTAGCTCAGGACAAAGACACAATTAAAACGTTATTAAAAGCAGCGGAAAAGTAAGGAACACAGTAGGTTTGTTAACCCAGTTCGACGCAACTTGCCCTAATCTGGGGGATACCAATCCAGGAGTGAATTCACTATAATAGTTCTAGTGTAAGGACCAACGTAGCCTCACTACTTGTCTTCCACCTATACCCTACCTCACGTGACAACTCTACCTAGGAACTCCTAGATATGAGACCCCGTCTCACCGCCTAACCTAAACAACACACTCAGCGTTGCTTTTATTCTTTTCTTGTTTGATATGTTTTCTTTGGACAAGAGACACACTCTTCCGACTGAATACTAACTCCGTACCTACAGTCTTAGGAGAAGCAAAGTTACAACTCAACTAAATACGTCCTTAGCTTGACCAGCGATGATACAAGCAAGGCTCACAAACAAATAATAAACTAACAAACTAACAAAGAAGACTAAACCTTAAAACACATGCTTTAGAACACATACGGTTTAGCTTATATTCTAGAGTCTGTCATTACATATATTTATACTACAAGAGTAGCACAGGGTTTGGGCTTCAGACACCTTTGGACGTTGTAAGGTCCAAGTCTTAAATCTTCTAGAACAAGAAATCTTCTTGAAAAATATATCAATATCACCTTGTAAAATATATCTAGGCTTGACCGCCTTAGACTCCTTCAGAACACGTGACTTAATCACCAAGTAATGGTTAAAATAAAAACAAAGCGAATCTTATAAAAGATTGCATAAAATATTAAACGCGAGCTGGCGCGAGCTGGCAGATCATGGAATGTTGTTCCATATGCTACCGCATCTGACCCATCATCAGTGATCATAGGCATCTGACCACACATCTGGCTAATATATGTTTTTGACACAATTGTAGCCAATCTTCAAAAACTCAACAATCTCCCCCTTTGGCAAAATTTTGGCTAAAACATTTGAAAGCCAGTTCTTGGAGAGATAAAACAATTCTTCCTTCAACCACCATAGGCATAGAAAATCATAGTAGATAGTGAGAACACTTTAGAACGGCTCTATGGTTTAAGGATGACTTACGCGTAGAATCAGAGGCAATCACCAGAAGAGAATACGTCTAGCCTCAAAGAAAACAGCCTCTCACATAGTGAGTTCATAGAGAGAATAAATGCCTTTGGAAAAAATAAATTTCCACAAGCAAAGTTAGATAAACTCCCCCTCAAAACATGCGTACAAACAAAGCGAACATATCATAAGGATAGTCACTCCCCCTCAAGATACGCACACACACCTTCACATGACAGATGTTAGAGCATCTGTCACATCTTCAGCAAAAAACGCTCAGAGCTACGTGAGAACACGATCACGATCATACTACTCCCCCTTTTTAGCCACAAATTCTGGCAAACATAAGTCATGCATATAAAATGCAGAAATAGAACATAGGGTAGTATAGTGCATATTACAGACCATAAGCACACAGAGGTGCATTAGAAATCCAGGATATCACAAAACATGAAAAAGAAAATCAGAGAAACAAACATCAGAGTTAAACAGAGGTAGACTCATCAGAATCATCTAACATCTCCTCAGTATCACCAGCAGCAAAAGCACTTTCTTTTCCTCCTTCCTCTTCCTGAACTTCCTCATGATCCACATCTTCAGCTTCCTCTTCAGCCTTTAAAGCTGCAACGACCTTATCAATCTTCAATTTTCTGGCCCAAGAGCCATACTGGTCTTAGTAAGGTCAGTAATCATTTGTTTCCTGCTGAGCACACCAGATGATTTGACAGAAGGACCAACATCTTCAGCGGCATCTGTCACATACAACAACCTGCAATCCACAGACAAAGGACTTGGCCTTTTGCAGGGCACATCAGTCCCAACCAAAATATTTGGATGTTGCTGGAGAATAATACCACATAGCAGAGTGGGAAAAACAATAGGAAACTTGATAGCATAAGACTTTGCATGCTCCAACACTTGATAGAAAATATAAGCTCCATAGTCAAAAGCAGTCTTAGTACCAACTGCATATATAAACTTGGCCAACCTAGTAGCAATAGAATTGGAATGAGTGGTTGGGGTCCAATTTGAAGCAGTTATCTTGTTCAACACAACAAACAGGGGAGTTAACTTAGCAGAGGACAAATGTTTAGGCCAATGCTTGACCTTATTACCAGTAATAGCCTTGCAAATAGTGTCATCAGTCACCTCCATCTCAGAAAACTCTTCAGTAGACCTCTCAAGATATTCATTTATGATCAGAGGAGAGAAGTTCACACACTTGCCCCTAACAAAAACCTTCCTGTACTCAGGATTCCTTGCATCATCAAGTTCTTCAGATATATTAACCAAAAATTCCCTAACCAGCTTGTCATAGCAAAAACCCAAATTCTTCACAGTCTTCATCAAACCAGCAAAAGTTAACAAATCCACAAGCTCTTGGCATTTAAACACATCTTCTTTCAGATATCTCTCTAGAGCTAGCCTTCTGTGGTAAATAAATTCCATCTAGCAGAACCATTCTCCAAATGGAAAGACACATTATCCAGGGGTGCTGGAGGTATATATAAAGGTACTTTCATACCCTTAATAGTCTTCCTAGATGCCTTGCTAGAAGTGGCAGCATCAGTCTCAGCAACCTCAAAGTCAGAGTCACTAGTTGGAGGATCTTTTCTCTTCAGACTCTTCTTCCCTGGAGTAGATTGGGGCACAGCCTTGCTCCAACTCTTAGGGGGTCCATACATGGGTTGCTTCCTAGTATCATGTTTCTTCTTCTTGCCCTTAGGGGCACTATCAACCACAACAGGTGTACTCATAACAGATTTGCTGCTTGTCCTACAAGTAACACCAGAAACAGGAGTTTCCTCCACAACATTTTCTTCTGAACTTTCTTCATCAACCAAAACTACATCATCCTGTAGTACATTGTCAGAACTCTCAGGACTCTCAGCATGCTGAGTTTCAAATTCTTCAATCATAGGCTCAAGGGAACCTTCTTTATGAGCACTTTCAGTAGAAGGAGTATCAGGGACCTCAGTGGTCTCCATATTAGCTTCTGCCAAAGATGCGTGAGCATCTGGCATAGCATCTGTCTGTTCATCAGTCACATCAGCTGATTTCTCAGCAACAGTCTTATCAACCAAATCTTTCTCAGTTTCCACAAGTTTCTTAGATGATTTTCAATAGAAATATTCTCCCTATCATCCACTAAAACATCATCTAACCTAGGATTATCAAAACCTAGGGTTACAGTTTCATCAACAACAACATTACCCTCACCGGGGGTTTCATCAGATTTACTGACAAAAGTGTCAGCACTTGGTTCCACAACAGTCGAAACAAAAGGATTCTCTTTACAATAGAGATCAGGCATGCTCAGACCAACACGCTTAGCAAGAGAGGGTTTTGATTTCTTACCTTTAGATTTTGAACCCTTTACAGTCGCAGAAGATGAAGAGCCTTTCTTCCTTGACGATATCACTTTAGCACTTCGTGTGACCACGCCGGTGCTAGAAATCATGGCAAGCGGTTGAGCATCAGTAATAACCGTCGATTAAATTGCTGGTTGAGCGACGGAATCAGAAACAGGATCGGATTGAACATTTGTGGTTTGATCTTGTAATGTGGGTTGTGGAATAGAATCAGACATGATGATGATTTGTTGTTTGAATAAGCAAGAGAGTAGTAAACTTGGAATATTGTTGAACCGAGCGAGAGAGAAGTTGAGAGGTTGTGAGTATGAAAAAGTGAACTTGTAATGTGCAATAGTAACACTTGAGGAAGTTGGAGAGTGGCTTCCTTGACTTGCGTGCAATAAACGGTTATGATATGGAAATGTAATTGCTGCACGCCTCCAATAAATTAACTGCTACAACTCTTCAATCTGGAAGATACCTAACTTCCCTCTTAATTTTTCAAATTGTGTAGTATCAAGGGCTTTAGTAAAAATATCTGTTACTTGCTCTTCAGTTGCAACATGCTCAAGAGTGATCACCTTTTCTTCAACTAAATCTCTAATAAAATGATGTCTAATATCAATGTGCTTGGTCCTGCTTTGCTGTATAGGACTTTTAGAAATATTAATTGCACTCAGGTTGTCACAGAATAATGTCATAGCATCTTGCTTGACATTGTACTCACTCAACATCTGTCTCATCCAAACTAATTGTGCACAGCTACTTCCAGCAGCTATATACTCAGCCTCAGCTGTGGATAATGAAACACAATTTTGCTTCTTACTAAACCATGATATAAGATTGTTGCCTTGAAAGAAACATCCACCAGAAGTACTCTTCCTATCATCAGCACTTCCAGCCCAGTCAGCATCACAATACCCAATCAACATAGCATTATTCCCATGGGTATATAGTATCCCATACTCACTGGTATTGTTGACATACTTCAAAATCCTCTTTACCTGAGTCAGATGACTCACCTTTGGTTCAGCTTGGTACTTGGCACATACTCCAACTGCAAATGTAATATCTGGCCTACTTGCAGTGAGATATAGGAGACTTCCAATCATGCTCCTGTACATACTTTGATCAACATCTACACCCTTTTGATCCTTTGAAAGCTTCACATGTGTAGGAGCAGAAGTTCTTTTATGAGTAGCATTCTCCATACTAAATTTCTTGACAATACTTTTAGCATATTTGCTTTGGGAGATAAAGATAGTATCTTCCATCTATTTTACTTGAAGACCAAGAAAATAATTTAGCTCACCCACAAGACTCATCTCAAATTCAGATTGCATTTGCTGAACAAAATGCTCCACCATCTGGTTAGACATTCCTCCAAACACTATGTCATCAACATAGATTTGGGCAATCATAAGCTTTCCTCTAACATCTTTCACAAACAAAGTTTTGTCATTGCCTCCCTTCCTGTAGCCATGAGTTACCAAGAATTCAGTAAGTCTCTCATACCAAGCCCTAGGAGCTTGCTTCAACCCATATAGGGCTTTCTTCAATTTGTAGACATGATCAGGACCACTTGGATCAATGAAACCTTTAGGCTGTTCCACATAGACAACTTCATTTAAATATCCATTGAGGAATTCACTCTTGACATCCATTTGATATAGCTTGAGTTTAAGGATGCATGTTATTCCCAACAACAATCTGATGGATTCCAACCTAGCTACAGGTGCAAAAGTCTCACCAAAATCTACTTCTTCAATCTGAGCATAACCTTGAGCAACAAGTCTGACTTTGTTCCTTGTGATAATACCATTTTCATCTGACTTGTTCTTGAATACCCACTTTGTTCTTATGACATTCACATTCTCAGGTCTAGGAACTAAGTCCCACACATCACTCCTTTTGAATTGAGTTAATTCTTCTTGCATTGCATTTATCCAGAACTCATCAGTCAAAGCCTCCTTGACATTCTTAGGCTCAAAATTTGATATAAAGCAGGAATTTGATACCTCACTATATCTCCTTCTAGTGGTGATCCCTTGATTTGGATCTCCAATGACTTGATCTATAGGATGATTCTTCTGTATTCTGATAGATGGCCCTTTGTTGGGAGAAGTAGTTTCTGATCAACTCTCTTCAGATTCTTCAATATTTGTGTCTACATCTTCTGTCTGCCCTTGAGTGTCACCTGCTGAGTCAGATGTGCTATCATGTGGCACAACATCTTTACCACAGTCATCTATCACAACATTAATAGACTCCATCGTAGTTCTGGTTCTGGAATTGAACACTCTATAGGCTCTGCTGTTATTTGAATAACCCAGAAAAATTCCTTCATCACTTTTAGCATCCATCTTCCTTCTTGGTTCTCTATCAGCTAAGATATAACACTTACTATCAAACACATGAAAGTGTTTCACTGTTGGCTTCCTGTCCTTCCATAGTTAATATAAGGTAGTAGATGTACCTTTTCTTAATGTAACTCTATTATGGATGTAACAGGCTGTATTCATGGCTTCAGCCCAAAAATATAAAGGTAGCTTCTTGGCATGTAGCATGACTCTAGCTGATTCTTGCAATGTTCTGTTCTTCCTTTCAATTATACCATTTTTCTGAGGAGTGATAGGTGCAGAAAACTCATGAAATATTCCTTCAGCTGTGAAAAAATCAGAGAACTTAACATTCTCAAACTCTTTCCCAGGGTCACTTCTGATTCTGACAATACTACATTCCTTTTCTCTTTGAAGTTGTAAACATAGGTCTTTAAACTTCTCAAAAGTGTCAGACTTTTCTTTAATAAAGGTGATACATGTGTATCTAGAGAAATCATCAACGATAACAAAAGCATATCTTGTACCACCTAAGCTTTCAACTTGCATAGGTCCCATCAAATCCGTATGTAGTAACTCAAGAACTCTGGATGTTGACAAATGTTGCAGCTTCTGGTGAGACACTTGGGTCTGTTTTCCAACCTAACATTCTCCACAAATACTGCCTTCTTGAATTTGAAGGTATAGCTCCTTCAGCAATAGCTTTCTTCATGCTTCTCAGATTCAAATGCCCAAGTTTTTGATGCCACAGTTTCACTTCATCTTCTTTTGCTATTAAACAGGCAGATAGCACAATGATGTCTTGTGAGACCCACATGTAACAGTTGTCCTTTGATCTCACACCTTTCATCAGGGTGTCACCTACAGTATTTGTAACTAAACATTCATCCTTAGTAAAGTTGACTTTCAACCCTTGATCACATAACTGACTAACACTGATTAGATTGGCAGTTAGTCCTTTTACATGAAGAACTTTATCAAGCTTTGGTAGATCTCCATTCACCAGTGTTCCTATACCCTTGATTTCTCCCTTGGCTCCATCCCCAAAGGTTACAAAGCTGGTAGTCATGTGCCTGGAACACCCACTATCAAAATACCAATCACTTATAGATGAGACTCTCAGATATGTGTGAGCAATTTGAGCAGTCTCACTAGCAGTATTGCTTGTGAATTGGTCATTCTTTATCTTCCATTCCTTCTTGATGTTCTTCACAACAGGCTCAGGTCTTGATGAATAACTTCTGTGAGGAGAGCCATATAATTCATAACAGAAAGGTCTAATGTGTCCCCTTCTTCCACAATGGTGACATACCTAATTAAAGTATCTACCCTTTCGTCTGGACTTGTAGTTAGTCCTCTGTTGTCTTGCTTGATGTAAGGGCATCTGTCTTGACATTGTTGGATCATAAGCACTAATAGCTGGTACAAATTGTGTCTGATGAGGCACAACTCTGTAGTCAAAGCCTATACCTTTAACGTTTCTTGAACTCTGCCCAATATCCAGAATCTCATCTAATTTATCAATACCTCTGTTGAGCATCCTCAGTTGCTTGTTCATGTTATCTATCTTTGATTTGAGTAAAGCAACTTCATCATTGAGATCTCAGTTTATCTGCAATAAATTGTTCTTTTCAGCTTGAAGAAGAGCAATGGTTCCTTTTTGCTTTCAAATTTCTTCACTTCTGATCTCCAATTCTTGATAAACATCAGGAGATTCTTCATAAGATAGTTCTCCATCAAAGAAACTTGTGTCATATGTACACACTCTTGTTAGAGCAACAACATGGTTGGCAGTTTCAGGATCTTCTTCTGCTTCATCTTCATCTGACCAGAAAACAACCATTCCCTTCTTTTGCTTCTTCAAATAAGTCGCACACTCTGTTCTGATATGACCATACCCTTCACATTCATGATATTGAACCCCTTTGTTTTGATTCGTCTTGTCCTCAGCTCTGGATTTCTTCTGATTAATGACATTCTTGTTTGTGCTGCAACTGTTGTCTGGAGCATATGTCTTAGGACGTCTGTCCATCTTCAAAGCTCTACTGAATTGTTTTCCCAACATTGCCATAGCATCAGAGATACTTTCATCAGTCTCCATATTATCTTGTTGGTCAGACTCTTCAGCAGCAAAAACAATGCTCTTTGACTTCTTCTCAGATCTCTCATTGGCTGACATCTCAAAAGTTTGTAAAGAGCCAACTAGCTCATCCATCTTCAAATCTGAAATGTCTTTGGACTCCTCTATTGCAGTGACCTTCATATCAAATCTCTTAGGTAGAGACCTAAGCATCTTTCTTACTAAAGTTTCTTCAGATATCTTCTCACCCAAGGCATCAAATTGATTGTCATAATCAAGAATCTTCATGTGGAATTCTTGAATACTATCTTCATCATTCATTCTTAAGCTCTCAAACTTACTAGTCAAAAGTTGCAATCTTGAGCTTTTCACCTTGGATGTACCTTCATGAACAGTTTGGAGTATCTTCCATGCCTCCTTGGCAACAGTGCATCTTTTGATCAGCTTGAATATATGCACATCAACTCCATTAAATAGAGCATTCAAGGCTTTTGAATTTGCATTAGCTAATGCCTCCTCCTCTTTGCTCCATTCTTCCTAAGGCTTGAGTGTGGTGGTGGCTGCACCATCTTTATCAGTAACTACTAGATGTTCCCAACCTTTTATAACAGCTCTCCATATTTTGTAGTCCATGGATTTTAGAAACGTTGTCATCCGGGATTTCCAGTTGTCATAATTAGAGTCACCAACCAAAAGTGGTGGCCTATTCATAGGTCCTCCTTCCTTGTCCATTCTTGCCAGAAAAACCTCCCTGGAGCTCACCCTAAACAGAACAGGGTGCGTGCTCTAATGCCAATTGAAATTCTGGCTACCAGACAGACAAACGCTGTGAACAATGTAAGCACAATTGTCCGAGCGTGTGTCTAGCTCAAGACAAACACACAATTAAAACGTAATTAAAAGCAGCGGAAAAGTAAAGAACACAGTAGGTTTGTTAACCCAGTTCGGCGCAACTTGCCCTAATCTGGGGGATACCAATCCAGGAGTGAATTCACTATAATAGTTCTAATGTAAGGACCAACGTAGCCTCACTACTTGTCTTCCATCTAGACCCTACCTCACGTGACAACTCTACCTAGGAACTCCTAGATATGAGACCCCGTCTCACCTCCTAACCTAAACAACACACTCAACGTTGCTTTTATTCTTTTCTTGTTTGATATGTTTTCTTTGGACAAGAGACACACTATTCCGACTGAATACTAACTCCGTACCTACAGGCTTAGGAGAAGCAAAGTTACAATTCAACTAAACACGTCCTTCGCTTGACCAGCGATGATACAAGCAAGGCTCACAAACAAATAATAAACTAACAAACTAACAAAGAAGACTAAACCTTAAAACACACGCTTTAGAACACACACGGTTTAGCTTAGATTCTAGGGTCTGTCATTACATATATTTATACCTCAAGAGTAGCACAAGGTTTGGGCTTCAGACACCTTTAGACGTTGTAAGGTCCAAGTCTTGAATCTTCTAGAACAAGAAATCTTCTTGAAAAATATATCAATATCACCTTGTAAAATATATCTAGGCTTGACCGCCTTAGACTCCTTCAGAACACGTGACTTAATCACCAAGTAATGGTTAAAATAAAAACCAAAGCGAATCTTATAAAAGATTGCATAATATATTAAACGCGAGCTGGCAGATCACGAAATGTTGTTCCAAATGCTACCGCATCTGACCCATCATAAGTGATCATAGGCATCTGACCACACATCTGGCTAATATATGTTTTTGACACAATTGTAGCCAATCTTCAAAAACTCAACAATTTGTTTCAATTTCGAGAACAAAATCTCTAGTTTTTTTCGAGTTCGAGAAAAATTCCTCACATTTTTTTTCCGGACCTGAAAAAAGTTCTCCGTTTTTTTTCAGATTCTTCTGTCGATTTTAGGGTTTTTTTCACCGATTCTAAAGCTAATGAGCCTGATTAATATACTAAATACAATCATGTTTATTTGTTTCACTAATAGGAAGTAAGACGAGCCGCAGATAAAACCTATAATGTAAGCAAGGTAGATGAAAGGGTAAACAGAGCAGTATCAGCCGCTAATAGAGCAGCCAATGAGCTAGAGTAGCGCCCGTCAAGGCTGTGCAAATGCATCTTCATGTCAACAATGAAGGTTTTCCAATTCCTATTATGTAAGACCATTAACTTCTGTTTTTTTTTATATTAGTGGACAAATTTGAGATTGTTGAATAGGATGGTGGCAGCAACAATGGTTCATACAACTTCACCACCATTGTAGTTAATCTTTGCCATTATGCTTTGTTTGATAGAAAGCAGATTTGTTATTATCAATCTGCGACGGTCCTTGTATAGAGGGAGGATGAGTGCTAGGATATTTATAGATAAGTTCTTCAATTTTGTCCCCTTTTACTACATTTTTGTAAAATTATAAAGGTGTAAATGCTGGTGTATAGGTAAAACCTACCAGCTACTGTTGTAATATTATGTGGTTTGGCAAGAAATAAGAACAGGAGAAACATATCTTATATAGTATATAATATTATGTTAATTATTCTTAAATTCAAGTTATTTTTTCTGTAATTGACTTGGGAATGGTCTGATGTAAGTTTATTGATTGGCCAAAGGTGTTGCTATTAGTTAGGCACCTGTTTTAAAAAGTTGGAGGGATAGATAAAGCTTAATTTAATATTAGGTCCCTTATGTTTATTTTAGGTTTCAAGTTTGTCTTTTAGTTTAAATTTTTGGAGGGGAGGGAAGAAGTAATTTAATTTCTTATTGATGACACGAAATCATATCGTATTTTTAGCTTAGTTTATGTGAACTTTAGTTGCATTTTCATATGTTTTTATTTCATTTATGTCTTTTTATGTTGGTATTTGTTTTGTTTTCAGTTTTGTCAAATAAAATAGGTCGGAGAAGAGAATTGAGCAAAAAGGGCCAAAAACGCAGCAAAAAGGGGGTGCAAAGCACAAATTCGCGCAGCCCACCAAAGGAGCCCAGCAAAAAGGGGCAAATGCCCCCAGAAGCTTGTGGCGGGCGCCACAGAATTGGTGGCGGGCGCCACCAAGCCCAAAACCAGTGAAACTGATTTTTGCGCAACGTGGGGAGCAAGTATTCGTCTGATCCGTTTTGTCCTCCTAATCGTACGGCAATTGGATAATCTGAAGGAAGCATATCTCTTCCTATATTTTTGGATCGTACGAGCAAACATTCTTCTATAAATAGAAGGCTCAATTTCAGAAACTTCTACGCCTTTTCTTTTCTTTATTTCAGTCAGTTTATATTTTCCGCTTTGTAAACTGTATCGGTATTTCCACACCGGGAATCCGATTTCAGATCTGTTTTCACTTTCCTGTCAAGAATTTTATTTCCTTTAATTCCAGCAAGTTTAATTCCAGTTTCCAGTAGATTTTATTTCCAGGTTTTTATGCGCTTATTTATTTATTTAATTATTATGTCTTGTTTAATTTACTGTTTTTATTTATTTAATTCCTTTACTATGTCTAGCTAAATTCCTAGATATCGGTATGTAATTTAATTCTCCGAAGGGGATTTAATGAGGATGTAGCGCGCGTACTTATTAAACTATTTTTCTGATTCAAATTCCTAATTTAATTCAAAGCTTTTGAACGAGAGTAAAATAAAACAACTAAGGTTAAAATCAATAGAGCGAGAGTTTGAGGTTTTAACTAGATAGTAGAAATTTGATATTAATCTTTGAACGAGTGAGAGCCACGTTAGGATTAATTAGAACTAATTGATTTTCAAAATATACTTTCGAAGCTAAGGTGGTAGAAAAGTGACAGTAAAACTCCTAGCTTAGAAAGTATGGTTTTTATCAACAAAATGAGAGTGTGAGGTTTAAACCTTTAAGTTGAGAAAGTTCTTCTGAAAAGTAAACACTTATCCGCGCACTATTAATTTATTAAATCCCCAAAGGTTAATTAGTTACATACCGATATCCGCTTTAATTAAGTTAAATCTTTAATTTAAATTCTTCTTCTTAACTCAAAACAATCTTAAAACTAAACCCATCGCCTTAGATTTACAACGTAACGGCAGAATTACGGTAGGTCAACTATTGGTCTCTGTGGTTTGATATCTTTTAAAACTCAACGACGAAACTGTGCACTTGCAGTTATAAATATTTATTGATACACAAATCGTCGATCAAGTTTTTGGCGTCATTGCCGGGGACCAATTTAGTCGATATCGTAACTCCGTTGTTACACCGTAGAGACTAAGGCAATTTTTAATTCTTGTTAAAAAATCCAAAAAAAAATCAAAAACTAAAAAATACAAAAAAAAATTACCCTTTTTGGTTTGTCAATTGTATGCGAAGTACTCGCTCACAAGGCGAAGAATTAGAACAACCAATTGACAACCCCGAGCGTCTACTTAGTGTACGACGCCGAATTGAAGCATTTAGGGAAAGATACATAGTTCCCCAAAATCAGATCCTCTTTCCCGAGACAGATTCAGAATCTGAAGAAGAACTAGAGATGGAGGTAGGACCGCAAAACCGCCCCCTGAAGTACTACGCTACCCCTACTGATGCTGAACCACATAACAGCATTGTTGCCCCTACGATAGAGGCAAACAATTTCGAGCTTAAACCTTCTCTGCTTTCAGCTGTTCAGCAGAATCAATTCTCGGGTAGCCCTGCGGATGACCCTAATCTTCACCTTTCTGTCTTCCTGCAATACACCGATACAGTGAAAGCTAATGGTGTTAGTCCCGAAGCAATTAGGCTTCGACTTTTCCCATTCTCTCTTAGAGATCGAGCCCGTGCTTGGCTCCAGTCTCTACCTTCTAACTCTGTCACTACATGGGAAGAGTTGAAGAAAGTCTTTTTGGATAGATATTTCCCCCCTAGCAAGACTGTTATGCTAAGAGCCCAAATCAATGGATTCCAGCAGAAAGACAATGAATCTCTCTACGAAGCATGGGAGAGGTTCAAGGACATGTTGAGGATATGTCCACATCACGGTCTAGAAGAGTGGTTGATCATTCACACCTTCTACAATGGTCTCCTGTACAATACAAGGATCACAATAGACGCTGCCGCGGGCGGCGCCCTCATGGACAAGCCTTACAATCAAGCCTACCAACTCATCGAGAGTATGGCTCAAAATCACTACCAATGGGGAAGCGAGAGATCCCTTGTAGAGAAACCTCAAGCTAAAGGAGGAATGTATGAGATAAGCGGCCTTGACCACGTCAATGCCAAGGTTGATGCTCTCACTCAGAAGATAGATAGCTTACTCAAAGCTCCTGCTGCTTCCGTAGCAGCAACAACCTCCAGCTGTGAAATATGTGGCGATCCTGGGCATGTCATAGCCGAATGCCAACTCTTGGCCGGAATTCCCTCCGACCAAGTAAACTACGCCCAAGGAGGCCCATACTCCAACAACTACAACTCAGCTTGGAAGAGCAGTCCCTACCTCTCATACAAGAGAAACAATGCATTGTATGCACCTAGACAAGGACTACCCTCTGGTCCGCCGGGTTTTCAAAAGGCTCCCACGCCAAATCCAAGTAACCCTGGAAAGTCTAGTCTTGATGTCATGTTTGAAACTTTCATGGCATCCCAACTGCAAACAAACGAAAGTCTTAAGAATCAAAATATGCACTTCACCATGATGTTTGAGCAGTTGAACAACAAAGTGGATGTTCTAACCACCCATAACAGGATGCTAGAAACTCAGGTTGCACAAGTAGCACAACAACAAGCATCCACGTCTGCTCCTGCAGGCACGTTTCCTGGCCAACCTCAGCCTAACCCCAAAGCTCATGTGAACGCTGTGACGCTGCGAAGTGGAACACAGTATGATGAACCAAATGATCCTAGAACTGAGAGGCCGCCCATGCAACAAAGGCTTGATGTACCAGTCGAGAAAGAGAGTGAAACTAAAGAAAAAGAAGGCGATGACGCGGAGCCTTAAGAAAAAGAGAAACCTTATGTGCCTCCGCCGCCTTAGAAACCTCCCATTCCTTACCCTCAAAGGCTTGAAAAGACCAAAAGCATGGGGCAATTCAAGAAATTCGTGGAGCTTCTTAAACAGTTGAATATAACTATCCCATTCACCGAAGCTATCACTCAAATGCCCGCATATGCTAAATTTCTTAAGGAGATCTTCACCAACAAGAAGAAGATCGAGGACTGTGAAACTGTCATGCTCACTGCCGAGTGTAGCGCCATCCTCCAAAACAAAAAGCCACCTAAACTCAAAGACCCAGGAAGCTTCTCTATACCCTGTGTCATTGAAAAGTTTGTTATAGATAGGGCCCTATGCGATTTAGGTGCCAGCATTAGTCTCATGCCCATGACCATATGCAATAGATTGAAGTTAGGAGAGTTGAGACCAACTAGGATGTCTATTCAATTCGCGGATCGTTCTGTCAAGATGCCTCTAGGCATTCTAGAAAACGTTCCTGTGCGTATAAGTCAATTCTTCATCCCAACTGACTTCATAGTCATGGAAATAAAGGAAGACTCTAACACCCCAATCATCTTAGGAAGACCATTCCTAGCTACAGCTGGTGCGATCATTGATGTAAAGAAAGGGAAACTCACTTTTTAAGTGGGAGAGGAAAAAGTTGAATTTATTTTGACTCAATTTCTTAACGCACCAGCCATAGATGATACTTGCTACCTGTTAGACGTCATTGACGAATGCAGAAAAGAGATGGAGAATAATCCAACTACATACTCTGAAATCCTAAGATCTTCTCCAACTCCAACTCTCGAGGTTCAGTATGACGAGCTTGGTGAATGTTTTGAGATTACGCCGAGCCCGACGCCTTCTCCCGACCAATCCTCTTTAGAACTCAAACCTCTACCTGAAACCCTAAGGTATGAATTCCTTGATCAAGAGCTTAAGCGCCCTGTGATTGTGTGCGCAGATTTAGGAAAGTCAGAAACTGACAAGTTACTGACAGTCCTAAGAAAGTATCCAGCTGCTTTAGGATATCACATTTCTGATCTAAAAGGGATAAGTCCCTCTCTTTGTATGCACCGCATCTTGCTCGAGGAAGATTGCAAAACCTCTCGAGAACCACAAAGAAGGATAAACCCCATTCTCACTGAAGTAGTCAAAAAGGAAGTTGAAAAACTTCTAGATGCAGGAATCATATACCCTATCTCCGACAGTAAATGGGTCAGTCCCGTACATGTCGTACCCAAAAAAGGAGGGGTTACTGTAGTCACTAACGAGAAAGGAGAGTCCATTGCCCAAAGAGTTCTGACCGGAAGTAGAATGTGCATTGATTACAGGAAGCTTAACACGGCCACGCGCAAGGATCATTTCCCTTTGCCCTTCATTGATCAAATGCTTGAGCGCTTGGCAAAACATTCATACTTCTGCTATTTAGATGGTTACTCTGGATTCTTCCAGATTCCTATTCATCCCGATGACCAAGAGAAAACAACCTTCACCTATCCTTTTGGCACGTTTGCCTACCGGCGAATGCCATTTGGATTGTGCAATGCCCCTGCAACTTTCCAATGATGTATGCAAGCAATTTTCGCCGATTACATCAATGATATCAAGGAAGTCTTCATGGATGATTTCTCCGTGTGTGGGCAAAGTTTTGAAGGATGCTTGACAAACCTAGAAAAGGTGCTTGAAAGATGTGAAAAAGTCAATCTTGTACTAAACTGGGAAAAATGCCATTTCATGGTTCGTCAAGGTATTGTTCTTGGACATATAGTGTCCAACAAGGGGATTGAGGTGGATCGAGCTAAGATCCAAGTAATAGAAAATCTACCTCCCCCAAAGTCTGTACGAGAGGTCCGCAGTTTTCTAGGTCACGACGGTTTCTATCGGCGATTCATTAAGGACTTCTCCAAGATCACCAAGCCCTTAACCGGGCTGTTAATGAAAGATGCCGAGTTCATATTTGATAATGAATGCTTGAAAGCGTTCAACCAGTTAAAGGCATCTCTCATTTCCGCACCCATCATGCAGCCACCTGATTGGAGTTTGCCATTTGAGATCATGTGTGACGCTAGTGACTATGCAATAGGCGCAGTCTTAGGTCAAAGGAAAGACAATAAGCTTCATGCTATCTACTATGCTAGTAGGACCTTAGACCCCGCGCAAATGAACTACGCCACCACTGAAAAAGAACTCCTGGCTGTTGTGTTTGCAATAGATAAATTCCGTTCTTACCTCATAGGGGCCAAAATCATTGTTTATATCGACCATGCGGCCATTAGGTACCTTGTGAACAAAAAGGATGCCAAACCAAGGCTCCTAAGATGGATCCTGCTCCTTCAAGAATTTGATATAGAGATCCAGGATAAGAAAGGAATTGATAACACAGTTGCGGACCACTTGTCAAGAATGGAGGGAATGGTGACTGAAAGGGTACCCATAAATGACGATTTCCCATATGAGAGGCTTGTAGCCCTTATGAAGAGTGTCACCTCCGAGTGCCCATTAACTCAAGACGACATCAAAGTCGTCAACTCTGTCTGCATAAGAGACTCACTGCCTTGGTACGCTGACTTTGTTAATTACTTAGCAGCAAGAGTCCTTCCGCCAGATTTAACTTACCAGCAAAAGAAGAAGTTCTTCAGTGATCTGAAACATTACTATTGGGATGATCCTCTCCTTTTCAAGAGAGGAGCCGATGGAGTCTTCCGTCGATGTGTCCCCGAGGATGAGGCGCAAAACATTATTTCCCATTGCCATTCTGCGCCATATGGGGGACATGCAAGTACTTCCAAAACTTGCGCTAAGATTTTGCAAGCCGGCCTTTATTGGCCCACTCTTTGGAAAGATGTCCACACTGCCATCCGGAGTTGTGATCAGTGCCAGCGCACTGGTAGCATCTCCAGGCGCGATGAGATGCCTCAACAAGGCATCCTTGAAGTGAAAGTGTTTGATGTATGGGGGATTGACTTCATGGGACCATTCCCATCTTCCTTAGGTAACATATACATACTTGTGGCTGTAGATTATGTGTCCAAATGGATCGAGGCCGTTGCCTCTCCAACTAATGATGCCCGAGTAGTGATTAAACTTTTCAAGAACCAGATCTTCCCTAGGTTCGGTGTGCCGAGACTTGTCATCAGCAATGGTGGCTCCCATTTTATCTCTAGGATCTTTGAAAGGCTACTATATAAGTATGGGGTCCGACACCGTGTAGCAACTCCCTATCACCCACAAACAAGTGGGCAAGTGGAGGTCTCCAATAGGGAGATCAAGCAAATTTTAGAAAAAACAGTTGCAACTTCTAGGAAGGACTGGTCCTTAAAGCTAAATGAGGCACTGTGGGCATATAGGACGGCGTACAAGACCCCAATTGGGACCACTCCCTTCAAGCTTGTTTATGGCAAATCATGCCATCTACCAGTGGAATTAGAACACAAAGCTTATTGGGCTATCAAAGCCCTCAATTTCAACTACACCACCGCCGGTAGGAAAAAGATATTGGATATCCATGAGTTAGAAGAGCTTAGGTTAGATGCTTATGAGAATGCTAGAATCTATAAGGAAAGAACTAAAAAATGGCATGACAAGCGTCTATCTAGGAGAGAGTTTAGGGTAGGAGAGCTAGTACTTCTTTTTAATTCAAGACTTAAACTCTTTCCCGGAAAACTTCGCTCAAAGTGGTCAGGCCTCTTTACTATTTCTAAGACATATCCTCATGGGGCGATTGAGATAAAAAGTAACTCCGGTGATACATTCACAGTTAATGGACAGTGGTTGAAACATTACAATCTTAAGGATAGCGACCCTACTTTTGCAAATTTTAACCTATCCGCCCTGTCCGCTAACGTGAATTGAATTCACCTTCTTTGAAGTCGAGCTCACCGACTTTAAACAAAGCGCTTGGTGGGAGGCAACCCACTGATTTTGAGTCTAATGTTTTTCTTTTTAGTCCATTTGATGTTGCAGGTAATAAAGAGAAAGCACGCTTGACGACTTCATAGTTGTGAAAGTTCTTGGCTATTCAGGTTTTATTCTTCCAATTTCACCTTTAGTCGTTGCATTGAGGACAATGCTCGATTTAAGTGTGGGGGAGGAAGCTTTATCGCTTTCCTTTTTACTACCAGTCATTTAGTCTGCATGCATAATAACACATTAGGATAGTTCACTTGAATTGAGTAGTTTTTGCGTGTTGGTTTTGTTATTGTCTGATTTTTCCCATTTCTTGAGCCATACCAAAATTTTCTTGTGAAAAGCAAAGTGTTGAGTTTTGATGCTTGATATTGGTCGTATGAAAGTATATAGGTTGTTTGCACTATCTAGGCTATTTTGTGAAATTTGGGTAACGGTTAGATAAAATCAATACCGTTTTAACACTTTAGATTCCCAAAAATGTGTAAAACTGATTTGAGTACTAACTTTGACAAAGCTTTGAACTTGAGTTTTAATGAACCCTTAGTAGTTTATTTAGCAGTCGACACCATCTCAAGGCACAAACTAAGTGGGAAACCGACGAATATAAGTGAATGATCTTGAAAATAAATGTTTATGAATACTATTGGTTGATTCTTTGAAATAATTGATGAAAATTCAACAAATGTTGAAACATGCGAAAAGAAAAAAAATACCATAGTATAGAAACTCATTAGTAGTTGGTTCAGAGGTGTCTGATTCTGAACTTGGTAGGGCGGGTTACGATCCGATCCCCCGCAACTGCGAAGTGGGTAAAACAAATAGGGGTTACCAAACTTATGTTATCAGCACCCCTCGCTATATGATGATCATAATCACTAACAGGTTTCCTACCATGGGCGTGTACGAGATAACGGGCTTAATGTGATTGCGCTAGAATGAAAAGGGTAAATGAAACTTAGGTGAGAGGTAGAGTCAAAAGGAAATACTTCAGGTCTGTTTTCATATAATGGGAGTCTCTTGTGTCATTACGGTGTTTTTGTTATTTGTACTGTTATTTGATCTTCATGGCTTAGCCGGCAACCACGTATGAGTAGGATGATCGTGTCATGTGTTTTTACTTGTGCTATGCAATTCACTATTCTTTTATGCTTGAGGACAAGCAATGGTTCAAGTGTGGGGGAATTTGATGACACGAAATCATATCGTATTTTTAGCTTAGTTTATGTGAACTTTAGTTGCATTTTCATATGTTTTTATTTCATTTATGTCTTTTTATGTTGGTATTTGTTTTGTTTTCAGTTTTAATTCCAGTTTCCAGCAGATTTTATTTCCAGGTTTTTATGCGCTTATTTATTTATTTAATTATTATGTCTTGTTTAATTTACTGTTTTTATTTATTTAATTCCTTTACTATGTCTAGCTATCGGTATGTAATTTAATTCTTCGAAGGGGATTTAATGAGGATGTAGCGCGCGTACTTATTAAACTATTTTTCTGATTCAAATTCCTAATTTAATTCAAAGCTTTTGAACGAGAGTAAAATAAAGCAACTAAGGTTAAAATCAATAGAACGAGAGTTTGAGGTTTTAACTAGATAGTAGGAATTTGATATTAATCTTTGAACGAGCGAGAGCCACAGTAGGATTAATTAGAACTAATTGATTTTCAAAATATACTTTCGAAGCTAAGGTGGTAGAAAAGTGACAGTAAAACTCCTAGCTTAGAAAGTATGGTTTTTATCAACAAAACGAGAGTGTGAGGTTTAAACCTTTAAGTTGAGAAAGTTCTTCTGAAAAGTAAACACTTATCCGCGCACTATTAATTTATTAAATCCCCGAAGGTTAATTAGTTACATACCGATATCCGCTTTAATTAATTTAAATCTTTAATTTAAATTCTTCTTCTTAACTCATAACAATCTTAAAACTAAACCCATCGCCTTAGATTTACAACGTAACGGCAGAATTACGGTAGGTCAACTATTGGTCTCTGTGGTTCGATATCTTTTAAAACTCAACGACGAAACTGTGCACTTGCAGTTATAAATATTTATTGATACACAAATCGTCGATCACTTATCCTTAACTTTATAAAATTAAAATAAGGATTAATGGAGAAAATTTAATGGATATATACAACCAAAAAATATATATAATGAGTGGAAAATTTATTTTTTTTGTTGACAAAAAAACAAATATCTAAATTTTTAATATTTCAACAAGCATAATTTAGAGTTTTAATAAAAAAAATGAGGATAATTTTGTCAAACATAATTAATTATATTTTACCTCCCCTCCCCCTCCTTAAAAATCCCTCCACTCCCCTTTCCTCCACTCCCCTCCCCTCCACTCGGTTGAACCAAACAAGGCCTTAGGAGTAAGTGATTGTAAATCTTACAACTTTTAAAGATTAATTTATCAATGAGATGAGATGAGATATCTATAAATATTGACACATTATACCCAAAAAGAAAAAATTGACTCATTAAATGTGTCAAAGTGGAGAGAAAAATTTATGGTTAAGTCATGTAAATCTTACAACTTTTAAAGATTAAAGATAAGAGGTTTTTTAGTATTTTGATTTTAATGAATTGTTTTAATACAACTATAAACATTATAGATAACGATAGTCAAAAAAATAATTGACTATCAAATTAAAAAGCTAAAATTGGTCATCTCTATATGCAATATAGTGACTATTAAAAAAAAATACCAAAATTGAAGGAAAATTTTAAAATTGAACATATTCAACAATTCTTAAAAATAATTTATCCATCTAATTAAATAAGCTAAAATTGGTCATGTCCGAGTGTGTAATAGGCCTTAAAAAAAATTCAGCAATGAATAAGGTATTTTTGCCGTGAATTAATTTTTCCATGAGCAACAACTTATTCAGTGTATAATTGCTATTTTTAATATTGTCCATTCAAGAGTTTAAAATTCATAATAATTAAATTTATTCTTTAAAAATATTTTTATAGTTTTTTTGTGGTCATGTAGTAAGTTAGCATTTTTAAATTATTGTTTTTTTTGTACTCAAACAAAAATAAATATTGTTTTTTTTTCATTGTTGGATAAGACCTTTATTTATATTCTTATTTGTTGGGCCAAAATCTTTTTTTCCTATAAAGGGACAAATTCTATTATCAGTTATTTTAAAGGTTATACCATCATTCTCATTCAGCAACACATATTTTAATCCAATGGTTAAAAACTATTCCTTTATTTTATTTTAATCTCAACCTTCCATTCTTATTTAACCCTAATTGTCACTAAAAGTTTCTCCCACATCTCTCACAAGCAGCCTCCTTTTACCATTATTTCTTCATTATCTCCCACATCTCTCTCTCTCTCTCTCTCTCTCTCTCTCTAAGTAACAAATTAGAAAAAGCTCGCTATTTCTCACCAAACTTAGCCTCCGTAATTGTCTAGCCTTTGGCCTCCTCTGTTCATGCTTCGGCCACCGTGGTCACGAGCACTACATCATTGAACTCCTCATGATTTTGTCTTCAAAACTCATTTAAAGGTGAAAATGTTATCTTTTTCTCATCATTTTCATCTTCTTTTCATCTTTTGCGTTTTAGATTCTCTTAGAAGAAGAAAAACATCAAAAAAATTGTGGAAGAAAAGTACAATCTTAAGAAAGAAAAAAAAAAAAAGGAAGAAGCATCAAAACTTTATTTATTTTGATTCTTCACCTCTTCTTCTCATCTATCTCTCTCTCTCTCTCTCTCTCTCTCTCTGTTGTGTCTCTTTCTTTTATTTTTTAGATCTGCTATTTTTTTTCCTTTTCCATTTTTTAATAATCTTGATTGTCTATTTACTTTATGAAATGTGTGTGAAATTTGAATAGTTTTAATTTTTTTGATTATATTTGATTATTTTCAAAACATTCTATTATGTGTCTCATATGTATTTTATGGATCTGTTTAAATAATATTTTAACTATCAAAAATATATTATGTTTGTAGAGTTTTATATATCTACTATTATATATCTTTTAGCTATTTCTTTTTAAAAAAAATTCCTAGTATATAAATGTATAATGTATTATATTCTATCTTTAGAATCTTCTATATTTTAATTTATGGTAGAAAAATCATCTCTTTATTTATTTATTAGTTTTTAGTTAGTAATTCTATAGTTTTTAACCATTTCAAGTTTGTATTTTCGATGTACTGAACCGATTTAGATGAATGAATCTCGAATTTTTAGTCAAAAAACACCTAACATATTAATTGCTCGATTTTGACCTATTAATTTTGTACCTTTTGTATTTCTAGTCTTCGTTGACTTTTGATATAAACATTAATATATAAAATTAATTTTACTTTTTAAAATAAGATTTAACCTAATTTGAAAATTAATTTGAAATATATTTATTCCTCTCTAGTTTAACTTCTCTTTTCTTTAGTTTACTTGGTTATATATACAAACTTTTCTGCTATCAAAAATTCTATCTCATTTCTCTCACAATTTATCTACCAACTTCTCTTCTTCTTTTCTCATTTTAACTAGACTACTCTCTTTGGGTAATTTGTTAATCTCTTTTAGATCGATGATTGTTCCTATCTATTAAATTCACATATTTTTGATGAAATGGGTATATTTATTTTTCATATTTCAAAGTGCTCATTTCAAACTGGGAAGTAACAAAGGTGTCATCTATGTATAGATATACAAGAAGACCATTGAAACAAATTAATAAAAGGTACGTGAAATATTGGTAATTGATATTTTGAGAGTTCTACCTAATATCGTCAATGTTGGTTGTGTTTACTTTCTTTATATGTTTGAGAAAATAAATTAACATGTTGAAAATTTGTTAATTTTTTAGATGTTAATGCTTGTGAAAATAGACACCTAGAAATTGCTTTTGGCCACAAATTTCAATTATCTTAAAAAAAAAATTTGACAAATTAATTTTTTTTGGTCAAAAGACAAATAAACAATTAATAATGGTTTAAGTATTGGGCAAATTTATTTTGACCAAAACTATTGTTAGGTATATTATATTTTAATAAATATTAATATGTTCATTTAGTTATGTTTCTTGATTATTTACTAATTTTTATATTAAATTATTATATAATGTGGTCATAAAATAATATATATTTCATATGATTTACTTTTCTAATAATTTGTATTATAATATAATATTTTATATTTGAAAAATAATTATACTTGTTATACTTATTATAAAAAATAAAATACAAGGGATAATCCAATCCCATAACAACAGTCTATTCTTGGGGATTATGGTGTTAGTTAGTCCATATTGTTACTCTCGATATTCTTTTGGACTCTCAGAAAAGTGGATTAAAGCACATACTAGTTCAACTTGATGTGGTGGAGAAGTGGAACTTTTTTTATTCGATCAATTATAATGATATAAGATATTCACACATTAGGTAAAAACAATTTAAATTTAATTTTCAAATGATAGTCTCATATCTAGTATATAAATTACAAGTACAATATTGAATATACTTATTATGAACATAAAAATTAGAGAAAATATATTAATTTATCGATTGAAATTATGATTAATTACAAAACCTTGTAATCTATATAAGTCGTCAACTTTATTACCCAAACCAATTATCTTTTGGAATTTGAAATCATGTAAAATACATTCATGATCATTAAAAACAATGGAGCAATTTATTGAATTGCAAAATTTGGATAAATATATCAAGTTAAGATTGAAATCATGAGAGAGGTAAAGTAGCATAACGGTTTAGTTAAAGCTTTCAGTTTTAGCCACACATTTTTAAGACATAAAAATTCCTCACTAGATATGACCCATCTTCGCTCTCTCACTCTCTCACTAGATACATCCAGTTTTCAGTGGATGCAAGGAGAATCTTCGCTTAGATGTTTGAATCATTGAATTTATGGATTATGGATTGCCTGTCCTTGACATTTCCATGCATGTAATGAATTTCTTCATCCTCAGCCCATTTAAAAGCCGACATTAATTGGTCTATAATTGAGCGTAGAGGACAGAGGAATTGGCTGAACACAAGAACTTTCTCATTACGAGCAGCACAAAGACTAACCAACTGCACCAAAAACCTTGTTTTTGCGCCTGTGTTGTAATCCAATTTAAGCTTTTCTAAGTGAATCTTGTCGATCACAAATTCTTTTTCTTCCAAAAGTTTGCATTCAAGGAAAAGAGACGAATGGAATGACGTCATTGTCTAATTATTCTCAAAGACCATTATATTTTTCGAACTTTTAAGACTCTGAAGAATTTGCTTATGAAAACTGCCTGGCTTCAAAAGCAGTACACAATCTCTTAACCCGGGAAACTTCTTTTGAAAGATCTCGCCTTTGTGAACATGAACGAACGGATCCATAAACAGCTTCAACTGTCGATTATTATCATCAGAAGAAACATTTCATGTTTTACTATTCCCAAAATAAGGTTCCCAACTCAACTCTTTCAAGGCCTTTTTATATTCCTGCTTCTGGAAAAACTTTTTCAGATAATGCGGTAACATGTTAGGAAAAGTCGGCTTCACAAGGCTCAAAGTGTTATAAAGTTCCAAGAAATTGTTGTAGAAATAAGTTCCTGAAAGAATAATTCGCTTCTTTGTTAAAATTTCCAAAAAAACCTTCCAAATACCACTTCTTTGTTTCTCGGCGTGTGTCCTTCATCTAACACCAATAAACTAGGTTTTTCGCGCAAAAATTTCTCATTTATTTTCTTTTCACCTGACTTGCTTGATTTTTATTTTTCGCATTTTCATATTTGCCTCTCACGTCTTCAGATACTCTGCCAACAAGTTTTTGGTACAAAGTGTAATTGATACTAAGAATGGTATTTTCTTTGAACCAAGAAAATAGTTTCACTATTTGCGTATCGTCCGTACTATGTTTTTCTTTAGACCAACTAAGCAAATTAACAGCAGCATCGTGCTCATTACCAGATAGCTCAGGATTGTTCAAATTGTAAAATGGAACCCCAATGTCCCATTTTTGAACTCATCTTCCTAAGTGCGTAACAAATTCACAAGGGCAATGTTAACCGGACAACATTGCGGAAACACTATTTTCAACCTTGTTTTAGGAGTTTTTTAACTTTTGAAGTTTGATGCTTCCTGCCATGTTTTTCCTAATGACTTCAAAGCCTTCTTGTTGATGCAAATACAAGGTTTCTTTCACATCAGGAATTTGGTCCGAAACTGTACCTTTTTTATGATGGATCTAAGAGTGACGCTCTAAGTCTTAGTTCAATGTTTCCGATGGAGATTTAGACGTCAATGTCCATCATAAAAAGGCACAATTTGGGACCTAATTCCTGATGTGAAAGAAACCTTGTATCCACATCAACAAGAAGGCTTTGAAGTCATTTGGAACAACATGGCTGGAAGCATCGAACTTTAAAAGTTTAAAAACACCGATCATGACAAAAAGGACAGCTCCATTATTTCACATGCTCTTGGAACTAGAAAAACAAGGTTGACAATAGTATTTCTCATGACTTATTTGAAAATGTTCCCGCAATGTTGTCCGGCTATCATTGCTCCTGCAAATTTGTTACACACATGGGAAGATGAGTTAAAAAATGGGACATTGGAGTGTTCCATTTTACAATTTGAACAATAATGAGTTATCTGGTAATGAGCACAATGTTGCAGTTAATTTCCTTCATTGGTCTAAATAACAACATAGTACGGAAGATACGCGAATAGTGAAATTGTTTTCTTGGTTCAGCGAGAAAGGCATTCTTGGTATCAGTTACACTTAGTACCCAAAACATGTCAGCGGAGTAGAATCTGAAGACGTGAGTAGCAAATCTGAAAATGAGAAAAAGTAAAACAAAGCAAGTTTGGAGAAATGGAATGAAATGAGAAATTTTTGCGCGAAAAAACCTAGTTTATTGGTGTTAGATGAAGGACACATGCCGAGAAACCAAAGAAGTGGTATTTCGAAGGTGTTTTCGGAAATTCAACGAAAAAAGAAATTATACTTTCGGGAACTCCTTTCTAGAACAATTTCTTGGAACATTATAACACTTTGAGCCTTGTGAAGCCATCTTTTCCTAAGATGTTACCGCATAATCTAAAAAAGTTTTACCAGCGTAGGAATATAAAAAGGCCTCGAAAGAGTTGAGTTGGGAACCTGATTTAGGGAATAGTAAAATGGGAAATGTTTCTTTTGATGATAATATTCGACATATGAAGTTGTTTATGGATCCGTTTGTTCATGTTTACAAAGTGGAGATCTTGCAAAACAAGTTTCTCGGGTTAAGAGAATGTGTATCGCTTTTGAAGCCAGACAGTTTTCTTTAGCAAATTCTTGAGAGTTTTAAAAGTTCGCAGAACGCAATGATCTTTGAGAATAAGCAGACAATGACGTCAATCCATCAGTCTTTTTTCCTTGAATGTAAACTTTTGGAAGAAGAAAAATTTGCAGTCGACAAGGACCAGTTAGAAAAACTTAGATTGGATTACAACGCAGGCGGAAAAACAAGGTTTTTGGTGGAGTTGGTTAGTCTTTTTGGTGCTGCTAATGAGCAAGTTCTTGTGTTCACCCAATTCCTCCGTCCTCTACGCTTAATTATAGACCAATTAATGTCGGCTTTCAAATCGAACGAGGATGAAGAAATTCTTTACATGCATGGAAATGTTATGGACATGCAATCCATAATTCATAAATTCAGTGATGCAAACAGCCGTGCGAAGATTCTCCTTGGATCCACTGAACACTAGGTCTTATCTAGTGAGAGAGTGAGAGAGCGAAGATGGGTAATATGGGTAATCTATTTCCATTGAAAATTTTTAAACTAATTTTTCATTGGTATCAGGCACATCCACTTTAACCACCATGTACAATACACCTTCCTACTGCCATGATTGACATTGCTGGATAAAAATAATCACTGAAAGATTAAACTAGTTTTTGTTATCAATGAGTAGATGAGATCTAAGTTATTTGAAACTCTTAATAAACAAGAAGGTTGCTGGATCGAATTAGAATTGTAGTAAAGTCTGGATTAAATTGAATGTCGCTGGAGGTTAATCAAAAGCATTATGAACGAGGAAAATGCTTTTAGAAAATCAGTACTAATAAACCAATATTGCATAAATTCAAAAAGAAATGGTTAATTTTAAAAATTAGAGTCTATTTCATTAGATTTATTAAGAATTATTAGTATTGCATAAATCACAAGAAATGATACTCTGACTTCGTTATCACATGTTGGAAAGTACTATAATAGCGTGTGAAAATCTTCAACAATGATGATGATGGTAGAGAAAGTCATGTTCAAGTTTGTGAAATATTGGAGAGGAATAGTGATCGACGATTTGTGTATCAAAAATATTTTATGACCGCAAGTGCACAGTCTCGTCGTTGAGTTTTAAAAGATATCGAATCCACAGGGACCAATAGTTGAACTACCGTATTCTCTTGTCACGGTGTAAATCTAAGGCTAATATTTTTTTTGGTTTTTAGAATTGTTTAGAATTTAAATTAAATTAAATTAAAGATTTTAAATAATTAAAAGCGGAATATCGGTATGTAACTAATTAACCTTCGGGGATTCGATAAATTAACGGCGCGCGAAAAAAAGATTTATTTTTCAGAAGGACTTTCTCGATTTAAAAGTCTAAACCTCACACTCTTGTTTTATTGATAAAGACCATACTTTCTAGACTAGGAGTTTTACTGTCACTTTTCTACCACCTTAGTTTCGAAAGTATATTTTGAAAATCAATTATTCCTAATTAATTCTAACGCGGCTCTCGCTCGTTCAAGAATTAATATCAAGTTCCTACTATCTAGTTAAAACCTCAAACTCTCGCTCTATTGATTTTAACCTTAATCGCTTTATTTTACTTTCGTTCAAAAGCTTAGGTGTTTTAAAATAGAAACCTAAATCAGAAAAATAGTTTAATAAATTACGCGCCGAATCATTACTAAATCCCCTACGGTGAATTAGGATTACATACCGATATTTAAGAATTTAGCCGGACATGGAAAAGTAAATAAATAAATCAAAACAGAAAATTAAATTAAACATAATAAATAAAGCGGAAACTAAAGACATAAAAACCTGGTAAAAAAATTGAACTGAATATGCGAATATATAAATCTGCTTGAAATAGCCAGTACAGAATTCTGAATTAAAAACTGGAATTTAAAATGCCTAAAACTATGTACAAGGCATAGGAAGAGAAAGAGGAGCAGTTTCTGTTTTGTTCTCTATTTATAGAAGAAATTCTATACTGATAGACTCCCTCATCCCCACCAAAAATAGGAACATATTAGGATTAGTCTTGTTTATAGCAGAACAGATATATATTGTCATATAAACCTTGCTGACGCGTGAAAATAGAATCGGTCCGTTGAGAATCTCACAATTGAAGGATGGCGGGCGCCACAATTTGTTTGTGACATATATCTTCATATACATATTATATGTTATATAATGTGTCACGTGGTTTCTTTTCTTGATGTCTTCATATATAATGTCACGTGTTGCATGGTTTTGCATGGTGGGTGCCATGTGTCGCGTGGTGACCCCACCATGTGTCATGTGGTGGCCCACCATTTCGTGGTTTTGTTCTTTTCGTCCATTTTTATCTCTCTTCGATCTAATTTTCTTCGTTTTAAGCTCAATTCTCTTTTCCGACCTGTTTTATTAAAATATCTGAAATAGAAACAAATACCGGCATAAAAAGAGACAAAAGAAATTAAAAGATATGAAATGCAACTAAAAACTCATGAAGATCAAGTTAAAAATACGATATGATTTCACGTCATCAAATAGCAAAGTGGAAAAGGCGTGTGATGTTTTTATTTCAGTATCCTAATCTCACCATTTACTTTGTTCTAATGGTTGAAAATGACATTTATCATTCACATAAAACAACTATTTTCTATAGATATGAACCCATTAAAAATGAATAATTATCGATAACATTATTAAGGAAACTATTTCAAGTTTCAGAACGAAAACATACTAAGTCAAAAAATAAACATCTATAACATACAAGACAAGTCATAATAAGTCACATAAGACAAAAATATAACTTAAGTAATAACCATCAACATAACATTAAGCAGCCTCACTACAACCAGCCTCTTACTATCTTCTGTGACATTATCACCTTGCTTATATACAACATTCATCTTCGACACTTTTCATGGTACAAACTTTCTAAACATTGATGAAAACATATTTGTAAGAAAACAAGTTATGTTAATTCTGTCATTAAGTCCATACAGTTTCTAACGAACACAATTTTGACATATGCTTATACACAACTCATTCATATTCATATAGGGAAAATTAATGCAAATACATAAACTAAAATGCATCATCATGTCAACAATGAAGGTTTCCCAATTCCTATTATGTAAGACCATCAACTTCTGTTTTTTTTTATATTTGTGGACAAATTTGAGATTGTTGAATAGGATGGTGGAAGCAACACTGGTTCATACAACTTCACGACCATTGCAGTTAATCTTTGTCATTATGCTTTGTTTGATAGAAAGCAGATTTGCTATTATCTATCTGCGACGGTCCTTGTATAGAGGGAGGATGAGTGCTAGCATATTTATAGATAAGTTCTTCAATTTTGTCCCCTTTTACTACATTTTTGTAAAATTATATAGGTGTAAATGCTGGTGTATAGGTAAAACCTATCAGCTACTGTTGTAATATTATGTGGTTTGGCAAGAATTAAGAACAGGAGAAACATATCTTATATAGTATATAATATTATGTTAAATATTCTCAAATTCTAGTTATTTTTTCTGTAATTGACTTAGGAATGGTCTGATGTAAGTTTATTGATTGGCCAAAGGTGTTGTTATTAGTTAGGCACCTGTCTTAAAGAGTTGGAGAGATAGATAAGGCTTAATTTCACATTAGGTCCCTTATGTTTATTTTAGGTTTCAAGTTGGTCTTTTAGTTTAAATTTTTGTTGAAATTTGAGTAGTGTGATAACTATTTGATATTTATCAATGAGATATCTATAAATATTGACACATTATATCACAAAAGAAAAAATTGGCTCATTAAATGTGTCAAAGTGGAGGGAAAAATTTGGGAGTAAGTTATTGTAAATCTTACAACTTTTAAAAATTAATTTATCAATTAGATGAGATGAGATATCTATAAATATTGACACATTATACCCAAAAAGAAAAAAATGACTCATTAAATGTGTCAAAATGGAGAGAAAAATTTAGGGTTAACTCATGTAAATCTTACAACTTTTAAAGATTAAAGATAAGAGGTTTTTTAGTATTTTTATTTTAATGAATTGTTTTAATACAATTATAAACATTATAGATAATGATAGTCAAAAATATAATTGACTATCAAATTAAAAAGCTAAAATTGGTCATCTCTATATGCAATATAGTGACTATTAAAAAAAATACCAAAATTGAAGGAAAAATTTAAAATTGAACATATTCAACAATTCTTAAAAATAATTTATCCATCTAATTAAATAAGCTAAAATAGGTCATGTATGCGTGTGTAATTGTCCTTAAAAAAAATTCAGCAGTGAATAAGGTATTTTTGCCGTGAGTTAATTTTTCCATGAGCAACAACTTATTCAGTGTATAATTGCTATTTTTAATATTGTCAATTCAAGAGTTTAAAATTCATAATAATTAAATATATTCTTTAAAAATATTTTTATAGTTTTTTTGTGGTCATGTAGTAAGTTAGCATTTTTAAATTATTGTTCTTTTTTGTACCCAAACAAAAAAATATTGTTTTTTTTTTCATTGTTGGATAAGACCTTTATTTATATTCTTATTTGTTGGGCAAAAATCTTTTTTTCCTATAAAGGTCCAAATTCTATTATCAGATTTTTTAAAGGCTATACCATCATTCTCATTCAGCAACACATATTTTAATCCAACGGTTAAAAACTATTCCTTTATTTTATTTTAATCTCTACCTTCCATTCTTATTTAACCCTAATTGTCACTAAAAGTTTCTCCCACATCTCTCACAAGCAGCCTCCTTTTACCATTATCTCTTCATTATCTCCCACATCTCTCTCTAAGTAACAAATTAGAGAAAGCTCGCTATTTCTCACCAAGCTGTAGCCGCCGTAATTGTGTAGCCTTTGGCCTCCTCTGTTCATGCTTCAGCCACCGTGGTCACAAGCACTACATCATTGAACTCCTCATGATTTTGTCTTCAAAACTCATCCAAAGGTGAAAATGTTATCTTTTTCTCATTATTTTCCATCTTCTTTCCATCTTTTGTGTTTTAGATTCTCTTAGAAAAAGAAAAACATCAAAAAAATTGTGGAAGAAAAGTACAATCTTAAGAAAGAAAGAAAGAAAGAAAGAAAGAAAAAAGAAGAAGCATCAAAACTTTATTTATTTTGATTCTTCACCTCTTATTCTCATCTCTTTTTCTCTCTCTCTCTCTCTCTCTCTCTCTCTCTGTGTGTGTGTGTCTCTTTGTTTTATTTTTTAGATCTGCTATTTTATTTTTCCTTTTCCATTTTTTAATAATCTTGATTGTCTATTTGCATTATGAAATGTGTGTGAAATATGAATAGTTTTAATTTTTTTGATTTTATTTGATTATTTTCAAGACATTCTATTATGTGTCTCATATGTATTTTATGGATCTGTTTAAATAATATTTTAACTATCAAAATATATTATGTTTGTAGAGTTTTATATATCTACTATTATATTTCTTTTTTAAAAAATTCCTAGTATATAAATCTATAATGTTTTATATTTTATCTTTAGAATCTTCTATATTTTAATTTATGGTAGAAAAATCATATCTTTGTTTATTTATTTATTAGTTTTTAATTAGTAAATCTATAGTTTTTAACCATTTCAAGTTTGAATTTTCTATGTACTGAACCGATTTAGATGAATGAATTTCGAATTTTTAGTCAAAAAACACCTAACATATTAATTGCTCGATTTTGACCTATTAATTTTGTACCTTTTGTATTTCTAGTCTTCGTTGACTTTTGACATAAACATTAATATATAAAATTAATTTTACTTTTTAAAATAAGATTTAACCTAATTTGAAAATTAATTTGAAATATATTTATTCTTCTCTAGTTTGACTTCTCTTTTCTTTAGTTTACTTGGTTATATATACAAACTTTTCTGCTATAAAAAATTCTATCTCATTTCGCTCACAATTTGCCTACCAACTTCTCTTCTTCTTTTCTCATTCTAACTTGACTACTCTCTATGGGTAATATGTTAATCTCTTTTAGATCGATTTTTGTTCCTATCTATTAAATTCACATATTTTTGATGAAATGGGTAAATTTATTTTTCATATTTTAGAGTGCTCATTTCAAACTGGGAAGTAACAAAGGTGTCATCTATGTATAGATATACAAGAAGACCATTGAAACAAATTAATAAAAGGTACGTGAAATATTGGTAATTGATATTTTGAGAGTTTTACCTAATATCGTCAATGTTGGTTGTGTTTACTTTCTTTATATGTTTGAGAAAATAAATTAACATGTTGAAAATTTGTAATTTTTTTAGTTGTTAATGCTTGTGAAACTAGACACCTAGACATTGCTTTTGGTCACAAATTTCAATTATCTTAAAAAATAATTTGACAAATTAATTTTTTTTTGTCAAAAGACAAATAAACAATTAATAATGATTTAAGTATTGGGCATATTTATTTTGACCAAAACTATTGTTAGGTATATTATATTTTAATAAATATTAATATGTTCGTTTAGTTATGTTTCTTGATTGTTTACTAATTTTTATATTAAATTATTATAAAATGTGGTCCTAAAATAATATATATTTCATATGATTTACTTTTCTAATACTTTGTATTATAATATAATATTTTATATTTGAAAAATAATTATACTTATTATAAAACATAAAATACAAGGGATAATTCAATCTCATAACAATAGTCTCTTGGGGATTATGGTGTTAGTTAGTCCATATTGTTACTCTCGATATTCTTTTGGACTTTTAGAAAAGTGGATTAAAGCACATGCTAGTTCAACTTGATGTGGTGGAGAAGTGGAACTTTTTTTATTCGATCAATTATAATGATATAAGATATTCACACATTAGGTAAAAACAATTTAAATTTAATTTTCAAATGATAGTCTCATATCTAGTTAATTACAAGTACAATACTGAATATACTTATTATGAACATAAAAAATAGAGAAAGTATATTAATTTATCGATTGAAATTATGATTAATTACAAAACCTTGTAATCTATATAAGTCATCAACTTTATTACACAAACCAATTATCTTTTGGAATTTGAAATCATGTAAATCACATTCATGATCATTAAAAACAATGGAGCAATTTATTGAATTGCAAAATTTGGATAAATATATCAAGTTAAGATTGAAATCATGAGAGAGGTAAAGTAGCATAACGTTTTAGTTAAAGCTTTCAGTTTTAGCCACACATTTTTAAGACATAAAAATTCCTCACTAGATATGACCCATCTTCGCTCTCTCACTCTCTCACTAGATACAACTAGTTTTCAGTGGATGCAAGGAGAATCTTCGCTTAGATGTTTGCATCATTGAATTTATGGATTATGTATTGCCTGTCTTTGACATTTCCATGCATGTAAAGAATTTCTTCATCCTCAGCCCATTTAAAAGCCGACATTAATTAGTCTATAATTAAGCGTAGAGGACAGAGGAATTGGCTGAACAAAAGAACTTTCTCATTAGGAGCAGCACAAAGACTAACCAACTGCACCAAAAACCTTGTTTTTCCGCCTGCGTTGTAATCCAATCTAAGCTTTTCTAAGTGGTTCTTGTCGATTGCAAATTCTTTTTCTTCCAAAAGTTTGCATTCAAGGAAAAGAGACGAATGGAATGACGTCCTTGTCTAATTATTCTCAAAGACCATTCTATTTTTCGAACTTTTAAGACTCTGAAGAATTTGCTTATGAAAACTGCCAAGCTTCAAAAGCAGTACACATTCTCTTAACCCGAGAAACTTCTTTTGAAAGATCTCGCCTTTTTGAACATGAACGAACGGATCCATAAACAGCTTCAACTGTTGATTATTATCATCAGAAGAAACATTTCCTGTTTTACTATTCCCAAAATAAGGTTCCCAACTCAACTCTTTCGAGGCCTTTTTATATTCTTGCTTCTGGCAAAACTTTTTCAGATAATGCGGTAACATGTTAGGAAAAGTCGGCTTCACAAGGCTCAAAGTGTTATAAAGTTCCAAGAAATTGTTGTAGAAATAAGTTCCCGAAAGAATAATTCGCTTCTTTGTTAAAATTTCCAAAAAAACCTTCCAAATACCACTTCTTTGTTTCTCGGCGTGTGTCCTTCATCTAACACCAATAAACCAGGTTTTTCGCGCAAAAATTTCTCATTTATTTTCTTTTCACCTGACTTGCTTGATTTTTCTTTTTCTCATTTTCATATTTGCCTCTCACGTCTTCAGATACTCCGCCAACAAGTTTTTGGTACAAAGTGTAACTGATACCAAGAATGGTATTTTCTTTGAACCAAGAAAATAGTTTCACTATTTGCGTATCGTCCGTACTATGTTTTTCTTTAGACCAACTAAGCAAATTAACAGCAGCATCGTGCTCATTACCAGATAACTCAGGATTGTTCAAATTGTAAAGTGGAACCCTAATGTCCCATTTTTGAACTCATCTTCCCAAGTGCGTAACAAATTCACAAGGGCAATGATAACCGGACAACATTGCGGAAACATTTTCAAATAAGACATGAGAAACACTATTTTCAACCTTGTTTTAGGAGTTTTTTAACTTTTGAAGTTCGATGCTTCCTGCCATGTTTTTCCAAATGACTTCAAAGCCTTCTTGTTGATGCAGATACAAGGTTTCTTTTACATCAGGAATTTGGTCCGAAACTGTACCTTTTTTATGATGCGAATTTGTTACACACATGGGAAGATGAGTTCAAAAATGGGACATTGGAGTGTTCCATTTTACAATTTGAACAATAATGAGTTATCTGGTAATGAGCACAATGTTGTTGTTAATTTGCTTCATTGGTCTAAAGAACAACATAGTACAGAAGATACGCGAATAGGGATATTGTTTTCTTGGTTCAGTGAGAAAGGCATTCTTGGTATCAGTTACACTTAGTACCCAAAACATGTCAGCGGAGTAGAATCTGAAGACGTGAGTAGCAAATCTGAAAATGAGAAAAAGTAAAACAGAGCAAGTTTGGAGAAATGAAATGAAATGAGAAATTTTTGCGCGAAAAAACCTGGTTTATTGGTGTTAGATGAAGGACACACGCCGAGAAACCAAAGAAGTGGTATTTGGAAGGTGTTTTCGGAAATTTAACGAAAAAAGAAATTATACTTTCGGGAACTCCTTTCTTGAACAATTTCTTGGAACATTATAACACTTTGAGCCTTGTGAACCGTCTTTTCCTAAGATGTTACCGCATAATCTAAAAAAGTTTTGCCAGACGTAGGAATATAAAAAGGCCTCGAAAGAGTTGAGTTGGGAACCTGATTTAGGGAATAGTAAAATGGGAAATGTTTCTTTTTATGATAATATTCGACATATGAAGTTGTTTATGGATCCGTTTGAAGCCAGACAGTTTTCTTTAGCAAATTCTTAAGAGTTTTAAAAGTTAGCAGAACGCAATGATCTTTGAGAATAATCAGACAATGACGTCAATCCATCAGTCTCTTTTCCTTGAATGCAAACTTTTGGAAGAAGAAAAACTTGCATTCGACAAGGACCAGTTAGAAAAACTTAGATTGGATTACAACGCAGGCGGAAAAACAAGGTTTTTGGTGGAGTTGGTTAGTCTTTTTGATGCAAACAGCCGTGCGAAGATTCTCCATGGATCCACTGAAAACTAGGTCTTATCTAGTGAGAGAGTGAGAGAGCCAAGATGGGTAATATGGGAAATCTATTTCCATTGAAAATTTTTAAACTAATTTTTCATTGGTATCAGGCACATCCACTTTAACCACCATGTACAATACACCTTCCTACCGCCAAGATTGACATTGCTGGATAAAAATAAGCACTGACAGATTGTTTTTTTTTATCAATGAGTAGATGAGATCTAAGTTATTTGAAACTCATATTAAACAAGAAGGTTGCTGGATCGAATTAGAATTGTAGTAAACTCTAGATTAAATTGAATGTCGCTGGAGGTTAAACAAAAGCAACATGAACGAGGAAAATGCTTTTAGAAAATCAGTACTAATAAACCAATATTGCATAAATTCAAAAAGAAATGGTTAATTTTAAAAATTAGAGTCTATTTCATTAGATTTATTAAGAATTATTAGTATTGCATAAATCACAAGAAATGATACTCTGACTTCGTTATCACATGTTGGAAAGTACTATAATAGCGTGTGAAAATCTTCAACAATGATGATGATGGTAGAGAAAGCCATGTTCAAGTTTGTGAAATATCGGAGAGGAATAGCAAAGTGAAAAAGGCATGTGATGTTTTAATTTTAGAATTCTAATCTCATCCATTTACTTTGTTCTAATGGTTGAAAATGACATTTATCATTCACATAAAATAACTATTTTCTGTAGATATGAACCCATTAAAAATGAATAATTATCGATAACATTATTAAGGAAACTATTTCAAGTTTCAGAACGAAAACATACTAAGTCAAAAAATAAACATCTATAACATACAAGACAAGTCATAATAAGTCACATAAGACAAAAATATAACTTAAGTAATAACCATCAACATAACATTAAGAAGCCTCACTACAACCAGCCCTGTAACACCCGGCGCAAGCACAAAATAATATTGCAATGAAGTCGTCACCATATTTTATTTATCCCACGAGGGGAAAAGAAAATAATGATAAAACCTTGAAAAGTCGGGTTCGGGAGTCGGTTACATGAGGGGAAGACGTTAACACCCCCTCATATCCGTTGTACTCAATGGGAACCATTTGAGGAAATTTGGTTCTCATAAAGAGAAATTAACCGCATACAAGATAAGATTATCGCATGTTGAACAGAAAAGGGAAAAAAGAGTTTTTTATTATTTGGCTTGACCAGAGAGGCTCTCGCTCCTACGTATCCCCTGAAATACCCTAATTTTGCACCTTTTTTAATAAATATTTTATTTTTAAAATTGTTTCTTATTTTTATAAGAAATGCCCAAAAATAGTTTCAAAAATTTATTTTCACGCCCTTCGGTAATTTTGCTCAAAATCATAAAAATATATTTCATTTCTTTTTCATCCGTTTATATTTATTTATCGTAGTTTAATCATTAAAAGTATCTCATCAATTGAACCAATTACATTGTGCCACCTCATCACCTTTTACTAATTATTCTCTTAATCACAAAACTACACATTATTACACTAATGCCATTTACCCTAATCTACTACTATAAATAGATTAAAATAATCATATCAAATTTGAGCACAAACTCCAAAAAGAGCAGCACCACCACGAAAAACTTCCAAAATCAACATTCAAACACTTGATTCCTATAGTTTGGACCCTCCTGAGTCCAAATCCGAAGTCAATTTCGCCAAAAAAGGACCGGAAAGTAACGAATCTGAGCTTCAAAGTCACGGCCGTAAATAAATTTTCCGATCCGACCATTTCGAAAGCAAACGACTGTAGATAGTAGTTTATTTTTGCTCTTGGAAGACTTCTGAACATTTTCATTCATTTACTTTTCACAAAAACTCGCCGGAAACTCGTTTTAACGTTTAAACTCATCGGTTTGTTCTTGCTCCTTTTCGTTTTTTTCCGCTCATGATCTGTGAAATCTAATGACAAATCTATGATCTATGCATGAAAACGAGTAAATTGGTATATTTGGTTGTTGATTTTGATAAACTGAAACCACAATCGTGGTTCACCCGCACTCCTCCGTTCCCGTCCGCGTTTCTGTTGGTTGAAGGTAGAAGAAGATAGCAAGCCACGTGGCAGCGCGTGAGTGGCTGGAGCCAGTTACTCACGCGCGCCCCCCTTTTTCTCCCCACACCCCCAACTGGGTTAGTGGGTGAACCGGTTGGGTAATCTTTGTATTGGGCCCTGAATCCAGTTTTTTTTATTTGTTTTCTTTTTTTTGTTATTTCTGATTGCACCTCCTTATTACTATTTACACCCCTGCTGTTTTAATTATTTATTTTTGTTAAATTCAATTAAGTTGATTTTAAAAAAAAAATGGATTAAAAATAAATAGTCTCTGACGCATGACTTTGGCTAATTTATTTTTAATTCGTAACTTTATTTTGAAGCTTAGATTTGGAAAACGGATTAAAAATAAATAGTCTCTGACGCAAGACTTTGGCTAATTTATTTTTAATCCAAAACATTTAAACTTGAAACCTAGATCCTTCAAAAACAATGAGACGGAGCCTGACGCATGACTCGTTCTGTCTCAGTTTCACTTTGACTTTTTACCTTGACTTTTTGGTTGACTTCTTACAGTTGACTTTCTCTCATTTGACTGAGTTGTGCTAAATACATGTAATCTGTCGTTGACTTATTTCTCTTCTGTCTGATACATGATTACTTGTTTATATGCCTATATCCTGTGAATTTTTTTAATTGCTCCGCATCATCAATTGTATGTCATTCGTATTCATGCATTTGCATCTCTCTCTTCTTCTATTTTCTCTGGCCTGAATTCAAAAACTCTGAAAATACTCTAAATAATCTATTGAATGAAACGGGGAGCGTCTGACGCATGACTTTCGTTTCCTGAGTAGCCTGGTACCTGCCGCATGGCTCGCGACTTAGGGCTATTCTCGTTTACTAAACAATCTCTTAGAAAAAACTCTAAAAGACATTCAACTCACACAACTGTTTTTCCTGCCCTTGCGCAGCCAGCTTTTTTTCAACTTAAATCTTTTACACTTCTTTTTTTTAAAAAAAGGACGATGTTTTATCCATTCCCCTGATACGGACAGACGCTTAAGCCTCAGTCGAGCATACAAGCAAACCGTAGTATCAGTGGAATGCGACATAAGCGTTGTTCATTAAAAACAAACTTTTTTTCACGAAAAACTACGTGAGCTTTGACTTCCTCATTGTACTTGGGGATACGTAGGAGCGAGATCGTAATCTCGTCAAGCCAAATAATAAAAAACTCTTTTTTCCTCTTCTTAGTTTAATATGCGGTAATGTACTTTTTTTTATGCGGTTAATTCAGTTTATGCAAACCAAATTCCTCGAATGGTTCCCGTTGAGTACAACGGATATGAGGGGGTGTTAACGTCTTCCCCTCATGTAACCAACTCCCGAACCCAACTCTTAAAGGTTTTATCATTATTTTCCTTTCCCCTCACGGGATAAATAAAATATGGTGGCGGCTTCATTGCAATATTATTTTGTGCTTGCGCCGGGTGTTACAGCTTGGCGACTTCACTGGGGACAATTATGTAGAGAGTTAAGCCTAGTTTGAGGCTTTTTGGTTTGCTTATTCCAGGTTAGCCGTATCTGCCCTATGTTTTACTTTACCGCAAAATATTGAACTGTCTGGATTTGCTGGCTTTGTCTTCTCTTCTACTCCTTTTTTTTCTTTTTGCCTTCATGGCTTGGTTCTTGGTTACTGTGTGTTTGGTTCATCACCGGACCCGAGAGAAACCTAGGATCAGTTGAGGAATTTTTGCATTGGGCTCTCTGACGCATGACTTTGAGTTCCATTGTAGAAATTCCGCTCAGAGTAGATTCCCTTGGAAAGGTTGGGCTCCCTGCCGCATGGCTTCGGGTTCAATTTTTTCCTTGTGGGGTTTGCAACTCTGGGGGCCTTTTTATCCAGTCTAGGCATTCGAAAATTTTGTCTAGGGACCACCGTCTAGAACCAATGTCGAGGTTATGATGTTGACTCATCCAGTTGATGTTATGATCTCACTCAGATCAGGTTGCTTTTTGAGAAAAAAGTAATCAACGATTTTGAGAACGGCGTCAATCTAGAACAACATGTGAGAGGGATGGGTTACAGTTAACTTTGGACTTTTGGCCTCAGAGATTCCATTTTGATAATGACCAAATTGTTGAAAGAAGTTGTGACTTTGAGATCAAGTTCGCCGAATTATACAATTGTGCAACAGTGGATCCATACATGCATTACATTCATGACATCCATGCATTCATGAAAATAATCATGCATATTCATCTCGCATACATTTCCAAAAACAAATGTGAAAAAGTTTTTGTAAAAAAATCATGCATTTTTCAATCAAGAAATCTCATTTTCATTTATTCATACCAACAGTTACCTTTCCGGCACCAATACTGGACAAGGAAAGTTTCTCATCACATAATGGATAACTGGCAAGAGAAGCACGATGCTCTACAGACTGAGGTAACCCAGATGGGTGGAAAGCTAGATAAGGTCTTTGAGATGTTGGCTGGTTTAAATATGCAACCAAGGGCAGTTGAAGTCCCTGCGCCTGCGGTTGTGGTCCCTTAGGGAAATGCCTCCGCTGGTTATGATTGGCCTCCTTTTGGTTTGCCCGAAGGTTATGTTCCACAAGGGTATGTGCCTGCGACTTCTATTCCGCCCGGGGAAGCTCCAGTTAGGGTAAATACTTTGCAACAAGTTGTTGATCTGTCGCAAGAAATGTTTGATGATCCTAGAAATGCTTATTAGGGTCCTGAACCTCATGGGCCTAGATTTGCTTCTCAAGGAAATGTGTCTCCAGTTGATGAACCAAAGTTTTATTTTCCTCCTCAGTTAGAAGAGGCAAAACAGAAATTTCAGGCTCTAGAGGAAAGGTTGAATCTGGTTAAGACCGGCAATGATCCCCTAGATTTCACAAAGATGTATTTAGTTCTTGATTTGGTGCTCCCACCAAAATTTAAAGTGCCCAACTTCGAAAAGTACAAGGGTCTGAGTTGCCCAAAGAATCATCTGGTCATAAACTTTAGAAAAATGGCTTCTTATGCCAAGAATGACAAGTTGTTGATACATTGCTTCCAAGATAGTCTTGCTGATGTGCCTCTTAACTGGTACATGCAACTTGAAGGAACTAACATCCGCTCATGGAGAGATTTGGCTAATGCATTCCTAAAACAGTACTAGTACAATATGGATATGGCTCCGAGTCGTGTTCAACTTCAGAATATGACTCAAAATGAGGGAGAATCCTTCAAGGTCTATGCACAAAGGTGGAGAGCATTGGCTTCCCAAGTACGTCTACCACTCTTAGAGACTGAGCTTGTAGACATGTTCACCAACACTCTCGAAGGGGCATACTTTGAAAGGATGATTGGCAGTGTCTCCTCTAATTTCTCTGATTTGGTTCAAATTGGAGAAATATATGAAATGGGGATAAAGAGTCGTAAGATTCAGCTCAGTGCTAGTCCACAGAACAACACCAGGAAGCCAGCTAGTAGTTTCAAAGAAAAAGAAGGGGGAGAGACTAGTGTTGTCACTTCTGAAAATGACCATGCTCCACTGACAATGCCTGTACAGTTTCCTTACTTCCCATATCCGTACTTGGCTGCTACTCAACATCAGCAATTTCCCGGATATCCATATCAAATGCAAATGAATCATGTACCTCAAAAAACTCAGAAGGAACGACCGGCTCAGCAACAGCCCAAAAAGGTCCTTGATCCGATTTCAATGCCATACAGTCAACTTCTTCCTTATCTGGTACAAAGTGGAATGGAAACTGCTGGGCCATGAAACCCAAAACTGCACCATTTCCAGCTTGGTATGATGCTAATGCCAAATGTGAGTATCATGCAGGAACTAAAGGTCATTCCACTGACGACTGCAAAGCCTTTAAGTACAAAGTGCAAGAACTTCTTGATAAGCAATTATTGTCCTTCGAGGAAGGTGGGCCGGTTATGAAAGATAAACAGTAAGTGGGGCATTCAGTTGATGAACCAAAGTTTGATTTTGCTCCTCAGAGGAAAGGTTGATGAACTAGAGTTTGATTTTGCTCCTCAGAGGAAAGGTTGATGAACCAAAGTTTGAGTTTGATTTTCACAAAGATGTATTAGTTCCTGATTTGGTGCTCCCACCAAAATTTAAAGTGCCCGACTTCGAAAAGTACAAGGGTCTGAGTTGCCCAAAGAATCATCTGGTCATGTACCTTAGAAAAATGGCTTCTTATGCCAAGAATGACAAGTTGTTGATACATTGCTTCCAAGATAGTCTTGCTGATGTGCCTCTTAACTGGTACAACGTGGGGAGCAAGCACGCGTCCGATACGTTTCAGTTCCTGATCGTGTGGCTATTGGATAGAATCTAAAATGAGCTTATCACTTCCTAATTTGCTGGATCGTAACCAGAAAAATCCCTCTATAAATACCGGATCGAATTGAGTTCTCCGCACGCCTTATTTTCCTTTATTTCAGTCAGTTTTATTTTCCCGCTTTGTAAACTATATCGATATTTCCACACCGGGAATCCAATTTCAGATCCGTTTTCACTTTCCTGTCAAGAATATTATTTCCTTTAATTCCAGCAAGTTTAATTCCAGTTTCCAGCAGATTTTATTTCCAGGTTTTTATGCGCTTATTTATTTATTTAATTATTATATCTTGTTTAATTTACTGTTTTTATTTATTTAATTCCTTTACCATGTCTAGCTAAATTCCTAGATATCGGTATGTAATTTAATTCTCCGAAAGGGATTTAATGATGATGTAAGCGCGCATACTTATTAAACTATTTTTCTGATTCAAATTCCTAATTTAATTCAAAGCTTTTGAACGAGAGTAAAATAAAGCAACTAAGGTTAAAATCAATAGAGCGAGAGTTTGAGGTTTTAACTAGATAGTAGGAATTTGATATTAATCTTTGAACGAGCGAGAGCCACGTTAGGATTAATTAGAACTAATTGATTTTCAAAATATACTTTCGAAGCTAAGGTGGTAAAAAAGTGACAGTAAAACTCCTAGCTTAGAAAGTATGGTTTTTATCAACAAAACGAGAGTGTGAGGTTTAAACCTTTAAGTTGAGAAAGTTCTTCTGAAAAGTAAACACTTATCCGCGCACTATTAATTTATTAAATCCCCGAAGGTTAATTAGTTACATGCCGATATCCGCTTTAATTAATTTGAATCTTTAATTTAAATTCTTCTTCTTAACTCAAAACAATCTTAAAACTAAACCCATCGCCTTAGATTTACAACGTAACGGAAGAATTACGGTAGGTCAACTATTGGTCTCTGTGGTTCGATATCTTTTAAAACTCAACGACGAAACTGTGCACTTGTAGTTATAAATATTTATTGATACACAAATCGTCGATCAAGGGGCACCTTCTGTTACAAGGTCATATTCTTCGGTTGAAAAATGATGGGGCAAAATGTTAAGCGTGCCTTGATCATCACATATGATTCTCAAGAGATCGAACTGTCAATGTCAAGGGGCATTTGGCATTTTTCTAGAACTTGCACTAATCCTCTGCTAATTAATTGGTTCAGACCTATGCGCATTGAGGAACTTTTCTTGGTACCAAGAGCCTTTCAAGCCACCCTTATGAATGTTATTATCCTTTGCTTAACCAACTTTGAGCCAGAAGAAAAATATCATTTTGTTTCGGTGACAAACCACATTACAAGCCTATAGACCAAAAGATTACATCTGTTTACCCCCCTTGGAGTTAGGTAGAAGCTGTAATACTCTTGTCTTTAACAACAATCAAAATCAATGTTGATCATAGAACTACCAACATCTAAAGTTTTAGGTAGTACACAAAGAAAGCTATCACAAGAAAAAAAAAATAGAAAAAGAGCCGAGACTCATCAGAAATTTCAAAAGAAATTATGTCTCTACAAAAAAAAAATGATGAAAGCCAAAAGAGCAATAGGAAGGAACCAATACATGAATATTAGGTTTCCTTACAAAAGAAGATTTTTCTCGTACAATTTCATCAAAAGTACCCGAGATAAAAAGTTGCATGATATAAAATGGAAGAGTAGTGGATGCCTAACTCCAAAAACAAGCCTACTTTCTCCAAAAAATAACCCACCTTTACCTAAGCCAAGCTACAACCCTCAAAGACCTCGAAAATGTGCATGAGTTTGAACTTTGATTAGTCGTTTAGAGTTCTTGCAAGCCTATGGAAAAATGTCAAGTGAACATGACCACTTCGGTATACTACTCAAGAACCAGCAACATTATGAGTATGGTAGTTACCCCGAAAGCACCAAAAGATGAAGAAGACATACAAGGACAAACACGAGATATCTCTTTCGCACTTCACAGATACATAACCACAGTTCACACTTCAACAGGGGCAACCCACTTCTCCCTAAGTTTATAACATGAAAGCAATGCTCCAGTGGAAATTGAGATTCCTTCATTAAGAGTCTCGACAGAATCCAAGTTTGAAGAAGCAGAATGGGTTCATATCTAACTTGATCAACTCAATCTCATCAAGCAAAAGAGAATGACAACCTTGTGTCATGGTCAGGTATACCAACAGAGAGTCAATGGGGCATTTGACAAGAAATTCCGTCCAAGACAGTTCAAGAAAGGCATAAGACTGCAATACTTGACTCTGCATGAAAGTGAAATTTCAAACAGAAGAGATCAACTCAGTCTTCTTTCTCCAAAGCAAGGTCTTGTAAAGTCGAGATCATGAAGAAAGGTGGCATTGTTATGATTCAGTGGAATTCATTTATTTTCATTGCCATTATCTTAGTTTCAATTTGCGATTACCTCTTCAAGGGATTTTGCATCCAGTTGAAAAATTCCGCACTTTTGCGCGATTAATAAATTCTCACTTTCATTCACCTGCTTGTTAGCTTGCTTTTACATTCCAATTGTGTGCATTAATGCTACTTATTTTTGACAAATAAAGCATCTAAACATTGTGAATAAAAAGCATTTGAAAATAGGGAACTGTTTTAAAATTAAAAGTGTCTGAAGGGAAACCAATGACATACAGTAAGGTGCCCCGGTCTTAAATACACAAAATCATGGCAATCTCTTGATTCTATCAAATAAAGAAAGTTGTTGTTTCTCTTTGGAAGCCCTTTTGAACATTTGTATCTCAACAAAAGGTTGCAAGGATCTCCATCTCAACAATGTCAGAGTTACTCAAATTCTCGGTGCCGGGAAATTCAAACTCCCTTCAACAGAAAGTCATGCATTCATGCATACAAATCCATGCATTCATCCACGCAAATTCATACATTCATACAAACCCAAAAAAGAAAAGAAAAAAGATCACACAAACTTCTGCATATGATCAGATATTTCATCTGCATTAGTTTTGCATTTAGGCATCATATATACATAATCATGCATTCATGAAACACAGGTTCGAAACGGTGTTTTAACAGGTTGCGAACTTGGATCTCTTATTCAGTGAAAAAGGTTGATGTACCTAATTCTCCTGTAAGATGGTTAATGAATCGTATTTTCTCAACATAAAGGGTTGATGAATCTTTTCCCCAGTGAATTGGTCAACAAAGCATCATCCCCACCAGATCGGTCCGTGCACCACACTCTCAGACAGAAAGTTTGATAGATCCTATCTCCAGTGTTTTGGTTGAGATGGTTATCTCTAGTAAGTCGGTTAGAACACCGCATCTTCAGCAAGTCGGTTATTAAACCAGTTTCCCTAGTAAGGTTGACTTATGCACAACATTCCAAGTGAATAGATCAATAAATCATTACCCAGTAAGCTTGTCAGCATACTGCATCCTCAGTAAATTTGGTACACCTTACCTCACCAAGTTGGTTTCAGAACCATATCCCGAATAAAGTCAGCATACCGCATCTCCAACAAGTTGATTGATGGACCATGTTCCTCAGCAAGACAATTATCAAGCAGTTCTTTCAAAATTTTGTTAAAGCCATGACAGAATATTCAACTTTCTCTCCTAGTGAGTTTCTTTCTTCAAAGATACCTCCAACTCTAGCAGAATACTCCAATACAAAGATCAGTCTTCACAGAAATTCAAGACAGTTCAGTCATCACTGAAAACTAAAGTATAACCTTCAGTGCTATCTTAGCTCGGTCCTCGCCGAATATAAGAAAAGTTCAGCCTTCACTGAATACCCAGAAAACACAGTCTTCACTGTTATCTTAGTTCAGTCTTCACTGAAAATCAAGAAGGGCACAACCTTCACTTTTATCTTAATTCAGTCTTCACTGAAAGTCATGGAGAGTACAATCTTCACTATTATCTTAGTTCAGTCTTCACTGAATGTTAGAAAGAAAGTTCAGTCTTCACTGAAAGTTAAAGAAGGTTCAGTCTTCACTGTTCGTCTCAAAAGTTCAGTCTTCACTGAATGTCAGAAAAAAGTTCAGTCTTCACTGTAAGTTAAAGAAGGTTCAGTCTTCATTGTCCGTCTCAAAAGTTCAGTCTTCACTGAAAGTCAGAAAGTAAGGTTCGGTCTTCACTGAATGTTATGGAAGGTTCAATCTTCACTGTCCGTCTCAAAAGTTCAGTCTTCACTGAAAGTTAGAAAGAAAGTTCAGTCTTCACTGGATGTTATGGAGGGTTCAGTCTTCACTGTCCGTCTCAGAAGTTCAGTCTTCACTGAAAATCAGAAAGTTCCGTCTTCACTAAACACCAAAAAAAGTACAGTCTTCGCTGTCACCTCAATTTAGTCTTCGCTGAAAATTAAGAAAAGTTTTGTCTTCGTTAAATACTAGAAAAGTACAATACAATATTCGCTGTCATCTCAATTCTGTCTTTGTTGAAAACCACAAAAGTTCAGTCTTCACTGAAAGTCAAAAGAAGGTTCGCTGAAAATCAAGAAAGGTCCAGTCTTCACTGGCAATCAAAAGGAATTCAGTCCTCATTGTTCATCTCAAAAGTCTAGTCTTCACTGGCAATCAAAGGAAGTCTAACCTTCGTTGGCAATCATAGATTCAGTCATCGCTGTTAATAAAGTTCACTCTTCACTGGCAATCAAAGATCAACGCACCCAGACAGGAGAAGATCAGCTGTTTTTCTTTTGGAGTTAAAGCACCCGGGCGGGAGACAACTCTGTTTATTTTCAAATTCAAGCACCAGGGCGGAAGATGATTCAGTTTTCTATTTACATGATTCAAGCACCCGGGCGGGAAAAGATCATTTGTTTTTTTTTTTTTTTTTTTGAGTTCAAGCACCCGGACGGGAGACGACTCGTTTCAAGATTCAAGCACCCAGACGGGAGACGGTCATTTCATTCTTAGGTATCCAGTTCCTATTTCCTCCAGGTATGATTTCTACCATAATTTCTCATCAGCATTCATTTCACAACATCACTTTCGCATCACAAAATTAGGGCATTTGTATTTAATTACCTTTTACTTCGAACGCATAAAGACGAAAGTCATCTATGCATTCGAGTATAAGACAATTAAATAGGGGCAGCTGTAATACCCTAATTTTGCACCTTTTTTAAAAAATATTTTATTTTTAAAATTGTTTCTTATTTTTATAAGAAATGCCCAAAAATAGTTTAAAAAATTTATTTTCACACCCTTCGGTAATTTTGCTCAAAATCATAAAAATATATTTCATTTCTTTTTCATCCGTTTATATTTATTTATCGTAGTTTAATCATTAAAAGTATCTCATCAATTGAACCAATTACATTGGGCCACCTCATCACCTTTTACTAATTATTATCTTAATCACAAAACTACACATTATTACACTAATGTCATTTACCCTAATCTACTACTATAAATAGATTAAAATAATCAGATCAAATTTGAGTACAAACTCCAAAAAGAGCAGCACCACCATAAATAAAAAAAACCACCGCGCCGGAATTCTTTTTTCGGCGGAGAACCACCACCAACCACCACCACGAAAAACTTCCAAAATCAACAATCAAACACTTGATTCTTATAGTTTGGTCCCTCCTGCGTCCAAACCTGAAGTCAATTTCGCAAAAAAAGGACCGGAAAGTAACGAATCTGAGCTTCAAAGTCACGGCCGTAAATAAATTTTCCGATCCGGCCATTTCGAAAGCAAACGAAGGTAGATAGTAGTTTATTTTTGCTCTTGGAAGACTTCTGAACATTTTAATTCATTTACTTTTCACAAAAACTCGCCGGAAACTCATTTTAACGTTTAAACTCATCGGTTTATTCTTGCTCCTTTTTCGTTTTTTTCGCTCATGATCTGTGAAATCTAATGACAAATCTATGATCTATGCAAGAAAACGAGTATATTGGTATATTTGGTTGTTGATTTTGATAAACCTAAACCACAATCGTGGTTCACCCGCACTCCTCCGTTCCCGTCCGCATTTCTGTTGGTTGAAGGTAAAAGAAGATAGCAAGCCACGTAGCCGCGCGTGAGTGGCTGGAGCCACTTACTCACGCGCGCGCCCCTTTTTCTCCCCACACCCCTCAACTGGGTTAGTGGGTGAACCGGTTGGATTGGATCCAACCAAAACTTGACCCGGTTCGTTTGCTGAAAATGGGTTTGGGCCTAATCTTTGTATTGGACCCTGAATCCTGTTTTTTTTTTGTTTTCTTTTTTTTGTTATTTCTGATTGGACCTCCTTATTACTATTTACACCCCTGCTGTTTTAATTATTTATTTTTATTAAATTCAATTAAGTTGATTTTAAAAAATAAAAATTGATTAAAAATAAATAGTCTCTAACGCATGACTTTGACTAATTTATTTTTAATTCGTAACTTTAGTTTGAAGCTTAGATTTGGAAAACGGATTAAAAATAAATAGTCTCTGACGCATGACTTTGGCTAAGTTATTTTTAATTCGGAGCTTTTATTTGAAACTTAGACTTGAAAAATGGATTTAAAATAAATAGTCTCTGACGCATGACTTTGGCTAATTTATTTTTAATCCAAAATATTTAAACTTGAAACCTAGATCCTTCAAAAACAATGAGACGGAGCCTGACGCATGACTCGTTCTGTCTCAATTTCACTTTGACTTTTTACCTTGACTTTTTGGTTGACTTCTTACAGTTGACTTTCTCTCATTTGACTGAGTTGTGCTAAATACATGTAATCTCTCGTTGACTTATTTCTCTTCTGTCTGATACATGATTACTTGTTTATATGCCTATATCCTGTGAATTTTTTTAATTGCTCCACATCATCAATTGTATGTCATTCGTATTCATGCATTTGCATCTCTCTCTTCTTCTATCTTCTCTGGCCTGAATTCAAAAACTCTGAAAATACTCTAAATAATCTATTGAATCAAACGAGGAGCGTCTGACGCATGACTTTCGTTTCCTGAGTAGCCTGGTACCTGCCGCATGGCTCGCGACTTAGGGCTATTCTCGTTCACTAAACAATCTCTCAGAAAAAACTCTAAAAGACATTCAACTCACATAACTATTTTTCCTGCCCTTGCGCACCCATCTTTTTTTCAACTTAAATCTTTTACACTTCTGTTTTTTTTTAAAAAGGACGATGTTTTATCCATTCCCCTGATACAAAAAGACGCTTAAGCCACAGTCAAGCATACAAGCAAACCGTCGTATCAGTGGAATGCGACATAAGCGTTGTTCATTAAAAACAACCAACAAACAAACTTTTTTTCAGGAAGAACAACGTGAGCTTTGACTTCCTCATTGTACTTGGGGGATACGTAGGAGCGAGATCGTAATCTCGTCAAGCCAAATAATAAAAAACTATTTTTTCCTCTTCTTAGTTTAATATGCGGTAATGTACTTTTTTTTATGCAGTTAATTCAGTTTATGCAAACCAAATTCCTCGAATGGTTCCCGTTGAGTACAACGGATATGAGGGGGTGTTAACGTCTTCCCCTCATGTAACCAACTCCCGAACCCAACTCTTAAAGGTTTTATCATTATTTTCCTTTCCCCTCACGGGATAAATAAAATATGGTGGCGGCGTCATTGCAATATTATTTTGTGCTTGCGCCGGGTGTTACATCCCCCAAGTACAATAAGGAAGTCAAAGCTCACGTAGTTCTTCTTGAAAAAAAAAGTTTGTTTGTTGGTTGTTTTTAATGAACAACGCTTATGTTGCATTCCACTGATTCGACAGTTTGCTTGTATGCTCAACTGAGGCTTAAGCGTTTGTCTGTATTAGGGGAATGGATAAAACATCGTCTTTTTAAGAAAAGAAGTGAAAAAAGATTTGAATTGAAAAAAAAAAGTTGACTGCGCAAGGGCAGGAAAAACAGTTGTGTGAGTTGAATGTCTTTTAGAGTTTTTTCTGAGAGATTGTTTAGTGAACGAGAATAGCCCTAAGTCGCGAGCCATGTGGTAGGTACCGGGTTACTCAGGAAACGAAAGTCATGCGTCAGACGCTCCCCGTTTCATTCAATAGATTATTTAGAGTATTTTCAAAGTTTTTGAATTCAGACCAAAAAGAAAGAAAAAGAAAAAGAAAAGTAGAAGATGAGAGAAATGCAAATGCATGAATGCGAATGACATATAATTGATGATGTTGATCAATTCAAAATTCATAAGATATGAGCATATAATCAAGTAATCATGTATCAGACAAAGAGAAATAAATCATCAAGCAATAACATGTATTTAGCACAACTTAGTTAAATGAGAAAAGTCCACTGAAGAAAGTCAACATAAAAAGTCAACAAAAAAGAGTCAACGGAAAATGTCAAAGTGAAACTAAGACAGAACGAGTCATGCGTCAGGCGCTGCCTCATGATTTTTGAATGATCTATATTTCAAGTTTAAATGTTTTGAATTAAAAATAAATTAGCCAAAGTCATGCGTCAGTGACTATCTTATTTTTAATCCATTTTTCAATTCTAAGTTTCAAATCAAAAGCTCCGAATTAAAAATAAATTAGTCAAAGTCATGCGTCAGAAACTATTTTATTTTTAAACCATTTTTCAATTCTAATTTCAAGCTAAAGTTACGAATTAAAAATAAATTAGTCAAAGTCATGCGTCAGAGACTATTTATTTTTAATCCAATTTTTATTTTCAAAATCAAGTTAAATGAATTTAACAAAAATAAATAATTAAAACAGCAGGGGTATATCAGCAATTGTGGGGGTGCACAGAATAATCAGAAAAAAAACAAATAAAAAAACAAAATTGGGCCCAGAACAGGGTCTGGCCCAATAATCCTTCCAGCAAAACGAACCGGGTCGAGCGACCCATGGGTCCAACCCGACCCGGTCATTAACCCTGAACAAAAAAAAAAGAACGGGGGGTGCAGAGAGAAGGTGGGGGGTGCGTGTGAGTAACTGGCTTCAGCCACTCACGCGTTGCCACGTGTCCCTGCCTTCTTCTTCCTTTTTCCACCCAGAAAAGCTCGCGACGGTAAACATGGTGGCCGCGCCATTGCCGGCGTCCACCAAGCTCAAAAGTTTAACAAAAATAACAAAATTATATACCAAATTGATAGTAATTTCACAAGGATCATGAATATATGATTATAATCCTCAATCAACAAACAAAATAAGCACAAACGAGTTCGAAAGTTTAGATCTAAATTTTTTCGGAAACGGTTTTCAACAGAGAAAATCATGATTCTACCAATACAAAGTTGTTCAGAGGAGCCTCAAGATCATGAATCTACCGTCCTTTACCTTCGTTTGAGCTTTAGGTGACCGAAATCGGAGTTTGTTTGTCGGCCGTGATTTCCGATGCTAGTTTAATGGCTTTTTGGTGGGTTTTTCGTGATTTGGACACCGGATTTAGATTCCTAGAGGTCCAAGTAGTATAGATCAAGTGTTTGATCTTTAATTTTTGAGATGGTGGTTAGTGGTGGTTCTCCGCCGGAAAAAGAATTCCGGCGCGGTGGTTTTTGTATCTATGGTGGTTCTGATCTTTTTGGAGTTTGTGCTCTCTTGATTCTGATTTTTTTAATTGTATTTATAGCAATAGATTAGGGTGAATGGCATTAATGTAATAAATAAGTAGTTTTGGGTTAAGAAGATAATTAGTGGAAAATGGTAATGAAAATGATTATGAATGAAAATGATGATGTGGCAAATTGTAATTAGTTGATGAAAAATATATTTGTGACGAATAAAAATATATTTTTCTATGGTTTTAAACAAAATTAGCGGAGGACGTGAAAACATTATTTTTTAACTTTTTTTGGGCGTTTCTTAAAAAATAAGAAACAATTTAAAAATAAAACATTTATTTAAAAAAAGGAGCAAAATTAGGGTATTACAGCTGCCCCTATTTAATTATCTTGTACTCGAATGCGTAAATGACTTCCGTCTTTAGGCTCGTAGTAAAAGATAATTAAATACAAATGCCCTAATTTTGTTATGTGAAAGTGATGTAATGAGATGAATGCTAATGGGAGATAAGGGTTGAAATCATACCTGGAGGAATTAGGAACTGGATACCTGAGAATGAAATGACCGTCTCCCGCCTGGGTGCTTTGATCTTGAAACGAGTCGTCTCCCGTCTGGGTGCTTTAACTCAAAAAGAAAACAAATGATCTTCTCCCGCCCGGGTGCTTGAATCATGTAAAAAGAAAACTGAATCGTCTCCCGCCCGGGTGCTTGAATTAAAAAATAAACAGAGTTGTCTCCCGCTCGGGTGCTTTAACTCCAAAAGAAAAACAACTAATCTTCACCCGCCAGGGTGCGTTGATCTTTAATTGTCAGTGAAGACTGAACGTTTCTTTGTTTTCCAGTGAAGACTGGACTTTTGAGATGAACAATGAAGACTGAATTCCTTCTGATTGCCAGTGAAGACTGGACTTTTCTTGATTTTCAGCAAACTTTCTTTTGACTTTCAGTGAAGACTGAACTTCTCTGGTTTTCAACAAAGACTGAACTGAGTTAACAGCGAAGACTGTACTTTTTCTAGTATTCAGCGAAGACTGAACTTTTCTTAATCTTTAGCGAAGACTGAATTTTCCCTGGTGTTCAGTGAAAACCGAACTTTCTGATTTTCAGTGAAGACTGAACCTTCTTTAACTTTCAGTGAAGACTGAACTTTCTTTCTGACATTCAGTGAAGACTGAACTTTTTGAGATGGACAGTGAAGACTGACCCCTTCTTTAAATTTCAGTGAAGATGGAATTAAGATAACAGTGAAGACTGTACTCTCCATGGCTTTCAGTGAAGACTGAATTAAGATAACAGTGAAAATTGTACCCTCCATAACTTTTAGTGAAGACTGAATTAAGATAACAGTGAAGACTGTACCCTCCATAACTTTCAGTGAAGACTGAATTTAGATAAGAGTGAAGACTGTACTTTCTATGACTTTCAGTGAAGACTGAACTAAGATGACATTAAAGATTGTACTTTTCTTGTATTCGGTGAAGACCGCGCTGAGATAGCACTGAAGGTTGCACTTTAGTTTTCAGTGATGACTGAACTATCTTGATTTTCAGTGAAAACTGATCTTTGTATTGGAGTATTTTGCTAGAGTTGGAGGTTTCTTTAAAGAAAGAAACTCAATAGGAGAGAAAGTTGAATGTTCCGCCATGGCTTTAACAAAACCTTGAAAGAACTGCTTGATAATTGTCTTGCTGAGGAACATGGTCCATCAATCAACTTGTTGGAGAAGCGGTATGCCGACTTTATTGGGGATATGGTTCTGAAACCAACTTGCTGAGGTAAGGTGTACCAAATTTACTGAGGATGCAGTATGCAAACGGGCTTACTGGGTAATGATTTATTGATTTGTTCCCTTGGAATGTTGTGCATAAATCAACTTTACTAGGGAAACCGGTTTGATAACCAACTTGCTGAAGATGTGGCATTCTAACCGACTTACTGGAGATAACCATCTCAACCAAAACACTGGAGAAGTGATCTATCAAACTTTCTGTCTGAGAGTATGGTGCATGGACCGATTTGGTGGGGATGATGCTTTGTTGACCAATTCACTGGGGAAAAGATTCATCAACCCTTTTTGTTTGAGAAAATACGGTTCATTTACCATCTTGGTTGAGAATTAAGTACATCAACCTTTTTCACTGAATAAGAGATCCAAATTCGCAACCTGTTAAAACTACATTTTGAACCTGTGTTTCATGAATGCATGATTATGTGATCTTTCATGGGTTTGTATGGATGTATGAACTTGCGGTATAAATGCATGAGTTCGTATGCATGAATGCATGACTTTATGAGTTTCTATTGAAGAGAATTTGAATTTCCCGGCACCGAGAATTTGAATAACTCTGTCATTGTTGAGACGAGGACCCTTGCAAGCTTCTGTTGCAGAACAGGTGTTCAAAAAGGCTTTTAAAGAAGAACAACAACTTTCTTTATCTGATGGAATCAACGAATTGCCATGATTTTGTGAATTTAGGACTGGGGCACCTTACTGTATGCCATTGGTTTCCCTTCAAACACTTCAAGTTTTTCAAAACAATTCCCTATTTTCAAATGCTTTATATTCACAATGTTTAGATGCTTTATTTGTCAAGAAATAGTAGCACTAATGCACACAATTGGAATGTAAAAGCAAGCTAACAGACAGATGAATGGAAATGAGAATTTATTAATTGCGCAAAAGTGCGGAATTTTTCAACTGGATGCAAAATCCCTTGAAGAGGTAATTGCAAATTGAAACCAAGATAATGGCAATAAAAATAAATGAATTCCACTGAATCATAACGATGCCATCTTTCTTCATGATCTCGACTTTCCAAGACCTTGCTTCAGAAGAAGAAAACTAAATCGATCTCTTTTGTTTGAAGTTTCGCTTTCAGGCAGAGTCAAGTATTGCAGTCTTATGCCTTTCTTGAACTGTCTTGGACGAACTTTCTTATCAAAAGCCCCATTGACTCTTTATTGGTGCACCTGACCATGCCACAAGATTTTCATTCTCTTTTGCTTAATGAGATTAAGCTGGTCAAGTTATATATGAACCCATTTTGCTTCCTCAAACTTGGATTCTATCGAGACTCTTAATGAAGGAATCTCAATTTCCACTAGGAGCACTGCTTTCATGTTATAAACTTAGGGAGAAGTGGGTTGCCCCTGTTGAAATTTGAACTGTCGTTCTGTTATTTGTGAAGTCCAAAGGAAACATCTCATAATTGTCCTTATATGTCTTCACCCTCTTTTGGATGCTTTCAGAGTAATCACCCAAACATCTGTTTTTTGAGTAGCACACCAAAGTGATCACGCTCACTTGACATTTTGCCATAGGCTTGCATGAATTCTAAGCGACTAGTCAAAGTTCAAATTCATGCACATATTCGAGGTCTTTGAGGGTTGTAGCTTGGCTTAGGTAAAGGTGGGATATTTTTGGAGAAAATATGTAGGCTTGTTTTTGGAGTTAGGCATCCACTACTCTTCCATTTTATATCATGAAACATTTTACCTTTGGGGTACTTTTGATAAACTTGTGTAAGAGAAGAATTTACTTTTGTGAAGAAAACTAATATTTATGTATTGGTTCCTTCCTATTGCTCTTTTGGCTTTCATTTTGGTTTTTTTTTTTTTCATTTCATTTTTTTTGTAGAGACATAATTTCTTTTGAAATTTCTGATGAGTCTCGTCTCTTTTTTCTATATATTTTTTTTTTGTGTGATAGCTTTCTTTGTGTACTACCTAAAACTTTTGATGTTGGTAGTTCTATGATCAACATTGATTTTGATTATTGCTAAAGACAAGAGTATTACAACTTCTACCTAACTCCAAGGGGGGTAAACAGATGTAATCTTTTGGTCTATAGGCTTGTAATGTGGTTTGTCACCGAAACAAAGGATATTTCTTTTTCTGGCTCAAAGTTGGTTAAGCAAAGGATAATGACATTTATAAGGGTGGCTTGAAAGGCTCTTGGTACCAAAAAAGTGTCTCAATGCGCATGGGTCTGAACCAAATAATCAGCAGAGAATTAAGGCAAGTTCTAGAAAAATGCCAAATGCCCCTTGACATTGACAGTTTGATCCTTTTGTGTTTTTCGATAGCTTGAGGACATATGTGGTGATCAAGGCACGCTTGACATATTGCCCCATCATTTCTCAACCGAAGGGTATGACCTTGTAACAAAAGGTGCCCCTTGGGTAATGACTGTGGTTTTCCTTCACAACCTTAGGTGTTTGACTTCTTTTCTCTTTTTCATCAATCACCAGATCGATCACATTTACTGGTTCCTGATGAGTTTGAATAATTCTTTGCTCTCGAAGCAGCTGGACCAACTTTCTCTTTCATATCATGTTGTGGGGAGGCGCCCAATTTGACCTCTTTCTTCATCAGTTCCCAGATCGATCACATCCACTTGTCACCGATAAAGTTCAAGCATTTTATGCTCTTGATCCAACAGTCAGACTAACTCTTCGACAAAGTTTGCAATCCGAAACCATGAGGAATTATGGCACTGCTATGATTCAATAGATTCACTTCTGAATGATTTTTTTTTTGAATTTGATTGAATGCAAAAGTGTTTTATGATATGCAAGAAGTAATTGCCATTTTATTATTATCTTTTTAAAACTGGAAAAAGAAAGAATAAATAAGACAGAAATTGCACACAAAACTACTTTTTATTCATTGATAATTAAAGCATTCAAACAAAGTATTCATTACAAGCATAATTTGAAAATGACAAAACTACTTTAAAAGTAAAGTGATTTCAAAAATTCCAACAGCCTTCTAGTTTGCAAATAGTGTGTTTGAGGAACACAGGTGCACAATATCTTGACTATTTCCATTATCCTCTTCATCATTTATGATGGCAATCTGATCTTCACTTGAAACCCACACTGGAGAAACATGCTGAATGCCCCACTTACTGTTTATCTTTCATAACCGGCCCACCTTCCTCGAAGGCTTCCTCGAAGGACAATAATTGCTTATCAAGAAGTTCTTGCACTTTGTACTTAAAGGCTTTGTAGTCTTCAGTGGAATGACCTTCAGTTCCTGCATGATACTCACATTTGGCATTGACATCATACCAAGCTGGAAATGGTGCAGTTTTGGGTTTCATGGCCCCAACAGTTTCCATTCCACTTTGTACCAGATAAGGAAGAAGTTGACTGTATGGCATTGAAATCGGATCAAGGACCTTTTTGGGCTTTTGCTGAGCCGGTCGTTCCTTCTGAGTTTTTTGAGGCACATGATTCATTTGCATTTGATATGGATATCCGGGAAATTGCTGAGTTTTCTGAGTTTTTTTGGGCTGTTTGATTTGCATAAAAAGAAATTAACCGCATACAAGAAAAGATTACCGCATGTTGAACAGAAAAGGGAAAAAAGAATTTTTTATTATTTGGCTTAACGAGAGAGGCTCTCGCTCCTACGTATCCCCCAAGTACAATGAGGAAGTCAAAGCTCACGTAGTTCTTCCTGAAAAAAAAAGTTTGTTTGTTGGTTGTTTTTAATGAACAACGCTTTTGTCGCATTTCACTGATACGACAGTTTGCTTGTATGCTCAACTGAGGCTTACGTGTTTGTTTGTATCAGAGGAATGGATAAAACATCGTCTTTTTAAGAAAAGAAGTGAAAAAAGATTTGAATTGAAAAAAAAAAGTTGACTGCGCAAGGGCAGGAAAAACAATTGTGTGAGTTGAATGTCTTTTAGAGTTTTTTCTGAGAGATTGTTTAGTGAACGAGAATAGCCCTAAGTCGCAAGCCATGCGGCAGGTACCGAGCTACTCAAGAAACAAAAGTCATGCGTCAGACGCTCCCCGTTTCATTCAATAGATTATTTAGAGTATTTTCAGAGTTTTTGAATTCAGACCAAAAAAGAAAGAAAAAGAAAAAGAAAAGTAGAAGATGAGAGAAATGCAAATGCATGAATGCGAATGACATATAATTGATGATGCTGATCAATTCAAAATTCATAAGATATGAACATATAATCAAGTAATCATGTATCAGACAAAGAGAAATAAATCATCAAGCAATTACATGTATTTAGCACAACTTAGTTAAATGAGAAAAGTCAACTGAAGAAAGTCAACATAAAAAGTCAACAAAAAAAGTCAACGGAAAAGGTCAAAGTGAAACTGAGACAGAACGAGTCATGCGTTAGGCTCTGCCTCATGATTTTTGAATGATCTATATTTCAAGTTTAAATGTTTTGAATTAAAAATATTATGTTAATTATTCTCAAATTCTAGTTATTTTTTCTGTAATTGACTTAGGAATGGTCTGATGTAAGTTTATTGATTGGCCAAAGGTGTTGCTATTAGTTAGGCACTTGTCTTAAAGAGTTGGAGGGATAGATAAGACTTAATTTCACATTAGGTCCCTTATGTTTATTTTAGGTTTCAAGTTGGTCTTTTAGTTTAAATTTTTGTTGAAATTTGAGTAGTGTGATAACTATTTGATATTTATCAATGAGATATCTATAAATATTGACACATTATATCAAAAAAGAAAAAATTGGCTCATTAAATGTGTCAAAGTGGAGGGAAATATTTAGGAGTAAGTGATTGTAAATCTTACAACTTTTAAAAATTAAATTATTAATTAGATGAGATGAGATATCTATAAATATTGACACATTATACCCAAAAAGAAAAAATTGACTCATTAAATGTGTCAAAATGGAGAGAAAAATTTAGGGTTAAGTCATGTAAATCTTACAACTTTTAAAGATTAAAGATAAGAGGTTCTTTAGTATTTTTATTTTAATGAATTGTTTTAATACAATTATAAGCATTATAGATAATGATAGTCAAAAATATAATTGACTATCAAATTAAAAAGCTAAAATTGGTCATCTCTATATGCAATATAGTGACTATTAAAAAAAATACCAAAATTGAAGGAAAAATTTAAAATTGAACATATTCAACACTTCTTAAAAATAATTTATCTATCTAATTAAATAAGCTAAAATAGGTCATGTCTGCGTGTGTAATTGTCCTTAAAAAAATTCAGCAGTGAATAAGTTATTTTTTCCGTGAATTAATTTTTCTATGAGCAACAACTTATTCAGTGTATAATTGTTATTTTTAATATTGTCAATTCAAGAGTTTAAAATTCATAATAATTAAATTTATTCTTTAAAAATATTTTTATAGTTTTTTTTATGGTCATGTAGTAAGTTAGCATTTTTAAATTATTGTTCTTTTTTGTACCCAAACAAAAAAAGACCTTTATTTATATTCTTATTTGTTGGGCAAAAATCTTTTTTTCCTATAAAGGTCCAAATTCTATTATCATATTAAAGGCTATACCATCATTCTCATTCAGCAACACATATTTTAATCCAACGGTTAAAAACTATTCCATTATTTTATTTTAATCTCAACCTTCAATTCTTATTTAACCCTAATTGTCACTAAAAGTTTCTCCCGCATCTCTCACAAGCAGCCTCCTTTTACCATTATCTCTTCATTATCTCCCACATCTCTCTCTCTCTCTCTCTCTCTCTCTCTCTCTCTCGCTCGCTCTCTCTCTAAGTAACAAATTAGAGAAAGCTCGCTATTTCTCACCAAACTGTAGCCGCCGTAATTGTGTAGCCTTTGGCCTCCTCTGTTCATGCTTCAGCCACCGTGGTCACGAGCACTACATCATTGAACTCCTCATGATTTTGTCTTCAAAACTCATCTAAAGGTGAAAATGTTATCTTTTTCTCATCATTTTTCATCTTCTTTTCATCTTTTGTGTTTTAGATTCTCTTAGAAAAAGAAAAACATCAAAAAAATTGTGCAAGAAAAGTACAATCTTAAGAAAGAAAGAAAGAAAGAAAGAAAAAGAAAGAAAGAAAAGTACAATCTTAAGAAAAAGTACAATCTTTTTCTCTCTCTCTCTCTCTCTGTGTGTGTCTCTTTGTTTTATTTTTTAGATCTGCTATTTTTTTTTCCTTTTTCATTTTTTAATAATCTTGATTGTCTATTTACTTTATGAAATGTGTGTGAAATATGAATAGTTTTAATTTTTTTGATTTTATTTGATTATTTTCAAGACATTCTATTATGTGTCTCATATGTATTTTATGGATCTGTTTAAACAATATTTTAACTATCAAAAATATATTATGTTTGAAGAGTTTTATATATCTACTATTATATTTCTTTTTTAAAAAATTCCTAGTATATAAATCTATAATGTTTTATATTTTATCTTTAGAATCTTCTATATTTTAATTTATGGTAGAAAAATCATCTCTTTGTTTATTTATTTATTAGTTTTTAATTAGTAAATCTATAGTTTTTAACCATTTCAAGTTTGTATTTTCGATGTACTGAACCGATTTAGATGAATGAATCTCGAATTTTTAGTCAAAAAACACCTAACATATTTAATTGCTCGATTTTGACCTATTAATTTTGTACCTTTTGTATTTCTAGTCTTCGTTGACTTTTGACATAAACATTAATATATAAAATTAATTTTACTTTTTAAAATAAGATTTAACCTAATTTAAAAATTAATTTGAAATATATTTATTCCTCTCTAGTTTGACTTCTCTTTTCTTTAGTTTACTTGGTTATATATACAAACTTTTCTGCTATAAAAAATTCTCTCTCATTTCGCTGACAATTTGCCTACCAACTTCTCTTCTTCTTTTCTCATTCTAACTAGACTACTCTCTATGGGTAATATGTTAATCTCTTTTAGATTGATGATTGTTCCTATCTATTAAATTCACATATTTTTGATGAAATGGGTAAATTTATTTTTCATATTTCAGAGTGCTCATTTCAAACTAGGAAGTAACAAAGGTGTCATCTATGTATAGATATACAAGAAGACCATTGAAACAAATTAATAAAAGGTACGTGAAATATTGGTAATTGATATTTTTGAGACTTCTACCTAATATCGTCAATGTTGGTTGTGTTTACTTTCTTTATATGTTTGAGAAAATAAATTAACATGTTGAAAATTTGTAATTTTTTTAGTTGTTAATGCTTGTGAAACTAGACACCTAGACATTGCTTTTGGCCACAAATTTCAATTATCTTAAAAAATATTTTGACAAATTAATTTATTTTTGTCAAAAGACAAATAAACCATTAATAATGATTTAAGTATTGGGCATATTTATTTTGACCAAAACTATTGTTAGGTATATTATATTTTAATAAATATTAATATGTTCATTTAGTTATGTTTCTTGATTATTTAGTAATTTTTATATTAAATTATTATAAAATGTGGTCCTAAAGTAATATATATTTCATATGATTTACTTTTCTAATACTTTGTATTTTAATATAATATTTTATATTTGAAAAATAATTATACTTGTTATACTTATTATAAAAAATAAAATACAAGGGAAAATTCAATCTCATAACAACAGTCTCTTGGGGATTATGGTGTTAGTTAGTCCATATTGTTACTCTCGATATTCTTTTGGATTCTCAGAAAAGTGGATTAAAGCACATGCTAGTTCAACTTGATGTGGTGGAGAAGTGGAACTTTTGTGATTCGATCAATTATAATGATATAAGATATTCACACATTAGGTAAAAAAAAATTTAATTTAATTTTCAAATGATAGTCTCATATCTAGTATATAAATTACAAGTACAATATTGAATATACTTATTATGAACATAAAAAATAGAGAAAATATATTAATTTATCGATTGAAATTATGATTAATTACAAAACCTTGTAATCTATATAAGTCGTCAACTTTATTACCCAAACCAATTATCTTTTGGAATTTGAAATCATGTAAAATACATTCATGATCATTAAAAACAATGGAGCAATTTATTGAATTGCAAAATTTGGATAAATATATCAAGTTAAGATTGAAATCATGAGAGAGGTAAAGTAGCATAACGTTTTAGTTAAAGCTTTTAGTTTTAGCCACACATTTTTAAGACATAAAAATTCCTCACAAGATATGACCCATCTCCGCTCTCTCACTCTCTCACTAGATACAACCAGTTTTCAGTGGATGCAAGGAGAATCTTCGCTTAGATGTTTGCATCATTGAATTTATGGATTATGGATTGTCTGTCTTTGACATTTCCATGCATGTAAAGAATTTCTTCATCCTCAGCCCATTTAAAAGCCGACATTAATTGGTCTATAATTGAGCGTAGAGGACAGAGGAATTGGCTGAACACAAGAACTTTCTCATTAGGAGCAGCACAAAGACTAACCAACTGCACCAAAAACCTTGTTTTTCCGCCTGCGGTGTAATCCAATCTAAGCTTTTCTAAGTGGTTCATGTCGATCGCAAATTCTTTTTCTTCCAAAAGTTTGCATTCAAGGAAAAGAGATGAATGGATTGACGTCATTGTCTAATTATTCTCAAAGACCATTCTATTTTTCGAACTTTTAAAACTCTGAAGAATTTGCTTATGAAAACTGCCAAGCTTCAAAAGCAGTACACATTCTCTTAACCCGGGAAACTTCTTTTGAAAGATCTCGCCTTTGTTAACATGAACGAACGGATCCATAAATACTTCAACTGTCGATTATTATCATCAGAAGAAACATTTCCTGTTTTACTATTCCCAAAATAAGGTTCCCAACTCAACTCTTTCGAGGCCTTTTTATATTCCTGCTTCTGGCAAAACTTTTTCAGATAATCCGGTAACATGTTAGGAAAAGTCGGCTTCACAAGGCTCAAAGTGTTACAAAGTTCCAAGAAATTGTTGTAGAAATAAGTTCCCGAAAGAATAATTCGCTTCTTTGTTAAAATTTCCAAAAAAGCTTCCAAATACCACTTCTTTGTTTCTCGGCGTGTGTCCTTCATCTAACACCAATAAACCAGGTTTTTCGCGCAAAAATTTCTCATTTATTTTCTTTTCACCTGACTTGCTTGATTTTTCTTTTTCTCATTTTCATATTTGCCTCTCACGTCTTCAGATACTCCGCCAACAAGTTTTTGGTACAAAGTGTAACTGATACCAAGAATGCTATTTTCTTTGAACCAAGAAAATAGTTTCACTATTTGCGTATCGTCTGTACTATGTTTTTCTTTAGACCAACTAAGAAAATTAACAATAGCATCGTGCTCATAACCAGATAACTCAGGATTGTTCAAATTGAAAAATGGAACCCCAATGTCCCATTTTTGAACTCATCTTCCCAAGTGCGTAACAAATTCACAAGGGCAATGATAACCGCACAACATTGCGGAAACACTATTTTCAACCTTGTTTTAGGAGTTTTTTAACTTTTGAAGTTCGATGCTTCCTACCATGTTTTTCTAAATGACTTCAAAGCCTTCTTGTTGATGCAGATACAAGTTTTCTTTCACATCAGGAATTTGGTCCGAAACTATACATTTTTTATGATGGATCTAAGAGTGACGCTCTAAGTCTTAGTTCAATGTTTCCGATGGAGATTTAGACGTCAATGTCCAGCATAAAAAGGCACAATTTAGGACCTAATTCCTGATGTGAAAGAAACCTTGTATCCACATCAACAAGAAGGCTTTGAAGTCATTTGGAACAACATGGCTGGAAGCATCGAACTTCAAAAGTTTAAAAACACCGATCATGACAAAAAGGACGGCTCCATTATTTCACATGCTCTTGGAACTAGAAAAACAAGGTTGACAATAGTGTTTCTCATGACTTATTTGAAAATGTTCCCGCGAATTTATTACACACATGGGAAGATGAGTTCAAAAATGGGACATTGGAGTGTTCCATTTTACAATTTGAACAATAATGAGTTATCTGGTAATGAGCACAATGTTGCTGTTAATTTGCTTCATTGGTCTAAAGAACAACATAGTACAGAAGATACGCGAATAGTGAAATTGTTTTCTTGGTTCAGCGAGAAAGGCATTCTTGGTATCAGTTACACTTAGTACCCAAAACATGTTAGTGGAGTAGAATTTGAAGACGTGAGTAGCAAATCTGAAAATGAGAAAAAGTAAAACAGAGCAAGTTTGGAGAAATGAAATGAAATGAGAAATTTTTGCGCGAAAAAACCGGGTTTATTGGTGTTAGATGAAGGACACACGCCGAGAAACCAAAGAAGTGGTATTTGGAAGGTGTTTTCGGAAATTTAACGAAAAAAGAAATTATACTTTCGGGAACATTATAACACTTTGAGCCTTGTGAAGCCGTCTTTTCCTAAGATGTTACTGCATAATCTAAAAAAGTTTTGCCAGACGCAGGAATATAAAAAGGCCTCGAAAGAGTTGAGTTGGGAACCTGATTTAGGGAATAGTAAAATGGGAAATGTTTCTTTTGATGATAATATTCGACATATGAAGTTGTTTATGGATCCGTTTGTTCATGTTTACAAAGTGGAGATCTTGCAAAACAAGCTTCTCGGGTTAAGAGAATGTGTATCGCTTTTAAAGCCAGACAATTTTCTTTAGCAAATTCTTGAGAGTTTTAAAAGTTCGCAGAACGCAATGATCTTTGAGAATAATCAGACAATGACGTCAATCCATCAGTCTCTTTTCCTTGAATGCAAACTTTTGGAAGAAGAAAAATTTGCAGTCGACAAGGACCAGTTAGAAAAACTTAGATTGGATTACAACGTAGGCGGAAAAATAAGGTTTTTGGTGGATTTGGTTAGTCTTTTTGGTGCTGCTAATGAGCAAGTTCTTGTGTTCACCCAAATCCTCCGTCCTCTACGCTTAATTGTAGACCAATTAATGTCGGCTTTCAAATGGACCGAGGATGAAGAAATTCTTTACATGCATGGAAATGTTATGGACATGCAATCCATAATTCATAAATTCAGTGATGCAAATAGCCGTGCGAAGATTCTCCTTGGATCCACTGAAAACTAGGTCTTATCTAGTGAGAGAGCGAAGATGGGTAATATGGGTAATCTATTTCCATTGAAAATTTTTAAACTAATTTTTCATTCGTATCAGGCACATCCACTTTAACCACCATGTACAATACACCTTCCTACCGCCACAATTGACATTGCTGGATAAAAATAAGCACTGACTGATTAAACTAGTTTTTTTTATCAATGAGTAGATGAGATCTAAGTTATTTGAAACTCTTATTAAACAAGAAGGTTGCTGGATCGAATTAGAATTGTAGTAAAGTCTGGATTAAATTGAATGTCGCTGGAGGTTAATCAAAAGCATTATGAACGAGGAAAATGCTTTTAGAAAATCAGTACTAATAAACCAATATTGCATAAATTCAAAAAGAAATGGTTAATTTTAAAAATTAGAGTCTATTTCATTAGATTTATTAAGAATTATTAGTATTGCATAAATCACAAGAAATGATACTCTGACTTCGTTATCACATGTTGGAAAGTACTATAATAGCGTGTGAAAATCTTCAACAATGATGATGATGGTAGAGAAAGTCATGTTCAAGTTTGTGAAATATTGGAGAGGAATTGTGATCGACGATTTGTGTATCAAAAATATTTTATGACCGCAAGTGCACAGTCTCGTCGTTGAGTTTTAAAAGATATCGAATCTACAGGGACCAATAGTTGAACTACCGTATTCTGTTGTCGCGGTGTAAATCTAAGGCTAATATTTTTTTTGGTTTTTAGAATTGTTTAGAATTTAAATTAAATTAAATTAAAGATTTTAAACTAATTAAAAGCGGGATATCGGTATGTAACTAATTAACCTTCGGGGATTCGGTAAATTAATGGCGCGGGAAAAAAAGGATTTATTTTTCAGAAGGACTTTCTCGATTTAAAAGTCTAAACCTCACACTCTCGTTTTATTGATAAAGATCATACTTTCTAGACTAGGAGTTTTACTGTCACTTTTCTACCACCTTAGTTTCGAAAGTATATTTTGAAAATCAATTATTCCTAATTTATTCTAACGTGGCTCTCGCTCGTTCAAGAATTAATATCAAGTTCCTACTATCTAGTTAAAACCTCAAACTCTCGCTCTATTGATTTTAACTTTAATCGCTTTATTTTACTTTTGTTCAAAAGCTTAGGAGTGTTAAAATTAGAAACCCGAATCAGAAAAATAGTTTAATAAATTACGCGCCGAATCATTACTAAATCGCCTACGGTGAATTAGGATTATATACCGATATCAAAGAATTTAGCCGGACATGGAAAAGTAAATAAATAAATCAAAACAGAAAATTAAATTAAACATAATAAATAAAGCGAAAACTAAAGACATAAAAACCTGGTAAAGAAATTGAACTGAATATGCGAATATATAAATCTGCTTGAAATAGCCGGTACAGAATTCTGAATTAAAAACTGGAATTTAAAATGCCTAAAACTATGTACAAGGCATAGGAAGAGAGAGAGGAGCAGTTTCTGTTTTGTTCTCTATTTATAGAAGAAATTCTATATTGATAGACTCCCTCGTCCCCACCAAAAATAGAAACATATTAGGATTAGTCTTGTTTATAGCAGAATATATATGTATCGTCAGATAAACCTTGCTGAAGCGTGAAAATAGAATCGGTCCGTTGAGAATCTCACAATTGAAGGATGGTGGGCGCCATAGTAGGAGTGGCGGGCGCCACAATTTGTTTGACATATATCTTCATATACATATTATATATCCATATTATATGTTATATAATGTGTCACGTGGTTTCTTTTCTTGATGTCTTCATATATAATGTCACGTGTTGCATGGTTTTGCATGGTGGGTGCCATGTGTCGCGTGGTGACCCCACCATGTGGCATGTGGTGGCCCACCATTTCGCGGTTTTGTTCTTTTCATCCATTTTTATCTCTTTTTGATCTAATTTTCTTCGTTTTAAGCTCAATTCTCTTTTCTGATCTGTTTTATTAAAATATCTGAAATAGAAACAAATACCGGCATAAAAAGAGACAAAAGAAATTAAAAGATATGAAATGCAACTAAAAGTTCATGAAAACCAAGCTAAAAATACGATATGATTTCGCGTCATCAAATTCCCCCACACTTGAACTTTTGCTTGTCCTCAAGCATAAAAAGGTGAACTGCCTAGCTTGGATTCAACACATGACGCGACTACTCTAATCATACGTGCCTGCCGGCTAAGAATTTGAAAATAAAATAATAGCTAACAATACCAAAAATACCGTAATGACACAAAACCAATTTGTTGGTCAAAGACTCCCATCATACAAAGACAAACCTAAAGTATTTCCTTTTGACTATACCTTTTGCTTAAGTTTCTTTTCACCCTTTTCATTCCAGCACAATCACATTAAGCCCGTTATCTTGTACACGCCCATGGTAGGAAACTTGTTAGTGATTATGGTCATATAGCGAGGGGTGCTGATAACATAATTTTGGTAACCCCTATTTTCTTTACCCATTTAACAGTTGCGGGGGATCAGATCGTAACCCGCCCTACCAAGTCCAGAATCAGACACCTCTTGAACCAACTACTAATGAGTTTATTTACTATGGTATTTTTTTTCTTTGCATGTTTCAACATTTGCTGAATTTTTCACAATTATTCTCAGAATCAACCAATAGTATACATAAATTAGACCATTCACTTATATTCGTCGGTTTCCCACTTAGTTTGTGCCTTGAGATGGTGCCGACTGCTAAAATAAACTACTAAAGGTTACTTTGAAACTTAAGTTCGAGACTTTGTCAAAACTGGTACTCAAATTAATCTTACATACTCTTGGGGGTCTAGGGTGTTAAAACGGTACTGATGTTATAGAACCAATACAAAACTTTCACAAAATAGCCTTAAAAGGTGCAAAACAGCCTATATACTCTTAAAGTGCCAAATCAAATATCAAACCACAATACTTAGCTTTTCACAAAATTTATTGATATAGCTCAAGAAATGGAAAAATCAGACAAAACAAAAAGAATATGCACAATCAGCTTAACTAAATCATGAACTATCCTAGGGTTTATAATGCATGGAAATGAGATAGCAAAAATAGAAAGATAAGGCAGTAGAAACTTCCTCCCCCACACTTAAATCGAGCATTGTCCTCAATGCAACGACTCAATGTAGGAAAAGAAGAAAGAACCTGGATATCCAAGCTTTGCAAAACCGCCATTTGTCGCGCGTGCTACCTCTTTATTTGCTGCAAAATTTAAACAAACTAAAAAGAAAACATCAGATAAACAAAAAAAACAAGTGGATTGCCTCCCACGCAGCGCTTTGTTTAAAGTTGGTTAGCTAGACTTTTGAATTTGTCGACTCAATCTGGCGCTTCTTTCAGACTCACATTCTTAAATTTGTGCCCAACATCCCGAGGTTTCCATTGGAACATATCGAACCATCTCATGGTTGTTTTCTTTTTTACTTTCTTTTTTCTTGGAAACAGACAGGGGTGACTTATCTAGAAATATTTTATGATCTGGATGGACTTTTAGTTTGTCGGGAGGGACTCTTTTAAAGGGGGTTTTATCGACATTTCTTTCAACTATGTCGATTCTACAGAAAGAGTTTTTAAAGGTAGGTATTTTCTTGAATTGGGACCTTATAAACTCGATCTTTTCATTACCTACCTCAAAGGTAATTTTCCCTTTCTTTACATTAATTATAGCTCCCGAAAATGCCAGGAAAGATCTACCTAACAGAATGGGGATATCAGCATCCTCCTCTATGTCCATGATCACAAAGTCAACAGGGATAAACAGATGGCTGATTTTTACTGGAACATTTTCCAGTACTCCTACAGGGTATTTGATAGTTCTATTAGGCAACTGTAGGGACATCTTTGTAGGTTTTAGCTCTCAAAGTCCGAGCTTTTTGCAGAGCGATAGAGGAATTAAACTTACACTTGATCCTAAATCATAGAGAGCTTTATCTATGATATGTCTCCCAATAACGCATGGAATAGAAAATTTTCCAAGGTCCTCGAGTTGCGGGGCAAGCTTATTTTCACATATTGCATTCCATTCCACTGTCCAAGTGTCTTCAAGCTTTGTTTTGTTTGAAAGAATTTTCTTTAAGAACTTTGCATATGAAGGTATATGGGTTATAGCCTCAATGAAAGGTATGTCAATATTAAGCATTTTCAACATCTCGATAAACTTTTCGAGTTGGCCAGGATCATTAGATGTGACAAATTTTGGCAGCTTGTGAGGAGGAGGTTCTGGTGCAATTTCTAAAGTTTCACCTAGACTGTCATTATCATCTTTAAGAGTTGGAGGGGCATGAGGTTTTAGAACTTTAGAATACATGGTTTGCTTCATCTCCCTCTCTTTTCTACATTCGTCAATGACATCTAGCAGATAACAGGTGTCATTTGTAGCTGGTGCTTTCATGAATTGTGCTATAATCAATTCGATTTTCTCTTCACCCACTTCAAAAGTGAGCTTTCCTTTCTTTACATCTATTAATGCACCAGCAGTAGCTAAGAATGGCCTTCCTAAGATGATAGGTGTATTGTAATCCTCCCTTATGTCTATGACTATAAAATTAGTTGGGATAAAGAATTGACCTACACGCACTGGCACGTTTTCTAGTATGCCTAAGGGGTACTTGATAGAATGGTCAGCGAATTGTATTGACATTCTAGTAGGTCTCAACTCTCCTAATTTAAGTCTCTCGCATATTGTCATGGGCATTAGACTTATGCTGGCACCTAAATCGCATAGGGCCCTGTCTATGACATACTTTCCAATTACACAAGGTATGGAAAAACTTCCTGGGTCTTCCAGTTTAGGAGGCATATTATTTTGAAGAATTGCACTACACTCGGCAGTAAGCATAACAGTTTCTTCATCCTCAATCCTCTTTTTAGTAGTTAAGATTTCTTTGAGAAATTTAGCGTATGAAGGCATTTGGGTGATAGCTTCTGTAAAGGGTATTGTTATGTTTAATTGTTTCAGAAGCTCCACTAATTTCTTGAATTGCTCCACGCTTTTGGTATTTTCAAACCTTTGAGGATAAGGAATGAGTGGTTTATAAGGTGGCGGAGCCACATAAGGTTTCTCTTTTTCTTTAGCCTCAACGCCATTTCCGTCTTTCTTTTTAGGTTCACTCTCTTTCTCAACTTGTTCGCCAGGCTTTTGTTGCATGGCTGTCCTCTCGGTCCTAGGATCACTTGGTTCATCATAATGTGTTCCACTTCGCAGAGTCACAGCATTCACATATGCCTTATGATTAGGCTGTGATTGGCCAGGAAATATGCCTGTTGGGGCACTAGTAGACGCTAGTTGTTGGGCCACTTGAGATATCTGAGTTTCAAGCATTTTGTTGTGTGTGGCTAGAGCATCTACCTTGCTTGCTAATTGCTTAATTTGCTCGTTAGTGTGCTTAATTTGCTCACTATTGTTTAAGCTTTGGTTTAGGAAATTTTTGTTTGTTTTAGCTTGAGCAATTAAGAAGCTTTCCATCATAAGCTCCAAGTTTGACTTTGTAAGGGCATTTGGAGCAGCAGGGGCTCCATGTTGAAATCCTGGTGGAATGTACGGATTGTTCTGCCAACCTAAGTCACAGATGTAAGGGTTCCCTTGAGGATAGTTTAATTGGTCTGGGGAAACTCTTGCCAAAAGTTGACATTCAGGGGTAGCATGTCCAGAAATCCGCATATTTCACAGTTTGAAACCACTGCACCCACAGTAACTGCAGGTATTTTGGTTAAGCTCTCTAACTTTTGAGTCAGAGCATCCACTTGTGCTTTGACATGATTAAGTTCGCTAAACTCATGCATACCTCCTTTCGCAAGAGGTTGCTCTAAAGGTGTTCTTGAGCTTCCCCACATATAATGGTTTTGAGCCATGTTTTCTATAAGGTTATAGGCCTCAATGTAAGATTTATCCATCAATGCGCCACTAGCTGCGGCGTCTATTGTTATTCTTGTGTTGTACAAGAGACCATTGTAAAAGGTGTGGATCACTAACCAATCTTCTAGGCCATGGTGTGGGCAGAGTCTTATCATGTCCTTGTATCTTTCCCATGTTTCAAAAAGAGATTCGTTATGACTTTGTTTAAATCCATTAATTTGACCTCTTAGCATAAAAGTTTTGCTAGGTGGGAAGTATCTTGCTAAGAAAACTTTCTTCAACTCATTCCACGTACTAACAGAGTTGGAAGGTAAAGAGTGGAGCCAATCTCTAGCTCTATCTCTTAAAGAGAAAGGGAAAAGACAAAGCCTAATTGCTTCGGGACTGACACCATTTGCTTTCACAGTGTCTGCGTATTGCTAGAATATTGACAAATGTAGATTAGGGTCGTCACTAGGACTACCAGAGAATTGATTCTGTTGTACGGCAGACAACAATGAAGGATTAAGCTCAAAACTATTTGCCTCAATAGTAGTGGCAACAATGCTATTATGAGGTTCTTGTGAAGGAATAGCATAAAATTTAAGTGAACGGTTTTGCGGAATGTCACCCTTTTTTTGCTTTATTTTTTTGATTTTTTTTTTGGATTTTTAAATCTTTTACTAAAAATTAAAATTGCCTTAGTCTCTACGGTGTAACAACGGAGTTATGATATCGACTAAATTGGTCCCCGGCAACGGCGCCAAAAACTTGATCGACGATTTGTGTATCAAAAATATTTTATGACCACAAGTGCACAGTCTCGTCGTTGAGTTTTAAAAGATATCTAATCCACAAGGACCAATAGTTGAACTACCGTATTCTGTTGTCACGGTGTAAATCTAAGGCTAATATTTCTTTTGGTTTTTAGAATTGTTTAGAATTTAAATTAAATTAAATTAAAGATTTTAAATTAATTAAAAGCGGGATATCGGTATGTAACTAATTAACTTTCGGGGATTCGGTAAATTAACGGCGCGCGACAAAAAGGATTTATTTTTCAGAAGGACTTTCTCGATTTAAAAGTCTAAACCTCACACTCTCGTTTTATTGATAAAGACCATACTTTCTAGACTAGGAGTTTTACTGTCACTTTTCTACCACCTTAGTTTCGAAAGTATATTTTGAAAATCAATTATTCCTAATTTATTCTAACGTGGCTCTTGCTCGTTCAAGAACTAATATCAAGTTCCTACTATCTAGTTAAAACCTCAAACTCTCGCTCTATTGATTTTAACCTTAATCGCTTTATTTTACTTTCGTTCAAAAGCTTAGGAGTTTTAAAATTAGAAACCCGAATCAGAAAAATAGTTTAATAAATTACGCGCCGAATCATTACTAAATCGCCTACGGTGAATTAGGATTAAATACCGATATCAAAGAAATTAGTCGAACATGGAAAAGTAAATAAATAAATCAAAACAGAAAATTAAATTAAACATAATAAATAAAGCGGAAACTAAAGACATAAAAACCTGGTAAAGAAATTGAACTGAATATGCGAATATATAAATCTGCTTGAAATAGCCGGTACAGAATTCAGAATTAAAAACTGGAATTTAAAATGCCTAAAACTATGTAGAAGGCATAGGAAGAGAAAGAGGAGCAGTTTCTGTTTTGTTCTCTATTTATAGAAGAAATTCTATACTGATAGAGTCCCTCGTCCCCACCAAAAATAGGAACATATTAGGATTAGTCTTGTTTATAGAAGAAAAGATATATATCGTCAGATAAACCTTGCTGATGCGTGAAAATAGAATCGGTCCGTTGAGAATCTCACAATTGAAGGATGGCGGGCGCCATAGTAGGAGTGGCGGGCGCCACAATTTGTTTGTGACATATATCTTCATATACATATTATATGTTATATAATGTGTCACGCGGTTTCTTTTCTTGATGTCTTCATATATAATGTCACGTGTTGCATGGTTTTGCATGGTGGGTGCCATGTGTCGCGTGGTGACCCCAACATGAGGCATGTGGTGGCCCACCATTTCACGGTTTTGTTCTTTTCGTCCATTTTTATCTCTCTTCGATCTAATTTTCTTCGTTTTAAGCTCAATTCTCTTTTCCGACCTGTTTTATTAAAATATCTGAAATAGAAACAAATACCGGCATAAAAAGAGACAAAAGAAATTAAAAGATATGAAATGCAACTAAAAGTTCATGAAAATCAAGCTAAAAATACGATATGATTTCGCGTCATCAAATAGCAAAGTGAAAAAGGCGGTTGATGTTTTTATTTCAGTATCCTAATCTCACCATTTACTTTGTTCTAATGGTTGAAAATGACATTTATCATTCACATAAAATAACTATTTTCTGTAGATATGAACCCATTAAAAATGAATAATTATCGATAACATTATTAAGGAAACTATTTCAAGTTTCAGAACGAAAACATACTAAGTCAAAAAATAAACATCTATAACATACAAGACAAATCATAATAAGTCACATAAGACAAAAATATAACTTAAGTAATAACCATCAACATAACATTAAGCAGCCTCACTACAACCAGCCTCTTACTATCTTCTGTGGCATTATCACCTTGCTTATATACAACATTCATCTTCGACACCTTTCATGGTACAAACTTTCTAAACATTGATGAAAACATATTTGTAAGAAAACAAGTTATGTTAATTCTGTCATTAAGTCCATACAGTTTCTGACGAACACAATTTTGACATATGCTTATACACAACTCATTCATATTCATACAGGGAAAATTAATGCAAATACATAAACTAAAATGTGTCATTTATCCTCTGTCATAATTACATAATCTAAACAAAAAGGTAATTATTGTACAAAAGAATAAGGGTGACGTCTTTTGAAAAGCTTTCAAAGTATCCTCTTCTAAAGCATTCATAAACCTATAATCAATTGCATGTTTGCCTCTAACAAGACTCTTGTCATCACCATGGTTACATTTGAGTTTCTGATGCTTTTCTGATACTAATCTTCAAAACAATGAAGAATAAAGTATTTGTTGGAAAACAAGTTATTATAAATATAAAGTCCTTCTATTAAGTCCATACAGCTTCTGACTAGCACAATCATCGACATATGTTTATACAAAACTGATTTATATTCATAGAAAACACAACACAAATACAAATACACAAATTGAAATATGTCATTCGTCCTCGCTGAATATTATAGAATCAAATGAAAAACATAAAATTGTATAGAAAATAAGGGTTACTTCTTCACAAAAACTTGTACAATATACTCTTCTTAGGAATTTGCATACCAATTATTATCAGCATGTTTGGTTCTTCCCAACTAATGCCATCACCAGGGAAGGTTGATTACACCTAGGGAAGGTTTTAGCATCCTAAGCGCCTATAGTATCCTATAGTAACCTCTAGTTTATTGCTTTATTTTTACTTATTTTATATGTGAAGAAAATGAGAGAGAAGTGGTAAGAAATGAGGGAGAAGTAGTATAGAAAGAGTTTTGTGTGTGTGAGTGGAGATTGGATTGAGAGAAAGAAGGTTATTGCATAAAATGTAAAGTGTTTGAAAAATAAACTTAAATCTAATCGTGCGACTAATTTTGGTTTAATGGACTAAAAGAAGTTTTATTTTTGAGAGAGAAGACGTTTACTTGTTTTCTATTATTTTTTCTAAGGAATTAAGCTAACGCGTCTCTTTGGAAATGAAGGTTCGCTTTTTAGTTTGTTTTAAGCGTGTGCGGAAAGCGATAAAAATAAAATGCATGCGATGCAATTTTTACATCCTCAAGGGGTTACATTTTCGCCTAATTACATTCTAAGATATTTTGCGGAAATTTAAACATGAATGAATGCAACATTTGAATGAAAATGCAAAAACATAAAGTAAAATTACAAGTCCGACGGAAATAAAATAAACTAAAACTATTCTAGACTAAACTAAGGTTTTTAGGTCCTAATCTTAATACTCCTTTTTTTTTTAGATCCGTCTCCAATAATGCTAAGGGATAATTTTAGTCCAAAATGATCATCTAAACACAATTTTAACTAATATGTAGTGAAGTATGAATGCAAGAATTTAAGCTAGAATAATGCAAGAGAAAAAAAAAATAAAAAAAATAAGCTAATTAACGAATTAAAACAAAGAAAGACTAACTAAACAATATAGGTAAGCTAAAAGCAAGTAAATGAAACAAGTGAGAAAGTAAAACTAACAACAACAAACTAAAAGAAAACAGAACAAAAAGAAAGGGGGAGGTGCATTCAGTAAATAAAACAATTTAAATAATTAAAATAGAGAAGAAAGGGGGTGTGAATATTAAGAGGGTTTGTTGGGTTCAATTGACTGAACCCGGTTTAATATATAGACCGGTCTGGTTCGGTTCAAGTCTCTCAGGTTAGACCAGACCGAACCGGTTTTGGTCAGGTGTGTGTGTGTGCACTGTAGTCTATCATGTTCTCCTCACTAGATCTAGATCAGACTGTCCTGACCTGATCACAGACTCAACAAACATGTCCAAGGATTAAAGATCTACAGCTGTGATTTGTTTAAAAAAAACGAGGGTGTATATTATGGATTTATTATCTGTTTTATTATTATTATTTTTTACTTGTCAAGAACAACACCACAAACAGAACCCAGAAAACAGAAACAAGCTTCAAATCATATATATATATATAAAGAAGATACATATGAAAATCCGAGAATAACCCTTACTGAAACCTTGCCACGTGTCCTTTTTCAGCAAAAAAAGGTAATTTCACACTACCCTTGTCCTTTTTCAGATTAAAATAAGAAGTGAATGTTCAAATTCATTGTGTAATGGTATTAACCTGTTTTGGACTATTGAATTATTCTATTGTCCAACAGAACAAACCAACATTCACACATATTCTTGTCTTTGTCTCTCATTTTTGAAACTAAATCTTGCTACCTCCCCTTCTCAAACCACCAAACCGAGCCTGTAAAACCAAAAGACAGGTACAAACTTTCAATGCTTTCATTCTTCTTTCTTGTCTTTCTATGCTGTCATTCTTATTCTTACATCTCATTGTCTGTTTTTCAGTCTCAACCTTCAAAGCTTCAAACCAAAATAAACGTACAAACTTTGTATGCTTTTATTGTTCTTTCTCTGTCTTTCTTCTATCTTCAACCATTCATGTTTTAATGTTGTCATTTTCAAGTTATTAGTTTGCATGGTTTCATAAATGATTGACTGTGTTTGGTTATATATGTTTTTTGTTGCAGATTCATACGGAAGTAGCTGAACGGGTTTTGCTTACTAGATCTCTTCATTCAGATTCTTCCTTTTCTGTGAGTTTGTTCATGTGACTTAACTTTATTCATAGTGTCGTTCAAAACCTTACAATGAAGCTTAAACCGTATTATTTCTTAATATGGTTATTTAGTAAGCTTGTCGTCTCACCAAATGATATATATGCCTATCATGTTAACTTATTGTCATATCACACTATATTTGAGTAAAATACTACCTTCATATTTAAGTAAGAAAGCACCTTTTTGTGATCTTGATCCCTATTGTTGAAACAAGTAATAATAAGACTATATGTATATTTGGAAAGAAACAAGTAATAATAAGAGTTTAATCTTTGTTTTAAACTTGGTCACTTAATATTTGCGTAGAACAACTGTCATCTATGTATGTTTTAACAACAGCTTTTGACACAGCTTTATTGTTGTTTTGTTGACACAGACAATGTCTAGAGGTTTTGATAACATTGGAGATGTGACTGATGCGAAAGAGATCTGGAAGTTTGCTGTGAGAGTAGAAGATCTCTGGAAAGGGGGTAGTGGGAAAACTGAGGGTCTGGAGTTTCTCATTATTGATAAGCAGGTATAAGTTCTTTGCAAAGCCAACAAACTTCTATTAAATGGTTTTATTAGTTCTTACTCATTATCTATATCTGTACGACAGGGGGACCAAATTCAAGTCCATATTCCAAATGAACTACTCAGTACTTGGAAGGATAAACTGTCTGAGGGAAATACTTATGTGATGAGGAACTTTAGGGTCAAACCTAATGATTTCAAAGTGAAATTCTGTAATCATCAATGGAAGTTGGTTATGGTTGATGGTGACGGAGCTTCAAATATTAGTCTTCAACAATTCCCAAATATTCCACACTATAAGCTTAATTTCAAATCTTTTGATGAAATCATTAAAGGACAATACAAGAATGATCTGTTAGTGGGTATGCTTCAAAACCTTATCTCAACAAATCAATGTCATGTGTTATTTGTTATTTATGTTATTTGTTAAATGCCTTTTTTTATGAGTGATACTGAATAGATATCATTGGAGCTGTTCATGAGGTTGCTCCTGCAAGACTAAATCCTGGCCCAAAGAAGATTCCCACCAGTTTCACAGTAGCGGATGCTAAGTAATGACTTCTGTTTTAATCACTTGATCACTATCTTAATTTTAGCACAAATAATGAAACTAATAGTAAGTTTATATGTATGTTTTTTGCAGAATGAACATATTAACTTGTACCTTATGGGACAAGTTTGGTCAACAATTCAGAGACAGCTACAATACTCATGGAGATGCTGGACCCTTTGTTGTCATAATTAAACATGCTAAGATCAAAGAAGCTCAAGGTTGGTTAATATAGTTTTTTATGCTGAACGTATCTTAGGCTTACAATGAATGCTCTAAGCACATTATCCTTTTTTGGTTATAGGCCTTTTTGATCTCTCAATATCTAATGCTTGGATTGGTACCAAATTAATCATGGATCAACAATTCCCAGAAATCAAGGAATTTCTCAAAACCTTATCTGCTGATTTTATGGCTCAGACTCAAAATCAATTGCTCAATGTTGGGAGCAAATTCCAATCACAGATTTCTCAAGGTTCACAATATTCAACTATTGCTCGCTACTGTTACCAAGCGCCAGCTACTCCACTGTCTAAACTATCTTTGGTTCCCGAGGTCAAATAGATGTGCTTCAATCTTCTTCCCAGATTCATGATGCAGCTTTGATAGTTAACCTTGATACAAACTCTAACAGTTTGCCATTTTTTGTTGACAGGATGACGTTGTTACAACCGTTGCTACGACTCAGAAGATTTTAATTGCAAGTGATGGTTGGTTCTACCTTGCATGCAGACAATGCCAGAAAAAGGTTGTATCTGAATCTGCTCCATGGAAATGCAAGGCGGAACACGTCACTGAAGACCCTCCTATCAAGTAATTACATTATAATTCCAAACAATGATACATCAAATTCCATTTTCAAATGCACTTAATTTTTATGTCGTTGCCGATATTGTTCTTTCAGGTTCAAGCTTGAAATTGAAGTCGGCCATGACAAGGAAAAGTTTAAGTTCCTCTTCTGGGATCGTGAATGTACAATGCTGATTGGACACACTGCAGCTCAGTTGAGATCAATTATGGTCCAGGTAATTGAATTAATGATTATGAGTCCATAGAATATGTTACTGTCTAATAAACGTCCCAGCAGCTCACAAATCTTCTTTTTCAAGGCTGGTGAATTTGACCGACATGAATATCCACTGCATTTGGACAACATGCTGGGAAAGGAATGTGCATTCAAAGTTAAATTACAAGGGAGACAAACTGCTACAGTTCTCAATTTCAAGGATGATCAAGACATCATTGATCATGTTAAAGAACAATTTGGAAATGACACTCAAGTTCAGGTTTGTAAAATGCATTGAACTGAAAATTTGTTACTACCTCTTCAATTTATCATAATATGTGTGTTTTCTATGCATACGACAACTTATTGTAGCATGATTCAAAGTCATCCTCCATTTCACCTTCTGTTGGAGAGGTAACCTTACCTTCATTACTACAGTATTATACATTTAGAATCATGTTAAATATGCTATAAACTTACTGTTTCATTGGTTAATGACAATACAGACTTCTAAATCCAGCCAAGGAAATGCAAATGCAATTAGTCAAGAAACTTCTATTCCCACTGTAAGTAGATAACATCTAAGTTTTATGACCATTTAATTAACTATTTTGTATGTTGCTATCATCGTAATAATTAATAACTTCAAATTATATTGTTTCAACAGCAAGATCTGTCTGCTACAGATGAATCAAGTCCTGAATCCAGAAAGATGCGCACACCCGCTAAAAGGCCGGTACAACATGACCCCAAAGATGAACCCAATTCCACTAAATAGTCAGCTGCCAAGCTCATGTCATATATCAAGAAGGAAACTGTTCCATCCCAGAAACTAAAGATATAACTCTACCAATTTCACTCAAGACTTAAAGATTCTTTTTGTATTGTTTGCATCTGAGACTATTGTATCTGGATATATGCAGATCTGCATATGCATTCAATTAATGTGTGTTTAAGTACTTATTAATGGGTCTTTCTATGATTGAGCCAGAATTACAATGTTTTGTCTACCACCTATCAATGTGGAGTGCTCATTAATTCAATAGATTCCTTCCTCCATTTGTCATTTCAGACCGAAATGCTTTTGTAACACTTTTAAACCATGTATAACAATGGCAATGTTTGACAGTAAATTAGTATTGAAGTCCTAATTGTTGTTATGTCTTGAGATTTTCGGTTCAACTACCATCTGTTTACATGTCTTCCATATATACATGCTTCTATTAATTACAACATACTTTAACAAGTAGGTATAAGTACAAACATTTCCTGATATATGGAACGCACCTTTCTAAAACTTCATAAAAATGTTGTTCTTTATCTTAATAAACTTTGCATTCTCAATTAATAGAATCTCAAACATGATCATTAAAAATTTAAATAACAGTTACCAAATTATAAAGGACACCAATTAAATAAGTACTTTAAAATCATTTCACCAAAAATGATAAACACTCAAAGTCAAAGTTACATTTTGTCACTTCAAGTCAAATTGCAAAGGACATTCAAAGTGACAAGAAAATTGATTTTACTTGTGGACCAAGAACAAATATTACATAAGATTGGCAAAACAGAAGCAATGTCAGTTGGCTACACTATAAAGTTAAGCCTAATTTATACTAAAGTACAAAATAACTGCTATTATAAAGGTACTTTACCAGCATCAAGATATGGTGGCAGAGAATGAATCCACCCTGGGAATCAATATTAGATCATAGCAACTATAAACCAGCAAAATTACTAACTAAGTCATCAAATAAAGAATGTCCTTAGTCTATGTTTTGGACACAGTTGAAATCAAACTAAATAGTAAGTACAAAGTATGAAATGAGCATCATTATCAGGTCCATCAATTTAGAAACATCAACTTCATAGTCCCTTCAACTTTCCCTCATATTGGTCAATGTGCACACATAGTCACTAAGAGGTATAAACCAATGGATATATATATATAGGATGAAAACAACTTTCAGTATAAAGGTTAAAGATTTGTTTATGCTTACTTAGGTGAGGGACCACTTTTTCAGATAACACTATAATAGCAAAATTTAAGCATGTGATATATCTATGTAACCTATGAAGTCATGTATATTTTAGATTAAAGGACATACAAGCTATGATATCGATTTAGCCTCAATTTGTTGGAAAAAAATTCACTTCCATATACCAGTTGTAAAGACTTAACTTTATGGAGCCTTAAATCAGTTTCAAATTTCAGTACCATTTCGAGCTGAAATAAAGTTTAAATTTTCAAACAATTCAAATTTCATGTATTTGGAGCCCAAAATATGATAGTGTCAATCTGATAAATCATATTTTACAATAATATATATTTAATAAACAGTAATCTATTGACTTCATGATATACTCATTCAGACAAACAAGCCATGAATAACCTTTTTTTCACAACACTTCAGAAAATTTGAAAATGTGGCGCCAAACATGAAATTTCACTTTTCAAATTTTTGAATTTTCAAATGTTTTGAAACTAATAACTCATTCTTAGGAAGGCATCATTCATGTTGAATGAAGGATATCAAAACTAAGAACTCTTTGAAGAAAATTTACCAACAATCAAACACCAAAAAACAGGTTACATATTTTCTGTCAATTTGATGTTGAAAGTTGTAATTCCCATAATAATAAAGGCATTGTCATTGTTTATTTGACATTTTCTAATGCTTATTGTAGTCATACACTGGAGATGGACAATGGTGAAGATTCATGTCGTGATGCAAGAAAAAGAAGAAGATTGATAATGCAAAACGCTTCAAAAAAAAAAAAAAAAGACAGTTACTAACACTACATCAAACAATACATCAAATGTTGTAAGGAGACCTCTTGCTGAAATACATCATCATAATATTGCAATACCACCTGCAACAGATAGTGGCAATGCAAACATAAGACCAATATTCACTCAGAAAGGAGTAGCTTCTTCCCAGGTTTCTGGGACTATTGGTCAGTCTGGAAGGAGTAGCTTGTGCGGTAGATTTACTCAATCAAATACACATTTTGAGGCTCCTAATGTTTCCTCAAGTACAGGTAGTAAAAGAAAAATGCAGCACCAACACATTTCAAATTCAGACTCAGATTTTGAGAATTTAGATGAAGGAAAAAGAAGAAGATTGTGTATGCAAAACATATCATTGAACATGAAGAACACTACACCACATGCTACCTCTAATGGTCTTAGGACACCTTTTGGTGAAAGACACAATCAAAATATTAACATTCCACTTAACCAAAATTATGCCAGTTCCAACACCTCACCATTATTCACACAACCTTCATCATCTTCTAACTTCCAATTTAAAACTAAGAAAGTAACAAATGGCCCGACTGTTGGGGTTAACTTGTGCAGCAGGTTTACTGAATTAATAACACACTCTACATCTCATCAAATGTCCTCAACTATTAGAGGTAGTAAAAGAAAGTTGCAGGAACCAACAATAAGCAATGTAACAGAACACTTATGGAACCAGGAAATTTCTGATGTGGACTCAGATTTAGACAATTTTGATGATGGAATGTCTGATGAAGCAAGTGATTCTGATCAAGATCATCCTACTCAAATTGGATCTTCATCAAAACAGACTAAAATATTTGAAGGTATGACAGTCTATACTTAATGCACTCTTAATATTGTATTTATGCAGGATTTGTGATCAAAAATGTTCTTATATTTTTTAACAATGGCTTCCTATAAATTTTTCTATTTCCCCTTTGTGTGAAAGCATCATTTGACATGGGTGATCGTGTTCATAAATGTCAAATGTGTGGAGCCTACATGTGGTACCAAGAAAGAACTGAAAAATCAAGGGATAGCATCACCCCTAAATTTCAAATGTGCTGTGGAAAAGGTAAAATTCTCATTCCTTATCTTAAAAATCCTCCACCTCTTCTTGAACATCTGTTATTCAACCATGAAGCTCCTGATAGCAAAAATTTTCAAAATAATACAAGAGTTTATAACACTATGTTTGCATTTTCATCCCCTGGAATGAAATTTGATAACAACTTTGGAGGAGGCAAAGGTCCACCAACCATCAGAATTCAAGGACAAGTTACCCATCGCATAGGAAGCCTATTACCTCTGCCTGGACAACAACCTAAGTTTGCTCAACTCTATATTTATGATACTGAAAATGAAGTTACCAATAGACTCAATGGTGTGGGGTAAGTTCCTGTCGACAACACTTTAAAAATGTCTCACAATCTAATCATTTCATTATGATCTCATCAATTTCCAAACTAATCTAACATTGTATTAAATGATTATGTTAGAAACAACAAAAATGCAGATCCAAAAATTGTAGCCAAATTGACAGCAATGTTGGATGAACATAATACCCATGCCAAGGTCTACAGGATGGCACGCCAACGTTTATTAGAAGGAAATGCAGCTGATGTTAAACTAAAGTTGATTTCAGAAAGAAGGACAGATGGGAGGATATATAACAAGCCTATAGTGTCAGAAGTTGCAGCTCTTATTGTTGGTGATGTAGATACAGCTGAGAAAAGAGACATAATCCTGCAATATCAGGATGGCCATCTTCAGAGAATTGATGAATTCAATCCTGCTTACTTAGCTTACCAGTATCCTCTACTGTTTCCATACGGAGAAGATGGTTATAGAGATGATATATCACATAGGTTGATTAAAGGTAAAAAAGAACCAAAAAGAACAAAAGTTACAATCAGGGAATGGTTAGTTTTCAGGATAATGTTCAGAGATTTTAAAGGACAAACACTACTAACTTCTAGGAGATTATTCCAACAATTCTTGGTTGATGGATATACCATGATGGAGTATGAGAGAATAACTTACTTGAGGAAGAATCAATCTAAGTTAAGAGTGGGGAAATATAACAATCTTACCAATAACACTGATGATCCATCATCATCAACAACTAAGAAGGGCAAGAGAGTGGTCTTACCGTCTACATTTGTTGGTGGAAAAAGATATATGGATGGTTTATACTTTGATGGAATGGCAATATCTGCAGCTGTAGGATTTCCAGATTTATTCATTACATTTACATGTAATCCTAATTGGCCAGAAATTGAGAGATGTCTTGAGAAAGACAATTTAAGGCCATGTGACAGGCCTGATATTGTATCAAGAGTTTTCAAAGTAAAGTTTGATGAACTATTAAATGATTTGACAAAAAAAGATGTGTTAGGGAAAGTTGTAGCATGTAAGTAACCTTTATCCACAACATCTCATAAATAACTCAGTAGGCTTATTACTTTAACAGCAAGTTATCTGAGGTTACTTCATAATACTTATGATATTTTCCATTTTATTTTTATAACAGATATGTACACCATTGAGTTCCAGAAAAGAGGACTACCTCATGCACATCTTCTGATCTTTTTACACCCTTCATGCAAGTATCCAAGACCAAAAGATATTGACAAAATTATCTCAGCAGAAATTCCAAATGAAGAAACAGAACCTGAACTCTATAATTTAGTCAAAGCTCACATGATGCATGGTCCATGTGGAAATGCCAACAAAAAATCTCCTTGCATGGTTAATGGCAAATGTTCAAAGTGGTTTCCTAAAAAACACTTAGATGCTACAATTGTAGACCAAGAGGGATATCCTGTATATCGGAGAAGAGCAACAGGTCATATTGTGGAAAAGAATGGTATCTTCCTTGACAATAGGTTTGTGGTTCCATACAATCCAAAATTACTTTTGAAATATAAAGCACATATCAATATGGAATGGTGTAATCAATCAACTTCTATAAAGTACTTATTCAAGTATATCAATAAGGGTTATGATAGAATAACTGCATCTATTGTTCCTGATAGAAGCAATTCAAACCAGCAGAATGAAGAGGTTGATGAGATCAAACAATATTTGGATTGTAGGTATATATCACCATGTGAGGCATGTTGGCGGATATTTGGTTTCCCCATTCATGGAAGAAGACCAACAGTTGAACGTATGTACTTCCACATATTAGGAGAACATGGCGTTTGCTACAAAGATTATGAAAGGATAAGAGATGTTCTCCTAAAAGCAAGTGTTACAGAAACTATGTTTACATCTTGGTTTGAAGCAAACCAAAAATATCCTGAGGCCAGAGATTTAACATATGGACAATTTGTCTCAAAATTTGTTTATGTTAAGAAGGATAGGTGTTGGAAACCAAGGCAAAGAGGTTATACAATTGGAAGATTGATGTGGATACCACCAGGTGCAGGTGAAATCTTCTATCTTCGTATGATGCTCACATTTGTTAAGGGTCCTCAAACATATGACCAGATCAAGTTTGTAAAAGGGAAACAACACTTTACCTTCAGAGAAGCATGTGCTTCTTTGGGATTGTTGCAATGTGACAGTGAATTCATTAATGCAATCAAGGAAGCATATCCATGGGGCACAGGACATATGCTGAGACGGTTGTTTGTCACTATTTTATTAACAGGATCTGTCAATAGACCAGACCACCTATGGATGAAGACAAGGCACATTTTATGTGATGGTATTCTATATAATCAAAGAAAAGTCGCACAGAACAGAGGTTTGTCTCACAATTGCCACTTTACAATTAAGTGAGAAGGATTTGTTTTATATCTATGATATTTATTTCATGACTAACATGTTTAACAAGGCTTAAGTTTATTAAATGTGCAGAACTACAATTATCAGATGAAGAGCTTTACAATTTGACTCTATGTGAAATAGAGAGTTTGATGCAGTGTAAGAGAAAAACTCTGAAAGATTTCAAACCCATTCCTTATCCTGAAGATTATCAAAACCACATCGTTGGAAATAAGTTGATTTTTGAAGAAAGGAATTATGATAAACAACAACTTCATAATGAATACCTTAAACTTTATCAGTCATTAACAGGTAAACCACATATGCAGTTACCTTACAAAATAAAGCTTACTATATAATGAACATCATAATTAAAGTGTAATATACATTTACCATTATCACAATTTGATATAGATGAACAGAGGGCTATTTTCATGAAGATCACTTCAGCAGTTAAATCTCAGCAAGGAGGAGTTTTTTTCCTGCATGGATATGGTGGAACTGGAAAAACCTTTATGTGGCGAACACTTTCTTCAACATTACGCTCAAAAGGAGACATAGTATTGACAGTTGCATCCAGTGGTATTGCATCTCTACTTTTACCAGGAGGAAGGACTGCTCATTCAAAATTCAAAATTCCTGTCCCAGCTCAAGAAAATTCTATATGTCACATTAATGCTGAGGATGAACATTATGAGCTGCTGAAACAAACAAAATTGATCATCTGGGATGAAGCTCCCATGTGTCATAAATATGCATTTGAATGTCTTGACAGAACCTTGAAAGATGTAATGGGCACAGATGAAGGTGATAGTCCATTAATCTTTGGAGGCAAGGTTATAATATTTGGTGGAGACTTCAAACAGATTCTGCCAGTGGTTCCAAGAGGTAGTCGTTCTGATATTGTGCATGCCTCATTGAACTCTTCTTACATATGGGATCACTGTCAAGTATTAACTTTGTCAAAAAACATGAGGCTACAAAACCACACTGATGGTGGAGATGCAAATGTTCAAGAAACAACAGAGTTTGCAAAATGGATTTTAAAGGTTGGGGAAGGAAAGCTTAATGAACCTAATGATGGAGAAGTGGACATCATCATCCCTGATGACCTTCTGTTACCAATGACCAATGACCCTATAAAATCCATTGTAGACAGCACATATCCAAATTTGTTGGAAAAGAATAAAGATACCAAATTCCTTGAAGCAAGAGCAGTATTAGCATCAACAATTGAAACAGTTGATGAAATCAATAATTACATTCTTAGTTTAATGCCAGGTATATTCTATGAACAAACATGTGAATCATTTATACATATTGTCCTATATTCTATCTAAACTTTACATGTCTTATGTCATAGGGGAAGAGAGGGAGTATTTGAGCGCCAATTCAGTTGACAGATCTGATGTTAATGATCCAGGAATTTATGAGGTCATCACACCTGAATTCCTCAATTCTCTACGTACATCAAGTTTACCAAGTCACATAATAAAATTGAAGGTTGGGACTCCAATTATGTTGATGAGGAACTTAGATCAAACTGAAGGGCTGTGCAATGGAACACGAATGATAATTACCAGACTTGGTGATCATGTTCTTGAGGCAACAATCATGTCTGGTAAACATCAGGGGGATATACACTTTATCCCACATATGTCTACTTCACCATCAGAATCTCCTTGGCCTTTCAAACTCTCCAGAAGACAATTTCCCTTAATGGTGTGCTATGCAATGACAATCAACAAGTCACAGGGTCAATCACTTGACAATGTTGGATTATATTTGCCTAAATCAGTTTTCAGTCATGGACAACTGTACGTAGCCATTTCAAGGGTAAAAAGCAAACAAGGTTTGAAGATTCTAATATGCAGTGAAGAAACAGAATCAAACAATGAAACTACAAATGTAGTTTACAAAGAAATCTTTCAAAATGTGTAACTCTAGACTGTGTGCATTGAGAATATGTAATTATGCAAAATATGTTATGTTCAAAACTTTTTAATATCAAAACATCTGTTATCCATGTGAAAAACTAATGTAATCCTTATTGTCACATATCATATTAACTTAAGTAGTTTAGCATATATTTACTTAACCACAGCTTAACACTTTAATGGAATCTTTCTGCATAAGACCAAATGATAAGAACTATGATAAAATTAAAAATTACTCTCATTATTCATAGTGATATATGTTCATAGGTCTAATGATCAACACGGTATCAGATGCTTTCAGATAACTTTGTCAAAAAGCATGCTGAAATGGCTATTCAAACTTTAACATTACATAGTAAGATTCCTGAGTAGTGTTGAGAAACAAGTCTGTTGTCTCTTAGTAGTGTTGATGCACATAAAGCTTGAAAACTGAAAGCCACGCCTACAAAAGCAAAACTGTGAACCATAGAAGCATGCTTCTGATTTTACAAGTGCATGTCAACAATATTCCAATACAAAGGCTAAATGACAAAGATCAATGTACTCACACTACTATAAGAGATTATAAACAAAAACTTCAATTTATATTATTAAATTCAGGTTTAGCTTAGTACATGTCACTGCTAACAAATATAAAACATTAACTCAATTTAAGCTTATATATATACAACTATCAATGGATTCATTACAGCAGATTAATAACTTATAAGTTATCTTTAACATAGATTTTTAACATGAGTTTAGCATATTCACTTCAGAGACCATCAATTACAACTGTAAGCATTGTAAGATTGTCTCATCAGGTCAGAATCATTAACATCTCAATCACTTATCCATATATTTCCTCTGTAATCAATAATTATACATCATATAGTTACATTTTGCTAACTATTATATGATTAATTAGGGATATGGAGAAATACATCCAAAATTTGTCATGGAACACTTCAACAACTTGGGAACTAATTGGTGCATAATTAATCCCTCAGGAAACTTCCACATCCTGAAGTTCAACAAAAATTATGAACATCCTGCCCTTACCACAGGCTGGAAAGAAGTTATTGAATACCATGAATTACCTAATGATGTGGAAATTGAAATGGCCTATTATGGTCACAACAGGTTCTCAATTACTTCATTTAAGGAACCAACTGTGGCAGAAGAAATAGCACCATTCCACAGCAGAAGCCTGTATCCAATTGAAACATGTCATTTTGACATTGTCCTTGATCAAACACTATTGAACATCAAACACTTAGTAAAGCTTAATACTTCTTTGTAGTTACAAAAGTTATAACATCATACTTTACATTCCTAATTTATTTTTCTTCACATTTATTACCTACAGACATTACCATCAACACTTGGAGCTTTTCTTCAATTTCTTGATTACAAATGGGTAATGATCTGTGGAGATAATTTCTACACACAAGCAGTTCCTGTTATGACAAACAAAAATGATGAGTCCACCAAACTTGGTGCATGGAAGGATGTTTGCAACAATTTGGACTTCAAAATTGGTGATGTTATAAGATTCAAATTTGCAATAGACGATCCTCACAAAAGATGTCATGTCTACAAACCATTTCCATATCGAAGCGGATGAAAGATTAATCAAAACAAAAGCCATAAATATTAAGTGAAGTAATTTAAGTCAAGCATGAAGTCAAGTTTGGAATTTGACAACTAAATAAATTTCTGTATTTGTCTCTTTTTATGTTCCTAAGTAGAAATCAATTACCTTATGTAATAGGTCCTCTATGTATGCATGTAACACCTAAATCAATCATCATATCAGCAATGGCTTTTGTTTTGTCAAACTCCATTATAAACCCTTTATTATGCTAATGATCTTCTTCTAAGTTTATTTTGCAAGTAATTTAATTATTCATAAAGTATAACACAGCACATAAATTTAGAGGAAACAAATAACATCAAATGTAATGAATTGACTCATAACCACATGCATAGATTGCAGCTTTCCATCATACCAAAAGTAGATGGCAACTGCAACAAGAAACAAAATTCACAAACAGGGAATCAAATTGCATGTGACAAATATTCCATGACAAATCTAATAATATCAATATATTCCTGGATATTGGTTGTAATTTACATATGCCATACAAAACAAAACTTAGAGGACAAGCAAAATTAAACCAAGAAAATAAATAATTGTGCACAATCACTGTTAATAATAAAATAAAACATCACTTAAAGTACACATGTATAGTGCTTCAGTGGTTCTATAAATAGACAAGTTCAATTTTATGTTAGCCATACTTTGATAACATTGATACCATGGCTGATGAATACTGGAAGTTCAGAGGAGTGCCACCATTATCAGGTTTTACAGCAAGTTTTTTTGCAGACAAGGTCCTTATCATTATACCTTTACTTTCACAATTAGTTTTCTTAACAATGTACCTTGTGAAGTCTTTAAACTACCCCTCAATTTGTTTTGCAGAATTATGGAGAGATGGAACCTGAATTTGTTGAAAATAACTTTGACGAGCTTGCTGATGAATGGATATTTACTGATTATGACACTATTGTGCACAAGATCAAATTTAATAAAGACTTGGTATTTCCACTTCTAACAGATGGGTGGTCTGAACTGCAAAATTTGTTTGGTTTGAGTGACCAACATCTGCTCTCTCTACTCTATCATGGAGACAATATTTTTGGTGTCATTGTCAGTGATCGCATTACAAGTACTAACAGGATTCCACCATGGCACAGTCGCTCCACAAGGAAAAATCAGACTTGCAGTTTTACGGTGCAGATGACCAATGAGATAATTAACAGACCATATTTGGTGCAGTAAAATTAACACTATCAAATATTAATCATTTGCAAATAGTATTCATTTAGACATATGTAAGTTTACTTAGTCATTTCTTTTCATTTTGCAGAGTGTTTTTGGTGAATTTGAAGAATTTCTCAGGCAGGCAGACTATAGATGGTTTAATGCATGCTGTGATAATCAAACTGTAACAAAAATTTTTGTTGCAAGGACAGATTCTCCATTCAGGACTACTGCTATAGGGACAGACTGGTATGAATTTTGCATGAGGAATGATTTACAGGAAGGTGACACTGTTGTGTTCAAGTCCGGACGACCAACTTACTATAATGTACTTCATGTGTACACCATTCCAAGATAAGGAGTGCTTAGATTCACCATGTAGTCCAGGTGTTGAATATGGTTGTTCACGAACTAACAAGTCCAGAAACTTTTTTGTCTTTCACTGTCTTAATTTGGATTATGCAGAGTTGGGAAGTCGTTCAGGTGTTCATAATATAGTGCAGGTGTTGAACAATGTGGTTCACCGAATAAGAAGTGCAGGGGGTGTATGTTTGTAAAACTAATTTATGAAGTCCAGGGTAGTTTGCAAATTTCAATGATATGTTTACCTATTTTCTTAATTCAGCATAACTCTATGTATCAGCCTTAAACAAATCCTATTTATGAATATGTTTCTTTATATGTATGATTAAATATTGGTGTCAACATAGAGTATATTAGTTCATAATCTGGTGTTTACTAATACTATTGCCAAACAAATATAGAGTACTTTAGCTACTGTGATTCAACACATAATATGCAACGAACATAACTACTCAATCATTAATTCAATTACAACATTAATAAATCAGAAACATGAAGTTCACACAGACCAAAAGTCATTAATACAACTTAACAGGAATTAAAATAAACACTGAAATAACTAATAGACACTGATAGAGAACAATACACCAAACATTAGAGTATATTTGGTACTACATATTCATAGATCAAGTAGGCACTTGCAAAATTCAGGACATATAATTAATATGACACCTATTATCTGGACCAAATTTGAATCTAAGATGTTCTCCATCAAAAAATCCACAACTACTACATATATTCTTCCACCCCTTGCCCAGTTTCATGTAGCCACAATTTCCTTTCTTCATCATAAATTTCAATTTACTAACTTCAGCATCAGGAGTACAAAAGATAATTTCTTCAAAAGGATATTCTTTCATGTATTTGGCAAAATCCTTTCCTAATTTCTGATTAATAGTCATTAACAAAAAAAAGTTGAAGCAAGTCAGTAAGTAAATATGCAGTTTAACACACTAACAGTATTGACTGGAAATCAAATAATACCATAATTCCATGCTTAAGTAAGGCCTCAGTCATGATCACATTGAAAACATCTGTTTGTCCTGGTGCAATACTTCTACTATGAAAAGGAGGCAATTCAGCAGGACCATTCAGCTTTTTAAAACTTGAAACTTTGAAAACTTGAACACCATAATAAGATAATTGGACTTCAACAGTTTCTGGAAATCCACCATAAGTTGACAGTGCATCCCATCCAAATACAATTTGAGGATAATCATAGCTTTTGTTGAAAATCAATTGATGCACAATATCAGATCCTGTTGAAATGACCCATCTACTTCTTAACTCAGTATGAAATTCATGAACAAAGGATGGATCAACTTCAGCATAATTCTGCAAAAGTATAAAAGTATCCCATTACAAATCATCAATATAGGAAAAGAAAATAACAGAATTTAACAAAGAAGGGTAGTAAAAATAAAACCTCATCACCAAATCTGACAACAGGAAAAGTATACTTTGGCTCATCCTCAAATAGTAGGCTCAAATCTTCTATGAAATGAGTTACCATTTTGCAAAAAGAAATAATGTGCTTCAAACCTCTTCAAAAATATCAATATACTGCTTCCTCAATTATAACTAACTAACTAATTATAAAGGCAAAAATGAATGACTTTAGTTTAACTTATTTCAGACATGGCTAAGTTAAAGTAATAAAGACTTTTATGTATATTACAATTCTACAATGGTACTTACAAGTAACCAATATTCTATACATGAATAGAAATAAATATACTGTCAAAGTTACCATCAGATAAATCCAAAACATTTTGAAACTATATTGAATCAGTCTTTTTCTGTCACAAACAGATTATGGACATTTTCTAAGTTTTGCACTAATAACTTTTGTCAGCAATGCACAATACCACACAAAAAAATTTATTTTACTGTATAGTACATCATCTTATATACAACAGATTAGTAGATTAGGCCTTTTAGGTTGTTCTAAAACATTAATAGTATAGAATTAAAAGAGGTACAAGGCATTATCATTGACAACATTCATAATTTATTGCAAGTTTCATAGTACAATATCATAAGCACTAACATTACAATACTAAACATAAATACATTCAATAAAAATTACAAAGCATAACCATAACCATAAGTTGTCCAAACGACTTCAGCCTAACAATTTAAGTTCACAAAACACAAAATGAAAGGTTGAACATAAGATTTCCAGTAATCTGCATCTTCATTGTCTCCAACAATTTAATCCCATCTAAGAACATAAACAAAAAGCCTGAGAGGATTCTCTAAAAAAAGAAAATAAAGTTCTTCTCCCACAGCTAGATCCATCTCTTCAAAACAGGAATTCCAACCTTCAAAAATATACTTCTCATTGTTGTTTCTTCTGTTACATTCCAGATTACACACATAGGAAGTACTCCTTTCTTCATCAATCAACAAAATGGAAGTTGCTTGAATCCTCTGCAGATGGCGCCCAATATGGGAAGGAAAATGCTATAACGAAATGGACACCAAACAGTGTTTCTTATTCATCATAAATTGACTGACTTTTTTTACCCAGTACATAAGACCAACATTTCCTAATGGCTGATTGGCTCCAAGAAGATTTGCAGGAACAACATCTAAATTCTCAATCCCATGTTCTTCAACATCACTGACATAAGAAAGATAAATCATGCAGCAAAATTCAATATACATTTTCTTCAAGCAAAATACTAAATTTATGGATCGAATCATCAAACTAAATTTCTGGAAATTAAAAGTTTGCAAATATAACTTATCTACTATACATGCATATAGATCAAACAATTCATACATTTCATGACAAAATTTGTAATAACCAAAAGAATGCACCTGTTAGATGAATCTGAATCCATAACCAATGAAGAAATTAGAGGTACAAAATTATCAATTTACTTCACACAATATCAACAACAAATATTTATATTTAGCTAATGTATGAAAACAGTAATGCACTGACAGTCAAACAAACTTTATATGTTGAATTAGTGTCTTGCTGTCAGACACAGAATATTATCATTTTATAAGTTTTGCTACTAATCACTTTTGACAGATATGAATAAGACAAGACACAAAAGTAGCTTATACAATACATAATCTGTTTAAAATAATAGAGGTAGATTACTCCTTTTAAATTTTAATGACAGAATCAAGACTTAATAAAAAGTAGTACAATGCATTATCAGTAACAACATTAAAAATCTATTAAGGCTTATAGAGTACAATATATTAAGCACTAAGCTTCATAAAATAAGTTACATCCATAACTAATAGTCATTACATATGATGCCTTCAAAACATCTAAGCCATTTAAATACAATAAATCTTGCTTATTACAATAAGTTAACCATCATTATCAACATCAACCCAAAGCATGAGTGGATCTTCTGCCAGCATGAATGAAAGTTTCTGTCCAACTGTCAATTGCATGGCTTCTACGCATTGAAACCAACCCTCCATTAGATACTTCTCATTAGGATTCCTGATATCAGTTTTCACAGTGCATACATAAGAAGACCCACTCTCCTCATCAATCAATACAATGGAGTTGGCATTGCTTAAAGCCAGGCGTCCAATATCGACTGGAATAAATTACAATCACAAATTAGTGAAGATAATTAGTAAAAAAAATTGTACAAACAGACATGTGTCAAATAGGAACAGGACTAACATATGTAATTATACTCACTAAAGGCATATGCTTATCAATAAACCGATTGAGTTACTTTCATTTCCCATAAATGAACACCAGGATTGAAGAAATGAATATCCCCTTCAACAATCGGACCCATATTCAATTCAAGTTCTTCAAAATCACTGAATTAAAGATGGCAAAAAAAAAATCACTAAAAAGATTCAATCAAATCATGTATATATATAATAAACTCAGCAAATTAGTTAATGAATTTAAGTTTATAACACATGATATATAACAGAATAACAAAACTAAACATGAACATACAATGTAAAGGAGTTTTTATATCCAGAATATACCTGTCTGATGAATGAGAAGCCATATAGCTGATCAGTTTCCAGAATACGTTGCAGTGCCTGTAGAAAGCGATGCAACTGCATAATTTAATTGGTTCATATTTTATAAATATGCAACTTACAATCAAAATGGACTGAATCACATTGGGCCTAATACCATACAAAACGAAACCCAACATATGCCAATTTCGTATAGGCCCAGCCCAAAACAAAGCATCCTGCCCGCGACAATAACAGAGAACCGGTCCAGCCCAGTACCAACTAATGTTCTATTTCAATTCTACCACAGATAAAACACCTGGTCGGTTCACTTTCAAACACTTTCACCACCAACCAAGATCTGTCCTCTCTCACGTGCAGCTCAGAAGTCGCTTTCACGAACCACCAACTTCATGGTTTCATCTTCTAGAACAAGGTAAATCCAGTTTTAACTTCCTAATTTTATCGTTTTTGATCGTCGCTTTATTCATAAATATATGTCCTTTGTAAATCAAACTTCCATTTTGTTAGTTCAACCGATGCAAAACAAATCTTTATGAAACTATTCAAATGGTTGACAAATTTATGATTCTCTTTTATAAAACATTCTTAAAAACCATTGCTACAGTAAAAATCAAAGATGGGATTTTTAGGTTTTAACACGAAATTTGAGTATTGCATGTCACTAAATCAGTATTGAGGTTCTGTTAAGTATCAAAACGACTTATAAGAAACCTATAAAAACTAAATCAAATTGTCCTAATTACTGAAACACATCCAGAAATTTGTGGCCAACAGCCAACAACGAATAACCTTAAACAAGTGAAATTATCTATAAACATAACCTTTAGATTGAGGAAATCAGGTTACAAGACATGCAAAACTTACATTTCAATATGTTCAAGATTCATTCTGAGTTCAATATACAGCAAAATAGTACAAATGTAAACTTTTTTTCAATACACATTCATCATATTCATTCATCTTTTAATAAGTGTTCATACATGATACTGATATTGTAACTTTGACAACATTTTCAGGTCTCTCATGACACCAAAAATTATCAAGCAGGAGATTGATAACAAACTAATCCCTATAATAATACTTTCGGACAGTGAATCAGACAAAGAAGATGATGTTGCTGCTCCTGCTCCTCCTGCTAATTTCCCTTATACTTGGAATGTCAAAGTTACAAAAGCAATGGCTAACAGGAAAAAAGTTCAAGTTCTGGTAAAGCTTTTTTAACAATAAACTTAAACTTATAATATATACATTCATTAATGTAATTATCCTTCACTTACAATTATTCATTGTTTCTGCGTTGTGTTATAATGTAATAGCATTTCCCAAAAGGTGAAATAAGCAAAGCACTGAGAAACATAACAAGGGTTCGTTTAAGATCACAAGATTCCAAATTCAATTTTTCTGCATTCATCATCACTGCTGAAAGAAACAAGGAGGAGAGATACATCGGCAAGTCCTGGTATGAATATGTATGGTATCACAAACCCAAACCTGGTGATGTATTGGTATTCACATTGACCAGGCATAAGAAACTCTATGTCAAGTTGCACCGCCGTCAAAATCGCCTTTCAATTAGACGCAAGTGAACAAGATTGTAACATGATGATTCACTACTTATCCGTAGTTTAGTCTTAAGTTATTTAAGAACTTTTCCTGTTATTAAGTGTAGTGAATTATCACCTTGGATAGTCCTTATTTTGTAATATAACTCATCTATCTTCCTCTTAAAATGACATCACTTGGGTGAAGGTTACTTTTTGTCTATGGTACAATCTATTATTATTAACCTACATTTTTCTATTAAGGTTTCAAGCTTCCTAATGTTAGGTGTTACGTATGCGCACGGGAACTAAACTAGTCATCATTAAAACAGGGACGAAAATATAAATTGTATTTGAATCTTCATTGTTTCATCTTGCCTTTTACAGATTCGATCACGAAATACATAAAGGCAGAGTTTAAGAAACTTGAATCAAATTAAAAAGAACATTAGAAGAGGATAGAAACCGAAATGAAAAAAAAACAAAAAAACAACAACAAAAAAACAAGAATAACAAACGGATCAAAACAAATCATGTATAACAGCTTCATCGAATCAAGACATAAATCATGTATAACAGCTTCATCGAAGAGAAAAGAAGAAAAGGATTTTTGTGTTTTGAAAAAAATGAATCCGAGAAAAGGAAATGTCCCCTCCCCCTTTTCTCCTTTTTTTCGGTTTTTGTGTTTGTTTTTTAGGTGGCTGATGAAATTAGGGTTGATGGTGATTAAGTCCTCTCTCAAAAATGAGGGAGGACTTATATAGTGGGTACCTAGGGTTAGGGTTATTTTAGGTTGATCAAATAAAAATGGGGTTAAAAAAGTAATCTTGCTAAAAATGATATGATTTTTTTATTTATTTCTGAAAAAAAATGAAAAAGATATGTGATGTAAGAGTGATGATGTGGCAGCAAACTATTGGTCTAGGTTTAAATTATTCTTTTTGCTTTTTTTGAGTAATTTTAAGGAAAAGATAGAAAAAGAATCAAAAATGAAATAAAAAAATGCTATAAAAATAATTTAAAAATAAATAATTTTTAACAACTCAAAATAGGTTTAAAAATAATAAATGTGATAATAAAATATTTTTTGACGGTTTTTGACCCTTTACGCTATTTGACGGAAAATTAAAAATAAAAGTAAATAAAATCGATTTAAAATTTTAGATATTCGTAAAGTTAAAACAAAACAATAAAAATGCATGGAAATAAACTTTATAAGAAGTTTTTTTTAATTATGCATACTTTTTTTTAAAACAACTATAAAAATAACAAGGCTAATAATAATAAAAACATAAAAGAAGGAATAAACATATAAAACAGAAATATATCTATATTTTTATATTATCTATGTTATTTATGCATGAAGAAGCAAATTGGATTTGTTAGGTCCAAAATTGGGGTACAACAGAGAGTTCTACCTAATATCGTCAATGTTGGTTGTGTTTACTTTCTTTATATGTTTGAGAAAATAAATTAACATGTTGAAAATTTGTAATTTTTTTAGTTGTTAATGCTTGTGAAACTAGACACCTAGACATTGCTTTTGGTCACAAATTTCAATTATCTTAAAAAAAAAATTGACAAATAAACAAAATTTATTTTGACAAAAAAAAAATTGACAAATCAATTTTTTTTTGTCAAAAGACAAATAAACAATTAATAATGATTTAAGTATTGGGCATATTTATTTTGACCAAAACTATTGTTAGGTATATTATATTTTAATAAATATTAATATGTTCATTTAGTTATGTTTCTTGATTATTTACTAATTTTTAAATTAAATTATTATAAAATGTTGTCCTAAAATAATATATATTTCATATGATTTACTTTTCTAATACTTTGTATTATAATATAATATTTTATATTTGAAAAATAATTATACTTGTTATACTTATTATAAAAAATAAAATACAAGGGATAATTCAATCTCATAACAACAGTCTCTTGGGGATTATGGTGTTAGTTAGTCCATATTGTTACTCTCGATATTCTTTTGGATTCTCAGAAAAGTGGATTAAAGCACATGCTAGTTCAACTTGATGTGGTGGAGAAGTGGAACTTTTGTGATTCGATCAATTATAATGATATAAGATATTCACACATTAGGTAAAAACAATTTAAATTTAATTTTCAAATGATAGTCTCATATCTAGTATATAAATTACAAGTACAATATTGAATATACTTATTATGAACATAAAAAATAGAGAAAATATATTAATTTATCGATTGAAATTATGATTAATTACAAAACCTTGTAATCTATATAAGTCATCAACTTTATTACCCAAACCAATTATCTTTTGGAATTTGAAATCATGTAAATCACATTCATGATCATTAAAAACAATGGAGCAATTTATTGAATTGCAAAATTTGGATAAATATATCAAGTTAAGATTGAAATCATGAGAGAGGTAAAGTAGCATAACGTTTTAGTTAAAGCTTTCAGTTTTAGCCACACATTTTTAAGACATAAAAATTCCTCACTAGATATGACCCATCTTCGCTCTCTCACTCTCTCACTAGATACAACCAGTTTTCAGTGGATGCAAGGAGAATCTTCGCTTAGATGTTTGCATCATTGAATTTATGGATTATGTATTGCCTGTCTTTAACATTTCCATGCATGTAAAGAATTTCTTCATCCTCAGCCCATTTAAAAGCCGACATTAATTGGTCTATAATTGGCGTAGAGGACAGAGGAATTGGCTGAACATAAGAACTTTCTCATTAGGAGCAGCACAAAGACTAACCAACTGCACCAAAAACCTATTTTTTTCGCCTGCGTTGTAATCCAATCTAAGCTTTTCTAAGTGGTTCTTATCGATCGCAAATTCTTTTTCTTCCAAAAGTTTGCATTCAAGGAAAAGAGACGAATGGAATGACATCATTGTCTAATTATTCTTAAAGACCATTCTATTTTTCGAACATTTAAGACTCTGAAAAATTTGCTTATGAAAACTGCCAAGCTTCAAAAGCAGTACACATTCTCTTAACCCGGGAAACTTCTTTTGAAAGATCTCGCCTTTGTGAACATGAATGAACGGATCCATAAACAGCTTCAACTATTGATTATTATCATCAGAAGAAACATTTCCTGTTTTACTATTCCCAAAATAAGGTTCCCAACTCAACTCTTTCGAGGCCTTTTTATATTCCTGCTTCTGGCAAAACTTTTTCAGATAATGCGGTAACATGTTAGGAAAAGTCGGCTTCACAAGGCTCAAAGTGTTATAAAGTTCCAAGAAATTGTTGTAGAAATAAGTTCCCGAAAGAATAATTCGCTTCTTTGTTAAAATTTCCAAAAAAACCTTCCAAATACCACTTCTTTGTTTCTCGGCGTGTGTCCTTCATCTAACACCAATAAACCATGTTTTTCGCGCAAAAATTTCTCATTTATTTTCTTTTCACCTGACTTGCTTGATTTTTCTTTTTCTCATTTTCATATTTGCCTCTCACGTCTTCAGATACTCCGCCAACAAGTTTTTGGTACAAAGTGTAACTGATACCAAGAATTCTATTTTCTTTGAACCAAGAAAATAGTTTCACTATTTGCGTATCGTCCGTACTATGTTTTTCTTTAGACCAACTAAGCAAATTAACAGCAGCATCGTGCTCATTACCAGATAACTCAGGATTGTTCAAATTGTAAAATGAAACCCCAATGTCCCATTTTTGAACTCATCTTCCCAAGTGCGTAACAAATTCACAAGGGCAATGATAACCGCACAACATTGCGGAAACACTATTTTCAACCTTGTTTTAGGAGTTTTTTAACTTTTGAAGATCGATGCTTCCTGCCATGTTGTTCCAAATGACTTCAAAGCCTTCTTGTTGATGCAGATACAAGGTTTCTTTCACATCAGGAATTTGGTCCGAATATGTACCTTTTTTATGATGGATCTAAGAGTGACGCTCTAAGTCTTAGTTCAATGTTTCCGATGGAGATTTAGACGTCAATGTCCATCATAAAAAGGCACAATTTGGGACCTAATTCCAGATGTGAAAGAAACCTTGTATCCACATCAACTAGAAGGATTTGAAGTCATTTGGAACAACATGGCTGGAAGCATCAAACTTGCAAAGTTTAAAAACACCGATCATGACAAAATGGACGGCTCCATTATTTCACATGCTCTTGGAACTAGAAAAACATGGTTGACAATAGTGTTTCTCATGACTTATTTGAAAATGTTCCCGCAATTTTGTCCGGTTATCATTGCTCCTGCGAAATTGTTACACACATGGGAAGATGATTTCAAAAATGGGACATTGGAGTGTTCCATTTTACAATTTGAACAATAATGAGTTATCTGGTAATGAGCACAATGTTGCTGTTAATTTTCTTCATTGGTCTAAAGAACAACATAGTACGGAAGATACGCAAATAGTGATATTGTTTTCTTGGTTCAGCGAGAAAGGCATTCTTGGTATCAGTTACACTTAGTACCCAAAACATGTCAGCGGAGTAGAATATGAAGACGTGAGTAGCAAATCTGAAAATGAGAAAAAGTAAAACATAGCAAGTTTGGAGAAATGAAATGAAATGAGAAATTTTTGCGCGAAAAAACCTGGTTTATTGGTGTTAGATGAAGGAAACACGCCGAGAAACCAAAGAAGTGGTATTTGGAAGGTGTTTTCGGAAATTTAACAAAAAAAGAAATTATACTTTTAGGAACTCCTTTCTAGAACAATTTCTTGGAACATTATAACACTTTGAGCCTTGTGAACCGTCTTTTCCTAAGATGTTACCGCATAATCTAAAAAAGTTTTGCCAGACGTAGGAATATAAAAAGGCCTCGAAAGAGTTGAGTTGGGAACCTAATTTAGGGAATAGTAAAATGGGAAATGTTTCTTTTGATGATAATATTCGACATATGAAGTTGTTTATGGATCCGTTTATTCATGTTTACAAAGTGGAGATCTTGCAAAACAAGCTTCTCGGGTTAAGAGAATGTGCATCGCCTTTAAAGCCAGACAGTTTTCTTTAGCAAATTCTTGAGAGTTTTAAAAGTTCACAGAACGCAATGATCTTTGAGAATAATACGACAATGACGTCAATCCATCAGTCTCTTTTCCTTGAATGCAAACTTTTGGAAGAAGAAAAATTTGCAGTCGACAAGGACCAGTTAGAAAAACTTAGATTGGATTACAACGCAGGCGGAAAAACAAGGTTTTTAGTGGAGTTGGTTAGTCTTTTTGGTGCTGCTAATGAGCAAGTTCTTGTGTTCACCCAATTCCTCCGTCCTCTACGCTTAAATATAGACCAATTGATGTCGGCTTTCAGTGATGTAAACAGCCGTGCGAAGATTCTCCTTGGATCCACTGAAAACTAGGTCTTATCTAGTGAGAGAGTGAGAGAGCGAAGATGGGTAATACGGGTAATCTATTTCCATTGAAAATTTTTAAACTAATTTTTCATTGGTATCAGGCACATCCACTTTAACCACCATGTACAATACACCTTCCTACCGCCACGATTGACATTGCTGGATAAAAATAAGCACTGACAGATTAAACTAGTTTTTTTATCAATGAGTAGATGAGATCTAAGTTATTTGAAACTCTTATTAAACAAGAAGGTTGCTGGATCGAATTAGAATTGTAGTAAAGTCTGGATTAAATTGAATGTCGCTGGAGGTTAATCAAAAGCAACATGAACGAGGAAAATGCTTTTAGAAAATCAGTACTAATAAACCAATATTGCATAAATTCAAAAAGAAATGGTTAATTTGAAAAATTAGTGTCTATTTCATTAGATTTATTAAGAATTATTATTATTGCATAAATCACAAGAAATGATACTCTGACTTCGTTGTCACATGTTGGAAAGTACTATAATAGCGTGTGAAAATCTTCAACAATGATGATGATGGTAGAGAAAGTCAAGTTCAAATTTGTGAAATATTGGAGAGGAATAGCAAAGTGGAAAAGGCGTGTGATGCTTTTATTTGAGTATCCTAACCTCATTCATTTACTTTGTTCTAATGGTTGAAAATGACATTTATCATTCACATAAAATAACTATTTTCTGTAGATATGAACCCATTAAAAATGAATAATTATTGTGAACATTATTAAGGAAACTATTTCAAGTTTCAGAACGAAAACATACTAAGTCAAAAAATAAACATCTATAACATACAAGACAAGTCATAATAAGTCACATAAGACAAAAATATAACTTAAGTAATAACCATCAACATAACATTAAGCAGCCTCACTACAACCAGCCTCTTACTATCTTCTGTGACATTATCACCTTGCTTATATACAACATTCATCTTCGACACCTTTCATGGTACAAACTTTCTAAACATTGATGAAAACATATTTGTAAGAAAACAAGTTATGTTAATTCTGTCATTAAGTCCATACAGTTTCTGACGAACACAATTTTGACATATGCTTATACACAACTCATTCATATTCATATAGGGAAAATTAATGCAAATACATAAACTGAAATGTGTCATTTATCCTCTGTTATAATTACATAATCTAAACAAAAAGGTAATTATTGTACAAAAGAATAAGGGTTACCTCTTTCGAAAAGCTTTCAAAGTATCATCTTCTAAAGCATTCATAAACCTATAATCAATTGCATGTTTGCCTCTAACAAGACTCTTGTCATCACCATGGTTACATTTGAGTTTCTGATGCTTTTCTGATACTAATCTTCAAAATAATGAAGAATAAAGTATTTGTTGGAAAACAAGTTATTATAAATATAAAGTCCTTCCATTAAGTCCATACAGCTTCTGACTAGCACAATCATCGACATATGCTTATACAAAACTGATTTATATTCATAGAAAACACAACACAAATACAAATACACAAATTGAAATATGTCATTCGTCCTCGCTCAATATTATAAAATCAAATGAAAAACATAAAATTGTATAGAAAATAAGGGTTACTTCTTCACAAAAACTTGTACAATATACTCTTCTTAGGAATTTGAATACCAATTATTATCAGCATGTTTGGTTCTTCCCAACTAATGCCATCACCAGGCTTATGTTTCAGCTCTCAATGCTTTTCTAATACCAACCTTCAAAACAATGAAGTTTTTTATGGGTAAGAAAATAAGTTATTATAAATATTAAGTTCTGTCAATAATCACTTCAAGAAAATTGTCACTTCGCGACACATACATTGCGACCTTTGAAGATAACTGTCGCAATGTCCATTTCTTTATAACAATTGCGATGGTTTATGCGACAGGTTTTACAATCGTTGTAATAATTGGCTCTAATATTCAATCTCCTTCAAATAAACTATTCAGTCACTCCAATAAAAAGACCTCAATCACTTTATCCCAAAAATAATAAAAATCACTAAAATGGAAAAACTCAAGCACGAACCCTAACCCTTCAATTTAGCCGTCAGCCATCTCACCAATCTCTTCAATCCCTAAATTCCTAAATCATTCTATCATTCTCTTCAATCGTAAACATTTTGTTCAAGCTCTTCACCTTCAAATCGTTGCTACCTTCGATAAATAGTGTCGTCACCAAACTCGTTACACGTTCTGGTTTATTTTCCCCTTTTTCCTCCTTCTGAGTCAACCGTGTTTTGATGTTATCATTTTCGTGTTTGTATATGAATCAGATTATATTAAATTTGTTGGTTGATTTAAAAGTTGAGACCGTAAGAAATATATTTTTGTTATGAAGTCATTGTTAGGATTTTTATGTGTACAAAATTGGGGATTTTGTGATAGTTCTAAAAATTGGAGATTTTAGAAGGAGCAAGTTGCATTCTTATTGTAAAAATAAATTCTATTGTGATAGCTAAGGTACAATTTGATACATTATGAAGCTCTTATATGACTCAATTGAGCCGGTTTAAGAAATTTGTGAATTGCCTATAACCTATATGAATTACTTTATTATTGTGAGAATGTTTGGATGGATTTCAAAATTTAAGGGATTTAGAGATTCCATGGACTCAAATGCCTCAATTTGAATTCTCTTCATTTCAAAATTCTTTGTTTGGATAAAACATTTGAATTCCCTTCAATTCAAAATTCTTTGTTTGAATAAAAAAATGAATGACAAAGTAATTCATTTTTCCATTTTTTTTATTTTGATAAAAAAAAATTCAAATTTTTTTCTATTTCCTTAAAAGAAGATTTATAAACTGTTCTGATATTTGGAAAAAAAATTCTTAATTTTTTTTCAATTTCAAGGAAAAAATTCATGAAATTGTTTCAATTTCGAGAACAAAATCTCTAGTTTTTTTCGAGTGCGAGAAAAATTCCTCACATTTTTTTTCCGGACCTGAAAAAAGTTCTCGGTTTTTTTTCAGATTTGTCTGTCGATTTTAGGGTTTTTTTCACCGATTCTAAAGCTAATGAGCCTGATTAATATACTAAATACAATCATGTTTATTTGTTTCACTAATAGGGAGCAAGACAAGCCGCAGATAAAACCTATAATGTAAGCAAGGTAGATGAAAGGGTAAACAGAGCAGTATCAGCCGCTAATAGAGCAGCCAATGCAGCAAGAGTAGCGCCCGTCAAGGCTGTGCAAAAGCAAATGCATCATCATGTCAACAATGAAGGTTTCCCAATTCCTATTATGTAAGACCATCAACTTCTGTTTTTTTTATATTCGTGGACAAATTTGAGATTGTTGAATAGGATGGTGGAAGCAACACTGGTTCATACAACTTCACGACCATTGCAGTTAATCTTTGTCATTATGCTTTGTTTTATAGAAAGCAGATTTGTTATTATCTATCTGCGACGACCCTTGTATATAGGGAGGATGAGTGCTAGCATATTTATAGATAAGTTCTTCAATTTTGTCCCCTTTTACTACATTTTTGTAAAATTATATAGGTGTAAATGCTGGTGTATAGGTAAAACCTACCAGCTACTGTTGTAATATTATGTGGTTTGGCAAGAATTAAGAACAGGAGAAACATATCTTATATAATATATAATATTATGTTAATTATTCTCAAATTCTAGTTATTTTTTCAGTAATTGACTTAGGAATGGTCTGATGTAATTTTATTGATTGGCCAAAGGTGTTGCTATTAGTTAGGCACCTGTCTTAAAGAGTTGGAGGGATAGATAAGGCTTAATTTCACAATAGGTCCCTTATGTTTATTTTAGGTTTCAAGTTGGTCTTTTAGTTTAAATTTTTGTTGAAATTTGAGTAGTGTGATAACTATTTGATATTTATCAATGAGATATCTATAAATATTGACACATTATATCAAAAAAGAAAAAATTGACTCATTAAATGTGTCAAAGTGGAGGGGAAAATTTAGGAGTAAATGATTGTAAATCTTACAACTTTTAAAAATTAATTTATCAATTAGATGAGATGAGATATCTATAAATATTGACAGATTATACCAAAAAGAAAAAATTGACTCATTAAATGTGTCAAAATGGAGAGAAAAATTTAGGGTTAAGTCATGTAAATCTTACACCTTTTAAAGATTAAAGATAAGAGGTTTTTTAGTATTTTTATTTTAATGAATTATTTTAATACAATTATAAACATTATAGATAATGATAGTCAAAAATATAATTGACTATCAAATTAAAAAGCTAAAATTGGTCATCTCTATATGCAATATAGTGACTATTAAAAAAAATACCAAAATTGAAGGAAAAATTTAAAATTGAACATATTCAACAATTCTTAAAAATAATTTATCCATCTAATTAAATAAGCTAAAATAGGTCATATCTGCGTGTGTAATTGTCCTTAAAAAAAATTCAGCAGTGAATAAGGTATTTTTGCCGTGAATTAGTTTTTCCATGAGCAACAACTTATTCAGTGTATAATTGCTATTTTTAATATTGTCAATTCAAGAGTTTAAAATTCATAATAATTAAATTTATTCTTTAAAAATATTTTTATAGTTTTTTTTGTGGTCATGTAGTAAGTTAGCATTTTTAAATTATTGTTCTTTTTTGTACCCAAACAAAAAAAAAATTGTTTTTTTTTCATTGTTGGATAAGACCTTTATTTATATTCTTATTTGTTGGGCAAAAATCTTTTTTTCCTATAAAGGTCCAATTTCTATTATCAGATTTTTTAAAGGCTATACCATCATTCTCATTCAGCAACACATATTTTAATCCAACGGTTAAAAACTATTCCTTTATTTTATTTTAATCTCAACCTTCCATTCTTATTTAACCCTAATTGTCACTAAAAGTTTATCCCACATCTCTCACAAGCAGCCTCCTTTTACCATTATCTCTTCATTATCTCCCACATCTCTCTCTCTCTCTCTCTCTCTCTCTCTGTGTCTCTTTGTTTTATTTTTTAGATCTGCTATTTATTTTTTCCTTTTCCATTATTTAACAATCTTGATTGGCTATTTACTTTATGAAATGTGTGTGAAATATGAATAGTTTAATTTTTTTGATTATTTTCAAGACATTCTATTATGTGTATGTATTTTATGGATCTGTTTAAATTATATTTTAACTATCAAAATATATTATGTTTGTAGAGTTTTATATATCTACTATTATATTTCTTTATTAAAAAATTCCTAGTATATAAATCTATAATGTTTTATATTTTATCTTTAGAATCTTCTATATTTTAATTTATGGTAGAAAAATCATCTCTTTGTTTATTTATTTATAAGTTTTTAATTAGTAAATCTATATTTTTTAACCACTTCAAGTTTGTATTTTCGATGTAGTGAACCGATTTAGATGAATGAATCTTGAATTTTTAGTCAAAAAACACCTAACATATTAATTGCTCGATTTTGACCTATTAATTTTGTACCTTTTGTATTTCTAGTTTTCGTTGACTTTTGACATAAACATTAATATATAGAATTAATTTTACTTTTTAAAATAAGATTTAACCTAATTTGAAAATTAATTTGAAATATATTTATTCCTCTCTAGTTTGACTTCTCTTTTCTTTAGTTTACGTTATATATACAAACTTTTCTGCTATAAAAAATTCTATCTCATTTCGCTCACAATTTGCCTACCAACTTCTCTTCTTCTTTTCTCATTCTAACTAGACTACTCTCTATGGGTAATATGTTAATCTCTTTTAATCGATGATTGTTCCTATCTATTAAATTCACATATTTTTGATGAAATGGTTAAATTTATTTTTCATATTTCAGAGTGCTCATTTCAAACTGGAAAGTAACAAAGGTGTCATCTATGTATAGATATACAAGAAGACCATTGAAACAAATTAATAAAAGGTACGTGAATATTGGTAATTGATATTTTGAGAGTTCTACCTAATATCGTCAATGTTGGTTGTGTTTACTTTCTTTATATGTTTGAGAAAATAAATTAAAATGTTGAAAGTTTGTAATTTTTTGAGTTGTTAATGCTTGTGAAACTAGACACCTAGACATTGCTTTTGGCCACAAATTTCAATTATCTTAAATTTTTTTTTGACAAATTAATTTTTTTTTTGTCAAAAGACAAATAAACAATTAATAATGATTTAAGTATTGGGCATATTTATTTTGACCAAAACTATTGTTAGGTATATTATATTTTAATAAATATTAATATGTTCATTTAGTTATGCTTCTTGATTATTTACTAATTTTTATATTAAATTATTATAAAATGTGGTCCTAAAATAATATATATTTCATATGATTTACTTTTCTAATACTTTGTATTATAATATAATATTTTATATTTGAAAAATAATTATACTTGTTATACTTATTATAAAAAATAAAATACAAGGGATAATTCAATCTCATAACAACAGTCTCTTGGGGATTATGGTGTTAGTTAGTCCATATTGTTACTCTCGATATTCTTTTGGACTCTCAGAAAAGTGGATTAAAACACATGCTAGTTCAACTTGATGTGGTGGAGAAGTGGAACTTTTGTGATTCGATCAATTATATTGATATAAGATATTCACACATTAGGTAAAAACAATTTAAATTTAATTTTGAAATGATAGTCTCATATCTAGTATATTAATTACAAGTACAATATTGAATATACTTATTATGAACATAAAACATAGAGAAAATATATTAATTTATCCTCAGCCCATTTAAAAGCCGACATTAATTGGTCTATAATTGAGTGTAGAGGACAGAGGAATTGGCTGAACACAAGAACTTTCTCATTAGGAGCAGCACAAAGACTAACCAACTGCACCAAAAACATTGTTTTTCCGCCTGCTTTGTAATCCAATCTAAGCTTTTCTAAGTGGTTCTTGTCGATCGCAAATTCTTTTTCTTCCAAAAGTTTGCATTCAAGGAAAAGAGACGAATGGAATGACATCATTGTCTAATTATTCTCAAAGACCATTCTATTTTTCGAACATTTAAGACTCTGAAAAATTTGCTTATGAAAACTGCCAAGCTTCAAAAGCAGTACACATTCTCTTAACCCGAGTAACTTCTTTTGAAAGATCTCGCCTATGTGAACATGAATGAACGGATCCATAAACAGCTTCAACTATTGATTATTATCATCAGAAGAAACATTTCCTGTTTTACTATTCCCAAAATAAGGTTCCCAACTCAACTCTTTCGAGGCCTTTTTATATTCCTGCTTTTGGCAAAACTTTTTCAGATAATGCGGTAACATGTTAGGAAAAGTCGGCTTCACAAGGCTCAAAGTGTTATAAAGTTCCAAGAAATTGTTGTAGAAATAAGTTCCCGAAAGAATAATTCGCTTCTTTGTTAAAATTTCCAAAAAAACCTTCCAAATACCACTTCTTTGTTTCTCGGCGTGTGTCCTTCATCTAACACCAATAAACCAGGTTTTTCGCGCAAAAATTTCTCATTTATTTTCTTTTCACCTGACTTGCTTGATTTTTCTTTTTCTCATTTTCATATTTGCCTCTCACGTCTTCAGATACTCCGCCAACAAGTTTTTGGTACAAAGTGTAACTGATACCAAGAATGCTATTTTCTTTGAACCAAGAAAATAGTTTCACTATTTGCGTATCGTCCGTACTATGTTTTTCTTTAGACCAACTAAGCAAATTAACAGCAGCATCGTGCTCATTACCAGATAACTCAAGATTGTTCAAATTGTAAAATGGAATCCCAATGTCCCATTTTTGAACTCATCTTCCCAAGTGCGTAACAAATTCACAAGGGCAATGATAACCGCACAACATTGCGGAAACATTTTCAAATAAGACATGAGAAACACTATTTTCAACCTTGTTTTAGGAGTTTTTTAACTTTTGAAGTTCGATGCTTCCTGCCATGTTTTTCCAAATGACTTCAAAGCCTTCTTGTTGATGCAGATACAAGGTTTCTTTCACATCAGGAATTTGGTCTGAAACTGTACCTTTTGTTATGATGGATCTAAGAGTGACGCTCTAAGTCTTAGTTCAATGTTTCCGATGGAGATTTAGACGTCAATGTCCATCATAAAAAGGCACAATTTGGGACCTAATTCCTGATGTGAAAGAAACCTTGTATCCACATCAACAAGAAGGCTTTGAAGTCATTTGGAACAACATGGCTGGAAGCATCGAACTTCAAAAGTTTAAAAACACCGATCATGACAAAAAGGACGGCTCCATTATTTCACATGCTCTTGGAACTAGAAAAACAAGGTTGACAATAGTATTTCTCATGACTTATTTGAAAATGTTCCCGCAATGTTGTCTGGATATCATTGCTCCTGCGAATTTGTTACACACATGGGAAGATGAGTTTAAAAATGGGATATTGGAGTGTTCCATTTTACAATTTGAACAATAATGAGTTATCTGGTAATGAGCACAATGTTGCTGTTAATTTTCTTCATTGGTCTAAAGAACAACATAGTACAGAAGATACGCGAATAGTGAAAGTGTGTTCTTGGTTAAGCGAGAAAGGCATTCTTGGTATCAGTTACACTTTGTACCCAAAACATGTCAGCGGAGTAGAATCTGAAGACTTGAGTAGCAATTCTGAAAATCAGAAAAAGTAAAACAGAGCAAGTTTGGAGAAAATGATATGAAATGAGAAATTTTTGCGCGAAAAAACCTGGTTTATTGGTGTTAGATGAAGGACACACGCCGAGAAACCAAAGAAGTGTTATTTGGAAGGTGTTTTCGGAAATTTAATTACCTTTAACCTATATGAATTACTTTATTATTGTGAGAATGTTTGGATGGATTTCAAAATTTAAGGGATTTAGAGATTCCATGGATTCAAATGCCTCAATTTAAATTCTCTTCATTTCAAAATTCTTTGTTTGGATAAAACATTTGAATTCCCTTCAATTCAAAATTCTTTGTTTGAATAAAAAAATGAATGACAAAGTAATTCATTTTTCCATTTTTTTTATTTTGATAAAAAAAAATTCAAATTTTTTTCTATTTCCTTAAAAGAAGATTTATAAACTGTTCTGATATTTGGAAAAAAATTCTGAATTTTTTTTCAATTTCGAGAAAAAAATACATGAATTTGTTTCAATTTCGAGAACATAATCTCTAGTTTTTTTCGAGTTCAAGAAAAATTCCTCACATTTTTTTTCCGGACCTAAAAAAAGTTCTCGGTTTTTTTTTCAGATTTGTCTGTCGATTTTAGGGTTTTTTTCACCGATTCTAAAGCTAATGAGCCTGATTAATATACTAAATACAATCATGTTTACTTGTTTCACTAATAGGGAGCAAGACGAGCCGCAGATAAAACCTATAATGTAAGCAAGGTAGATGAAAGGGTAAACAGAGCAGTATCAGCCGCTAATAGAGCAGCCAATGCAGCTAGAGTAGCGCCCGTCAAGGCTGTGCAAAAGCAAATGCATCATCATGTCAACAATGAAGGTTTCCCAATTCCTATTATGTAAGACCATCAACTTCTGTTTTTTTTTTTATATTCGTGGACAAATTTGAGATTGTTGAATAGGATGGTGGAAGCAACACTGGTTCATACAACTTCACGACCATTGCAGTTAATCTTTGTCATTATGCTTTGTTTGATAGAAAGCAGATTTGCTATTATCTATCTGCGACGGTCCTTGTATAGAGGGAGGATGAGTGCTAGCATATTTATAGATAAGTTCTTCAATTTTGTCCCCTTTTACTACATTTTTGTAAAATTATTTAGGTGTAAATGCTGGTGTATAGGTAAAACCTACCAGCTACTGTTGTAATATTATGTGGTTTTGCAAGAATTAAGAACAGGAGAAACATATCTTATATAGTATATAATATTATGTTAAATAGTCTCAAATTCTAGTTATTTTTTCTGTAATTGACTTAGGAATGGTCTGATGTAAGTTTATTGATTGGCCAAAGGTGTTCCTATTAGTTAGGCACCTGTCTTAAAGAGTTGGAGGGATAGATAAGGCTTAATTTCACATTAGGTCCCTTATGTTTATTTTAGGTTTCAAGTTGGTCTTTTAGTTTAAATTTTTGTTGAAATTTGAGTAGTGTGATAACTATTTAATATTTATCAATGAGATATCTATAAATATTGACACATTATATCCAAAAAGAAAAAATTGGCTCATTAAATGTGTCAAAGTGGAGGGAAAAATTTAGGAAGAAGTGATTGCAAATCTTACAACTATTAAAAATTAATTTATCAATTAGATGAGATGAGATATCTATAAATATTGACACATTATACCCAAAAAGAAAAAATTGACTCATTAAATGTGTCAAAATGGAGATAAAAATTTAGGGTTAAGTCATGTAAATCTTACAACTTTTAAAGATTAAAGATAAGAGGTTTTTTAGTATTTTTATTTTAATGAATTGTTTTAATACAATTATAAACATTATAGATAATGATAGTCAAAAATATAATTGACTATCAAATTAAAAAGGTAAAATTGGTCATCTCTATATGCAATATAGTGACTATTAAAAAAAATACCAAAATTGAAGGAAAAATTTAAAATTGAACATATTCAACAATTCTTAAAAATAATTTATCCATCTAATTAAATAAGCTAAAATAGGTCATGTATGTGTGTGTAATTGTCCTTAAAAAAAATTCAGCAGTGAATAAGGTATTTTTGCCGTGAATTAATTTTTCCATGAGCAACAACTTATCCAGTGTATAATTGCTATTTTTAATATTGTCAATTCAAGAGTTTAAAATTCATAATAATTAAATTTATTCTTTCAAAATATTTTTATAGTTTTTTTTGTGGACATGTAGTAAGTTAGCATTTTTAAATTATTGTTCTTTTTTGTACCCAAACAAAAAAATATTGTTTTTTTTTTCATTGTTGGATAAGACCTTTATTTATATTCTTATTTGTTGGGCAAAAATCTTTTTTTCCTATAAAGGTCCAAATTCTATTATCAGATTTTTTAAAGGCTATACCATCATTCTCATTCAGTAACACATATTTTAATCCAACGGTTAAAAACTATTCCTTTATTTTATTTTAATCTCAACCTTCCATTCTTATTTAACCCTAATTGTCACTAAAAGTTTATCCCACATCTCTCACAAGCAGCCTCCTTTTACCATTATCTCTTCATTATCTCCCACATCTCTCTCTCTCTCTCTCTCTCTCTCTCTCTCTCTCTCTCTCTCTCGCTCTTTCTCTAAGCAACAAATTAGAGAAAACTCGCTATTTCTCACTAAACTGTAGCCGCCGTAATTGTGTAGCCTTTGGCCTCCTCTGTTCATGCTTCAGCCACCGTGGTCACGAGCACTACATCATTGAACTCCTCATGATTTTGTCTTCAAAACTCATCTAAAGGTGAAAATGTTATCTTTTTCTCATCATTTTTCATCTTCTTTTCATATTTTGTGTTTTAGATTCTCTTAGAAAAAGAAAAACATCAAAAAAATTGTGGAAGAAAAGTACAATCTTAAGAAAGAAAGAAAGAAAGAAAGAAAGAAAAAGAAGAAGCATCAAAACTTTATTTATTTTGATTCTTCACCTCTTATTCTCATCTCTTTCTCTCTCTCTCTCTCTCTCTCTCTGTGTGTGTGTGTGTCTCTTTGTTTTAATTTTTTAGATCTGCTATTTTTTTTTTTCCTTTTCCATTTTTTAATAATCTTGATTGTCTATTTACGTTATGAAATGTGTGTGAAATATGAATAGTTTAATTTTTTTGATTTTATTTGATTATTTTCAAGACATTCTATTATGTGTCTCATATGTATTTTATGGATCTGTTTAAATAATATTTTAACTATCAAAAATATATTATGTTTGTAGAGTTTTATATATCTACTATTATATTTCTTTTTTAAAAAATTCCTAGTATATAAATCTATAATGTTTTATATTTTATCTTTAGAATCTTCTATATTTTAATTTATGGTAGAAAAATCATCTCTTTGTTTATTTATTTATAAGTTTTTCATTAGTAAATCTATATTTTTTAACCATTTCAAGTTTGTATTTTCGATGTACTGAACCGATTTAGATGAATGAATATCGAATTTTTAGTCAAAAAACACCTAACATATTAATTGCTCGATTTTGACCTATTAATTTTGTACCTTTTGTATTTCTAGTCTTCGTTGACTTTTGACATAAACATTAATATATAAAATTAATTTTACTTTTTAAAATAAGATTTAACCTAATTTGAAATATATTTATTCCTCTCTAGTTTGACTTCTCTTTTCTTTAGTTTACTTGGTTATATATACAAACTTTTCTGCTATAAAAAATTCTATCTCATTTCGCTCACAATTTGCCTACCAACTTATCTTCTTCTTTTCTCATTCTAACTAGACTACTCTCTATGGGTAATATGTTAATCTCTTTTAGATCGATGATTGTTCCTATCTATTAAATTCACATATTTTTGATGAAATGGGTAAATTTATTTTTCATATTTCAGAGTGATCATTTCAAACTGGGAAGTAACAAAGGTGTCATCTATGTATAGATATACAAGAAGACTATTGAAACAAATTAATAAAAGGTACGTGAAATATTGGTAATTGATATTTTTAGAGTTCTACCTAATATCGTCAATGTTGGTTTTGTTTACTTTCTTTATATGTATGAGAAAATAAATTAACATGTTGAAAATTTGTAATTTTTTTAGTTGTTAATGCTTGTGAAACTAGACACCTAGACATTGCTTTTGGTCACAAATTTCAATTATCTTAAAAAAAAAATTGACAAATTAATTTTGTTTTGTCAAAAGACAAATAAACAATTAATAATGATTTAAGTATTGGGCATATTTATTTTGACCAAAACTATTGTTAGGTATATTATATTTTAATAAATATTAATATGTTCATTTAGTTATGTTTCTTGATTATTTACTAATTTTTATATTAAATTGTTATAAAATGTGGTCCTAAAATAATATATATTTCATATGATTTACTTTTCTAATAATTTGTATTATAATATAATATTTTATATTTGAAAAATAATTATACTTGTTATACTTATTATAAAAAATAAAATACAAGGGATAATTCAATCTCATAACAACAGTCTCTTGGGGATTATGGTGTTAGTTAGTCCATATTGTTACTCTCGATATTCTTTTGGATTCTCAGAAAAGTGGATTAAAACACATGCTAGTTCAACTTGATGTGGTGGAGAAGTGGAACTTTTGTGATTCGATCAATTATAATGATATAAGATATTCACACATTAGGTAAAAACAATTTAAATTTAATTTTCAAATGATAGTCTCATATCTAGTATATAAATTACAAGTACAATATTGAATATACTTATTATGAACATAAAAAATAGAGAAAATATATTAATTTATCGATTGAAATTATGATTAATTACAAAACCTTGTAATCTATATAAGTCATCAACTTTATTACCCAAACCAATTATCTTTTGGAATTTGAAATCATGTAAATCACATTCATGATCATTAAAAACAATGGAGCAATTTATTGAATTGCAAAATTTGGATAAATATATCAAGTTAAGATTGAAATCATGAGAGAGGTAAAGTAGCATAACGTTTTAGTTAAAGCTTTCAGTTTTAGCCACACATTTTTAAGACATAAAAATTCCTCACTAGATATGACCCATCTTCGCTCTCTCACTCTCTCACTAGATACAACCAGTTTTCAGTGGATGCAAGGAGAATCTTCGCTTAGATGTTTGCATCATTGAATTTATGGATTATGTATTGCCTGTCTTTGACATTTCCATGCATGTAAAGAAAATCTTCATCCTCAGCCCATTTAAAAGCCGACATTAATTGGTCTATAATTGGCGTAGATGACAGGGGAATTGGCTGAACACAAGAACTTTCTCATTAGGAGCAGCACAAAGACTAACCAACTGCACCAAAAATCTATTTTTTCCGTCTGCGTTGTAATCCAATCTAAGCTTTTCTAAGTGGTTCTTGTCGATCGCAAATTATTTTTCTTCCAAAAGTTTGCATTCAAGGAAAAGAGACGAATGGAATGACGTCATTGTCTAATTATTCTCAAAGACCATTCTATTTTTCGAACATTTAAGACTCTGAAGAATTTGCTTATGAAAACTGCCAAGCTTCAAAAGCAGTACACATTCTCTTAACCCGGGAAACTTCTTTTGAAAGATCTCGCCTTTGTGAACATGAACGAACGGATCCATAAACAGCTTCAACTGTTGATTATTATCATCAGAAGAAACATTTCCTGTTTTACTATTCCCAAAATAAGGTTCCCAACTCAACTCTTTCGAGGCCTTTTTATATTCCTGCTTCTGGCAAAACTTTTTCAGATAATGCGGTAACATGTTAGGAAAAGTCGGCTTCACAAGGCTCAAAGTGTTATAAAGTTCCAAGAAATTGTTGTAGAAATAAGTTCCCGAAAGAATAATTCGCTTCTTTGTTAAAATTTCCAAAAAAACCTTCCAAATACCACTTCTTTGTTTCTCGGCGTGTGTCCTTCATCTAACACCAATAAACCAGGTTTTTCGCGCAAAAATTTCTCATTTATTTTCTTTTCACCTGACTTGCTTGATTTTTCTTTTCTCATTTTCATATTTGCCTGTCACGTCTTCAGATACTTCGCCAACAAGTTTTTGGTACAAAGTGTAACTGATACCAAGAATGCTATTTTCTTTAAACCAAGAAAATAGTTTCACTATTTGCGTATCGTCCGTACTATGTTTTTCTTTAGACCAACTAAGCAAATTAACAGCAGCATCGTGCTCATTACCAGATAATCTAGAACAATTTCTTGGAACATTATAACACTTTGAGCCTTATGAAGCCGTCTTTTCCTAAGATGTTACCGCATAATCTAAAAAAGTTTTGCCAGACGTAGGAATATAAAAAGGCCTCGAAAGAGTTGAGTTGGGAACCTGATTTAGGGAATAGTAAAATGGGAAATGATTCTTTTGATGATAATATTCGACATATGAAGCTGTTTATGGATCCATTTGAAGCCAGACAGTTTTCTTTAGCAAATTCTTAAGAATTTTAAAAGTTCGCAGAATGCAATGATCTTTGAGAATAATCAGACAATGACGTCAATCCATCAGTCTCTTTTCCTTGAATGCAAACTTTTGGAAGAAGAAAAATTTGCAGTCGACAAGGACCAGTTAGAAAAACTTAGATTGGATTACAACGCAGGCGGAAAAACAAGGTTTTTGGTGGAGTTGGTTAGTCTTTTTGGTGCTGCTAATGAGCAAGTTCTTGTGTTCATCCAATTCCTCCGTCCTCTACGCTTAATTATAGACCAATTAATGTCGGCTTTCAAATGGACCAAAGATGAAGAAATTCTTTACATGCATGAAAATTTTAGGGACATGCAATCCATAATCCATAAATTCAGTGATGCAAACAGCCGTGCGAAGATTCTCCTTGGATCCACTGAAAACTAGGTCTTATCTAGTGAGAGAGTGAGAGAGCCAAGATGGGTAATATGGGTAATCTATTTCCATTGAAAATTTTTAAACTAATTTTTCATTGGTATCAGGCACATCCACTTTAACCACCATGTACAATACACCTTCCTACAGCAGAGATTGACATTGCTGGATAAAAATAAGCACTGACAGGTTGTTTTTTTTTATCAATGAGTAGATGAGATCTAAGTTATTTGAAACTCATATTAAACAAGAAGGTTGCTGGATCGAATTAGAATTGTAGTAAACTCTAGATTAAATTGAATGTCGCTGGAGGTTAAACAAAAGCAACATGAACGAGTAAAATGCTTTTAGCAAATCAGTACTAATAAACCAATATTGCATAAATTCAAAAAGAAATGGTTAATTTTAAAAATTAGAGTTCATTTCATTAGATTTATTAAGAATTATTAGTATTGCATAAATCACAAGAAATGATACTCTGACTTCGTTATCACATGTTGGAAAGTACTATAATAGCGTGTGAAAATCTTCAACAATGATGATGATGGTAGAGAAAGTCATGTTCAAGTTTGTGAAATATCGAAGAGGAATAGCAAAGTGGAAAAGGCATGTGATGTTTTTATTTCAGTATTCTAATCTCATCCATTTACTTTGTTCTAATGGTTGAAAATGACATTTATCATTCACATAAAATAACTATTTTCAGTAGATATGAACCCATTAAAAATGAATAATTATCGATAACATTACTAAGGAAACTATTTCAAGTTTCAGAACGAAAACATACTAAGTCAAAAAATAAACATCTATAACATACAAGACAAGTCATAATAAGTCACATAAGACAAAAATATAACTTATGTAATAACCATCAACATAACATTAAGAAGCCTCACTACAACCAGCCCTGTAACACCCGGCGCAAGCACAAAATAATATTGCAATGAAGCCGCCACCATATTTTATTTATCCCACGAGGGGAAAGAAAATAATGATAAAACCTTGAAAAGTCGGGTTCGGGAGTTGGTTACATGAGGGGAAGACGTTAACACCCCCTCATATCCGTTGTACTCAACGGGAACCATTTGAGGAAATTTGGTTCTCATAAAAATAAATTAACCGCATACAAGAAAAGATTATCGCATGTTGAACAGAAAAGGGAAAAAAGAGTTTTTTATTATTTGGCTTGACGAGAGAGGCTCTCGCTCCTACGTATCCTCTGTAATACCCTAATTTTGCACCTTTTTTAAAAAATATGTTATTTTTAAAATTGTTTCTTATTTTTATAAGAAATGCCCAAAAATAGTTTCAAAAATTTATTATCACGCCCTTCGGTAATTTTGCTCAAAATCATAAAAATATATTTCATTTCTTTTTCATCCGTTTATATTTATTTATCGTAGTTTAATCATTAAAAGTATCTCATCAATTGAACCAATTACATTGTGCCACCTCACCACCTTTTACTAATTATTCTCTTAATCACAAAACTACACATTATTACACTAATGCCATTTACCCTAATCTACTACTATAAATAGATTAAAATAATCAGATCAAATTTGAGCACAAACTCCAAAAAGAGCAGCACCACCATAAATACAAAAAACCACCGCGCAAGAATTCTTTTTCCGGCGGAGAACCACCACCACGAAAAACTTCCAAAATCAACATTCAAACACTCTATTCTTATAGTTTGGACCCTCCTGAGTCCAAATCCGAAGTCAATTTCGCCAAAAAAGGACCGGAAAGTAACGAATCTGAGCTTCAAAGTCACGGCCGTAAATAAATTTTCCGATCCGGCCATTTCGAAAGCAAACGAAGGTAGATAGTAATTTATTTTTGCTCTTGGAAGACTTCTGAAAATTTTCATTCATTTACTTTTCACAAAAACTCGCCGAAAACTCGTTTTAACGTTTAAACTCATTGGTTTGTTCTTGCTCCTTTTCGTTTTTTTTCGCTCATGATTTGTGAAATCTAATGACAAATCTATGATCTATGCATGAAAACGAGTAAATTGGTATATTTGGTTGTTGATTTTGATAAACTGAAACCACAATCGTGGTTCACCCGCACTCCTCCGTTCCCGTCCGCGTTTCTGTTGGTTGAAGGTAGAAGAAGATAGCAAGCCACGTGGCAGCGCGTGAGTGGCTGGAGCCAGTTACTCAAGCGCCCCCCCCTTTTTCTCCCCACACCCCCCAGCTGGGTTAGTGGGTGAACCGGTTGGCTTGGATCCAACCAAAACCTGACCCGGTTCGTTTGCTGAAAATGGGTTTGGGCCTAATCTTTGTATTGGGCCCTGAATCCTAATTTTTTTGTTTGTTTTCTTTTTTTTGTTATTTTTAATTGGACCTCCTTATTACTATTTACACCCCTGCTGTTTTAATTATTTATTTTTGTTAAATTCAATTAAGTTGATTTTAAAAAATAAAAATGGATTAAAAATTAATAGTCTCTGACGCATGACTTTGGCTAATTTTTTTTAATTTGTAACTTTAGTTTGAAGCTTAGATTTGGAAAACGGATTAAAAATAAATAGTCTCTAACGCATGACTTTGGCTAATTTATTTTTAATTCGGAGCTTTTATTTGAAACTTAGACTTGAAAAATGGATTAAAAATAAATAGTCTTTGACGCATGACTTTGGCTAATTTATTTTTAATCCAAAACATTTAAACTTGAAACCTAGATCCTTCAAAAACAATGAGACGGAGCCTGACGCATGACTCGTTCTGTCTCAGTTTCACTTTGACTTTTTACCTTGACTTTTTGGTTGACTTCTTACAGTTGACTTTCTCTCATTTGACTGAGTTGTGCTAAATACATGTAATCTCTCGTTGACTTATTTCTCTTCTGTCTGATACATTATTACTTGTTTATATGCCTATATCCTGTGAATTTTTTTAATTGCTCCGCATCATCAATTGTATGTCATTCGTATTCATGCATTTGCATCTCTCTCTTCTTCTATCTTCTCTGGCCTGAATTCAAAAACTCTGAAAATACTCTAAATAATCTATTGAATGAAACGGGGAGCGTCTGACGCATGACTTTCGTTTCCTGAGTAGCCTGGTATCTGCGGCAGAAATAATCTAAATAATCTATTCTCGTTCACTAAACAATCTCTCAGAAAAAACTCTAAAAGACATTCAACTCACACAACTGTTTTTCCTGCCCTTGCGCAACCAGCTTTTTTTCAACTTAAATCTTTTACACTTCTTTTTTTAAAAAAAAGGACGATGTTTTATCCATTCCCCTGATACGGATAGACGCTTAAGCCTCAGTCGAGCATACAAGCAAACCGTCGTATCAGTGGAATGCGACATAAGCGTTGTTCATTAGAAACAAACTTTTTTTCAGGAAGAACTACGTGAGCTTTGACTTCCTCATTGTACTTGGGGATACGTAGGATCGAGATCGTAATCTCGTCAAGCCAAATAATAAAAAACTCTTTTTTCCTCTTCTTAGTTTAATATGCGGTAATGTACTTTTTTTATGCGGTTAATTCAGTTTATGCAAACCAAATTCCTCGAATGGTTCACGTTGAGTACAACGGATATGAGGGGGTGTTAACGTCTTCCCCTCATATAACCAACTCCCGAACCCAACTCTTAAAGGTTTTATCATTATTTTCCTTTCCCCTCACGTGATAAATAAAATATGGTGGTGGCTTCATTGCAATATTATTTTGTGCTTGCGCCTAGTGTTACAGCTTGGCGACTTCACTGGGGACAATTATGTAGAGAGTTAAGCCTAGTTTGAGGCTTTTTGGTTTGCTTATTCCAGGTTAGCCGTATCTTCCCTATGTTTTACTTTACCGCAAAATATTGAACTGTCTGGATTTGCTGGATTTGTCTTCTCTTCTACTCCTTTTTTTTCTTTTTGCCTTCATGGCTTGGTTCTTGGTTACTGTGTGTTTGGTTCATCACCGGACCCGAGAGAAACCTAGGATCAGTTGAGGAATTTTTGCATTGGGCTCTCTGACGCATGATTTTGAGTTCCATTGTAGAAATTCCGCTCAGAGTAGATTCCCTTGGAAAGGTTGGGCTCCCTGCCGCATGGCTTCGGGTTCAATTTTTTCCTTGTGGGGTTTGCAACTCTGGGGGACTTTTATCCAGTCTAGGCATCCGAAACTTTTGTCTAGGGACCACCGTCTAGAACCCGTGTTGAGGTTATGATTTGACTCATCCAGTTGATGTTATGATCTCGCTCAGATCAGGTTGCTTTTTGGGAAAAAGTAATCAACGATTTTGAGAACCGCGTCAACCTAGAACAACATGTGAGAGGGATGGGTTACGAGTAACTTTGGACTTTTGGCCTCAGAGATTCCATTTTGATAATGACCAAATTGTGGAAAGAAGTTGTGACTTTGAGATCAAGTTCGCCGAATTATACCATTGTGCAACAGTGGATCCATACATGCATTGCATTCATGACATCCATGCATTCATGAAAATAATTATGCATATTCATCTTGCATACATTTCCAAAAACAAATGTGAAAAAGTTTTTGCAAAAAAATCATGCATTTTCAATCATAAAAAAAAATCATGCATTTTTCAATCAAGAAATCTCATTTTCATTTATTCATACCAACAGTTACCTTCTCGGCACCAATACTGGACAAGGAAAGTTTCTCATCACATGATGGATAACTAGCAAGAAAAGCACGATGCTCTATAGACTGAGGTAACCCAGATGGGTGGAAAGCTAGATAAGGTCCTAAAGTTGTTGGCTGGTTTGAATATGCAACCAAGGGCAGTTGAAGTCCCTACGCCTGCAGTTGTGGTCCCTCAGGGAAATGCCTCCGCTGGTTATGATTGGCCTCCTTTTGGTTTGCCCGAAGCTTATGGTCCACAAGGGTATGTGCCTGCGACTTCTGTTCCGCCCGGGGAAGCTCTAGTTAAGGTAAATACTGTGCAACAAGTGGTTGATCTGTCGCAAGAAATGTTTGATGATCCTAGAAATGCTTATCAAGGTCCTGAACCTTATGGGCCTAGATTTGCTTATCAAGGAAATGTGTCTCCAGTTGATGAACCAAAGTTTGATTTTGCTTCTTAGTTAGAAGAGGCAAGACAGAAATTTCAGGCTCTAGAGGAAAGGTTGAATCTGGTTGAGACCGACAATGATCCCCTAGATTTCACAAAGATGTACTTAGTTCCTGATTTGGTGCTCCCACCAAAATTTAAAGTGCCCGACTTCGAAAAGTACAAGGGTCTGAGTTGCCCAAAGAATCATCTGGTCATGTACCTTAGAAAAATGGCTTCTTATGCCAAGAATGACAAGTTGTTGATACATTGCTTCCAAGATAGTCTTGCTGATGTGCCTCTTAACTGGTACATGCAACTTGAAGGAACTAACATCCGCTCATGGAGAGATTTGGCTAATGCTTTCCTAAAACAGTACCAGTACAATATGGATATGGCTCCGAGTCGTGCTCAACTTCAAAATATGACTCAAAATGAGGGAGAACCCTTCAAGGTCTATGCACAAAGGTGGAGAGCATTGGCTTCCCAAGTGCGTCTACCACTCCTAGAGACTGAGCTTGTGGACATGTTCACCAACACTTTGAAAGGGGCGTACTTTGAAAGGATGATTGGTAGTGTTTCCGCTAACTTCTATGATTTGGTTCGAATTGGGGAAAAAGTTGAAATGGGGATCAAGAGTGGCAAGATTCAGCTCACTGCTAGTTCTCAAAATAATACAAGGAAGCCAGCTAGTAGTTTCAAAGAAAATGAAGAGGGACAGACTAGTGTTGTCACTTCCGAAAATGACAAAGCTCCAGCGGCGATGCCTGTACAGTTTCCTTATTTCCCATATCCTTACTTGGCTGCTACTCAACATCAGCAATTTCCTGGATATCCATATCAAATGCAAATGAATCATGTGCCTCAACAAACTCAAAAGGAACGACCAGCTCAACTTCTTCCTTATCTGGTACAAAGTGGAATGGAAACTGCTGGGGCCATGAAACCCAAAACTACACCATTTCCAGCTTGGTATGACGCCAATGCCAAATGTGAGTATCATGCAGGAACTGAAGGTCATTCCACTGATCACTGCAAAGCCTTTAAGTACAAAGTGCAAGAACTTCTTGATAAGCAATTATTGTCCTTCGAGGAAGGTGGGTCGGTGATGAAAGATAAACAGTAAGTGGGGCATTCAATAGGTTTCTCCAATGTCAGTTTCAAGTGAAGACCAGATTACCATCGTAAATGATGAAGAGAGTAATGGAAATAGTCAAGATAGGGTGCACCTGTGTTCCTCAAACACACTATTTGCAAACTAGAAGGCTGTTGGAATTTCTGAAATCACTTTACTTTTAAAGTAGTTTTGTCATTTTCAAATTATGCTTGTAATGAATACTTTGTTTGAATGCTTTAATTATCAATGAATAAAAAGTACTTTTGTGTGCAATTTCTGTCTTTTTTATTCTTTCTTTTTCCAGTTTTAAAAAGATAATAATAGAATGGCAATAACTTCTTGCATATCATAAAACACATTTGCATTCAATCAAATTAAGAAAAAATAAAATCATTCAGAAGTGAATCCATTGAATCATAGCAGTGCCATAATTCATCATGGGTTTCGGGTTGCAAACTTTGTCGAAGAGTTAGTCTGATTGTTGGATCAAGAGCATAAAATGCTTGAACTTCATCGGTGACCAGTGGATGTGATCGATCTGGGAAATGAAGAAGAAAGAGGTCAAATTGGGCGCCTCCCCGCAACATGATATGAAAGAGAAAGTTGGTCCTGCTGCTTCGAGAGCAAAGAATGACTCAAACTCATCAAGAACCAGTGGATGTGATCGATCTGGTGATTGATGAAAAAGAAAAAAGTCAGACACCTAAGGTTGTAAAGGAAAACCACAGTCACTACCTAAGGGGCACCTTCTGTTACAAGGTCATATTCTTCGGTTGAAAAATGATGGGGCAAAATGTTAAGCGTGCCTTGATCATCACATATGATTCTCAAGAGATCGAACTATCAATGTCAAGGGGCATTTGGCATTTTTCTAGAACTTGCACTAATCCTCTCCTGATTAATTGGTTTAGACCTATGCGCATTGAGGCACTTTTCTTGGTACCAAGAGCCTTTCAAGCCACCGTTATGAATGTTATTATCCTTTGCTTAACCAACTTTGAGCCAGAAGAAAAATATCATTTTGTTTCGGTGACAAACCACATTACAAGACTATAGACCAAAAGATTACATCTGTTTACCCCCCTTGGAGTTAGGTAGAAGCTGTAATACTCTTGTCTTTAGCAACAATCAAAATCAATGTTGATCATAGAACTGCCAACATCTAAAGTTTTAGGTAGTACACAAAGAAAGCTATCACAAAAACAAAATAAAAAAAAAATAGAAAAAGAGCCGAGACTCATCAGAAATTTCAAAAGAAATTATGTCTCTACAAAAAAAATGATGAAAGCCAAAAGAGCAATAGGAAGGAACCAATACATGAATATTAGGTTTCCTCACAAAAGAAGACTTTTCTCGTACAATTTCATCAAAAGTACCCGAGATAAAAAGTTGCATGATATAAAATGGAAGAGTAGTGGATGCCTAACTCCAAAAACAAGCCTACTTTCTCCAAAAAATAACCCACCTTTACCTAAGCCAAGCTACAACCCTCAAAGACCTCGAAAATGTGCATGAGTTTGAACTTTGATTAGTCGCTTAGAGTTCTTGCAAGCCTATGGAAAAATGTCAAGTTAACATGACCACTTCGGTATACTACTCAAGAACTAGCAACATTATGAGTATGGTAGTTACTCCGAAAGCACCAAAAGATGAAGAAGACATACAAGGACAAACACGAGATATCTCTTTCGCACTTCACAGATACATAACCACAGTTCACACTTCAACAGGGGCAACCCACTTCTCCCTAAGTTTATAACATGAAAGCAATGCTCCAGTGGAAATTGAGATTCCTTCATTAAGAGTCTCGACAGAATCCAAGTTTGAAGAAGCAGAATGGGTTCATATCTAACTTGATCAACTCAATCTCATCAAGCAAAAGAGAATGACAAGCTTGTGTCATGGTCAGGTATACCAACAGAGAGTCAATGGGGCATTTGACAAGAAAGTCCGTCCAAGACAGTTCAAGAAAGGCATAAGACTGCAATACTTGACTCTGCATGAAAGTGAAATTTCAAACAGAAGAGATCAACTCAGTCTTCTTTCTCCGATGCAAGGTCTTGTAAAGTCGAGATCATGAAGAAAGGTGGCATTGTTATGATTCAGTGGAATTTATTTATTTTCATTGCCATTATCTTAGTTTCAATTTGCGATTACCTCTTCAAGGGTTTTGCAACCAGTTGAAAAATTCCGCACTTTTGCGCGATTAATAAATTCTCACTTTCATTCATCTGCTTGTTAGCTTGCTTTTACATTCCAATTGTGTGCATTAGTGCTACTTATTTTTGACAAATAAAGCATCTAAACATTGTGAATAAAAAGCATTTGAAAATAGGGAACTGTTTTGAAATTAAAAGTGTCTGAAGGGAAACCAATGGCATACAGTAAGGTGCCCCGGTCTTAAATACACAAAATCATGGCAATCTCTTGATTCTATCAAATAAAGAAAGTTGTTGTTTCTCTTTGGAAGCCATTTTGAACATTTGTATCTCAACAAAAGGTTGCAAGGATCTCCATCTCAACAATGTCAGAGTTACTCAAATTTTCGGTGCCGGGAAATTCAAACTCCCTTCAACAGAAAGTCATGCATTCATGCATACAAATCCATGCATTCATCCACGCAAATTCATGCATTCATACAAACCCAAAAAAGAAAAGAAAAAAGATCACACAAACTTCTGCATATGATCAGATATTTCATCTGCATTAGTTTTGCATTTAGGCATCAGATATACATAATCATGCATTCATGAAACACAGGTTCGAAACGGTGTTTTAACAGGTTGCGAACTTGGATCTCTTATTCAGTGAAAAAGGTTGATGTACCTAATTCTCCAGTAAGATGGTTAATGAATCGTATTTTCTCAACAAAAAAGGTTGATGAATCTTTTCCCCAGTGAATTGGTCAACAAAGCATCATCCCCACCAGATCGGTCCGTGCACCACACTCTCAGTCAGAAAGTTTGATAGATCCTATCTCCAGTGTTTTGGTTGAGATGGCTATCTCCAGTAAGTCGGTTAGAACACCGCATCTTCAGCAAGTCGGTTATTAAACCAGTTTCCCCAGTAAGGTTGACTTATGCACAACATTCCTAGTGAATAGATCAATAAATCATTACCCAGTAAGCTTGTCAGCATACTGCATCCTCAGTAAATTTGGTACACCTTACCTCAGCAAGTTGGTTTCAGAATCATATCCCCAATAAAGTCAGCATACCGCATCTCCAACAAGTTGATTAATGGACCATGTTCCTCAGCAAGACAATTATCAAGCAGTTCTTTCAAAGTTTTGTTAAAGCCATGACAGAATATTCAACTTTCTCTCCTAGTGAGTTTCTTTCTTCAAAGATACCTCCAACTCTAGCAGAATACTCCAATATAAAGATCAGTCTTCACAGAAATTCAAGACAGTTCAGTCATCACTAAAAACTAAAGTACAACCTTCAGTGCTATCTTAGCTCGGTCCTCACTGAATATAAGAAAATTTCAGTCTTCACTGAATACCCAGAAAACAGAGTCTTAACTGTTATCTTAGTTCAGTCTTCACTGAAAATCAAGAAGGGCACAACCTTCACTTTTATCTTAATTCAGTCTTCAGTGAAAAGTCATGGAGAGTACAGTCTTCACTATTATCTTAATTCAGTCTTCACTGAAAGTCATGGAGAGTACAGTCTTCACTATTATCTTAGTTCAGTCTTCACTGAATTTCAGAAAGAAAGTTCAGTCTTCACTGAAAGTTAAAGAAGGTTCAGTCTTCACTGTTCGTCTCAAAAGTTCAGTCTTCACTGAATGTCAGAAAAAAGTTCAGTCTTCATTGTAAGTTAAAGAAGGTTCAGTCTTCATTGTCCGTCTTAAAAGTTCAGTCTTCACTGAAAGTCAGAAAGTAAGGTTCAGTCTTCACTGAAAGTTATGGAAGGTTTAGTCTTCACTGTCCGTCTCAAAAGTTCAGTCTTCACTGAAAGTTAGAAAGAAAGTTCAGTCTTCACTGGATGTTATGGAGGGTTCAGTCTTCACTTTCCGTCTCAGAAGTTCATTCTTCACTGAAAATCAGAAAGTTCGGTCTTCACTAAACACCAGAAAAAGTACAGTCTTCGTTGTCACCTCAATTCAGTCTTCGCTGAAAATTAAAAAAAGTTCGGTCTTTGTTAAATACTAGAAAAGTACAATACAATATTCGCTGTCATCTCAATTCTGTCTTTGTTGAAAACCACAAAAGTTCAGTCTTCACTGAAAGTCAAAAGAAGGTTTGCTGAAAATCAAGAAAGGTCCAGTCTTCACTGGCAATCAAAAGGAATTCAGTCTTCATTGTTCATCTCAAAAGTCTAGTCTTCACTGGCAATCAAAGGAAGTCTAACCTTCGTTGGCAATCATAGATTCAATCATCATTGTTAATCATTAAAGTTCAGTCTTCACTGGCAATCAAAGATCAACGCACCCGGACGGGAGAAGATCAGTTGTTTTTCTTTTGGAGTTAAAGCACCCGGGCGAAAGACAACTCTGTTTATTTTCGAATTCAAGCACCAGGGCGGAAGATGATTCAGTTTTCTATTTACATGATTCAAGCACCCGGGCGGGAAAAGATCATTTTTTTTTTTAGTTCAAGCACCCGGACGGGAGACGACTCGTTTCAAGATTCATGCACCCAGACGGGAGACGGTCATTTCATTCTCAGGTATCAAGTTCCTATTTCCTCCAGGTATGATTTCTACCATCATTTCTCATCAGCATTCATTTCACTACATCACTTTCGAGTATAAGACAATTAAATAGGGGCAGCTGTAATACCCTAATTTTGCACCTTTTTTAAAAAATATGTTATTTTTAAAATTGTTTCTTATTTTTATAAGAAATGCCCAAAAATAGTTTCAAAAATTTATTATCACGCCCTTCGGTAATTTTGCTCAAAATCATAAAAATATATTTCATTTCTTTTTCATCCGTTTATATTTATTTATCGTAGTTTAATCATTAAAAGTATCTCATCAATTGAACCAATTACATTGTGCCACCTCACCACCTTTTACTAATTATTCTCTTAATCACAAAACTACACATTATTACACTAATGCCATTTACCCTAATCTACTACTATAAATAGATTAAAATAATCAGATCAAATTTGAGCACAAACTCCAAAAAGAGCAGCACCACCATAAATACAAAAAACCACCGCGCAAGAATTCTTTTTCCGGCGGAGAACCACCACCAATCACCACCACGAAAAACTTCCAAAATCAACATTCAAACACTCTATTCTTATAGTTTGGACCCTCCTGAGTCCAAATCCGAAGTCAATTTCGCCAAAAAAGGACCGGAAAGTAACGAATCTGAGCTTCAAAGTCACGGCCGTAAATAAATTTTCCGATCCGGCCATTTCGAAAGCAAACGAAGGTAGATAGTAGTTTATTTTTGCTCTTGGAAGACTTCTGAAAATTTTCATTCATTTACTTTTCACAAAAACTCGCCGAAAACTCGTTTTAACGTTTAAACTCATTGGTTTGTTCTTGCTCCTTTTCGTTTTTTTTCGCTCATGATTTGTGAAATCTAATGACAAATCTATGATCTATGCATGAAAACGAGTAAATTGGTATATTTGGTTGTTGATTTTGATAAACTGAAACCACAATCGTGGTTCACCCGCACTCCTCCGTTCCCGTCCGCGTTTCTGTTGGTTGAAGGTAGAAGAAGATAGCAAGCCACGTGGCAGCGCGTGAGTGGCTGGAGCCAGTTACTCAAGCGCCCCCCCCCTTTTTCTCCCCACACCCCCCAGCTGGGTTAGTGGGTGAACCGGTTGGCTTGGATCCAACCAAAACCTGACCCGGTTCGTTTGCTGAAAATGGGTTTGGGCCTAATCTTTGTATTGGGCCCTGAATCCTAATTTTTTTGTTTGTTTTCTTTTTTTTGTTATTTTTAATTGGACCTCCTTATTACTATTTACACCCCTGCTGTTTTAATTATTTATTTTTGTTAAATTCAATTAAGTTGATTTTAAAAAATAAAAATGGATTAAAAATAAATAGTCTCTGACGCATGACTTTGGCTAATTTTTTTTAATTCGTAACTTTAGTTTGAAGCTTACATTTGGAAAACGGATTAAAAATAAATAGTCTCTAACGCATGACTTTGGCTAATTTATTTTTAATCCAAATCATTTAAACTTGAAACCTAGATCCTTCAAAAATAATGAGACGCATGACTCGTTCTGTCTCAGTTTCACTTTGACTTTTTACCTTGACTTTTTGGTTGACTTCTTACAGTTGATTTTCTCTCATTTGACTGAGTTGTGCTAATTACATGTAATCTCTCATTGACTTATTTCTCTTCTGTCTGATACATGATTACTCGTTTATATGTCTATATCCTGTGAATTTTTAATTGCTCCGCATCATCAATTGTATGTCATTCGTATTCATGCATTTGCATCTCTCTCTTCTTCTATCTTCTCTGGCCTGAATTCAAAAACTCTGAAAATACTATAAATAATCTATTGAATGAAACGGGGAGCGTCTGACGCATGACTTTTGTTTCCTGAGTAGCCCGGTACCTGCCGCATGGCTCGTGACTTAGGGTTATTCTCATTCACTAAACAATCTCTCAGAAAAAACTCTAAAAGACATTCAACTCACACAACTGTTTTTCCTGCCCTCTCAGAAAGTCATGCGTCAGACGCTCCCCGTTTCATTCAATAGATTATTTAGAGTATTTTCAGAGTTTTTGAATTCGGACCAAAAAAGAAAGAAAAATAAAAAGAAAAGTAGAAGATGAGAGAAATGCAAATGCATGAATGCGAATGACATATAATTAATGATGCTGATCAATTCAAAATTCATAAGATATGAACATATAATCAAGTAATCATGTATCAGACAAAGAGAAATAAATCATCAAGCAATTACATGTATTTAGCACAACTTAGTTAAATGAGAAAAGTCAATTGAAGAAAGTCAACATAAAAAGTTAACAAAAGAGAGTCAACGGAAAAGGTCAAACAGAAACTAAGACAGAACGAGTCATGCGTCAGGCTCTGCCTCATGATTTTTGAATGATCTATATTTCAAGTTTAAATGTTTTGAATTAAAAATAAATTAGCCAAAGTCATGCGTCAGTGACTATCTTATTTTTAATCCATTTTTCAATTCTAAGTTTCAAATCAAAAGCTCCGAATTAAAAATAAATTAGTCAAAGTCATGCGTCAGAGACTATTTTATTTTTAATCCATTTTTCAATTCTAATTTCAAGCTAAAGTTACGAATTAAAAATAAATTAGTCAAAGTCATGCGTCAGAGACTATTTATTTTTAATCGAATTTTTATTTTCAAAATCAAGTTAAATGAATTTAACAAAAATAAATAATTAAAACAGCAGGGGTATATCAGCAATTGTGGGGGTGCACAAAATAATCAGAAAAAAAACAAATAAAAAAACAAAATTGGGCCCAGAACAGGGTCTGGCCCAATAATCCTTCTAGCAAAACGGACCGGGTCGAGCGACCCATGGGTCCAACCCGACCCGGTCATTAACCCAGAACAAAAAAAAAGAACGGGGGGTGCAGAGAGAAGGTGGGGGGCGCGTGTGAGTAACTGGCTTCAGCCACTCACGCGTTGCCACCCAGAAAAGCTCGCGAGGGTAAACATGGTGGCCGCGCCATTGCCGGCGTCCACCAAGCTCAAAAGTTTAACAAAAATAACAAAATTATATACCAAATTGATAGTAATTTCACAAGGATCATGAATATATGATTATAATCCTCAATCAACAAACAAAATAAGCACAAACGAGTTCGAAAGTTTAGATCTAAAATTTTTCGGAAACGGTTTTCAACAGAGAAAATCACGATTCTACCAATACAAAGTTGTTCAGAGGAGCCTCAAGATCATGAATCTACCGTCCTTTACCTTCGTTTGAGCTTTAGGTGACCGAAATCAGAGTTTGTTTGTCGGCAGTGACTTCTGATGCTAGTTTAATGGCTTTCTGGTGGGTTTTTCGTGATTTGGACACCGGATTTAGATTCCTAGAGGTCCAAATAGTATAGATCAAGTGTTTGATCTTTAATTTTCGAAGATTTTTGAGATGGTGGTTGGTGGTGGTTCTCCGCCGGAAAAAGAATTCCGGCGCGGTGGTTTTTGTATCTATGGTGGTTCTAATCTTTTTGGAGTTTGTGCTCTCTTGATTCTAATTTTTTTAATTGTATTTATAGCAATAGATTAGGGTGAATGACATTAGTGTAATAAATGAGTAGTTTTGGGTTAAGAAGATAATTAGTGGAAAATGGTAATGAAAAAATGATTATGAGGTGAAAATGATGATGTGGCACATTGTAATTAGTTGATGGAAAATATATTTGTGACGAATAAAAATAAGCGAATTAAAATGAAATGGAATATATTTTTCTATGGTTTTAAACAAAATTAGCGGAGGACGTGAAAACATTATTTTTAAACTATTTTTGGGCGTTTCTTAAAAAATAAAAAACAATTTAAAAATAAAACATTTATTTAAAAAAAAAGAGCAAAATTAGGGTATTACAGCTGCCCCTATTTAATTATCTTGTACTCGAATGCGTAAATGACTTCCGTCTTTAGGCTCGTAGTAAAAGATAATTAAATACAAATGCCCTAATTTTATTATGTGAAAGTGATGTAATGAGATGAATGCTGATGGGAGATAAGGGTTGAAATCATACCTGGAGGAATTAGGAACTTGATACCTGAGAATGAAATGACCGTCTCCCGCCTGGGTGCTTTGATCTTGAAACGAGTCGTCTCCCGTCTGGGTGTTTTACCTCAAAAAGAAAACAAATGATCTTCTCCCGCCCGGGTGCTTGAATCATGTAAAAAGAAAACTGAATCGTTTCCCGCCCGGGTGCTTGAATTCAAAAATAAACAGAGTTGTCTCCCGCTCGGGTGCTTTAAACTCCAAAAGAAAAACAACTAATCTTCTCTCGCCCGGGTGCGTTGATCTTTAATTGTCAGTGAAAACTAAACTTTTCTTTGTTTGCTAGTGAAGACTGGACTTTTGAGATGAACAATGAAGATTGAATTCTTTCTGATTGCCAGTGAAGACTGGACTTTTCTTGATTTTCAGCAAACTTTCTTTTGACTTTCAGTGAAGACTGAACTTCTCTAGTTTTCAATAAAGACTGAACTGAGATAACAGCGAAGACTGTACTTTTTCTAGTATTCAGCGAAGACTAAACATTTCTTAATCTTTAGCGAAGACTGAATTTTCCCTGGGGTTCAGTGAAAACCGAACTTTCTGATTTTTAGTGAAGACTGAACCTTCTTTAACTTTCAGTGAAGACTGAACTTTCTTTCTGACATTCAGTGAAGACTGAACTTTTCTTTGTTCGCCAGTGAAGACTGGACTTCTGAGATGAACAATGAAGACTGAATTCCTTCTGATTGCCAGTGAAGACTGGACTTTTCTTGATTTTCAGCAAACTTTCTTTTGACTTTCAGTGAAGACTGAACTTCTCTGGTTTTCAACAAAGACTGAACTGAGATAACAGCGAAGACTGTACTTTTTCTAGTATTCAGCGAAGACTAAACTTTTCTTAATCTTTAGCGAAGACTGAATTTTCCCTGGGGTTCAGTGAAAACCGAATTTTCTGATTTTTAGTGAAGACTGAACCTTCTTTAACTTTCAGTGAAGACTGAACTTTCTTTCTGACATTCAGTGAAGACTGAACTTTTTGAGATGGATAGTGAAGACTGACCCCTTCTTTAAATTTCAGTGAAGACTGAATTAAGATTACAGTGAAGACTGTACTCTCCATGGCTTTCAGTGAAGACTGAATTAAGATAACAGTGAAGACTGTACCCTCCATAACTTTTAATGAAGACTGAATTAAGATAACAGTGAAGACTGTACCCTCCATAACTTTCAGTGAAGACTGAATTAAGATAACAGTGAAGATTGTACTTTCTATGATTTTCAGTGAAGACTGAACTAAGATGACATTAAAGATTGTACTTTTCTTGTATTCAGTGAAGACCGAGCTGAGATAGCACTGAAGGTTGCACTTTAGTTTTCAGTGATGACTGAACTATCTTGATTTTCAGTGAAAACTGATCTTTGTATTGGAGTATTCTGCTAGAGTTGGAGGTATCTTTGAAGAAAGAAACTCAATAGGAGAGAAAGTTGAATGTTCTGCCATGGCTTTAACAAAACCTTGAAAGAACTGCTTGATAATTGTCTTGCTGAGGAACATGGTCCATCAATCAACTTGTTCGAGAAGCGGTATGCCGACTTTATTGGGGATATGGTCCAGAAACCAACTTTTTGAGGTAAGGTGTACCAAATTTACTGAGGATGTAGTATGCTGACGGGCTTACTGGGTAATGATTTATTGATATGTTCCCTTGGAATGTTGTGCATAAATCAACTTTACTAGGGAAACCGGTTTAATAACCAACTTGCTGAAGATGTGGCATTCTAACCGACTTACTAGAGATAACCATCTCAACCAAAATAGTGGAGAAGTGATCTATCAAACTTTCTGTCTGAGAGTGTGGTGCATGGACCGATCTGGTGGGGATGATGCTTTGTTGACCAATTCACTGGGGAAAAGATTCATCAACCCTTTTTGTTTGAGAAAATTTGGTTCATTAACCATCTTGGTTGAGAATTAAGTACATCAACCTTTTTCACTGTAAGAGATCCAAATTCGCAACCTGTTAAAACAACATTGCGAACCTGTGTTTCATGAATGCATGATTATGTGATCTTTCTTGGGTTTGTATGGATGTATGAACTTGCGGTATGAATGCATGAGTTCGTATGCATGAATGCATGACTTTATGAGTTTCTATTGAAGAGAATTTGAATTTCCCGGCACCGAGAATTTGAATAACTTTGTCATTGTTGAGATGAGGACCCTTGCAAGCTTCTGTTGCAGAACAGGTGTTCAAAAAGGCTTTTAAAGTAGAACAACAGCTTTCTTTATCTGATGGAATCAACGAATTGCCATGATTTTGTGAATTTAGGACTGGGGCACCTTACTGTATGCCATTGGTTTCCCTTCAAACACATCAAGTTTTTCAAAACAATTCCCTATTTTCAAATGCTTTATATTCACAATGTTTAGATGCTTTATTTGTCAAGAAATAGTAGCACTAATGCACACAATTGGAATGTAAAAGCAAGCTAACAGACATATGAATGAAAATGAGAATTTATTAATTGCGCAAAAGTGTGGAATTTTTCAACTGGATGCAAAATCCCTTGAAGAGGTAATTGCAACTTGAAACCAAGATAATGGCAATAAAAATAAATGAATTCCACTGAATGATAACGATGCCATCTTTCTTCATGATCTCGACTTTACAAGACCTTGCTTCAGAAGAAGAAAACTAAATCGATCTCTTTTGTTTAAAGTTTCGCTTTCACGTATTACAGTCTTATGCCTTTCTTGAACTGTCTTGGACGAACTTTCTTATCAAAAGCCCCATTGACTCTTTGTTGGTGCACCTGACCATGCCACAAGATTGTCATTCTCTTTTGCTTAATGAGATTAAGCTGGTCAAGTTATATATGAACCCATTTTGCTTCCTCAAACTTGGATTCTATCGAGACTCTTAATGAAGGAATCTCAATTTCCACTAGGAGCACTGCTTTCATGTTATAAACTTAGGGAGAAGTGGGTTGCCCCTGTTGAAATTTGAACTGTCGTTCTGTTATTTGTGAAGTGCAAAGGAAACATCTCATAAATGTCCTTGTATGTCTTCACCCTCTTTTGGATGCTTTCAGAGTAATCACCCAAACATCTGTTTGTTGAGTAGCACACCAAAGTGATCACCCTCACTTGACATTTTGCCATAGGCTTGCAAGAATTCTAAGCGACTAGTCAAAGTTCAAACTCATGCACATTTTCGAGGTCTTTGAGGGTTGTAGCTTGGCTTAGGTAAAGGTGGGATATTTTTGGAGAAAGTATGTAGGCTTGTTTTTGGAGTTAGGCATCCACTACTCTTCCATTTTATATCATGAAACATTTTACCTTTGGGGTACTTTTGATAAACTTGTGTAAGAGAAGAATTTACTTTTGTGAAGAAACCTAATATTTATGTATTGGTTCCTTCCTATTGCTCTTTTGGCTTTCATTTTGGTTTTTTTTTTCATTTCATTTTTTTTGTAGAGACATAATTTCTTTTGAAATTTCTGATGAGTCTCGTCTCTTTTTTCTATATATTTTTTTTTTGTGTGATAGCTTTCTTTGTGTACTACCTAAAACTTTTGATGTTGGTAGTTCTATGATCAACATTGATTTTGATTGTTGCTAAAGACAAGAGTATTACAGCTTCTACCTAACTCCAAGGGGGGTAAACAGATGTAATCTTTTGGTCTATAGGCTTGTAATGTGGTTTGCCACTGAAACAAAGGATATTTCTTTTTCTGGCTCAAAGTTGGTTAAGCAAAGGATAATGACATTTATAAGGGTGGCTTGAAAGGCTCTTGGTACCAAAAAAGTGCCTCAATGTGCATGGGTCTGAACCAATTAATCAGCAGAGAATTAAGGCAAGTTCTAGAAAAATGCCAAATGCCCCTTGACATTGACAGTTCGATCCTTTTGTGTTTTTCGATGGCTTGAGGACATATGTGGTGATCAAGGCACGCTTGACATATTGCCCCATCATTTCTCAACCGAAGGGTATGACCTTGTAACAAAAGGTGCCCCTTGGGTAATGACTGTGGTTTTCCTTCACAACCTTAGGTGTTTGACTTCTTTTCTCTTTTTCATCAATCACCAGATCGATCACATCTACTGGTTCATGATGAGTTTGAGTCATTCTTTGCTCTCGAAGCAGCTGGACCAACTTTCTCTTTCATATCATGTTGTGGGGAGGCGCCCAATTTGACCTCTTTCTTCATCAGTTCCCAGATCGATCACATCCACTTGTCACCGATGAAGTTCAAGCATTTTATGCTCTTGATCCAACAGTCAGACTAACTCTTCGACAAAGTTTGCAATCCGAAACCATGAGGAATTATGGCAATGCTATGATTCAATAGATTCACTTCTGAATGATTTTTTTTTTGAATTTGATTGAATGCAAAAGTGTTTTATGATATGCAAGAAGTTATTGCCATTTTATTATTATCTTTTTAAAACTGGAAAAAGAAAGAATAAATAAGACAGAAATTGCACACAAAACTACTTTTTATTCATTGATAATTAAAGCATTCAAACAAAGTATTCATTACAAGCATAATTTGAAAATGACAAAACTACTTTAAAAGTAAAGTGATTTCAAAAATTCCAACAGCCTTCTAGTTTGCAAATAGTGTGTTTGAGGAACACAGGTGCACCATATCTTGACTATTTCCATTATTCTCTTCATCATTTATGATGGCAATCTGATCTTCACTTGAAACCCACACTGGAGAAACATGCTGAATGCCCCACTTATTGTTTATCTTTCATAACCGGCCCACCTTCCTCGAAGGACAATAATTGCTTATCAAGAAGTTCTTGCACTTTGTACTTAAAGGCTTTGCAGTCGTCAGTGGAATGACCTTCAGTTCCTGCATGATACTCACATTTGGCATTGGCATCATACCAAGCTGGAAATGGTGCAGTTTTGGGTTTCATGGCCCTAGCAGTTTCCATTCCACTTTGTACCAGATAAGGAAGAAGTTGACTGTATGGCATTGAAATCGGATCAAGGACCTTTTTGGGCTGTTGCTGAGCCGGTCGTTCCTTCTGAGTTTTTCGAGGCACATGATTCATTTGCATTTGATATGGATATCCGGGAAATTGCTGAGTTTTCTGAGTTTTTTTGGGCTGTTTGATTTGCATAAAAAGAAATTAACCGCATACAAGAAAAGATTACCGCATGTTGAACAGAAAAGGGAAAAAGAATTTTTTACTATTTGGCTTAACGAGAGAGGCTCTCGCTCCTATGTATCCCCCAAGTACAATGAGGATGTCAAAGCTCACGTAGTTCTTCCTGAAAAAAAAAGTTTGTTTGTTGGTTGTTTTTAATGAACAACGCTTTTGTCGCATTCCACTGATACGACAGTTTGCTTGTATGCTCAACTGAGGCTTAAGCGTTTGTCTGTATCAGGGGAATGGATAAAACATCGTCTTTTTAAGAAAAGAAGTGAAAAAAGATTTGAAATGAAAAAAAAAAGTTGACTGCGCAAGGGCAGGAAAAACAATTGTGTGAGTTGAATGTCTTTTAGAGTTTTTTCTGAGAGATTGTTTAGTGAACGAGAATAGCCCTAAGTCGCGAGCCATGCGGCAGGTACCGAGCTACTCAAGAAACGAAAGTCATGCGTCAGACGCTCCCCGTTTCATTCAATAGATTATTTAGAGTATTTTCAGAGTTTTTGAATTCAGACCAAAAAAGAAAGAAAAAGAAAAAGAAAAGTAGAAGATGAGAGAAATGCAAATGCATGAATGCGAATGACATATAATTGATGATGCTCATCAATTCAAAATTCATAAGATATGAGCATATAATCAAGTAATCATGTATCAGACAAAGAGAAATAAATCATCAAGCAATTACATGTATTTAGCACAACTTAGTTAAATGAGAAAAGTCAACTGAAGAAAGTCAACATAAAAAGTCAACAAAAAAGAGTCAACGGAAAAGGTCAAAGTGAAACTGAGACAGAACGAGTCATGCGTCAGGCTCTGCCTCATGATTTTTGAATGATCTATATTTCAAGTTTAAATGTTTTGAATTAAAAATATTATGTTAATTATTCTCAATTTCTAGTTATTTTTTCTGTAATTGACTTAGGAATGGTCTGATGTAAGTTTATTGATTGGCCAAAGGTGTTGCTATTAGTTAGGCACTTGTCTTAAAGAGTTGGAGGGATAGATAAGGCTTAATTTCACATTAGGTCCCTTATGTTTATTTTAGATTTCAAGTTGGTCTTTTAGTTTAAATTTTTGTTGAAATTTGAGTAGTGTGATAACTATTTGATATTTATCAATGAGATATCTATAAATAATGACACATTATATCAAAAAAGAAAAAATTGGCTCATTAAATGTGTCAAAGTGGAGGGAAAAATTTAGGAGTAAGTGATTGTAAATCTTACAACTTTTAAAAATTAAATTATTAATTAGATGAGATGAGATATCTATAAATATTGACACATTATACCCAAAAAGAAAAAATTGACTCATTAAATGTGTCAAAATGGAGAGAAAAATTTAGGGTTAAGTCATGTAAATCTTACAACTTTTAAAGATTAAAGATAAGAGGTTTTTTAGTATTTTTATTTTAATGAATTGTTTTAATACAATTATAAACATTATAGATAATGATAGTCAAAAATATAATTGACTATCAAATTAAAAAGCTAAAATTGGTCATCTCTATATGCAATATAGTGACTATTAAAAAAAATGCCAAAATTGAAGGAAAAATTTAAAATTGAACATATTCAACAATTCTTAAAAATAATTTATCCATCTAATTAAAAAGCTAAAATAGGTCATGTCTGCGTGTGTAATTGTCCTTAAAAAAATTCAGCAGTGAATAAGGTATTTTTTCCGTAAATTAATTTTTCCATGAGCAACAACTTATTCAGTGTATAATTGCTATTTTTAATATTGTCAATTCAAGAGTTTAAAATTCATAATAATTAAATTTATTCTTTAAAAATATTTTATAGTTTTTTTTGTGGTCATGTAGTAAGTTAGCATTTTTAAATTATTGTTCTTTTTTGTACCCAAACAAAAAAAGACCTTTATTTATATTCTTATTTGTTGGGCAAAAATCTTTTTTTCCTATAAAGGTCCAAAATCTATTATCATATTTTTTAAAGGCTATACCATCATTATCATTCAGCAACACATATTTTAATCCAACGGTTAAAAACTATTCCTTTATTTTATTTTAATCTCAACCTTCCATTCTTATTTAACCCTAATTGTCACTAAAAGTTTCTCCCACATCTCTCACAAGCAGCCTCCCTTTACCATTATCTCTTCATTATCTCCCACATCTCTCTCTCTCTCTCTCTCTCTCGCTCTCTCTCTAAGTAACAAATTAGAGAAAGCTCGCTATTTCTCACCAAACTGTAGCCGCCGTAATTGTGCAGCCTTTGACCTCCTCTGTTCATGCTTCAGCCACCGTGGTCACGAGCACTACATCATTGAACTCCTCATGATTTTGTCTTCAAAACTCATCTAAAGGTGAAAATGTTATCTTTATCTCATCATTTTTCATCTTCTTTTCATCTTTTGTGTTTTAGATTCTCTTAGAAAAAGAAAAACATCAAAAAAATTGTGGAAGAAAAGTACAATCTTAAGAAAGAAAGAAAGAAAGAAAGAAAAAGAAGAAGCATCAAAACTTTATTTATTTTGATTCTTCACCTCTTATTCTCATTTCTTTTTCTCTCTCTCTCTCTCTCTCTCTCTCTCTATGTGTATGTCTCTTTGTGTTATTTTTTAGATCTGCTATTTTTTTTTCCTTTTCCATTTTTTAATAATCTTGATTGTCTATTTATTTTATGAAATGGGTGTGAAATATGAATAGATTTAATTTTTTTTGATTTTATTTGATTATTTTCAAGACATTCTATTATGTGTCTCATATGTATTTTATGGATCTGTTTAAATAATATTTTAACTATCAAAAATATATTATGTTTGTAGAGTTTTATATATCTACTATTATATTTCTTTTTTAAAAAATTCCTAGTATATAAATCTATAATGTTTTATATTTTATCTTTAGAATCTTCTATATTTTAATTTATGGTAGAAAAATCATCTCTTTGTTTATTTATTTATTAGTTTTTAATTAGTAAATCTATAATTTTAACCATTTCAAGTTAGTATTTTCGATGTACTGAACCTATTTAGATGAATGAATCTCGAATTTTTAGTCAAAAAACACCTAACATATTAATTGCTCGATTTTGACCTATTAATTTTGTACCTTTTGTATTTCTAGTCTTCGTTGACTTTTGACATAAACATTAATATATAAAATTAATATTACTTTTTAAAATAAGATTTAACCTAATTTGAAAATTAATTTGAAATATATTTATTCCTCTCTAGTTTGACTTCTCTTTTCTTTAGTTTACTTGGTTATATATACAAATTTTTCTGCTATAAAAAATTCTATCTCATTTCACTGACAATTTGCCTACCAACTTCTCTTCTTCTTTTCTCATTCTAACTAGACTACTCTCTATGGATAATATGTTAATCTCTTTTAGATTGATGATTGTTCCTATCTATTAAATTCACATATTTTTGATGAAATGGGTAAATTTATTTTTCATATTTCAGAGTGCTCATTTCAAACTGGGAAGTAACAAAGGTGTCATCTATGTATAGATATACAAGAAGACCATTGAAACAAATTAATAAAAGGTACGTGAAATATTGGTAATTGATATTTTTGAGAGTTCTACCTAGTATCGTCAATTTTGGTTGTGTTTACTTTCTTTATATGTTTGAGAAAATAAATTAACATGTTGAAAATTTGTAATATTTTTAGTTGTTAATGCTTGTGAAACTAGACACCTAGACATTGCTTTTGGCCACAAATTTCAATTATCTTAAAAAAAAATTTGTCAAATTAATTTTTTTTTGTCAAAAGACAAATAAACAATTAATCATGATTTAAGTATTGGGCATATTTATTTTGACCAAAACTATTGTTAGGTATATTATATTTTAATAAATATTAATATGTTCATTTAGTTATGTTTCTTGATTATTTAGTAATTTTTATATTAAATTATTATAAAATGTGGTCCTAAAATAATATATATTTCATATGATTTACTTTTCTAATACTTTGTATTTTAATATAATATTTTATATTTGAAAAATAATTATACTTGTTATACTTATTATAAAAAATAAAATACAAGGGAAAATTCAATCTCATAACAACAGTCTCTTGGGGATTATGGTGTTAGTTAGTCCATATTGTTACTCTCGATATTCTTTTGGACTCTCAGAAAAGTGGATTAAAGCACATGCTAGTTCAACTTGATGTGGTGGAGAAGTGGAACTTTTGTGATTCGATCAATTATAATGATATAAGATATTCACACATTAGGTAAAAAAAAATTAAATTTAATTTTCAAATGATAGTCTCATATCTAGTATATAAATTAAAAGTACAATATTGAATATACTTATTATGAACATAAAAAATAGAGAAAATATATTAATTTATCGATTGAAATTATGATTAATTACAAAACCTTGTAATCTATATAAGTCATCAACTTTATTACCCAAACCAATTATCTTTTGGAATTTGAAATCATGTAAATCAATTCATGATCATTAAAAACAATGGAGCAGTTTATTGAATGGCAAAATTTGGATAAATATATCAAGTTAAGATTGAAATCATGAGAGGTAAAGTAGCATAACGTTTTAGTTAAAGCTTTCAGTTTTAGCCACACATTTTTAAGACATAAAAATTCCTCACTAGATATGACCCATCTTCGCTCTCTCACTACATACAACATGTTTTCAGTGGATGCAAGGAGAATCTTCGCTTAGATGTTTGCATCATTGAATTTATGGATTATGGATTGCCTGTCTTTGACATTTCCATGCATGTAAAGAATTTCTTCATCCTCAGCCCATTTAAAAGCCGACATTAATTGGTCTATAATTGAGCGTAGAGGACAGAGGAATTGGCTGAACAAAAGAACTTTCTCATTAGGAGCAGCACACAGACTAACCAACTGCACCAAAAACCTTGTTTTTCCGCCTGCGTTGTAATCCAATCTAAGCTTTTCTAAGTGGTTCTTGTCGATCGCAAATTCTTTTTCTTCCAAAAGTTTGCATTCAAGGAAAAGAGACGAATGGAATGACATCATTGTCTAATTATTCTTAAAGACCATTCTATTTTTCGAACTTTTAAGACTCTGAAGAATTTGCTTATGAAAACTGCCAAGCTTCAAAAGCAATACACATTCTCTTAACCCGGGAAACTTCTTTTGAAAGATCTCGCCTTTGTGAACATGAACGAACGGATCCATAAACAGCTTCAACTGTTGATTATTATCATCAGAAGAAACATTTCCTGTTTTACTATTCCCAAAATAAGGTTCCCAACTCAACTCTTTCGAGGCCTTTTTATATTCATGCTTCTGGCAAAAATTTTTCAGATAATGCGGTAACATGTTAGGAAAAGTTGGCTTCACAAGGCTCAAAGTGTTATAAAGTTCCAAGAAATTGTTGTAGAAATAAGTTCCCGAAAGAATAATTCGCTTCTTTGTTAAAATTTCCAAAAAAACCTTCCAAATACCACTTCTTTGTTTCTCGGCGTGTGTCCTTCATCTAACACCAATAAACCAGGTTTTTCGCGCAAAAATTTCTCATTTATTTTCTTTTCACCTGATTTGCTTGATTTTTCTTTTTCTCATTTTCATATTTGCTTCTCACGTCTTCAGATACTCCGCCAACAAGTTTTTGGTACAAAGTGTAACTGATACTAAGAATGCTATTTTCTTTGAACCAAGAAAATAGTTTCACTATTTGCGTATCGTCCGTACTATGTTTTTCTTTAGACCAACTAAGCAAATTAACAGCAGCATCGTGCTCATTACCAGATAACTCAGGATTGTTCAAATTGTAAAATGGAACCCCAATGTCCCATTTTTGAACTCATCTTCCCAAGTGCGTAACAAATTCACAAGGGAAATGATAACCGGACAACATTGCGGAAACATTTTCAAATAAGACATGAGAAACACTATTTTCAACCTTGTTTTAGGAGTTTTTTAACTTTTGAAGTTCGATGCTTCCTGCCATGTTTTTCCAAATGACTTCAAAGCCTTCTTATTGATGCAAATACAAGGTTTCTTTCACATCAGGAATTTGGTCCAAAACTGTACCTTTTTTATGATGGATCTAAGAGTGACACTCTAAGTCTTAGTTCAATGTTTCCGATGGAGATTTAGACGTCAATGTCCATCATAAAAAGGCACAATTTGGGACCTAATTCCTGATGTGAAAGAAACCTTGTATCCACATCAACAAGAAGGCTTTGAAGTCATTTGGAACAACATGGCTGGAAGCATCGAACTTCAAAAGTTTAAAAATACCGATCATGACAAAAAGGATGGCTGCATTATTTCACATGCTCTTGGAACTAGAAAAACAAGGTTGACAATAGTGCTTCGCATGACTTATTTGAAAATGTTCCCGCAATGTTGTCTAGTTATCATTGCTCCTGCGAATTTGTTACACACATGGGAAGATGAGTTCAAAAATGGGACATTGGAGTGTTCCATTTTACAATTTGAACAATAATGAGTTATCTGGTAATGAGCACAATGTTGCTGTTAATTTGCTTCATTGGTCTAAAGAACAACATAGTACGGAAGATACGCGAATAGTGAAATTGTTTTCTTGGTTCAGCGAGAAAGGCATTCTTGGTATCTGTTACACTTTGTACCCAAAACATGTCAGTGGAGTAGAATCTGAAGACGTGAGTAGCAAATCTGAAAATCAGAAAAAGTAAAACATAGCAAGTTTGGAGAAAATGAAATGAAATGAGAAATTTTTGCGCGAAAAAACCTAGTTTATTGGTGTTAGATGAAGGACACACGCCGAGAAACCAAAGAAGTTGTATTTGGAAGGTGTTTTCGGAAATTTAACGAAAAAAGAAATTATACTTTCGGGAACTCCTTTTTAGAACAATTTCTTGGAACATTATAACACTTTGAGCCTTGTGAAGCCGTCTTTTCCTAAGATGTTACCGCATAATCTAAAAAAGTTTTGCCAGACGTAGGAATATAAAAAGGCCTCAAAAGAGTTGAGTTGGGAACCTGATTTAGAGAATAGTAAAATGGGAAATGTTTCTTTTGATGATAATATTCGACATATGAAGCTGTTTATGGATCCATTTGAAGCTAGACAGTTTTCTTTAGCAAATTCTTAAGAGTTTTAAAAGTTCGCAGAACGCAATGATCTTTAAGAATAATCAGACAATGACGTCAATCCATCAGTCTCTTTTCCTTGAATGCAAACTTTTGGAAGAAGAAAAATTTGCAGTCGACAAGGACCAGTTAGAAAAACTTAGATTGGATTACAACGCAGGCGGAAAAACAAGGTTTTTGGTGGAGTTGGTTAGTCTTTTTGGTGCTGCTAATGAGCAAGTTCTTGTGTTCACCCAATTCCTCCGTCCTCTACGCTTAATTATACACCAATTAATGTCGGCTTTCAAATGGACCAAAGATGAAGAAATTCTTTACATGCATGGAAATGTTATGGACATGCAATCCATAATCCATAAATTCAGTGATGCAAACAGCCGTGTTAAGATTCTCCTTGGATCCACTGAAAACTAGGTCTTATCTAGTGAAAGAGTGAGAGAGCCAAGATGGGTAATATGGGTAATCTATTTCCATTGAAAATTTTTAAACTAATTTTTCATTGGTATCAGGCACATCCACTTTAACCACCATGTACAATACACCTTCCTACCGCAGAGATTGACATTGCTGGATAAAAATAAGCACTGACAGGTTGTTTTTTCTTTATCAATGAGTAGATGAGATCTAAGTTATTTGAAACTCATATTAAACAAGAAGGTTGCTGGATCGAATTAGAATTGTAGTAAACTCTAGATTAAATTGAATGTCGCTGGAGGTTAATCAAAAGCAACATGAACGAGGAAAATGCTTTTAGAAAATCAGTACTAATAAACCAATATTGCATAAATTCAAAAAGAAATGGTTAATTTTAAAAATTAGAGTCTATTTCATTAGATTTATTAAGAATTATTAGTATTGCATAAATCACAAGAAATGATACTCTGACTTCGTTATCACATGTTGGAAAGTACTATAATAGCGTGTGAAAATCTTCAACAATGATGATGATGGTAGAGAAAGTCATGTTCAAGTTTCTGAAATATCGGAGAGGAATAGCAAAGTGGAAAAGGCATGTGATGTTTTTATTTCAGTATTCTAATCTCATCCATTTACTTTGTTCTAATGGTTGAAAATGGCATTTATCATTCACATAAAATAACTATTTTCTGTAGATATGAACCCATTAAAAATGAATAATTATCGATAACATTATTAAGGAAACTATTTCAAGTTTCAGAACGAAAACATACTAAGTCAAAAAATAAACATCTATAACATACAAGACAAGTCATAATAAGTCACATAAGACAAAAATATAACTTAAGTAATAACCATCAACATAACATTAAGAAGCCTCACTACAACCAGCCCTGTAACACCCGGCGCAAGCACAAAATAATATTGCAATGAAGCCGCCACCATATTTTATTTATCCCACGAGGGGAAAGGAAAATAATGATAAAACCTTGAAAAGTCGGGTTCGGGAGTTGGTTACATGAGGGCAAGACGTTAACACCCCCTCATATCCGTTGTACTCAACGGGAACCATTTGAGGAAATTTGGTTCTCATAAAAAGAAATTAACCGCATACAAGAAAAGATTATCGCATGTTGAACAGAAAAGGGAAAAAAGAGTTTTTTATTATTTGGCTTGACGAGAGAGGCTCTCGCTCCTACGTATCCCCTTTAATACCCTAATTTTGCACCTTTTTAAAAAATATTTTATTTTTAAAATTGTTTCTTATTTTTATAAGAAATTCCCAAAAATAGTTTCAAAAATTTATTTTCACGCACTTCGGTAATTTTGCTCAAAATCATAAAAATATATTTCATTTCTTTTTCATCCGTTTATATTTATTTATCGTAGTTTAATCATTAAAAGTATCTCATCAATTGAACCAATTACATTGTGCCACCTCATCACCTTTTACTAATTATTCTCTTAATCACAAAACTACACATTATTACACTAATGCCATTTACCCTAATCTACTACTATAAATAGATTAAAATAATCAGATCAAATTTGAGCACAAACTCCAAAAAGAGAAGCACCACCATAAATACAAAAAACCACCGCGCCGGAATAAACTCCCGGCCGAGAACCACCACCAATCACCACCACGAAAAACTTCCTAAATCAACATTCAAACACTTGATTCTTATAGTTTGGACCCTCCTGAGTCCAAATCCGAAGTTAATTTCGCCAAAAAAGGACCGGAAAGTAACGAATCTGAGCTTCAAAGTCACGGCCATAAATAAATTTTCCGATCCGGCCATTTTGAAAGCAAACGAAGGTAGATAGAGGTTTATTTTTGCTCTTGGAAGACTTCTGAACATTTTCATTCATTTACTTTTCACAAAAACTCGCCGAAAACTCGTTTTAACGTTTAAACTCATTGGTTTGTTCTTGCTCCTTTTCGTTTTTTTTCGCTCATGATCTGTGAAATCTAATGACAAATCTATGATCTATGCATGAAAACAAGTAAATTGGTATATTTGGTTGTTGATTTTGATAAACTGAAACCACAATCGTGGTTCACCCGCACTCCTCCGTTCCCGTCCCCGTTTCTGTTGGTTGAAGGTAGAAGAAGATAGCAAGCCACGTGGCAGCGCGTGAGTGGCTGGAGCCAGTTACTCACGCGCGCCCCCTTTTTCTCCCAACACCCCCAGCTGGGTTAGTGGGTGAACCGATTGGCTTGGATCCAACCAAAACCTGACCCGGTTCGTTTGCTGAAAATGGGTTTGGGCCTAATCTTTGTATTGGGCCCTGAATCCAATTTTTTTTTTGTTATTTCTGATTGCACCTCCTTATTACTATTTACACCCCTGCTGTTTTAATTATTTATTTTTGTTAAATTCAATTAAGTTGATTTTAAAAAATAAAAATGGATTAAAAATAAATAGTCTCTGACGCATGACTTTGGCTAATTTTTTTTAATTCGTAACTTTAGTTTGAAGCTTAGATTTGGAAAACAGATTAAAAATAAATAGTCTCTAACGCATGACTTTGGCTAATTTATTTTTAATTCGGAGCTTTTATTTGAAACTTAGACTTGAAAAATGGATTAAAAATAAATAGTCTCTGACGCATGACTTTGGCTAATTTATTTTTAATCCAAAACATTTAAACTTGAAACCTAGATCCTTCAAAAACAATGAGACGGAGCCTGACACATGACTCGTTCTGTCTCAGTTTCACTTTGACTTTTTACCTTGACTTTTTGGTTGACTTCTTACAGTTGACTTTCTCTCATTTGACTGAGTTGTGCTAAATACATGTAATCTCTCGTTGACTTATTTCTCTTCTATCTGATACATGATTACTTGTTTATATGCCTATAACCTGTGAATTTTTTTAATTGCTCCGCATCATCAATTGTATGTCATTCGTATTCATGCATTTGCTTCTCTCTCTTCTTCTATCTTCTCTGGCCTGAATTCAAAAACTGTGAAAATACTCTAAATAATCTATTGAATGAAATGGGGAGCGTCTGACGCATGACTTTCGTTTCCTGAGTAGCCCGGTTCCTGCTGCATGGCTCGCGACTTAGGGCTAATCTCGTTCACTAAACAATCTCTCACACAACTGTTTTTCCTACCCTTGCGCAGCCAGCTTTTTTTCAACTTAAATCTTTTACACTTCTTTTTTTTAAAAAAAGGACGATGTTTTATCCATTCCCCTGATACGGACAGACACTTAAGCCTCAGTCGAGCATACAAGCAAACCGTCGTATCAGTGGAATGCGACATAAGCGTTGTTCATTAAAAACAAACTTTTTTTCAGGAAGAACTACGTGAGCTTTGACTTCCTCATTGTACTTGGGGATACGTAGGATCGAGATCGTAATCTCGTCAAGCCAAATATTAAAAAACTCTTTTTTCCTCTTCTTAGTTTAATATGCGGTAATGTACTTTTTTTATGCGGTTAATTCAGTTTATGCAAACCAAATTCCTCGAATGGTTCACGTTGAGTACAACGGATATGAGGGGGTGTTAACGTCTTCCCCTCATATAACCAACTCCCGAACCCAACTCTTAAAGGTTTTATCATTATTTTCCTTTCCCTTCACGTGATAAATAAAATATGGTGGTGGCTTCATTGCAATATTATTTTGTGCTTGCGCCTAGTGTTACAGCTTGGCGACTTCACTGGGGACAATTATGTAGAGAGTTAAGCCTAGTTTGAGGCTTTTTGGTTTGCTTATTCCAGGTTAGCCGTATCTTCCCTATGTTTTACTTTACCGCAAAATATTGAACTGTCTGGATTTGCTGGATTTGTCTTCTCTTCTACTCCTTTTTTTTCTTTTTGCCTTCATGGCTTGGTTCTTGGTTACTGTGTGTTTGGTTCATCACCGGACCCGAGAGAAACCTAGGATCAGTTGAGGAATTTTTGCATTGGGCTCTCTGACGCATGATTTTGAGTTCCATTGTAGAAATTCCGCTCAGAGTAGATTCCCTTGGAAAGGTTGGGCTCCCTGCCGCATGGCTTCGGGTTCAATTTTTTCCTTGTGGGGTTTGCAACTCTGGGGGCCTTTTATCCAGTCTAGGCATCCGAAACTTTTGTCTAGGGACCACCGTCTAGAACCCGTGTCGAGGTTATGATTTGACTCATCCAGTTGATGTTATGATCTCGCTCAGATCAGGTTGCTTTTTGGGAAAAAGTAATCAACGATTTTGAGAACCGCGTCAACCTAGAACAACATGTGAGAGGGATGGGTTACAGGTAACTTTGGACTTTTGGCCTCAGAGATTCCATTTTGATAATGACCAAATTGTTGAAAGAAGTTGTGACTTTGAGATCAAGTTCGCCGAATTATACCATTGTGCAACAGTGGATCCATACATGCATTGCATTCATGACATCCATGTATTCATGAAAATAATTATGCATATTCATCTTGCATACATTTCCAAAAACAAATGTGAAAAAGTTTTTGCAAAAAAATCATGCATTTTCAATGATAAAAAAAAATCATGCATTTTTCAATCAAGAAATCTCATTTTCATTTATTCATACCAACAGTTACCTTCCCGGCACCAATACTGGACAAGGAAAGTTTCTCATCACAATGGATAACTGGCAAGAAAAGCATGATGCTCTACAGACTGAGGTAACCCAGATGGGTGGAAAGCTAGATAAGGTCCTTGAGATGTTGGCTGGTTTGAATATGCAACCAAGGGCAGTTGAAGTCCCTACGCCTGCAGTTGTGGTCCCTCAGGGAAATGCCTCCGCTGGTTATGATTGGCCTCCTTTTGGTTTGCCCGAAGCTTATGTTCCACAAGGGTATGTGCCTGCGACTTCTGTTCCGCCCGGGGAAGCTCCAGTTAAGGTAAATACTGTGCAACAAGTGGTTGATCTGTCGCAAGAAATGTTTGATGATCCTAGAAATGCTTATCAGGGTCCTGAACCTCATGGGCCTAGATTTGCTTATCAAGGAAATGTGTCTCCAGTTGATGAACCAAAGTTTGATTTTGCTCCTCAGTTAGAAGAGGCAAAATAGAAATTTCAGGCTCTAGAGGAAAGGTTGAATCTGGTTGAGACCGACAATGATCCCCTAGATTTCACAAAGATGTACTTAGTTCCTGATTTGGTGCTCCCACCAAAATTTAAAGTGCCCGACTTCGAAAAGTACAAGGGTCTGAGTTGCCCAAAGAATCATCTGGTCATGTACCTTAGAAAAATGGCTTCTTATGCCAAGAATGACAAGTTGTTGATACATTGCTTCCAAGATAGTCTTGCTGATGTGCCTCTTAACTGGTACATGCAACTTGAAGGAACTAACATCCGCTCATGGAGATATTTGGCTAATGCTTTCCTAAAACAGTACCAGTACAATATGGATATGGCTCCGAGTCGTGCTCAACTTCAAATTATGACTCAAAATGAGGGAGAACCCTTCAAGGTCTATGCACAAAGGTGGAGAGCATTGGCTTCCCAAGTGCGTCTACCACTCCTAGAGACTGAGCTTGTGGAAATGTTCACCAACCCTTTGGAAGGGGCGTACTTTGAAAGGATGATTGGTAGTGTTTCCGCTAACTTTTATGATTTGGTTCGAATTGGGGAAAAAGTTGAAATGGGGATCAAGAGTGGCAAGATTCAACTCACTGCTAGTTCTCAAAATAGTACAAGGAAGCCAGCTAGTAGTTTCAAAGAAAACGAAGAGGGACAGACTAGTGTTGTCACTTCCGAAAATGACAAAGCTCCACCGGCGATGCCTGTACAGTTTCCTTACTTCCCATATCCTTACTTGGCTGCTACTCAACATCAAAAATTTCCTGGATATCCATATCAAGTGCAAATGAATCATGTGGCTCAACAAACTCAAAAGGAACGACCGGCTCAACAACAACCCAAAAAGGTCCTCGATCCAATTCCAATGCCATACAGTCAACTTCTTCCTTATCTGGTACAAAGTGGAATGGAAACTGCTGGGGCCATGAAACCCAAAACTACACCATTTCCAGCTTGGTATGACGCCAATGCCAAATGTGAGTATCATGCAGGAACTGAAGGTCATTCCACTGATGACTGCAAAGCCTTTAAGTACAAAGTGCAAGAACTTCTTGATAAGCAATTATTGTCCTTCGAGGAAGGTGGGCCGGTGATGAAAGATAAACAGTAAGTGGGGCATTCAATAGGTTTCTCCAATGTCAGTTTCAAGTGAAGACCAGATTACCATCATAAATGATGAAGAGAATAATGGAAATAGTCAAGATAGGGTGCACCTGTGTTCCTCAAACACACTATTTGCAAACTAGAAGGCTGTTGGAATTTCTGAAATCACTTTACTTTTAAAGTAGTTTTGTCATTTTCAAATTATGCTTGTAATGAATACTTTGTTTGAATGCTTTAATTATCAATGAATAAAAAGTACTTTTGTGTGCAATTTCTGTCTTTTTTATTCTTTCTTTTTCCAGTTTTAAAAAGATAATAATAGAATGGCAATAAGTTCTTGCATATCATAAAACACATTTGCATTCAATCAAATTAAGAAAAAATAAAATCATTCAGAAGTGAATCCATTGAATCATAGCAGTGCCATAATTCATCATGGGTTTCGGCTTGCAAACTTTGTCGAAGAGTTAGTCTGATTGTCAGATCAAGAGCATAAAATGCTTGAACTTCATCGGTGACCAGTGGATGTGATCGATCTGGGAACTGAAGAAGAAAGAGGTCAAATTGGGCCCCGCAACATGATATGAAAGAGAAAGTTGGTCCTGCTGCTTCGAGAGCAAAGAATGACTGAAACTCATCAAGAACCAGTGGATGTGATCGATCTGGTGATTGATGAAAAAGAAAAAAGTCAGACACCTAAGGTTGTAAAGGAAAACCACAGTCACTACCTAAGGGGTGATGACACGAAATCATATCGTATTTTTAGCTTAATTTATGTGAACTTTAGGTGCATTTTCATATGTTTTTATTTCTTTTGTTTGTTTTTATGTTGGTATTTGTTTTGTTTTCAGTATTGTCTAATAAAATAGGTCGGAGAAGAGAATTGAGCAAAAAGGGCCGAAAACGCAGCAAAAAGGGGGGTGCAAAGCACAAATTCGCGCAGCCCACAAAGGAGCCCAGCAGAAAGGGGCATTTGCCCCCATCAGAAGTTCGTGGCGGGCGCCACAGAAGTTGTGGCGGGCGCCACCAAGCCCAAACCAATTGAAACAGAATTCTGCGCAACGTGGGGAGCAAGCACGCGTCCGATACGTTTCAGTTCCTGATCGTGTGGCTATTGGATAGAATCTAAAATGAGCTTATCACTTCCTAATTTGCTGGATCGTAACCAGAAAAATCCCTCTATAAATACCGGATCGAATTCAGTTCTCCGCACGCCTTATTTTCCTTTATTTCAGTCAGTTTTATTTTCCCGCTTTGTAAACTATATCGGTATTTCCACACCGGGAATCCGATTTCAGATCCGTTTTCACTTTCCTGTCAAGAATATTATTTCCTTTAATTCCAGCAAGTTTAATTCCAGTTTCCAGCAGATTTTATTTCCAGGTTTTTATGCGCTTATTTATTTATTTAATTATTATGTCTTGTTTAATTTACTGTTTGTATTTATTTAATTCCTTTACCATGTCTAGCTAAATTCCTAGATATCGGTATGTAATTTAATTCTCCGAAGGGGATTTAATGATGATGTAAGTGCGCGTACTTATTAAACTATTTTTCTGATTCAAATTCCTAATTTAATTCAAAGCTTTTGAACGAGACTAAAATAAAGCAACTAAGGTTAAAATCAATAGATCGAGAGTTTGAGGTTTTAACTAGATAGTAGGAATTTGATATTAATCTTTGAACGAGCGAGAGCCACGTTAGGATTAATTAGAACTAATTGATTTTCATTATATACTTTCGAAGCTAAGGTGGTAGAAAAGTGACAGTAAAACTCCTAGCTTAGAAAGTATGGTTTTTATCAACAAAACGAGAGTGCGAGGTTTAAACCTTTAAGTTGAGAAAGTTCTTCTGAAAAGTAAACACTTATCCGCGCACTATTAATTTATTAAATCCCCGAAGGTTAATTAGTTACATGCCGATATCCGCTTTAATTAATTTAAATCTTTAATTTAAATTCTTCTTCTTAACTCAAAACAATCTTAAAACTAAACCCATCGCCTTAGATTTACAACGTAACGGCAGAATTACGGTAGGTCAGCTATTGGTCTCTATGATTCGATATCTTTTAAAACTCAACGACGAAACTGTGCACTTGCAGTTATAAATATTTATTGATACATAAATCGTCGATCAAGTTTTTTTGGTGCCGTTGTCGGGGACCAATTAAGTCGATATCGTAACTCCGTTGTTACACCGTAGAGACTAAGGCAATTTTTAATTCTTGTTAAAAAATTCAAAAAAAAAAATCAAAAAAATATAAAACTAAAAAATACAAAAAAATTACCCTTTTTGGTTTGTCAATTGTATGCCAAGTACTTGCTCACAAGGCGAAGAATTAGAACAACCAATCGACAACCCCGAGCGTCTACTTAGTGTACGACGCCGAATTGAAGCATTTAGGGAAAGATACATAGTTCCCCAAAATCATATCCTCTTTCCCGAGACAGATTCAGAATCTGAAGAAGAACTAGAGATGGAGGTAGGACCGCAAAACCGCCCCCTGAAGTACTACGCTACCCCTACTGATGCTGAACCACATAACAGCATTGTTGCCCCTACGATAGAGGCAAACAATTTTGAGCTTAAACCTTCTCTGCTTTCAGCTGTTCAGCAGAATCAATTCTCGAGTAGCCTTGCGGTTGACCCTAATCTTCACCTTTCTGTCTTCCTGCAATACGCCGATACAGTGAAAGCTAATGGCGTCAGTCCCGAAGCAATTAGGCTTCGACTTTTCCCATTCTCTCTTAGAGATCGAGCCCGTGCTTGGCTCCAGTCTCTACCTTCTAACTCTGTCACTACATGGGAAGAGTTAAAGAAAGTATTTTTGGCTAGGTATTTCCCCCCTAGCAAGACTGCTATGCTAAGAGCCCAAATCAATAGATTCAAGTAGAAAGACAATGAATCTCTCTACGAAGCATGGGAGAGGTTCAAGGACATGTTGAGGTTATGTCCACATCACGGTTTAGAAGAGTGGTTGATCATTCACACCTTCTACAATGGTCTCCTGTACAATACAAGGATGACAATAGACGCTGCCACGGGCGGCGCCCTCATGGACAAGCCTTACAATCAAGCCTACCAACTCATCGAGAGTATGGCTCAAAATCACTACCAGTGGGGAAGCGAGAGATCCCCTGTAGAGAAACCTCAAGCTAAAGGAGGAATGTATGAGATAAGCGGCCTTGACCACACCAATGCCAAGGTTGATGCTCTCACTTAGAAGATAGATAGCTTACTCAAAGCTCTTGCTGCTACCGTAGCAGCAACAACCTCCAGCTGTGAAATATGTGGCGATCCTGGGCATGTCATAGCCGAATGCCAACTCTTGGCCGGAATTCCCTCCGACCAAGTAAACTACGCCCAAGGAGGCCCATACTCCAACAACTACAACTCAGCTTGGAAGAGCAGTGCCTACCTCTCATACAAGAGCAACAATGCATTGTATGCACCTAGACAAGGACCACCCTCTGGTCCGTCGGGTTTTCAAAAGGCTCCCACGCCAAATCCAAGTAACCCCGGAAAGTCTAGTCTTGATGTCATGTTTGAAACTTTCATGGCATCCCAACTGCAAACAAACGAAAGTCTTAAGAATCAAAATATGCACTTCACCAAGATGTTTGAGCAGTTGAACAACAAAGTGGATGTTTTAACCACCCATAACAGGATGCTAGAAACTCAGGTTGCACAAGTAGCACAACAACAAGCATCCACGTCTGCTCCTGTAGGCACGTTTCCTGGTCAACCTCAGCCTAACCCCAAAGCTCATGTGAACGTTGTGACGCTGCGAAGTGGAACACAGTATGATGAACCAAATGATCCTAGAACTGAGAGGCCGCCCATGCAACAAAGGCTTGATGTACCAGTCGAGAAAGAGAGTGAAACTAAAGAAAAAGAAGGCGATGACGCGGAGCCTAAAGAAAAAGAGAAACCTTATGTGCCTCCGCCGCCTTAGAAACCTCCCATTCCTTACCCTCAAAGGCTTGAAAAGACCAAAAGCATGGGGCAATTCAAGAAATTCGTGGAGCTTCTTAAACAGTTGAATATAACTATCCCATTCACCGAAGCTATCACTCAAATGCCCGCATATGCTAAATTTCTTAAGGAGATCTTAACCAACAAGAAGAAGATCGAGGACTGTGAAACTGTCATGCTCACTGCCGAGTGTAGCGCCATCCTCCAAAACAAAATGCCACCTAAACTCAAAGACCTAGGAAGCTTCTCTATACCCTGTGTCATTGGAGTTGAGACCAACTAGGATGTTTATTCAATTCGCGGATCGTTCTGTCAAGATGCCTCTAGGTATTCTAGAAAACGTCCCTGTGCGTATAGGTCAATTCTTCATACCAACTGACTTCATAGTCATGGACATAAAGGAAGACTCTAACACCCCAATCATCTTAGGAAGACCATTCCTAGCTACAACTGGTGCGATCATTGATGTAAAGAAAGGGAAACTCACTTTTGAAGTGGGAGAGGAAAAAATTGAATTTATTTTGACTCAATTTCTTAACGCACTAGCCATAGATGATACTTGCTACCTGTTAGACGTCATTGACGAATGCAGAAAAGAGATGGAGAATGATCCAACTACATACTCTGAAATCCTAAGATCTTCTCCAAATCCAACTCTCGAGGTTCAGGAAGACGAGCTTGGTGAATGTTTTGAGATTACGCCGAGCCCGACGCCTTTTCACGACCAATCCTCTTTAGAACTCAAACCTCTACCTGAAACCCTAAGGTATGAATTCCTTGATCAAGAGCTTAAGAGCCCTGTGATTGTGTGCGCAGATTTAGGAAAGTCAGAAACTGACAAGTTACTGACAGTCCTAAGAAAGTATCCAGCTGCTTTAGGATATCACATTTCTGATCTAAAAGGGATAAGTCCCTCTCTGTGTATGCACCGCATCTTGCTTGAGGAAGATTGCAAAACCTCTCGAGAACCACAAAGAAGGATAAACCCCATTCTCACTGAAGTAGTCAAAAAGGAAGTTGAAAAACTTCTAGATGCAGGAATCATATACCCTATCTCCGACAATAAATGGGTCAGTCCCGTACATGTCGTACCCAAGAAAGGAGGGGTTATTGTAGTCACTAACGAGAAAGGCGAGTCCATTGCCCAAAGAGTTGTGACCGGAAGTAGAATGTGCATTGATTATAGGAAGCTTAACACGGCCACGCGCAAGGATCATTTCCCTTTGCCCTTCATTGATCAAATGCTTGAGCGCTTGGCAAAACATTCATACTTTTGCTATTTAGATGGTTACTCGGGATTCTTCCAGATTCCTATTCATCCCGATGACCAAGAGAAAACAACCTTCACCTGTCCTTTAGGCATGTTTGCCTACCGGCGAATGCCATTTGGATTGTGCAATGCCCCTGCAACTTTCCAACGATGTATGCAAGCAATTTTCGCCGATTACATCAATGATATCATGGAAGTCTTCATGGATGATTTCTCCGTGTGTGGGCAAAGTTTTGAAGGATGCTTGACAAACCTAGAAAAGGTGCTTGAAAGATGTGAAAAAGTCAATCTTGTACTAAACTGGGAAAAGTGCCATTTCATGGTTCGTCAAGGGATTGTTCTTGGACATATAGTGTCCAACAAGGGGATTGAGGTGGATCGACCTAAGATCCAAGTAATAGAAAATCTACCTCCCCCAAAGTCTGTGCGAGAGGTCCGCAGTTTTCTAGGTCACGCCAGTTTCTATCAGCGATTCATTAAGGACTTTTCCAAGATCACCAAGCCCTTAACCGGGCTGTTAATGAAAGATGCCGAGTTCATATTTGATGATGAATGCTTGAAAGCGTTCAACCAGTTAAAGGCATCTCTCGTTTCCGCACCCATCATGCAGTCACCTGATTGGAGTTTGCCATTTGAGATCATGTGTGACGCTAGTGACTATGCAATAGGCGCAGTCTTAGGTCAAAGGAAAGACAAGAAGCTTCATGCTATCTACTATGCTAGTAGGACCTTAGACCCCGCGCAAATGAACTATGCCACCACTGAAAAAGAACTCCTGGCTGTTGTGTTTGCAATAGATAAATTTCGTTCTTACCTCATAGGGGCCAAAATCATTGTCTATACCGACCATGCGGCCATTAGGTACCTTGTGAACAAAAAGGATGTCAAACCAAGGCTCCTAAGATGGATCCTGCTCCTTCAAGAATTTGATATAGAGATCCAGGATAAGAAAGGAATTGACAACACAGTTGCGGACCACTTGTCAAGAATGGAGGGAATGGTGCCTGAAAGGGTACCCATAAATGACGATTTCCCATATGAGAGGCTTGTAGCCCTTATGAAGAGTGTCACCTCCGAGTGCCCATTAACTCAAGACGACATCGAAGTCGTCAACTCTGTCTACATTAGAGACTCACTGCCTTGGTACGCTGACTTTGTTAATTACTTAGCAGTAAGAGTCCTTCTGCCAGATTTAACTTACCAGCAAAAGAAGAAGTTCTTCAGTGATCTGAAACATTACTATTGGGATGATCCTCTCCTTTTCAAGAGAGGAGGCGATGGAGTCTTCCGTCGATGTGTCCCCGAGGATGAGGCGCAAAACATTATTTCCCATTGCCATTTTGCGCCATATGGGGGACATGCAAGTACTTCCAAGACTTGCGCTAAGATTTTGCAAGCCGACCTTTATTGGCCCACTCTTTGGAAAGATGTCCACACTGCCATCCGGAGTTGTGATCAGTGCCAGCGCACTGGTAGCATCTCCAGGCGCGATGAGATGCCTCAACAAGGCATCCTTGAAGTGGAAGTGTTTGATGTATGGGGGATCGACTTCATGGGACCATTCCCATCTTCTTTAGGTAACAGATACATACTTGTGGCTATAGATTATGTGTCCAAATGGATCGAGGCCGTTGCCTCTCCAACTAATGATGCCCGGGTAGTGATTAGACTTTTCAAGAACCAGATCTTCCCTAGGTTCGGTGTGCCGAGACTTGTCATCAGCGATGGTGGCTCCCATTTTATCTCTAGGATCTTTGAAAGGCTACTATCCAATTATGGGGTCCGACACCGTGTAGCAACTCCCTATCACCCACAAACAAGTGGGCAAGTGGAGGTCTCCAATAGGGAGATCAAGCAAATCTTAGAAAAAACAGTTGCAACCTCTAGGAAGAACTGGTCCTTAAAGCTAAATGAGGCATTGTGGGCATATAGGACGGCGTACAAGACCCCAATTGGGACCACTCCCTTCAAGCTTGTTTATGGCAAATCATGCCATCTACCGGTGGAATTAGAGCACAAAGCTTATTGGGCTATCAAAGCCCTCAATTTCAATTACACCACCGCCGGTAGGAAAAGGATATTGGATATCCATGAGTTAGAAGAGCTCAGGTTAGATGCTTATGAGAATGCTAAAATCTATAAAGAAAGAACTAAAAAATGGAATGACAAGCGTCTATCTAGGAGAGAGTTTAAGGTAGGACAGCTAGTACTTCTTTTTAATTCAAGACTTAAACTTTTTCCCGGAAAACTTCGCTCCAAGTGGTCAGGCCCCTTTACTATTTCTAAGACATATCCTCATGGGGCGATTGAGATAAAAAGTAACTCCGGTGATACATTCACAGTTAATGGACAGCGGTTGAAACATTACAATCTTAAGGATAGCGACCCTACTTTTGCAAATTTTAACCTATCCGCCCTGTCCGCTAACGTGAATTGAATTCACCTTCTTTGAAGTCGAGCTCACCGACTTTAAACAAAGCGCTTGGTGGGAGGACACCCACTGATTTTGAGTCTAATATTTTTTCTTTTTAGTCCATTTGATGTTGCAGGTAATAAAGAGAAAGCACGCTTGACGACTTCATAGTTGTGAAAGCTCTTGGCTATTCAAGTTCTATTCTTCCAACCTCGCTTTTTAGTCGTCGCATTGGGGACAATGCTCGATTTAAGTGTGGGGGAGGAAGCTTTATCGCTTTCCTTTTTACTTCCAGTCATTTAGTCTGCATGCATAATAAAACATTAGGATAGTTCACTTGAATTGAGTAGTTTTTGCGTGTTGATTTTGTTATTGTCTTATTTTCCCATTTCTTGAGCCATACCAAAAATTTTCTTGTGAAAAGCAAAATTGTTGAATTTTGATGCTTGATATTGGTTATTCGAAAGTATATAGGTTGTTTGCACCATCTAGGCTATTTTGTGAAATTGAGGTAACGGTTGGATAAAATCAATACCATTTTGACACCTTAGATTCCCAGAAGTGTGTAAAGCTGATTTGAGTACTAATTTTGACAAAGCTTTGAATTTGAGTTTTAATGAACCCTTAGTAGTTTATTCAGTAGTCGGCACCATCTCGAGGCACAAACTAAGTGGGAAACCGACGAATATAAGTGAATGATCTTGAATATAAATGTTTATGAATACTATTGGTTGATTCTTTGAAATAATTGATGAAATTTCAACAAATGTTGAAACATGCGAAAAGAAAAAAATACCATAGTATAGAAACTCATTAGTAGTTGGTTCAGAGGTGTCTGATTCTGAACTTGGTAGGGCTGGTTACGATCCGATCCCGCGCAACTGCGAAGTGGGTAAAGCAAATAGCGGTTACCAAACTTATGTTATCAGCTCCCCTCGCTATATGTTGATCATAATCACTAACAGGTTTCCTACCATGGGCGTGTACAAGATAACGGGCTTAATGTGATTGCGCCAGAATGAAAAGGGTAAATGAAACTTAGGTGAAAGGTAGAGTCAGAAGGAAATGCTTCAGGTCTGTTTTCATATCATGGGAGTCTCTTGTGTCATTACGGTGTTGTTTTTATTCGTACTGTTATTTGATTTTCATGGCTTAGCCGGCAACCACGTATGAGTAGGATGATCGTGTCATGTGTTTTTACTTGTGCTATGCAATTCACTATTCTTTCATGCTTGAGGACAAGCAATGGTTCAAATGTGGGGGAATTTGATGACACGAAATCATATCGTATTTTTAGCTTAATTTATGTGAACTTTAGGTGCATTTTCATATGTTTTTATTTCTTTTGTTTGTTTTTATGTTGGTATTTGTTTTGTTTTCAGTATTGTCTAATAAAATAGGTCGGAGAAGAGAATTGAGCAAAAAGGGCCGAAAACGCAGCAAAAATGGGGGTGCAAAGCACAAATTCGCGCAGCCCACAAAGGAGCCCAGCAGAAAGGGGCATTTGCCCCCATCAAAAGTTCGTGGCGGGCGCCACAGAAGTTGTGGCGGGCGCCACCAAGCCCAAACCAATTGAAACAGAATTCTGCGCAACGTGGGGAGCAAGCACGCGTCCGATACGTTTCAGTTCCTGATCGTGTGGCTATTGGATAGAATCTAAAATGAGCTTATCACTTCCTAATTTGCTGGATCGTAACCAGAAAAATCCCTCTATAAATACCGGATCGAATTCAGTTCTCCGCACGCCTTATTTTCCTTTATTTCAGTCAGTTTTATTTTCCCGCTTTGTAAACTGTACGATATTTCTGAAGTAGAAAGTTTTTCACAAGAAAGGGGGGGTTTGAATTGTGAACCTTTAAAAATTAACTATAAAAATCAAACGTTAGATGTGTGTACTTGACATAGTGGTAAGATACAGCTGGTTTACTGTTAAGGCTACATTTCTCTTGTACTTGATCAATGTCCTTGCTTTGTACTTCTTCCATAAAATAAGGAAGACTAGTATAGCCTTTTAATTAAATAAGTCTTCAAAAAGGTACATGACAACCAATAGTTAAAGCTTGTTGTTGTATTGTGATTGGTCTATGTAACCATGACATAAATTCTGATAAGAACACAAATCACATATCACTTGGAGAATCATCCTTGATCTTTATGCACATGCTTTGTTCCTCAAAAATGTCCAATAATGGAAGAATAATATTTATGACAAACATATTCCTTCCTAAAATGAACTTTGCAATAACTGATGAGATTCTTCAATGAAAAGTGTTTGTTTGTCCTTTGTATGGTTGACTTATCATTAAATGCAGCAAGCTTAGACTGACCCTGAAGCCTTCAAGTTGTTTAACATTATGAACTTATAATAGCTTAACTGATCCATTTTTTCCTGTCTTAATAAGTACACTCAAAAGCACTTGTTAGACAACTAAATGATCAGAATTATACTTTAAATATAATTAAATTAGTTTGTTATAATTAAAACATCAAATAAGGTTTTTGCCTCAACAATCTCCCCTTTTTGATGATAACAAACTCTTTTAATTTATTTTAGCTTATGATTCTGATTTTGATTAAAACAATTATGAACATGTATCAGAGTTTAATTTATCAAACTCCCCCTCAATTCAAGCATCCATTGATCATAGCATAATTGATGTAAAGTCATAAACTTTTGAATTCACTATATATATATCATTAATCAATAAGCTCATTACAAGAGATTCAAATGATAGTTTGAGTACAAGATTAATGCAAAAGGATGTGAATTCAAATAGATGCATAGTTTAGAAATATAAAATAATAGGAGAAGTTCTTTTACTAGCCAAAATGAGAACTTCCCAAACTATCTAGGTTCTTCTAAACCAGATTATCAAAATAAGTGCTTTTCAAAAAGAGCTTAAAACAGAATTAGCTTCAATTCTCCCCCTTATTTACTTAATAACACTTCTCCCCCTTTTGTTAACATCAAAAAGGTAGGAAAATGATCACTTGGGTGCAGGACCAGAGGTAGGGGCAGTGCCATGTGCATGATCATTGTCATTTTCTTGAGCAGATGGGCTTGAGCAAGCACTGGAAGTTGAAGCACTTTGCTGTGGCATAAACAGAAATTCTGGAACAGGATTTGGCTGAGGAGGAATTAAACCAAGTTGAAGACAAACAACATTTGTGAACCAGTTCCTCATGATTTGTGCCTCAAAAACCATGTAGGAAAGCAAGTTATTGTTGATCTGCTGACCCATGTAGAGCTTAGACAAATCCTTTCTGATCTTGTGTTTTTCTTTGTCAGCTTGTTTTTTTTTGGCATAATTCCCTTCTTTCACATTCTCATTTCCATGAGTTTCAGGAGCAGGGTTAGAAGGACCAGCTTGAGCAGAGGAGCAAAATGAGCTCAAAGTACCAAAGGTTGATGGGATGGTGGGAATTGTGCTATCAGTGTAGATTGGTTCATTGAGTCTTGGAAAGTTTGGAGAGGATGCAAACATAGAGCAAAAATGATGCCTAAGATTTTCATGAGAAGAGGTCATCAAGGGTGAAAAAGTGGATGTGATTGGTGGTACAGTGGATGAGTGTGAGTTGAAACATGTTTGACTAACTTGAGGTGTTTTAATCCTAATATTTGGATCCCAATTCAGAGAAGTATCAGTTGAAAATGGGACAGTAGCAGGAGTGGTTACCTCAATGTTTTCTGTGTTGGTTCCAGTTGAGGGATCAGTCTCAGACTGAACTCCCAAGAAAGCAGCAAGGTTTTCCAATTCTTCTTCCTCAACTCTTTTCCTTTTAACACCAACTTCAGGCATAGGTGTTTCCTTTGCATCATCATTCTTCATGTGAGTGATTTTTTTTTTATTGAAGTGATGAATGATGTTTTCCACCTTTTGGTTTGAGCAATCCACCTTGAAGAACCTAAACACTTTTGATAAAATCATGGCATAGGGCAGAGAGACTCTTTTCAAACCAGATTGAGCAGCATTGATCATGTGTTGAATGATAGCATAAGGAAGACTAATCCTTTTTTCTTTTGACAAGTGATAGATCATCATCATATCAATGTCAAGTACCTTATCCTTACTCCCATTCCTTGGAAAAATGGCATGTTGAGCCATATTATGGAGTATTTTCATCTCCGTTTTCAGCATTGCAGTTCTAGGAGTTACATTAGGATCACTTATTTCAGTAAACAGGTGATTAAGCACATCAAGTTTGTTCAGATTCAAGGCATCATACCAATTAGCTCCATAGATTTCACTTCCATCTTGTGGTAAATGCAATAATTTAGCAAGGACATCAGTGGTGAGTTGAATTTCAATACCTTTCAAGTTTGAGATAATTAACCCTTTGTCAGCAAAAACTTCAGCATTATGATAAAAAGCTTGAACAAGCTCTGGATAAGCTGTTTCATGAATTTGGAAAAACTGAGTCCAACCAAGTGGTTCAGTATACTTCTTCAAATCAATTCCTTCCTTGAGAAGTTCATCATATTGAAAGTACCTACTCACAGCAATAGGCTTGGTTTTCCAATATTTGTCAAAAAGTGCTTGAGTTTCAGGATGAACCAGAGGAGTGGGAATGAGATTGATTTTTGATTTTGAAGCAAAAGAAGTTGTAGGTGCTTTTCCCTTGAAGATAGGCTTTTTTCCATAGTTTGTTTTGACAGAAATCTTGGTAGGTGCAGATTTGGGTTTTGGTTGAGTACAGGAGATGATTTATTCTTCATCATCAGTTGATGACTCACCATTGTTTAATGGTGTTTTGTCAGAATCAGTGTCATCAATCACATGCACTGTATTGTCTTGAACAATTGGTTTCTTTGTTCCAAAACCAGACAATATCTTTAATGATCGCCTAAGTTGAGATGAATCAACAGATTTTGTTTTCTTCATGGATTTGGGTTTTTTCGACCTGACCAACACAGGAGGTGTTTCAGCCATGCTTGGAACAGCCATAGATGAGATTGGTGTGATTAAATCTTCAGAGGTGACCGGTTTTGAAACAGGGATATGAACAGTTTCTGATGGGAGAGTGGTCTCAGAGGTTTCAAACGCGGAAGTGGTGAGAGGTTCATGAGATTTGGATTGTGATTCAGAGCCTGGGATTTGATTAAGAGCAATTTCAAATGAATCTGGGTCATATTCATATGATTCAGAGCTATATTGTTTGTTTAAAGGAGAGGGAGGTGGAGGTGGTGATGGTGATTTTCGAAGAGATGTAGAGGACGAGGAAGTGGATGAGTAAGCTCTAGGACATTTCTTTGCAATGTTCTTTGTTCTGGCCATTTTTGAGATTTGGTGTTGTGTTTGCAGAGAGAGATGAAGATGATAGAGTGAGGATGATTGATTTTATGGAGAGAGAAGACTTGGAGAAGAGGAGAAAGAGGTAGAGTAGGTTAGTACTATGTGAATAGTAGTAATGGTACTTGAACTTATCAAAAAGTGGGAGAGGGAAATGATGATGAAGGTAACGGTTGCAAACATGGGGAAGAGAAAAGACTTCTTTCTGTTTTAACCAATGATAACCGTTAAGTCCTAATGGGCCAAAAAGGCCTGATTAAATATCTGGGTTTGTAAAACGCGAGAGTGGTCTCAGACGATTCTTGAGTTTAAAAAGGATTTTTCAAAATGTTTAATTTTTCTTTGATAAAATTAAAACGATCTTCCACTAAGGTTTAGTAAAAATATCCGCAAGTTGATTTTCAGTATCAACAAAAACTAATTCAACATCCTTTTTATTAACATGATCTCTAATAAAATGATGCTTTATTTCAATATGTTTTGACCTTGAATGTTGAATGGGATTTTTTGATAAATTAATGGCACTAGTATTATCACAAAAAATTTTAACATTTGTGTACCTTAATGAAAAATCTTCAAGTTGGTTTCTGATCCATATCACCTGAGAACAACAGTTTGCAGCAGATACGTATTCTGCTTCAGTTGTTGAGAGTGCTATGGTATTTTGCTTTCTACAACACCAACTTACAAGAGCTTCACCAAGAAACTGACATGCTCCACTTGTAAGCTGTTAATTCAAAATGTGACCCTTTTTTGTACCATAGTCCAACATCTGGAGTTCCTACCAAATATCTAAATATTCTTTTAACAGCAGTTAGGTGAGATTCCTTTGGAGATGATTGGAATCTTGCACAGAGACCTACAGAAAAAACAATATCTGGTCTACTGGCAGTTAAATAGAGAAGTGATCCTATCATTCCTCTATATTCCTTTTCTGACACATCTTTCCCTTTTTCATCTTTGTCCAAGTTTGTTGATGGATGCATTGGAGTTGACATGATTTTTGCCTCATTCATCTTGTATTTTTTGAGAAGATCTTTGACATATTTTTCTTGACTAATAAAAATACCATCTTCATGTTGCTTGATTTGCAAGCCAAGAAAAAATCCTAGTTCTCCCATCATGCTCATTTCAAACTCACTTTGCATAAGATTAGAAAAATCTTCTTGTTGATTATACCCTTGAGCTACTAGCCTTGCTTTGTTTCTCACCACTTTACCATTTTCATCAAGTTTGTTTTCTGAAGACCCATCTGGTTCCAATAATTGAATGGTCTTGAGGATTTGGAACAAGTTTCCATACTTCATTTTTCTCAAATTGTAGAAGTTCTTCTTTCATAGCATCAATCCAAGATTCATCAATGATAGCTTCATTTATTGTTCTTGGTTCAATTTGAGAGATCATTGCAAGATTGGTCTCCAAATTTTGAAGTGCTCTTCTAGTTCTTATTCCATCTTCAACATTTCCAATTATTTGCTCTTGAGGGTGATTGTTTACAATTCTCAAGGATTTAGGAACGGATGGTGAAGATTCTTGTTGAACAACATTCTCTTGATTATTCTTTTCTATTTCATCTTCTTCTTCTTCATTAACAATCTTTGGTTGATCTTCATATTCATCAAATTTGACATGCATGCTTTCTTCCAAAGTTTGTGTTCTCAAGTTATAAACTCTATAAGCTTTAGATGTTAGAGAGTAACCTAAGAATAATCCTTTATCTGATTTTGGATCAAACTTACCCAAGTTGTCTTTGATATTCAAAATATAACAATAACATCCAAAAATGTGAAAGTAGGAAATATTAGGTTTTCTATCTTTCCAAAGTTCATAGGGTGTTTTATTCAAAACTTTTCTTATGGTAACTCTGTTCAAGATATAGCAAGCAGTATTGACGGCTTCAGCCCAAAAATATTTTTCAACATAAGATTCATTTATCATTGTTCTTGCCATTTCTTGCAAGGTTCTATTTTTCCTTTCAACAACTCCATTTTGTTGCGGAGTTCTTGGACAAGAAAAATTATGAGAAATACCATTATCATTAAAGAATGATTCAAAGTTAGTGTTTTCAAATTCTCCACCATGATCACTTCTTACAGATATGATAGTGGTACCTTTTTCATTTTGAACCTTTAAACAGAAAGTTTTAAAAGCATCAAAAGATTCATCTTTGTGTTTTAGAAAAAGTACCCATGTAAACCTTGAAAAGTCATCTACAATGACAAAACCATAATTTTTCCCACCAAGACTTGTAGTTTTGACAGGTCCAAATAAATCTATGTGAAGTAGTTCAAGAGGTCTTTTTGTTGAGATATACTCTTTTAGTTTAAAACTGCTTTTAACTTGTTTTCCTCTTGCACATGATTCACATACTTTATCTATGTCAAAATTCATCTTTGGTAATCCTCTTACAAGATCAAGTTTAGAAAGTTTTGAAATAGTTTTCATACTTACATCACCAGTCCTTTTGTGCCAAATCCATTTGTCTTTTTCAATAGAGACAAAACATGATTCAGCAGGTAGTTCATCTAAGTATATAACATAAATATTTTTTTTTCTTGATCCTTTAAATAGAATTTCACCAGATGAAGTCTTTTTTATTTCACATGTGTGAGGATTAAAAATAACTTCAAAACCATTGTCACATAATTGACTAATGCTTATTAAGTTATGTCCAAGTCCTTCCACATATTGAACATTTTCAATTTTAGCAGAATTAATCTTACCAATAGTTCCTTTCCCTTTGATTTTACCTTTACCATTGTTTCCAAAAGTAACTTCTCCACCTTCTTTTTCTTTAAATGCAAAAAAGTTTTGTCTATCTCCAGTCATATGTCTTGAGCAACCACTGTCCAAGTACCAAGGCTTTCTTTTGACTGTTAGATGGCATTCCTGCATTTGTTGTTAATAGTGTTTTAGGTACCCATAGATTCTTGGGTCCTTGGTTGTTAGTAAAAAATCCCTTATAAGGTGTCTTCTTATGTTGATAAGATGATCTCTTATATGGAGTTTTTGAAAAATCATTTTTCTTGTAGTTTTGAAAAACCTTAGATTTTTTGGAGAAGGTTCTAAGATTGGTCTTGGATTGTTGTTTGTTTTTCTTAAAACAAAATCTTTCGACATGTCCATCTTTAAGACAAAATGAGCATTTATATTTATATTTTTGAATTTTCTTTTCCTTAGGAGGAACAAAGAAATTTTCATATAATTTTTTGTTTTGAAGAGATCTAAAACCAATTCCTGCTTTGTCAAAAATTCCTACTTGTGATCCCATTATGTTTTCAAAAGTTTTTGTGGCATTAACAAAACGATTTATATCATTTTCTAGTTCATGCACATTTTGTTTTAAGATGTCATTTTCTTCTAAAATCTTAGAACTTTCTTGAGGCTTTTCTTTATAATTTTCAAATTGAGTAGATAAATCAGAGTAGTCTTCTCTATACTTTTTGAGCATTTCCTTTAATTTTATGTTCTCAGATTTGTACTCATCTTTTTCTTTGGTTATCTTAGTGACTTCGTCTCTAAGTTGACCATTTTTCTGAGTAATAATTTGAGCATCATATAAAAGGTTATCAAACAAGTGTTCAGTTTTTTGACAAGAAGAACAAGGTTCGAATGTTACCTCAGAGTCTGATTTTGTCATGAGACATATGTTTGCTTCTTGATCTTCTTCTGATTCGTCCCATGTTGCCATCATGGATTTCTTTTTGAATGGAGGTTTTCTTTGTTTTGAATTTGGGCACTCATTTTTGTAATGTCCAAATTGATTGCATCCATAGCATTGTATTTTACTTAAATCCGTTTCTGGTTTAGGTCCATTCCTTTTGGCTGGAAATGATTTCTTGAGTTGATTTCTCCTTATTAGAAGTTTTTGACTTCTTCTTGAGAGAAGTGCAACTTCTTCTTCAGAGTCTTCTTGTATTGTATCATCATCATCAAAAGTATCATCATTCTTAGAGCATTCTTCGTCTTTCGCTTTTAATGCAATCATTTTCTTTTTCACAGGTTTATCCTCTTGAAAAATGGATTCATGAGCTCTCAAAGATCCCATAAGATTTTCTAATTTCATTGAAGTGAGATCTTTTGCTTCGGTAATGGCTGTGACAATATGTCTCCAACTTTTTGGTAAACATCTCAAGATTTTTCTTACTCTTTCATGTATGGTGTATCTTTTTCCAAGAGAGTTGAGTTCATTGATTATGACTGTGAATCTTGCATACATTTGATCAATTGTTTCATCCTCCTTCATTTCAAATAATTCAAACTTTCTTACACCAATGTCAATCCTTGTTTCTTTTACATGACTTGTTCCTTCATGATGAATTTGGAGAGTTTCCCACATTTCTTTTGCGGTTTTGCATTCCATAATTCTATCATATTCTTCCCTACACAAAGCACTCTTTAGAAATAATTTAGCTTTAATATTTAAAAGTACCTTATCGGATTCTTGAGTGGTCCATTGATCTTGAGTTTTAGGTATTGTGACATTGTCTTTGTCGGTGATTGTTGGTACATGTTCTCCAACTTCAATAACTGCCCACATATGATTATCTTGTGATCTTAAGAACAATTCCATTTTGTCCTTCCAATATTAATAGTCTTCTCCTTCAAATAAAGGTGGTCTATTTGAAGATCCTCCTTCGGATATGAACTTTGCGCCTTTCGTCATTACTTCCTTCCTGAATCTTTTTCTCTAGCACTTGTTAGATGCTTTACCTTTAGAGCCGAGCTCTGATACCAATTGAAGTAGCAAAGTTTTTCACAAGAAAGGGGGGGTTTGAATTGTGAACCTTTAAAAATTAACTATAAAAATCAAACGTTAGATTTATCAAGAACAATATGTAAGACTGATCTTAGATTGATCTCAACAAGTATAAAGTAATGCTTTTAACAAATTATAACGAGTGTAGTGTGTGTTGTGATTTTGTAAAAGCTTGAGAAGAGTAAGAAGAACACACAAAAGTTTTTATACTGGTTCACCCTTAATCTTGGGCTAGTCCAGTTTCTCCACTATGTCTTTTGAGATACTATCGATCTCTTGATACAAAACTTCTTTTGATCTCACACAAGATCAAAATTCTTAATCCACCTTATCCCTAAGGTAACACTCAAACAATATGAACAATTGACTTGAGCAAATCTTTCTTTATAAAGAGATGTGGTTTTTGTGTCTAAGCTTTTGTAGTAAAATCAACTAAGTTGAAGAAAAGCTTATGAAACTATTATCTCTAAAAATCACTCTATGAGTTTATACAGATCCAGTATATAATTTGAGAGTGTTGGAGTGATTGAGATATAAAGAAGAGCTTTGAGATTGCTTGTATGATGATAATATGATTGCTTTAATGTGTGCTAAAACTCTTGCTCTTCAATGTTGATAATGAGGCCTATTTATAGGAAATATTTGAGTCTTCAAGCCTTGATCAACAAGCATAGCCGTTACTCACATGCAAACAGTAAGTGGAGCCTCTTCCAATTAAATTTAATCAATTAAATTGAAAGCAGGAGCGTCTGCCAGACCGGTCTCAGACTGATACTGTAGGCAGATAAATTTGAGGAGCGTGTGGAGCCTTTGCATGCTGAGCTAGAATGAAAGTACATTGCTTGGAGGACAAGATTAGCCGTTTGAAGTATTTAGCACATGTTGAAATGGCTGTTTGTTAGCTGTCTTCAAAGTACATATAAAATCATTCTTTAATTGATCAGTCTTAGACCAGTCTCAAGAAAGAGCTGATGCAAGACAATAAAATATTGTTGGAGAATGATGTGTGTACTTGACATAGTGGTAAGATACAGCTGGTTTACTGTTAAGGCTACATTTCTCTTGTACTTGATCAATGTCCTTGCTTTGTACTTCTTCCATAAAATAAGGAAGACTAGTATAGCCTTTTAATTAAATAAGTCTTCAAAAAGGTACATGACAACCAATAGTTAAAGCTTGTTGTTGTATTGTGATTGGTCTATGTAACCATGACATAAATTCTGATAAGAACACAAATCACATATCACTTGGAGAATCATCCTTGATCTTTATGCACATGCTTTGTTCTTCAAAAATGTCCAATAATGGAAGAATAATATTTATGACAAACATATTCCTTCCTAAAATGAACTTTGCAATAACCGATGAGATTCTTCAATGAAAAGTGTTTGTTTGTCCTTTGTATGGTTGACTTATCATTAAATGCAGCAAGCTTGATCATTGTTCCAACGAACCCAGATCAGAGACCAGTCTTAGACTGACCCTGAAGCCTTCAAGTTGTTTAACATTATGAACTTATAATAGCTTAACTGATCCATTTTTTCCTGTCTTAATAAGTACACTCAAAAGCACTTGTTAGACAACTAAATGATCAGAATTACACTTAAAATATAATTAAATTAGTTTGTTATAATTAAAACATCAAATAAGGTTTTTGCCTCAACAATTTCCACACCGGGAATCCGATTTCAGATCCGTTTTCACTTTCCTGTCAAGAATATTATTTCCTTTAATTCCAGCAAGTTTAATTCCAGTTTCCAGCAGATTTTATTTCCAAGTTTTTATGCGCTTATTTATTTATTTAATTAATATATCTTGTTTAATTTACTGTTTTTATTTATTTAATTCCTTTACCATGTCTAGCTAAATTCCTAGATATCGGTATGTAATTTAATTCTCCGAAAGGGATTTAATGATGATGTAAGCGCGCGTACTTATTAAACTATTTTTCTGATTCAAATTCCTAATTTAATTCAAAGCTTTTGAACGAGAGTAAAATAAAGCAACTAAGGTTAAAATCAATAGAGCGAGAGTTTGAGGTTTTAACTAGATAGTAGGAATTTGATATTAATCTTTGAACGAGCGAGAGCCACGTTAGGATTAATTAGAACTAATTGATTTTCAAAATATACTTTCGAAGCTAAGGTGGTAGAAAAGTGACAGTAAAACTCCTAGCTTAGAAAGTATGGTTTTTATCAACAAAACGAGAGTGTGAGGTTTAAACCTTTAAGTTGAGAAAGTTCTTCTGAAAAGTAAACACTTATCCGCGCACTATTAATTTATTAAATAACCGAAGTTTAATTAGTTACATGCCGATATCCGCTTTAATTAATTTGAATCTTTAATTTAAATTCTTCTTCTTAACTCAAAACAATCTTAAAACTAAACCCATCGCCTTAGATTTACAACGTAACGGCAGAATTACGGTAGGTCAACTATTGGTCTCTGTGGTTCGATATCTTTTAAAACTCAACGACGAAACTGTGCACTTGTAGTTATAAATATTTATTGATACACAAATCATCGATCAAGGGGCACCTTCTGTTACAAGGTCATATTCTTCGGTTGAAAAATGATGGGGCAAAATGTTAAGCGTGCCTTGATCATCACATATGATTCTCAAGAGATCGAACTGTCAATGTCAAGGGGCATTTGGCATTTTTCTAGAACTTGCACTAATCCTCTGCTGATTAATTGGTTCAAACCTATGCGCATTGAGACACTTTTCTTGGTACCAAGAGCCTTTCAAGCCACCCTTATGAATGTTATTATCCTTTGCTTAACCAACTTTGAGCCAGAAGAAAAATATCATTTTGTTTCGGTGACAAACCACATTACAAGCCTATAGACCAACAGATTACATCTGTTTACCCCCCTTGGAGTTAGGTAGAAGCTGTAATACTCTTGTCTTTAGCAACAATCAAAATCAATGTTGATCATAGAACTACCAACATCTAAAGTTTTAGGTAGTACACAAAGAAAGCTATCACAAAAAAATATTAAAAAAAAATAGAAAACGAGCCGAGACTCATCAGAAATTTCAAAAGAAATTATGTCTCTACAAAAAAAAATGATGAAAGCCAAAAGAGCAATAGGAAAGAACCAATACATGAATATTAGGTTTCCTCACAAAAGAAGACTTTTCTCGTACAATATCATCAAAAGTACCCAAGATAAAAAGTTGCATGATATAAAATGGAAGAGTAGTGGATGCCTAACTCCAAAAACAAGCCTACTTTCTCCAAAAAATAACCCACCTTTACCTAAGCCAAGCTACAACCCTCAAAGACCTCGAAAATGTGCATGAGTTTGAACTTTGATTAGTCGCTTAGAGTTCTTGCAAGCCTATGGAAAAATGTCAAGTGAACATGACCACTTCGGTATACTACTCAAGAACCAACAACATTATAAGTATGGTAGTTACCCCGAAAGCACCAAAAGATGAAGAAGACATACAAGGACAAACACGAGATATCTCTTTCGCACTTCACAGATACATAACCACAGTTCACACTTCAACAGGGGCAACCCACTTCTCCCTAAGTTTATAACATGAAAGCAATGCTCCAGTGGAAATTGAGATTCCTTCATTAAGAGTCTCGACAGAATCCAAGTTTGAAGAAGCAGAATGGGTTCATATCTAACTTGATCAACTCAATCTCATCAAGCAAAAGAGAATGACAACCTTGTGTCATGGTCAGGTATACCAACAGAGAGTCAATAGGGCATTTGACAAGAAAGTCCGTCCAAGACAGTTCAAGAAAGGCATAAGACTGCAATACTTGACTCTACATGAAAGTGAAATTTCAAACAGAAGAGATCAAGTCAGTCTTCTTTCTCTGAAGCAAGGTCTTGTAAAGTCGAGATCATGAAGAAAGGTGGCATTGTTATGATTCAGTGGAATTCATTTATTTTCATTGCCATTATCTTAGTTTCAATTTGCGATTACCTCTTCAAGGGATTTTGCATCCAGTTGAAAAATTCCGCACTTTTGCGCGATTAATAAATTCTCACTTTCATTCATCTGCTTGTTAGCTTGCTTTTACATTCCAATTGTGTGCATTAGTGCTACTTATTTTTGACAAATAAAGCATCTAAACATTGTGAATAAAAAGCATTTGAAAATAGGGAACTGTTTTGAAATTAAAAGTGTCTGAAGGGAAACCAATGGCATACAGTAAGGTGCCCCGGTCTTAAATACACAAAATCATGGCAATCTCTTGATTCTATCAAATAAAGAAAGTTGTTGTTTCTCTTTGGAAGCCATTTTGAACATTTGTATCTCAACAAAAGGTTGCAAGGATCTCCATCTCAACAATGTCAGAGTTACTCAAATTTTCGGTGCCGGGAAATTCAAACTCCCTTCAACAGAAAGTCATGTATTCATGCATACAAATCCATGCATTCATCCACGCAAATTCATGCATTCATACAAACCCAAAAAAGAAAAGAAAAAAGATCACACAAACTTCTGCATATGATCAGATATTTCATCTGCATTAGTTTTGCATTTAGGCATCAGATATACATAATCATGCATTCATGAAACACAGGTTCGAAACGGTGTTTTAACAGGTTGCGAACTTGGATCTCTTATTCAGTGAAAAAGGTTGATGTACCTAATTCTCCAGTAAGATGGTTAATGAATCGTATTTTCTCAACAAAAAAGGTTGATGAATCTTTTCCCTAGTGAATTGGTCAACAAAGCATCATCCCCACCAGATCGGTCCGTGCACCACACTCTCAGATAGAAAGTTTGATAGATCCTATCTCTAGTGTTTTGGTTGAGATGGTTATCTACAGTAAGTCGGTTAGAACACCGCATCTTCAGCAAGTCGGTTATTAAACCAGTTTCCCCAGTAAGGTTGGCTTATGCACAACATTCCAAGTGAATAGATCAATAAATCATTACCCAGTAAGCTTGTCAGCATACTGCATCCTCAATAAATTTGGTACACCTTACCTCAGCAAGTTGGTTTCAGAACCATATCCCCAATAAAGTCAGCATACCGCATCTCCAACAAGTTGATTGATGGACCATGTTCCTCAGCAAGACAATTATCAAGCAGTTCTTTCAAAGTTTTGTTAAAGCCATGACAGAATATTCAACTTTCTCTCCTAGTGAGTTTCTTTCTTCAAAGATACCTCCAACTCTAGCAGAATACTCCAATACAAAGATCAGACTTCACAGAAATTCAAGACAGTTCAATCATCACTGAAAACTAAAGTACAACCTTCAGTGCTATCTTAGCTCGGTCCTCACCGAATATAAGAAAAGTTCAGTCTTCCCAGAAAACACAGTCTTCACTGTTATCTTAGTTCAGTCTTCACTGAAAATCAAGAAGGGCACAACCTTCACTTTTATCTTAATTCAGTCTTCACTGAAAAGTCATGGAGAGTACAGTCTTCACTGTTATCTTAATTCAATCTTCACTAAAAGTCATGGAGAGTAAAGTCTTCACTATTATCTTAGTTCAGTCTTCACTGAATGTCAGAAAGAAAGTTCAGTCTTCACTGAAAGTTAAAGAAGGTTAAGTCTTCACTGTTCGTCTCAAAAGTTCAGTCTTCACTGAATGTCAGAAAAAAGTTCAGTCTTCACTATAAGTTAAAGAAGGTTCAGTTTTCATTGTTCGTCTCAAAAGTTCAGTCTTCACTGAAAGTCAGAAAGTAAGGTTCAGTCTTGACTGAAAGTTATGGAAGGTTCAGTCTTCACTGTCCGTCTCAAAAGTTCAGTCTTCACTGAAAGTTAGAAAGAAAGTTCAGTCTTCACTGGATGTTATGGAGGGTTCAGTCTTCACTGTCCGTCTCAGAAGTTCATTCTTCACTGAAAATCAGAAAGTTCGATCTTCACTAAACACCAGAAAAAGTACAGTCTTCGCTGTCACCTCAATTCAGTCTTCACTGAAAATTAAGAAAAGTTCGGTCTTCGTTAAATACTATAAAAGTACAATACAATATTCGCTGTCATCTCAATTCTGTCTTTGTTGAAAGCCACAAAAGTTCACTCTTCACTGAAAGTCAAAAGAAGGTTCGCTGAAAATCAAGAAAGGTCCAATCTTCACTGGCAATCAAAAGGAATTCAGTCTTCATTGTTCATCTCAAAAGTCTAGTCTTCACTGGCAATCAAAGGAAGTCTAACCTTCGTTGGCAATCATAGATTCAGTCATCGCTGTTAATCATTAAAGTTCAGTCTTCACTAGCAATCAAAGATCAACGCACCCGGACGGGAGAAGATCAGTTGTTTTTCTTTTGGAGTTAAAGCACCCAAGCGGGAGACAACTCTGTTTATTTTCGAATTCAAGCACCAGGGCGGAAGATGATTCAGTTTTCTATTTACATGATTCAAGCACCCGGGCGGGAAAAGATCATTTTTTTTTTTGAGTTCAAGTACCCGGACGGGAGACGACTCGTTTCAAGATTCAAGCACCAAGACAGGAGACGGTCATTTCATTCTCAGGTATCCAGTTCCTATTTCCTCCAGGTATGATTTCTACCATCATTTCTCATCAGCATTCATTTCACTACATCACTTTTGCATCACAAAATTAGGGCATTTGTATTAATTACCTTTTACTTCGAACACATAAAGACGAAAGTCATCTATGCATTCGAGTATAAGACAATTAAATAGGGGCAGCTGTAATACCCTAATTTTGCACCTTTTTTAAAAAATATTTTATTTTTAAAATTGTTTCTTATTTTTATAAGAAATGCCCAAAAATAGTTTCAAAAATTTATTTTCACGCCCTTCGGTAATTTTGCTCAAAATCATAAAAATATATTTCATTTCTTTTTCATCCGTTTATATTTATTTAACGTAGTTTAATCATTAAAAGTATCTCATCAATTGAACCAATTACATTGTGCCACCTCATCACCTTTTACTAATTATTCTCTTAATCACAAAACTACACATTATTACACTAATGCCATTTACCCTAATCTACTACTATAAATAGATTAAAATAATCAGATCAAATTTGAGCACAAACTCCAAAAAGAGAAGCACCACCATAAATACAAAAAACCACCGCGCCGGAATTCTTTTTCCGGCGGAGAACCACCACCATGAAAAACTTCCAAAATCAACAATCAAACACTTGATTCTAATAGTTTGGACCCTCCTGAGTCCAAACCCGAAGTCAATTTCGCCAAAAAAGGATCGGAAAGTAACGAATCTGAGCTTCAAAGTCACGGCCGTAAATAAATTTTCCGATCCAGCCATTTTGAAAGCAAACGAAGATAGATAGTAGTTTATTTTTGCTCTTGGAAGACTTCTGAACATTTTCATTCATTTACTTTTCAGTAAAACTCGCCGGAAACTCGTTTTAACATTTAAACTCATCGGTTTGTTCTTGCTCCTTTTCGTTTTTTTTCGCTCATGATCTGTGAAATCTAATGACAAATCTATGATCTATGCATGAAAACGGGTAAATTGGTATATTTGGTTGTTGATTTTGATAAACCAAAACCACAATCGTGGTTCACCCGCACTCCTCCGTTCCCGTCCGCGTTTCTGTTGGTTGAAGGTAGAAGAAGATAGCAAGCCACGTGGCAACGCGTGAGTGGCTGGAGCCATTTACTCACGCGCGTGCCCCTTTTTCTCCCCACACCCCCCAGCTGGGTTAGTGGGTGAACCGGTTGGATTAGATCCAACCAAAACCTGACCCGGTTCGTTTGCTGAAAATGGGTTTGGGCCTAATCTTTGTATTGGGCCCTGAATCCTATTTTTTTTTTTTTTTTTCTTTTTTTTGTTATTTCTGATTGGACCTCCTTATTACTATTTACACCCCTGCTGTTTTAATTATTTATTTTTGTTAAATTCAATTAAGTTGATTTTAAAAAATAAAAATGGATTAAAACTCTAAAAGACATTCAACTCACACAACTGTTTTTTCTGAGAGATTGTTTAGTGAACGAGAATAGCCCTAAGTCGCGAGCCATGCGGCAGGTACCGGGCTACTCAGGAAACGAAAGTCATGCGTCAGACGCTCCCCGTTTTATTCAATAGATTATTTAGAGTATTTTCAGAGTTTTTGAATTCAGACCAGAAAAGAAAGAAAAAGAAAAAGAAAAGTAGAAGATGAGAGAAATGCAAATGCATGAATGCGAATGACATATAATTGATGATGCTGATCAATTCAAAATTCATCAGATATGAGCATATAATCATGTATCAGACAAAGAGAAATAAATCATCAAGCAATTACATGTATTTAGCACAACTTAGTTAAATGAGAAAAGTCAACTGAAGAAAGTCAACATAAAAAGTTAACAAAAAAGAGTCAACGGAAAAGGTCAAACTGAAACTAGGACAGAACGAGTCATGCGTCATGCTCTGCCTCATGATTTTTGAATGATCTATATTTCAAGTTTAAATGTTTTGAATTAAAAATAAATTAGCCAAAGTCATGCGTCAGTGACTATTTTATTTTTAATCCATTTTTCAATTCTAATTTCAAGCTAAAGTTACGAATTAAAAATAAATTAGTCAAAGTCATGCGTCAGAGACTATTTATTTTTAATCCAATTTTTTTTTTTAAAATCAAGTTAAATGAATTTAACAAAAATAAATAATTAAAACAGCAGGGGTATATCAGCAATTGTCGGGGTGCACAGAATAATCAGAAAAAAAACAAATAAAAAAACAAAATTGGGCCCAGAACAGGGTCTGGCCCAATAATCCTTCCAGCAAAACGGACCGGGTCGAGCGACCCATGGGTCCAACCCGACCCGGTCATTAACACAGAACAAAAAAAAAGAACGGGGGGGTGCGGAGAGAAGGTGGGGGGCGCGTGTGAGTAACTGGCTTCAGCCACTCACGCGTTGCAACGTGTCCCTGCCTTCTTCCACCCAGAAAAGCTCGCGAGGGTAAACATGGTGGCCGCGCCATTGACGGCGTCCACCAAGCTCAAAAGTTTAACAAAAATAACAAAATTATATACCAAATTGATAGTAATTTCACAAGGATCATGAATATATGATTATAATCCTCAATCAACAAACAAAATAAGCACAAACGAGTTCGAAAGTTTAGATCTAAATTTTTTCGGAAACGGTTTTCAACAGAGAAAATCACGATTCTACCAATACAAAGTTGTTCAGAGGAGCCTCAAGATCATGAATCTACCGTCCTTTACCTTCGTTTGAGCTTTAGGTGACCGAAATCGGAGTTTGTTTGTCGGCCGTGACTTCCGATGCTAGTTTAATGGCTTTCTGGTGGGTTTTTCGTGATTTGGACACCGGATTTAGATTCCTTGAGGTCCAAATAGTATAGATCAAGTGTTTGATCTTTAATTTTCGAAGATTTTTGAGATGGTGGTTGGTGGTGGTTCTCCGCCGGAAAAAGAATTCCGGCGCGGTGGTTTTTGTATCTATGGTGGTTCTGATCTTTTTGGAGTTTGTGCTCTCTTGATTCTTATTTTTTTAATTGTATTTATAGCAATAGATTAGGGTGAATGGCATTAGTGTAATAAATGAGTAGTTTTGGGTTAAGAAGATAATTAGTGGAAAATGGTAATGAAAATGATTATGAGGTGAAAATGATGATGTGGCACATTGTAATTAGTTGATGGAAAATATATTTGTGATGAATAAAAATAAGTGAATTAAAATGAAATGGAATATATTTTTCTATGGTTTTAAACAAAATTAGCGGAGGACGTGAAAACATTATTTTTTAACTATTTTTGGGCGTTTCTTAAAAAATAAGAAACAATTTAAAAATAAAACATTTATTTAAAAAAAAGGAGCAAAATTAGGGTATTACAGCTGCCCCTATTTAATTATCTTGTACTCGAATGCGTAAATGACTTCCGTCTTTAGGCTCGTAGTAAAAGATAATTAAATACAAATGCCCTAATTTTGTTATGTGAAAGTGATGTAATGAGATGAATGCTGATGGGAGATAAGGGTTGAAATCATACCTGGAGGAATTAGGAACTGGATACCTGAGAATGAAATGACCGTCTCCCGCCTGGGTGCTTTGATCTTGAAACGAGTCGTCTCCCGTCTGGGTGCTTTAACTCAAAAAGAAAACAAATGATCTTCTCCCGCCCGGGTGCTTGAATCATGTAAAAAGAAAACTGAATCGTCTCCCGCCCGGGTGCTTGAATTAAAAAATAAACAGAGTTGTCTCCCGCTCGGGTGCTTTAACTCCAAAAGAAAAACAACTAATCTTCACCCGCCCGGGTGCATTGATCTTTAATTGTCAGTGAAGACTGAACGTTTCTTTGTTTTCCAGTGAAGACTGGACTTTTGAGATGAACAATGAAGACTGAATTCTTTCTGATTGCTAGTGAAGACTGGACTTTTCTTGATTTTCAGCAAACTTTCTTTTGACTTTCAGTGAAGACTGAACTTCTCTGGTTTTCAACAAAGACTGAACTGAGATAACAGCGAAGACTGTACTTTTTCTAGTATTCAGCGAAGACTGAACTTTTCTTAATCTTTAGTGAAGACTGAATTTTCCCTGGTGTTCAGTGAAAACCGAACTTTCTGATTTTCAGTGAAGACTGAACCTTCTTTAACTTTCAGTGAAGACTGAACTTTCTTTCTGACATTCAGTGAAGACTGATCTTTTCTTTGTTTGCCAGTGAAGACTGGACTTTTGAGATGAACAATGAAGACTGATTTCCTTCTGATTGCCAGTGAAGACTGGACTTTTCTTGATTTTCAGCAAACTTTCTTTTGACTTTCAGTGAAGACTGAACTTCTCTGGTTTTTAACAAAGACTGAACTGAGATAACAGCGAAGACTGTACTTTTTCTAGTATTCAGCAAAGACTGAACTTTTCTTAATCTTTAGCAAAGACTGAATTTTCCCTGGTGTTCAGTGAAAACCGAACTTTCTGATTTTCAGTGAAGAATGAACCTTCTTTAACTTTCAGTGAAGACTGAACTTTCTTTCTAACATTCAGTGAAGACTGAACTTTTTGAGATGGATAGTGAAGACTGACCCCTTCTTTAAATTTCAGTGAAGACTGAATTAAGATAACAGTGAAGACTGTACTCTCCATGGCTTTAAGTGAAGACTGAATTAAGATAACAGTGAAGACTGTACCCTCCATAACTTTTAGTGAAGACTGAACTGTACCCTCCATAAATTTCAGTGAAGACTGAATTAAGATAACAGTGAAGACTGTACTTTCTATGACTTTCAGTGAAGACCTAAGATGACATTAAAGATTGTACTTTTCTTGTATTCGGTGAAGACCGAGCTGAGATAGCACTGAAGGTTGCACTTTAGTTTTCAGTGATGACTGAACTATCTTGATTTTCACTGAAAACTGATCTTTGTATTGGAGTATTCTGCTAGAGTTGGAGGAATCTTCGAAGAATGAAACTCAATAGGAGAGAAAGTTGAATGTTCTGCCATGGCTTTAACAAAACCTTGAAAGAACTGATTGATAATTGTCTTGCTGAGGAACATGGTCCATCAATCAACTTGTTGGAGAAGCGGTATGCCGACTTTATCGGGGATATGGTTCTGAAACCAACTTGCTGAGGTAAGGTGTACCAAATTTACTGAGGATGCAGTATGCTGACGGGCTTACTGGGTAATGATTTATTGATCTGTTCCCTTGGAATGTTGTGCATAAATCAACTTTACTAGGGAAACCGGTTTAATAACCAACTTGCTGAAGATGTGGCATTCTAACCGACTTACTGGAGATAACCATCTCAACCAAAACACTAGAGAAGTGATCTATCAAACTTTCTATCTGAGAGTGTGGTGCATGGACCGATCTGGTGGGGATGATGCTTTGTTGACCAATTCACTGGGGAAAAGATTCATCAACCCTTTTTGTTTGAGAAAATACGGTTCATTAACCATATTGGTTGAGAATTAAGTACATCAACCTTTTTCACTGAATAAGAGATCCAAATTCGCAACTTGTTAAAACAACATTTCGAACCTGTGTTTCATGAATGCATGATTATGTGATCTTTCTTGGGTTTGTATGGATGTATGAACTTGCGGTATGAATGCATGAGTTCGTATGCATGAATGCATGACTTTATGAGTTTCTATTGAAGAGAATTTGAATTTCCCAGCACCGAGAATTTGAATAACTCTGTCATTGTTGAGATGAGGACCCTTGGAAGCTTCTGTTGCAGAACAGGTGTTCAAAAAGGCTTTTAAAGAAGAACAACAACTTTCTTTATCTGATGGAATCAACGAATTGCCATGATTTTGTGAATTTAGGACTGGGGCACCTTATTGTATGCCATTGGTTTCAATTCAAACACTTCAAGTTTTTCAAAACAATTCCCTATTTTCAAATGCTTTATATTCACAATGTTTAGATGCTTTATTTGTCAAGAAATAGTAGCACTAATACACACAATTGGAATGTAAAAGCAAGCTAACAGACAGATGAATGAAAATGAGAATTTATTAATTGCGCAAAAGTGCCGAATTTTTCAACTGGATGCAAAATCCCTTGAAGAGGTAATTGCAAATTGAAACCAAGATAATGGCAATAAAAATAAATGAATTCCACTGAATCATAACGATGCCATCTTTCTTCATGATCTCGACTTTACAAGACCTTGCTCTAGAAGAAGAAAACTAAATCGATCTCTTCTGTTTGTAGTTTCGCTTTCACGCAGAGTCAAGTATTGCAGTCTTATGCCTTTCTTGAACTGTCTTGGACGAACTTTCTTATCAAAAGCCCCATTGACTCTTTGTTGGTGCACCTGACCATGCCACAAGATTGTCATTCTCTTTTGCTTAATGAGATTAAGCTGGTCAAGTTATATATGAACCCATTTTGCTTCCTCAAACTTGGATTCTCTTTTACTTAATGAGATTAAGCTGGTCAATTTCCACTAGGAGCACTGCTTTCATGTTATAAACTTAGGGAGAAGTGGGTTGCCCCTGTTGAAATTTGAACTATCGTTCTGTTATTTGTGAAGTGCAAAGGAAACATCTCATAATTGTCCTTGTATGTCTTCACCCTCTTTTGGATGCTTTCAGAGTAATCACCCAAACATCTGTTTTTTGAGTAGCACACCAAAGTGATCACCCTCACTTGACATTTTGCCATAGGCTTGCAAGAATTCTAAGCGACTAGTCAAAGTTCAAACTCATGCACATTTTCGAGGTCTTTGAGGGTTGTAGCTTGGCTTAGGTAAAGGTGGGATATTTTTGGAGAAAGTATGTAGGCTTGTTTTTGGAGTTAGGCATCCACTACTCTTCCATTTTATATCATGAAACATTTTACCTTTGGGGTACTTTTGATAAACTTGTGTAAGAGAAGAATTTACTTTTGTGAAGAAACCTAATATTTATGTATTGGTTCCTTCCTATTGCTCTTTTGACTTTCATTTTGGTTTTTTTTTTCATTTCATTTTTTTTGTAGAGACATAATTTCTTTTGAAATTTCTGATGAGTCTCGTCTCTTTTTTCTATATTTTTTTTTTGTGTGATAGCTTTCTTTGTGTACTACCTAAAACTTTTGATGTTGGTAGTTCTATGATCAACATTGATTTTGATTGTTGCTAAAGACAAGAGTATTACAGCTTCTACCTAACTCCAAGGGGGGTAAACAGATGTAATCTTTTGGTCTATAGGCTTGTAATGTGGTTTGTCACCGAAACAAAGGATATTTCTTTTTCTGGCTCAAAGTTGGTTAAGCAAAGGATAATGACATTTATAAGGGTGGCTTGAAAGGCTCTTGGTACCAAAAAAGTGCCTCAATGTGCATGGGTCTGAACCAATTAATCAGCAGAGAATTAAGGCAAGTTCTTGAAAAATGCCAAATGCCCCTTGACATTGACAGTTCGATCCTTTTGTGTTTTTCGATGGCTTGAGGACATATATGGTGATCAAGGCACGCTTGACATATTGCCCCATCATTTCTCAACCGAAGGGTATGACCTTGTAACAAAAGGTGCCCCTTGGGTAATGACTGTGGTTTTCCTTCACAGCCTTAGGTGTTTGACTTCTTTTCTCTTTTTCACCAATCACCAGATCGATCACATCTATTGGTTCCTGATAAGTTTGAGTCATTCTTTGCTCTCGAAGCAGCTGGACCAACTTTCTCTTTCATATCATGTTGTGGGGAGGCGCCCAATTTGACCTCTTTCTTCATCAGTTCCCAGATCGATCACATCCACTTGTCACCGATGAAGTTCAAGCATTTTATGCTCTTGATCCAACAGTCAGACTAACTCTTCGACAAAGTTTGCAATCCGAAACCATGAGGAATTATGACACTGCTATGATTCAATAGATTCACTTCTGAATGATTTTTTTTTTGAATTTGATTGAATGCAAAAGTGTTTTATGATATGCAAGAAGTTATTGCCATTTTATTATTATCTTTTTAAAACTGGAAAAAGAAAGAATAAATAAGACAAAAATTGCACACAAAACTACTTTTTATTCATTGATAATTAAAGCATTTAAACAAAGTATTCATTACAAGCATAATTTGAAAATGACAAAACTACTTTAAAAGTAAAGTGATTTCAAAAATTCCAACAACCTTCTAGTTTGCAAATAGTGTGTTTGAGGAACACAGGTGCACCATATCTTGACTATTTCCATTATTCTCTTCATCATTTATGATGGAAATCTGATCTTCACTTGAAACCCACACTGGAGAAACATGCTGAATGCCCCACTTACTGTTTATCTTTCATAACCGGCCCACCTTCCTCGAAGGACAATAATTGCTTATCAAGAAGTTCTTGCACTTTATATTTAAAGGCTTTGCAGTCGTCAGTGGAATGACCTTCAGTTCCTGCATGATACTCACATTTGGCATTGGCATCATACCAAGCTGGAAATGGTGCAGTTTTGGGTTTCATGGCCCCAGCAGTTTCCATTCCACTTTGTACCAGATAAGGAAGAAGTTGACTGTATGGCATTGAAATCGGTCAAGGACCTTTTTGGGCTGTTGCTGAGCCGATCGTTCCTTCTGAGTTTTTTGAGGCACATGATTCATTTGCATTTGATATGGATATCTGGGAAATTGCTGAGTTTTCTGAGTTTTTTTGGGCTGTTTGATTTGCATAAAAAGAAATTAACCGCATACAAGAAAAGATTACCGCATGTTGAACAGAAAAGGGAAAAACGAATTTTTTATTATTTGGCTTAACGAGAGAGGCTCTCGCTCCTACGTATCCCCCAAGTACAATGAGGATGTCAAAGCTCACGTAGTTCTTCCTGGAAAAAAAAGTTTGTTTGTTGGTTGTTTTTAATGAACAACGCTTTTGTCGCATTCCACTGATACGACAGTTTGCTTGTATGCTCAACTGAGGCTTAAGTGTTTGTTTGTATCAGGGGAATGGATAAAACATCGTCTTTTTAAGAAAAGAAGTGAAAAAAGATTTGAATTGAAAAAAAAAAGTTGACTGCGCAAGGGCAGGAAAAACAATTGTGTGAGTTGAATGTCTTTTAGAGTTTTTTTTGAGAGATTGTTTAGTGAACGAGAATAGCCCTAAGTCGTGAGCCATGCGGCAGCTACCGAGCTACTCAAGAAACGAAAGTCATGCGTCAGACGCTCCCCGTTTCATTCAATAGATTATTTAGAGTATTTTCAGAGTTTTTGAATTCAGACCAAAAAAGAAAGAAAAAGAAAAAGAAAAGTTGAAGATGAGAGAAATGCAAATGCATGAATGCGAATGACATATAATTGATGATGCTGATCAATTCAAAATTCATAAGATATGAGCATATAATCAAGTAATCATGTATCAGACAAAGAGAAATAAATCATCAAGCAATTACATGTATTTAGCACAACTTAGTTAAATGAGAAAAGTCAACTGAAGAAAGTCAACATAAAAAGTCAACAAAAAAAGTCAACGGAAAAGGTCAAAGTGAAACTAAGACAGAACGAGTCATGCGTCAGGCTCTGCCTCATGATTTTTGAATGATCTATATTTCAAGTTTAAATGTTTTGAATTAAAAATATTATGTTAATTATTCTCAAATTCTAGTTATTTTTTCTGTAATTGACTTAGGAATGGTCTGATGTAAGTTTATTGATTGGCCAAAGGTGTTGCTATTAGTTAGGCACTTGTCTTAAAGAGTTGGACGGATAGATAAGGCTTAATTTCACATTAGGTCCCTTATGTTTATTTTAGGTTTCAAGTTGGCCTTTTAGTTTAAATTTTTGTTGAAATTTGAGTAGTGTGATAACTATTTGATATTTATCAATGAGATATCTATAAATATTGACACATTATATCAAAAAAGAAAAAATTGGCTCATTAAATGTGTCAAAGTGGAGGGAAAAATTTAGGAGTAAGTGATTGTAAATCTTACAACTTTTAAAAATTAAATTATTAATTAGATGAGATGAGATATCTATAAATATTGACACATTATACCCAAAAAGAAAAAATTGACTCATTAAATGTGTCAAAATGGAGAGAAAAATTTAGGGTTAAGTCATGTAAATCTTACAACTTTTAAAGATTAAAGATAAGAGGTTTTTTTTTTGAAGCAAAAGATAAGAGGTTTTTTAGTATTTTTATTTTAATGAATTGTTTTAATACAATTATAAACATTATAGATAATGATAGTCAAAATTATAATTGACTATCAAATTAAAAAGCTAAAATTGGTCATCTCTATATGCAATATAGGGACTATTAAAAAAAATTCCAAAATTGAAGGAAAAATTTAAAATTGAACATATTCAACAATTCTTAAAAATAATTTATCCATCTAATCAAATAAGCTAAAATAGGTCATGTCTGCGTGTGTAATTGTCCTTAAAAAAATTCAGCAGTGAATAAGGTACTTTTTCCATGAATTAATTTTTCCATGAGCAACAACTTATTCAGTGTATAATTGCTATTTTTAATATTGTCAATTCAAGAGTTTAAAATTCATAATAATTAAATTTATTCTTTAAAAATATTTTTATAGTTTTTTTTGTGGTCATGTAGTAAGTTAGCATTTTTAAATTATTGTTCTTTTTTGTACCCAAACAAAAAAAGACCTTTATTTATATTCTTATTTGTTGGGCAAAAATCTTTTTTTCCTATAAAGGTCCAAATTCTATTATCATATTTTTTAAAGGCTATACCATCATTCTCATTCAGCAACACATATTTTAATCCAACGGTTAAAAACTATTCCTTTATTTTATTTTAATCTCAACCTTCCATTCTTATTTAACCCTAATTGTCACTAAAAGTTTCTCCCACATCTCTCACAAGCAGCCTCCTTTTACCATTATCTCTTCATTATCTCTCTCTCTCTCTCTCTCTCTCTTGCTCTCTCTCTAAGTAACAATTTAGAGAAAGCTCACTATTTCTCACCAAACTGTAGCCGCCGTAATTGTGTAGCCTTTGGCCTCCTCTGTTCATGCTTCAGCCACCGTGGTCACGAGCACTACATCATTGAACTCCTCATGATTTTGTCTTCAAAACTCATCTAAAGGTGAAAATGTTATCTTTTTCTCATCATTTTTCATCTTCTTTTCATCTTTTGTGTTTTAGATTCTCTTAGAAAAAGAAAAACATCAAAAAAATTGTGGAAGAAAAGTACAATCTTAAGAAAGAAAGAAAGAAAGAAAAAGAAGAAGCATCAAAACTTTATTTATTTTGATTCTTCACCTCTTATTCTCATTTCTTTCTCTCTCTCTCTCTCTCTCTCTCTCTCTCTCTCTCTCTGTATGTCTCTTTGTTTTATTTTTTAGATCTGCTATTTTTTTTTTCCTTTTCCATTTTTTAATAATCTTGATTGTCTATTTACTTTATGAAATGTGTGTGAAATATGAATAGTTTTAATTTTTTTGATTTTATTTGATTATTTTCAAGACATTCTATTATGTGTTTCATATGTATTTTATGGATCTGTTTAAATAATATTTTAACTATAAAAAATATATTATGTTTGTAGAGTTTTATATATCTACTATTATATTTCTTTTTTAAAAAATTCCTAGTATATAAATCTATAATGTTTTATATTTTATCTTTAGAATCTTCTATATTTTAATTTATGGCAGAAAAATCATCTCTTTGTTTATTTATTTATTAGTTTTTAATTAGTAAATCTAGAGTTTTTAACCATTTCAAGTTAGTATTTTCGATGTACTGAACCGATTTAGATGAATGAATCTTGAATTTTTAGTCAAAAAACACCTAACATATTAATTGCTCGATTTTGACCTATTAATTTTGTACCTTTTGTATTTCAACTCTTCGTTGACTTTTGACATAAACATTAATATATAAAATTAATTTTACTTTTTAAAATAAGATTTAACCTAATTTGAAAATTAATTTGAAATATATTTATTCCTCTCTAGTTTGACATCTCTTTTCTTTAGTTTACTTGGTTATATATACAAATCTAAAAGAGAAAAAGTAAAAAAGAGAAATGCAATGAAATGAAATGAGAACTTTGTTTATAGCAAATCTAAAATGAAATGAGAAATTTTTGCGCAAAAAAACCTGGTTTATTGGTGTTAGATGAAGGACACACGCCGAGAAACCAAAAAAGTGGTATTTGGAAGGAGTTTTCGGAAGTTTAACGAAAAAACGAATTATACTTTCGGGAACTCCTTTCCAGAACAAGTTCTTGGAACATTATAACACTTTGAGCCTTGTGAAGCCGTCTTTTCCTAACATGTTACCGCATAATCTAAAAATGTTTTGCCAGAAGTAGGAATATAAAAAGGCCTCGAAAGTGTTGAGTTGGGAACCTGATTTTGGGAATAGTAAAATGGGAAATGTTTCTTTTGATGATAATATTCGACAGTTGAAGCTGTTTATGATCCGTTTGTTCATGTTTACAAAGTGGAGATCTTGCAAAAGAAGCTTCTCGGGTTAAGAGAATGTGTACCGCTTTTGATGCCAGACAGTTTTCTTTAGCAAATTCTTGAGATTTTTAAGAGTTTGCAGAACGCAATGATCTTTGAGAATAATTAGACAATGACGTCAATCCGTCAGTCTCTTTTCCTTGAATGCATACTTTTGGAAGAAGAAAAATTTGCAGTCGACAAGGACCAGTTAGAAAATCTTATATTGGAATACAACGCAGGCGGAAAAACAAGGTTTTTGGTGGAGTTGGTTAGTCTTTTTGGTGCTGCTAATGAGCAAGTTCTTGTGTTCACCCAATCCCTCCGTCCTCTACGCTTAATTATAGACCAATTATTGTCGGCTTTCAAATGGACCGAGGATGAAGAAATTCTTTACATGCATGGAAATGTTATGGACATGCAATCCATAATCCATAAATTCAGTGATGCAAACAGCCGAGCGAAGATTCTCCTTGGATCCATTGAAAACTAGGTCTTATCTAGTGAGAGAGCGAAGATGGGTAATATATTTCCATTGAAAATTTTCAAACTAATTTTTCATTGGTTACAGGCACATCCACTTTAAAATTAGAGTCTATTTCATTAGATTTATTAAGAATTATTAGTATTGCATAAATCACAAAAAATGATACTCTGACTTTGTTGTCACATGTTGGAAAGTACTATAATAGCGTGTGAAAATCTTCAACAATGATGATGATGGTAGAGAAAATCATGTTCAAGTTTGTGAAATATTAGAGAGGAATAGCAAAGTGGAAAAGGCGTGTGATGTTTTAATTTCAGTATCCTAACCTCATCCATTTACTTTGTTCTAATGGTTGAAAATGACATTTATCATTCACATAAAATAACTATTTTTTGTAGGTATGAACCCATTAAAAATGAATAATTATCGATAACATTATTAAGGAACCTATTTCAAGTTTCAGAACGAAAACATACTAAGTCAAAAAATAAACATCTATAACATACAAGACAAGTCATAATAAGTCACATAAGACAAAAATATAACTTAAGTAATAACCATCAACATAACATTAAGCAGCCTCACTACAACCAGCCCCTTACTATCTTTTGTGACATTATCACCTTGCTTATATACAACATTCATCTTCGACACCTTTCATGGTATGAACTTCCTAAACAATGATGAAAACATATTTGTAAGAAAACAAGTTATGTTAATTATAAAGTTCTGTCATTAAGTCCATATAGTTTCTGACGAACACAATTTTGACATATGCTTATACACAATTTCTGACTAGCACAATCATCGACATATGCTTATACAAAACTGATTTATATTCATAGAAAACACAACACAAATACAAATACACAAATTGAAATATGTCATTCGTCCTCGCTCAATATTATAGAATCAAATGAAAAACATAAAATTGTACAGAAAATAAGGGTTACTTCTTCACAAAAACTTGTACAATATACTCTTCTTAGGAATTTGCATTCCAATTATTATCAGAATGTTTGGTTCTTCCCGACTAATGCCATCACCAAGCTTATGTTTCAGCTCTCAATGCTTTTCTAATACCAACCTTCAAAACAATGAAGTTTTTTATGGGCAAGAAAATAAGTTATTATAAATATTAAGTTCTGTCAATAATCACTTCAAGAAAATTGTCACTTCGCGACACATACATTGCGACCTTTGAAGATAACTGTCGCAATGTTCATTTCTTTATAACAATTGCGATGGTTTATGCGACATGTTTTACAATCGTCGTAATAATTGGCTCTAATATTCAATCTCCTTCAAATAAACTATTCAGACACTCCAATAAAAAGACCTCAATCACTTTATCCCAAAAATAATAAAAAACTCACTAAAATGAAAAAAACTCAAGCACGAACCCTAACCCTTCAGTTTATCCGTCAACCATCTAACCAATCTCTTCAATCCCTAAATTCCTAAATCATTCTCTCCAATCATTCTATCATTCTCTTCAATCGTAACCATTATGTTCAAGATCTTCACCTTCAAATCGATGCTACCTTCGATAAATAGTGTCGTCACCAAACTCGTTACACGTTCTGGTTTATTTTCCCCCTTTTTCTACCTTCTCAGTCTACCATTTTTTGATGTTATCATTTTCGTGTTTTTATATGAATCAGATTATATTAAATTTGTTGGTTGATTTAAAAGTTGAGACCGTAAGAAATATATTTTTGTTATGAAGTCATTGTTAGGATTTTTATGTGTACAAAATTGGGGATTTTGTGATAGTTTTAAAAATTGGAGATTTTAGAAAGAGCAAGTTGCATTCTTATTGTAAAAATAATTTTTATTGTGATTTCTAAGGTACAATTTGATACATTATGAAGCTCTTAAATGACTCAATTGAGTCGGTTTAAGAAATTTGTGAATTGCCTTTTACCTATATGAATTACTTTATTATTGTGAGTATGTTTGGATGGATTTCAAAATTTAAGGGATTTAGAGATTCCAAGGAATTCCCTTCAATTCAAAATTCTTTGTTTGAATAAAGTAATATATGACAAACTAATTCATTTTTCCATTTTTTTTATTTTGATAAAAAAAATTCAATTTTTTTTCTATTTCGTTAAAAGAAGATTTATAAACTGTTCTGATATTTGGAAAAAAATTCTTAATTTTTTTTCTATTTCGAGAAAAAAATTCATGAATTTGTTTCAATTTCGAGAACAAAATCTCTAGTTTTTTTTTTATTTCGAGAAAAATTCCTCACATTTTTTTTTCCGGACCTGAAAAAAGTTCTCGGTTTTTTTCAGATTTGTCTGTCGATTTTAGGGTTTTTTTCACCGATTCTAAACCTAATGAGCCTGATTAATATACTAAATGCAATCATGTTTATTTGTTTCACTAATAGGAAGCAAGACGAGCCGCAGATAAAACCTAATGTGATTGTTGAATAGGATGGTGGTAGCAACACTGGTTCATACAACTTCACGACCATTGCAGTTAATCTTTGCCATTATGCTTTGTTTTATAGGAAGCGGATTTGTTATTATCTATCAGCGACGGTCCTTGTATAGAGGAAGGATGAGTGCTAGCATATTTATAGATAAGTTCTTCAATTTTGTCCCCTTTTACTACATTTTTGTAAAATTATATAGGTGTAAATGCTGGTGTATAGGTAAAACCTACCAGCTACTGTTGTAATATTATGTGGTTTGGCAAGAAATAAGAACAAGAGAAACATATCTTATATAGTATATAATATTATGTTACTTATTCTCAAATTCAAGTTATTTTTTCGCTAATTGACTTGAAAATGATCTGATGTAAGTTTATTGATTGGCCAAAGGTGTTGTTATTAGTTAGGCACCTATCTTAAAGAGTTAGAGGGATAGATAAGGCATAATTTCACATTAGGTCCCTTATGTTTATTTTGGGTTTCAAGTTGGTCTTTTAGTATAAATTTATGTTGAAATTTAAGTAGTGTGCTAACTATTTGATATTTATCAATGAGATATCTATAAATATTGACACATTATATCAAAAAAGAAAAAATTGGCTCATTAAATGTGTCAAAGTGGAGGGAAAAATTTAGGAGTAAGTGATTGTAAATCTTACGACTTTTAAAGATTAATTTATAAATGTGATGAGATGAGATATCTATAAATATTGACACATTATACCCAAAAAGAAAATATTGATTCATTAAATGTGTCAACGTGGAGAGAAAAATTTAGGGTTAAGTGATGTAAATCTTATATAACACCCATACTAGAATTGCCTTGGATTCTAGATGAATATACATATTTAGATCCGGATACATTAATAATACAAATAGATTACATAAAAATCACAGAATAATTACATAAGTGTCTCATGTAATAGTTGTGTTTTACAATGTAACAACAGGAATAATTCCAGAACACTAGTACATCTCATCTAACTCTAAAACAATTAAAACAGCGAAAGCTAGTACTGAAACTTGAAAGCTAAGTCTTTAACTTGCAGCTACAGCATAACCGTTAACTTGATCCTCTTAATCTGCTTATCTGTAAAAAAAATTAAGGCGTTGGGTGAGACTACTTGTCTCAGTGAGTTCCACCTATCTCAGGTGCCCCTCACTCTGTGAGTCTAAAGGCTTCTAGTCTAACTTGACTAATCTAGGATTGATCATACTTACATACATAAACATTGTTTAATAATAAATTTATCTGAATAAATAAAAGTGTGCCACAAAAATATCTTAGTTCATTTTACGAAAAGTCTGAGGCGAGCAATCCCGAATATTCCCATACATACCAGGCTCCAATACCAACTAAAGGGCTAGAAACTCGGTGCTAGCTCTCTTATTTATCATAGCTACCCGGCTCTAATACCAATGAATGGACTAGAGACTCAGTCATTTATACATAGCCAGCCCTAATATCAAGGGACTCGGTAAATAAATCATGTATACATAGCCGGCCAATGGACTCGGTAATTAAATCATTCATACATAGCCGGCCAATGGACTCGGTAAATCATTTATACTTGTTTGATTCTTTTTCTACTCGGCCTTTAACCAACTAAGGGCAATTAGGCTCGATCAAGATTAATTATTTTCTATCCGGCCTTAACTAACTAAGTGTATATTTTCTGCTATCAAAAATTCTATCTCATTTCTCTCACAATTTGTCTATCAACTTCTCTTCTTCTTTTCTCATTCTAACTAGACTACTCTCTTTGGGTAATATGTTAATCTCTTTTAGATCGATGATTGTTATTATCTATTAAATTCACATATTTTTTATGAAATGAGTATATTTATTTTTCATATTTCAGAGTGCTCATTTCAAACTGGGAAGTAACAAAGGTGTCATCTATGTATAGATATACAAGAAGACCGTTGAAACAAATTAATAAAAGGTACGTGAAATATGGGTAATTGATATTTTGAGAGTTCTACCTAATATCGTCATTGTTGGTTGTGTTTACTTTCTTTATATGTTTGAGAAAAAAAATTAACATGTTGAAAATATGTATTTTTTTTTAGATGTTAATGCTTGTGAAACTAGACACCTAGACATTGATTTTGGCCACAAATTTTAATTATCTTAAAAAAAAAATTTGACAAGTTAACTTTTTTTTGTCAAAAGACAAATAAACAATTAATAATGATTTAAGTATTGGGCATACTTATTTTGACCAAAACTATTGTTAGGTATATTATATTTTAATAAACTAGATGTTTCACCCGTGCGTTGCACGGGTTTTATAATTTATTATGTTTAACAATAAAATTTATCATTTCTAAAAGTTACTACTCCGTTCTAAAATATAAGAGAAATTCTTAACCAGATACATCAATTTCTGTTGACCAGTTTTCTCTTATATTTTAGGACGGAGGGAATACATTTTTTTATGTTTTTTTTTTGTCAATTTTTTTTAGGTTATTAGCATAAAAAATTAGCACATAAAATATTGACCCAAAAAACTAATTAGTACATAAAATTATTGTGCCAAAAGTCAAAACCAAACCTCTAATTTTTTTTTACTTTTTTCTTTCTCTCAAATATTGCCAAAATAAAATCCATAAAGGAAAAATAAAAACTATTGAGAATGTTAATGGTTTCAACAACCATGCTAAATGCCTACAATCACCAAATTCATATTCAAAATATTAAGATTAAATTCTAAAATAAGAACAAAAAATAAATAAATTATAATAGATTATTACACCCAAATTAATTTAGTCCATACTACATATTTGCCTAATTTCAAATTATTATAGTCCTTAAAACTTATGTAGCTATAAAAATGTAAAAAAATTACATTCAAACTATTTTTCCTTCAAAGTTGAAGAAATGTGTTAGTTTTTATATTCCATATCATTGCCCTTCAATATAATATCATCTTTATTACTTCTGACTCCAAGTCTAAGCACAAAGATGCCACAAAATAAAAAACCTGAAATTGGTCACTTTTTTGAAAATTTAACTTATAAAAAGCTAAGCAAACTTGAAAATTATAATAATACTATCAAGACAAAAAAGAACAACGAAATAATCTGTGTTTTCATAAGTACAACGAAAGTCTAATTAAAAAAAACAAAATTTACACAACTATAAACATTGCCAATGGAAAATATCAAACAAAGATAGAGCAATAAATAATAAACAACCAAATTTATATGTAACAATACAAACAAACAAAAAATTAGAATTCAAACACCTAAAATAATCTATAGGAACGCATACCTATATAGAAAGAAAATCCTAAATCTAAACCCTATTTAGTTAGTCTATACAGAGAGAGGGTGAACAATGGCGGTGGAGGGAAGAAGAATGAGTTGCCGCGTCGGAGGAGGGAGGAAGAGTGAGTGGTGCATGATGAGATGAAGATGGAGAGTATTGTGTGAGAGATAGAAGAATAAAAAGACAATTTTTATTTTTTATTTTTACAATTTTTGGAATATGAAATTTTTGCCTCTATGTATTCATATTGATCGGAAAAAATAATGTTTAGTGAACATCTAAATTAATTATTGGCAGAATCAATATATTGGAAGTTGTTGTAGACTTGTAGTCAAAATTAAAAATAGAGAATTTAAATATTTTGATATATGAATACTAAAAAGATAAGAATTAATTGATAGAAGGAATAAGTATGAATGCAATTAATGATGAAAATGAGAAGGAAAAATTAGGGTAAAATGATGTTTGAGTTTTAAGCATTGTAACAAACATATAATATAAAAGATATTATTATGTTCATTTAGTTATGTTTCTTGATTATTTACTAATTTTTATATTAAATTATTATATAATGTGGTCATAAAATAATATATATTTCATATGATTTACTTTTCTAATACTTTGTATTATAATATAATATTTTATATTTGAAAAATAATTATACTTGTTATACTTATTATAAAAAATAAAATGCAAGGGATAATTCAATCCCATAATAACAGTCTCTTGGGGATTATGGTGTTAGTTAGTCCATATTGTTACTCTCAATATTCTTTTGGACTCTCAGAAAAGTGGATTAAAACACATATTAGTTCAACTTGATGTGGTGGAGAAGTGGAACTTTTGTGATTCGATCAATTATAATGATATAAGATATTCACACATTAGGTAAAAACAATTTAAATTTAATTTTCAAATGACAGTCTCATATCTAGTATATAAACTACAAGTACAATATTAAATATACTTATTGTGAACATAAAAAATAGAGAAAATATATTAATTTATCGATTGAAATTATGATTAATTACTAAACCTTGTAATCTATATAAGTCATCAACTTTATTACCCAAACCAATTATCTTTTGGAATTTGAAATCATGTAAAATACATTCATGATCATTAAAAACAATGGAGCAATTTATTGAATTGCAAAATTTGGATAAATATATTAAGTTAAGATTGAAATCATGAGAGAGGTAAAGTAGCATAACAGTTTAGTTAAAACTTTCAGTTTTAGCCACACATTTTTAAGACATAAAAATTCCTCACTAGATATGACCCATCTTCGCTCTCCGACTCTCACACTAGATACAACCAGTTTTCATTGGATGCAAGGAGAATCTTCGCTTAGATGTTTGCATCATTGAATTTATGGATTATGGATTGCCTGTCCTTGACTTTTCCATGCATGTAAAGAATTTCTTCATCCTCAACCCATTTAAAAGCCGACATTAATTGGTCTATAATTGAGAGTAGAGGACGGATGAATTGGCTGAACATAAGAACTTTCTCATTAGGAGCAGCACAAAGACTAACCAACTGCACCAAAAACTTTGTTTTTCCGCCTGCCTTGTAATTTAATATAAGCTTTTCTAAGTGGTTCTTGTCGATCGCAAATTCTTTTCCTTCCAAAAGTTTGCATTCAAGGAAAAGAGACGAATGGAATGACATCATTGTCTGATTATTCTCAAAGACCATTCTATTTTTCGAACTTTTAAGACTCTAAAGAATTTGCTTATGAAAACTGCCTGGCTTCAAAAGCAGTACATATTCTCTTAACCCGGGAAACTTCTTTTGAAAGATCTCGCCTTTGTGAACATGAACGAACGGATCCATAAACAACTTCAACTGTCGAATATTATCATCAGAAGAAATATTTCCTATTTTACTATTCCCAAAATCAGGTTCCCAACTCAACTCTTTCGAGGCCTTTTTATATTCCTACTTCTAGCAAAACTTTTTCAGATAATGCTTTAACATGTTAGGAAAAGTCGGCTTCACAAGGCTCAAAGTGTTATAAAGTTCCAAGAAATTGTTGTAGAAATAAGTTCCCGAAAGAATAATTTGCTTGGCGTGTGTCCTTCATCTAACACCAATAAACCAGATTTTTCGCGCAAAAATTTCTCATTTATTTTGTAAGACCCGCAGAAATATTATAGTAGAGAATAGATTTTTGATAATATTAATTATTATCATGCTATTTGTTTTTATCGGTTTTCGTTTGATAGTCTGTTTTAACTTAATTTATGTTGAGATTGTGCATGCACGCTAGTTTAACATTTGAAAAAAATATTACAATGATTTTATAAGCTTCAAATGGTTTTAAAAATATTTTTGTCTCGTCGGAATTTTTAAAATAAATTACTTTAGATTTTTGAGAAAACAAGAAAGATATACCAGCTGTTTGAAAATTTATAGTTTCTGATTTCCGTCAAAATTTAAATAGAGACTTTATATATCGACTGGGGTGAGAATTTGATCTCATTATATTTTTCCGAGCTAAGGAGCAAAAATTTATTTTGAATAAAATTTATTCGAAAATTTATGAATTGTTTTAATTAAATTGTTTACGGTTTTCTGTTCCGTAAAATTTATCGGTACGCGAGATACGACTCGTTTAAGAACGAGTGCGGGGACTGAGCGAGATGAGTTGGCAAGATCATTAAATATCTAGATATTTTGTAATGTAACTTGGTGACTAAGTTTAGATCCAATGGCTAGGATTTGATTTTGGCATTTATGCACTTTTGATCCAATGATTTTGGCATTTATGCACTTGGTGACTAAGTATGTAGCTTAGAAAACTTTGGAAGCTTGCTTTCTTTTTCTCTCTTTCAGCCGACCATCACTATCATCATTCATCCATTCATAAAATTCTCATTACTTCACCAAATCAACTCATTTTTTTTACCTTAGATTAAAAGAGGATATTGTTGGATCTATGGGAGATAAGCTAGCTCTTGGTTTATGGTGATTTGAAGCTTGATAGTTGGGGTAACATAAGTTCTTTCCTTGTCTTTTTTCCCGAGGCTTAGTTTTGGTGGATAGAGTATGATTTCATTTTCTTGCTTTAATAATAGTTTTTGGTTTCTAACTAGTCATAGTTGTGAGAAATATATATATGGCTTTTGTGTTTTATTTGAACAAAGTTGAATTTTTAAAAATTTATCTTTGATATGAAAGATCTATGAGTTGTAGTTATATATCTAAAGGATAATTCACTTTTGACTTGTTGTTTAAAGAGATCTAAACCGCGAGACCCTTTTTAGTGTATGCTTGAATATTTTTTTCAAAGATTGTTCTCTTTTATAGTTGTAGATCTTGATGTTGTAGTATGGATCTAATAGAAATTTATTTATTTTGGGCATTTTTCATAGTGTAGAGATTTTGAAAAATGTCAAAATGTCATTTTTATTTTATAAGCATGTCAATATTGAGTAGATCTATCAACATATCGATTTAGATTTTTGAAAAAATGATTTTGGTGTGTATTCCAACTCTGGCCGAATTGGAAAGGGCATTTTTGTCATTTTAAAATTGTTATATTGTCCTAGAACGTGAACCATTAGATCCGCCTTTTAAAAATGATAAAAATAGATATATGGTTTGCAATGATCAGACGAAGAATGAGCGAGTTATGGCCATTTCAAGTTTGTAACTTTTTATCGTCGTTTTTAGATTTAAAATATAGTGGTAGCAAAATGATAGAGATTATTTCTTATGAAAAGAGAAAAATGTTTAGAAATCGATTTGTGAAGTGAAATGGAAATTCTTTTGTCGAGTATTTATATTTTTAAGAGTTTGCCGATATGGCCATTAATTTAGTAGTTTGAACTTGTTTTGTTTTATAAGTAAATGAGTAAGTTTATCGAAAGGGTATTCTTGCTTTTGAAAAAGTTTTAAAATAGTTCCAATTTAATTAGCGGCGTTTTTGGATGAAACTATTTATTAAAGTTTTAATATTTTTAAGAGTTGTTTTGAAAATGTTTTGATGCTAGTTAGATGTGAGAGAACAATCCTAGGTCTAGATCTATTAGTAGCCGACCTATGACTATTTGAGTGATCAATTAGAATGTGGTTTTGACTTAGATAAGTTATGTGTTTTAAAAGGTTAAGAGGATTAGCCGCATGGGGAACTTCGTTGAGAGAGAGACGGAGGTTCCTCGTGTAGCGTAAGTGAACGTGTTGGAAGCTTGCTAAGGTAGGGGCACTTTCTAACGATTTCATATACCTTGAAATATCGAGTGCTTTTTATGCATGTTTAACTGTTGTTTGATTGAATATGTCTATTTGCTTGATGTGTTGCAATATGATTTATGAGCATGTTGTTGTGTGATGTATTCTCGTGACGAGGACTTGTTGTGAACATGCTATATTTTACACATGTTTGAGCTGTTGTTGTGAATTTCATATGATTGAATAATATGAAACGTTGGTGCATGTACTTGATTGAATATCTTGTTGTACATGATTTATAGTTGTCTTATATATGATTTTGTTATAAATATATGTATTGACTTGTGATTGTGAATTACATATGCTAGTATGATATGTGAATTGTTGCATGAGCATATATAAATGTGTATGTCAGATGGAGACTGCACGGGGTCTGTCAGATGGAGACTGCCCTATATATGTGAAATAGATAGTATTATGCTCATGCATTTCATAGTCGTGTATGTCAGATGGATACTGCACGGGGTGTGTCAGATGGAGACCACCTAATCCTGTGGGATTTTATTGAGTCGGTGTTTGTCAGATGGAGACTTCACCTGCCCTGCGGGGTTTAGTGGGAGATGGACCCACGACTCTCTGCGGAGAGGTTAAATTCCGGAATTCATGCATATGACGACCAGTAGGAGATGGATCTATTGGCGCCACATTTCATGTAGAGTCTGCATTGATAGGCTAATTGTACATTTGAATATTGTTGTGTGAGATTGATAGATTATCCGTGCACTTGATTTATGATTGATATAATGTGTAATTCACGTGATCAGATGTGTAAATGATGTCATGTATTGTGTATCTTGCGCTACGTATTTTTTTGTTATATGTTATTTTTAGTTGGTGACCCTCTACGAACATTTTTAGGTCTTCACATGCACCGCGTTCAGAAGCGGTGAGGATTGAAGCTGTCTATGAGTCTTCGTCACCCAGAGGTCTTTAGTTAGAGTTTAAAGATCAGCTTAGGGTGGTAGTTTTAGAGTCTTGTTTACTCTCATTTATTTGTCCGCTGTTTTTATACTCTGAAATTGTATTATGACATAATTTGAAATAAATAGTGCCGCTATGTTTGTTTATACATAGTGTTTCGTTTTTATTTCTCAAATTTATATTCGTCAAAATAATTTATAAAAGTGGCATTGCATCTCGATCGCAATTTTGAAAAGTGTTTACTCTTATTTAATTTAAGGGCGATCGTGAATGTTTCATTTCACAAGCTTTGTTTATTTTAAAAAGAAAAAAAAAAGACCCATTTTTGGGCTATGAAAAATGGGGTGTTACATTGTGGTATCAGAGCTCGGCTGTAGATTTTCGCCAAGGGGTTCTGAGTCGGGTGTCCTAAGCTGATCAAGAGTCGGGTTTAGTAGGAGTAAGTGCTTGAGTCCTTATGGGTTATGTGGTAGTTGTCTTAAGTCAAACATGTTATATGCTTAGTTAAGTGATCATTTCTTTACTGAAATAATGTCCCCATAGTACTTTAGTGATTAGAATAGTTAAACCCCTAAGGCATTGGTCGAATTTGTTCGATGAGTGTCTACGAATTCCTTAAACGCAATTGTATGAAGAGGACGAGCTTGGAGCAGATAAGAACTACAAGGAGTTCTTGGAATTAATTTAATGGATTCAAAGCAACATTGGTCGTTGTCAGTCAGAGGTGCTGAGTACGGATGACTGAACGCGATTTTGATAAAAGGATCTAAAGCAAGGACTTGAATTGGGAGAATCCGTTAGAAAAGTATTGGATGTGTACAAGAGTTAGGATTACACTGGATGAAGTCATTTAACCGTTGAGATGATGCGACCACTGTGGGATAGTGGAGTAAACAAAGCTGTCGATTGGAATCAAATACAATGGTTGGATGATAACTCGGGCTACTCATATTGGAATTAAAGGGTGTGGTGCGTCAAAAGCGAGCGAACCTATTGATGTTTAACGACGATGATGCGAAAAGTCGATTCCTTAAGGATTAAAGTTGAGTGTTTGAGCTATATTAGATTAAAAAATAAGAGTATTAAGGATGAATCTCGTGATAATTGAAGGTAAGAGATAAAATATCACGTTGATAAGTGACAATCTATACGTAGTTTAAGAGATATTAAGAATTGACGATGTGAGACGAAACTATAGGTAATTGATAGATTGGATATGTGTGGATTTGGAGAGGTGTTTATATAAGGACGAGGAGTTCAACCTTCGAAAGTAAGTTATATGTCGATGGTAAGTTATGCTAGAGGTGTAGGGTATGGAAATACCTTGAATATTGTATCAGTGTAAGATAAAATGGTTAGCTATCTGCGAGTAATCCCAAAGAGAGTGGAACTAATTGGAGTAGTTTGAAGAGATTAGGCAAGATTTTGGTAAAGACCCTGTGTTAAATGACATTTAAATTAAAGATTTTGATCGACTAAGGTGGTTGAAGGACCAAGTAGCACCTTGAATATACTGAACCATATAAGTATAAGCAATCAAGTGTTAAGTAATTCAAGTTATGGACGAGAAATTTTTGGTAATTTGCTAGAATTGTCGCCTTATGAGTAGATAAAAGTTCATTGGTGAGAGTACTAAGTTAATGATAGTTAATAGTTGGAAGGACTTTTATTATATATTAGAATTAAATGAAGGAATTTGAATGGTGTCTTAAGTAATTGGATTTCTTCACGATTAGATTCAAGAGTTTGATTGAGTATCAAACGTACTAAGAATAAAATCATAGCAAAGGGTTGTGCTTTGGTAGCGGTTCTTGAGAAGTCAAGCGTTCAAATGTGATATAAGTATTCAATTGCTTGATGGATGTGTCAAGATGGGCAGCAAGAACGTTTGTGTGAAGTTGGTTATTTGTATTGGAGAATACTATGACTTTAGTTATGACAATTAGAGACTAATCGGTCAGAGAATGGTATACTTGATTGGACACAAGTTGATGTGGAACAAGAATTTTTGGATTGTGTGCTGAAAATTAAAGATGTTGTTTGAAATCAACAAGCTAAAGATATTGGTGTTTTGGGAAACAACTTTAAGAAGTTGCTGAATTTTTTGGAATTTTAAGTTTCTAAGAGTTCGAAGAGAACTAGTTAAAGTAAATGCAAAAGCTATGACATCAATATGAAAGTGAAAGGAAAAGTAGTGGTTGTGTGCAAGTGAGGAAGTAATAAGATAACTCGCATTTCAATGAAGAGATTGACAACGTCATGGTTTAGCTTATAAAGTTAAAAGGAACAATAAGAAGGACTACATTAATGTACGCCGTAAAGGTTGAAGTTGAGTTAAGAAATAACTAAGAAGTGCATGCTAATGAAAGTGGAGTTTGACATGTTTGGATATAAGCAGAGAAGAGTATATATGAGGAAAAAAGTTTTAAAATTGGAAAGAAATGTTACGGTTAGTATCCGGAAGATTAAATTACTAAGTAGAAATGATTGAGTTAAGCTTTGGTCTATCGAGAAAAATTGAGTATAAAATTGAGAATTTTGGTGGAAACCATAAAGTTTTGAGATATTGTACTTGTTAAAAAAGGCGTGGCATAGTGGAAAATGCACGTTGAGAAAATAAAAGATTTCGAAGGTTGACAACATGGACAATTGAGCAGCAGTGGTAGTGAGAAATATTCTGAGATGTATTTTGGATGTAGGAATTCACACTAGGATTAGATGTTGGAACAAATGAGAATGGTCAGTGTGACAAGCTCTTGTGAAGAAAATAGAATTTAATAGTAAGAGGAAAGAAAATTTATAGTTCAAAAATAGTTTGAGGATATGATGTAAGATGATGTGTGCCAACGGTGACAGTCAGCGAAGAGAAATGTTGTATGTTTAGGCATGCAAGAGTAAGCTAAGTGTTCGATATAGAAATAATATGGACGCATAAGGGATTGATTTTTCGGAATTTGAGATTTGAATAAAGGAAGACTAAGAGAAGTAGATAATAAGTTGGCGAGTTCCAAAAAAAATTGTGGAGCCTTGTTTACCAACCGGATGTTGGGATGGTGTTATTGAGAATGTGATTAGAACGAGATTTAAAAGTGAAAGTTGACAATTCAATGCAATTTAAGAGTTTAAGTGACTTGTTAGCATTGTGTCACGTCGACGAGATCGAGGTAGTAAGAGCTCGAGGAAACGCGTAGAAAGTCTCGAAGGAATTATTGGACCATTGTACCTCGGATGACTTTGAGCACAAGTGGAAGAGAGCATTATGAAAGTTAAGTAAAGATGGTCTAAGCCACCATCATGATTGTCGGCTATTTATTGACAAATTGAGGAACTGATCACCCTTAATCTCTTGTTAATAATATACGGAATCGTGTTGACTGGAATAGACTAGTTTTACTAGCTTGATAATGTGTAAAGAGATTTGGTGTTCTCTTTGGAGAATAGTCGATCAACACTTCGCGTGAACCAAGTGGTATAAGCTATGCCGCAGAGGCAAAAAAAAAAATGTAACTTTGAGAATTTGTTGAGTTGACCAAAGGATCCTTGGTGAACTAGAGTTGGTGAGCTAGAATGGTGAACCGTTTAGTAAAGGTAATTTTCAGTGGTAAACTAATGGAGGGATGTCTAGCTATGTGTCTAGTGTTTGAAATCAGGGCGACTTGTAGAGGGTTGCAGTTAGTACACAATTGTGCCAGCGGTAGTGTCAGTAATAACAGGCTGAGTTGTTACACTTACTTTTAGTTTCGAGGAAGAAACTTCTTTTTGGTGGGTGGAATGTAAGACCCGTAAAAATATTATAGTAGAGAATAGATTTTTGATAATATTAATTAATATCGTGCTATTTGTTTTTATCGGTTTTCGTTTGATAGTCTGTTTTAACTTAATTTATGTTGAGATTGTGCATGAACACTAGTTTAACATTTGAAAAAAATATTACAATGATTTTATAAGCTTCAAATGGTTTTAAAAATATTTTTGTCTCGTCGGAATTTTTAAAATAAATTACTTTAGATTTTTGAGAAAACAAGAAAGATATACCAGCTGTTTGAAAATTTATAGTTTCTGATTTCCGTCAAAATTTAAATAGAGACTTTATATATCGATTGGGGTAAGAATTTGATCTCATTATATTTTTCAAAGCTAAGGAGCGAAAATTTATTCTGAATAAAATTTATTCGAAAATTTATGAATTGTTTTAATTAAATTGTTTACGGTAGAATTTTTCTGTTCCGTAAAATTTATCGGTACGCGAGATACGACTCGTTTAAGAACGAGTGCGGGGACTGAGCGAGATGAGTTGGCAAGATCATAAAATATCTAGATATTTTGTAATGTAACTTGGTGACTAAGTTTAGATCCAATGGCTAGGATTTGATTTTGGCATTTATGTACTTTTGATCCAATGATTTAGGAAGCTTAGCATTGTACTATAAGTACGTAGCTTAGAAAACTTTGGAAGCTTGCTCTCTTTTTCTCTCTTTCATCCGACCATCACTATCATCATTCATCCATTCATAAAATTCTCATTACTTCACCAAATCAACTCATTTTTTTTACCTTAGATTAAAAGAGGATATTGTTGGATCTATGGGAGATAAGCTAGCTCTTGGTTTATGGTGATTTGAAGCTTGATAGTTGGGGTAACATAAGTTCTTTCCTTGTCTTTTTTCCCGAGGCTTAGTTTTGGTGGATAGAGTATGATTTCATTTTCTTGCTTTAATAATAGTTTTTGGTTTCTAACTAGTCATAGTTGTGAGAAATATATATATGGCTTTTGTGTTTTATTTGAACAAAGTTGAATTTTTTAAAAATTTATCTTTGATATGAAAGATCTATGAGTTGTAGTTATATATCTAAAGGATAATTCACTTTTGACTTGTTGTTTAAAGAGATCTAAACCGCGAGACCCTTTTTAGTGTATGCTTGAATATTTTTTTCAAAGATTGTTCTCTTTTATAGTTGTAGATCTTGATGTTGTAGTATGGATCTAATAGAAATTTATTTATTTTGGGCATTTTTCATAGTGTAGAGATTTTGAAAAATGTCAAAATGTCATTTTTATTTTATAAGCATGTCAATATTGAGTAGATCTATCAACATATCAATTTAGATTTTTGAAAAAATGTTTTTGGTGTGTATTCCAACTCTGGCCGAATTGGAAAGGGCATTTTTGTCATTTTAAATTTGTTATATTGTCCTAGAACAAGAACCATTAAATCCGCCTTTTAAAAACGATAAAAATAGATATATGGTTTGCGATGATCAGACGAAGAATGAGCGAGTTATGGCCATTTCAAGTTTGTAACTTTTTATCGTCGTTTTTAGATTTAAAATATAGTGGTAGCAAAATGATAGAGATTATTTCTTATGAAAAGAGAAAAATGTTTAGAAATCGATTTGTGAAGTGAAATGGAAATTCTTTTGTCGAGTATTTATATTTTTAAGAGTTTGCCGATATGGCCATTAATTTAGTAGTTTGAACTAGTTTTGTTTTATAAGTAAATGAGTAAGTTTATCGAAAGGGTATTCTTGCTTTTGAAAAAGCTTTAAAATAGTTCCAATTTAATTAGCGGCATTTTTGGATGAAATTATTTATTAATGTTTTAATATTTTTAAGAGTTGTTTTGAAAATGTTTTGATGCTAGTTAGATGTGAGAGAACAATCCTAGGTCTAGATCTATTAGTAGCCGACCTATGACTATTTGAGTGATCAATTAGAATGTGGTTTTGACTTAGATAAGTTATGTGTTTTAAAAGTTTAAGAGGATTAGCCGCATGGGGAACTTCGTTTAGAGAGAGACGGAGGTTACTCGTTTAGCGTAAGTGAACGTGTTGGAAGCTTGCTAAGGTAGGGGCACTTTCTAACGATTTCATATACCTCGAAATATCGAGTGCTTTTTATGCATGTGTAACTGTTGTTTGATTGAATATGTCTATTTGCTTGATGTGTTGCAATATGATTTATGAGCATGTTGTTGTGTGATGTATTCTCGTGACGAGGTCTTGTTGTGAACATGCTATATTTTACACATGTTTGAGCTGTTGTTGTGAATTTCATATGATTGAATAATATGAAACGTTGGTGCATGTACTTGATTGAATATCTTGTTGTACATGATTTATAGTTGTCTTACATATGATTTTGTTATAAATATATGTATTGACTTGTGATTGTGAATTACATATGCTGGTATGATATGTGAATTGTTGCATGAGCATATATAAATGTGTATGTCAGATGGAGACTGCACGGGGTCTGTCAGATGGAGACTGCCCTATATATGTGAAATAGATAGTATTATGCTCATGCATTTCATAGTCGTGTATGTTAGATGGATACTGCACAGGGTGTGTCAGATGGAGACCACCTAATCCTGTGGGATTTTATTGAGTCGGTGTTTGTCAGATGGAGAATTCACCTGCCCTGCGGGGTTTAGTGGGAGATGGACCCACGACTCTCTGCAGAGAGGTTAAAATCCGGAATTCATGCATTTGACGACCAGTAGGAGATGGACCTATTGGCGCCACATTTCATGTAGAGTCTACATTGATAGGCTAATTGTACATTTGAATATTGTTGTGTGAGATTGATAGATTATCCGTGCACTTGATTTATGATTGATATAATGTGTAATTCACGTGATCAGATGTGTAAATGATGTCATGTATTGTGTATTTTGCGTTGCGTATTTTTTTGTTATATGTTATTTTTAGTTGGTGACCCTCTACGAACATTTTTAGGTCTTCACATGCACCGCGTTCAGAAGCGGTGAGGATTGAAGCTGTCTATGAGTCTTCGTCACCCAGAGGTCTTTAGTTAGAGTTTAAAGATCAGCTTAGGGTGGTAGTTTTAGAGTCTTGTTTACTCTCATTTATTTGTCCGCTGTTTTTATACTCTGAAATTGTATTATGACATAATTTGAAATAAATAGTGCCGCTATGTTTGTTTATACATAGTGTTTCGTTTTTAATTCTCAAATTTATATTCGTCAAAATAATTTATAAAAGTGGCATTGTATCTCGATCGCAATTTTGAAAAGTGTTTACTCTTATTTAATTTAAGGGCGATCATGAATGTTTCATTTCACAAGCTTTGTTTATTTTAAAAAGAAAAAAAAAGACCCATTTTTGGGCTATGAAAAACGAGGTGTTACATATTTTCTATTCACATGACTTGCTTGATTTTTCTTTTTCTCATTTTCATATTTGCCTCTCACGTCTTCAGATACTCCGCCAACAAGTTTTTGGTACAAAGTGTAACTGATACCAAGAATGCTATTTTCTTTGAACCAAGAAAATAGTTTCACTATTTGCGTATTGACCGTACTATGTTTTTCTTTAGACCAACTAAGCAAATTAACAGCAACATCATGCTACTTACCAGATAACTCAGGATCGTTCAAATTGTAAAATGGAACCCCAATGTCCCATTTTTGAACTAATTTTCCCAAGTGCGTAACAAATTCACAAGGGCAATGATAACCGGACAACATTGCGAAAACATTTTCAAATAAGACATGAGAAACACTATTTTCAACCTTGTTTTAGGAGTTTTTTAACTTTTAAAGTTCGATGCTTCCTGCCATGTTTTTCCAAATGACTTCAAAGCCTTCTTGTTGATGCAGATACAAGGTTTCTTTCACATCAGGAATTTGGTCCGAAACTGTACCTTTTTTATGATGGATCTAAAAGTGACGCTCTAAGTCTTAGTTCAATGTTTCCGATGGTGATTTAGACGCCAATGTCCATCATAAAAAGGCACAATTTGGGACCTAATTCCTGATGTGAAAGAAACCTTGTATCCACATCAACAAGAAGTCTTTGAAGTCATTTGGAACAACATGGCAGAAAGCTTCGAACTTCAAAAGTTTAAAAACACTCATCATGACAAAAAGGACGGCTGCATTATTTCACATGCTCTTGGAACTAGAAAAACAAGGTTGACAATAGTGTTTTCTTGGTTCAACGAGAAAGGCATTCTTGGTATCAGTTATACTTTGTACCCAAAACATGTAAGCGGAGTAGAATCTGAAGACGTGAGTAGCAAATCTGAAAATGACAAAAAGTAAAACAGAGCAAGTTTGGAGAAATGAAATGAAATGAGAAATTTTTGCGCGAAAAAACCTGGTTTATTGGTGTTAGATGAAGGACACACGCCGAGAAACTAAAGAAATGGTATTTGAAGGTGTTTTCGGAAGTTTAACGAAAAAACGAATTATACTTTCGGGAACTCCTTTCCAGAACAAATTCTTGGAACATTATAACACTTTGAGCCTTCTGAAGCCGTCTTTTCCTAACATGTTACCGCATGATCTAAAAAAGTTTTGCCAGAAGCAGGAATATAAAAAGGCCTCGAAAGTGTTGAGTTGGAACCTGATTTTGGGAATAGTAAAATGGGAAATGTTTCTTTTGATGATAATATTCGACAGTTGAAGCTGTTTATGGATCCGTTTGTTCATGTTTACAAAGTGGAGATCTTGCAAAAGAAGCTTCTCGGGTTAAGAGAATGTGTACCGCTTTTGAAGCCAGACACTTTTCTTTAGCAAATTCTTGAGAGTTTTAAAAGTTTGCAGAACGCAATGATCTTTGGGAATAATTAGACAATGATGTCAATCCATCAGTCTCTTTTCCTTGAATTCAAACTTTTGGAAGAAGAAAGATTTGCAGTCGACGAGGACCAGTTAGAAAAACTTAGATTGGATTACAACGCAGGCGGAAAAACAAGGTTTTTGGTGGAGTTGATTAGTCTTTTTGGTGCTGTTAATGAGCAAGTTCTTGTGTTCCCCCAATTCCTCCGTCCTCTACGCTTAATTATAGACCAATTAATGCCGGCTTTCAAATGGACCGAGGATGAAGAAATTCTTTACATGCATGGAAATGTTATGGACATGAAATCCATAATCCATAAATTCAGTGATGCAAACAGCCGAGCGAAGATTCTCCTTGGATCCACTGAAAACTAGGTCTTATCTAGTGAGAGAGCGAAGATGGGTAATATATTTCCATTGAAAATTTTCAAACTAATTTTTCATTGGTAACAGGCACATCCACTTTAACCACCATGTACAATACACCTTCCTACCGCCACAATTGACATTGCTGGATAAAAATAAGCACTGATAGATTAAACTAGTTTTTTTTTTATCAATGAGTAGATGAGATCTAAGTTATTTGAAACCCATATTAAACAAGAAGGTTGCTGGATCGAATTAGAATTGTAGTAAAGTCTGGATTAAATTGAATGTCGCTGGAGGTTAATCAAAAGCAATATGAATGAGGAAAATGCTTCAAGAAAATAAGTACAAATAAACCAATATTGCATAAATTCAAAAAGAAATGGTTAATTTGAAAAATTAGAGTCTATTTCATTAGATTTATTAAGAATTATTAGTATTGCATAAATCACAAGAACTGATACTCTGACTTCGTTGTCACATGTTGGAAAGTACTATAATAGCGTGTGAAAATCTTCAACAATGATGATGATGGTAGAGAAAGTCATGTTCAAGTTTGTGAAATATTGGAGTGGAATAGCAAAGTGGAAAAGGCGTGTGATGCTTTTATTTGAGTATCCTAACCTCATTCATTTACTTTGTTCTAATGGTTGAAAATGACATTTATCATTCACATAAAATAACTATTTTCTGTAGGTATGAACCCATTGAAAATGAATAATTATCGATAACATTATTAAGGAAACTATTTCAAGTTTCAGAACGAAAACATACTAAGTCAAAAAATAAACATCTATAACACACAAGACAAGTCATAATAGGTCACATAAGACAAAAATATAACTTAAGTAATAACCATCAACATAACATTAAGCAGCCTCACTACAACCAGCCCCTTACTATCTTTTGTGACATTATCACCTTGCTTATATACAACATTCATCTTCGACACCTTTCATGGTATGAACTTTCTAAACAATGATGAAAACATATTTGTAAGAAAACAAATTATGTTAATTATAAAGTTTTGTCATTAAGTCCATATAGTTTCTGACGAACACAATTTTGACATATGCTTATACACAACTCATTCATATTCATATAGGGAAAATTATTGAAATTACATAAACTGAAATGTGTCATTTATTCTCAGTCATAATTACATAATCTAAACAAAAAGGTAATTATTGTACAAAAGAATCCTCAGTCATAATTACATAATCTAAACAAAAAGGTAATTATTGTACAAAAGAATAAGGGTTACTTCTTTGGAAAAGCTTTCAAACTATCCTCTTATAAAGCATTCATAAACATATAATCAATTGCGTGTTTGCCTCTAACAAGACTCTTGTCATCACCATGGTTACATTTGAGTTTCTGATGCTTTTCTGATACTAATCTTCAAAACAATGAAGAAAATAGTATATGTTAGAAAACAAGTTATTATAAATATAAAGTCCTTCCATTAAGTCCATACAATTTTTGACTAGCACAATCATCGACATATGCTTATACAAAACTGATTTATATTCATAGAAAACACAACACAATTACAAATACACAAATTGAAATATGTCATTCATCCTCGCTCAATATTATAGAATCAAATGAAAAACATAAAATTGTACAGAAAATAAGGGTTACTTCTTCACAAAAACTTGTACAATATACTCTTCTTAGGAATTTGCATACCAATTATTATCAGAATGTTTGGTTCTTCCCGACTAATGCCATCACTAGGCTTATGTTTCAGCTCTCAATGCTTTTCTAATACCAACCTTCAAAACAATGAAGTTTTTTATGGGTAAGAAAATAAGTTATTATAAATATTAAGTTCTGTCAATAATTACTTCAAGAAAATTGTCACTTCGCGACACATACATTGCGGCCTTTGAAGATAACTGTCGCAATGTCCATTTCTTTATAACAATTGCGATGGTTTATGCGACAGGTTTTACAATCGTCGTAATAATTGGCTCTAATATTCAATCTCCTTCAAATAAACTATTCAGACACTCCAATAAAAAGACCTCAATCACTTTATCCCAAAAATAATAAAACTCACTAAAATGGAAAAACTCTAGCACGAACCCTAACCCTTCATTTTATCCGTCAGCCATCTCACCAATCTCTTCAATCCCTAAATTCCTAAATCATTATCTCCAATCATTCTATCATTCTCTTCAATCTTAAACATTTTGTTCAAGCTCTTCACCTTCAAATCGTTGCTACCTTCGATAAATAGTGTCGTCACCAAACTCGTTACACGTTATGGTTTATTTTCCCCTTTTTCTTCCTTCTCAGTCTACCGTGTTTTGATGTTATCATTTTCGTGTTTATATATGAATCAGATTATATTAAATTTGTTGGTTGATTTAAAAGTTGAGACCGTAAGAAATATATTTTTGTTATGAAGTCATTGTTAGGATTTTTATGTGTACAAAATTGGGGATTTTGTGATAGTTTTAAAAATTGGAGATTTTAGAAGGAGCAAGTTGCATACTTATTGTAAAAATAAATTCTATTCTGATTGCTAAGGTACAATTTGATACATTATGAAGCTCTTATACGACTCAATTGAGTCGGTTCAAGAAATTTGTGAATTGCCTTTGACCTATATGAATTACTTTATTATTGTGAGTATGTTTGGATGGATTTCAAAATTTAAGGGATTTAGAGATTCCATGGAATTCAAATGCCTCAATTTGAATTCTCTTCATTTCAAAATTCTTTGTTTGAATAAAACATTTGAATTCCCTTCAATTCAAAATTCTTTGTTTGAATAAAGTAATGAAAGACAAAGTAATTCATTTTTCCATTTTTTTTATTTTGATAAAAAAATCAATTTTATTTCCTATTTCCTTAAAAGAAGATTTATAAATTGTGAGTAGGATGGTGGTAGCAACACTGGTTTATACAACTTCATGACCATTGCAGTTAATCTTTGCCATTATGCCTTGTATAGAGGGAGGATGAGTGCTAGCATAATTATAGATAAGTTCTTCAATTTTGTCCCCTTTTACTACATTTTTGTAAAATTATATAGGTGTAAATGCTGGTGTATAGGTAAAACCTACATGCAACTGTTGTAATATTATGTGGTTTGGCAAGAAATAAGAACAGGAGAAACATATCTTATTTAGTATATAATATTATGTTAATTATTCTCAAATTCAAGTTATTTTTTCTGTAATTGACTTGGGAATGATCTGATGTAAGTTTATTGATTGGCCAAAGGTGTTGCTATTAGTTAGGCACCTGTCTTAAAGAGTTGGAGGGATAGATAAGGCTTAATTTCTTATTTGGTCCCTTATGTTTATTTTAGGTTTCAAGTTGGTCTTTTTGTCTAAATTTTTGTTGAAATTTGAGTAGTGGGCTAACTATTTGATATTTATTAATGAGATATCTATAAATATTGACACATTATATCGAAAAAGAAAAAATTGGCTCATTACATGTGTCAAAGTAGAGGGAAAAATTTAGGGTTAAGTGATTGTAAATCTTACAACTTTTAATGATTAATTTATCAATGAGATGAGATGAGATATCTATAAATATTGACACATTATACCCAAAAAGAAAAAATTGACTCATTAAATGTGTCAAAGTGGAGAGAAAAATTTAGGGTTAAGTGATGTAAATCTTACAACTTTTAAAGATTAAAGATAAGAGGATTTTTAGTATTTTGATTTTAATGAATTGTTTTAATACAATTATAAACATTATAGATAACGATAGTCAAAAAAATATTTGACTATCAAATTAAAAAGCTAAAATTGGTCATCTCTATATGCAATATAGTGACTACTAAAAAAAATACCAAAATTGAAGGAAGATTTTAAAATTGAACATATTCAACAATTCTTAAAAATAATTTATCCATCTAATTAAATAAGCTAAAATTGGTCATGTCTGCGTGTGTAATAGTCCTTAAAAAAAAATTCAGCAGTGAATAAGATATATTTTCCGTGAATTAATTTTTCCATGAGCAACAACTTATTCAGTGTATAATTGCTATTTTTAATATTGTCAAATCAAGAGTTTAAAATTTATAATAATTAAATTTATTCTTTAAAAATATTTTTATAGTTTTTTTTGTGGTCATGTAGTAAGTTAGCATTTTTAAATTATTGTTCTTTTTTGTACCCAAACAAAACAATATTGTTTTTTTTTCATTGTTGGATAAGACTTTTATTTATATTCTTATTTGTTGGGCCAAAATCTTTTTTTCCTATAAAGGGCCAAACTCTATTATCAGATTTTTTAAAGGCTATACCCTCATTCTCATTCAGCAACACATTTTTTAATCCAATGGTTAAAAACTATTCCTTTATTTTATTTTAATCTCTACCTTCCATTCTTATTTAACCCTAATTGTCACTAAAAGTTTCTCCCACATCTCTCACAAGCAGGCTCCTTTTACCATTATCTCTTCATTATCTCCCACATCTCTCTCTCTCTCTCTCTCTCTCTCTAAGTAACAAATTAGAGAAAACTCGCTATTTCTCGCCAAACCAGCCGTAATTGTGTAGCCTTTGGCCTCCTCCGTTCATGCTTCGGCCACCGTGGTCACGAGCACTACATCATTGAACTCCACATGATTTTGTCTTCAAAACTCATCTAAAGGTGAAATGTTATCTTTTTCTCATCATTTCTCTCTCTCTCTCTCTCTCTCTCTCTCTCTCACTCTCTCTGTGTCTCTTTGTTTTATTTTTTAGATCTGCTATTTATTTTCCCTTTTCCATTTTTTAATAATCTTGATTGTCTATTTAGTTTATGAAATGTGTGTGAAATATGAATAGTTTTAATTTTTTTGATCTTATTTGATTATTTTCAAGACATTCTATTATGTGTCTCATATGTACTTTATGGATCTGTTTAAATAATATTTTAACTATCAAAAATATATTATGTTTGCAGAGTTTTATATATCTACTATTTTCTTTTAGCTATTTCTTTTTTAAAAAATTCCTAGTATGTAAATCTTCTATATTTATTTTATGGTAGAAAAATCATCTATTTATTTATTAGTTTTTAATTAGTAAATCTATAGTTTTAACCATTTAAATTTTGTATTTTCGATGTACTTAACCGATTTAGATGAATGAATCTCGAATTTTTAGTCAAAAAACACCTAACATATTAATTGCCCGATTTTGATCTATTAATTTTGTACCTTTTGTATTTCTAGTCTTCGTTGACTTTTGACATAAACATTAATATATAAAATTAATTTTACTTTTTAAAATAATATTTAACCTAATTTGAAAATTAATTTGAAATATATTTATTCCTCTCTAGTTTGACTTCTCTTTTCTTTAGTTTACTTGGTTATATATACAAACTTTTCTGCTATCAAAAATTCTATCTCATTTCTCTCACAATTTGTCTACCAACTTCTCTTCTTCTTTTCTCATTCTAACTAGACTACTCTCTTTGGGTAATATGTTAATATCTTTTAGATTGATGATTGTTCTTATCTATTAAATTCACATATTTTTGATGAAATGAGTATATTTATTTTTCATATTTCAGAGTGCTCATTTCAAACTGGGAAGTAACAAAGGTGTCATCTATATATAGATAAACAAGAAGACCGTTGAAACAAATTAATAAAAGGTACGTGAAATATGGGTAATTGATATTTTGAGAGTTCTACCTAATACCGTTAGATGTTTGCATCATTGAATTTATGGATTATGGATTGCCTGTCCTTGACTTTTCCATGCATCTAAAGAATTTCTTCATCCTTAACCCATTTAAAAGCCGACATTAATTGGTCTATAATTGAGCGTCGAGGACGGAGGAATTGGCTGAACATAAGAACTTTCTCATTAGGAGCATCACAAAGACTAACCAACTGCACCAAAAACCTTGTTTTTCCGCCTACGTTGTAATTTAATCTAAACTTTTCTAAGTGGTTCTTGTCGATCGCAAATTCTTTTTCTTCCAAAAGTTTGCATTCAAGGAAAAGAGACGAATGGAATGACATCATTGTCTGATTATTCTCAAAGACCATTCTATTTTTCGAACTTTTAAGACTCTAAAGAATTTGCTTATGAAAACTGCCTGGCTTCAAAAGCAGTACACATTCTCTTAACCCGGGAAACTTGTTTTGAAAGATCTCGCCTTTGTGAATATGAACAAACGGATCCATAAACAGCTTCAACTGTCGAATATTATCATTAGAAGAAACATTTCCTGTTTTACTATTCCCAAAATCAGGTTCCCAACTCAACTCTTTTGAGGCCTTTTTATATTCCTGCTTCTGGCAAAACTTTTTCAGATAATGCGGTAACATGTTAGGAAAAGTCGGCTTCACAAGGCTCAATGTGTTATAAAGTTCCAAGAAATTGTTGTAGAAATAAGTTCCCGAAAGAATAATTCTCTTCATTGTTGAAATTCCCAAAAACACCTTCCAAATACCACTTCTTTGTTTCTCGGCGTGTGTCCTTCATCTAACACAAATAAACCAGGTTTTCCGCGCAAAAATTTCTCATTTATTTTCTTTTCACCTGACTTGCTTGATTTTTCTTTTTCTCATTTTCATATTTGCCTCTCACGTCTTCAAATACTCTGCCAACAAATTTTTGGTACAAAGTGTAACTGATACCAAGAATGCTATTTTTTTTGAACCAAGAAAATAATTTTACTATTTGCGTATCGACCGTCCTATGTTTTTCTTTAGACCAACTAAGCAAATTAACAGCAGCATTGTGCTACTTACCAGATAACTCAGGATCGTTCAAATTGTAAAATGGAACCCCAATGTCCCATTTTTTAACTCATCTTCCCAAGTGCGTAACAAATTCACAAGGGCAATGATAACTGGACAACATTGCGGAAACATTTTCAAATAAGACATGAGAAACACTATTTTCAACCTTGTTTTAGGAGTTTTTTAACTTTTGAAGTTCGATGCTTCCTGCCATGTTTTTCCAAATGACTTCAAAGCCTTCTTGTTGATGCAGATACAAGGTTTCTTTCACATCAGGAATTTGGTCTGAAACTGTACCTTTTTTATGATGGATCTAAGAGTGACGCTCTAAGTCTTAGTTCAATGTTTCCGATGGTGATTTAGACGCCAATGTCCATCATAAAAATGCACAATTTGGGACCTAATTCCTGATGTGAAAGAAAACTTGTATCCACATCAACAAGAAGTCTTTGAAGTCATTTGGAACAACATGGCAGGAAGCATCGAACTTCAAAAGTTAAAAAACACTCATCATGACAAAAAGGACGGCTGCATTATTTCACATGCTCTTGGAACTAGAAAAACAAGGTTTACAATAGTTTTTCTCATGACTTATTCGAAAGTTTTCCCACAATGTTGTCCGGTTATCATTGCTCCTGCGAATTTGTTACACACATGGGAAGATGAGTTCAAAAATGGGAAATTGGAGTGTTCCATTTTAAAATTTGAACAATAATGAGTTATCTGGTAGTGAGCACAATGTTGCTGTTATTTTGCTTCATTGGTCTAAATTGAATGTCGCTGGAGGTTAATCAAAAGCAACATGAACAAGGAAAATGCTTTTAGAAAATCAGTACTAATAAACCAATATTGCATAAATTCAAAAAGAAATGGTTAATTTGAAAAATTAGAGTCTATTTCATTAGATTTATTAAGAATTATTAGTATTGCATAAATCACAAGAAATGATACTCTGACTTCGTTGTCACATGTTGGAAAGTACTATAATAGCGTGTGAAAATCTTCAACAATGATGATGATGGTAGAGAAAGTCATGTTCAAGTTTGTGAAATATTGGAGAGGAATAGCAAAGTGGAAAAGGCGTGTGATGTTTTTATTTCAGTATCCTAACCTCATCCATTTACTTTGTTCTAATGGTTGAAAATGACATTTATCATTCACATAAAATAACTATTTTCTGTAGGTATGAACCCATTGAAAATGAATAATTATCGATAACATTATTAAGGAAACTATTTCAAGTTTCAGAACGAAAACATACTAAGTCAAAAAATAAACATCTATAACACACAAGACAAGTCATAATAGGTCACATAAGACAAAAATATAACTTAAGTAATAACCATCAACATAACATTAAGCAGCCTCACTACAACCAGCCCCTTACTATCTTTTGTGACATTATCACCTTGCTTATATACAACATTCATCTTCGACACCTTTCATGGTATGAACTTCCTAAACAATGATGAAAACATATTTGTAAGAAAACAAGTTATGTTAATTATAAAGTTCTGTCATTAAGTCCATATAGTTTCTGACGAACACAATTTTGACATATGCTTATACACAATTTCTGACTAGCACAATCATCGACATATGCTTATACAAAACTGATTTATATTCATAGAAAACACAACACAAATACAAATACACAAATTGAAATATGTCATTCGTCCTCGCTCAATATTATAGAATCAAATGAAAAACATAAAATTGTACAGAAAATAAGGGTTACTTCTTCACAAAAACTTGTACAATATACTCTTCTTAGGAATTTGCATACCAATTATTATCAAAATGTTTGGTTCTTCCCGACTAATGCCATCACTAGGCTTATGTTTCAGCTCTCAATGCTTTTCTAATACCAACCTTCAAAACAATGAAGTTTTTTATGGGTAAGAAAATAAGTTATTATAATTATTAAGTTCTGTCAATAATTACTCCAAGAAAATTGTCACTTCGCGACACATACATTGCAGCCTTTGAAGATAACTGTCGCAATGTCCATTTCTTTATAACAATTGTGATTGTTTATGCGACAGGTTTTACAATCGTCGTAATAATTGACTCTAATATTCAATCTCCTTCAAATAAACTATTCAGGCACTCCAATAATTAGAGGTATATATTTATTTAGGAAAAATATAATGAGTGGTTGTTAAGTGAGCAAACATAACCAAGTGAGACCCATTTCCTTATATATGGACACAAGACTCTCCACATTACCTCACTTCACTCATTCTTTTTCCAACTATGAGAAAAGCTACTCTCAAATCCTCTTCTCTTTCTCGCGCTAAACATCATCATCATTCCATTCCCAAATCAATATCAAATCCATTAGAATCAAAGCAAACACCATTTATCCATTTACTCACTTCACTTCATGAAACAAGCTCATACTATTCTCTCTTTGTCTCTCTCTTACGGACACAACAACACTCCAACCATTTCGGCAAATGTTCATAGATCTTTATGATGTTGCTTTCAATTCTAGAATCAAATTCATTAGGTTATGGGTTTTATTGTAAGGTAAGCTTCTCTCCAAACCACTTTGTATTCCTTAAATTCGTGCCTTAATAACCAATCTTAAACTGAGTTCCATCTTTTATGAGGGGTTTAAGGATCATGAAGTCATGGGTAAAAGTTTTGAAGCTGAAATTGGAAGAGTTGTCTCAAACCCGTATTTGGAAACCACCCTTCACCAAAACAGTAAGTTCTCTCTCTCTGTAACTCCGTTTGGAATGATTCTTCTTGGCCTGGTTAGCTAACGTAATCCCGATCATTTTAGAACCAACCTCGTGTAAATTGATCAAGAAATGAGGTCTGGAGACGTTTTTAAAGTAGAGGGTCTGAAGCAGAATTTATGCAGGAAATGTTTGGGGTGGACTGGTAGTCACGGGGTAATATCTTTTTCTCTGTAGCTCGGATTCAAGTGATTCCAGTTGCTACGGATAGATAACTTAAATACCATCGTTGTGGTACCGCCCGTGTGCATTTTTAATGAGGAACTAAGCCTGCACGAATTTCTAAAGTTGGATGTTCAATACAGTAATTCTGCAGAATTTGAGTAGTGTGGACCTGTATTAGAATGGTAATTTCTCTCTCCTCGTATCTTCGATTCAAGTGATTCCTATTCCGATAGTAAGCTTACAAGGTCTTCTTCATTTTAATACCGGTTTCATGGGTTTTGGCCAAGAAATGAAATCTGTAGGTTGTTCCGAAGTTGGTGCCCTAAATAGAATTCTGCAGAAAATTCTGTTTATCAATTAATGCACGTTAGCTACAAGTTCCACATTCGGCGAGTTGTCGTTGTTACCGTGCAAGCAACTATTCAGGTGGGTTCCCTTAGAAGCCTCAAACTCTAGTTAGTTAGTTTTAGCTTTATTAGTTTCCCTAATGAATTTTATGTATGACAACATTAAGCTATGTTAGATTGGTTAGCTTTCCCCAATTTCTAATAAATTATATGACAATATTAGGATTTAGGGAAGTTAGTGTCTGTGATGGAGCTAATCCCAAGCTTATCACCTTCCTGAACATATGTAATGATTATGGTACTTTGATTTAGAATGGAAAAAGGGTTGTAAGACAGAAACTGCAAAATTGCTTATTTTTCAACAATGTTCCACTTGTTTTATGTCCTATTCTGTTCTAAGGAATTTCAAAAGAAAAAGGGTTGTAAGACTGAAACTGCAAAATTGCTTATTTTTCAACAATGTTCCACTTGTTTTATGTCCTATTCTGTTCTAAGGAATTTCAAAAGTATTGTAATTATGATTATATGTTTAGGTTGTCATGCACACTTTAAGTTATGCAAATATCATAATCACGACAGATTAGAAATACTCTTGGGAGAGATTTCATGGGCAGGATAAGAATCAAAATTATAAAGTTAAGTCATGAATTATGTATCAGGTTGTTTGGTCAATAATACCAAGACAATCATTATGTGTGGCTACTTTTGTACCACGTCAGGGGATTCAAATTAGAATCCAATCATGTTATGAATGTGAGCTTCAGCCGTGTCGATGTACATTATTATCGCAGACGGATATGGATAGGCGTCTGAGACCGGCTCACCTCAGAGTGTCCTTGTTATGTTAAAACGAATAAAATAATTAATTGTGTGTTACACCATTTACATTATTATGTATTATGTTATTAAGATTATGAATCAGGACCAAATTATGATAAGAGAACTTTTAGTCTCAATTGCCCTAGTGTTAGTACATTATAGTAGTTGGGTAGTTGGAACCACTAAGACGAAGTTACCGTTCTCACCCCACTCCCTTTTGATTTCAGATAAGCAGGTAGCTAAGGGTAAGAAAGCAGCTGAGTAATAGATTTTCGGATGATGAGGCTTTTTGTCTATTCCATCAGGCTGTTTATTTTATTTTTATTTGAGACTAAGTGTTGTAAGGACATGTTTATTTGTAAAATCAATCATCTATATTATGTAATTTTAATGTACTCAGATTCAGTTATTTACATTCCGACTAAATATTCTAGATAATTTAGTTGGGGTGTTACATAAAAAGACCTCAATCACTTTATCCCAAAAATAATAAAACTCACTAAAATGGAAAAACTCAAGCACGAACCCTAACCCTTCAGTTTATCCGTCAGCCATCTCACCAATCTCTTCAATCCCTAAATTCCTAAATCATTCTATCATTCTCTTCAATCGTAACCATTATGTTCAAGCTCTTCACCTTCAAATCGATGCTACCTTCGATAAATAGTGTCGTCACCAAACTCGTTACACGTTCTGGTTTATTTTCTCCTTCTTCTTCCTTCTTAGTCTACCGTGTTTTGATGTTATCATTTTTGTGTTTGAATATGAATCAGATTATATTAAATTTGTTGGTTGATTTAAAAGTTGAGACCGTAAGAAATATATTTTTGTTATGAAGTCATTGTTAGGATTTTTATGTGTACAAAATTGGGGATTTTGTGATAGTTTTAAAAATTGAAGATTTTAGAAGGAGCAAGTTGCACTCTTATTGTAAAAATAAATTCTATTGTGATTGCTAAGGTACAATTCGATACATTATGAAGCTCTTGTATGACTCAATTGAGCCGGTTTAAGAAATTTGTGAATTGCCTTTGACCTATATGAATTACTTTATTATTGTGAGTATGTTTGGATGGATTTCAAAATTTAAGGGATTTAGAGATTCCATGGAATTCAAATGCCTCAATTTGAATTCTCTTCATTTCAAAATTCTTTGTTTGGATAAAACATTTGAAATCCCTTCAATTCAAAATTCTTTGTTTGAATAAAGGAACGAGTGACAAAGTATTTCATTTTTCCATTTTTTTTATTTTGATAAAAAAAATTCAATTTTTTTTTCTATTTCCTTAAAAGAAGATTTATAAACTGTTCTGATATTTGGAAAAATAATCTTAATTTTTTTTCTATTTCGAGAAAAAAATTCATGAATTTGTTTCAATTTCGAGAACAAAATCTCTAGTTTTTTTCGAGTTCGAGAAAAATTCCTCACATTTTTTTTCCGGACCTGAAAAAAGTTCTCGGTTTTTTTTTCAGATTTGTCTGTCGATTTTAGGGTTTTTTTTCACTGATTCTAAACCTAATGAGCCTGATTAATATACTAAATGCAATCATGTTTATTTGTTTCACTAATAGGAAGCAAGACGAGCCGCAGATAAAACCTATAATGTAATCAAGGTAGATGAAAGGGTAAACTGAGCAGTATTTGCCGCTAATAGAGCAGCCAATGCAGCTATAGTAGCGGCCGTCAAGGCTGTGCAAAAGCAAATGCATCATCATGTCAATAATGAAGGTTTCCCAATTCCTATTATGTAAGACCATCAACTTCTTCTTCTTACTTCTTCATCATCTATCAAACAACAACACAAACATCATCATCTTCTTCTCCTAAACTCACAAAATCATCAACATCACCATCTCAAACCCGTCATCTTCTTCTCCTAACCCCACAAACCCATGAACCATCTCAAACCCACAATTTCGTTTCGTCAGATCGGATTTTTGGTTTATGTTTGTATTTATGGGTTTCGATTTGTCTCTGCCTTGAATTGAACCCAGATTGAGAGAGATGATTTTTCTTGAAATTAAAAACTAATTTCCATTCTTAGATTCATGGCATTAGTTTTCCTTTACTCAACTCCTAACCTTCATTGCAGCACCCAAGAGATCGATTCAAATCAAGAAATCAATAAACAACAACAAACAGAAATTGAAACCATACTTACAAATGAAATCGAAACCCAGAAAAAAATCGAACTGAAAATCCAGATATCAGAAATTTACCAACACGAAATTGGATTTGCGGTTGAGAGAGATCAAGAGACCGAGATTGATTTATTCGGTTTCTTTCAAGATTTTCGTTTTTGTTCTTTTTGTGTTGTTGTTTGATGATTATGGCTATGGTGGCTGAACTATTGAGGACATAATGTTTGAGTGGTGGTGATAGTGATAGTTATGGTGATGGTTGTTGAAGAATTCTTGTTCTTTCTTCTTATTCTCAGTGGTTCAAGAACACGTTCCATTCAATAAAAATTTCTGTTTTTTTTGCTGATTTTATTAAAAAATAAAATAAATATTTAAAATGAGTTGGATAGTAAAAGCAAATAAAAATTAGAAAAAATCATGTATTATTGCCACATCATCTATTTTGTCCAATCAAATGCCACATCAACATTTTTTATTAATAAAATGGATTGGAGGACTAAAAGTGCAACAAAAACAAAATAGAGTGGCTAAATTGTTTGATTTTAAAATAGGGGGACCAAAATTGCAAAATATGCAAAATAGGGGGACCAAAAGTGCAATTAAACCTATTGTTTTTTCATTGTTGGATAAGACCTTTATTTATATTCTTATTTGTTGGGCCAAAATCTTTTTTTCCTATAAAGGGCCAAACTCTATTATCTGATTTTTTAAAGGCTATACCCTCATTCTCATTCAGCAACACATATTTTAATCCAACGGTTAAAAACAATTCCTTTATTTTATTTTAATCTCAACCTTCCATTCTTATTTAACCCTAATTGTCACTAAAAGTTTCTCTCACATCTCTCACAAGCAACCTCCTTTTACCATTATCTCCCACATCTCTCTCTCTCTCTCTCTCTCTCTCTCTCTCTCTAAGTAACAAATTAGAGAAAGCTCGCTATTTCTCCCCAAACCATAGCCGCCGTAATTGTGTAGCCTTTGGCCTCATTCGTTCATGCTTCGGCCACCGTGGTCACGAGCACTACATCATTGAACTCCACATGATTTTGTCTTCAAAACTCATCCTAAAGTTGAAATGTTATCTTTTTCTCATCATTTCTCTCTCTCTCTCTCTCTCTCTCTCTCTCTCTCTCTGTGTCTCTTTGTTTTATTTTTTAGATCTGCTATTTATTTTTCCTTTTCCATTTTTTAATAATCTTGATTGTCTATTTACTTTATGAAATGTGTGCGAAATATGAATAGTTTTAATTTTTTTGATTTAATTTGATTATTTTCAAGACATTCTATTATGTGTCTCATATGTATTTTATGGATCTGTTTAAATAATATTTTAAGTATCAAAAATATATTATGTTTGTAGAGTTTTATATATCTACTATTATATTTCTTTTAGCTATTTCTTTTTTTTAAAATTCCTAGTATATAAATCTTCTATATTTTAATTTATGGTAGAAAAATCATCTCTTTATTTATTTATTAGTTTTTAATTAGAAAATCTATAGTTTTAACCATTTTAATTTTGTATTTTCGATGTACTGAACCGATTTAGATGAATGAATCTCGAATTTTTAGTCAAAAAACACCTAACATATTAATTGCTCGATTTTGACCTATTAATTTTGTACCTTTTGTATTTCTAGTCTTCGTTGACTTTTGACATAAACATTAATATATAAAATTAATTTTACTTTTTAAAATAAGATTTAACCTAATTTGAAAATTAATTTGAAATATATTTATTCCTAACTAGTTTGACTTCTCTTTTCTTTAGTTTACTTGGTTATATATACAAACTTTTCTGCTATCAAAAATTCTATCTCATTTCTCTCACAATTTGTCTATCAACTTCTCTTCTTCTTTTCTCATTCTAACTAGACTACTCTCTTTGGGTAATATGTTAATCTCTTTTAGATCGATGATTGTTCTTATCTATTAAATTCACATATTTTTGATAAAATAAGTATATTTATTTTTCATATTTCAGAGTGCTCATTTCAAAATGGGAAGTAACAAATGTGTCATCTAAGTATAGATATACAAGAAGACCGTTGAAACAAATTAATAAAAGGTACGTGAAATATGGGTAATTGATATTTTAAGAGTTCTACCTAATATCGTCATTGTTGATTGTGTTTACTTTCTTTATATGTTTGAGAAAAAAAATTAACATGTTGAAAATATGTAATTTTTTTAAATGTTAATGCTTGTGAAACTAGACACCTAGACATTGATTTTGGCCACAAATTTTAATTATCTTAAAAAAAAATTTTGACAAGTTAACTTTTTTTTGTCAAAAGACAAATAAACAATTAATAATGATTTAAGTATTGGGCATACTTATTTTGACCAAAACTATTGTTAGGTATATTATATTTTAATAAATATTAATATGTTCATTTAGTTATGTTTCTTGATTATTTACTAATTTTTATATTAAATTATTATATAATGTGGTCATAAAATAATATATATTTCATATGATTACTTTTCTAATACTTTGTATTATAATATAATATTTTATATTTGAAAAATAATTATACTTGTTATATTTATTATAAAAAATAAAATACAAGGGATAATCCAATCTCATAACAACAGTCTCTTGGGGATTATGGTGTTAGTTAGTCCATATTGTTACTTTCGATATTCTTTTGGACTGTCAGAAAAGTGGATTAAAGCACATACTAGTTCAACTTGATGTGGTGGAGAAGTGGAACTTTTGTGATTCGATCAATTATAATGATATAAGATATTCACACATTAGGTAAAAACAATTTAAATTTAATTTTCAAATGACAGTCTCATATCTAGTATATAAATTACAAGTACAATATTGAATATACTTATTGTGAACAAGTTTCTGACGAACACAATTTTGACATATGCTTATACACAACTCATTCATATTCATATAGGGAAAATTATTGAAATTACATAAACTGAAATGTGTCATTTATCCTCAGTCATAATTACATAATCTAAACAAAAAGGTAATTATTGTACAAAAGAATAAGGGTTACTTCTTTGGAAAAGCTTTCAAACTATCCTCTTATAAAGCATTCATAAATCTATAATCAATTGCGTGTTTGCCTCTAACAAGACTCTTGTCATCACCATGGTTACATTTGAGTTTCTGATGCTTTTCTGATACTAATCTTCAAAACAATGAAGAAAAAAGTATATGTTAGAAAACAAGTTATTATATATAAAGTCCTTCCATTAAGTCCATACAACTTCTGACTAGCACAATCATCGATATATGCTTTTACAATACTGATTTATATTCATAGAAAACACAACACAAATACAAATACACAAATTGAAATATGTCATTCGTCCTCGCTCAATATTATAGAATCAAATAAAAAACATAAAATTGTACCGAAAATAAGGGTTACTTCTTCACAAAACTTGTACAATATACTCTTCTTAGGAATTTGCATACCAATTATTATCAGAATGTTTGGTTCTTCCCGACTAATGCCATCACCAGACTTATGTTTCAGCTGTCAATGCTTTTCTAATACCAACCTTCAAAACAATGAAGTTTTTTATGGATAAGAAAATAAGTTATTATAAATATTAAGTTCTGTCAATAATCACTTCAAGAAAATTGTCACTTCGCGACACATACGTTGCGACCTTTGAAGATAACTGTCGCAATGTCCATTTCTTTATAACAATTGCGATGGTTTATGCGATAGGTTTTACAATCGTCGTAATAATTGGCTCTAATATTCAATCTCCTTCAAATAAACTATTCAGACACTCCAATAAAAAGATCTCAATCACTTTATCCCAAAAATAATAAAACTCACTAAAATGGAAAAACTCAAGCACGAACCCTAACCCTTTAGTTTATCCGTCAGCCATCTCACCAATCTCTTCAATCCTTAAATTCCTAATTCATTCTCTCCAATCATTCTATCATTCTCTTCAATTGTAACCATTATGTTCAAGCTCTTCACCTTCAAATCGATGCTACCTTCGATAAATAGTGTCGTCACCAAACTCGTTACACGTTCTAGTTTATTTTCCCCTTCTTCTTCCTTCTCAGTCTACCGTGTTTTGATGTTATCATTTTCGTGTTTGAATATGAATCAGATTATATTAAATTTGTTAGTTGATTTAAAAGTTGAGACCGTAAGAAATATATTTTTGTTATGAAGTCATTGTTAGGATTTTTATGTGTACAAAATTGGGGATTTTGTGATAGTTTTAAAAATTGGAGACTTTAGAAGGAGCAAGTTGCATTCTTATTGTAAAAATAAATTCTATTGTGATTGCTAAGGTACAATTTGATACATTATGAAGCTCTTATATGACTCAATTGAGCCGGTTTAGGAAATTTGTGAATTGCCTTTGACCTATATGAATTACTTTATTATTGTGAGTATGTTTGGATGGATTTCAAAATTTAAGGGATTTAGAGATTCTATGGAATTCAAATGCCTCAATTTGAATTCTCTTCATTTCAAAATTCTTTGTTTGGATAAAACATTTGAATTCCCTTCAATTCAAAATTCTTTGTTTGAATAAAGTAATGAATAACAAAGTAATTCATTTTTCCATTTTTTTTATTTTGATAAAGAAAATTCAATTTTTTTTTTCTATTTCCTTAAAAGAAGATTTATAAACTGTTTTGATATTTGGAAAAAAATCTCAATTTATTTTCTATTTCGAGAAAAAAATTCATGAATTTATTTCAATTTCGAGAACAAAATATCTAGTGTTTTTCGAGTTCGAGAAAAACTCCTCACTTTTTTTTTTCCGGACTTGAAAAAAGTTCTCGGTTTTTTTCAGATTTGTCTGTCGATTTTAGGGTTTTTTTCACTGATTCTAAACCTAATGAGCCTGATTAATATACTAAATGCAATCATGTTTATTTGTTTCACTAATAGGAAGCAAGACGAGCCGCAGATAAAAGCTATAATGTAAGCAAGGTAGAAGAAAGGGTAAACTGAGCAGTATCAGCCGCTAATAGAGCAGCCAATGCAGCTATAGTAGCGGCCGTAAAGGCTGTGCAAAAGCAAATGCATCATCATGTCAACAATGAAGGTTTCCCAATTCCTATTATGTAAGACCATCAACTTCTGTTTTTTTTTATATTAGTGGACAAATTTGAGATTGTTGAATAGGATGGTGGTAGCAACACTGGTTCATACAACTTCACAACCATTGCAGTTAATCTTTGCCATTATGCTTTGTTTGATAGAAAGAAGATTTGTTATTATCTATCTGCGACAGTCCTTGTATAGAGGGAGGATGAGTGCTAGCAAATTTATAGATAAGTTCTTCAATTTTGTCCTCTTTTACTACATTTTTGTAAAATTATATAGGTGTAAATGCTGGTGTATAGGTAAAACCTACCAGCTACTGTTGTAATATTATGTGGTTTGGCAAGAAATAAGAACAGGAGAAACATATCTTATATAGTATATAATATTATGTTAATTATTCTCAAATTCAAGTTATTTTTTCTATAATTGACTTGGGAATGATCTGATGTAAGTTTATTGATTGGCCAAAGGTGTTGCTATTAGTTAGACACCTGTCTTAAAGAGTTGGAGGGATAGATAAGGCTTAATTTCTTATTTGGTCCCTTATGTTTATTTTAGGTTTTAAGTTGGTCTTTTTGTCTAAACTTTCTTTGAAATTTGAGTAGTGGGCTAACTATTTGATATTTATTAATGAGATATCTATAAAATATTGACACATTATATCGAAAAAGAAAAAATTGGCTCATTAAATGTGTCAAAGTAGAGGGAAAAATTTAGGGTTAATTGATTGTAAATCTTACAACTTTTATTGATTAATTTATCAATGAGATGAGATGAGATGAGATATCTATCAATATTGACACATTATACCCAAAAAGAAATAATTGACTAACTAAAGGTGTCAAAGTGGAGAGAAAAATTTAGGGTTAAGTGATGTAAATCTTACAACTTTTAAAGATTAAAGATAAGAGGATTTTTAGTATTTTGATTTTAATGAATTGTTTTAATACAATTATAAACATTATAGATAACGATAGTCAAAAAAATAATAGACTATCAAATTAAAAAGCCAAAATAGGTCATCTCTATATGCAATATAGTGACTATTAAAAAAAATACCAAAATTGAAGGAAGATTTTAAAATTGAACATATTCAACAATTCTTAAAAATAATTTATCCATCTAATTAAATAAGCTAAAATTGGTCATGTCTGCGTGTGTAATAGTCCTTAAAAAAAAATTCAGCAGTGAATAAGATATTTTTTCCGTGAATTAATTTTTCCATGAGCAACAACTTATTCAGTGTATAATTGCTATTTTTAATATTGTCAATTCAAGAGTTTAAAATTCATAATAATTAAATTTATTCTTTAAAAATATTTTTATAGTTTTTTTAAATACTATACCCTCATTCTCATTCAGCAACACATATTTTAATCCAACGGTTAAAAACAATTCCTTTATTTTATTTTAATCTCAACCTGCCATTCTTATTTAACCCTAATTGTCACTAAAAGTTTCTCCCACATCTCTCACAAGCAGCCTCCTTTTACCATTATCTCTTTATTATCTCCCACATCTCTCTCTCTCTCTCTCTCTAAGTAACAAATTAGTGAAAGCTCGCTATTTCTCACCAAACCTAGCCGCCGTAATTGTGTAGCCTTTGGCCTCCTCCGTTCATGCTTCGGCCACCGTGGTCACGAGCACTACATCATTGAAGTCCTCATGATTTTGTCTTCAAAAGTCATCTAAAGGTGAAATGTTATCTTTTTCTCATCATTTCTCTCTCTCTCTCTCTCTCTCTCTGTGTGTGTCTCTTTGTTTTATTTTTTAGATCTGCTATTTATTTTTCCTTTTCCATTTTTTAATAATCTTGATTGTCTATTTACTTTATGAAATGTGTGCGAAATATGAATAGTTTTAATTTTTTTTTATTTAATTTGATTATTTTCAAGACATTCTATTATGTGTCTCATATGTATTTTATGGATCTGTTTAAATAATATTTTCACTATCAAAAATATATTATGTTTGTAGAGTTTTATATATCTACTATTATATTTCTTTTAGCTATTTCTTTTTTTAAAAATACCTAGTATATAAATCTTCTATATTTTAATTTATGGTAGAAAAATCATCTCTTTATTTATTTATTTATTAGTTTTTAATTAGTAAATCTATAGTTTTAACCATTTAAATTTTGTATTTTCGATGTACTGAACTGATTTAGATGAATGAATCTCGAATTTTTAGTCAAAAAACACCTAACATATTAATTGCCCGATTTTGATCTATTAATTTTGTACCTTTTGTATTTCTAGTCTTCGTTGACTTTTGACATAAACATTAATATATAAATTTAATTTTACTTTTTAAAATAAGATTTAACCTAATTTGAAAATTAATTTGAAATATATTTATTCCTAACTAGTTTGACTTCACTTTTCTTTAGTTTACTTGGTTATATATACAAACTTTTCTGCTATCAAAAATTCCATCTCATTTCTCTCACAATTTGTCTATCAACTTCTCTTCTTCTTTTCTCATTCTAACTAGACTACTCTCTTTGGGTAATATGTTAATCTCTTTTAGATCGATGATTGTTCTTATCTATTAAATTCACATATTTTTTATGAAATGAGTATATTTATTTTTCATATTTCAGAGTGCTCATTTCAAACTGGGAAGTAACAAAGGTGTCATCTATGTATAGATATAACAGAAGATCGTTGAAACATATTAATAAAAGGTACGTGAAATATGGGTAATTGATATTTTGAGAGTTCTACCTAATATCGTCAATGTTGGTTGTGTTTACTTTCTTTATATGTTTGAGAAAAAAAATTAACATGTTGAAAATATGTAATTTTTTTAGATGTTAATGCTTGTGAAACTAGACACCTAGACATTGCTTTTGGCCACAAATTTTAATTATCTTAAAAAAAAAATTTGACAAGTTAATTTTTTTTGTCAAAAGACAAATAAACAATTAATAATGATTTAAGTATTGGGCATACTTATTTTGACCAAAACTATTGTTAGAGAAAGCTCGCTATTTCTCACCAAACCGTAGCCGCTGTAATTTTGTAGCCTTTGGCCTCCTCCGTTCATGCTTCGGCCACCGTGGTCACGAGCACTACATCATTGAACTCCTATTGATTTTGTCTTCAAAACTCATCTAAAGTTGAAATGTTATCTTTTTCTCATCATATCTCTCTCTCTCTCTCTCTCTCACTCTCTCTCTATGTGTCTCCTTTTTTTATTTTTTAGATCTGCTATTTATTTTTCCTTTTCCATTTTTTAATAATCTTGATTGTGTATTTACTTTATGAAATGTGTGTGAAATATGAATAGTTTTAATTTTTTTGATTTTATTTGATTATTTTCAAGACATTCTATTATGTGTCTCATATGTATTTTATGGATCTATTTAAATAATATTTTAACTATCAAAAATATATTATGTTTGTAGAGTTTTATATATCTACTATTATATTTCTTTTAGTTATTTCTTTTTTAAAAAATTCCTAGTATATAAATCTTCTATATTTTAATTTATGGTAGAAAAATCATCTCTTTATTTATTTATTAGTTTTTAATTAGTAAATCTATAGTTTTAACCATTTAAATTTTGTATTTTAGATGTACTGAACCGATTTAGATGAATGAATCTCAAATTTTTAGTCAAAAAACACCCAACATATTAATTGCTCGATTTTGACCTATTAATTTTGTACCTTTTGTATTTCTAGTCTTCGTTGACTTTTGACATAAACATTAATATATAAAATTAATTTTACTTTTTAAAATAAGATTTAACCTAAGGTGTCATCTATGATTGTTCGATGATTGTTTTTTTTAATTTTACTTTTTAAATTTAATTGTTCGATGATTGTTCTTATCTATTAAATTCACATATTTTTGATCAAATGAGTATATTTATTTTTCATATTTCAGAGTGCTCATTTCAAACTGGGAAGTAACAAAGGTGTCATCTATGTATAGATATACAAGAAGACCATTGAAACAAATTCATAAAAGGTACCTGAAATATGGGTAATTGATATTTTTAGAGTTCTACCTAATATCGTCAATGTTGGTTGTGTTTACTTTCTTTATATGTTTGAGAAAATAAATTAACATGTTGAAAATTTGTAATTTTTTTAGATGTTAATGCTTGTGAAACTAGACACCTAGACATTGCTTTTGGCCACAAATTTCAATTATCTTAAATCTTTTTTTTGACCAATTAATTTTTTTTTTGTCATAAGACAAATAAACAATTAATAATGATTTAAGTATTGGGTATATTAATTTTGACCAAAACTATTGTTAGGTATATTATACTTTAATAAATATTAATATGTTCATTTAGTTATGTTTCTTGATTATTTACTAATTTTTATATTAAATTATTATATAATGTCGTCATAAAATAATATATATTTCATATGATTTACTTTTCTAATACTTTGTATTATAATATACTATTTTATATTTGAAAAATAATTATACTTGTTATACTTATTATAAAAAGTAAAATACAAGGGGTAATCCAATCCCATAACAACTGTCTCTTGGGGATTATGGTGTTAGTTAGTCCATATTGTTACTCTCGATATTCTTTTGGACTCTCAAAAAAGTGGATTAAAGCACATACTAGTTCAACTTGATGTGGTGGAGAAGTGGAACTTTTGTGATTCGATCAATTATAATGATATAAGATATTCACACATTAGGTAAAAACAATTTAAATTTAAATTTCAAATGACAGTCTCATATCTAGTATATAAATTACAAGTACAATATTGAATATACTTATTATGAACATAAAAAATAGAGAAAATATATTAATTTATCGATTGAAATTATGATTAATTACAAAACCTTGTAATCTATATAAGTTATCAACTTTATTACCCAAACCAATTATCTTTTTGAATTTGAAATCATGTAAAATACATTCATGATCATTAAAAACAATGGAGCAATTTATTGAATTGCAAAATTTGGATAAATATATCAAGTTAAGATTGAAATCATGAGAGAGGTAAAGTAGCATAACGGTTTAGTTAAAGCTTTCAGTTTTAGCCACACATTTTTAAGACATAAAAATTCCTCACTAGATATGACCCATCTTCGCTCTCTCACTCTCTCAATAGATACAACCAGTTTTTATGGATGAAAGGAGAATCTTCGCTTAGATGTTTGCATTATTGAATTTATGGATTATGGATTGCCTGTCCATGACTTTTCCATGCATGTAAAGAATTTCTTCATCCTCAACCCATTTAAAAGCCGACATTAATTGGTCTATAATTGAGCGTAGAGGACGGAGGAATTGGCTGAACACAAGAACTTTCTCATTAGGAGCAGCACAAAGACTAACCAACTGCACCAAAAACCTTGTTTTTCCGCTTGCGTTGAAATTTAATCTAAGCTTTTCTAAGTGGTTCTTGTCGATCGCAAATTCTTTTTCTTCCAAAAGTTTGCAATCAAGGAAAAAAGACGAATGGAATGACATCATTGTTTGATTATTCTCAAAGACCATTCTATTTTTCGAACTTTTAAAACTCTAAAGAACTTGCTTATGAAAACTGCCTGGCTTCAAAAGCAGTACACATTCTCTTAACCTGGGAAACTTCTTTTGAAAGATCTCGCCTTTGTGAACATGAACGAACAGATCCATAACCAGCTTCCCAACTCAACTCTTTCGAGGCCTTTTTATATTCCTGCTTCTGGCAAAACTTTTTCAGATAATGCGGTAACATGTTAGGAAAAGTCGGCTTCACAAGGCTCAAAGTGTTATAAAGTTCCAAGAAATTGTTGTAGAAATAAGTTCCCGAAAGAATAATTCGCTTCTTTGTTGAAATTTCCAAAAACACCTTACAAATACCACTTCTTTGTTTCTCGGCGTGTGTCCTTCATCTAACACCAATAAACCAGGTTTTTCGCACAAAAATTTCTCATTTATTTTCTTTTCACCTGACTTGCTTGATTTTTCTTTTTCTCATTTTCATATTTGCCTCACGTCTTCAGATACTCCGCCAACAAGTTTATGGTACAAAGTGTAACTGATACCAAGAATGCTATTTTCCTTGAACCAAGAAAATAGTTTCACTATTTGCGTATCGACCGTACTATGTTTTTCTTTAGACCACTTAAGATAATAAACAGCAGCATCGTGCTACTTACAAGATAACTCAGGATCGTTCAAATTGTAAAATGGAACCGCAATGTCCCATTTTTGAATTTATCTTCCCAAGTGCGTAATAAATTCACAAGGGCAATGATAACTGGACAACATTGCGGAAACATTTTGAAATAAGACATGAGAAACACTATTTTCAACCTTGTTTTAGGAGTTTTTTAACTTTTGAAGTTCGATGCTTCCTGCCATGTTTTTCCAAATGACTTCAAAGCCTTCTTGTTGATGCAGATACAAGGTTTCTTTCACATCAGGACGACTGCATTATTTCACATGCTCTAGGAACTACAAAAACAAGGTTGACAATAGTGTTTTTCATGACTTATTTGAAAATGTTCCCGCAATGTTGTTCGGTTATCATTGCTCCTGCGAATTTGTTACACACATGGGAAGATGAGTTCAAAAACGGGAAATGGGAGTGTTCCATTTTACAATTTGAAAAATAATGAGTTATCTGGTAATGAGCACAATGTTGCTGTTAATTTGCTTAATTGGTCTAAAGAACAACATAGTACGAAAGATACGCGAATAGTGAAATTGTTTTCTTGGTTCAGCGAGAAAGGCATTCTCCGTATCAAGTACACTTTGTACCCAAAACATGTCAGCGGAGTAGAATCTGAAGACGTGTGTAGAAAATCTGAAAATGAGAAAAAGTAAAACAGAGCAAGTTTGGAGAAATGAAATGAAATGAGAAATTTTTGCACGAAAAAACCCAAGTTTATTGGTTTTAGATGAAGGACACACGCCGAGAAACCAAAGAAGTGGTATTTGGAAGGTGTTTTCGGAAGTTTAACGAAAAAACAAATTATAATTTCGGGAACTCCTTTCTAGAACAATTTCTTGGAACATTATAACACTTTAAACCTTGTGAAGCCTTCTTTTCCTAACAAGTTACCGCATGATCTAAAAAAGTTTTGCCAAAAGCAGGAATATAAAAAGGCCTCAAAAGAGTTGAGTTGGGAACCTGATTTTGGGAATAGTAAAATGGGAAATGTTTCTTTTGATGATAATATTCGACAGTTGAAGCTGTTTATGGATCCGTTTGTTCATGTTTACAAAGTGGAGATCTTGCAAAAGAAGCTTCTCGGGTTAAGAGAATGTGTACCGCTCTTGAAGCAATGATCTTTGAGAATAATCAAACAATGACGTCAATCCATCAGTCTCTTTTCCTTGAATGCAAAATTTTGGAAGAAGAAAATTTTGCAGTCGACAAGGACCAGTTAGAAAAACTTAGATTGGATTACAACGCAGACGGAAAAACAAGGTTTTTGGTGGAGTTGGTTAGTCTTTATGGTGCTGCTAATGAGCAAGTTCTTGTGTTCACCCAATTCCTCCGTCCTCTACGCTTAATTATAGACCAATTAATGTCGGATTTCAAATGGACCGTGGATGAAGAAATTCTTTACATGCATGGAAATGTTATGGACATGCAATCCATAATCCATAGATTTAGTCATTGGTCTCCTGTATATATACATAAATTATAAAAATCCGTGAGAAAAAAATAGCAAGTGAATAAAAATATTTGAAAATAATTCTAATAAATAAATATATATATATATATATATATATATATATATATATATATATATATATATATATAATTATTATAAATTTACCGCAATTTCTTTAGATGTAGGATCCACCCCAGTATCCGTTGTCCTTGATCTGATGTGAGTTGTCCTAATTTTTCACAAAAAATAATAATTAATATTTAAATATATGATTAAGTATATGAAAAAAAGACAAATTAAACATATGTTTATACCAAATGTCGCCCATGTGTACGGAAGCTGACAGATCCCCCTGTGTGCAAGTTATCACCTGTGGCATTAGCTCTGTTTTGCTTGTTGGTTTCACATCTTGCCAAATACTTTTCATTTTTAGTCCAGTGATCAACAAATCTTTGCCACACGTGCTCGCCCATATATTCTGGACGATATTGACCTGGGTTTTTTAAGTACCACATTTTTTCTTTGCTGAGTATTTGTGAAAATCGGTTAGAACATGCTTTCTCCCAATTTTGTCTAACCAATTCTTCATGGTAAGGCTCCCAGGTGCAACATCTCTAAAATACAAAAATATAATCGTTAGATATAATAAATATTTAAATATTAAATTTAATTATTATATACGTAAACAGTAAATTAATATTGTTTACCTTAAACTCATTAAATAGCTTCTCCCTAACATTTTGATCCTTAATCAATTCTTTAAAAGTCTCAGCAAAATGTTTGACAGCTAATGGACAACATTTTTAACCCATTTTGCTGCATCTATAGACGGCTCCAACCTACACATTAATGTTTTAATTAAACTATACATTTTAAAGAAATTAAAAATAAAATAATAATATACTTACCCATTGCCGGAAGGGAGTATGACGCGTCTATTATCTTCCGTTACTCGAACATCTTCAAGGAAGCGACGCCGTGTTGGCCTTAAAATCGCTGATTGTTGTCGCTCTTGTGAGTGTTCTTGTGACGACGAACCTTCTTGATTTGGTTGTCATTGTTTTTGTTGTTGTTGTTGTTGTCGTTGATGTTGCCGCTGACTTAGATTTTGATCACTTCTAAATTCCATAAAACCTAGTACGTTATCGTCGTCAAGGCTTACACCAGTAGGAAGAACAGACATGTTCTGGAAGCTAGCATCAGGAATATCATTATGCAAGAAGCTAGTATCCGGAATATATGCTGATGATGGTACTTGATAAGAAGATCTCGGAGGAACATCAACAGATACCCTTCGTGGCTGTAAGAAGCTAGTGTCAGGAGGAACATCAACATAATTCCTTCTTCCACCAATCGATCTAGAAGGGCCAACAGATGGAGTAGCATGAGTATCCTGCGAATGTGCTGCTGGATAACAAGATTTCGGAACATCAACAGAGCTCCTCCGTGAGGCGTCAACAACCTAGAAGCAACAGGTCGTGTAGATGGAGTAGATGCACCAATGTTTTCTCGAATAGAAACTTCTTGATTCTGACGAGCCGCCAAAAAATTAGGTATCATATTTCGAGCGATCCTTTTAGTCAAACTTGCTTTCTTCTTTCCAGGATTTTTATCTGAATTATTTTGATCTGTCATCCCTGCATAAAATAGTTTAAATTAGATTAAAATTATTAAATTAAAACTAAAGCATTATATTAACAAGATTAAATTTCCAAGATTAAAACAATGAAATTAAAATTAATGAATTAGATTAAAATCAACAATTCATTACAACGATATATAGTTACAATGATAATAATAGTTTCAATTACATTATAACCAACAATTTATTAAATACATTGATAAACAATTACAATGATAATAAAAGTTTCAATGAGATTAAAACACACAATTCATTACAACGAAAAATAGTTACAATTGAGACTTATTGATCAGCATCATCATTATCATAATATGTATCATCATTTTCATTGTCTTCATCTTCATTGCCTTCATCTTCATTATCTTCCGAGTTATTTGCATCATCCTCATTATTGTCATTGTTGTTCACCAAATTCATCAACACCTCAAACACAATAGAAATCATCTTCGCCACCATCATTGACCCCTTTGACATAAACTCCACTATTGATTGTTTTTTTTTGCCAATTGTCCATGACTCAGTTTAAAATTTAAATCCATTAACAAAGTATGTGTGCCATTCATCGACATTTCTCCTAGGACCATTAGCTAATCCTCTGAAATGCTTCAGTTGTTCATATTTTTCCACTTTACCCTTAAACCATTCTGGAAAGTTGGTATATGTGTCTCCAAGTTGTTCCTTTTCAAAAAATTCAATATATGGTCCAATTTGAATGCAATTAATCAAGACATGAACTTCCGTTGATCACATCTCTTCATCGTTCCATAGAATCAAAGAAAGCGGGGGGGGGGGGGGGGGACTTGCTCCAATTTAAAAAGTATTATAGCAATATTCTGATCCATTTTAACAAGTTCATCCGTCCTGAGCATTGAAGCACATAAATCTTTAAAAAATTGACTTAATTCAGTCAACGGATTCAAGACATGGTTTGGTAATGAACAAAACACAATTGGAATTAAGCGTTCCATGAAAACATGTGAATCATGATTTTTCATTGTTGATGTCGGCACACCCTGCCAAATTCGAAGAATATCCGTCCGGCATTCTCAATTGTTCTAACCACTGACAAACGGATTTTGCTTCATCGGATGTTAAACAATAAACCGCCTTGGGTTTTAGAACTTTTCCATTTGGAAGACGGTGTAGTTCCTTTTCCGGTCTATTGCAAAACTTCGCCAAATCAAGTTTAGCCTTGTCATTATCTTTTGTTTTACCGGACACATTCATCACTGTGTTTAGTATATTATCACAAAAAAAAAAATCAATATGCATCACATCAAGATTGTGTCTCAATAAATTGTCCTTCCAGTAAAGGAGGTCCCAGAAGATACTTTTTTTTGTCCAGTTGTGCCAGTTGTCATATCCATTGTATCTGACTCTTTTTCCAACATCTAGATATTTATCAAGGATGCTGACTCTTTCAGATATGTCAATCTAAGATAACTTAGGAGGTGGACCATCTCTTTCTACTGTTTCTTTCTTGAACTCATTCGCCATCCTCCGAAATTGATGATTTTATGGTAAGAACCTACGATGACAATCAAACCACGAAGCCTTTCCTTGTATTTGAAATGCTTTGATGTCAGACATGCAATGTGGGCACGCCAATCTTCCATGAGTCGACCAACCAGACAACATGCCATATGCACGAAAGTCATTAATGGTCCACATCAAAGCAGCCCTCATTTTGAAATTCTCCTTCTTTGCAATATCATACGTCATTCACCATTCTAGAGCCTCTTCAAGTCATCAATTAATGGTTGTAAGTATACATCAATGCCATCGGTCGGGTTCGACGGTCCCGGGACAATACAACTCAAGAACATGTATGGTTTTGTCATGCACATCTCAGGAGGAAGATTATATGGAGTGACAATAATTGGCCAACAAGAGTACGGCGCTGCAGACGCTTGGAGATAAAGGGTAAAACCATCAGAGCACAATCCAAGTCTTACATTACGTGGATCATTCGCAAAATCAGGATACGTTTGATCAAAATGTTTCCAAGCCAAACCGTCACATGGATGCCGCATCACATTTGAATTTGTTGCGTTGTAATGATGCCATGTCATTTTGCTCGCAGTTGCCAATGATGCAAACAATCTCTGCAACCTCGGTATTAATGGCAGATAAAACATTGACTTAACCGACACCCGTTTCTGCTTATGATGCACATCACTGTTGAGGACCTGATACCTCGGTGCCTTGCAAAATTTACACTCCTCCAGATCGCCGTCATTCACACCGAACTCGTTGTCGTAGAACAACATGCACCCATTAACGCAACAGTCAATCTTCTTAACTTGCAGTCCCAACTTTGACACTAACTTCTTCGCTTCATAATAACTAGCTGGCAGATTTTCTGGTACATGCGACACATTCAACACCAGCTTGTTAAAGAACTCCAAGCAATCTTCAGGTACATTCCAATTTGCCTTGGCGGCTAAAAAGCTCATGCACACCGATAACTTTGACTCAGAAGACCCTTCATACAACGGTCGGTTCACTTCCTCCAGCATTTTATAAAACTTCACCGCTTTCTGGTTCGGGATTATTTCATCTTCGCCGCCCCCTTCGTACGACAGGTTCACCCCAAGAGCGTCACCAACCATATTTTCCAGCCTATCAAAGTTTTCACACTCCTCATGCGCTTCACTGCTCGAAGCATGCGTATTAACATTAATCTGGGTGTTAATATCCGCCGGCTCTTCTTCTCCGTGATGTCTCCACACGTAATAGTCATTCATAAATCCAACTTTTCTTAAATGAGCCGTCACATCTTCTAGGCTCTTAATCAACCTACACAAACATTTGATACACAGACATCTTTTCCCTCCTTCAGTCCTAAAATCTTCTAGTGACATCGCATGCGCAATAAATTGTTCAACTCCTTCCTTAAAACGTGCTTTAATCAACCTCATACCCGGATATTTTCTATTGTACATCCAACTTCGTTGGGACTTAATTAGATCCATCTATATATACTGAGTCGTTTCCAATAATAAAAATTAATTAGATTCAAAAAATATTATTATTTTATCGACTAATTAATACATTAAACTAAATTAAAGATTAACTAAATATTTTTACTAACTTGTATATTTATAGCACAATCTTTTTATAAACTAAAATGTTAATTAAATATTTTTACTAAATATTTTTACTAACAATACATTTAAAAACTAACAATTTTTTTAACAACTAATATTTTTTTAGTCAAAACAAACTAATAACTCATAAACAACGTACTAACATTATTTTTAATATCTAGCTAATTTTCTTACATTAATTTTTTCACTTATTTTTACTAACATGTATATTTCTAGCACAATCTTTTTATAAAATATCTTTTTATAAACTACAATTTTTTTAACAACTAATATTTTTTAGTCAAAACAAACTAACTCATAAACGACGTACTAACATTAAATTTACTTACTAATTTTTTCTACAAGATTATTTTTACTAATAATAACTAGTTTTCTTACATTAATTTTTTCACATTATTTTTACTATAATTTTTTTAGTCAAATTTACGATATATTTAATTTAAACTACAATAATACATTTAATTAAAAACTAACAATATTTTTAACCATTAATATTATTTTAATCAAAACAAACTAACACATAAATTAATTAACATATATTTTACTAATAATAACGTAACTATTTAAAATAAATAAGATGTATATACTAACCTTAATTATGCCAATAAGTTTAGAAGAAAGAAGACACTGATCCAACAAACGCACAACAAACAATCACCCTAAAAAATGAAATTAAAGATTATAAGAAAATAATATTATTTAATTAATATTTACTATCAAATTTGGAGTACTTTTTTTCTAACTAATTTTTACTAACTAAACTATATATAAATTTAAATGTACTTAATTAAAATAAAAAGAATATATAATAATAAAATCAATTTTACTAATTAATTAATGGGGTGGGGGTCGTACAAAAAAAAAATTAAAGGGTGGGGGAGTTAATTGATTGGAAACACAGTGGTGGTGGTGCGCCACTGTTGTTTCTTAATTTCATTTTTTTTTATTAAGTTATTAATTTATAGTAAGAAATAATGATACTAATAATTAATATTTTCTAATTTTTTCTAACTATCTCCTAAAATTTATATAACATATTTTTTAAAGTACAAAATTTTATATAAATAATAATAACATTATTAACCAACAATTAAATAAATTATACAAGTTAAAGTGTACTAACCTCGAATTTAAGGGGTGTGGTTGAGCGGCATGGGGCTCATCCTCCCTTAACCAAGGGTCGAGGGTTCGATCCTCACCTTGGGTATGGAGCAGCTTTAAATCATTGGGTCAGCTATCCCACCCTTCGAGGTGCCTCCAATCTAGCGAGGGAATAGTCACTGCGTTCGGCGGTGGATACCCCGGTCTCGACCAAAAAAAGTGTACTAACCTCGAATTATTAATTAGATGATGGGATGAAAAAAGCTCCAAAAAAACAACAACAACGTAACAACCTTCAATAATATAGAAAATCAATTAAGATTTGTGTTAAAAAAAATATATAATCACAAAAATATATAAAACATTGACATAATAATTTTTTAAAACAAAAAAATTTAGAAAACGTACCGGTATATAAATATAATCAACTAGAGTGTTTGAGAAAAAAATATGAATTTTGGAATAAGTTTAGAAGTGGATTTAAGAGTTTGTAAGTGAATGAATGAGAGAAAGAAATGGGTTTGTATGTAGTAAATAATTTGAGAAGGGAAATGAATTTATATAGGAGAAGGGGGGAAGAATCCAAATGTTGGTTAGTCAGTAGACGTTTAAAGTGCCAACGGTTATATTGACATTAGTGAGGAAACTTCCTCGCAAACGCAAATGTCTAACGCGCGGTCAGGCTTTGTCTGTGGACCCCATCTACTTCCAGTCAACGGTCATCAAAATTATTGGGACCCACTACATTTGCGAGGAGATTTGCTCGCAAATGTTCTGCCACGCGCTGACATCACGTCTGCTTTTCCTGACTTGCATTTGCAACCAATTTTCCTCACAAATGTAGTGGTCCCTGTAACACCCTGATTTTCATGGCCCAAAAGTGGGTCTTTTTAAAAAAAAATTATAAACAAAGTCTTTGAAAAGAACATTCACGATCACCCTTAAATTAAATCAGAGTAAACACTTTTCAAAATCGCGATCGAGATGCAATGCCACGTTTATAAATTATTATCACGAAGATAAATTTAAGAAATAAAAACAAAACTCTATGTATAAACAAACATAGCGGCACTATTTATTTCAATTTATATCATAGTACCATTTCAGAGTATAAAAACAGCGGACAAATAAATGAGAGTAACCAAGACTCTAAAACTATCACCCCTAAGGTAATTTTTAAACTCTAATAGAAGACCTCTTGGTGACGAAGACCCATAGACAACTAAAAATGTTTGTAGAGGGTCACCAACTAAAAATAATATATAACTAAAAATACGCAGCACAAGATACACAATACATGACATCATTTACACATTCATCATATGAATCACATATCATATAAATTAAGCGCACAAATTATTTCTCAGTCACACACAACAATATTTAAATGCACAATTAGCCTATTAATGTAGACTCTATATGATTGTGATCACCCTTGCTGGGTCTTTTTCACATGCATGAATCCCGGAATTTAACCTCTCCGCATAGAGTCGTAGGTTCACCCCTACTAAAAGTGTCACACAGTCCTCTGCGCCGACACGATTCAATAAAATCCCGCAGGATTAGGTGGGCTCCGTTCTCTAGAGTCCTCACCCGGTGCAGTCCTCTTGACATACACGCAACTATGAAAATGCATGAGCATACGCTTTCTCTACATATACTATTGCATCAAAGATCATAGTAAATCAATATATATAATTCTCTCAATTATATATACATGACATGTACCAAAGATTATCAATCACGTACATGCATCAACATTTCATATTTATACAATCAGTCAAACATGTGTAGAAAATAGCATGTTCTCAACAAGTTCTCATCACGAGAATACATCACCAAATCAACATGCTCATAATTCACATTGAATCACATCAAGCAATTACACATATTCAAGCAACAATTACTCATGCATAAAAAAACTCTATTTTTCGAGGTATATGAAATCGTTAGAAAGTGCCCCTACCTTAGCAAGCTTCCCACACATCCAACTTACATTATGCGAGCAATATCTGTCTCTCTCGGCGAAGTCCTCAATCGGGCTAATCCTCTTAACCTTTTAAATAATGTAACTTATCTAAGTTAATTCCACAATCTAATTGGTCACTTAAATATTCCCTAACTCAGCCACTAAAGGGTAGTTAAGACTTAGGGTTGGTCTCTCTCAATTTAAACGAAGCTCAAATTGTTTTCAAAACAACTCTTAAAAATATTAACACTTAAATAAATAGTTTTTCATCGCAACCACATCGTTTATATAAATCTTAAAAACTTTGTGAAACGCAAGGTATTCGTTCAAGTAAGTTTCACACTTCTTTTCAAATAGAACAAGTCCAAACTAAAACTTTTCTCAATAAGCTTAAATCAAAATACTTTTAGTGCATGCGTGACTAAAACGTCTTTCACGCGGCTTATAAAGTAAATTTTGAAATTCCTTTCGACCCTTAACTTTTATCAAAGTATTTTCTTAAACTTTTTCATATTCAAATTTCTTCAAACACATTAAAATAACTAGTTAAAAACATTCCAATACATTTTCGACATAATCTCCTTTGTGTTTTTGCCGTTTACCCGAACTTCAAGTTCAGACAGTTTACACAATATCACAGACAAAAACTATATTTTATTCCATATCGACGGTAAAATAGTTTTAAAAACAAAACGACCGTAACTTGGTCATCCTTCGTCTGACGTTCTAGGACAATATATCTCTTTTAAAATGACGAAAATGCCCCTTAAAAATTCAGCCAGAATTTAAGATGCACTAAATCATTGTTTTCGAAAATCAAACATAGTTAAATACTTATACACTTACTAATTACACAAATACAACCTCAAATTGAATAGATTTCAAAAACTAATCTAATTCCCAAAACCCTAACTACACAAAAGTTTGGGGCTTTTTCTTTCATAGCATTTCTTTCAAAAATTAACCTCATGAAACTACTAGTGCTAGTTTCAATTTAAAGGAAACCATAACATATAGATTAATTTTCAACACTTTCAAAAATTACCAACTTTCTAAATGCTCACAATCAAATTTTCTTTTAGATCTATTATTATCGCAATAACTCACACAACAATATTAACAAAACAAAGAGCAAGAATTTTAAAACTTAACACAAATTTTGGTCTTTATAACAAGCAACTCAATGACAAATTTTCTTCTAGATTTATCACTAACTATCATTAATCTATGATATTAACAAATGAAAATAATTGAAAGCCAACCTCACACCCTTAAAAGTGTCTTACGGTTTAGTGAAGAAAAACAGAGACATGAATTTTTCTTACCAAAATATTAAGCTCACAAGCTCCACCAAATTGAGAGAAACAACTTTGCTCTTAATCACTTGTCTTAATTCTTCCTAGATCTTGATCAAAATGAGTTTTTGTGTGTTCCAACACTTTGATAAAAATTTAAAATGAAAGAAGAGAAGAAGAATGATTCGGCTGAAGAGAGTGAAAAAGAAAGTGAACTCATTGCATTCCATATATATAAATCTTAAATAATTCTAGGCCATTAGATTAAAAGTGTAATGTTTCAAGACTAAATCCTAACCCTTGGATCTCTTACTTGGTCACTAGGTAACTCACATAAATATCTAGATATTTTGTGATCTTGCCAACTCATCTCGCTCAGTCTCCATGCTAGTTTTTAAACGAGTTGAATCTCGCATACCGATAAATTTTACGGAAAAGAAAAATTATACCGTAAACAAATTAATTAAAACAATTCATAAATTCTTGAATAAATTTTATTCCGAATAATTTTTCGGTGCAAAGCTCGGAAAGATATAATGAAATCAAATTTTCATTTCAGTCAATATATAAAGTCTCAATTTAAAGTTTGACGGAAATCAAAAATTGTAAAATTTTCAAACGGCGGGTATATCTTGCAAGTTTTCTCAAAAACAACTAGGAAATTATTTTCAACATTCCGACAAGACAAAAATGTTTCTAAACTCATTTAAAGTTTATAAAATCATTGTGCTAATTATTCATATCTTAAAGAAACACGAATACTCAACCTCATCATAAATTTTGTTAAAACGGATAAAAACGAAAGGCAGCATATCATTTAATTTTATTAAAAAAACTAATATCTGACACAGCATTTCTACGGGTCTTACATTCTACTCACCAAAAAGAAGTTTTGTCCTCGAAACTAAAAGTAGGAGTAACAACTCACCAAGTTACTACTAATACTGACATTGACAAAACTGTGTACCTATCGCAACCCTCTACAAGTCACATTGGTTCAAACTCTAGACACAAGCTAGACATCACTCAAGGAGTTCATTACTCAAAATCAACGTTATTAAAAAAAAATTCACCAAACTCTAAGTCCTCATAGATCCTAGGTCAAGACGACAATTTCTAAAATCACCTTTTCCACCTCCGCGATATAACTTATTCCATTTGGTTCACGTTGTCGCGTCGCGAAAATCGCCCGAGCGTTTAGAACACTCGGAATAACACAGAGTCACCACCAAATTTTATTTGTTAAGGAAAATATTGATAAAACCTTAAAAACAATGGAAAGATGGTCATCGCAACCATTTCCAGGTTCGGGAGTTGATTATGCAAGGGGAAGGTACTAGCACCCCTCACATCCGTTGTACTCAACGGGAACCTCCTAATTAATTCTAGGGTTATAGGACTTTTTTAGAATTTGTTTATATGTTTTTTGTTTATTAAATTTATTATTTACAAGTGAGGGGAAAAATTAGGTTTTTTATTATTATGCTTGAAAAGATGTAGAATCTTGCTCCTACGTATCCTCTGGTGCGATGAGGAATTCAAAGCTACGTAGTTCTAGGTACAAATTGTTTGTTGGTGTTTTTTAGGGAACAATGTTTTATTCGCATTCTTGTGGTTAAACTCAGCTTGTATGCTCACACGATGGAGGCGTAAGCGTTGTTTGTATCACGTTGAATTGATTGAAAACATGTTCATTTGTGAAAAAGGTTTTAATTTAAATTTTGAAAGAGTTAGCCCGAAGGCAAAAATTTAAGTTGATTTGTTGGTATTTTTTAATTGTGGAAAATGAACAATCGGTAGAAGAAGCGTGCGCTAATCTTCGATTACTCGAGGGAGGGATGAATGTACATTCGGGCGTCCCCTTTTTAGTCCACATAATTATTATTATTTTAATATTTGTATGTTTTATACTATAATATATACTATTTGAGTATGTTACATATATGTCTAAAGAAAATAAATGAAATGAACCGAATAGCAAACAGGTGGCAGTTATATTTTACATAATAAATAAATGCAACAAACAAGTATAATAATATATACATGAAGACTTAAACAGAAAGAAACAGTGAAACCATAAGAACCTGTTTTCCTTCTTCTTCGATCTCCTTTGCGACTGCTACGGTGGAGAATTATTAACAATGGTGGAGGGTGGCCATTATGCCTTCTATATTTTTTTTCTATCTTGTGTTGCAGAATTTTTGTGTGTTGAATTGTGTAGAAAGAGCCTCTATTTATAGTTTTAGAATTAGAGGTTTAAAATTGTGAATGAATCTTTGAGAGATTTGTTTTGTTAATTAGTATGAAGAGATTTAATTTTATTTTGTGCTTGATTTGTTATAGAAATTATATTTCGGTGTAATTCTATTTTCTTGTTGCACAAGACCAAAGATTTGGTCCTCTTTTGTTTTGATTCACTTCCCTTTTTTATTTTTTATTGTCTTTCTCTTTTTCTTTCTACACAAGTTTATATATTTTGCGTCTTTTTATATATATGCTTTTTTTTATAATTTTGGACAAACAAAAATAGTGATAATATATATCTTAATAGAAAAAGTTTCTTGTTAGCAAAAACAAATTAAAAAAAAAATAAGTTAGTATGATTAATGAGATAAAAATAAATAAATAAAACAACCAAGTGGGGCTTGAACCCATGACCTTGTGCCAACAATATTTCTTAATGCTCTTCTCACCGCCATCTCAACTAACCTGCTATTTTGAAAATTAAATTGACCAAAAATATATATACAAAATCAAGTGGGCAAAATTTGGGGTATGACAGTTGCCCCTATTTAAATACCTTTAATCGCATTTGTGTGATGGAAGGTAGTTAAATATAAGAAGACCTAAAATTTTGCTTTGTGGAGGTGAAAGCTCGATCGTCGCCTCGAAGGTTTTTAGACCTTAAAAGATATATTTTGCCCCAAAGGGTGCTCAAACCAGAGGTAGGCATTGCCTCGTAGGGTGCCTAAACCTGAAAGGTAGTTATCCATCACCTTGAAAAGTGCATCTATTCAAAAGTTTTCCATTGTCACCTTGAAAGGTGCATCTATCCAAAAGTTTTCCATTGTCACCTTGAAAGGTGCATCTATCCAAAAGTTATCCGTTGTCACCTTGAAAGGTGCATCTATCCAAAAGTTCTCCATTTGTCACCTTGAAAGGTGCATATATCCAAAAGTTCTCCATTTGTCACCATCTATCCAAAAGTTCTCCATTTGTCACCTTGAAAGGTGCATCTATCCAAAAGTTCTCCCTTGTCACCTTGAAAGGTGCATCTATCCAAAAGTTCTCCATTTGTCACCTTGAAAGGTGCATCTGTCCAAAAGTTCTCCATTTGTCACTTTGACAGGTGCATCTATCCAAAAGTAGGCATTGTCCCATAGGGCGCCTAAACTAAAAGATAACCATTGCCCCTAAGGGTTTACATGGTTGAATGATTGCCGCAGGCTCCTGGCCGGGCGAAGGTTGAAAGATTAGTTGTCGCAGGCGGGTGTACCGGAGCAAAATAAATTGTCGCTGACTTGCTCGCCGGACAAAGTCTAAAAGACTTATGAGCCGGACAAAGGCAAATTGTCGCAGGCTTGTAAGCCTAACAAAGATTGAAATAGATATCTCCGCAGGCTTATGGGCCGGACAAAGGTACATTGTCGCAAGCTTGTAAGTTGGACCAAGATTTGAAAAAGATATCGCTGCAGGCTTACGGGCCGGGCAAGAGCAAATTGTCGCAGGCTGGTGTGCCGGACAAAAATAATTTGTCGCAGGCTTACTCGCCAGACAAAAGATGAATGATAGATACCGCCGCAGGCTTATGGGTCGGGCAAAGACAGATTGTCGCAGGCTGGTGTGCCGGACAAAAATAATTTGTCGACGGCTTACTCGCCGGACAAAAGATGAATGATAGATAATGCCGCAGGTTTATGGGTCGGGCAAGGACAAATTATCGGAGGCTTGCAAGTTGGACAAAGATGCATGGTATAATGCCGCAGGTTTATGGGCCGGGCAAAGACAGATTGTCGTAGGCTTGCAAGCTGGACAAAGATTGAGAAAGATATCGCCGCAGGCTTATGTGCCGGGCAAAGACAAATTGTCGCAGGCTTGCAAGCCAAACAAAGATTGAAAAAGATATCGCCGCAGGCTTATGTGCCGGGCAAAGGCAAATTGTCGCAGGCTTGTAAGCCGGACAAAGATTGAAAAATATATCGCGGCAGACTCATGAGTCGGACAAACACAAAATGATTTGTTGGGGATAGGGCAATATTATTTGACCGTTTTATGCTAAAGGTCAATCCCTAGAGGTACTCTATTGAGAGAAGTTTTCGGAAACATGTTTGGCTGGTAGCAGTTTTGTTTACGTCATATATGCATGAATTATGCTTATGAATGCTATGTCATGGCATATGCTATAAGAAATGCACGATGTATGCGTGAAATGCAATGCTAGCTGAGACTGAGCTTTGAATTGGATTTGCCAATGAAGATTGGACTTTTGATTTGCTGATTAATATTAGGATTTTATTATGTAATGTATGCATGCTTTGTGCAGATGCATGATATGTCTAAATGTGCATGAGAGTTCCTTTGTGGAAGGTAACTGAATTGTTTAAGTCTTGAAAATGTATTTTGCAAAGAGTTTATTTTTTTGAAGGTTATAGGAGTTTTGCTAGCATGATATCCCGACACCTATTCTGAACTCAACAGTTGCTAATGTCTGATATGATTCACTTGAACGATTTGAAAGTATTTTGAGGTGAGTAATATATTCAATGTTGAATACTGGAGCGAAGGGAGTCGCTTGAAAAGGAATTTGGATCCATCCAAGTACATTATGACATTGCTGCGAACTGTCACATTATTTGAATTCTTGAGAGGTATGCCCTTTAATTACTTGGCATTTAGGGATAGTGCCCCAGACTGACCAATTCTTGAACACCTTTGACCCTGTTTAGTACGAACTTAAATGATCCGCCCCTAATTTTGAAGAATTTTCCAATGATATGTAGGTCCCTTAGATGCCTTTCCCCTAATTAAGAGTGTCTTGATTGAGTTATCCTTTGATCGAACCATTTGCTGAATTAACCAGATGTCGAGTATTGACTTGAGAGTATAATTGTTTCTTTTGACAAATATTTCTAACACACTGCAATGCGAGTTTTTGAAATTGAATATATTTTTTGGTGGAAGCACATATGGTATGTACAAACGATAATTGCAACAAACAGGATGAGTCATCTTAACAATAAATTTGTCGAATATGCTTTCACAGTGAACCTAGCTTCAATGAAGTATTTTGAGAGTTATAACATGCAACTAAAAACTCATGTAAATCAAGCCAAAGAATGATATAAAATTGTGGTATCGAATTCCCCCGTACTTGAACATTTGCTTGCCCTCAAGCATAGAAATAGTAACTCTTTTTAGCGCATGTTTGAAGCAGAACACGACAACTCTAATCATACGTGGTTGCCGGCTAGATAGGAAAATCAAGTAATAAATATTAATTACCAAGGGCACCGTAGTAACACAAAACCACTCATTGCGGTCAAAGATTCCCATCATATGAAGACAAACCTGAAGTACTTTATTGTGACTCTAACTTTTGCATAAATTTTACTTATCCTTTTCATTCAAGTGCAATCACATTAAGCACATTATCTTGTACACGCTCATGGTTGGAAAATCTGTTAGTGATTATGATCATATATCGAGGGGTACTGATAACAAAAGTTTGGCAAACCCCTTTTTCTCTCCTAAATGTAGTTGTGGGGGATCGGATCGGATCGTAACCCGCCCTACCAAGTTCAGAATAACACACCTCTGAACCAACTACTAAAAGGGCTTATTTACCATGGTTTACTTTGTATGTTCAACGACTGTTGAATTAAATGACCGAGTGATGGTCATCTAACTCAATAAGTGCATTACCACGTTTTAAAATCAACCAAAGTATGTATACTTTCATTTCTGGATCATTCACTTATGTTCATTGATTTCCCACTTAGTTTGTGCTTAAGATGGTGCCACTGCTAAGATAAACTAGTAAGGGATACTTTAAAATTTAAATTCAAGGCTTCGTCAACATTAATACTTCAAATTAATCTTACATAGTTCTAGGTGTCTGAGGTGTTAAGACGGTACCGATTTTATTGAATCATTACTAAACCTTCATAATGTAGCCTAAAGTGTCAAAACAACCTATATACTCTTAAAGTGTCATGTCAAGTATCAAACTAAAATTGCTTGCTTTTCTTAAATATTTGATATATCTCAAGAAACTGGGGGAATCCGACAACAACGAAAACATATCCAAGAATGACTCATCTTAGCATGAACTAACTAATTTTTATACACTTATTATTTTTATCTATGAAATCGTGAAAGGAAGTGAAAAAATGTCTTACATCATCAACCAGGTTTTTTTTCTACCATTGAAAGAATATATCAGCAAAAATTAGTAATTTATTTTCATCATCCTCGCTCCAAGTTTGTAAGTAATAAAACAAGAAAAGAGTGAACACGAATGGATTAATTCCAAAAAATGCATGTTTATTATATTAAGAATATTAGTCAAAAGGTACAATTTTAAAAGCAAGTGAATACTTAGAAAGAATGAAATTAACACTGGAAATTCAAAGCTTAATGATCCTTGGAAAGAGCTTTCTTGTTGATTTGGCCAACTCTAAGGGGTACTTTTTGGAGTTCTTGTACTTTGTTGAAGAAAAGGGTGACCATTGATGAATGGAATTCTTCCTTTGAAACTTAACTTCTTTTTGTCGATGAGTTCTTTAATTGGGTAACCTCCACCTTTAATAGTTCATGACCTCTTTGAGTTCCTCCCTACATTTTTGAGATATGTTGCTTCAAGTCTGTTTATGGGTATCGGGATACCTTGCCACTGGTTTTATAGTTTGGGGACGGTGAGGAGAGAAGAGATGTGAGTGTTTATTTTTGAGGATGTATGTACATGTATGCAGATGCATGAAAATGCATGAGTATGCAAAAATATTTTTCTTTGATGCAAATTTTATGAGGGATATGTTTAAGATATAACATAACAACCTACAAAGGATGGCCCCTTTTGATAGGACAGTTGTAAGATTTTCTGCCCAACTCCTCACAAGGATGGCTCTAGAATATATCAACCAAGGTCACAGACCCCTATGTGATTTCACAGGGTCCCCCTTAGGTGGATTTATTGGGTTCTAAAAAGGTCCCTAGAGTCGCTGACCTTATTTGAAATTCCAACAAGAGGATGGGCTAGCCAATGCCTGATGAATGTTTCAAACAGATCTACTCTAGGCGGAGTCTTCGTAAATCACCTGAGGGATGTGCATCCCGGGGGTCCATACTAACAACTCCTTACTTAACTTAGGTTTTTTCTCAAGCTCAGGTGTGGAGCTTCACTCAAAAATAAACCCACCCACAATATATATAAAATACAGTAAATAATAATGCAGGAAAGTAAAATAAAAATAAAACAAGTAAACAAACAAAAGCATTTAACCCTAAAACTAAAGGATAGGCTTAACTCACTAAGATTTAGTCCCCAGCAGAGTCGCCAGCTGTCGCGCCACGAAAATTGCCTAAGCGTTTAGGACACTCGGAATGACACAGAGTCACCACCAAATTTTATTTGTTAAGGAAAATATTGATAAAACCTTAAAAACAATGGAAAGATGGTCATCGCAACCATTTCCAGGTTCGGGAGTTGATTATGCAAGGAGAAGGTACTAGCACCCCTCACATCCGTTGTACTCAACGGGAACCTCCTAATTAATTCTAGGGTTATAGGACTTTTTTAGAATTTGTTTACATGTTTTTTGTTTATTAAATTTATTATTTACAAGTGAGGGGAAAAATTAGGTTTTTTATTATTATGCTTGACAAGATGTAGAATCTTGCTCCTACGTATCCTCTGGTGCGATGAGGAATTCAAAGCTACGTAGTTCTGGGTACAAATTGTTTGTTGGTGTTTTTTAGGGAACAATGTTTTATTCGCATTCTTGTGGTTAAACTCAGCTTGTATGCTCGCACGATGGAGGCTTAAGCGTTGTTTGTATCATGTTGAATTGATTGAAAACATGTTCATTTGTGAAAAAGGTTTTAATTTAAATTTTAAAAGAGTTAGCCCGAAGGCAAAAATTTAAGTTGATTTGTTGGTATTTTTTAATTGTGGAAAATGAACAATCGGTAGAAGAAGCGTGCGCTAATCTTCGATTACTCGAGGGAGGGATGAATGTACATTCGGGCGTCCCCTTTTTAGTCAACATAATTATTATTATTTTAATATTTGTATGTTTTATACTATAATATATACTATTTGAGTATGTTACATATATGTCTAAGGAAAATAAATCAAATGAACCGAATAGCAAACAGGTGGCAGTTATATTTTACATAATAAATAATTGCAACAAACAAGTATAATAATATATACATGAAGACTTAAACAGAAAGAAACAGTGAAACCATAAGAACATGTTTTCCTTCTTCTTCGATCTCCTTTGCGACTGCTACGGTGGAGAATTATTAACAATGGTGGAGGGTGGCCATTATGCCTTCTACATTTTTTTTCTACCTTGTGTTGCAGAATTTTTGTGTGTTGAATTGTGTAGAAAGAGCCTCTATTTATAGTTTTAGAATTAGAGGTTTAAAATTGTGAATGAATCTTTGAGAGATTTGTTTTGTTAATTAGTATGAAAAGATTTAATTTTATTTTGTGCTTGATTTGTTATAGAAATTATATTTCAGTGTAATTCTATTTTCTTGTTGCACAAGACCAAAGATTTGGTCCTCTTTTGTTTTGATTCACTTCCCTTTTTTATTTTTTATTGTCTTTCTCCTTTTCTTTCTACACAAGTTTATATATTTTCCTTCTTTTTATATATATGCTTTATTTTTATAATTTTGGACAAACAAAAATAGTGATAATATATATCTTAATAGAAAAAGTTTCTTGTTAGCAAAAACAAATTAAAAAAAAATAAGTTAGTATGATTAATGAGATAAAAAAAAATAAAGCTACCAAGTGGGGCTTGAACCCATGACCTTGTGCCAGCAATATTTCTTAATGCTCTTCTCACCGCCATCTCAACTAACCTACTATTTTGAAAATTAAATTGACCAAAAATATATATACAAAATCACGTGGGCAAAATTTGGGGTATGACACACGCGAAGTGGTGACCGGCTACCATCCAAAAAGAACACCAACTACTCTCTACAGAGCTAGCAACACTAGTCGATTCCAGTCAACATGATTTCGTCTATTATTAACAAGAGATTAAGGGTGATCAGTTCCTCAATTTGTCAATAGATAGCCGACAATCATGATGGTGGCTTAGACCATCTTAACTTAACTTTAATAATGCTCTCTTCTACTTGTGTTCAAAGTCATCCGAGGTACAATGGTCCAATAATTCCTTCGAGACTTTCTACATGTTTCCTCGAGCTCATACTACCTCAATCTCGTCGACAAGACACAATGCCAATAGTCACTTAAACTCTCATAATTGCGCTAACTGTCAACTTTCACTTTTAAATCTTGTTCTAATCACAGTCTTAATAACACGATCCCAACATTCGATTGGTAAACAAAGCTCCACATTTTGTTTTGACACTCGCCAACTTATAATCTACTTCTCTTGGATTTCCTTTGTTTAAATCTCAAATTCCTTCCCAAAAATCAATCTCTTATGCGTCCATATTATTTCCAATTTGAACACTTAGCTTACTATTGCATGCCTTAACACACAACATTTCTCTTCGCTGACTGCTACCATTGGCACACATCATCTTACACCATATCCCCAAACTTATTTCTGAACTATAAAGTTTCTCCCCTCTTACTATAAAATTCTCTTTTCTTCACAAGAGCTTGTTGCCTTGTCTATTCTGTTGGAACAAAAGTGGTTTTGACCAAGTCCTTAAGGTTTTGATGATAACAAAGTATTAATGAACAATAGGGTATTTTAATATTTTGTCTAAGTGTGCAGGTTAAAAAGGAATATTTAAATAATCACATTTGATATTATAAGCTCTGAAACAAGCTCTACAAATGATATCAGAAGCAAAACATATCAGAAGCAACATTGGTCAGAAGGTATTCTAAGTCAGAAGCTGGTTAACTCAGAAGCTATGTTGAGTTTGATGGTCTTGAGTTTCGGAAGCTGGGGAATCAGAAGTTATGTTGGTACATAAATTCTGAATGACATGCCAGAAAACGTCAGTGTTAACTGGTAGTGATTCAATGATTGGAAATCATTTGAATTGAAAGACTGTGATTGATTGTGAAATCATAGTACAACATCCTTATCATCAGGATAATGACGTTAGTACTATTTTACTTCATATGGGCGAATATTCTCATACAAAAGGAATGAATGGATAAGCATTACCAGAAATGGCAAATATCTCATGTTACTTTTGTCCTTGCACAGCTAGCGTGACAATGACCTCTGCAACGGTCAGTAATCCTCAAACGTCTCTATTGTCTTCTTGCATATAAATAGAGAACAAAGTTTTGAAGATCAATAGACGCAAATACAAAAAGCTACAACACTTATTCTACTTTTGTACAAGACTGCAAGCACTGCTTCTGAACTTATCTGTTGTGCTTCTGACAATCTGTTTTCTTAGGATCAATTGTTAGAGTCTTTTCAGTTGTGTTGTACTCTTTGTGAACCCTTGATTTTAACATCAAGTGTTCATCACTATAACTATCGTTTGTTTTTGTGTTAGAAAGTCTCTTGCTTGAGAGCTTGAGCATTAGGAAGTCTCTTACTAGTGTGTTAGAGCATTTTGTAATCCAAGTGATTATAGTGAAATCCCTTGGAAGTGCAAGGGGACTGGACTACTCTCGGTTTGTGAGAGGAACCAGTATAAAATTGTTTGTCTCGTCTCTCTCTCTTTGTCTCTCTTATCTCTTTTATCTTTGCTTTTGCGTTAAATTGTGTTTATTTATCCGCTGGTGATTCTGATAAGTTTTACAGAACTTAGAAGAAGTTTTTAAAATCACCAAAACACAATTCAACCCCCCCCCCCCTTCTTGTGTTTTTCGCACCTTCAATTGGTATCTAGAGCTCCGGTTGTTACGCATCACTTAACAGTGAAACAAAAAGATCCTGAAAAACACTATGTCTAGAGAACTTGATGTCACTAAAAAGAATGAAATTCACTATGACTACAATAGTGAAAAAGGAGAGAAATCTGGTGGAGTTTATAGCAAAGCACCTAAGTTCAATGGTGATCAAGCAACCTTTGCATGGTGGAAATACAAAATATATCCACACATTATAGCTGAAGATGAAGGTTTGTGGGATATCATTGAAGAAGGTGTTAGCTTTCAAGAACACCTAGATGAAGATGGCAAAACTACTGCAGCTGTTAAGAAGACATTCAAAGCTGAACAAAAGAAAGAGTGGAAAAGACATAACAGAGCTATATTTATCCTTGCTGAATGTATTACACATGATGAGTTTCTGAAACTTGGAAACAGATCTAGTGCTAAGGGTATTTATGACTCTTTGTGTGCTACTTATGAAGGGAACCAACAAGTGAAAGAAGCAAAAGCAAATCTTCTAGTTCATCAGTATGAAATGTTTAAGATGAAAGACACTGAAAACATTGAAGAAATGTATGCAAGGTTTAAAATCTTGGTTTCAGGTCTTGGAGTCTTAAAGAAGAGTTATACAACTGCTGATCATGTAAAGAAGATTTTGAGGTGTTTACCACCAAAGTGGAGACCAAAAGTCACTACTATTCAAGAAGCAAAAGATCTCAATACTCTAAGCCTAGAAGAGTTAACTAGTTCACTCATAAATCACGAGATGGAACTAGCTTCTGATGAGCCCAAAAAGAAATCAAAGTCATTGGCTTTGCCAGCAACTTTGAAATCTCCTAAGGCTCTAAAGGCTAATGTTATTGAATCTGATGCTGAGGAATCTTCTGTAGATGATCAGGAGGATGGATCAGATGAGGAACTTTTTGCTTTAATCTCAAAGTTTAGGAAATAGAACAAATACAAGAACAACAAAGTTTCTGGAAAAGGTTCTGGTTCTAAGAGTTACGGAAACAAAAGTTCAAGTCTTAAAGATAAGAAAGATGGTTCCAAAAATAGTTGCTTCAACTGCAAAAAGACTGGTCATTTCATTGCTGATTGTCCTGATTTAAACTCAAATGACAAAGGGAAAAAGGGCAGCTTCAAAAACAGAATGAAGAAAAGTCTTATGGCAACTTTTGAAGATCTTGAGAAGTTATCAGATGAAGATGATGATGATGAAGAGGCTAATCTAGCTCTAATGGCTACAACATCTTCTAATAATGAATCTAATATGGATGATGAATCTGACACTGATGATATTGATGAGGTAATTTCTAAACTTCCTCATGATAAGCTTCTGATTGCTCTTAAAGACACTATGAAGCAATACATAAACAAGTCTAATGATTTCAAAAGTCTAAAAACTAAAATTGACTTGGTTACAGAGAAATCTGACCAACTTCAAACTCAATACAATGAATCTCTTTTGAAAATCAAAGAGCTTGAAGAAGGTTGTGTTGCTTGTAACAAATCACATGATAAGCACGAAGTTGCTCTTCATGAATTTGTTAAACAAAATGTTAATAAGAGTAAAGTTGCTTCCAGGATTTACAGTGTTAGCAAAAACAAAGGATATGGGCTTGGTTATTCTGCATCTTCTGATAAAGAAAAATCAACTCAATCTGTTTGTATAAGCAAAACACCTCCTCCTCTCTATTCCACTTTTGTATCAGAATCAGGTAACTCTAAGAAAGTTTCACAAACTGCTGTTTTAAACAAGGGTAAGTCAAAAGCTTCAGAAGATAATACTTCAGTAGCTAAGTTCAACCCTAATTCAAAAATGAGATATTCAGAAGTTAAGATTCTAAAGAGACCAGTTCCTAAGGAAACAAAGGTTCTGAGAACTTCAGAAGCTAGTACTTCTAATACAAAGTCTGTGAAACCTATTAGAAGTTTTGGCAAGAAGAAGTATGTTTCTCAAACTGATTTTCAAAAATCATACTTCTATAAGGCCTATGCTAACAAATCTGGACCCAACTAGTTGTGGGTACCAAAATCTGAAATAGTCTATGTTGCAGGTTTGCACTCAAAGAGAGAAAAAGGAAAGTACTAGGTACCTGGACAGTGGTTGCTCACGTCACATGACAGGAGAAAAGGATTTGTTCCTCACCCTGACTCACAAAGAGGGAGGGAATGTAGGATTTGGTGGGAACCAAAAAGGAAAAATAATTGGTACTGGTACAGTAGGTAACTCCTTCTCAACTATTTCTGATGTATTGTTAGTAGATGGATTACTTCATAATCTACTGAGCATAAGTCAATTATGTGACAGTAGATATGAAGTTGTGTTTAATAAGAACACATGTATTGTAAACAAAGACTCTAATAAGTCCATTGTTTTTAAAGGAAAGAAGAAAGGCAACGTTTATAAAATCAACCTTTTTGAACTCATGAAACAATAAGTTGTTTGTTTATTGACTCTAAGTGAAGAGAAGTGGGTCTGGCACAAGAAATTGGGTCATGCTAACTGGAGATTAATCTCTAAACTTAGCAAACAAAATCTTGTAAGAGGCCTACCTATCTTGAAATATCACTCAGATTCAATATGTGGTTCTTGTCAAAAAGGGAAACTTTTTAGAAGCTCTTTTAAAGATAAAAACGTTGTTTCTACCTCTAGACCTTTAGAACTTCTTCACATTGATTTATTCGAACCAGTTAGCACTGCTTTAATAAATGGTAAGAAGTATAGACTTGTCATAGTTGATGATTATAGTAGATGGACTTGGGTTAAATTCCTTAGATTCAAGGATGATACATATTATGTGCTTAGTACTTTCTGCACTCAAATACAAGTTGAAAAAGATTTGAAAATTGTTAAAGTCAGAAGTGATCATGGGGGTGAATTTGAAAACGAACCTTTTGAAATCTTTTGTGAAAATCATGGAATTCTTCATGAATTCTCTTCTCCTAGAACTCCTCAACAAAATGGAGTTGTAGAGAGAAAGAATAGATCTTTACAAGAGATGGCCAGAACCATGATGCATGAAAATAATTTGGCTAAGTATTTTTGGGCAGAAGCAGTAAACACAGCTTGTTATATTCAAAATAGGATCTACATTAGACCTATGTTGAATAAAACAGCATATGAATTGTTCAAAGGAAGAAAACCTAATATTTCTTATTTTACTCAATTTGGATGTACTTGTTATATCTTGAATACAAAAATCCATTTAAAGAAATTTGACTCTAAAGCATCCAAGGGTATCTTTATTGGATACTCTGAGCGTTCAAAGTCATACAGGGTGTTGTTAGCCTATATTTTGGTTAAGTCAAAATATGCCCTAATTATTCTTTGAATATAATTACTAGAGGCTTTTAACTGTGGAAATTAATGTTTCCGAGTCATTAAATGATAAAATAAAGGTTAAAAGTAATATATTTAATATAAATAATATTCTCATTAGGGAATATTCAAGAATTTCAGAAGATGGAAAATATTCACAAGTCTAGAAGATAAGTCAAGATGTGGTTCGAGTTGTTCACCATTCGAGTAGCTGCTAAGGATCATTCGAACTCGAATGCTGTTTAGGACTTAGTACATTTTTCAACATTTCTGAAGATTCAAAATTCAAAGCATTGCAATGTTTCATTCAAAAGTGGCAACTTGTGGCATTTTGGAATGAAGATCAGATGGCAGGACATCTATCAAATGGATGTTAGTTAGTCGTTAATAGATAGTTGTAGAATTTATCTATAAATACTAGTTCATTTAATGTAATTTCTATCACAAATTCACATACTAAAAATCCCTTAAACACTCAAAGTACCCAGCGTTCGAGAGAAACGAGTATACAAGGAAAACAATGTATGTTCTTGTGATCAATGTTTATTAATTCAATGCAATTTATCATTCCATGCAATTTACAGCTTTCATTTACATTACTTGCATTTTAATTAATTGAATCATTTACTTTTTCTTGTCAAATACGTACTCATTTTGAGTATTTTTACTTTTCTTGTCAATCAAGTCATTTATTTTCATTTACTTTACTTGTTTCAAACAAACTTGTTCATTTGCGTTAATGAACATTGCTATTTTCAAACTTAAACAATGAATGCACAAAACATGTTCCGAGATTCTCTAGTTGGTCTCTCAAGCATTGCAAACTAGCGGTTGTTTACCAAAAATCAGTGTAAACAAATTGGCACGCCCGGTGGGACTGGTTTTGTGTGTTTTAGTTTAATAGTTTATTTCAAATTTTTCTGAAAAAAAGTATCGTTAGTGCATGAGCATTGCATCTTGCATAAAAAATTTCTGGAAAAGTTTGCATAATTTATTGTTGTTTAGTGCATGCGTTTAAGAAGTGGTAGAATAAAACCAGAAATGGTGAGAGCCAGAGCAACAAGTGCTAATAATAATAACAACAATAACAATAATAATAATAATAATAATGACCATAATGATCAACACGATGATCATGACTTCGATGACAGCCAACCATCAATAGAGTTTGGCACATCTAGGGCAATGACTGGCTTAAGTCAGGCTTCGAATTCCACAGGAACTGCACAAGAAATTCCTGTGTTAATACCTACAGGGTCTACCAACCCCTCAGGGAATTCGAATGCATCCACAACGTTATTGGATCAGTCTTCAACAGCCCCTGCCATAATTTCCTCCCAAATGGGGACTGGTAATGACAGTTCAGGGCCTGCATTTGATTTTAGAAGTCAATCAGGGTCATTATATCATTCGAATAGGCCAAATCCCTATGGGATGCCAACTTCACTCATGCAGGGTTTGTACACACATCAATCTACATACTCTGATAATGCTACGGTTCGATCCCCACTCCATGGGGGACAAACATCTAATAATAACCATACTAGAGGAAGTGCACCAACTTTTACTACAGATTCCATGTTGGCTATAAGGCAACAAATGGATGAGAGTAATCATCAAATGGTGAACTTACTCACAACACAAATGGGTACAGTAATTAACCCATAAATTCGAGATACTAACAATAGTTACCAAGCATTGGCCACCCAAATGGGTAGAATAGCAGATTTCTTTGGTGGCCCTCAAATGCCTAGGCAACAATTCCAACAAATACAGGCCCCAGAGCCTGAACCAGTTGTAGAGGCTCAAAATGAAATATTGCAGAGGCCACAACCAGTGCCTCGAGTAATAGAACAGCCTGTGCAAAGGAATATTGAGCCTGGAGTAGTGTTAGTTAATCGAAACCAAAATGCTGATGAGGTTTTGAGAAATGCCCAACAAAATGATTATGGGCAAAATAACTTAACCAATTTGGTAGAGGCAATTCTTGCCCAAAATGGTCTTAATGTAGGCCTACATAGGCCAAATTTTGTGTCACCCTTAACTGAATTTGTGTTGCAAACAGAAATACCCAGGGGTATGAAAACCCCAAAATTTACTAAGTTTGCTGGTGACACCACTGAGTCCACAGTTAAGCACATTGCTAGGTATCTAACAGAGGCTGGGGACATAGCAAATAATGAGAATTTAAGGATGAAATATTTTCCAAATTCTTTAACCAAGAATGCTTTTACTTGGTTCACAACATTGCCTCCCCATTCTGTGTATACATGGACCCAATTGGAAAGACTTTTCCATGAACAATTTTACATGGGTCAAACTAAGATTAGCCTCAAAGAGTTAGCAAGTGTGAGGCGCAAAACACCAGAGTCTGTTGATGACTATCTCAATAGGTTTAGGCTTCTTAAAGCAAGATGCTTTACTCAAGTCCCTGAACATGAGTTAGTAGAAATGGCTGCTGGTGGCCTTGACTATTCAATTCGAAAGAAATTGGATACTCAACATCTTAGGGACATAGCCCAACTTGCTGACAGAGTTAGACAAGTTGGGAGGCTTAAAAGTGAAAAGGCTAGAAATTCTAAGTTTCATAAATCAAAGGAAAAAATAGCCTATGTTGGACATTATGAGAATGATAATGACTTCGAGTTAGAGTATGAAGAGGTTGAGGAAAATGAAATAGATTTGGCTGAATTAAAGCCAGGGCCACCTTATACTTGTAAGTTTTTAAAACCCTCGAATGAAAAAAATCCAGTTGAACCTAAAAATGATAAGTATGTTGCAAAAACCTACACATTTGATGTTACTAAATGTGATGAAATTTTTGATTTATTGGTTGCTGACGGCCAAATAGTTGTTCAAAAAGGATTAAAAGTTCCTGCATTAGAACAAAGAAAGAAAAGAGGTTATTGCAAATTTTATAATTTTTTGGGTCATAAAACTTCTCAATGTGTTGTTTTCAGGGATCTTGTTCAGAAGGCATTAGGTGAGGGAAGGCTGAAATTTGATGAAAAATCCAAGCCCCCAATGAAGGTGGATATTGATCCTCTTCAAGTGGCAGAAACATCCTATGTTGAGCCATTCGAGTGCCTGATGGTGGATGCCATGGAAGCTTCTCCAGTTCGAACTGTAACTGAGAAGGAATACGAAGAGAAGATTCAGAAGGTCTATCCTCAAGCTGAAGAGGAATTGATTGACTTTATGAATAGGTTCAAATTAAGCAATGCTGAAGTCATGCTATGCCCTCGTTGTAGTGTTGTGTGTGACAAAGAGGCTACTGCAGGCCTTAAGAATGTTATGCCCTATGTGGATAACAAAAACAAGTGGTCCAATGCTAGACCAAACAAAGGAAACTATGTGAAGCAAGGCCCTTCCATCCATGACAGGTTGGGAAAGAGGCAAACATATGTTCCTTCCAATATGATCCCAATCAATCAATGGTCATCTGGCCAACACCAAGCCTTCCAGGAAAAGGAAGTTGGAGATTGGAAACTCGAGTCATTCTTCTTCGAGCAACAATGCTGAAGCCAAGAGGTTCTCTTATAATAACAATTATAAGGGAAAGAACCCAATGACTCGAACACAAACAAAGTTATCCATGCTGGGGGCAACACAAACAAAGTTATCCATGCTGGGGATAACAAGAACAAAGTTGCTCATGCTGGGGGCAACAAAGCTAATTCTGGGAATAATAAACAAATTCCCAACAAGGCTGAAAAAGCCTTAATTGCTGATCAAGGCTCTTCCTCGAAGAGGCCTGTTAAAGAAAGAATATCACTTCCTGATGATAATATGGAAGATGATATAGTAGATGAGGATCTACTCGAATCTGGATCTGAACCAGATTTTGATGTATTGGTCAATGTGGTATCTATATTGCCACGTGAATATGACCTTGGTCAACCTCTGATCCTGAAGAGGAATTTGAAGAGCCTGACCTAAATGATTACACCCCCGTGTGTTTCTATGTAATGAATAATGGATGCCTAGAACAACAGAAGGCCTCATTCGAATGGCCTCACGAGGGAATGAGGAACCACCTGAAGCCTTTATACATCAAGGCTAAAGTTAGTGGTGTGGGTGTGAATAAAGTCTTAGTGGATGGGGGTGTTGCAGTTAATCTAATGCCCCATTTCATGCTGAGGAAGTTGGGAATGTATGATACTGATATGCATTCTCACAACATTGTTCTCTCTAATTATGAGGGAAAAAATGGCAAATCTATGGGTGCCATTCAAATGGATGTTGTTGTAGGCAGCACCATTAGGCCAACTTTATTCATAGTTGTGCCATCAAAAGCTAGTTTCAACTTGCTTCTAGGAAGGGAGTGGATTCATGGAGTGGGTGATGTACCCTCCACCCTTCACCAAAGGTTAATACTTTGGAGAGAAGATAAAATAGTTGAAAACATTGAAGCTGATCAAAGTTTTTATATGTGTGAGGTCGATCACATTACTAAGAAAACTTTTGATAAAAACTTAGCTTCAATTTCTCCTTGTAGGGAGAGAGATAGTGGCTTTCGAGGAGCCACCAGTAATAATGTGTATCATTCCATAAAACTCCATCCAACACATGGATTCTGTTGGGAAAGGGAAGTAGTTGAAGATTTCCCTCCTAAAGATGGAGTAATCCCACCATCTGGTTGGGATGATGATGAAGAGTCAAGCAATGTCTGAGCCCTCTGCATGGGCCAAGATAACGGCATATGTTGCCGAGAAAAAGCTTGAAACGGCTTTAGAGGCCACACTCGAACTGAATATGGTTGAAGAAACCATTGATGAAAATAATGGCAAACTATTGCCAATTGAGCAAAAGTTGGATTGCATCTATGATAATGAACCCTTAGGATTTGAAAAAGACCCATTGAGTTCGAATCCAAAAATGCAAGCCCAAGACCCTTTGCAAGAAATTGATATTGGAAATGGCCCCATAAAAAGGCCAACATATATAAGTGCCAATATTGATTTCGAGTTAAAGCAAAAACTGGTTAATCTACTCAAAGAATTTAAAGATTGTTTTGCTTGGGACTATAATGAAATGCCAGGATTGAGTAGAGAATTGGTGGAACATAGACTACCACTCAAACCAAGAAAGAAGCCAATCAAGCAGTTACCAAGGAGATTCAACCCAGAGATCCTGTCAAAGATCAAAAGTGAGATTGAAAGATTGCTGAGAAGCAAATTCATTCGAACTACAAGGTATGTTGAATGGTTAACAAATATTGTGCCTATTATTAAGAAAAATGGTAGTCTTAGGGTATGCATAGACTTTAGAGATTTAAATAATGCAACACCTAAGGATGAATATCCAATGCCAGTGGCAGAAATGCTAGTTGATTCAGCAACAGGGTTCGAGTACCTGAGCATGCTTGATGGCTATTCTGGTTATAACCAAATTTTCATTGCTGAAGAAGATGTGGCTAAAACAGCATTTAGATGCCCTAGGGCATTAGGGACTTATGAATGGGTTGTTATGCCATTTGGTCTAAAAAATGCTGGTGCCACATATCAAAGAGCAATGAATTTAATTTTTCATGACTTTATTGATGCCTTAATCAAGTATATATTGATGATATTGTTGTGAAATCATCTTCTAGTGATGATCATTTGAATCATCTTAGAAAATCATTCGAAAGGATGAGAAAATGTGGATTAAAAATGAATCCACTAAAGTGTGCTTTTGGTGTACATGCAGGGGATTTCCTTGGTTTTGTGGTGCATAAAAAAGGCATAGAAATCAATCAAAATAAAACGAAGGCTATCATGGAAACTCAGCCTCCAAAGACAAAGAAACAACTTCAATCCCTATTGGGAAAGATCAACTTTTTGAGAAGATTCATTTCGAATCTAAGTGGGAAGGCTCATCCTTTCTCCCCACTACTTAGAAAACAAAAGGGTGATCAATTTCGTTGGGGGCAAGATCAACAAAAAGCGTTTGAAGACATCAAATCTTACTTGGCTAATCCACCAACGCTAATGCCTCCTATTCGAAACAAGGCAATGAAGTTGTATATTTCAGCATCTGATTCAATTATTGGTAGCATGCTTGCCCAAGAAGATGAAGATGGTGTTGAAAAAGCTATATATTATTTAAGTAGAGTATTAAATGATGCTGAAACTAGATATAGTGCTATAGAAAAATTATGTTTATGTTTATATTTTTCTTGTATCAAACTTAAGCATTATATAAAGCCTATTGAAGTTTATGTCTATTCTCATTTTGATGTCATTAAACATATGCTTCTGAAACCTATTTTACATAGTAGAATTGGAAAATGGGCTCTAGCTCTAACTGAATACTCACTAACATATAAACCTTTAAGAGATAAAAAAGGTCAAATAGTGGTAGATTTTCTAGTTGATCATTCAGTGATTGAAATGCCACTAAGTTATGTGGAAACACAACCTTGGATTTTGTATTTCGATGGTTCCAAACATAAGCATGGAACTGGAATTGGGATTTTAATAATATATCCAATACAAATTTCAACTAAGTTTAAATATAAAATCAATGGTTTTTGTTCCAATAATGAGGCAGAATATGAAGCCTTAATTGCAGGTCTTGCACTTTTAATAAACTTGGGGGCAAAAAACATTGTCATTCGAGGTGATTCAGAATTGGTGATCAAGCAATTGACAAAAGAATACAAATGTATTAAAGAACATTTGGCTAAGTATTTTGTGATTGTTAATACCTTACTGGATCGATTCGAGTCTGTAGAATTTGAACATATTCCTAGACTACAGAATCAAGAAGCTAATGACTTGGCTCAAATAGCTTCAGGCTATAAAGTTTCTCCAGAAAACTTGAATAAATTGATTGAGATTAAAGAAAAATTGGTTTTTCATGAACCATTAGCCTCAGAATTATCAATGGCAAAACATGTGGGGGTAGAATCACCACAAAGTGTTGATAGTTACTCGAACGAAGAAGAGTATGAATGTGCTGACATTTTTACCATTGATAACTTGGTAGATGGTGATTGGAGAAAACCAATAGTAGAATATTTACAAAATCTTGTTGGACAGGTAGATAGAAAGGTCAAATACAAGTCTTTAAGCTATGTAATTATTGGAAATGAGTTGTTTAAAAAGACAACTGAAGGTGTTTTACTAAAATGTCTTAGTGAATCTGAAGCTTTTATTTCAATTTCTGATGTACATAGTGGAGTTTGTGGTGCTCACCAAGTAGGCCACAAAATGAAGTGGTTATTATTTAGACAAGGCTTATATTGGCCTTCTATGTTAAAAAATTGCATAGAATTTGCTAAAGGTTGTCAAGAATGCCAAATACATGCAGGAATTCAACATGTCCCTGCAAGTGAATTACATTCTATAATAAAACCATGGCCATTTCGAGGATGGGCTTTGGATTTAATTGGTGAAATTAAACCTGCTTCATCAAAAAACCAGCGTTATATTCTAGTTGGTATTGATTACTTTACTAAATGGATTGAAGCAATACCATTACCTAATGTAGATCAAGAAGCAGTAATTAATTTCATTCAAAATTATAATATTTATAGATATGGTATTCCAGAAACAATTACCACTGATCAAGGTTCAGTTTTCACTGGTAGAAAAATGCAAGAGTTTGCCAATGAAACTGGATTTAAGTTGCTTACTTCAACACCATATTATGCTCAAGCAAATGGTGAAGTTGAAGCAGCAAATAAAATTCTCATTAATTTGATCAAAAAACACATTGCTCAAAAGCCAAGAAATTGGCATAAAACTTTAGATCAAGTTTTATGGGCATGTAGAAATTCTCTTAGAGAATCAACTAATACTACACCATTTCGATTAACATATGGTCATGATGATGTCTTGCCTGTTGAAGTTAATATGCAATCATTTCGAATACAAAGGCAGATGGAAATACCACACGATAAATATTGGGAAATGATGTTAGATGAGTTAGTTGATTTAGATGAAGAAAGGTTACAAGCTTTAGAATACATAACTAGGCAAAAAGATAGAGTTGCCAAAGCTTACAATAAAAAGGTTAAGTCAAAAGCTTTTAACTTAGGAGATTTTGTTTGGAAAGTTATCTTGCCTATGGATAAAAAAGATAGAGTTTTAGGCAAATGGTCACCTCATTGGGAAGGTCCATTTAAAATTGTTCAAGTTTTTTCAAATGGTGCTTATGAAATTGAGGAGCTAAGTCCTGAAAAACATGTGTTGGGAATAAATGGTAAATATTTGAAAAAATATAAACCAGCTTTGCTCGAATTGAATATAAGCGCAAAATAAAAACTTAGAACAAATAAAAGAAATGGCGAATAAGATAGAATAAATTTGCCACAGAAGGGCTTTGTCAAAATTACAACCAAATTAATTCCAAAAAGAAAATTGTTTCAGACATAAAATAAATTACAAAGCCGCCGCCACATCTTGATACAAGGCTTTGAGGGATATTTTTTCAGTACTAATCGTTTGTTGGTCATCCTCGAGCCTCTGAATCTCTTCTGCAATGGCGACTGAAGTGTCAAAAGCCCTAAGTCCTTCTCTGCTTTTAGCATCGATCTCAGCTTGGAAAGGTTGATTGATTTCAGCTTCTATGGCCAGTTGAGTTCCGCGTTCTTCAGATATTTTGAGCTGGTAATCCTCGATTTGTCTTTGAAGATCAGCAATGTTGGCTTCCCAAGCAGCAATATTATTTCTGCAAGTTACAAGTCTTGGTGTTTGAGCCTCAACAGCTTCTCTTCGAATCCTGGCCACTTCGAGCTGTGCCTCTTGAGCTTTGTTCGAGATGCTGAGGATCTTCACTAGCCAGCGTTGTGTTCGAGGAGCTAACTTTCTTTTTCTCCATGTCCTTCTTGTGCTTCTTGGATTTAGGGAGATTGGGGTCTGCAGCAGGTTGATCAGTTGTCCTCTCACCACTCTCAGTTGTGGTGGTTGTCTTGTGTTTTCTTTTTAATGGCCTCTCTGGTTCGTCTTCCTGTAGAATCAAAGATTGTGAGAAAAGAACATAGATAAAAGTTAGTTAAAAATGTTTAACAAGTATTCGAGTAACTAACTTCATCCTCTAACACCACAATGCGTGGGAGTTTAGGTTCCCTTGGAGGTTTTACAAATGTATGTTTTTCTCTTCGAATCTAATAAAAGTTCAAAGAAAAAACATAAAAAGGAGTTCGTGTAAAACATTCGAAAGCCAGAAGATTAATATGAACGCATACCTTGTCATTGTTTGTCTTGGTCCTTTCTTCATGTCTTCTTCTGTCTTCATCATCTTCCAAATGAATACCTCCAGTGCTCTTTGGCTTTACTCGAGTAGTTGGTTTACTAGATTCATCCACTACATTTTTTCCTAAGTATTGGAAAAATTATGTTAAACATTTGTTTTCAAGTAAAAAAGAAGATAAAGGATTAATGTTTCAATACTTACCTTTATTTTTGAGCTGGGCTTGCAAATCTTCAAACTGTTCGAGGAGAAAGCCACCTTCAAGTCTGGCAATGGTAGTGGTGATATTGTTAGCCAAATTTACAGTATAATGTTGTGTCCACCAGTCATAATACTTCTCAGTGCAATAAAAGGAGAAGTTGAACTCAATTGGATTCACATTATATGCAAGATTGGCAGCAACATTCAGATATTTGGTAAACATTTGTTTCGAAACCTCTGAACCATCTACCATATGCTTCTCTCTTTTGAATAGACATTTGGGAAGAGTTTGTGATAGTCCAAATTGCCTAGACACAAGGTTTGGTTGGTAACCTACCAACACAAGATGGTTCGATTTGCTACCAAATCTGCAGGAGAGAATGGTAGGATGTAGATAGTGTTGCCATAATTCGTTGACTTCATAAGCGTCGTCAGGATTCGAGGCAGGGAACTCGTCCTGCAGTCATGCAGGTCCTACCAATCTTGTTACAAATGGAGCATGACGTGGTTGAAAATGGGAGAAGTGTAAGAAAATCTTCATGTACTTGATGAAGAGTTCCTGAGGATCAGTTTCATTCGAGTTGGGGGCTAATATAGCCAATCTAAAACCTTCAATCGAACGCTGATTTACCATTGTTTGAAACTGAGGAGGGACTGTTAATCCCATCTGTCGAGTAAAAGTGGCGTTAAGCCAAAGTTGAAGTAACCATAAGGGGCCTGATACTGGAAAGGGTGCTCCATTTTGTGTTTTCTTTAAATTATCACAAAATTCCCCCATAGATTCATAGAGTACACCTAGCAATAAGCGTCCAAGTGCAATGGGAGAACCTTCATGAATTTGGATTGCTAAAGGAATGTACATTTGGGCTACCTGCAATGATTTCGAGCAGAAGACAAAGTGTGATAGCCAAAGAGTAAGGAAGGCCACATGCTCTTCAGCAGAGACTTCACCCTCATCATGATGTTCCTGAATAAACTTGTAGAAATTTTTTTCTTTGAGAGTGAAGTAATCGTTCTTGCTGGACTTCGAGGGATCGAACGTCTCCCCAGTTGGTCTTAGGCCAGTAATAGCAGCTACATCCAGCAATGTGGGAGTCATCATTCCACAAGGAAAATGGAATGTGTGAGTAATTCTCTCATAAAACATGAGTGCAGCTGTGAGCATCTCTTGTTTATAAGGAGGACCATATCTGGACAGTTGAATTATGTCAATAATTCCTAAGTTTGTCCAGTATGATCCCCACGTTTTATCGATTCGATCTAACCACTTAACATAAGTTAGATTTTCACAATGTGGTGCAGATCTCCACATATTATGAGGCTTTCGAATGAAGGTGAAATTGAATGGATCAGTGAGAAAGAGTTTAGGTTCACAGGTCTTTTTAATAGGGAAAAATTCACTTACTTGAGATAGTTGAGTTGCCTCTTCTGGAAAACGGCCTCCAAATGCAAACACATCAAGACCAACAGAGAAAGGGATGACCAGTTCGTCTTCCCAGCGTGATTGTTCTTCTTCCGTTCCATGTGGTTCTGGAACTACTTCAATATGGTGAGGTTTTAAAATAGTTTGACTCCATTTTCAAGCAAAAGGAACTTGTGCTTGTTCTTGATTTTCAGCCATTGAAACGTTTTCAAAGAACGAACAGTTTTGAAAATGTTGATTTTTGGATTGATTCGTTTACAGATCTGATAGTTTGAATAGATCTAAAATTTGCTCAATAATATCAAATACTAGTTCAGTGTTGTGATTAGCAAAGCAGATTGTAAAATGGTTAGGAAGATTTGGAGAACGAAAATGAGAAAGGCAGGTTGGAATGGAGAAGAGGAAGAGTGAGCTGAGTAAGTTTGCAGAAAAAATGAGCAAAATATGACCTAATCCTATTTATAGGGTTCGTCTTGCTGAATAAAAATAAATGAAAAAGATATTCGCAATTTCTTTCAACTTCCACATTTGCCACGTGTGCCATGATAGCTGTGAAAGTGCAAACGTGACAGAAGTGGGAAACTGCGTTGACGGTTATGTTCATGATTACTGTCACGTGCAATTAATGTGGAATATTAAAAAAAAACGCCAAATTTCTTCTTTCATTCGAATTCAATTCGAAATTGGCATTTTTTTGGGGCAATTTGTTAGCCCATATTTTGGTTAAGTCAAAATATGCCCTAATTATTCTTTGAATATAATTACTAAAGGCTTTTAACTGTGGAAATTAATGTTTCCGAGTCATTAAATGATAAAATAAAGGTTAAAAGTAATATATTTAATATAAATAATATTCTCATTAGGGAATATTCAAGAATTTCAGAAGATGGAAAATATTCACAAGTCTAGAAGATAAGTCAAGATGTGGTTCGAGTTGTTCACCATTCGAGTAGCTGCTAAGGATCATTCGAACTCGAATGCTGTTTAGGACTTAGTACATTTTTCAACATTTCTGAAGATTCAAAATTCAAACCATTGCAATGTTTCATTCAAAAGTGGCAACTTGTGGCATTTTGGAATGAAGATCAGATGGCAGGACATCTGTCAAATGGATGTTAGTTAGTCGTTAATAGATAGTTGTAGAATTTATCTATAAATACTAGTTCATTTGATGTAATTTCTATCACAAATTCACATACTAAAAATCCCTTAAACACTCAAAGTACCCAGCGTTCGAGAGAAACGAGTATACAAGGAAAACAATGTATGTTCTTGTGATCAATGTTTATTAATTCAATGCAATTTATCATTCCATGCAATTTACTGCTTTCATTTACATTACTTGCATTTTAATTAATTGAATCATTTACTTTTTCTTGTCAAATACGTACTCATTTTGAGTATTTTTACTTTTCTTGTCAATCAAGTCATTTATTTTCATTTACTTTACTTGTTTCAAACAAACTTGTTCATTTGCGTTAATGAACATTGCCATTTTCAAACTTAAACAATGAATGCACAAAACATGTTCCGAGATTCTCTAGTTGGTCTCTCAAGCATTGCAAACTAGCGGTTGTTTACCAAAAATCAGTGTAAACAGGTGTATAACTCTGAAACTAATACAGTTGAAGAGTCTATGCATGTAAAATTTGATGATAAAGAGCCTGATGATGAAAAATTATAGCACATTGAAGTAATTGCAGATAAACAGGTATCAGAAGAAGAAAGTTCAGAAGTTCACATTAGTTCAGAACCTGAATTAGCTTCTGATAAACATGATAAAGCTGCTTCTAAATGTTCCAACAACTCAAGATGATAGTGAATCTGATGCTGAGAAAGAAGAATTAATCAAAAAGAACTCCTTCAAATACAAGTCATCTCGTCCACAAGAGTTAATTCTGGGCAACAAAGATAGTCCTAGAAGAACTAGATCAAGCTTTCAAAATGAGGATTCAATGGTGTGTTTAGTATCTATCACTGAACCTAAGAATGTTGATGAAGCTTTAAAGGATGAAGCTTGGATCTTAGCTATGAAAGATCAACTATTTCAGTTTGAAAGGAATTGACTACAAAGAAACATTTGCTCCAGTTGCTAGATTGGATGCAATCAGATTATTTTTATCCTATGCAGTTAATCATGGTATCACACTATATCAAATGGATGTTAAAAGTGCATTTCTCAAAAGGTTTATTACTGAAGAAGTTTATGTCAAGCAGCCTCCTGGATTTGAAGATTCTCAAAAACCTAATCATGTTTTCAAACTAAAGAAGTCTTTATGGTCTTAAACAAAGCTCCTAGAGCTTGGTATGAGAGACTAAGTAACTTCTTAGTTAGTAATGGTTTTGAGAAAGGGCAAGTTGACTGCACACTATTCAGAAAGACTTTGAAGAAAGACATCCTAATTGTTCAAATATATGTTGATGATATTGTGTTTGGTTCAACAAATGCTTCTCTATGCAAGAATTTTTCAAAGCTAATGGAGAAAGAATTTGAAATGAGTATGATGGGAGAAATGAAGTACTTCCTTGGTATTCAAATCAATCAAACAAAGGAAGAAACTTACATTCATCAAACCAAATATACCAGAGAGCTTCTGAAGAAATTTAACTTAGAAGATTGCAAGCCTATGAACACTCCTATGCATCCAACCACAAGCATGGGGCTGAATGAATCTGAAGGCAAAGTTGATCAGAAAGCTTACAGAGGTATGATTGGTTCTCTACTCTATCTAACTGCATCTAGACCTGATATTCTATTCTCTGTATGTTTATGTGCAAGATTTCAATCAGATCCTAGAGAATCTCATCTCACTGATGTAAAGAGAATCTTTAGATATCTGAAAGCAACTTGTAATTATGGATTGCTTTATAAGAAATCCAATAAATATGAGTTAAATGGATTATGTGATGTTGATTATGCTGGAGACAAACTTGAAAGAAAATCAACAAGTGGCAGTTTCCAATTTATGGGTGAAAACCTTGTCTCTTCGGGTAGCAAAAGGCAGACCACCATTGCTATGTCCACAGCAGAAGCAGAATACATTTCAGCTGCTAAATGTTGCACACAAGTTCTTTGGATGAAATATCAATTAGAGGATTATCATATAAGCAGTAACAATATTCCATTATATTGTGATAATACTGCAGCCATTCATCTTTCTAAAAATCCTATTTTACACTCGAGCAAAACACATTGAGATCAAACATCATTTTATTAGAGACTATGTTGAAAAAGGGATTATAGATATCAAAATTGTTGAAACTGAAAAATAATGGGCTGATATCTGTACAAAACCCCTAGCTGTTGAAAGATTTGATTTTATTAAGAAAAATCTAAACATGGTGTTTGTTCCTGATTGTTAGTTTTTGTGAGTAAAATCTTGTTTTAAATCTGATGGTAATCAGAAGCTGTTGGACTTCAGAACCTCAAGGTCAGAAGTTCTGATAGACAACTACTTCTGATAATTATCAGAATCAAAGAATGGTTCTGATGTGGTAGTGGAACAGTTTTTGTCCTGTACTTTTTTAACTGCTGTCCACTAATGCGTCAGTTATTTAAATAAACCTCTATACACGTGTCTATTTGTAATTAGTCTGAGTATTGGTTAATGATGATTAAGTGCTTTATTTAGAAAATGACTCTCTTGTCCTTTTGTGTGGTACTGTTTTGTTGTTTGTTTGTTTCTAAAAATATACATGTTATACACGTTATTCACTTACACACAAGCACTCTCACTACCAGCACTTTTCATATTCTTCTAAACCTCCAAACGCTTCAGTTCTTCTCATCTCTCTAGCTTTACCAAAACCCTAACCTTCATCAAATGGCTTCGTCATCATCTGCTCCTACTAGTACTTCTAGTCAAGCTGCATCATCGTTACTACCTTCTGATGTTGCTCCGATAGTTAATCTACAGAAACAAAAGAAGTATTCTATAGCAAAGGATACGATGAAGTTCAAAAGCACGCATCTGAAATACATTGTTGAGAAAAGGGTTGATTTTAACAGTTTGAAGGCTAATGGTTTTGATGTTCAGAAAATGTTCTTCGAACAAGGCTTGGAAAAGTACTTTAACATTCTGAATGGTCCTTATTTTGATGAAATGGTGAAAGAATTTTGGATGAAGGCTTATGTTTTTGACAAACACTCAGCCTATGAAGAAGTTAAAAAGCTGACTATGGAAAATCCTCTCTTGAAAGGTAAAACAAGAGAAGAACTAGGGCTTCCTAAGTTCACACAAACAGAGATTAGGTCCAATATTGCAGGAATGGACATTGTGATAACTGCTGATCACATTGCAAAGGTATTAAATTTGCCTAATCATGGAATGATTCTCAATGGTTACAAGAACAAGGCTCACAATCCAACTGTTCAAACTCTGCTGTTTGAGAATGATAAGTCGTCTAAGCAAAGAGACTTAAAAAGCTATTTCAAGGTGGTTTATAAAATTCTCTTTGAATCTATTGCAACAAAAGTAGGTGGAACAAATTGTATATCTTCTGAGCAGAAATATTTCATGTATTTCTTGCACAACTTCATCAAAACGAATGTGCCAAAATACATATTTGACCATCTGTGTGAAGTAATTTCCTGTAGCATTGAGCTTGGACATTTTAACTGTCATCATGCTAGGTTACTGTCACACTGTTCTTTTTGAGCAATTTTCATGAAATTCTGAAAAAGGATTATCCTGGTTTTGTTAAGTCATCTTTTCTTGAAGAGAGAATAATTGATGGAAAATCTCTCAAGAAGATGCATCTGTTTAAAACCAAGGTGATTGTTCCCAACAATCCTCTCCTGATGAACAAAGAAGATCAGAGACTGCTGTCTTGCTTTCCTGAGGTGGACATTGAAGAAGCAAAACTCATTGTGGAAGGTTTGATTAAGCACTGGGAAAAGTATGGTGTTGAAACTGTTGGTAATGAGGTGGATATCACCAAACTTGGCTTTGATAAGAAGCAAGATTTTGTGATGAGGTCTGTGGTGAAAGGAGATAGAATCTTAAAGAAAAACAAAAATGCTGGTGTATCAATTTTGGATGATAAGGAAAGGGAAATTCAAGAAAAAGAAGCTAGATCAAAGAAAATGAATGATAAACAGAAAAACAAGAAGAAAATGGTGGAATCAGAAGAAGAAGAAGAAGAAGAAGAAGAAGAAGAAACTGATGAAGAACCTCTTGAAGTGAAGAGAAGAAGGTACAAAAAACAAAGAGAAGAAGAAGAAGCAAGCCAAAATCAAGTGCAGAATCAAGGTATGTCTTTTGAAAACATTGTTAATGAGCATACAGATTCTCAATCTAGGGCTGTTAAACCTAGGAATGTTGTTGCTTCTTCCCCTAAACCTTCAATTGTTAAACCTTTATCTAACCCTGTTGTTGTTGATAAGCCTTTACCCAAACCAACAACAAAGGAACCTTCAACTGAACCTACAATTCTAGAAGTTTTGTCTGAACACCTATCACCTCAAACTATTAATGTTGAATCTTCTAACTTACCTGAAACCCCATCCAAACCAGTATCTGAGAAGAAGAAAACTAAGTTAGATGAAATCAAGGAGAAAATCTTTAAAGTTGTCACTAGTTTAAGTTCTGATTCTTCATCAGAATCTGAACTTTCTCCTCCTCCCAACTATAAAGATACATTTGTCAAACAATCATCTCTTTCTAAGCCAACTATTCAAATCATTGATCCATTAACAGAAGTTGATTCTAAACCTCTCTATACTGTCACTTCACCTCCATCATCACCAATTCATATGACAACAATTTCTGAGCCACAAAACTTTTGTCAAACCTTTTCTGAACCAGAAATTTCTTATCAATCTATTCTTGACAACATAGTGTCTCAACATTCCAATAACACTGTGTCTAGTATTGAGATTCTGAACAGGCTTATTAATAATGATATTAGAAGATTACATCTTTTGAAATCATCTCATGCTATCATGCCTAGTCAGATTGTGGAAAAGATTGATGAAAACATCTGTGAACAGGGAGGGACGGAATCTACGCTACTAGGGTAGCCTAGATGGTTATCAGAGGTTAATTATGGCTGCTTTGAAGAAGAAATATGTTGAAGAGCTAACTTTTGAACATCTGAAGTTCTGTGATGAATCTGAAAATGCCTTTGGTAAATCTCTTCAGAAACAGAAACTAACTCTTACAAGTTGTTCTCATGAAGATATGGTTCTTTTGGAAAATGAAAGGAGAATGATGATGCTGAATGATGTGAACAAATATGATGGTGAAAAGTCTGCTGATATGGTTATAACTAATCTAGTGCTACTGATCAGACTAGATTATTGAAGCTTGAAGAAGGACAGAAGGAACATAAAGACAAGCTTATTTCTTTGGAAGCTGGGTTAAGTGAAGTCAAGGCCAATCAAAAAGATCTAAAGGAAACTATAGATAAAAATGCTGAGAAGACAGATAAGCAGTTTGAAAAGCTGCTGAATCTGATTGAATCAAGACTGCTACCCAACCCTTCTTCATCTCAAACCTAGGATTCTATGTCTGAGCACAATTTATGTTGGATATTTTTATTATGGTTGTAATATTTGAACATGTTTTACTTTATTTAAATGAACATCTATTTGCTTCTGTTTTAATATGTTTGGCATTATTTGTGTGTTTGTGTTGTTCTGTTAAACATGTTTTTGATTTTCTTAAAATTGTTTTTAAATATAAAAGCACAAAGATATAATAGAAACATTCAAAGCATAAACCATGAAATTTTTATTGATTATAAAGAATTATTAGTACATGAGATCCTACTTCTATTTAGAATCTACATCTGACTTCTGAGAACTACCAGAGCTTGAGTTCACTGTTGGAGAAAGATAATTCTCTAAGAATCTCATATAATCAGAATCTGGCTTATCAGAACTAGAAGGGGATTCTGAACCCTCATAAAGTTTTGGATCGTATGTTCTGAGAAATTCTGCATAATCAGAATCAATTTCATCAGAATCTGATGAGAGTGTAATATACACTGGTTCTTTTGGTGCTGTCTTTGATCTGAGTCTATTACTTCTTCTCAATGGAGCTGAAGAAGAACTTTCTCCCTTCAACTTCTTTCCTTTTAGTTTGGATTTTGAAGGTGATTCTTCTTTCTTCACTTCTTGTGGCATTTTACCTTTGTTTGCTCTTCTATCCTTATCCATTATTCTGGCTATAATGTGTGGAAGTGTTGAGTAAATTGAACTTGATGCCATATTGCTTTTATAGACCTCAAATACGTTTAAGTCACATGATTTTTCAAAAATGTCATTTATGATACTGTTGCAACCGTCCACTGACTTGTCTGTTTGAAAGTCGTGCTTTGACTGATCTTTTAAGTGTTATTAATGTCTTTACTTCTTTTGATAAAACTGTTTTTGTTTGATGACAAAAGGGGGAGTAAGAGTCATTAATTTTTAAATATACAAAGCACTGAACTGAAACCAACTAATAACAACCATTTACAGTTTCATTAATTTCAGTTCTGTTCATATTTTTTTTTGGAGAACATAAATTCATATTGAAACAAATTTCTCATATGATGATAAATAAGAAGAGTGCAATTTTTTTATTTATTATCAGACTCAGGGGGAGAGCTTACAAAACTAGTCTCCAAGAGTCAAATTATGAAAAATTTGAGTCAAAATAAAAGTATGTTTTTATACTATTTTAATTATTCAATGTTAAACTTATGGGGAGTTTGCAAAACTTGTAAACCTAAGTAAAACTTGGAAAATTAAAATAACAATCATTGTTAATTAATACTAAGTTTGTCATCAATCAAAAAGGGGGAGATTGTTGGAACAAAAGTGGTTTTGACCAAGTCCTTAAGGTTTTGATGATAACAAAGTATTAATGAACAATAGGGTATTTTAATATTTTGTCTAAGTGTGCAAGTTAAAAAGGAATATTTAAATAATCACATTTGATATTAGAAGCTCTGAAACAAGCTCTACAAATGATATCAGAAGCAAAAAATATCAGAAGCAACATTGGTCAGAAGTTATTCCAAGTCAGAAGCTGGTTAACTCAGAAGCTATGTTGAGTCTGATGGTCTTGAGTTTCAGAAGCTGAGGAATCAGAAGTTATGTTGGGTACATAAATTGAATGACATGCCAGAAAACGTCAGTGTTAACTGGTAGTGATTCAATGATTGGAAATCATTTGAATTGAAAGGTTGTGATTGATTGTGAAATCATAGTACAACATCCTTATCATCAGGATAGTGACGTTAGTACTATTTTACTTCATATGGGCGAATATTCTCATACAAAAGGAATGAATGGATAAGCATTACCAGAAATGGCAAATATCTCATGTTATTTTTGTCCTTGCACAGCTAGCGTGACAATGACCTCTACAACGGTCAGTAATCCTCAAACGTCTCTATTGTCTTCTTGCATATAAATAGAGAACAAAGTTTTGAAGATCAATAGACGCAAATACAAAAAGCTACAACACTTATTTTGCTTTTGTACAAGACTGCAAGCACTGCTTCTGACAATCTGTTTTCTTAGGAATCAATTGTTAGAGTCTTTTCAGTTGTGTTGTACTCTTTGTGAACCCTTGATTTTAACATCAAGTGTTCATCACTATAACTATCTTTTGTTTTTGTGTTAGGAAGTCTCTTGCTTGAGAGCTTGAGCATTAGGAAGTCTCTTACTAGTGTGTTAGAGCATTTTGTAATCCAAGTGATTATAGTGAAATCCCTTGGAAGTGCAAGGAGACTGGACTACTCTCGGTTTGTGAGAGGAACCAGTATAAAATTGTTTGTCTCGTCTCTCTCTCTCTCTCTCTCTCTCTCTCTCTCTCTTATCTCTTTTATCTTTGCTATTGCGTTAAATTGTGTTTGTTTATCCGCTGGTGATTCTGATAAGTTTTACATAACTTAGAAGAAGTTTTTAAAATCACCAAAACACAATTCAACCCCCCCTTCTTGTGTTTTTCGCACTTTCAGAAACCAAAAAAAAATAATTTTGTTTGCAATTGAAATTGAATTGAAAAAGTGCTAGTGCCTACCCTTTTTAAAGTGCAGATCATATATGCCTATTTATTGAAAAAACCATTTTGCCTTGAAATAACTCAATAAGCACACAGAGCCGTGTGCTGCTTTAATGTGTATGTTTTTAGCGGTTGCTATTTAGTAGTACAATACTGTATTACTACCATTAAGTTGTAGTACTACATATATAAAAGAAATTATGATGGCACCTATAGCCAAGTCTAGCGCCACAATTTTCCAGCCAAACATGTAAAATGATATAATTGGTTGAGTTGTACTACATAGGTTAGGTTAATTAGTTAACCCATTGTAAATCAATTAACCAACTATTTAACTCATTGTTAACCAACATAGTTAGTCCAAAATTGCAAAATTAGGGTTAACTTAAGTGGTTGCAACTTTACTTGGATTAGATATATAAAGATAAAGATAAAGATAAAGATTGCTTATCAAAAAAAAAAAACTTGTTTTGATAATTTTAATATTTTTTTATTATCAATTTTAATTATGCTTATATGTTTTATATTTATATACTTAATATTTTATTAAATTATCGTATCTTAATTTTAAATTTTTTCGTATCGTGTCTAGTATAAATAAATTCTCTTCATAAATAGTCTCTCAATTTCCTTTTTTTGATTTGTTGATGAATAAAAGGGCCGACAACAAAAACAAAAAGTGATTCCCTCCAATCCAAATTGAATTGAAGATAAAACCAAACCTATAAAACATATATATATATATATATATATATATATATATATATATATATATATATATCAAAAAGTGCTTGAGCCGAGAGAGTACACGAAAGAAGAGATAAGGATGGATTTTGAAGAAGAAGAAGAAGGTTGATCTATCTGTTAGAGATAATCGTTTGAGGTGAGTCGAGTCTTCTCGCTTATTTTGTACTACTTTTAGATATTGCATTGCATGCATATAAACTGTTCGATAAATGTTCTCAATGGTTGATTTTCCCTTAATTAAGATAATGTGGGTTTGTTTGTTCGTTACTTGTTTGTTACTTCTACGTTTATGAGTGTGTAGCTTGTACTAGTTTGAAAATCTTAAATCAGAAGTTGCTCAAGGTGATTTCTTTTCCTTCTTTTAGATCATTTGTGTGCGAACGATCAATGTGAGTGAGTGAGTGTTTGTGTCGTTAGTTAAGACATTATACACATTCATATGATTATCATTTATTGTAAAACTTTGTCAAACTCGACTCTTGTTATGGATGATGATCCAGTAAAAAGAGCCCAAGGAATAGTGTAAGAATTTGGCATGTACTATAGTTTGTTATTATTGTGTTTTATACGCATGTGTATAATTGGAGTTGGATTCTAATGTTGATTAATTGAAAATACAACAGTTTGATTTTACGAAAATTTCAAATTTTTTATTTTTTTTCTGGCTAGGAATCATGGAAGTAGAGATGGAAAATTCAACATCGAGTGTTACTGGTGAATCGTCTATACCTGGTTCTGATGTTCAAGATCAAAACCCTGTATCTTCTGTTCAAGTTCAACCAACTTTGTCCCAGCCAACTCAACCTGTTGTGCCTCCTCTGGCTCCAATTCCTGCAGTTCCTTCCTCTCTTGTCCGACCTCTGGCACCGCTACCAGTCCGGCCACCGGTACCGCAAAATGGCGAGGTTGGTTCTAGTGATTCTGATTCAGATGGTGATGGTGCAAACACCAGAATTAATAAGGGTACTGGGGAGTATGAGATATCAGAAGAGAGTAAACTGGTGAGGGAGCGGCAGGAGAAAGCAATGCAAGACCTCATCATGAGGAGGCGTGCTGCTGCTCTTGCTGTTCCCACAAATGGCATGGCAGTGAAGGCCCGTCTTCGCCATCTTGGTAAACTGGTTACTTTCTTTGGGGAGAGAGAGATGGAGAGACGGGACAGGTTGTGGAGTAGTATGGTAGAGCTGGATGCCGATGGTCAGCTGGAAAAGCTAATGAAAGCTCTTGAGGATGAAGAAGCTGCAACTTCTGCTCCAAAAGATGAGGCTGATGATGATCTGCAGTATCCTTTTTACACTGAAGGGTCAAAGTCTCTCCTCAATGCAAGGATTGATATTGCTAAATATTCTTTCGTAAGGGCCGCATTGCGTATTCAACGTACCCAGAGAAGAAGAGATGATCCGGATGAAGATGTGGATACAGAGATGGATTGGACATTGAAGCAGGCGTCAAATTTGAATCTTGAATTAAGTGAAATTGGAGATGATCGACCACTTACTGGATGCTCGTTCTCCCGGGATGGAAAAGGGCTTGCTACCTGGTATGTCCTTTTTGCAAATTGGCAGCTTAAGGTTTAATTTTTCATCTTACTTGCCTTGTGAAACCATTACGGTCTAATCTTCTAATGACATTTTTCTTTTCTAGTTCTATAACTGGAGCTTCCAAGTTGTGGAGCATGCCTAATGTAAAAAAAGTTTCTACCTTCAAGGGGCACACCGAGCGTGCCACTGATGTTGCTTATTCTCCTGTGCACAATCATTTAGCAACTGCCTCTGCTGACCGGACAGCAAAGTATTGGAATGACCAAGGATCTCTTTTGAGAACATTTGAGGGTCATCTTAATCGTCTTGCACGCATTGCCTTCCATCCATCAGGGAAGTACTTGGGCACTGCTAGCTTTGACAAGACATGGAGGTTATGGGATGTTGAAATAGGAGAGGAGTTGCTTCTTCAAGAAGGCCATAGTAGAAGTGTATATGATTTAGCTTTTCATCATGATGGATCCTTAGCTGCATCTTGTGGACTGGATGCTCTGGCTCGTGTATGGGACCTTAGAACTGGGAGAAGTGTTTTTGCACTAGAAGGTCATGTCAAACCGGTAAGATATTAAAGATCGCCCTCTTCTCTTTAATCTATCTTTCTGTCAGTTTTTCCATTCAATATTTTATCAGGCTTACCATTCTTTATTTTCATTTTAAGATTCTTGGCATCAGTTTCTCTCCTAATGGATATCATTTAGCCACTGGTGGTGAAGATAACACTTGTCGCATTTGGGATTTGCGTAAAAAGAAATCCTTGTACACCATTCCTGCTCACTCTAATTTAATATCACAAGTCAAATTTGAGCCACAGGAGGGTTACTTTTTGGTAACCGCGTCACATGACATGACAGCCAAGGTATACTTTTCTATTTCTTTCTACCTGGAATAACTATATTCTTGTAAAGAAGTTATTTAGTAGTCTGTTACATTTGAGTATACTTATATTTATGTGTTAACTTCAGGTTTGGTCAGGCCGGGACTTTAAGCCTGTGAAGACACTATCAGGGCATGAAGCTAAAGTTACTTCTCTTGATATTCTTGGAGGTAGGATATCTAACTTATAAATTATAAAGGAATTATACATATGTGGCTATGATGTAGATACCATTTTTGCTTATTTATGTGTTACTCCATTATTGTGTGATTGATATGTCCATTTGAACTCACCTATTTTCTGCCTTCAATTGTAAATGATGAACAAAAAAAGTTGACGACAGGATGTTTTGAAAAACTCATGAATATATATCGATATAGTTTGTTGTAACGAATCGAACAAGCAAATGATGTGTGTCAATGAGTTTTTGTGGAGTACACAATGTGTAATTTTCTGGGCAAGCTTCCCTAGAAAATTCAGTGAAACAAAAAAAAGGCAATCTTTGTTTAACTGCATGTGTTTCCTTCTTGCCGCAGACTAAGGGGTAAGGATTCTCTCTGTCTTTCAAAAGAAATGGAGAGCTCCATTAGTGTTAGGTGTAAAGAAACACATTTCAGAAAATAGTGACACAGACATTTATGCATTCAAAACTATAATAAAGCAGATCTCCATTAATGAAAATGATCTCTACTCCAGTTATGCAGTGTTGCCATAGGAAAAGGAAATCTAGAGTAGTGTTTTTTCATTTTCTTTTCATATTTTGTCATGCTGAAAAATGAGGATTTTATTTTCATATGGTCTATAAGCTTGAACCTAGAATTTTGTTTAGAAATATGAAGTGCAAACCTTGAATGTATTTTTGAAACATTATCATTACTAAAGAAAGATATAGAGCATCGTATGTTCCAAGATCAAGCACTTAATCTACTATGTGCCAGTTGTGTTTGGGAACTGTTTTATTTTTTTGGCCTAGTTTATGTGCTTTTGCTGTTTTTCCTATGGAATATATTGTGCCTATTATATTGTATATTGAACAAGTTTCTTGACACATTATAAAATCTTCCAACTACAATCATTTAACTTAGCATGGTTGTGTTCATGTTATTTTTGCCTGTCTTGTACTGATTTTGGCACGTTTTGTTACTGTCTGCAGGTGGTGGGTATATTGTTACTGTATCCCATGATCGCACCATAAAGCTGTGGTCCAGCAGCACTACTACTGAGCATGCTATGGATGTCGACTAAGCTATTTGAATTTGAATGATATACGATTTGAAAAGGATATAAGTGGCAGGAATCAGATTCATCATTTTGTTAGAATTCTGTAGCTTGCCTGTTGATCATATATCGACTCATTTGAGTGACATAGGTTGAGAATGGAAATAATATTATATTCTTTCTCACTTGATGCAGCATGACAAAGTTGTCTTCTTTTTCATTGTTTTTATGGAAAAATTGCTTTGGAGGAATGGGATAAGTTCTTCAAATCCAATCTATGTTTTAAGACTCTTGATATTAAAAATATATTGATGATAATTATTGACTTATAATTCTCTACAAAAACACTTTTAGAAAAAGATAAAAGATTTCTCTATTTTTCCTTCTACTTACTCTCCCAAAAGTTCTCCCCTCTCCTCTAAACTCTCAAAATAGAGCCTAAGAGTATGTTTGGGTTTAATGAATGAAATAGTACTAGTGCGTATACTTGTGCAGTGCACGGAGAAGTTTTGTTTGAAGACAAATTAAAAATAAAATGTTTCATATATTAAATATTTTTAAATTTGATATAAATTTTAGGAATATATTATAAATATAAAAAAAAAAAAACTGCGCATAAATTTAGAGGATATTTAATATTTATCATATATCTAAATTAAATTACAATATTGTTGAATTAAGATCACAACAATTCAAATTGTTCTTCTTTAGAACACTACTCAATCAGTCAAGATTCCTTCGCAAGAGGGATCGTAACGGCAATGTTAAAAAAAAAATTGAAACGTGCAAAGTTCAATTTCTGAAATTAAAAAATATAAAATGAAAATTTTTAAAAGATAAATGTAGAGTTACAAAAAAATCATCATAATAATACTCTTTCACAATTTTCTTCAGCAAAAAAGTATGCAAATTTTGACATCAAATCCAAAACTTATTCATAGGAAGGAGTAGCTGCTGAGATAAAATAATACTCGTTCTGGTTCCTAAACTAAGTCAGCTGCTTCACTTGTTATGGACATGCTTTTTCCTACAAATATCAGCTACTGAAGAAATCACAATAGCTACATAGTAGTATTATTCTTTGTCATATCTCTAGCTTACTTATTAGTTCCATAGATCATTATTCATTAGTAATATTGACCTATGAAAGCAAACAAACAACGGCTTCACCTACATATCCCAAATATATGAATTCCAATTAGTAGAAACAAACAAAAGTAAGCCACAAAAGTTGGTATTTAAATGGTAAGTCTCTATGTTTTAATTTATTTCAAATGCTATTATATTATTTTTATCATATCACTCTTTACTCGGATCAATAGCTGACAGACATTAAAGTGCCACAAAAAATATAATAGCATTTGATATAAATTAAAACATAGAGAAAACATTTTGAATAGATGAATCTTGACATAAGAAATTATTTGCATTGCCAACTAAATTATTTCATTCAAGAGCATCCACTGATAATATTATTTGCCGTGCTCGAAGAACATTTTCTATATTCTTGTCCCAAATTCATACAAAGTAAAGACAAATAATAATAATAATAATAATAATAATATAATAATAATAATATATAAAAACAATTAAGAAAAAGAACAAAAAAATTGAAACATTAAACTTAATATATATTTTCATCTCATACAAAAAGAGGATATGAAAAGAATGTGGAGAATTGAGTGAAGAAGATAAAATTTGAAATTTGAAATAATAATAAAATTGATAAAGAGGATGAAGAGAGAAAGAAAATTTGATAAAGACAGAATGAGAGGAGCCACCGTACGTATGCCTTAGGAGAGAAGATAGAAATACTATACTGTGGGTTGGAAATTGGAACAAAACATTGATAATGAAAAAGTCTAATATGTGGAAGTGTGAAAGGATATGAATTTTTTTTACTAACTAGACTCTCACCCGCGCGCGCATCTCGGGTTATATAAGCTGTTAGATGTAACAAAAAATTATTTAATAAAAAATATATATAATATTAAAAAGTTGTGAGATTTTTAATAAAAAAATTATAAGATTTTATAATAAAAATGGTAAGACAAATATAATAATATTAATTTTGAAAATATAAAATTAAACGATAAAATGTAAGACACATGCATTCAATATTAATTAATTTTCGACAATTTTAAAAAAAAATTCGAGCACATTAGAATTACAACACTATTGTCGGTTATTTAATATCTTTAACTATTCTCATAAAGTTACTTTTGATACAAAAACATACTTTTGATCATTCGAATGCATATGAGTCTATTAAAATTTAAAACAAACTCTAGACTATTTAAATAAAACTTTATTTCAGTTTTCAAGTGATAGTGAGAAAGTTCAGTTTTGATATATTGTATTTATCAACTTTTGCAAAAACTTAAAATGAAATAACATATACACAAAACTCTCAAAAATAAGAAACCAGTCAATACTCGTGAAAATAAAAGGAAAATAGAAAAAATCATAGACGAACAATTATAGCAACAATGAAATCACATTTAAAGAGGATATTAAGCATTTCATAACTATCATCAATATCGAAACATGATTAAAATATAAAAATAAGTTAAAGTAAATTTCTATTATTAGTTAATGGAATGTTAGTCTATTTCAAAAAGGATAAACCTTGAGATACTAACTTTTTCAAAATGATTTTGCAAGGTCAAAAATAAAACATATCCTTAAAAAATCTAAAAAGTAAAAAAAACATTAATTAAAAAAATAGTGTTAGTAGAAATGTTGAGAAGGGAGAACATCGTGAGAGAGAACGGTGAAGAAAAAGTTGTTATTTTTATCGTAAAAAATGTTGAGAAGTGAACGGAAAAATGTTGAGAAAGTGAAGACAAAATAACATGTTTTTTTTGTTCTATGAGAAGTGGATTTTTTTTTTTTTTACTAATAAGAAGTGGAAAAAATTGAGAAATGAGAATTAGTATTATTGGTAGTTGAGAGTAATTAATGCTATAGTTTAGGAGGGAAAAAGTAGGGTTAAGTTGTTGCTAACCTAACAACATTTATAAATAAGAGATTGTACTTTTGCTTCTTCTTGTAGGCTTATACAATGAACTTGAATATCTCAAAAATATCATTAAATATTTAATTTAGTAATTAATAATTAAAAAATAGAGAGTACTAACAAACTAAAAAATTAAAAATAATAATTAAGACAATTAAGGAAATAATACTATTAATAGAAACTTTTAAAATAGCAAACACTCTCTATAGATGACAAATGGCAAACTTGCCAAAGAACTACTTTTGCTTTAATATATTCTATAATGATTCTCATTTCGCTCTGGCCTCCAATTTAAGCGGAATTAGATGGAACAACCTTTTATTTAAATTTGTTATTATCAAAGTGTATATTCTTATTACAATGTGTTGGAAATTGTAGTATTGTTTCTTTCATGTATGTATTGCTATAAGATAAGATATTACACTAAATGTGAACATTTTAATAATTGCATAAGGCCCCGTTTGGTCCAGCTTAATTTCAACTTTTTTTCTTCTACTTAAAAATAGTAAAGAAGGAAAAAATTGTGTTAGACTCAACTCTTTGTATTTTTTACTTTTTTACTTTATTTCTCTATTACTTTTAAAGAGAAATATGACTAAATTCAATTTTATATTTTTCTATTTCATTTTAAAAAAAATAGAAAAGTATAAAATAAGTCGGGTCAAACAGGGCCTAAATATGAAACATGTTGAAAATTCTGCACTCGTTGTGTTGTATGTGAAGGTGTGGATTTATTATAGTATGATTTGTTAGTATCTTTTAGAGTTATGATAGGTTTGCATTCGTTTTTAGATTATATCTCTTATGTATATAAATAGTTGTTTCAATCTTTTTCAAGTTAATGAGAAATATTCATATTCAAGTTGCTATGGGAGTCTTGTTGAAATCCTAGTTTTGTATATGGTCTCAGTGAATTAAGGTTAACCTTGACGACGGCTGAATCAGATATAAAACTAGGATTTCAACCAAATACTAATAACCTAGTGATTAGAATGTCATCTTTTAAGGTGTACTCCATCTAGTCTCATATATAAGCAACAAATAACTTTTTAAAAGACGACATTCTAGTCACTAGGTTACTAGTATTTGGTTGAAATCTTAGTTTTGTGAAGAAGATTTCCTTCTTGAACTTGACTGGGTTTTGATGATAACAAACTCACATCACAAAAGAAGAAAGCTTATGAAGGATGAGATGAGAAAACAAGATGAAGATCATGTCTTAGACTTTATAATTAAAATATTTGTAAGTATGGTCTTTATCTATGATTTATCATTTCAATAATTATATAACTTAGAATGCTCAGAAAATTATTTATAATTAATCACAAATAAGTTTCTAAGTTAAATATAAGAGTCCATGTGAAGCAAGCTTTTAAAAATATAAAAAGATGATTTATAGAAAAAGCTGTCTGCGACTTTTTAAATCAGTTACTGAGGTCAACCGCTTTAAAAGGTATGTTGCTGTTTGAATTTTAAAACCTGTTGACCGTTGACCCAGGACTTATTAAATCGGACACTTCTTTAAACCGCGGTAATAAACCTGGACAGAATCCAGATTTTCATATTTGCTTGAAAAATCCGTTTTTATTTTAATGCTATTTTTGAAGGGACATTTTTAAAGAGTTGCATTGCTTCATGGACATTTTCTAAAGCATCTATTAATACTTTTGATATCATTACAATTTTTTTACCAACTTTCATATTCATAAGAATATCACTTTTGTCATAAACTTTCATAAAAATATATCTTATGAAACTTGGGCTAAATTTTCATATCAATAAGAGTTTCTGAGCACTAAGATATATACATTGTTAAAGTGATATTGATTTGATAACAGCCATACAATATTATATTCTTCAACACTTGTTTGTTTGTAACAGAAAGTGGTGTGCTTTCTGATTTGTTTGAGAATCATCATAGTGTTTGATGATTTGGGAAAAGGTTCTTTGAATCGGGGAGATTCAAAGTCCACCATAGGTTTGGTGCTTGTGAAATCAAGGAAGTAGTGTGCTTCTTTGTTATGTTAGAAGATTGTAGGAGAAGTCTTGGTGTAAGGCTTGTACAAAGATCTAACATAGTGGATAATCTCTCACAGGGTGTGAGGGGACTGGACTACCCTTAGGTTAGAAGGGGAACCAAGATAAATCTTCTTGTGTCTTTTTCTTTCCCTTCTCTCTTTTATTTTTCTGCATTGTTCATAGTTTTATCATAACTTTCCAGAAAAATAAATAGAACCACAACATCTCTAAAATAACCGAAAAAGTCTTGAAACCTAATTCACCCCGCTAGGTTGCATTCCAAACTTACAAGTTTTATATCTGATTCAACCGTCATTCAAAAAGTAATATATTTAGATTATAATATAACTTAAATACATTACTATTTGAATGAATTTAAAAGTCAATTTTTGCTTATATATGAGATCGGAGGAGTATAAGTAGAATGTAGAGTTTGAACTCCGGTTCCTACATATATAATACGATATTCCTATCACTTGAGATAAACATACAGGAGAAGAAAAAAAAAATTGTTGTAATATTTTAGTGTGCATCCAAGGACCATGGGGAACCATTTTTGTGAATGAGTAAAAATAGGAAGACCAAAAGTGTAATTAAGCATTTTTTATAATAGTACTGGTGTATGGTGTATACTGTATAATTAATAAACTTGTACCAAAATTTTTGAACTAACTTGGTTTAAGTACCTCTTTTAGAATTGATGAACCATAAAGTAAATATCAACATAGTGTAGCACAAATTGATATGTATGAGGAAAAAAAACTTTTCTTCAAAGAGATCAACACCTTAAATGAATCTCATTCATCTTCAGAGAGGATTAATCCCCAGAGAGACCCGAAGAGGATACCTTTGGTTTACAAAGAACTATAAAGTAAATAATACTGGGTGTTACAAGTCTGATAATCATAAAAATTAGAAGTTAACTCTTGACATGTACAGATGCATGTGTATTTGTTGAAGTTGTGATATATAGGAAAATTTCTCTTTTGCCCCCCCATAATTCTCTATAACCCCCCTAAAACCCCAAATTACCCTTTAATTCGGGACGTAGATCCCGAAATAAGGTTCGGGATCTACGTCCCGAAGTGTATGCTAAGTTTTGGACGGTACAGACACCATTTCGTGATCTAGATCCCGAAGTGGTGCCTGGGTTTTGGGGGGTACAGGCACCATTTCAGGATCTAAAACCCAAAGTGGTGCCTATACCCCAGAACCCAGGCAGCACTTCGGGTTTTAGATCCCGAAATGATGCTTGTACCCCCCAAAACTCAGCATACACTTCGGGACGTAGATCCCGAACCTTATTTCGGGATCTACGTCCCGAATTGGTGCATATACATACTCCCAAAACCCCCTAAGGGCAAAAACGGTAGTTAAGGGGGGAAAAAGAATAATGGGGGTGATTGAGAAAATTTCGATATATATAGCATCATGCAACATTCAAGTAACATCAAATTTCTATATCGAATTACACTAAAAACGATTTTTCTACAAAAATGATTATACAACAATTCAGCCTCTCAAGTGGTTCTCATGATCCACATCTTACTTTATCAGCTTAGTTTTTCATTTGTACCAACCAGCAAGTAAATACCTCAGCAGAAAACAGAAACAGCATGCAATACCCTGTCCATAAAAAGAAAGAACATAAGTTCAACTTAGAAATTAGTCAAATTACAAACCAAAAAGGTAAAAAAATAAACAAAAGAGAATCACCTGGAAAACAAGAAGATATATACATAGTGACTTTTCAGATTTCGGGCCTAATTTTCTTAGAAAGAAGTTAACAAGTGTTCCGTCATTTGTTCCGGTCAATAGTCCAGTTTGAGGATCAAACCTGAATCATTAAATAACACATGAAGTTTCAACCAAACAAGTATACCCTATGAATGAACCAACACTAGGTTACATCCATGTGAAGCCTACCTCGGAAGACGGTGACGAGGACATGGAATGTAGCCAGAAAGCTGGAGAAAAATGCATTCTTAGTCAGACAATGTAATCAGAAGAGTTTTAATTTGTAGATATCATAAATGGAAAATGAGAGATTCTGTTAAGAGTCAAACCTGAGGTAGTGATAAGAGAAAGTTCAAAACTTGAGGTAGGAAGAAAATCAAGAGTGTTTCACTGAAGCAAAAAATTCAAAAAGAAATTATTACAAGGCAAACAATAATCATAAGTATACAAGCTCACAAAATGTCGATATTTAGATCTCTTTCGGCCCCTCTTAAATGGCTAATTAGGAAGAAATTAAGATATTTATATGTTGTAGATTTGGAAGTTTATTATTACAAGTTCATGATTGCGATGAAAAATCCAATTGTCCATTTTCTGAACCGTAAGGTATCTTATCTATCATACAGAGAGAAAAATTGCTTATCAAAGAAAAATTGAAAAATTCATGTGAGACTAGAAATTAGAAAATTGACTCACAAGTTTTAACTCGATAAGCACTGAAAACACACATAAAATTTGTTTGCCAAATTAAAATGTCAGATAAAGCACGGGTATACCTAAAATGGCCTAAAATACCAACCACAGCCATGGTCATCCCTGCAAAGTATGTATACGTATCACCAACAAAAACTGAAGAAGGATACCTAGAATGAGAAAAACGACAACAGACTGTCAGTGAACTACTCTCGGTCATGTGAAAATATGACTTCAAACAAAATGAGATGGATACACTATTAAATACCAATTGTATGAAAGTAGAGCCAAAGAGGTGGCTAGCAGTGGCTGCACCAAGTAAATTGAGAACGCGTGTGCTAGCTTATATTCAGGATCTGTTGACGCTCCAATTTGCATAATATTGTGAATCAGAATCTGCAAAAACGCACAGCATGAGTCGTTGTCTATGATCAAAGTATATTGTATTTACTTTTCCAAGCTTTTCAACTTACAGCATATGCGATAACCACCGTCTGTCCAACTTCAAGGCCATTTAATCCAGCATGTATATTGATTGAGTTTGTGCAGAAAACGGCCAATAGACCCATATATAGTTTATATATCCATCCTGCCTCATACCAAAAGGTCAAGATAGGGAGTTTTACGGTAATTAGTATCTCTTCAAGTGTCATTTGCATAAAGGAGTTGAAAGCTCACCAAGATCCAAAATCTCTATGCCAATATGTGGGACAAGTGGTTTTGGTATAACTATAGTTGTGTGTCCAGCATATGCCATTAACAAAGGTAGTGCAGCAATTGATGGTAGTAGTAATTTTCTGTTCTTTTACATTGACAAAAAATCAAAAAAGAAACTATTCTAACATTAGTTGACATGTACTCATTGTGGAAGAAAATAATGAAAACTTGTATACTCACACTCTCCAAGGGACATCAAGCACATCGTCAACAAATCCAAGCAATGTCATGAAAAAAATGCATTCTATAGCAGCATTGTACTCAACAAGCCACTGCAAAATCACAATTGCTGATATTTTTAAATGCTCCATTATTCTATTGATGTCATTCCCACAGTATTAATATTGTTCTGATCATGGTTTTGAATTGTGGTGCGTCACTGCAATTGCGGTTGCAATAGAAATTTTTTTGAGGTCTCTGACATGAGAATGCAATTGCAATTTCAACAGCATCGACTGCACTTTTCCGCAATGTAAAAGTTTGCAGCATAACGGCAACCACAATTTAAAACTATGGTACTGACTGAGTATGTAGTCAGAGTTTGCAGCATAACGGCAACCGCAATTTAAAACCATGGTACTGACTGAGTACGTAGTCAGATTACCATACTTGTAACTTACAATACACACACACACACACACACTTACATTGGAATCTGTTGTGAAGTTGAAAAACTGAAATATGATTGCTACAACACAGAAGACAATAGCAACCACAATACCCAATGACTCAGGCCTGCATAGGAAAATGTAGCGTAGTAAGAACTTAGTACTAAAAATTTATTTATCCGACCCTACTTAAATTTAATAGTTTAACCTAATGAGTTACTCTTCTACAGTATACCCGAGCATTTCAATCTCTATGTGCCATGTGTTTCAAACATATTAGTTATTATTAAATTATACCATCAGCCATTGTGACATCCGCATTCTTGAAGATGCCAAATTCAAGAATTCCAATGATAAAATTATGAAAGAAAAATAAAAGAAAATCAATTCAACAACTCAAAGGAAAAAAAAGCACTCTAATAGAATTATCAAATATAATAATTGATTTTTTAGAAAGCAAAATCATAAATGTTTTACATGACATGTATCAGAATTCAAAGAGAACCCCAAACCAGTCAACATCGATACAACCACAACAACAACAACCAAGCCTTATCCCCATAAGTGGCTATGACGAACAATTCGTGACACAGGTATAGGATCAAAAAAGGAGCTTAAGCTTGTTAGAAATCTCTATAGTGAAGGAGCAACTACACTTCAGTTTGGACTGACTGATTTGAGATTATTTACTTGCAAAATCACTTGTTAGACTATTTGATAGAGGTTGTAGAAACAACTTATCAAAATAACTTATACTCCCTCCACTACAAAATGAGTGTCATTTTAACAATAAACTTTAGTTTCAAAATTAATATTATTCTCACTTTTCAATGCAACATTTTCTGATTCTACCCTCTAACTATTACTATATACATTATACGCTATTCTCAAGGAAACAAATCAATATAATAGGATTAATTAGTAAAAATGTTATTTCTTTTACATCGTGATTGCATTTCTTAATATGTGTGCAAAAACCTAAATGACATTGATTTTGAAATGGAGGTAGCAGCTTATAAGAAAAAAGTATAACTTTGTTTTATTTTTATTTTTTGTTTTCATCACAAGTTTAATCTGCTTCCGAGGTCAGTTATGGCATCAAGTAGTTTCAGCCTCCTCCCGAACACAGTTGCCGGGATCAAACTGTGATCCTCCCTACCAGCCAATGACCACTGAACCAACTAACGTTCGGTACTTTGTTTTATCTTTTGTTATAAAAATAGCTTATACGTAAAAACTTATACAATAATTGCTTGCTTAATGAAGTTGTTTATCCAAAGAGGGTCTAAAACAAATACTACCACATACTCAATTAAACAAAGAGAAAAATATGTACAAATATGAAACTAATTTATTTTTTTCACCCTCTAGTTCCTAGGGGAAAGGGGCCTAGTAGTCCAGAGTTCGGGGCGAGTTCTAACATCAAGTGGTTTCAGTCCCCTCCCAAACACCGGGATCAAACCGCGGTCCTCCCTACCAAGTCAAGCCCGAATCACCACTAAACCAACTAACATTTGTTAATATGGAACTAAAATTTTGATCCTAAAATGAACCTAAATCCAACAAAATCATAAAAGCAAAATATAAAGCATACCCACTTAATTAATCAACATAAAATTATAGAAAGACTCACACTTTAACATTTCCAAGAGGAGTACCCTTCTTGTTAATATCAAATCCAGAGATACCTCGTTTGAGAACGCGTCTAGAAGTAACAGGGATCATTCTAAGAGTAACGTAGAAACCAACAAGGCTCAATACAGCATTGATGATGATGGATCTTCGAAGATGGGAATCAATGGAGAAATGAAAGAAGATGAAGTAGAAGTAAGGGATGGAAAAGAGAGAGAGTTTGAAAAGGAGAGACCATTTGGGTGGTGCAATTGGTGGTTCGGGTTGTTGTTGTTGAGGTTCGGGATGAGGTTGGGTTGAAGAGACGAGTCTCTTTCGTGTTCCCATTGTTGTGGTTTCTTCGGAGGTTGCTGTAACCTTAAACACTGTTACTCATTCTGGTTTTTTTGTTTTTGTTTTCTACTGTGATTTGTCAAATTTGTCATAGAACTAATAATATGGTGCCAAGTCATCAAGACAGACCACGGTAGCATTTTCACTTTTCTTTGTTAAAAAACTATGGTTTGATTATGAGCCATTAAAAACTACTATGAGTCATCAAGTCATCCCGATTTGCTACATATAAGTTTATGTTTTGTATTACGAATTTACGATGAAATGTCAGAATCACGGCCACTCATTGTGATTTTACATAAGTTATAAGTTGTAATTTCTACAAAATCAAAGTGAATTACCATAATTCTGATACCCACCAAATATTCACTAAAATCGTGTAAAAACTATGTTAAAAATTATAGCATATAATTTATTTCCTCCGTTGAGAGCTATCAATCAATATTAACCTTTTCTTTTAAGGGTCTTGTTAACATACGCATGTAAAACAAGAAAAATTGTTTTGAAAAGAATAATATTTTGACTTTTAAAAAAAATTGACATTTTTTTACATGAAAAAAAATTAATTTTTATAAAGCACAATACACAACTTTTAAGGTAAATATTTCTTGGTTAAGTTTCTTAACACGTGTCATTGGAAAACATGTTAGCTTTCTCCTTTTAATACAAGAGAACTGATAAAAAAATTTATAAAACTATTAGATTAATAGTTGACACTTCCAACATTATGACATTTGATCTGAGTCGGACACTATTCAAAAGTGTTGAAACCACCACCCAATTCGAAAGATATATTAGTCATGCCTTCCGCATAATAATTTGTTTTCCAGTAAATATGACTCAAAATAATATGATTATAACTTTTAGTTATCATTAAAAATATAATTTGATCTCATAAGTACAACTCAATTGATAGTTGCAGAAATCTTGATACGTAGTGATCTCATATTGTTTTACAATTGTAGAGTTTTTTTTTCTCTTTCACATTAACCTCTAATTTTGTAAGGGAAAGGGAACTTAATAATCTAGAGTTTAACCCCGAAATAAATAAAACACCAAAAATTGTTTCAATTAAAAATCAAATTCAGTTTCTCTCGAACAATTTGTCCTAAGAGGAGCTCATTAACACTTAAACTCAATCATTTAGTTTAATTATAGAGTTTAATATTATTATTTTTTAAAGTTAGAGTTTTATATTTTTCTCGGTGCCGGGTCTCGAACCGAGTTTCTCTAGGTTGAGGAGATTAATCTCAACCAAGTGACATCTCAGGAGACAGGCTAGAGTTTTATATTTTAATAGAATAGAGTATGGTCAAAACTAGAGTATGGTCTTTTAAGACTATGGGTTCAAAGAGAGTTAAGATATGGAAATAATCATGACGCCATCCTGTTTTAAATTTTGAAATGAAAAATCATTGACAGAACAAAGAGAGTTTGTTTGAAATGAATTCAAAATCCATTCAGATGATTGATAGTTAACTTGCTACTAATTGAAATAGACATACAAATCACATAACATGTGTGCTTCGTCATAAGTAATTATTAAGTGAAGCATTTGAATTGGAATCGTATTTAAAATTTGTGTTTATCAAATTTCAAACACCAGTGTGGTGAAACACAGGATATAAGTTGACTTTTGAAAAAAGAAAAGAAAAACAATTAAAAGATTTTATCTATAAGATTAGTGTAAACATTGCCAACTAGAACTATTAAAGGCAAAAGTAATTATTTATCTTATTTATTAATAACAAACAAAAGATAAAGCATTAAAATATTATAAATAAATAAAATAAAAAATCAATGATATATTTTTGCCTAAAATAAATAATTTTTATATCGAAAACAACACGCTATATTTATGAACATTAACTACACAAATTTTAATATAATTTTACTACATTGATTTTTTTCAACTACTACATAAGGTGCACTAATTAAGATTTTTTATTATAGATTAATGAAGAACTCTTGCACTCATATATATATGAGTTTATATGTTTTTGTTTAGTGCTAAAGAAAAACTACTATAAGACTAATTCTCAAAATAAAGCAATATATGATATCAACTCTTATTACACTCAAGAATACTTAGATGAGATAGTAAGAGATCTCTTCCAACTTAATCAGAAATTATGTGATCAAAACCAATCTCAAAAATACAGCAGTGTTAAATTATTTTAAGGAAGAGCTTTAATCATCTTTTATGGTCCTACTCTACTTGAGGGATTAGTTTCTGCAATTGCGTGCAGAGTATACCCAATTCATAAAAAAAACTCATCACATTAACAAAAAAAACTCTCATCAATTTTTTCTAGGCCAAATGCTTTCAGGGGTCATTTAAGTTTTCAGTTTGTACCATATATGTTTTGCAATAAATAAGTCATTTAAGTGTTTAAAATGTTGCATCGTTACCCTTCTAATTAAAATGTTGATTTGACACAAAATAAATATATTTTCACATGACACATTTGTATATTAACGTGATTATTTGATTATTTCACATGACACATTTTTATCGCAAAAGCATTAGTTAAATTATACTTAAAAAATGAGAGAGTAACAATAAAATTAACATTAGACAAACAATAAATAAAATCTAAAGTTTTTATAAAAATGAAGAAAAAAATTAAATGTCAAGTATAATCATACAAGATAATATGAAATATATAGAATATAATGTAAATTTTTTTACAAGTAAACTAAGTAGCATAGTAGTAATGTACTGAAAATTTCTTTACCCACCACCCATAATTCTTCCCCCCCTAACTAACTTATTTGCCCTTAGGGGGTATTTAAGCAAAATTCGGGACGTAGATCCCGAAATGAGGTTCGGGATGTAGACCCCTAAACTTCACACAAACTTTAGGTGGGTATAGGCACCAATTTGGGATATAGATCTCAAAATGGTGGCTATATCTCCTAAAATTCCGCACAAAACTTCGGATTCTACATCCCGAACCTTATTACGAGATTTACGTCCCGAATTGAAGGATAATTTGAGGTTTTAGGGGAGTTATAGAGAATCATAGAGGGAGCGATATTGAAATTTTCCAATGTACTTCTACTATTAAGGATAGGTCCGAAGTTCAAAACTAACTCTTGTACAATTTTTTATTATTTTAAACAACATTTGCAAAAAATCCTTAAAAAAACGTGTTTTTGAAAGAAAAAAAATCAAACATTTGCAAAAAAAATAAAACAGGCTGATTTTAAGAAACCTTTGGTTCGCGCCCTGGTTCTATCCGGTTGGACTGTATGCCCAATCCAACTTCCGCTACCCTATTGATCAAACGGTCCGACCGTCCAATTCGGTTTTTAAAACACTGCTTTAAATACTTAAATGATCTATCTATTAAAAAAATAAAGAAAGAACCTAAGTACTAATTGGAAACTTAACTGAGTCTACAATGACTATGTCTCTGTTACTCATGCAGATGTTCTCCATCTGTTCAAATTGTGTTTGTAATTTGTACTTATCTTTTTTGGTACATAGTGTATTTTGATTATTTTTTTGTTGTCGAGATAAATCTCTATATTTTTTTCATAAATATTAAACCACTTTTTTTTAATAAGAACTTCATAAAATATATGTTTGATCCTACTTATAACTTATAAGAGAAGTAAAACTAAAGTAAAGTCAGGTCAAACGCACACTTAAACGTATTTTGCCTTTTTTCTAGATAAAACCCCCATTTTTTAAAAATAATACAAAAAATATACCCAAAAATTGAAAATGTCTCTAAGGCTCCGTTTGGTTAGAAGGAAAGAAAGTAGAAAGGAAGAAAAAAACAGAATTCGAGGGATGTATTTGGATTATAAAATAGTCTAAATACATGCATTAATTTCCGTGTTTTCTTTCTTTTCTACTTTTTTTTCTTCTAATCAAACGGACCTTAAACGATATATACACGAAAATTCTCATAAATAAAAAACGCGTATAGCAATATTCCGCGTCTGCTCTTTCTTTAACTCAACTTCATTCATCACCAACTCCATCAATTTTTCTCTTCTCTTCGTTCACTCCGTCGTCCATAAAATTCCAATTCTACCCCTACCTTCTTCTCAAATTTCCCATCTCATCCACAACCATGTACAGCAACGTACTCGTCAACTGCTCCAACTGCCACACACCTCTCCAAGTCCCTCCCGGCGCCGGATCAATCCGCTGCGCACTCTGCCAAGCTGTCACTCTTATTGGTGATCCACGCGCCCTCCCTCCTCATCAACCTTCACCTTCTCCTCACGCGCCGCCTCCTCCCGGTCCCGTTCCTATCCCTCACGGCGGCGGCCGTAAGAAGGCTGTGATCGTTGGAATCTCGTATAAATTCTCGCGTCATGAACTTAAGGGGTGTATTAATGATGCTAAATGCATGCGTTATCTTCTCATTAATAAGTATAGTTTTCCTGAATCTTCTATCATTATGCTTACTGGTATGTATGTTCCTCATCATCCTGTTTTGATTTTATTTTATTTTATTTTATTTGATCAATGCCTTCGAGAGAAAGTTATCGCTTTAGGGTCAGTTTGATTTGTAAAATAAAAATACTGAACATAAGGACATAACAAGTTCAATGTATTGAACAAATTTTACGATGTTTGGTAGAGAAAATGTTATTTTGGTGTTTTACTCCATTCAAAATCCTTGGTTTTTTGTTGGGTCATTTGACCTCCAGTTTGTCCAATCCCATAAACAGTTTGGAAATCAAACACGTACAACTGAAGTTGTTCTGTCCAGTCTTTTATTTTTTAGCAGATCAAATGCACCCTTAATGTTGGCGATTCTTGTTTTATGTTTTCAATGATTATTCATGTTTCTTTTGTTTGGGTAGTTAAGTTAAGTTACAACTTTACAATTTGATTAATTTGATTACAACTTTACAATTGAGTTTAAAGTTAAGTTATACTATGTTCGAATGAATGCTTCACATTTTGACCTTAAATGTGATTGTGGATACTATTTATTCGAGTAAATGTTCAATTTTGTACCGTCTCTGTGAGCATACCTCAATTGGTACTTGGTAGGAACGTTTGCAATATGCAGGATTGGGTTTCAACTTTGGATTCCCACATATTCACTTTAAGGGGTGAAATTCTGGCTACTAGGCTACTTGACAAAAAAATACTCGATTTGGTTCCTAAAATCATAAGACTATTTCAATATCCTTCTTCACATTGTCAAAATTCCTGGCATTATTAAATTAATGCTAGTATGTATAATGTGAATGTCGAATACCAATAGAGGGATTAACATCATTAAAAATTTCAATGTTCGTTTTGAAATATTAATAATGTGGGGACTAGGTTCTTATGGTCATACAATTTTACAGATCGAATTGTGTATTTATTCGTATTTATTTGTCTTGAGACAAAAGTGAGGCATCTTGTTTGAATAAAGAAAACTTTTTTTTTCATAAGAAACTTTGGAACTCAATATTGTCCCGTAGAAATAATGTTCACAAATAGACCTATCAATATTACCAACTCAGGACACATTAATTCCTAACAAAAATTTAATCATGCAAAACAGTCAATGATTGAAGGATTAATGTGGCTTGAATATATAATTATGAGAAATTATTTGTGGTCTTTATTCTGAGGGACTGAACTAGATTCCAAGAGACAAAAATGAATATTCACTCCTTTGATTTTGTAATATGAGGATTAGATGGCAATTTGTTTATCCTCTTTTGAATTTAAAAATGCAGAAGAAGAAGACCCTTATGGCCCGAAATTTCCAAACAAGCAAAACATCAGGATGGCAATGTTTTGGCTTGCACAAGGATGTCTACCTGGAGACTCCCTGGTTTTCCATTATTCTGGTCATGGATCGCAGCAAAGGAACTATAGTGGTGAAGAAGCTGATGGTTTTGATGAAACTATATGTCCTTTGGATTTTGAAACACAGGGTATGATAGTAGATGACGAGATCAATGCAACACTTGTAAGACCTCTTCCTCATGGGGTTAGGCTGCATGCACTGATTGATGCCTGCCATAGTGGCACTGTTATGGATTTGCCATTTCTTTGCAGAATGAACAGGTTACCTTCTTAAGATAGTGTATAGTTCTAATTGCACCTCTTAACTGTTAGGTTTATGTGTTTGTTGATTTTAGCATTATGATGTTCGATAAACAGTTCTTGACTATCCATTAACACTTTATCTAAATGAAAACATTAATGTTTTACTAAAAAATAAGTGATTTAAGTTTTCTATAATTGTGCTTGTGCAGTTGTGCCCATGATTGATCAATAACCAAACTTTTACTTCATGATAACATTTTTATTTATCAACTCACCATTTTGATTTTTAACGTTTTATAATGCCAAGAGGATCAACTCATCAACCATGCAATGACATGTTGCATGGTCTGATGGAAATATGCAAAACAAAATAAAACACCAATGACAGGGAACCAAGAGACCTAACAGGGTAGTAATGTCTGAAGGTTCTTAGAAGAAAAAAAAGAAACTGAAAGAAAATGTAGTGAAGTAGATGAGAGACTAAAGTATGTTATCTCAATTAGTATTGTTCATTCTGAATCTGATTAACTCTGAAGCAGGTTTCTTACATTTCTTGTATGACCATGCAATGATCTTTTACTACCCGTCTCTTATGATAAACTCTGAAGCAGGTTCCTTACATTTAAGTTAATCATTTCTATTAAACAGATTCATATCAGTGTTAATAAAGCTGAGCTTTAACCTGACACCCCCAACAAAGCTCATTATAAAGCTAAATACAAAGCAGTTGAGCATAACTGTGTATATCATGAAAGCACAGTGCTGTATTTTTTTGATCCGTGCATGTTCTCGATCATGGCGAGATTGTATGATCCCAATACGCCTACCCATAAAGTGAGTTATGCAGAGACCAGGTTGTTGAAACTTGAAACCTGAAAACCCATGCTTCGATTGATCCTAAAAGATGTTTTAGGACCAGGTTGTTTTAGTGTTTGTATTGATTTAAAGGTTTTTTTTCCTTATTTTTATTTGATTTATCAGCATTTATTCATTCAGAGAGGGAATTTATAATTGTTGGAGACTTGGGATGAAGACAACTGATGCATTATCTTATTTTCTTTTCTTTTTTATTCTTGGCATCATCTCACAAATATAGTTTTTGGTTCATTTGACTAGTAAATATATGTTTTAGTCTTTATGTACATAGAATATATTTAGTTCCCCTGATGTCTTGTATTCACTTTGTTTCCATTTGTTTTATAACAGTCGTGGACAATATGTATGGGAGGATCATCGCCCTAGGTCAGGTGTATGGAAGGGATCAAATGGTGGAGAAGTTATATGTTTTAGTGGATGTGATGATCATCAAACTTCTGCAGATACATCTGTAAGTTTCCGCACCTAGTTAGTTAGGCTAGGATGTGATGTGATATGTAAAAATAATAAATTTAAGAGCTCTGCAAAAGGCTAAACACAGAAATAACAATGCAAATAAAGGTAGGAGAGACGTGTATGGATTTTTCAAATTAACTACCCTTATGTGGGGACATACACGAATCCAAAGACAAACATAAGTGTGAATAATATAGAAACTTCATTCACCCCATGTCTTTTGCAGTGTATGCTGCTTGATACCACATAGGTATTCCCAATGCTTTGTTAGCATGTTGTATTGGGGTCTCACTTGATAACACATTACCATACAAAATATAGCATATGCATCAGCTACGTACTCGCCAGCACTATGTAGTTGAGATACATTGGTCCAACTCTCCTCTAAGTATTCCCAAGAGAAGGATTCTAACATACTAACATTTCCGACCTTTTCCTTGAAGACCCAAAGTCCTTTTTTTTTTAATGGCACCCAAAGTCCTTATTACCTGTCAATCTGTCATATTACGTCTCATGCCAATACAAGAGATTTTACATTTGGACATAACTTGAAAAAGTATAAAATAACTTTTTGCTTCTTTTTAAAAAAAAATCAAGTATACTTTGTGAATGACGGAAGGATGAAATGAATTTCTAATTTAGTGACACTTGTGGACGTGCAACTGATTTGGGAAATAAATTATTGCCTCAGCTGTTTTTATTTGTGTTGTTATTTATCTTTATTTATCCTTTTGTTTATTTATACACATTAAAATCTAACCTAACTAACTAACCTAAATCGATACATGCCTTAGCTGTTTTTATTTGTGTTGTTCTTTATCTTTATTTATCCTGTTGCTTATCTTTTATTTTTCTTTATTTATTTAGGCACTATCAAAAATTACATCAACTGGAGCCATGACATTTTGCTTCATCCAAGCTGTAGAGCGCTCTGGTCCAGGGGCTACATATGGTACAATTCTTACTTCAATGCGCAGTGCCATAAAAAATGCTGGCGGCAGTGGTAGTGGGGGTGGTGACGTAGTAACATCTCTTATATCCATGCTTTTGACTGGAGGTAGTCTTAGCGCTGGTGGTCTGAGACAGGTAATTATACAGTTTAAGTTGTCTAGTCATTGTGCACATCTCAAGTTTGAACTGTTTCCTTTCTATAAGATGCTCAATGATCTTAGCTCATAGTTTACCACTTAAGACAGTTCTTTACGAGTTTTGTGAGTATGGAGAGATTCTTAATTTTGAACTGACTTTTGCTATTTATTGTTTTCCCTTGTCCTTCCCTTTTGTTTCAACAGGAACCACAGTTAACAGCTTGCGAAGCATTTGATGTGTACAGAAAACCTTTCTCATTATGATGCTCAACATTCTTTGCTCTGCAATTTGATTGATTTCCTTGGTGCTGCCCCTGTACATGAATGTATTGATTATTAATATTAATATTACAGGTTAATGTATAATAAAGTAGGTGGGCTTCTAATTTATTCGGTTATCGTCAAGGACATGTTTGGTTGAATTTATGTCTGAATTTGAGACTGCATTTGTGCGTACTAATGAGTAGTTATCAGTATGATCCTTCTTTTATATTTTGCTAATTCGTCTCAGCTAACACCTTGATTTGAAGTTCACATTAAGGATGAGGGTCATAACCCTAGTACCAAATTAACTAATGATTTGTATTCTTTATATTCTACCTGTATTTGCAAATTACTGCAGTGCTTGAGTCTGTATGAAAGTAAAAAACAAGTTAAATTCCACTGCTGAATAGATTGTATTTGGCTAATGTGTTATTGTCCTCGGATATTAGCCTAAACATATGTTTGGTTTGGCGTAAGAGACACTGAACACACGTTCAACCAAGCTTTCTTCGTGATTTCACAGAAGCTAGAAAACTAAGTTTCTACTTAGATGCAGAAAGTTTGTTGTGATTTCGTATGAATGTAAAAACACCGCGTAACCAAAGAGGCACATCATTCTAACATAGTATGAGGAGCTACTACGAGTGTCTACTTATGTTGTTTAATTTCTTTTCTTTATGACGGATGTTGGGTTAGAATGAGTAGGATGACACACATATTTCGATGTGCCATTTTTTCTCTCTTGAGCGAACCGGCAACAAAGAAACCCAAAGGACTCTTCATGCTCGCTTGACCTCATGGTTCTCCCCTTTCACCTCCCTTGCATTGTCGTTCGCCGGGATGTCGATTTGTATCTAGTACCGGACGTGGAGACTATTTGTTCGGAGCTTCGTAGTCGGGAATTTATTTCCCCGCCCTGTGGGGATGGATGGTTCCCCTGCGGTCAATTCAGAGTGGAGATGGGGTAGGTCCCTCTGCCACCTCGAATTCTCCAACTCCAATCATATATATATATATATATATTATAGAAATTAATAATAATTAATATGTTAGAAAGATTATGATTATGTATGGTGGCAACCATTTCAATTGGATATTTATTTATTTATTACAAAAAGCAATATCAAGAAGTGCTTTTGCGTTTTTTTGGTTATTGATGTAAAATGTAATTTTATTTTTAAGACAAAATATGTATATTGTTATTTTTTTGGGTACAAATTATGTATATTGTTTTAGAAAGAAAAAAAAGGAAGAAATAACAAGATATTAATTTGGGGGATGGGGATCGAGGAAATAAAATCCGCACATTCACTGTCTCGTTGACATCCCTAGTCGTCCGACATTGTTCTTATCCACTAGTGACATTTTCATCATCGCCATTTTTAAATGAGTTTATTCGGTTTTTGGTTTAGACGGTTTGTTCAGTCGAATTACATTGTGTTAATAAGATGTAAAGAAGAAAAATCCAAGTTCAAAGAAGTGAAGAAATATATAGCAACATTCAATGAAAAGAAGGAACAAATCTTATATATATAATAAAGGGAAGCTCTTATTTGCTTATGTGGCAACCTAACAAAGCTCCTTATTTTTTCCTTTTTTCTAAGCTTTAGTTGGTGCTTATGTGTCATCTCTCATTGCATGTTAATATGTACTCTCTTTCTAATTAATATAGCATCCAATTGACTTCCTTACTTATGTAGAAACCTCTTCATTTTTTCATGCATTCAAATTCTACGTGCTCCTTTATATTTCCTTTCAAAATGTAACTACCAAACAATTATAAGAAGAAAGTTATAATGAGATGTGAAACGGTATCACCCTTTAATAACATTTTTATTGTGTACCACATTTGATTTTAGTTTAACTTTTAAATTTCTTGATAGCCTTTTAGTTCCAGCAAAAATTACAAACGTAAATTATAACTATATATACATGTCTAACTTCAGTGCATATGGTTATGAGATCAAAACTTCTATTTGAGAGAGATATGTTGTGTATGTAGTGCAATGTAGTGCAGGAGAATGAATATATTACCTCACAAATTTATTGTGTATTTTTGTTTTTTGATTCAACAGAGGTGAGACTAATGCAGTGTGATAACTCATGCATGTTTGATGTTAAAAATCATGTATGGATACAATATATATTAGCTTCCAATTAATATGATTCTCTCGATATAATTTTAATTTTTCTTTCATGCTTTTTTTAAATTTTAAATCTCAAATTAACATTGCTAACTTTTGTCTTTTTCTATATTTAATTAGATGTTTCAATGCAATCAAGGAGGTATATATTGCAAATTTTGCAGCCAGAGAGGCATATATTGCAAATTTTCAACATATAATGTGGATTGGAGGAGCATATACAACTTATTGTGAATGGAAGCAAGATCAACAATACAATATTTTAGCTACTGTTACAACTATAACTATAATCATGGGGTTATATGTACATACGTAAGGTTAGTGTTGGAGGTTTTTAATAACCATTTCCTTTAAAAGATGTAAGTAGGAGAAGGACAAGTAGATCGCTCAACCTTAGTGCCTATTAATAATAAAGTTTCTATTAACTATTTGATTTGTCCCCACACATATGCAACTAATTTAAAATCAATGACTGTAATTTTTTGTTTATGAATTGATCATTGCAAAATGAAACATTAATAATATTATTCATGTTTATCATTGTATTCTATGCTCTACTTTTGCTGATACATCATTCTAACAAAACTTTTCCCTTCTTAACTTTGCATTGGGATGATGTAGTATCTCTATAGAAACACCACATCTTCTATTAAAATTTTGGCACATTCTCTTGGTCTGCCTCTTTTAATAAATGCAACTCTCAAGAAAGTAGTATTGATACAAATCGAACGAGGTGCTAATTGAGTGAAATTAATCAACACATCATCAGCCCGTTAAAAAAATTGACACATCAACCTCACTAAAATCTAGAGGTGATCAAAGACCAATATTTTAATTAGGTTGTTAGTTGTGGTTATTTTAAATTCCAATGACTTAGAATTCCAACTAGATGTTATTGTTCATATAGTTCGAGACTTTATATTCCTATAATCGTATTGACATATATAAATACTAGCTTGCCAAGAAAAAGAAACTAAATCTCTAGCTAAAAATTTCTGACAAATAAAAAATAAGATATAATTTTACTAAGTGAATTTTTGAAAGAAAATCTTAAATTGCAATTAAGATAATTAGGATAATTTTAAAATAATTTCGAATAGTCTATATAAAATAATTTCGAATAATTTCTTTGAAGCATAATGTTATATCAACCCTTTATGTAAACAATGCTGCTATATACAGCGAATTATTTGTCCCGAAGTTGTCCCGAATAGCATAGGTGGCATATAGTTAGAACGTGGAGCATATGGGTGGGTCTCTTTTTCAACATATAAAAAAAATAATAAAAACCACTACAAATAAGTGTATTTGCTGCCGCCAATGTACTACCTTTACCCGCTAAATTTTAACCTAATGACAAATTGAAGAACCACAACCAATTCCTGCACAAATTCTTTCTATAATTTGTGCATTTGGTGTATATAAATTTTGATAAACTAAAGCGTAGATGAACAAACACAAATTCTTTCTAAAAATTGCACTAAGTGTAATGCTACTTTAGGAAGCAAAAATTGCACTACTAATACACAAACACACAAACAATCAGGAAATTCTATCACTGTGATAAAATAGGCTTCATCCCTATTTGAAGCATTTCATCAAACAGTTTCTCTTCTTGATAAATTTGACTGCAAAATTTCAAACAATCAAATTGACGGCAACCATGGCTTTGATGACAACCATAGCTTATTTTGAAAACGTTATCTCCAAATCCAGATGAACAAAATAACCACTAACGACGGCGACGAGGCGACGACGGCGACAACAGACACACAATCAATGAAGATGGAGGAACAGAGACACACACATAAACCATTTCTGTCTCGACAGCTTGATCACTACTTCAACCATTTCTACAAAATAAAGTAAAGAAGGAAGAAAAGAAGAAGAAGGGGAAAAAAAAAAAGCGAAGCAAACAGAGATAAAAGAAAAAAAACAGCTAAAAGTAAATTTGTTGAGTTTGCGCCAGAGAGAGACCGAAATTGAAGGAACACGTCATTCGGGAAAATATTGTGAGTGGTATTTTCGCTGTATATAGCATTATTCTTATGTAAAATCATTTTTTGTAAAAGATTTTTTTTTTGAGTCATTCTTGAGCATTATCTAATAGTCTATATAAAAAAACCAACTATACTCGAATTTTAAAGTCGCAACTTATTATCATATCTATTTTAAATTTATCTATATAAATAGTCATATAATTACAATAATAATTGTTTATAATAAACGAAAAAAATGATTTAAAAGTATCATATATATACTATAAGAAAAAGAAAAGGGTTTTGCATTCTTTTTTTATACTCAATAAGAGTATTGCATTCTAATAAGCGCAACTAAACTAAACTGAAAACAACAATAAAAATTATTAAATAAAAAAAAGACAAAATATAAGAGGATAAAAACCTAAAAAAAAAAATTAAGAGAGAGAGAGAGAGAGAGAATAAGAATTAAGCATAAAAAAATAAGATAAAAATATTATGATCAATAAAATATGGGATATAATTCTACTAAACGATTGTTTGAGAATAAACTTTAAAAGAAATGAATAATAAAATATTGGTGAATAATTTTATGAGAATAAGATGAAAGGATAGAGAAAAATCATCAATTTCAGAATTCGTTGATGCTTATACGTCAAAATAAATTTTAAAAATTGTTGAAACTGTAGATATTAAAACATATTTACATATATTTATCAAATATAATCAAACACATATATTTATACATATTTACATGCAATTAAAATTTACTAAAAATTCCAAAATTATTAATTTGATTTAAATAATAATGTAATTATATTTTATTGAAATAACTACATATTTTAAAGTGTTAAAATAATGTTTATGTTCGACTCAAAAAACAATTTGTGAGATATTTGTAAAAATAAGATGACATATATATTTAAATTAAAGAAAATAGTAAGGTGATATGTTAAATGTTAAATTCTTCTAAAATAATAAACTATATAAACTAAATATTTAAGTAAATATTATTAAATAAGAGAGACACAAATTAACAATAAATTTGTAGGTACAAACCTCACTAAGTAAAAGATAAACAAACAAAGAAAAAAAATACCAAGCAAAGAAAAATGCAAACTAAACAATATAGACTAAAAAACTCAGGACTATTTGTCAAGATTCACTAAGTGAATATGTGAGAAGAAACTTCAAAGAATGAGAGAGGCATAAGTAAATAAGTTATTTTTTACCTTAAGAGAGTAAACAGTTACACTTTTTAACGTAATTTTTTCAAAAATGAGATCCCATGAAAAAAAAGTCAAAAGCCACCATTAGTTATCTATCACATTTTTATAAGTTTTATCGAATATTATAAGAAATCTATCACATTAAAATATAAATAAAACTACAACATAAATCAATAAAAAAAATTCAAATTTCTAAACAACTTCTTATTTATTTTTTACATATAATAATATTACATATGTAATTATATTTACCAGTTATTATTTTTTATTTATAAAAATATTTTAATTATATAGTTTTATCAAATCCTTACACTTTACTCACTTTAAAGATCCAAATCCTTTTTTTTTGTTTTAATATTTTTGAGATTTATTAAGTTATTTTGAAAAAAGACAAATAAATAAATAACTTTGCAAATGTAATTTTGACAAGTAAATCATTTTTATTTGTATCAACTTCACACTGGAAAAATTAAATTAACTAAATATTATACTCTTTAAATATTTAAAATGAAACTCTATTTTTACGTAACAAATATTCAATACATCTGTCAAATTTAAAATGAAACTCTATTTTTAACGTAACAAATGTAAATTGAATATATTATATTCTTTAATTCAAGAACAAAATAAAAAAACGTAAATAAAATGAGTATTGTAATATACTAACAACTAATATTGCTTATAAAAAAAATACTTACTTTAAATATTTTTAATTTCTCCCATTTTTAAGAAATCAAATATCCAACAATATTTTGATCAAAAATAAAATATCAAACATTTTTAACAATCACATTTTACTTATCACAATCACATTTTAAAAATAATAAATAAAAATATTTTTGATTTAGCAATGTGATTATCATAAATATTATTTTTCATTCTATAATTTAATCGAGTTTGTAACAAACAACCTCTTAATCTACTATTATTTAAAAGAGAAGTTTATATACAAGAGAAATTTATATAATCATTTTTGTTATATCGAAGGAACCTTCAATTAATGTTTTAGGATTTGACTTTTCTAAAGTAAATAATTCACTTTTAGAGTGAAAAGTAGATAATTTTTATTGTTGATTTATAAATTAATAGTAGATATAATATGTACATCATAAAAATATCACGAGAATCATAAGAGTTGTTACAATCATCACAATTTTAGATTTTCTCACTATACACTTTACTCACTTTAGAGATCTAAATCCATTCTTTAAAAATACTTTTAAGATTTTATTAAATCATTTTTAAAAATATAACAAATATATAAATAACTTCGCAAATATAATCTTGACAAGCCAATCTTTTTAATTTGTATAAACTTCACATTGAAAAAATTAAATTAACTAAATATTGTACTCTTTAAATATTTAAAATGAAACTCTATTTTTAACATAACAAATATTCAATACATGTGTCAAATTTAAGTAAATTGAATATATTATAATATTTACTTCAAGAACAAAATAAATAAATAAAACTAAATAAACTGAATACTACATACTTTGTATATTTTTAAAATTTCTCTCATTTTTAAGATAGCAACAATCAACATTATTTTGGTCAAAAATAAAATATTAAATATTTTTAATAATCACATTTTAAAAACAATAATAAAAAATATTTTTCATTTAGAAATGTAATTATACTTATCACAATTATTATTTTTCATTTATAAAAATATTTTAATTATATAATTTAATCAAATTGCGCGGGTTTATTTCTAGTATCCAAAAATAAAAAGCTTCAAACTTTCAATATAAACAAAATATAAACAAGTACAACCTCAAGACTATGTGTCTATGTATATTGTAATAGAGTAAGGATCCATTGACACCAACTACTTTACTTAAGACAATAACAATTACTACATATTCATCACATCACTTAGGAGAATACCCCACCCTTTGAAATTCAAATAAAAAATTAACATTAACATGCTCATACAATTTGGTCGGTTTCGGTTTCTTGGTTAATTTTAAAATCCAATTTCGACCATTGCTATCCAAACAGATCCGAAAATTATCAGCTGACAATCCGACGGTATGCCTTGTCAGCCCATAATCCGGTATTTATGATAAATTTTTTTGCGTTCGGACTGAGTTCGATTTCTTTGTCCACCCTTGTATTCATACCAATTTGTCCTTTTTTTTTCGTTTATTCGAGCTTTCTTGTACCTTACTCAAATGTACATAGGCAATAATAGCTGCTTAAGATTCTTATCAACATTTAGTCAAAAAGAAAAAAAGATTCTTATTAAAATACCCCCTCCTTCCTAAAATAATTGACATAGTTGATCATTATGCATTATTCACATAATTTACTTTGACCTTATATTTTTACTAATATGTAAATGTAAATATTAGCTTATAAGATATTGTTTGATTTTCCTCGATTAATATTTGCAACATATAAATTTTATAATTTTTAAATATAGATAATTAAATATATTAACGATCAAAATTGTGCATTAACAAATGTGAACTGGTCAACTATGCCAATTATTTTGGGACGGAAGGAGCATCATCTATTGATGTTTTATTAATATTTGTTTAAGCTTTTTTTAAAATCATTTAGGTACACATAATATACAAGTTTTTTTTTTTTAAGATTTTGGAAAGAAAAAATGTAATCTATTTTGTATATGTTTCAAATTATAAAAAGAGATTTGAAATTTTTTCTCTTCTACTAAAAAGGTTTTTTTTAAAATTCAATTAAAATAATTTTTCAGTTTCAGTATAATTTTTTTAACAAAATCATTTTAGATAAAGATTAGTTACAAACGTACTAATTTTCGTACTAAATAGCAAACCTCTTCTATCACTTCACCTAACTACCTCACTAACCACCAATTCAATCTTATAATTCAATGAGTTGCTAAAACATTAGAAGGTTTCTTAGAAAGATAAAGAAAAAAAAACTCCAGACCCCTTTAAAGGTGAATAAGTGGCGTACTAGAGTTCGAACCCTGTCCCAACACATACGTATAATATGTCCGCTAAACTCACGGGACCCAGAAGTAGTCTATTTAATAATAGAAGATAATGCAACTGAAAATTAACTGCATAAAACTTTTACTCCATGAACTTTTTTTTTTCTTCTAAAACTACGATCAAAATATTAAGGCGATCACTATATTAATGCCTATAAAATGTAACCGATTTATCTATCAAACTAATTCATATAGCATAGATACTCTTAAGCTCATGAACAGGAAACTAGTAAATACATAATCAGCAGCTAGCATAAAATAAAGTTATGTTTGCCTATATACATATTTTGATTAAATTATAGAAACCTTTTGTATACATACTGATGTTGCAAATCAATAAGTCATTATCCTTTCATTGAGAATTCAATGATACATTACTGTTTTAGAAAAAAATCAATCCCACATGAAAACATTATGTATCTCAGTCTTAACTGTACCTTTCATAACTGTAGTGAAGATATTATTTAAACAGAAATCCAAGGATAAAATTCTCCCCACCACTGACTGCTCCTAAAGATAAAAGTATTTTTGCAAACTCGAGTATTCTAAAAGCACTACGACAAAAACAAAATATAACCATTTATATCTCTTAAAGAAAATTTTCTAGCTTCCGGGATTTAATAGGTTCTGGTGGCCGGAATGTCTGCAATTGCAAGTTGGAGCTTGTCTGGATCTCATTCAAGAAGGCACCACCCTTCTCTGTTTGTATCACTTCCAAGGTGCTTCCAAGAATGTCAGCTGCAAGTCCAATTTCTATGAGGCTCCCTGATTCCACTCTGCCGTCGCGTATTAACTGCCCAATCCCTTTCAAAGAGGCTACATGTTCTATTATAGCTTTGGCAAAAATGCGGCCAAGAAACTCAGGTGCTTTTGGGGCATCCGTAACCACATCTTCCAAAGTATTCAGAACAGATTCAAACCTAGCAACAATTTCAAATTTTTTTGTTAAATCACAACTCACAAGACAGATTTCTATGACTAGTCAGGCATGTTATCAAATAAATTATACCCTTGGATGAGCTGGGCTTGACTTAAGGTATCACCATGAGATTTCACAAGGTCGATCAGCAGTTTCGCCAAAAGATCTCTCTCTTTGTCCTTTCTCTCAAATGAATCTATGACCCAGAGAGAAACCATGGAAGGATGAAAGCTTGGAGAATTCAGATCTTTGACGCACAAAACAACTTCGTTCACATCTCTAGCACTGAATTGCATAACTTACAGTCAGATCATTATATGAAAAGACAAGAGAACTGGAAAATAAATCATCACAGTAACAGTACACAAATTAGAAAACTAGTGTGTGAAATGCTAAAAGTGACAATAGCTAAAAGTGTGTCAATTAATAGGAAATAAAAGTAGGGAGAAACTTAACCCCAATGGTTTTGTCATTTTCATTTTTGACATTGTTGATAAACTAATACAGGGAAGATAATGTCTCCATATGCCATTCTCAAACAACAGGGTTCCAAAGGGGGTGTTGTATTGAAAGGAACCAAAATTAACAGAGAATATAAAATAGTGTTATTGATTGCATAACTATAGTCTATAGATGGATCGTGTTTGCACTAGCAGAAGCACATTCCATTTGTACTATGCCAAAATGAAAATAAATTGCTAAACTTTGAAACATGGAAAGTCAGACACAAAGTAGCTTCAAAGCAGCACGCCTCACCCACTAGTCTAATCTAGTGCATGTCCAAAACAAAAAAAAAACAAACATAATTTCGGAATGGCAACTTGAGGACTGATCTTGAAGCATAAAAGGGACTAAATCAACTAAAACACAATCTCTTAGCTTCAGGGTCTTTTTTTCTGTTGATGTGTCATACTAATTTCGACAATCAATGCTCTTCTTAAATAGTATCAGATGTGTTGATGTTATAGGAGTTAGTCTTTTAAAATTTAGGTATAGATGAGGAAGTTGAATTGTCTGAATAATAAAATTATATTGAAACAATATAGCCAATTTGTTAAAAATTAATCTTGCAAAGAGTAAAGCTCTAATCCTTATATATACTAACATTAGACTCTTAATCTCGTCAACTTATGCAATAATTCATGAAATGTGACCAAATATAGATACAAATTTTGATGTACAACCTAAGTTCCCTAAATTCTCTAAGATACAATTTAGATATTATAACATATTTTCATATACTATAACAAGATGAATGCTATAACCCCAAGGTATTAACCACACTGCTTAGCATTCCATAAAAATGAAACAGCAATGTATAATATATGAGTAATGCATCTAGGCAATAAGATAAACTATATTATTTGTTTTCAATGGGGACATGCTCAGCATACCAAGGATTATACTTTAAAATGATAAATGGCAAACTAGAAATCACGCTTTTCTGAAAAACATAATTGGCACAAGCTTACACATAGGGAATAGAAAACATGTGAAGAGTGTATGGTACCTATAGTATTCTGTAATTGTGGCCATGGACATGTTCTGTAGTTTCTCTTCAGACAAACCCTTTTCTGAAGAGGTATTCTTGGAGAGTTCTGTCTCTTGTGCTCGGGAAGTAGGTGAATTTACAACAGATCTATCAAGTAACCTATCTGCATTTCCCAAATCCCTATTACTGTAATTAATACTTTGCTCTGAAGCACTTGATTGATCATCAGCAGTTGGAGCAGCAAATCTATTCGGAACATATCGTGGCGTGAGGTCCTCCCTAGGGCTGTATGAAGTGCGCTCTGGTAAATTACTGTAACCATTAGGACCAGCAAAACTTGTAACGGCAGGTGCACCTCTACTGGACATTCCTCTAGCCAGACCACCTTGGGGTCCCAAGGTTATTGACTCATCACCTAAAGATCTTTGAGGCAAGGGAATAGATGGTGTCCTAGTCTCATAAGATTGCCTTTCATACCCACGAACATCTTGAGAACCATACCCACGAATTTGACTAGGCAATCCACCCATCTGAGCATTAGGAGGGGATAACATAGATGAACCTCTTGAACCAAAATCTATAGGGGTCCTTCTTGGTGTACTAATACCCATACCACGACCCAGCCTACCAGCTTGGGATTGCCTCTCTTGGGAAGCATCTCGGTGCACCTCTTCAATCTTTTTTGGACCTTCAACTTTTCTCCTTTGTTGCCATCTATTCTTTCTCAAATCAATGGTATCCTTCAACATGAACCTCAGCCTAGAAGATAAATTCATGTTGTTCGATAATAATTTAATCCTTTCAAAATATACATCCATATGTTCCTTGGCTTTGGGGTGGTCAATCATCTCCCCAATAGTACTCATCAGTTTGCACAAAGCTTCAATATCTTCTTCATCCGGATTCTGACACTGACCCAGTAACTTTTTTATGCACTCATGCATTATCCTCTCTGTCAGCATTCTCTTCTTATATAGTTCTCCAATTAACCTGATATTACCCAACATTCGCCTTCTAGCCTTGGACCGTTTAGCTTCTCTTTCCTCATCAGACTGTTTCACCTCACCCTCATCAGCTTTATTAGCTTCTTCTTGCTCTCTTTCACCCCTCTCAAATTCTTCCTGGCACTTGTTTAACAATAACCTCTTAAATGTTATTTTATCATTGTCTTGACTGAGATCAGGCAACGCAGCTGCCAGATGAAAACAGAAATTCGCATACATTTCACAGAAGGTGGGTTCCATCAAAGCCTTCTCAAAGATTTGTGAGATGACACCAGTGAGAGTGACTACATTGTCAATATTAACTGCTTTAACCTGCTCAAAAAGTTTCTCGAAATTCTGAGGAGTTAACTTGTTCAATATACCTTTCAACTGCCTCTGCTTCGCCTGTTCCTCATCCGTCACTTTACCCACTTCATACTTCTTCTCAGCTTTGTGCATCGTCTGCAAAGGAGATTGAGAAGGAGATGGAATTAAACCCCTCTGCTGGAAATTAGCAGCACGCAGCCACCTTTCCCCATCAGGGCTATTTCTTGGCATTCCTCCCTGATTAACCACGGGTTGCATTGGCCCAGAAAGAATCCCTCCACCATATTGCCCAGTTCCCTGTACACGTGGATTTCTTAAAACACCAAAACTGCCTCCTTGTCCAGGCCGGGTTCCTGTATTACCTCCATTAACATCCAAATGCATATCAAAATGTAAAGGACCAGAAGCTTTACTCCATTTATCTGTCTTTCTTCCAGGAGAAGGATGTGAGTCGCGTTCATTAACATGTGAAGCAATCAAAGATGCAGCTATGTCTACCGTGATTTCAAACCCTTTGGGAAGAACAGAGCATTGCTCTGCAAACTTTAAAAGGAAATCTCGAGAGTACTTTTTGTCAGTAACTGCACTTCTGTTGCTGTCCTGTTGAGTTTTATTATCTGATACTTCTAACTTAGGCGTGGACATATCAGCGGCATCCTCCCAGTCCTCAAGATCAACCTTAGTCTGCCCACCTTTTTCATTTGCAATAGAAGCTGGCTGAGCATCATCCATAGGAAGCTGTTTCAAATTTCCAGAAGTAGAAACATTTTCTGAACTTGCAACAGCTTCTTTCTTTTCCTCAGGTTCCTTATATGCGTTATACAGATCAGCTGTTGACCCAGAAGCATCTGCTTTCATAAGAAGCTCCTTGCGTTTCTTTTTCCCCTTTGATGTACCTAACACCTTATTTGGCTCTAAAATTGGAACAGATGCTGAGCCAGAAGATTGATGATCTGATGTGCCATAATTTGTAGAAGTGGCTTCACAATTACCTACACCGTCGTTTCTGCTTAAAGATGCATCTTTAGAATCCAGTGCAGAAGTAGACAAGCCTAAATTATCAGCCATCGTGTCGCAATCTGTGCTGCAACTTGCAGATTCAGTTTCGTCCTGTCCTTGCAGCCCAGTCGTCAAAGTTACAACACCAGTGCTTAGCTCTGAAGCACCTTTCTTGAGGTGGCTAAATTCTTCGCCGTCATCATTGACTTTTTTACTTATCTGCAGAGTTGAAATTTCACTTTTATCACCGACTAGTTCGTTCTTCCTCAGCTGTTTATCCTCTCGGGATAATACATATAACTCATCACTCTTATGATTGTTCAAACTATCCACAGTTTGAGTAACAGATCCTTCAGCTGAAGTACTAGCAGACAACTGTGTAGAACATGTAGTCTTCGCTTCAACAGAAGAAGGCATGCTCTCACTGGTAGCTGAAAATGTGCCAGAAGCTATTGCTAATATATCTTCATTGGTGGTTGCTGCGGAATCGGGTGTTTTAGTTCCTACAACTTCAGAAGCTACAGAGCTACTACCATCAACAACTAGGGAAGGTTCATTAGCCACAGCAGAAGATTGTACCGCCACCTGTGAGGGAAAAAATGAAAAAAGAACATTCACGTGACTTGAAACATACTGAGATCATTTTAGGAAAAGGGTTTTTGAATAACTATCACTTTTGTACCTGATGCTGCAATTGACCTTTCTTCTGCAGTTTCTTCTGATTATCCTTCAAAGAATTTGATCTACTAAGAGATTCCTTGATTCCGCCTTCATTAAGAGCAGAAACAGAATTATCGCTAAAAGCAGTTGAAGAAGGCAACAAGGATGCTGATGTAAGCTTCTCAGCAGAAGCAGATGCAGAAGCAGATTGTTGGGAAGAGATTTCAGAACAAGTTTCATGCTCTTTTGGTGGCACCAAAGAGTAAACATCACTAGATGTTACTGAGGAACTAGAAGATCCACCCTCTGGAGCATAAAAATTACTGGAATTGGCAAATGATGAGTCAACAACACCAGACCCACCACTTGGCTTTATAGATACAGAAGATACTCCTAAAAGAGTTGACGAAATTGAATTAGGCATATCACAGGAAAATTCTAGGTTACGCGGTTCAACAATGCTAGGAATAGAAGTGACAACTTCATTGCCAAGCGGGGAATTATTCGATGATAAATTAGTGAACCCAACATTTTGTGAATCATGGCTCGCAGCATTATTAATACTTGGTCGCTGAGCGTTAGCATGAGAAGCAGCAAATGGCTGGACAGATGGAGATTGAGAAGGCATACTGGAATGAGACCTAGCATCTGATGACCCACCATCATTTGCTCTTTTATCAAGTTTAAGTTCTTCGTGGGTATCAGGGTGAGTTATTTTCACAGGAGTAGTTTTACGAGGTCTAGCAAATTTTTCTCCTTGCTGTGGGGAATATTGTGGGTTGATGCCCATACCCATGTTGCCAAAATGATGGGGAAATTGATGACCAATTTGAGGAACGTATCCTATATTTTGGCCTTGATGCATAATTCCTTGAGGATGCATGGGATGAGGTTGAAGACTTGGAAAAAATACCTGTTGTTGCACTTGTGCAACATTTCCAATTGGAAAAGGCATTGGTAAAGGCCTCTGAAGAGGTGCTGTTGACATGCCATGAGATTGAATTTGTGGATTAGCAGCACCAAAGTGCACGGGTGCCTGTGACTGGTGATATTGCATTGGCATTGACATTCCAGTTAGAGGGATAACAGAAGGATTCTGCATCAGGCTTGCTGGGGGTAAATGTGACACTTGAGCATCCTTTTTTGCCCTTGTACCACTGTCAGTGTGAGTCTCCCCAGCCTTAGATTGGTTGGCAACACCTGTATCCTTTTTCGCTGGCAGCTGCTTTGGTACAGTAGGTGTTGGCACAGAAGGCACAGGCCTTAGAGAATCACGACGAGCCTGAAAGTTATGAAAGTAGACACAATATTAGATACTTGATAGCTAGGAAAACAAGCAGATTACATCAACTTCAACAAGACTAATTAAAAAGATATAGATTTACTCCTTTATCAGCTTCTATTACAGAAAAAGGATATCCTAAATAGCGTCAGAACTAGTGACCATCAATTACATCCTCTTTCCTTCTAAAGTATATGGCAGTGGTGGAAGATGTATATTCTAGACTGTTGTATAAATAAAAAGGAGATAAAAGGGGGAAAAAGAGAATAAATAGCACACCTGATCACGCTTCTGCTCAACTAAATTAGGAGGAGCTGAGTTTGTGCGAGCAGGAATCTGAATATATTATAACAGAGCATTATCAACTCCCCCTAAATCCAGGCATAATGTAATACAAAAATTCAGTTGCATGTTAAGTAATTGCAGATGAGAAACTTACCGTCATCACATTCACAGTGCCAGGACTAATAGATCCAAATTGGAAAGGGAATGCTTTGGATGCATCTCCTGGGAAAGATAGCAACATTCAGATCATTCTCACAAGTAATAAGTAAGAAAAAGTTATATTTCAGCTATAATCTTATACAAGAATTAGGAAACCAAAAATCTTATTGCACATCCTATGTGCTACATAAAAACCTACATGAGTTGTAATAACATACCCTTATCAGGTGTTGTAGGTGCTGCTGAATCAGAACTCACGGAGGGAGGTTGAGAAATAGGAGCTTTAGGAACAACTCTGGTAATCCTCTGTGTAGCCGATGATTCGGACGGCTTGGCAGTTGCATTTGTAACCGATGCATCAGACCCTCCTGTGACACAACATAGATTAGTATCGTCCACAAAAGACAATGAGTGAATCACATTTTACCCAAAACTAAATTTCCATATGTAAAAACCAACAGGTTCTTCCATTATAAAATGGAATGCACGAAATTCTAACATAACTAAGATGAAAGAAACTATTCTCAGGTCTAAGCTTACCATGAAATTGCGGCTGTACATGGGAACCATTCAGTGTTGCTCGGACTGCAGAAGCATAATTCAACTCGGCTGAATTCACCTGGGTAGGGTTTACCCTAGATGGTCCACCTTGTGCATGATTATTAGACTTCTTGTTAAAACTAACAAAAGCAACAATAAATATCAATAAAAATGGAGGAAAAAAGAAAATTTATAATCTATACGTATAGATAAAGGAGGGTTACCAAGTTTGGTGCTTTTTCTTCCAATTTCACCCTTTACTTACAATTTTATCCCTCATTACTCAATAAAATAACTAGATAATTTAAATATATATACTTATATAGGGTCCGTTTGATCTGCAAAATATAAATACTGGACAAAACAAGACAGAACAACACACGACAAACATTTAATGTATTGAACAAATTTTGTCTTGTAAGATGTTTGGTGGAGAAAATTGTGCTGAGGACAAAAAATTGTCTTGTGGTTCAGTGGGGGACAAGAATATAGTATGTTTTTATCCAGTCCAGAAACAGTTTTAAAATCAAACACAGGACAGCTGAAGTTGTCATGTCCAATCGCTCATTTTTTAGCACATCAAACGCACCCATAGGTGTAACTTTAAAAGTGATTATGATAAAAGTCAGACGATTCTAATCACCACATGTTATGATTGATTGACAATGTAAAAGCACAATACACTAACAATGTATTACCTCCGCCCCAATATATAAGACCTATTTTGACTAAATGACACTATTCACTTATCTTGTTTTAACCGTATTTTTTTCATAATTTATAGATGTAAATATTAGCATATAAGATATTGTTTGATTAATATTTTCAAGATATCAAATTTCTATAATTTTACTAATACACATATAAAGATATTAGTGATCAAAATTGTGTATTAACAAACTTGCAGTGGTCAAAATGAGTCTTATATTTTGGGACGGAGGTAGTATATGAATTACCCTTCATTTAAACTATTTTATCAATAACTGTATCTTGTTTTACCCAAAAAAAATCACTAAATTTTTATTTAACAACTAAGCAATTTTCAATAACAAAAACATGAATTTGAAAACCCTAAAAAACTGACCTCCGAGAAGAGGAGAGTGAGGGTGAAGGCACGGCCGCGCCGGTGCTGGCCTTAACGTATGAACCACCGGTGTTACCCCGCTGCTGATTAAAGCTGGTTGATCGACCGGTTCGTCGGTACGCAGTGTCGTTCTTATCGGACTTTGATTGATTGAAGGACATAAATTCCAACTCTTAATTCCTCAAAAACAAAATTTGCGAAACCAAAAAAAAAAGAAAAAAAAAAGAGGGTTTTCCCCTCAATTTTCCCTGCAAAAAACCAATGAATCCATATGAAATTCAATATAAATCCATTGATCAAAATTCACATATACATATGGTGAATTAAAAACACAGATTAATAGTACAAACAATGAATGAGTAGAGTGAAGAGTTTGATGTGTGTGAAATTAGGGTTTATAGTAATTGGCGGTAGGTTTACAGTTGAGTGTGAGAGAGTACCTGAGACGACAAGAGAGAACGATGAATAGAGATTTTGATGAAAGAGAGAAAAAGTGAGAAAAGTGTTTGGTGGGAGAAGAAGAGAACGTTTTAACAAAAAATTAAAATTAATTTAAGGTTTAATTATTTTTTAATTAAATTAAATCTTTTTTAATCTTTTTTTAATCTTTTTTAATCTTATAAATATCTTTTTCATTCAAGGGTGATCCGTTATAATTTTATTTTATTTATACCTATATAAAGAGTATACACTATTTTGGTATGACCTATTTTTATTCCTATTTTATTCTTAATTTCTAATTTCAAATTATTCTCATAACAATCAAATTTGAAGAAATCATCAACAAAAAAAAATCAAATTTAAATATAAAATAATAAAAAATATGTATCACACAAACGGGTACGTTGATATCACACAAACTGGCACGGAACGTGCCCGTTTGGCCCGCTAGTGTCTATAAATTAGAAACGTTGCACGCGTTTGTTTAAAAATTTTGTTTGTTAAAAATAACAATAACAATTTTAATTATTTTTTTGAAGCAATGTTTATTGGTTAGTTGTTTTATTTTATTCTCTTAATAGTGTGATTAATAAAATTGTTTGATAATTTTTTATCAAAAATTTCGTTGATTAGTTGTTTTCTCAAAAATGTTATGTTGATTTACCCTTTTGTTTTAAAATTGAATTTTTTTTTGCGTCCCTATAAATTACACAATTATCATGCTCGCTATTTAGACAGCGAACATGATATTCGCAACTTACGGTATGAATCAAGCATTTTATAGTGTTTAACCAACTGATGTCTCTTACATTATGAAGAACATGTTTGCCCTCTATAGGACGAATGGTTCCGATAAGCAAAATAACAGCATTATAAATAACACATTACATTAGACATGGTTCATATATAATACATAGTTTAATAGTTTTATTGATTTTCATAAGACATAAAAATGACATTTTACAATATAGTATTAGACAGAAAAATTACATTACAAAAAAAATATTGTGCATAAATTTAATCGTTTACACCAAAGATCTCCTCACTGACTATGCAATTCAGGAAGCTTGTTTCAAACCACACTTCGCCTCTACTCCTCCAACCCCATCTGATTACTCATATCGTTCTCAAATAGGACACATAAAGTCCCTCACCGATTACCATATTGTTCTAAAATAAACCGTGATCACAAAAGAACATCGATAAGTCTGATATGAGTAATCGCGAATGGGCTATGTGGCCGATAAGACGAAACAAACAAAATTAAGACAACTAAGAGATCGAAAGAAATGTATAGATTGAGAGAATGAGAGATTGCATGAAAAACTTTTGACACAAAATGTCTCAATTTATAGAATTTTTTATGCATTCTCATTGGCTGATGCATAGGCACAACCTCTCACGTGGTAAATGACAATTGGCCACGTGGCAATCAATTTGACCACAAGGGAGACTGAAATTATTACTGCCGACCAATTCGCTCTGTAAGTTGCGAGCGGTGTAATTGCTCGCTGATCGACGATTTGTGTATCAAAAATATTTTAATGACCGCAAGTGCACAGTCTCGTCGTTGAGTTTTAAAAGATATCGAACAACAAAGACCAACAGTCGAACTACCGTATTTCTGTCGTTACTGTGTAAATCTAAGGCTATTGAATATTAGGATTTGTTTAGAATTTTAGAAATTAAAGTAATTAAATTAAATAATAAAAGCGGGATATCGGTATGTAATTAATTAACCTTCGGGAATTTAATAAATTAATAGCGCGCTAAAAAGTGTTTATTTTTCAGAAGAACTTTCTCAATTTAAAGGTTTAAACCTCACACTCTCGTTTTGTTGATAAAAACCATACTTTCTAGACTAGGAGTTTTACTGTCACTTTTCTACCACCTTAGTTTCGAAAGTATATTTTGAAAATCAATAAGTCCTAATTAATTCTAACGTGGCTCTCGCTCGTTCAAAAATTAATATCAAGTTTCTACTATCTAGTTAAAATCTCAAACTCTCGCTCTATTGATTTTAACCTTAATTGCTTTATTTTACTTTCGTTCAAAAGCATAGGAGTTTTAAAATTAGAAACCCGAATCAGAAAAATAGTTTAGTATGTGCGCGCACTACATCATCATTAAATCCCCTTCGGAGAATTAAATTACATACCGATATCTAGAAATTTAGCTAGACATGGTAAAAGAAAGAAATAAATAAAAACAGTAAATTAAATAAAGTATAATAAATAAATAATTAAATAAATGCATAAAAAAACCTGGAAATAAATGCTGAATAAACTTGACTGAAATAATCGGTACAGAATTCTTGACAGGAAAGTGAAAACAAAATTGAAAACGGATTCCCGATGTGGCGTTTAAGTTTAAGGCGTTTAAGTTTCTGAAATTGAGCCTTCTATTTATAGAAGAATAAGGCGTTTAAGTTTCTGAAATTGAGCCCTCTATTTATAGAAGAATGTTTGCTCGTACGATCTAAAAATATAGGAAGAGATATGCTTCCTTCAGATTATCCAATTGTTGTACGATTAGGAGGACAAAACGGATCAGACGAATACTTGCTCCCCACGTTGCGCAAAAATCAGTTTCACTGGTTTTGGGCTTGGTGGCGCCCGCCACCAATTCTGTGGCGCCCGCCACAAGCTTCTGGGGGGCATTTGCCCCTTTTTGCTGGGCTCCTTTGGTGGGCTGCGCGAATCTGTGCTTTGCACCCGCCTTTTTGCTGCGTTTTTGGCCCTTTTTGCTCAATTCTCTTCTCCGACCTATTTTATTTGACAAAACTGAAAACAAAACAAATACCAACATAAAAAGACATAAATGAAATAAAAACATATGAAAATGCAACTAAAGTTCACATAAACTAAGCTAAAAATACGATATGATTTCGTGTCATCACTCGCATTTTCCACTATGAACGGTTCTCTGACAGAGGTTCTATGGTAGTGTGGAAAATGTTAATACATTAGAAAAAAATGAATGTTTTATTAATACATTAGACATAAATGTTACATCATTTTACATTTCTACTAATTTCAAATTAAGTGCTAGATAAGAAAACTTATTAGGCATTGTGTTCAACTTGCTCGGGATAGTCATGATTTTCACGCAATTGACACTTTAGGATGGGTTGGAGCTTGGAATCCATAGTTTGTATCAATAGTTTTCATGCACAGAAGCAGGTTGCCAATACTGGCCAGCTTCCCCCCTGGTTATTCCCCATCTTCAAGATGAGTTTTACACCCAATTTGATTACTCATATTGTTCTCAAGTATTGCTTTCAACCCACTTCCATGACACTACCTACCTTTTACTCATGTGGCATTAACTATTCAATACAAGCAGACAAAAGGACTGCCTTTGGAGTCTCGTGTCATTCGCTTAGTCGGCGAACGACATAAGCGTTCATTCTTAACACGGTGAACACACATGTCAGCATAAAGTATAATGCAAGTGTTTTTACAAATTGAGTACAAGGAAGAACTGAGTAGAGGTGTACAATAGGGAAGTCAACAACCACATCTTCAAGGTCCACACCCACATATTCAAGGTGTTAAATGTGCAAGGTTTAAGTTTCACACTTTGTTGAGGAAGCTCCAATATTGAGTTTGGATTCTATAGATTGTATCCATAGCTTCCAATCACGGGAGGAGGATGAGGACGCTGGTCAGCCTCTCACAAGACTCCTCCCCACATTCAATATGTTTTGCATCCACTTTGATTACTCATATCGTTTTCAAATAGGACTTAAAAAGTCCATCATCGTTTACAACACCGTTCTAAACCTTGATCACAAAAGAACATCGATAAGAACAGTATGAGTAATCGATGATGAAATATGTGTCTGTTTACAAAAAAATTTCACAAACTAACACAAGCAAAGATAGAAATAAAAATGAGAGAATGAGGTGTGATGAGAAAAAATTAACATATGTCTCTTATTTATAGAGAGAAAATAACAATTGGCCACGTGGAAACTAATTTTGACTGCACCAGAGACTTAATTTTTTACTGCCGACATGTTCGCTACTTACAAAGCGGACGACGTTCGCTATGCAACCAGCGAACTGTAGGTTGTCAGTTTTTGTCATTTTACACACCCGCTGTTTACATAGCAAATAGAGTAAAAATGAAAAGTCAGGGGGGCGGTATTCAGACGGGCAATGTGAAAAGAATTTTCCCTAAAATTTGTCTTTAGTTTTCTTAAAAGCAATTTTTTTTTGAACTCATAAGCTAAAGGCTAGAAGGCACATTTAAATACCAATAATATAAAAACTATGTTTAATTTAGATATTTAAATAATTTAATTAATCATAATTTTTATCTTTATATATTTATCTCTTATTTTTAAATGTTGTTAGTTTAGCAACAATTAAACCATAAAGTTTTCCCTCCTAAACACTCTTAATTACTTCATTAAGTTATTGGCATAAAATAAATAGAGAAGTATAAAATTGTATGTAGCCATATTTCTCCTTAAAAATAATAAAATAAGAAGCAACTTTTTCATCTCTCAATACATTCATAATACATCCATGCCTCATTCAAACTCCTGCTACTAATTTTTGTTGACTAATTCAACATAAAAATAAAATAAAATAGTTCATCTTCCTCTGACTCATAGCTCTCTCTCTCTCTCTCTCTTTCTCTCTCTCCCTCATCTTACTTATTTGCAACTTATTCCTCTTTCCAGACTCATCTTCACCTCTCTCTTTTCTCACTGAACTCACCTCACCCTCTTCCTCCAAAATATGTTTCCTTCTCCATAAAACTTGAGATCGACGGCCAAAAACTCCAATTCTATTTTTATTTTTTTTCAATATGAACCGATTTCTCTTTCTCTTTTAGCGCTCTAAAACAAATAAATTTTATACATGGTATTCAGAGTTTTTTTTATTCAAACATCATTTTGCCATGTTGGTCGATGAGATGTTACAAATTCTTGAAGCCATTGTAATTGTTTTGAAGTGATTTTATTACTCTGAGACCACCTGTGTTGGGTTGGTATGTTGAATAAAACCTTTTATAAGCAGACGAAAAATGGTGTTCTTCTTGATTTTGAGTTTGGATAGAATTTTTGATGTCTACTAATTGAGGGAGTTTACAGGCTGTTAAATCTATTGTGCATAAGAAGGGGAAAAAAATGGATACAAGTTGAACAACCATGGCAAAATGAGTGTGAGAGAGAAGGAAGAGTGCTAAAAATAAATTTAGAAAAGAAAAATTATTAATCTTGAGAAGTAAATTACATTCGTGTCCCTTAGATTTTGCTTTTTTAATAACAAAAAAGTTGGTCTTTTTGTCCAAATAACAAGGTCTTGCTTGCTAAATTGACCTTCACAAAAAGGTGTGGGTCTATTATATCAAAACTCATATCTAAATCATTCAAAAATAAAAAAGACTACAACTATATTTGGTTCCACTATTTCTTAATTGATCTAAATATGATCTGTTGATAATAATTAAATTTTTTTAAGGCCCTAAAGACACATGATAAGCAATTTAAAGTTGTATCTACGATTTTTCAATTTTATCTTTTAATTTTATATTTTCATGTTTATTATCATTATAATATATCTGTTTTGCCTCTTTTTATTGTTGATAAATTCTTACACCTTTTTAATATTATTTATTTAGGGCCTGTTTGGTGCGCATAATAAAAAGACATGATAGGATGAAATTATGTTATTCTACTTAAATATTTTGTTTGGGTGCACCAACATAATAGGATAAATTAAACTTATTGTTAATCCTACCTAATTGACTCTTTGTTATTTTAATTCTTATTTTAAGATAAGTTACAAACCTGATAACATAATTATCCCACTCATGATTCATTCTTATCCTGCCACAATTATATGAAATTAGTTAAATATTAGTATTTTTTAATTAATATCAATTAATCAATAAAAATAAATAATTAAGTATATGTTTTTTTTAAATAATATATTTATTCTTTAAGGATAATTTGGTTATTTAAATATAATACATATTTTATCATGTCAATATGAAGTGTGCATCAAACATGTCATAAAAAAAATGTTATTTTTTTTATCATGTGTACACCAAACTCATGACAAGATAATATTTATTATGTTAATATCCTATCATATTCTTATCCATCTATTAATGTTCCATTTATTTTACTCCTACTACCTTGGTAATCATATATATATATATATGTAAAGAAGATACATATGAAAATCCGATAATACCCCAGCCTAAAAAATTGACACCTCTCCTTTTTCAGTAAAAAAAAGTCTTTTCACTCTTGCTTTGTCCTTTTTATTCTTATAATAATCACAAATCTTCTACCATACATTTTTCACTCTATCCCACTTATTCTCTCTCTTACTTTCTTTCCATTCAAAATTCAAACCTCAATTTTTTTATCTCTCTTCTTTTCACTTCTCTCTCACTCACACTTCCAACCTCACAATTTTTTTTTTCTCTCTCTCTTTCTCTCTCACGGTTTCATTCTCTCTCAAATTCTCTCACCATTCTTTCTCTCCATTTTTCTCATCTTCTTCCTCTTATCCTCAATTTTTTTATCTTTCTTCTTTTCACTTCTCTCACACTCACATTTCCAACCTCACAATTTTTTTTTCTCTCTCTCTCTTTTTCTCTCTCACGGTTTTATTCTCTCTCAAATTCATTCACTATTCTTTCTCTCCATTTTTCTCATCTTCTTCCTCTTATCCTCATTTAGGTATCTTCTTCTTCCATTTTTTTAAAAATCATTGATACAAATAGTTTTCACAATATTAATTTTCTTTATGTTTATTGATTGTAGGTGTTCAAGAAGATGATCTAAACTTCAAAAAAGTAAGAAATTATTAAAGGAGAAAGAAGAGATCTAAAGTTGTGAGTTTTTTTCTTCTTCTATTTATTTTAGTTTCTTGCTTTTTTTTTTTTTTGGTTTTTTTCATGTTTGTTTAGATTTAGAGATTTTTTTAATAAGGGTTGTTTTTTGTTTATATTTTTTATTAACAAAAATAATATTTTTTTTTTAATTATTTAATTTTTGATTTAGGGTTCTATTGATAGTTTATGTTATATTTCAATGATTTGTTTTTTTAATAGGATAAATTAAACTTATTGTTAATCCTACCTAATTGACTCTTTGTTATTTTAATTCTTATTTTAAGATAAGTTACAAACCTGATAACATAATTATCCCACTCATGATTCATTCTTATCCTGCCACAATTATATGAAACTAGTTACAGGACCCGTGCAATGCACGGGAACCATAAAGAAAGTCGTTTGTTGCTTTTTTTAATTGATATGATATTTGTAAAATTATATTGAAATAAGATGGCATAAAAGAATGACTTCTAAAAATTATGATTATATAAATATACTTTTTAAGTGTTGTTATTTATAAATATACATATAGTCACCTAAAAACTATGCACAATTAACAAATGCCTTCAATAAATTATATATAAGTGTACCATTAAGCAAACTATATAAAGATGATCAAATTAAAAACATTACATTAACAATTCATATCAAACATTAGTAAATCTTGACAATATAATTGTTCAAATTTTAGAATTTTACTTGTCCACATTAAATAATAAGTCTAATAGTATTACACAATAAATAAAACAATCATCAAATTCATTCATTAAGAGAACCACGCCTGATAACTTAGACCTCCAAACACTGTGGAGGAATTGATACAAATAAACACCAATTTGTCTTCAATTTTCAGTTTTGCATCCTTAACAAATTCATATAAATCTTTCTCAATGTATATAGTTGGAGTTGAATTTTTGTTATTTCTCAGTATTTTACATTCATAATTTTTGCTGATAGTTTTAATAACAAATTAGTATAACTTAAATGTTGTTAATATAGGATAATTATACTAATTTGTTTTTTGTTGAATTACCAATCAACATAACAAATATAAAAAATAATGTCATTTACAAATTTAAAGTATTAAATTGTATTATTTTATAATTAGGTAAATAAAATTTATATGTAACATCTTATGATAAGTTTCCTATATTTTTTTGAGGCAAACTAAAAATTATCCTAATAAATAGTTTAAAAAAATTAATATGCATCCCTTCAAGTAATATCCCGTGAATTTGGGAGGCCGGTTGAAAAATGATTATTTTTAATATGTAGGGACGGATGCAGGTAGGGGTGTGTGGGCATATGCCTTGCCTGCACAAAAAAATTTAGAATTTTATTTTAGTATATATATTGTATGATATAACTTCATATTTTGACCACTTGCCTACACTAATCACATAACTTTTCTCTCTAAATTTATATATCATTACAAATTTATATATGTGGTGCCTCACTAATCAAAATTCCTGGATCCGTCATTGTTAATACGTAATAAAGATTTATGTGTAGCACCTCCCAATAGTCTCCTGTGTTTTTAGAAATATTATATTTTACAAAATTATCTTAATGAATGAGTAAACAAAAATTTACATGTATCACCTTCCGGTAAACCCCCCGTGTTTGTGTTCGGTGATTTTTCTAATTTATCTTAATGATCAATTTTATTATATATTTTAGTATGTAATAAGAGCAGATTGGTCACTTTATTATATATTTTAGGTGTTCGGTGATCGGTGATTTTTCTAATTTATCTTAATGATCAATTTTGTTATATAGTTTAGTATATTAAGAGCATTGATGTGATTTTAATCTTAATATTTGACCTTTTATAATATCATTTATAAGTATATTTAAATAATTTAAGAATTATCATCAATATATTTTTAAGCATACACATAATATTGTGTTATCAATTATTCCATAATTGTAAAAATAACATATAATTAGAATAGTTTGGTGGTGAAGTTATTCTAAGAAAGAAAAGAAGAAATAAATCTAGTGTTGAGAGACTATAGTGAAAGTGTGTTCTTCATTTAATCTAGTAGTTAAAAACCATTTCCCATGTCAAACTCAGTTTCGCATTTTGTCTTTACATACACAATGGATGATTTAGCCAATTGTTAAACATCATCACAACACTTATAGCAGATTCTTTTTTTTTTTTTTGTTATTAGCCAACAAATTCTATTCTATCTATTATAGATGACAGTTCTCAAACTTAGCAGTCCATAAAGTATAAAAATAAGATTACAATAAAAATAAAAATTACATAGGAAAAGAAGAAGGAAGAAAAGCATCAAAATTACAAATTAACAACTCAATAAAGATTCAATACAATAGCTATTATTCATCTGAAGGACTATCTTTTAAAACCCCATCTTCACAACCAAACTTTAATCTTGAAAATTATATTTTAATCTCCAATCACATAATTCAATACAATAGCTATTATTCAAAGCCAAACATGAAGCTATGAAACTTGCCAATTGCATTAATGCCACAAAACTAAGCAAAGACCACCATAAAAGGAATACTAATCTCTCAAACTATTTGTTGCCACTGATCAACATAACTCCAAGCAAATTAATAAATCTACTAATTAATAACACTATAGTTTAACTCTAAATCAAAATAACCTAAGCAAGTACACCTTTCGAAAAACAATCAAAACTTGGACAATGATATATGGGTCAAACAATAATATTTCTTCCAATCTTTTGGTTGATTGCACTAACGTGTGACCCATCCTAAATAATGACTCTATATATATTTACATTCTCTCACCATATTAGTAATCATTGTAAAAGTTGATAGACACTTTGTGAACTCTTTAGCATTACCAAACATTGGTGCTAATTTGGGATTGCACCATAAAACATTCTAATGAAGAAGAAAAATTATCTCCTATTTGTCCTCCTTCAATGTCATTTCTTCATCTGCATATATATTCTTCTCCTATTTGTCCTTTAAAAAGAAAAACAAAAATCTGTTGAATAAAATGCTTTAGTAATAAGAAAGTCTATTTGAAACACCTTAAAACAAAATTAAACACCTCAAAACATAACACTATAAAAATGAAATACTTTAGAAACATCTTTAAATATAAATGCACAAAGTTTGTAAGAGACATTATTTTAAATATTAGTTTAACTCTTAACATGTGCATATATCAGAAGGCTATGCAAATCCATATGATTTGCTTTTATTTATTCATGATTCAATTAATAAACCAAACTAAGCACAGATAGATTTGAGCATTTTCAAATTGAAGTTGAAAAAGAAAAAATTCATCACTCACAATCTGATCATTCCATATACATATAAAGCAAATATATTAGACAACTGATGACATAAAATAAATAAACAAAATATTCAAGAAGCAAGATGACATAAAATAGAAATATAGGTGCAATCTAATTAGACAGTCTGATCAAATTCCAGAAACAAGCGCTAACCCTTATGACTTAAAATATAACTAAAAATGAAGCGATGCAAAAAACACATATCTAGGTTTCAAATCATATATATATATATATATATATATATAGTGGACAAATTGACCATATAACACTTACTATTAAGAACTGATAATGAAATCATATAACTTGCAAGCATAATCATATTTACATGTTTCAAATACTGTTGGCAACCAAAAAAATTATGTCTGAACCATGATCTGTTTCAAAAAGCCAACTGATATAAGACCAAATGTTAGCTTTAAAGAAATTGTGCTGCCATCATTCAACTCGAAACATGATGCTTGTTAATAGAAGATTGAAACTTATCAAATGCAACAAATTAAAAAACTAACAAAAGAAGGCCACAAAGAACAAAGTTGATGCAGATGACAAACTTACTCACCATAATACATGTACTCAAAGGAAACATGAGATGCTTACATGCTTGGTTAAAATTTCTAATCTTGTTATTACAATATATTTAGTAAAATAAATCAAATCAAATCCATATTATCAAGATAAAATCAAGTAATTTCAAATGTTTGTAATATATACATTTGTCACATCCTAACCAAATAAAGAATTTAAGCATAAAAATGAAGGTTGAATACTTACTCATGATGGTGGGGAAACAAAGTCCCATAAATGCATAAATCTTCAATCCATTGCACTTAAAATTCATAACCATTTGAAGTTTTGATTTGATGAGTCCTAAAGAAAAAAAATGTGACTTATTAGTGCAAAGAAGTATAAATAAATAAATAAATTAAATCTCATCACTGTGGGTAAAACGAATAAAATGAAGAATTAATGAAAACATGTTACAAATCAATCAAACAATAAGCACTACCCTCTCATCCAAATTACTCAATCACGTTGACTAAATTTATTCAGTTAATATAAAACTGGAGTAATCACACTGTTGTAGCACCCCCAACCAATTACTATAAAAAAGTTATTTTTTGATAAGCCAAAACCATCTAAAAAGGGTTAATGGGTCAAAAGACTCAAAATTGAGAAACAAAACAAAATAAAATTGGAAGCTTAACGATGTACAAAAGTATGCTTAATTACCATGATAATAGGTAAAACTGTATAAAATTAGACTAAGTGATTTACATAATAACATTATCAAAAAAAGTAAAAATGCAACAAAAAAAAAGAGTTCACCCTATACTTAGGAGTAAGCAGTTTGTTATTTACTGAATTGTTGGCAACATGAGGTAGTGTTAATATTTTAGGAGTAAGCAGTTTGTTTGTTTTGAATAAAAACTGTTTTCTCTATTCATTCACATCCTTGAACATATTCTCCTATTTTGCTTCTCTGTTTTCATTTTCTAGTTCTCAACAATAAACATTAAAACCAACAAAACCAAAACTCTATAAAAAAAATCACAAATAATAACACATATTAAATATTAGGATTCATAAAATAAGAAAATACCTTTAGTGAAACTGGTGTCAAAAACCTGAAAAGATAGATAGCAACATAGCATCTATGAGATTGGTATTGGTATCAGAATCAAATCAAACAAATAATCACAGACAACGCTTAATCTAAACTTTTTAGCTTTCATGTAAATCGATCAAGTGCACATATACTTTTTCATATTCAAAACACTAATTCAACCAAATATTTTTCATATAAAAATAGTTTGACAACAAACTAAAACATGAAAAGATAAATTGAGAGAGAGAGAGAGAGAGAGAGAGAGAGCAACATCATAGAGGCACAAACAACACTAAACATTGCAAATTTTGTAAGGAATACATAACCCTAATTTGTGTGCCTTAACAAACTCTAAAACATTCAACAAAAGAATCAAAATCAGAATATGAAATCAAATTGAAAAGAACTGAAGTAGTGCAGCGTGAGAAGGGGAGAAACCGAAAGGAGTGAACTTACCCGATCAAACTTTAAATTGTGAACCTGAACAAACAATAAAACATTCACAAAATAAATTAGAAATCAAATCAAATTATTAAATAAGGGAGAGAGAAGCAAGTTGAAACCTTTCTACTTGATGAAGCTGAAGAAGCCACGAAGGATGTTGACGGAGGAGATGAAGGAACCAGGAAGAGAGAGAGAGATGCTGAAAGGAGTGTGGGAAGGAGAGAAAGATTGTAAATAGAGAGTTGAAAAATAAATTTTGGGGGCAATTTGAAATTTGAAATCATGTTCTTCTTTGCACTGCAGCATCTTTGGCGCAGAGGAAACAGGGAAGATGGAGTATGATATGTTGCTATCCTTCTAACTTCTGTGTTTGTTTTTAGTGAAGCAACTTTTGACTTTTGTGTGTTTTTCAAACAGCATCTTTTGTCTCAAATGAGCTCTTGAGTCTGGTCTTTAGAATAAAACAGCTGGCCCATTTGAATCAAATTGGTTTGTTCAATAGAGAGAAATAATCAATGCTAGAAATGGTAAAAAATTTGTCATTTTTCAAATGTTACAATTTTAGGTGGATGGCCTTATAAATTGACACGTGTAAAAAATATCCATAAGTGCTAATTCACAGTCTAGTATATGGTGTGAATTAATTTGAATTTGAAATGAATGCTAAATTTGGCTAAATTTTTGGCTTTATTTAAATGTTAACTAATGAGGTGTTATGCTTAAAAAATTGACATGTGTACACTAGTATTAAGATTAAGATTAGTTAAATATTAGTATTTTTTAATTTTTTAATTAATTTCAATTAATCAATAAAAATAAATAATTAAATATATGTTTTTTTTTTAAATAATATATTTATTCTTTAAGGATAATTTGGTTATTTAAATATAATACATATTTTATCATGTCAATATGAAGTGTGCATCAAACATGTCATAAAAAAAATGTTATTTTTTTTATCATGTGTACACCAAACTCATGACAAGATAATATTTATTATGTTAATATCCTATCATATTCTTATCCATCTTCTTATCATATCTTATTTATACTTTATCCAACGCACCAAACAAGCCCTAATATAAAATAATATATTGTTACAATTATCATCTTATAAGACCTGTGCATTACAGGGTGAAAGTCTAGTTCTTAACTAAGTTTGCAGCTACTTAAGTAAACCCTAAACAAGCAAAATTGGCGGTAATCTTTATCTTTATTGACAACAAAATACAATTAACACACATGTTGTCTTATATAGTCTATATAATAGGATAGGATAATCTAAACTTTGAGATAAAGTTTATCAAACGGCAAGCGAATATGGTTGCGCACACTCTTACTAGGGAGGTTATTTCTTGATCTCGTTGCTGTAGTTTTTTTTCGTTACCTCCTTGTTTTTCGTCTTTGATTTATAATGAAATGAGTTAAGCCTTTGAAAAAAAAATAGGATATGATAATTAATGTTCCATTTATTTTACTCCTACCACCTTGGTAATCATATATATTATATATTATATGTAAAGAAGATACATATGAAAATCCGATAATACCCCAGCCTAAAAAATTGACACCTCTTCTTTTTCAGTAAAAAAAGTCTTTTCACTCTTGCTTTGTCCTTTTTATTCTTATAATTATAATAATCACAAATATTCTACCATACCTTTTTCACTATATCCCACTTATTCTCTCTCTTACTTTCTTTCCATTCAAAATTCAAACCTCAATTTTTTTATCTCTCTTCTTTTCACTTCTCTCTCACTCACACTTGCAACCTCACAATTTTTTTTCTCTCTCTCTCTTTCTCTCTCACGGTTTCATTCTCTCTCAAATACTCTCACCATTCTTTCTCTCCATTTTTCTCATCTTCTTCCTCTTATCCTCAATTTTTTTTATCTTTCTTCTTTTCACTTCTCTCACACTCACATTTCCAACCTCACAATTTTTTTTCTCTCTCTCTTTTTCTCTCTCACGGTTTCATTCTCTCTCAAATTCATTCACTATTCTTTCTCTCCATTTTTCTCATCTTCTTCCTCTTATCCTCATTTAGGTATCTTCTTCTTCCATTTTTTTAAAAATCATTGATACAAATAGTTTTCACAATATTAATTTTCTTTATATTTATTGATTGTAGGTGTTCAAGAAAATGATCTAAACTTCAAAAAAGTAAGAAATTATCAAAGGAGAAAGAAGAGATCTAAAGTTGTGAGTTTTTTTCTTCTTCTATTTATTTTAGTTTCTTGCTTTTTTTTTTTTGGTTCTATTTGGTTTTTTTCATGTTTGTTTAGATTTGGAGATTTTTTTTAATAAGGGTTGTTTTTTGTTTATATTTTTTATTAACAAAAATAATATTTTTTTAATTATTTAATTTTTTGATTTAGGGTTCTATTGATAGTTTATGTTATATTTCAATGATTTGTTTTCTTAATAGATTTGATGGTTTGTGTTATGGCTTTTTACTTAGAGAAAAAAGCTCAAACAAGTGAGAACATACATGTAGTTATCAACATAGAAGATATCAATATCAAAAAGAAAACAAAAAAGGTTGAAACTTGATGAAAGAAAAGTGATGAACATTGTAAGGTAATGAACTTTATTGTATAAATATTTGATTTTTTCTCTTATTTGTAAGCTAATGAATATTGTTGTTGTTGTTGTTGTTGTTGTTGTTGTTGTAGTTTTGATTATCTTGATATGGTTGTTATAATACACAAAAATTTGATTGATTTTTTGTTTTTGGAGACATTGAAGTGTCAAATTTTGTATTTCTTTAACAAAAAAAATGTGAAAATAAAAAATAAACTTAAAAGATTGAAACTTGATGGAATAAAAGATTGAGTTTTTCTTTGGATTTGTTTTCAAATTGATGAAGTTGTTCTTATTGTTGAGGTTAAATTTAGATTATATAAAAGTTTGTACTATAGATTACTCTAAAGTGAAAATTCTTTTTTTCCTTTAATATGCATGCCACATGTTTGATAAAATGCTACAATGGATTATCAAGGTCATTGTCATCACAAAGTTGTGAGTTTTATGACTTACGGGGTTGTTCCAATTTTACTTCTACAATGATAAAAATTGTGTCTCAATGTTCAAAGTCATAATCTTTTCTTACGTTAACTCTATTGTCTTATTCACTTTATAATGTTATTTTTTTGTTATTGCTTTTAAATATCTCTACATTAAGTCATTGAACTCTACTCTTTTTATAATTGTTTCATGCTCATTTTTTTTGTTATTGCTTCATTTGATTTCTTATGGTTATTTGATGATTTGTGATATTTTTATTGTTTAGTGTTGTTGAAATTTATGGTTATGAATTTGTGTTTTTTTTTCCTCTCAATTTTTAAAGCTTTCTCTTCATTTCTAATGGTGATTTGATGATTTGTGGTTTTTTTTATTGTTTAGGGTTGTTGAAGAGAATAATTTGATACACTATCTATGCACACCAATAAAGAGGTAAAATTGCATTTTTTTTCTCATTCTCATATTAGTTTATAAAATTGAGAACCAATATTCTGTTTTTTGTTACCTATGGTGGATGTTTCAAGAGACACTAATTCAAATGTGGCTAAAGGTAACCAATAAAAATGGATTTTGTATTCAATTTTACATGTTCAAATTTAAAAAATATGTTCAATTATGCTATCTTAATCCTTTGAGTGTTTCAACATAAAATAATTTTAAGTTATTTTTTATGACTTTGTATGTTCAATTATATTCCTCTGTCTTTGTAACTTTTGGTTTTTTTTCTTCCTTCATATTATTGCTATACTACTTTCTATTTGTTTGCATATTGAAAGCCAGTAGTTCTTAGGTCTATTTGAATGCAAGAACCTATGTGAAAGTGAGCACTCACCAGGTGTTTGAGGAAATGTCTCAGTATGAAGAGCCTATGGGAATGGCTTTGTAGTCTTATTTTTGTGGTTTTATATAAATCATATTTACATATTTCATGATATGTATGAGAGATGCAAATTTCATTACTATATGTGTATGTAAGGTAAGCACATTTCTTTTTGGTGAAAATTAAGTCTTAAGCACATTACTTTTGGCATGTTTTTTACTACTAAGATTTGTTACTGTGACTTATTTGAAAGGTAGTTTATGATGAAAGGTAGTTTACTACAGGTTTTGTATTTTGTAACATAAAACTAGACCTGTGCAAATTTGATCTTACTCATTTCATTTGTTTGTCATTTTTATTTCTTAATTTGGTATTGCAGGTTTTTGTTATTTCAACAATGAGTTGGTTTGAATCTCTGTTTATTTGTTTAGGGAAATCAGTTTTGATTGTTGGATAACTTGGTTCCATAATTTTTGCTTGAGTTTCAATTTCAGTTTTTAATATAGCTTTTAGTTCAATTTTCTCAAAATCTTTTATCTAAGGATTCTTATACTTTGAGTTTGATTTTTTATTATCATTAAACTAACACTTCATTTTGATCATGACAGTACCCTGTATGTTTCTACCAGAATCACTATAGGAGCTGTGGTGATACTTTTTGTGACAAATGTACACATGGTTGAATTACTTTAACTACCGAAGAGAATGTTTAACCAGTACGAAGTTGCGACTGATGCATGGTATGTATGACAATTTTGTTAGTTTATTTATGAACCAAACATGGTATGTAAGACACTTTTCTAATATTAGTTTTTTTTTATCATTCCGTCAACACAAAATGATGAAATTTTGAATTATTGTGTTTGGTTATAATTGCACCACACTCTATTTACTTCAGATTCGTCTTTCACATGTTTTGGGTGAGATGACTTGGAATAACATGTTTTTGGTACAAAGAAGTATGTGTTTGATATATTGCTATGTCTATTTCTATGGAATTTTAAATAGGTTGAACTATTGCTAGAGTCACAGACTCACAATCGTTAGTGGTCTGTTTTTGTAAGTTGAAGATATTAGGTAGTTAAGATGTTTCCACTCTCTTTTGAGCACATGTATCATGGTCTTCTTTTCATAGTTTTTTGATATTGTTGTAGTTGGTAAATTTCAGTCTTCGATTATAACTCGCATCATATTTAGCTTTGTTTGTGTGAGCTTAATGGTAGTTATTGTATGATATTTCAAAATGTGATTGGATAATTTAAATAGAACTTTCAAGATTCAAGTTTTGATGTGAAGATGGAGTTTTAAAAGATAGAGTTTTTTCAATTTTATTTGTTTATTTTGTTATGTCCATTTTATATGGAGATATAAACTCTACTTTTGAACCAATTTCACATTCCTCTATATTACAAATTAAATTCAACTAGAGAGTTTCTCCTTACTATTTGGTTTGTTCTTAGAGTATCCTAGAAAACTAAGATTTTGGAGTTTGATCTACTGTAACCAAATTTTGTCATTGAAAATAGAAGTTGATATTCCATTTGTGGTGGTGCTTTAAGTTTATTTGCTAATTAAATTTTTTGAACAATTATTGAAACTATTTAGAGTTTAATGAGTAATGAAATTTACAGGTGGGACAAAATCTTTTAGGAAAGTAACATAGATTGGATTAGAGCTCATAGCAATATCAATTGTGTAGACATATGCACTGTAATTTATGGAAATTATGATAGGTAGATTGGAAATATATTGTAAACTTTATTCAAGTATAAAGGCCATATTTGAAGGGAGCGACTTGGTAAATTGAAGATTCAAAGTCTAATGTTTTTTAATTTGATTGGAAATATATCTCTTCATGAATGAATTTGATGGTTGTTCTATTTGTTGATGGTTGTTCTCTTTAATGTACTAATGTAGTATGGTTTGATCAAAGTTATCATTTGCATGAGTTTTATGTGTAATGTTATTAGACTTATTATTTAATGTGGACAACTAAATTTCTAAATTTTGAACAATTATGTTGCTTAAAAACACGGAGGGTTTATGGAATTTTATGTAATCTTCATGATACATTCTATGTTTGTGTATCTATTTCGGTTATTCATTAAACTCAATACTAATTTTCAATAATATTTAGAATTTGTCAAAAAGAAATTGAATATATAAAAAGTTATTCTGGTACATTGCAACCCAACTACTAAGAATGATTTCCCTTCTTATGTGTAAAAATAATCATTCTTACGTGTATCTATTTGATTTCCCTTTTTATTTAACTTTTTGATAAATTTTGTGTCTATATTTATACACATATATTAATAATGTTGCCTATTGTTTTATGCATATATTAATAAAATTGATTATTTTTCTATGATTTTTCCGTGTCTATATTTATACACATATTAACACGGGAAACTAAAATTTTTGATTGTTTCTTAAGGATCTATGTTTTTATTCATATATTAATAACATTGTCTATTCTTTTTTGTTATATTAGTGTTACATATTATATCAAGAATTATTATCAAAACCTGGGATACCAAGAATTTAAGCGTGTATATATATATATATATATATATATATATATATATATAAGAAATCATCACTTTTACAAAATTGCATCAAAGTTTTATGCGCTGAATAATATGTGCCGCTATTATTAAGTTTGAGACCTCAATTACTTCAATAACTAGAATAAGCCCAACTTCATACTCTATGCATCTTATACATAATTAAGGTACCATTACTTCTTTCATGCTATTAAATGAAGAAATTAATCTATCAAACTCTACAAAATCTTAATATGTTAAACTTTGTACTTAACACTATCTTATGAACCAAGAATTTATAGCATCAGCCTATTTAAAAGGTATAAAATAAAGAACTTTTATACTAATACCTTAATTAAACTATATTATATGGAAAATTCAATCTTTCATATAGTCACTTCATGCTACGTTCGCAAAGATATTCAAAACATCAAGAAAGATAAATAGTACATGCTTTATTATTAATTATTCACACAAAACTTGGGAACCACGAATTGCATGGTCTACATGCCACCAAATCCAAAAGTTGAATCTTACATCTACCCTAACTAAGTCACTTCTATTTTGGATTAAAGGACAAAATTGCTTTAGTGACTACTTCATAGACTTAATAAAATATGTTTAAGTTCACATAGTCACATTTTCAGTAATTGAAGCCATCTACCCTAAAATGATTACGGGAAACTAAATTTCCACTTACAACCTATAAAGTAGATACTTATTTTTCTACAACTCACACTTCTGAACATGGAGCGCATAGTGAGACCCAATGCGTATTCCCTAAACAAAATTGATGTCATAGTGTCTAATATATTAACTAAGTTAATGTCTTATTTGTGTGTTTTGCCAATTGTCTATTAACAGTTCTTATTTCATCATTTCAATTTAATCTTTAATTTTTTTGTTAAATACATTTGTTCATAATCTATTATTAATAATAAAATCTATAGAAATTACCATTATTAAATTAAAAGATCGCGCGCAGCGCGACCCCCATACGTATGCGCACGGGTACTGGACTAGTTCCTAATATTCCTATTCCACATGCTATAAGTAGATCGCATTTTTAATTATTTTAATTCAATTGTTCAATGCAATGTATTCCTATTTCATCTATTGTTGATTGCATATATCCATCTCTTTTAGATAACATGAAAGATCCATCGTCTTTTCAAGATAGAGCTATTTTAACTCCAAAAAAACTCTACTATTGATTTAATAAACGATTACATGTTGTCCTTGATATCTGGCGATGAAAATTTATATTTGAGTTATGATTTGTTTTTTTTTTCTTGATAAGTTTGAGTTATGATTTGTGATATTGGACCTAAAATTAAATTTAGAATAATAAAAATATATTACGAAATGTATCAAACAAATATATTAACAAGAATATAATAAAATAGAGATTAGAGATGGGTGAACTTATCTTCATATTTTGATGATTGATGTCGTCCACACAGTACCACGAAAGCTTGAAATCACGTCTTTCAAATATAATAAACCACATATTAACTTGAGGCATGACATAATCACTGACCTTAAGAATTTATCCGCCGCCTCAAGAGTTTATCCCCCAGGATTCAGCAGATTCTTCCCAAATATGAATCATATTAGAGGTAACATAACAACTTAAATTTGATAAACACAGAAGATGTAACTCAAGATGAACTCAATTTAGTATGATCTATAATAATTTGTGTTGAATACTTGGTATAGTGAAAAATGTGTTGCATACTTCATCCTCCAAGTGTGGACTTTAATAGTACTACTAATAAATTGTGGTTTATGAGCTATAACGTTTTTGCAATTATGTGCACTAATTGGCTATAAAAGTAGAGAATAAGTTCTTATTATTCAACTCCAAGTAACCGTTGAAAAAGAATGTCTGATCCACTGATAAAATTAATCACTCAATTTTGGACATGGAAGACAATAACTTTTGAAATACACTAAAAATATAGCAAGGATTTTCAACACTGGTTTGGATAGGTTAGATGATGTCTACACTCTTGAATTTCTGAACACAATTAATTGTTTTGGACTTCCAAATCACGTTTTAAAATTAAAAATTGGAGTTTCAGTCATGTTACTAAGAAATACAGATCAAGCTGTTTGATTATGCAATTGTACTTGGTTGATCATTGATCCATATTTCTCGGTAACATGGCTGATTTGATTAGGTTATTTTAAGTTTTATGCAAAATATGTATTCTAAATTGGTTGTTAACATTATTTTCAATTTGGGAACCAAATCATATTTTTGGATGGAGACCTTAGGACATTCTACAGAGAGTGATAATTGCCTCAATATTGCATAAACATCTAGCAAGGGCAAAGACTTTTGCATTTAGTAATCAAAATATTGAAAATAATACATTCTCTTTTTTTGCAAACTCCACAAAATTTCTGTTACTTTCTCACACACATCTACTTGTTGTTGCTTTCTCTTGGTCTTGAACACTAATGAAAATACAATTTAACACTACAACGATTGGCAAACAATTTCTACCATTGACAAGTAGGATTTTTTTTTCTTGGTAAAAAAAAAAAGTAGGATATTTTTTAATTTTGAATAGAAATCGACAAACGCCACCTGATTGCACACATCAGTGAGATTTTGAATTCAAATACCACCTAAGATTATCTTCTTAAACATAAAAATACATAAGAACAAAATTCAAACATAAATCATAACAAACTACTAAAAACGAAAAGAACATCAAATACAAACATAATTCAACACTGCTAAAAACGAAAAGAGCGAATCAGCATAAATCTTTCTTAGTAAACATAACAAACTACTTAGATGCTTCCAACTTTCAATAAGGCACTAAGGCACAAGTACTACGAATACTACACATTACTTCCAAGCAATGTGCTCCCAATCTTGTAATAAGAGTAAGCATTAACAGTAGCAAGCTTAGCAAGTTCTTCGTTATTTATATAGGACCAATTTAAATCCAAGCTTAAAGGCCTGTATTTACGAAGATCAAGTTTATTAACCACAAATGCAAGTTCATCAACTCCACAAAAACTTAAACGAGGAACTTTCATGAGTGTAGCAGCCAATGGTCCAAGTTCTACAGCATTTCTACATCCAATCCCATGATGTTTCTCCAATTTAACTAAATTGTCTTTAATGCCGCAACCCACAAAGGTAAAATTTGGCTGACGAAGAAAATTTTGCAGCGAAAGCGGAACCTTAAAATAATAACTATCCAGTCGGACAATTAGGCACGAATTTGAATTTCCATCAAAAAGTTGAATAGTTGCAGATTTGGTTTGGGGATTGGTTTCATCGTCATAATCATCATAGATAATAGGAAGCTGCTCGGTATCAAACCCAATGAGGCAATGACCCTCGTTCCATAATTATCTGTAGGGAGCAAGAAAGACGATATATGATCATCAATCACTTCCTTTTCGTTTGTAACGGTAGTTTTGATTTTAACTCCATTCAATTCAAATGATAGAACTGTGTTAACCATGATGTGCTCTTCTTCTTCATGAATAGAGACGCGATCACTATTTATATGGTGTTAGTGACCTTTGATTATAGTAGAATCTCAAAAGCTATGAAAGATTTGATGTAGAAAGGTGGATACTGATATTCCATCTCGTAAATTGCATTCATTCATTTTTATTTATTTTTTGTAATTCACGTTAATTCAAATTTGGTTGGGTAGGAAATGTATAACTTCCAATTGGGAATATGTGAAAATAAATATTCTCTCTATCTCAAATTTTACCGAAAAGTTCAGAAGTTTAATCTCAATTGTCGGAAAATATTACATATATCTCTAAATATAAGATCTTGTTTGACCACTGTAAGAACGCCAATGCACAATTTTGATCACTAATATCTTAAATTATCTAGTAGTAAAAATTATAAAAATTTGATATTTTGAAAATACTCATCAAAACAAATCAAACAAAATTTATATGCTAATATTTACATTTATATATTATTAAAAAAGGTATTTTCTTGTGTACCCCACAAAATTTAGGGGTATTTACCCCCAACGACTTAATTTTTTTTAAACCGATATAAATTTTTGTAAAATAAACTTTTGGATTAAAAGTTTATATCATATAGATCATGTGTGTAAAATTTTAGACAAATCTAAAATCATTTGAGCCTAGCTCAATTGGTAATGGACATTGCACATTTGTGCAGGGACCGGGGTTCGAACCCGGTATGCCCACTTATTCCCCTTTAAGGGATGAATTTCTAGCCGCTAGGCTACCTGACCAAAAAAAAAATCATTTGGATGTTGACGATCGAGGTTCAATCTTTGATCTCTCCACTTTGTGTGTGTGATTTTTATATAACTTTGTGATTTATTTTATTTACCAAAAAATAATTATACCTAAAAAACTATTATCAAAACTATTTTTTACTTATTATCATAAAATTGAATCTAAACTGCATTTAATTTTTTCTTTCTCCCATTTTATTAAACTAATGAAATCCTCCTCAACATATATAACCCCCTCCAATGGCAAGGCAATAAGCTAGCAAATGTCGAAAGGAACCAGTAAACACGCCTAACAACGACACTGCAAGTCCTGCCCTGTTGAGCCAACAAACTATATCGTTAATGAAGAAGGTTCCTAATTGCAGTGTTTAAACAATCAAACGAACATTCCAACACGACTCGGGAACAAGGGAAACAACAACAGGAGGGGCACATGAGATGAGCCCCCACCAAACCATTCTGATGAAGATAACGGTATGCAGTTGATCCCATCGTTCAAGTGGAAGGAATCTGAAAGAGATACAAGCCAATGGATGATAGTTTTGCCACTCCACTAAGGGTCCATTCTCAAGAAGAATCACTGACTGTCGCATTCCAAAATATTTAGAAAAACCCTCGATGTTGAACCTATGATAGGACAACAGACCTAGATCTTAAGATAGCAATGTAAAGATATAATGTATAGTATGTGAACAGCAAGACAAATTGAAATATGATATGTTTATTGTGTATTGCTTTTTGTTGATCCTTTACATGGTATATATAATACATATACAAGAATGTTCTACACTAATTCTAGCACATGACAGACGTGATCCACAATCAGTGGGATCTTATTTTATTCTATGCACAATGGAATCAAGGTAACATAGGAAAGTAATTATATACACATATTTACAATAATGTATAGGAGATATTTCCTAATACTCCCCCTCAAGTTGGTCAGTGAATATCGTGAAGTCCCAACTTGTTGCGCAATGTCACAAATTGATCTTTTCCCAAAGCTTTTGTAAACACATCTGCTAACTGGAACCATGTTGGCACATAAGAAGGATTGATCACCCTGGCTTGTAGTTTTTCCCGTACTATATGACAATCTATTTCAATATGTTTTGTACGTTCATGAAATACAGGATTAGCTGCAATGTGTAGAACTGCCTGGTTGTCACTAAATAATGGTGTTGGAGCATCTTGTGGGACTTTTAAATCTTGTAGTATGAACCGCAGCCAGGTCAACTCCAAACATGCATTAGCCATTGCGCGATATTCAGACTCATCTGATGATCTAGAGACAACAACTTGCTTCTTAGATTTCCATGAGATGAGAGAATTTCCAAGGAAAAGACAAAATCCTGTAACGGATCTTCTAGTGGCATGACAACCTCCCCAATCTGAATCATTAAAGGCCTTTAAGGTAAGGTCATTAGTAGATGAAAATAGCAAGCCCTGTCTAGGTGTGCCTTTGATGTATTTGAGGACTCTCAATGCAGCATCCCAATGAGGCTTTCTTGGCTCACGCATGAATTGACTTAATGTTTGGACAGAATATACAATGTCAGGTCTTGTGGGAGTAAGGTAAATTAGCCTACCAACAAGCCTTCTATATTTGGTTGGATCATTTAGTGATACTCTATTTGTGGGAGTTAGTTTCAAATTTTGTTCCATTGGAAATTTATCTGGGCGAGCGCATGTCAGCCCTAAATCTTGTAAAATGTCTAGAGCATATTTTCTTTGAGACATGAAGATGCCTTTCTTGGAACGAGAAAATTCAATGCCCAAAAAATATTTCAAATCTCCAAGATCTTTGATACGGAAACGCTTAAGGAGAAACACTTTTAAGTTTTTCATTTCTTGAAGATCGTTTCCCGTGAGAAGTATATCATCAACATAAATAAGAACTGTTGTGAATGAAGTACCTTGAGATTTGGTAAAAAGGGAGTAATTGACTTTTGATTGTTGATAACCAGTCTTTTGAATGGCTTTAGAAAAAGTAGAGAATCAATTTCTTGATGCTTGTTTCAGTCCATAGAGTGACTTATTGAGCTAACATACAACATTCTCCCCCTGTCGGCGAAGACCAGGTGAAGCTTCCATGTACACTAACTCATCCAAATTGCCATGAAGAAAGGTGTTTTGAACATCTAATTGGTGTATGAACCAGTTATGAGCAGCTGCAACAGTGAGAAGGCAGCGAAGAGTAGTGACCTTGGCAGTGGGGGAAATGGTTTCTTGATAGTCAATGCCTTTGACTTGAGTGTATCCCTTAGCAACAAGGCGTGCCTTGTAGCGTTCTATCATGCCATCAGATTTGTACTTTATTTTGTATACCCATTTGCAACCAATGGGCTTATGGCCAGAAGGAAGAGGTACAAGGCTCCAAGTGTTATTTTGTTCTAATGCTTCTAATTCTGCATTCATTGCATCCTGCCAAAGTGAATCGTGGACAGCTTCATCATAGGATTGTGGTTCTCTATGGGTTGTAATGTTTGCTAAAAAAGCACAATGTGAAGATGAAATGCGTGAATATGAAACATAATGTGAAAGAGGATACCGAGTACCTGACCCAAAAGTTGGCTCTGAGGGAGATTGATTGACTTGTGTGGACATGTCGTAGTCTTTATGCCATATCGGGGGGTTCTTATCACGGAGAGACTTCCGAACTTGGGGAATAAGGGGTGTTGTTGGGTCTGAAGTGTGTGAAATAGATGGAGTTGGTTTCAACTATAGGTGAGGCAGCGGAAGTTATTTCGGTAGTTAAGTGGGAAGGAGAATTTGACTCATGTGCAGAAGGTATAGCAGTTTGTTGTGGTTGATGATGAGATGGTGTAGGAGAAGACAATTCATCAATGATCTCATATGAAGGATTGAATGAAATTAGGTTAGGTTCAGATGTGTTTGGAATGGAAGGAAAATTGGTTTCACAAAATTTGACATCACGACTCACAAAGAAAGTCTTTGTCTCAGGATCATAAATTTTATAATCTTTTTGACCAGCAATGTAAAGATATAATGTATAGTATGTGAACAGCAAGACAAATTGAAATATGATATGTTTATTGTGTATTGCTTTTGTTGATCCTTTACATGGTATATATAATACATATACAAGATTGTTCTACACTAATTCTAGCACATGACAGACGTGATCCACAATCAGTGGGATCTTATTTTATTCTATGCACAATGGAATCAAGGTAACATAGGAAAATAATTATATACACATATTTACAATAATGTGTAGGAGATATTTCCTAATACTAGATGAACATGTCGAACATATCGACACCATCCTCGACTATCATGGATTCATGGGGCATGGGGAGGTGTCAAAGTGTAAACTTTTTTTCCTCACTCTCAACATACCCTCAAAGGTTCAAGTCAAGCTGATGGCAATTTTCATATATTTTTTAAAAAAATTGCTGGTTCACGGTTTTGATAATGAACATGAGATAGAACATAGTATAATCATATGTATCACCATATAATTTATTTTAATTGGTTTTGTGACTTATTTAAATTATATTTTAAATCTTGATCAATATATGTCTTTCATTTAAGTTGTTTAAATTGAAAATTATATTTTTGCACATACTTTGTAAAAAAAAACATGTTTAATTTTTTTTGACAGTAAAAACATTAAATAATAGAAATATAAGTAGTCAAATTAAATCTTAAATAGAAAATTATTTTTTTTAAAAGTGTTTAAGATGCATCCATTCATATATTTTTGTTTACTTTTTTTTAGTCAAGTAATTTCATTGACTCAAGTTAGAATAAAATTTTGATAATATTGATTTATAATCCACTAAATTTTTCCCTAAAAATTAAAATATATTAAGATCAATTAAATTGTTTTTTGAAGAAATATAAATTAAACCCAAAAAAAAGAAAGATTAATAAAACAAATTTTTAATTTTATATTACTACATTCGTCTCTAAAGATAAGACTCCTTTATAAAGGTCATAGAGATTAAGAAAGTTTATTATGATGTTAAATTTGTTATCAAATGATATTATTTTTGCAATTTTTAGTTTGAAACCGGGTATCTTCTACACGCAACTGCAGAGACTAATCTCTCGAGTTAAGTAAAAATATGTTAGTATAAATAAAGTAGTTAATGCTCTTGAAAATTTGAAAATGATTTTTTTTTTTACTAAAATTGAAAGAAGTCTTATAAAAAGGGATAATATTGTTGAATTTCATTTTTATTTATCTATTTCTATATGCAGTAGAATGACTCATTATCTATGTTAAATGCAATATTTATCTACTTTTATATAATAGATTCATTTAACGAGATAAGAGTGTGTTAAATGATTTTTATAGTATATAATTTTTTTCTTAAAATTGTTTTAACAAAGAAATTTTAAAAAAATGAAAAAATGGTTTAATAATTTATCATAAAATATCATTTTATTTTCTTCAATTTGTGACAAAAAATTTTAAAAAATCTTTAAAGTAACAAAAAAATTCTATATGCTTAGTATCATATTATTCATATATTTTTATAGTACATTATGTATATTACTTTTTTTTTTAAAAAAAACTTGGGTCTAAATATAGTCTTATAGTAGTAGTAATCTTATTATCTTATATATAAGAAAAGTTGATAGTGAAAAGAAAAAAAAAATTGAAAAGTAAGAGGAAAATTAGATGTAAAGAAAATTGTTATTAATTAATTAATTAATCAATTTCAAAATCATTAATGAGAAAATAAACTGTCGGTATACAAAATAGGTGAAATAATCATGTTTATTAAGATTTATTAAAGAAAATTGGATGCAAAAAAAAAATCTTAAAGCAGCAGTAATATTTTTTTATTAGTCGTTTATTAACAAAAAAAAAATCAAAAAAAGGAATTTTTTATTGACATCGTAGTTGTAGTAATCTTGTATATAAAAAAAGTTGCTAATGAATAAAATAAAAGAAAATTGAAAACTAAGAGGAAAAAGAAATGGAAAGAGAAAATAATAAAAAAATGAAAAATTAAGAGAGAGAAGCGAAGTAGAAAGATAAAAAATAATAAAAAATTTAAAAAATAAGAAAGAAAAAGATTAAAATAATAAAGAATAAAAGTAAGATTTCAAAATGACTAAAAATTGTCCTTAAAAGAAATTGATTTCAATTATTTGAAGAAAAGATGTGAAAGTAATTTTATATGTAATCACTTTTCTTATATTGATTGTAGATATATAAAAATAAATATTAACATATAAGATGTTGTTTAATTTGTCTCGATGAGTATTTTCAAAATATTACTCCCTCTAGTCTCAAATGTAAGCAAATTTTGGTCAAAGAAAGTTGATCTATTTAGTACAAATTTTGGTCCAAATACATAAATTTTCTTTGACCAAAATTTGCTTACATTTGAGACTAGAGTAATATTTTGCAATAGTTTTTTTTGCATTGGTCAAACATAATTAGAGATATTATTGGTCAAACATATGCATTGACATGTGTGCTGTGGTCAATTACAATAGTTTTTTTGCAACAGTTAAAAAGGAATGGAGATATTATTACTCCTTCCGCCCATTATATTAGCCCCTCTGACTGATTTCACATTTATTAAGAAATATTGATAGTATAATTATTATGTCTAATTTATGTGTGAATTTTATTAAATTTTCCTTTGTTTGTATGTGTATTTAATTTGATTTTTCGTATTTCAATACAAATTAGTGTAATAATTAAGAGTATTGTGTAATGAAAACAAATAATGAATTATGCACATAGTAATTTGTAAATGAACTTATATTTAAGGATTAGACATTTTTTTTGCAAAAAGTGCTTATAATTTGGAACGGAGAAGTAATAAACAAACTCATTTTATTAATAAAACGACCTAAAACTAATCAATTACTGTGAAAATTAAGAAGAAGAAAAGAAAACACTTAAGGAAAATGATAAGCATTGTCATTCGGGCAATGATTATGAAAACAAAAATAATAAAAAACTCTTGATATTTATGTTTTTCACTTTTCCATAATAATAAAACACAATTTTCAATGCAACTATTATCTTTTATGGTAACATTAACTAGTACTCTTGGAGTATTAGTTAGCAAGACCCAACACTTAATTAGTATCATACTAATGGTTTGGGAAGATAGAATAGATAGTAATTTAACCTTTTTTATACTACCTCTGTCTAAGACATATTTTGACTAAATGACACTATTCACTTATTTTGTTTTGATCGTATATTTTTCATAACTTATACTTTATAGATATAAATATTAGCATATACGATCTTGTTTGATTTGTTTTGATGAATATTAGAATTTGGGAGGCCTATATTCAACCACAAAAACTAGTTTAAGAGTTGAGGTTTGCACACATTTATAAAGCTATCTATGCCATATTTCTAGCCAATATGGGAGATCTAACAATGAGTATTTTTAAGATATCAAATATTTATAGTTTTTACTAATTCACAATTAAAAATATTAGTAATCAAAATTGTATATTGATGAACATGTAGTGGTCAAAATGAATCTTATATTTTGAGACGGAAGTAATATTTTGAGACGGAAGTAGTATATACTATAAACAACGATGGTAATTTAAATTTTGAAAACACAAGCTAGCTATAATTGGGAATCGTTTTGTCTGCCAAAAATTAAAACAAAAGGCTCGAACTACAAACCAATTTACAGTAATTTAATTTCAACTATTCCCATAAAGAAGTTTATACATATCTGATGCAATAAAGTTTATACAGTAATTATGTAGATGCAATGCAATGCATGCATTAAATCCTTAGTGCCTTTCCAGATTCTACTTATCAAAAGTCACAAACGCCATTGTATATAAATAGTAGTCTTTGCATCCACATTTTTTCAAGCGTAGGACATCATGGATCTTACCAAAATTCTGTTGTTTGAGCTAAATGGAACGCAGATCAAAACCACCGTGTCCGATAAAGTAAAAGTGATCGATGAACACATATCGTCTTTTTTACACCCTAATAATAATCACCAAACAAAGGTTATCGGTCTTGATGTCGTGTTAAGGTTGTGTCAGCCTTCAACCTTTCAATTTTGTGATGGAAATTCATGTCTTATTTATCACTCAAATCAGTATAAGGCTCCCTCTTCACTGCTTAATTTTCTCCGTCAGCCAAATTATACCTTTGTTGGTTGTGGCATTAAAGACACTTTTGTTAACTTGGAGAAACAAGATGGGATTGGATGCAAAAATGCTGTAGAACTTGGAACCTTGGCTGCTACTCTTATGAATGAGCCTCATTTACGTTTTTGCGGTGTTGATGAACTAGCATTTATCGTTGATGAACTTGATCTTCGTAAGTATAGGCCTTTAAACTTGGCTTTTGATTGGGATGTTTATTCGCTTAGCGAAGAACTTGCTAAACTTGCTACGGTTAATGTTTACTCTTATTATAAGATTGGGAGTGCATTGCTTGAAAGGTATAGACCTCAATCGAAGCCACCTGTGCGTCGCATTGTTATTGATGTTTGAAAGGTTTATGGTTGATTCTAGTTAAGTAAATCAGTTTGTTATAATTTATAAGTTTTGGTTCCCTCAATCTCAAAATATAAGTGAAAATTGATTAAAAAAAATGATGTATTTGGTTAAAAAATTGGATTAGATACAATAATTTTGTTTGCCAATTTTTTCTTATACTTTGGGAGAGGGAGTAATTAGTTTTTTGTTTCTGTTTGTTGTTTTTCCTAACATGTGATGCCGCTATGGTTGAGCCTTGAGATTAAGAAGGTTATTTGAGGTTTTATTGTCTCTTGCTTCTTATTTCAACCAAAATACTTATCACTTGATGAACTAGAAGTTTTAATTCAGTGTTTCTTTTTGCAATTGAGTTTTCAAGTTGATTTAGTGTTCAAAGAATTGTAAGGTATATATGATTATTTTGTGCATTCCCTTTCTAATGGTTAAATGGACAGAAAAATTCTAATAAAACAGAGCTGACTTCATTGTATCAAAAAGAGTCACATAACATATTGAACTACATACGTACCACTCATAACCTATGAATATCCGATACTCTAAAAATGTCAAAGTATCATATCCGATACGTATTCGATACTGATACACGTATCAGAGAAGTATTGGATAATTAATTTTTATTTTATCTTAAAGAAATGATTGATATGTGACAAATATTTCTCTGATACGCGTATCGAATAAGCATCATACAATTAAAGTTATTTGATGATAGAAATAGAGGAGAAGAGATTGATACAATATGTGTTTTCTCTTTTAAGTAGGGAATGTTAGAGTATACCGTTCTTTATGGATAACCAACCATGTCTTTTTGGGATAGAACTAATGATATCTTTTTTGGATAGTATTTAAGATATGTAATTGTCACTTGTTTGTTCATTTTAAATAATTTGAATATTAATTGATTATCATTATCGATTTTAGTTATATTTATATATTGTGTATATAAATTTAACTTTAAAATTTAATTTTAAACAACATATCACGCGGCCGTATCGTATCGAGAATTTTGAAATTCTCTCGTATTTTTGTACATTCTAAAATTTTCTTATAGTTTTTGAACATTCTAAAATCAAAGAGTAAAATATGCCTATAAGAATACTAGAATTGGTATAGGACACATGAAATTTCATGTGTTCTAAAATTGATCAATTTACACATGTTGCATAAAAAAGTGTTGCCAGAAGCAATAAATGTTGTAGTATGGCGTTAAAAAACTGGTGTATGTTCTTTATGTGCCAAAATAAATTGCCAAAGCAATATAAATGTCACAAATGCTCACACGAAGGGTCGTTCTTGGCTTACAAAACCGGTTGAGATTAGATCGGAAGTAGTATCATATTTCAAAAAACACTTTGAAGAAGTGTCTTGGGAGAGATGTCTGAGCTTAGATAGGGTAGTGTTCAAACAACTAGCTAGCGGTCGGCGAAAATGAGGGCATAGCAAGATTTGAAGAAAGGGAAGTGGTAGGCGACATTGAGGAAAATTTCTCTACGAAGCCTCCAATATTCTTTTCTAACCCTAACTACCGTTTTTGCTCTTAAGGGTTTTTAAGCAATATTCAGAATGTAAATCCCAACTAAGCAAAATTGGAGGTATTGACACTAATTCAGAATCTAGAACCCGGACCATAGTTTGGGATCTACGTCCCAAAGTTTGTGCGGATTTTTGGGAAGTGTAGACACCACTTCGGGTTCTAGATTCCTAAGTGGTACCTATACCTCCAAAACTCCGCACAAACTTCGGGTGGGTATAGGCACTAGTTCAGAATCTAGAATCTGAAGTGGTGCCTATTGATCAGTGCAATTTAGTGCACTTTTTAATCACTCTGTGCTATGTCAATTTTATGACTTCTGCTATTTAAGTGTGTTTATCATGTTTTATGTTTAGAGTTTTGTTTTGCTACTTATTTTCGTAATAAACAGTAATTTGACACTTTATCATTGCACAGACCATACTTGAGCTAGGAATATGGGATTAAGGCGCGGTTAGTTGCATTGGAAAGCTAAGACAAAGAGCTACAACTTTCATGTTGAAATCAAAAGCCAATTCAGAGCGTAAGCGGGTCGTTTACTCATGTTTATGTTCCAGACTTAGTGATAAAATTGTAATTTCGGGTTAAACATCTTTTTTTCGGCCCGATACTTTTAGAGTCTGTTTCTCATGTATTATAAAGCTGAAAAACGAAATACACTTTGAGAGTCAGCCACAAAATGCTCCCAAAAGAAATACACTTTGTACGTTTGTAATGGACAACTAATCACCATGGATTAATTTGTTGTAATCGGTTTCCACTGACACTTTGAGGTTCTATAATTTTCAATCAAATAGCTTTTCCCATTCAATATTTATGCTATATGTCTTGTTTGCTTTATTCAAGTTTATAGAATAAGTGTTGAATAATTTCGATGATTATGTTCTTGTAGCTTGATCGCGTTTGCTTAATTCGCATGTGTTTGATCATGTTTGCTTAATTCATGATAGCTTTAATCCATTTGCTTAATTAGGAAATCAGGAACATATATCTTGTAGTGTCAATTGTGCTTGTTTAATTGATACTATATTCGAAAAGAGATTAGAATACGCTTAGGGCTTGGAAATTGTATGATTCAATGATAAGTTGGGAAACCCGAACAGTAGATTAATCGTTTTAGCTTATTTGATAATCACTTGTTTGCATTATTTTCTTAATCGAACAAAACCCCCCCATAATTTACATATTTACTGTTTTCATCTGATTCTAATATTGTTAAGTCGATCAAGAGTCCTTGCAATACGATACTCGAGTGTCTCTTCCCTGTAATTTTTTTTGAGATTCCTCCCTGTAATGTTAGATTATTTGCAATATCCCCCTGATTTAGTTTAAGACGGTTTAAAACTCTCGCTAAAATTTATATTTTGTGGCGGTTTTTTTTTTGCGGAGGTTTAAAATCCTCACTAAAATTATAATTTGCGGCGGTTATATTATGGTTGACCGAGTCCAAGGGGTATTGCAAAAAATTTAACATTACAGAGGGGAATCTCAATTTTTTTTTACAAGGGAATATTGCAAAATTGGCCAATTTTACAGGGGTATTAACCCGTTTACCTTTATTTTTTAAAAACCACCCAGATGCTCAAATCTAATCTAATTAAAAAACCCGAAATCCAAACTAAAAAAATTGAAAACTGTAAAAAACCAATATTTTTTTTAAGTTATCTCTTTGGTTTCATTGGACAATATGTTTTAAGTCTAATTCATGGAGTACTTCTGATTTTCCTTGAATTTGACCATAAGTTAACGGATGAAAACTGAAGATAATATGTTCCTGTGACCTTAGCTCTATGCAGACGAACCACGGATACCTCACTTGTTTCATCTGAAGGGTGAAATTTTTAGCCACTATAATATATAACCAATAAAAACCAGAAGATAATATAGTCCAAATGAATATTGTAACATGTTTTGAATCGTCTATTTCTTTTGGTTTTAGTTTATGAAACTCCACAAAACACATAAAGAATAAGCATTATTCCCAGTTTATTAATTCAACTACAGAATATATTCTTTGATTACCCTTTAATTTGGATATACTTGAAAAAAGAAATACTAATATAGCAACAACACTCAAAGAAAAAAATGGCATCTCCCCTTTGGAATCCACTATATTTTTCATCTTTTCTTTTCCTTAAAGATATCTTTGGTGCTTCCATTTTTCATAGATGTTTGCATATATATAGTCTATAGCTACTTCTTTATGACTCTATGGTTGTTCTTACAATATATATATAGCCAAGCACAAAGAGTTCTGTAAGTTTTTTTTCTTATTGTTGTAATAATCCCTTTTTCTCTTGTTTAATTTGCATGTCTTGTTCTGTGTAAGTAATTGAAAATATTTTGAATTTGTAATTTACTTGAATATTAAGTAATAATGATTTGAATTATATCAATAATATAATTAAGAATTTCTAGTAAAAATTGTACATACATACACACACACACACACACACACACACACATATATATATATATATATATATGATGTTTGTTGGCTCCAAATTTGAATTGGATTTGGCAAAATGAATATTTTAAAAACCAAATAAGATGGTTCAACCGGTTGAACTTTGAACCTGTCTTTATTAAAGTTTGGTTATTTTGGATCATGATTCGACTAGTTTAAAGTAGTTGAACCATGATCCAAAAATTTCATTTGGTTCGATGATAGGTTCGATTCTTAAAACATTAGAAAATTATTCACTTTGACCATAAACAATTTGTTTTCTGTGTGTGACTGGTAAATCAACAACACCATGAATTATGTTTAACACGAGCTTGCATTTTTTTTTTATTCTTTTGGTAACTTTATGTTTCTTCCTTGTTCCTACTTACAAGGAATATTCATCTTACATTTTTTCTTTTTCTCAAGTTTTTGACAATAAAATGGGAGCAGTAATATGTTGCATTAGTGAACCAAGTGAGAAAAAGAGCTTGGAAAAGAAGCTTGAAAAGCAAATAGCTGAAATTAGAAGAAATAAATTTGGACAAACCAAATTGAAATCAGTTGATAGTATAGTTATGCTATTCCCTATGTTCAAGGAGAGACTAAAAACTTTAAGAGCAATGTTTGAACAATATGGTAAGTTTCAAAAATAGTTCTGATATTCTTCTCTGAGTAAACAATTATTTTGGTCCTTAAATGTCTGAGATATTATCACAATAGTCTTTGAATATATCAAAATTATAAAAACATACCAAAACGTCGTGTCTTTTGATAGTAATTTTGGTCCATGAATATATTATTCTACGAATGTATCTTTTGTTACTCAATTTGGTCTATAAAATTACTAACAAAAGAGACATCCGGGGACGTGGTTGCAATTTTGACAACTTAAGCGCGACTTAATGATGTCTTAGAATTTAATGACTAAAATATTTGTTCACTCATTCTTTTCTTTATAAGCCACATCCCAAGTTCTTAACTTTGACAGAAAACTAACATGTGTTATGTTGCATCTTTCATAGATGAGGACTCTAATGGATCCATAGAGCCACATGAATTGAAAACACTCTTACAAAATCTGCAATATCAACTTCAAGAGAATGAGATTGAGACTATTTTTCAGTACTGTGATATTGATGGAAGCAAGGGCATACAGTTCAATGAATTTATTGTTCTCCTATGCCTCCTCCATATCCTAACAGAACCTTTATCCTCTAATAAGGTATTCTTCAGAAACTTGATTTCAATGTTTACAAATCTGGACTGGTATATTGGCTGGTTCGTGGTTCAACCGGTTCATTTTATGTTTCTTGATTTGGAAATTGATATATACATAAACCATATATATGACATTTTTTTTCTTAGTCACCAAAGGCAGAGTTAGCACAGCATGGACAAGTATTTGATACCATAGTTGAAATATTTCTGTTTTTCGATAAAAATGGTGATGGGAAACTTAACAAGAAGGACATGATCAGGACAATGAATGAGACTCACCCTAGAGAAAGATCCCCGGCACATGTCACCAAAAACAGATTCAGTATTGTTTACTTTTCGTAGCATGATCTGATCTTTTTCTTTTTAATTTCCTCATTCGTATTAGCTTCGTTCCAAAATATAAGTCTCATTTACAAAAAAAAACTTGTCTTCCTCGCAGGAGAAATGGACTGGGACAAGAATGGACAAGTGACATTGAGGGAATTTCTCTTTGGTTTTATTAATTGGGTTGGAATTGATGTTGATGAATAGATTCGTGAAAATAACTTACATTTCCGATCATACGAATACTCCCTCCATTTTAAAACGAGTGTCACTTTAATAAAAATATTTGTTTCAAAACGAATATTATTTACACTTTTCAGTGTGTGTGCGTAAGCTTGAATTGTCTCATTTTCTTAAGAAAAAATGAGATACAAAAATTACACACTTTCCTCTGGCATAGAAAATCTGAATACATGTTTGTGAATAGAGAAATAACACTAATTACATTTAAGCTTCAGTTATATTTTCTCATCACAAACTCATGACCCTTCTTCACTCAAAGTTTGAGCCGAGGCTGAAGCATCACATTAAAACTATAAACATCAGAAGCCGAGGCTGGGCAACTGATTTAACTATGTTGTACCTATAATGCGAATGGACAACATAATATCTAATGGCATCATAAAAAGTTTGAGCTTGTTGAAGGAAGTGTTATCAATGGCGGACCACGGTGGAGAGCCAAAATTCTGCCATATAGGATGACATGCAGTGCCGCCATATCTGAGTATGGCGCCGTCTAACTTTACAAAATTGGCCATAGTTCATAGCAGAAAGCCAAAAACCCGCCGCTGATATTCATCATGGCCAATCTTTGAAAAATACACTAACAATTTAAATAACAATTTAAGTGAATGCTTGAACACATTTGAAGATTTTCAATGCAGACCTATACCAAACCTCAAGTATTAGCCACATTAAACCATAACAGAGTGAACTACACAAACAATTTACATAACATGTGAAATGCAAACTATACCAAACCACAAATATTAACTAATCATCGTAGAGGTCAGCATTTTCTAACAAAAATAGAGTTAAGGCAAGACAACGAATCACTTAAAATACTAAGTCAGAACCAGAAAAACCGGCGGGACTTGTGGCCTATGATGCGCTCATACATACTCTCAAGCTCATTCAGGTGATCCTTAAGAACATTTATTTCAATATGACTGTTATTCTTATCAAGTAAATCTGTGGCTTTCATAATTGCCATATTGATCTTCTCGTTTTCTTTTGAACAGAGCTTTAGATTAATATCTTCCTTCTTCAACGCATTTCTCATTTTGTAAACACATTCATCTAGTGCATTCACTATTTTTGCCTTTCTTAAGAATTTCTCATCATCGATACGGCAAGTCTCCGCTTCTTGAATTAATCTTTCAATTTCTTCGGTCGCCAACCTTCCTTTTTCATTGCTTATTGTAATCTTATTTGTGCTTCCATTAGATTTATCGATAGCAGAAACTGTTAAAATACCATTTTGATCGACATCAAAACATACATCAATAGGATGGCCACGAGCAGCAGCATGGGGTAGGCCATTAAGAGTGAAAGAACCAAGAAGATGATTGTCACTTGCTCTTGTTCTCTCACCCTCATACACATCAAAACGGACTCTTGATTGATTGTCTTCGCTAGTTGTATATGTTCTTGTTATCTTGAAAGGAATGGGAGTATTCCTAGGAATCGCCACATACATGACATCATGTTTTACCTTACAACCTAGAGACAGTGGTGCAACATCGATCAGCACCAATTTTGGAACATTCTTAACGCTTGGACTCAACAAAGCAGCCTGAACAGCTGCACCATAAGCAACAGCCTCGTCTGGGTTGATGCCCTTGCATAATTCCTTCCCCTTGAAGAAGTCTTGTAATAGTTGCTGTACTTTGGGAATCCTCGAAGAACCACCAACAAGGACAACATCATGAACACTGCTTTTGTCCATCTTAGCATCAGTAAGACACTTCTCAACAATCTCCATGCACCCATCAAAAAGGTCCATATTGATTTCCTCAAATTTGGCGCGAGTGATTGATGAAGAAAAATCAACACCTTGAAATAAAGAATCTACCTCAACATTCGCGACAACAGCAAAAGACAGCGTTCTTTTAGCCTTTTCGCACGCACTTCTCAACCTCCTCAAAGATTTTGGGTTCCCAATAATGTTCAAATTTTTCTTCCTTTTGATCTCCTCTACGAAGTAGTTCAGCATTCTGTTATCAATGTCCTCCCCTCCAAGATGAGTGTTTCCACCAGTGGCCTTAACTTGGAACACCTTATCCTTAATTGTAAGAAGAGACACGTCAAAAGTCCCACCACCAAGGTCAAAGACAAAAATATTTCGTTTACCTACACAATTAATTCGTTTGTCAAGGCCATATGCAATAGCTGCAGCAGTTGGTTCATTGATTATCTTCAAAACATTAAGACCAGCAATGACACCAGCATCCATGGTGGCTTTACGCTGAGAATTGTTGAAATAAGCAGGCACAGTAATGACTGCATTCTTAACTGGTGATTCCAAATAAGCCTCAGCAATCATCCGCATCTTTGTGAGCACCATAGACGAGATTTCTTCAACACAGAAGTTCTTCTCTTTTCCATTATACTGGACAGAAATCATTGGTTTATCATCCACACCAGCAACGACCTTGAATGGCCACAACATTTTATCTTTTTGTACCACAGGATCACTAAACTTCCTACCAATTAGCCTCTTAGCATCTGTCAATATAATATTAATCATTATTTCTCATCATTCATTTGTACAATAGTAAATATAAGAGTATATACCTAATTTGGTCCCGAGAAAAACATAAAATCTGCATTTTTTTTGTCCTAGTCGCTAGAATTCCACATTTTTAAAGGTATATATGGATTTACCAAATTTCAAACTATAATCCTCTACATAAAAAAACTACTTTAACCCACATATAATTTTTGATTAAACAAGTTTTTGGTCTCTTTGAATATTTGAAATTTTGAGTTTAACTCCTCAAAACTTTTGCGGGAATAATTTTTTTAATACTATAAATATAAATGCAAAATCTCATTAGAAATGTGTGTAAGTACACATAAATTATAGAGTTGATTGAAAAGTAGAATCAAAAGATGTGACAGGAAAATATGTGGAGGATCAAAAACTACTAACTCTATCAAAATTTAAAATTTAAAATATTTATGGACACCCAAAATTTATTTAACCTTTCAGCTTTTGGAAGCATGTGTTTGGTTTCAATTTTAGAGGGTCAAAAGTGATTCTAGAGGTTGTAGAAGTGATTTTTATATGTTTGGATGACTAAAGGAGAATTGATTTTGCTTGTATAATTGATTCTACTTTAACTGTATTGTATGTTCGGTTCTCTGGTGGAAAAAAAAAATTAGATTCTCATTAAAAATGATTGAAAGATAAAGTGATTTATGTTTAGATATATTCATGCAAAAGTGAGTTGAACAAAATATTTGAGTGCAAGAATCAATTCTAGCAACAAGAAGCTACAATTTTTAGCTTAAGTAGATTCAATTCTAGAGGCAGAATCAATTATATTTTTTAGAAACCAAACAAGTCAGAATCAATTTTACCTTCCAAAATCAATTTTAACTCCTCTAAAATTGAAACCAAACGCACAATGTAGCTTTTGGCATCTACAATTGATTCTAGCCTTAAATTTATTGATAAATCCACTTTTACATAATTATATTCAAACATAAATAACTTCACATTCAAGTCACTTTTCTTCAGAATCAACCGGAATCAATTCTACAGGATCAATTCAGTCAAAATCTATTTCGGTCACCGCAGAACTAACATACACTAATTTGTAGCTTTACTCAATATTCAACGGTCAATATACTATAAATGATGAGTATAGAGAAAAGAATTTACCAAATACTTTGTTTTGTGCGTTTAAAGAAGCTTGATTCTTAGCAGCATCACTGATCAATCTTTCATCTTCAGCAGTGAAAGCAACAAAAGAAGGAGTAGTTTTGTTACCTTGATCATTGTGAATTATCTCAACTCTACGATGTTGTTCTTGCCACACACCAACACATGAGTACGTCGTACCAAGGTCTATTCCAATGGCACATCCTTTAACATTCTTCTTCTTCCCCAATCCCATAACCTTGCAATGACAACGAATAATCTATTTTGTATTTGGTGTTTTTGATATCTGTTAAGGGTTTGATATCTTTTATAGGAGAATTCTCTCATATATCTTTTTTTTTTCTTTCGATAGACTCTCATATATCTCATGTTTTTTTTTTTTGTTTTGTTATTTCCTTTATTTTTGTTACAAATTTTATCTTATTTCATAATTTTACATATTCAACCAATAATAAAAATATATTCTGCCGTATCATCCCAATTTTTATTTAGCATATCGAAAAAATAAATACTCCCACTTGTTTTTTGGTCGAGACCGGGATATCCACCGCCGAACACAGTGACTATTCACTCGCTAAATTAGAGGCACCTCGAAGAGTGGGATAGCTGGCCCAAGGATTTAAAGCTGCTTCGTACCCAAGGTGATGATCGAACCCTCGACTCTTGGTTAAGGAAGAATGAGCCCTATGCCGCTCAACCACACTCGGGTTATACTCCCACTTGTTTAATTTAACATAAAGATTTAAACCAATTTTAATAATGTATATGCAAAAACAAATTACCGTCCATTAAACTCCTTCATGACCATATGGCACAAAATATAGAGTCATAAAATTATAATTGTAACAGTCAAAAAACAAAAATATAATTGTAACAAAAAAATATAGTTTTCTTTTTGATATATATATAAACCAAATAAATTATAGGTCATATATTGGTGTTGTTATTTTTTTTGTCTAAGTGCAGTATTGTTGGTTTGTTTGTTGTCTTGTAAAACGTTTTTTGTTGTCCCGTAATTGTGCCGGTGTTTTTATTATTGGAGTGAAAATTCAGTTTGACATACAGGTTCAAACAATGATATTGTGTAACGGACTTATGGCTGTTTTTGCTAAAGTCAATTTTCTCTTATCCTTGCAAATATCTAGTTCATATATAGTAGAATTGGTTTATGAGAGATCACATAAAGTCAATTTTTTGTGCGAATACATACAAATATATTTTGTTAGGATTTGAAAGAATTTACTAAGGTAGTTAAAATTTAGATTTGGTTTGTTAAAGTTGAATTGACAATAGGATGTTTTATATATATATCTTTAGTGACCGAGTCCCGAACTATCTTCATCTTTTGTATTGTTACTATTTTAAAATTTAATTTTTTTTTGTCGAGACCTGAGTATCAACCGTTGAACACATTAACTATTATTTTCGTTAGATTGAAGACACATCAAAAGATGGGATAGCTGGCCTAGAGATTTAAAATTGCTCCGTACCCAAGACGAGGATCAAACTCTCGATCCTTAAGGGAGGATGAGCCCCAACTGTTCTACCATATCCTCTAGGTTTTTAATAGTTAAATGAATGTAGTTTGTTTTATTGTCAAAGAAAAAAAGTTTACTTGATCTCTTCATTATTATTATTATTATTATTATTATTATTATTATTATTATTATTATAACCTCGGTTACTGTTTACTTATCGTTTTAGAAAAGAATATTGATTCATTTTAACTTGTCGTTTTGGCAATTTAGGTTATATTTTGCATATTATACTCTTCTTCCTATTTTATTTTATTGACTAAATTATGTATATTTTTTTTTGTTTGTTTTTAAACAAAGTTTGTTACAATTTTTTTGGAAATAGATGATATTTGTGAAAAAGTAGGGATTTATTGATGGATTAAAAATATGATATATGTTTTAAAAAGGACATTATAGGAAAATAAGGTGCAAAAATATACTCTCTTATTTTGGTCTTTTTTTTCTTTCTAAAACGACAAGTAAAAAAGGAACAGAAGTAGTATATATTTATTATCAAAAAACACTCTTCCTTACTAACAGGTTGTTTTGGTAAATTGGACAAGGTCAGCGCAAGGTAAGACAACCCAAGCAAAAATTTTAGATCTTCAAAAAGAAAGAAAAAATTATTAAAGAAAAAATGCTTCATATAAGTCATAAGTCAATCAGTTCATAGTTAAAAAAGGTCTCGGAAAAATATATAGATATTTGAGAAACAAAATGGCTAAAATGCAATTTTAGCCCCCCAAATGTTAAATCGTGCAATTTCAACCTCCATATTTTAAATGAGCAATTTTGACCCCCCAAATATCTTAATTGTTGCGTCAAAAAAAAAAAAAATCTTAATTGTACAATTTTGACCCTCTATATTTCCCCCATTTTGCATAGCCACTCTTTTGAAGGTCATCATGGACATGCGACTGCGTGACATTGATGGTCTTTAAAACTATGGGGGTTGGGAAATGTATTAAACCCAGAAATCGTGAAATTATTTTTGGACTCTTGCTAGTAATGCTCTTCGCTTCACCTGCATAAATTTCCTTTTAAACATCTTTTTTTTGGGTCAGCTAGTTTAGTGGCTAGAAAAATTCACCTCTTAAAGATGAATAAGTGGGCATACCGAGTTCAAACCCCAGTCTTTACACTTCCGTGCAATATGTCCAACCAATTGAACTACTAAGCTCATGGGACTTCCTTTTAAACATCTATGTTGGCTTATTTGAGTATTATTGACTAATGCGGATTTATTTTGTTTGAGTAATTTTGTTAAATTTTGTCCAGATTTATCTGTTTTTGGTCATATTGACAATTGTACTTGGATGATATTACGAAAAGTAATTTATGGACCATTATCGTCTATTACAATTTATATATTTTATGTCAAATTTGTTATTAGTATTGAGAATTGAGAAGAAACAACAAGATTTTTAGAATTGGTTGTTTTCGGTATTCAAAATTTTCCGAAACAGTTTTTTGAAATTTCATCTAGAACCAAATATATTTAGTATCATTAGGAATGAAACTATAGTTAACTTGAAGGGGCATTAATTCAGGTTGGTTTTTTGGTTGGCGTCTTCTTTTAGAAAAATTACCAACCAAGGCGGCATTAATTCATAGAGGTATTGTTATAGATGAATTGGATATGTGCTGTGTTTTTTGCTTCATGCATGTGGAGGATTGCAATTATTTGTTTTTCACTTGTGTCTTTGCTCAATTTATTTGGAAATTGGTTTCTCAAAGGCTGGGTTGTTCAGTGGTGATGGGGGATGCAGGTTGGTCACATTTTTTACGGTTTGGCAACTCTCTACATCCTAAGAAAGGTGCCCGTGTGCGTCACTTATTTCGGCTTTCTATGACATGGAACTTATACAAATTGCAGAACAATATCATCTTTCAAGGAGCATTGGTGAATGTTGAATCTTTGTTGAATAGCATTTTTTATTTTTCTTGGTTTTGGTTATGTAACCGTGTCGGACATTTGTGTTCTATTGCTTTGTCGGATTGGTGTCATAATCCGGTTGTTTGTCTACAGAGTATATAATCTCTATCTATGAATTGTAAGGGTTGAGTATCTCTTGTACTTCTTATAATTCATTACTACTTATCGATAAAAAATAGTTAACTTGAAGGGTTTGTATTTAAAAAAAGTTAATTTTTTATGTGGCAAATGTAGGGACCAAAATTGCTCTTTTGAAATACAGGGATCAAAATCAAACAATTAGAAACTTGGAGTGCCAATATTGCAAATAAGTCAAACAAAATTATAAAATTTAGACAATAATAACTTTACAACTCTTTAAGAAATTACAACTATATAACCTTTTGAATCTTTACTTATTGAAACTAAAATTAATAAAATTTTTATCTTAAATCAACAATGTCTCAACAAAGTCTTACCAAAAGAGAATAAACAACATCTAAACAAATATTAAATATATTAACATTAATACCAATTGAATTAAAATGTTAAATAAAATTAATTATGATAATTTAATAAATAATTTTGTTTCAAAAAATAAAAATAAAATTATTTTAATAAAATATTATAGAGCTTTGAACATTGCCAACCAAAAAATTATAATAGAGCTTTCATTATAGAATTATATATACATATTTCCTTTTTATTTTTTCACCCGCTAGTTCATAGAGGAAAGAGGCTTTAGTAGTCCAGAGTTCAGAGCAAGTTCTGACATCAAGTGGTTTCATTCTCTTAATGTATCTACAGGAGATCATATCGAACTGCAGTCCTTCCTACCAAATTCAACGTCAATTACTCGTGAACCAACTAACATTTGGTCACACTGTTTTAAATAGACATCTCATAATCTCATTTCTTTTGTAAAGCAATTGAGGATAAAAATCTATAAAAATTTGAATGGATTTAAAATTGATCTAAGTACTTTAATCCTTATTGAGTTAGTTTATGGCCTGCTATAATTTTCTCCCAACAACAATTTAAGATCCTACTTAGAATCACTAAAGAGATGCCCCTCATTCCTGTCATGTGTTCTGTTTTTTCACAATACTCATGGATGAGTGATGAGATGTGGCTTGCAATTTAGTCCTTTAAATATTGTGCTTCAAACTCCGCATATATTGTGCTACAAAGTTTCCTCCGCTATTATTAAGAATGACTAATCTCCACTTGTTATTTGTCATGGGAACTCAAAAACTTCCTTTTTATTTTAACCACATCCTTCAAGTCATCTTCATATATCATAGAAAATTGGATATAATGCTAAGAATCGAGTTAATCAGCACAAACCTCCCCCCCAACATTATTGTTTTTTTTTTTTTGTCAAGTAGTCTATCGGCTAGGAATTCCACTTTTAAAGTGGAGAAGTGAGATGACTGGGGTTCGAACCCCCACCCCTGCATATATTATTGTATTTGTATATATAGGTGAGTGCATTTTAAGAAAAAAAAGTTTTGATTTTTGGTATGGAAGCTAATAAGCAATTTTTTTTTTTGATAATATAAAATCGAGAATAAAAATAATATTTTATTAAAATTTACTTAAAATAGTACTACCTCCGTTCCTTTTTACTTGTCGTTTTAGAAAAAAAGACGAAAATAGGAGGGGCTATTTGTCCATCTTATTTTCCTATTATGCCCTTTTTCAAAATATATATCATATTTTTAATCCACCAATAAATTCCTACTTTATCTATTTCTAAAATAATTGTAACAAACTTTATTTAAAAACAAACAAATTTGTATACAAAAAAGAGATTATATTGCTTCAACAAAAAAATTATACAAAATTTAGTCAATAAAATAAAATAGGAAAGAGGGTATAATAGGCAAAATATAACCTAAATTGTCAAAACGACAAGTAAAAAGGAACAAATATATTTTTCTAAAACGACAAGTAAAAAGGAACGGAGGTATTATAAAAATAAAGCCCAGCCCAAATGAATTAAAACCTATATATTGTCTCATCTTTGCTTGCATTGCACGTTTCTGTTTTCTGAAAAAAGTCCGAGCGCCTTCACCGCCTTTCAAGTTTCAACCAGTCTTCAACTTCAACAGCATCACACTTTTGGTGGTTAGTGATAGGAGCTTTGATACCAAAACCAATGATTAATAAAAATTTCTTCTTTCCCCAATTTTTTTATAATAAATTTATCATGAAAATAATAGGATCATATATAATATTTCTATTATACACACTACAATATCTCTATTATATACATTATGATAGTCTTACGGAGTTCTCTCATGCATTCTCAGTAAAAATTACTTAGATGACATTCAATTAGAGCCTCATATATACTCACTCTGTACCAAAATATATGTCGTTTCGACATTTTTACGCATATTAAGAAATTTGTAACTTCTATGAATTTTGTCAAAATTATACATGTTTTTCTTCTTTTACCCTTTCTCTCTCTTTGTTGGTATATGGAAAAATAATAAAGTTTGAGAGAGAGAGTAATGACTTTTGTTAGTATAAAGAATATAAATGCATGGGTAATTTAGGAAGATCAAAATTAATTTTACATTGGTATTGTAAAACGACATATATTGTGGTACAATTTTTTTTCCCCAAAACCACATATATTGTGGTACAGAGGGAGTATTGCTTAGGTGACATTCAATTAGAGTTTTAGTGTAAGCTTTGTTGTTCGATTCTTCATTGACATCAATAATTTAATTTTAGTACTTCTTCCGTTCTTTTTTATTTGTCGTTTTAAAAAAAAGACACAAATAAGAGAATGTATTTTTGCACTTTATTTTCTTATTATGTCCTTTATTTTTTAAAATATATATCATATTTTTGATCGCATTGTCTTTAAGAATTTTCCGCGTATTACGCTAATCCTCCTAAATTTAATAGACCCTTCTCGGTAGTACCAAGGATCAAGGATCAGAAGTAACAAGAATAATATTTTGTCAGGAAGATGAAACCCAGAATTTTGTAAAAATAAAAGTATGTGTATGCCTCGCTCATTTTTATTGAGTGCTCTATTTTTTCATCGTGTACTTTTCTCTGCTATATATTATGTATTGCACTACCATTGTCTCTTTATATGATCATTAAAATATAGGTTTAAATATATTTTTGGTCTTCTAAATATTTTTAAGGTTTTATTTTGGTTAATTATTTTTCATTCCGTTTTGGTTCTTTAACTATTTTCTTATTATGTTTTGGTCCTATAACTTTCATTATGTTAATCTATTTGATCCTAATTATCGTTAGAAAAATGCCAAAAACGTTAATTTTACGTACCTTGCACTTAGGGAGTTGGTGACTTTTGTGTGAGATCCAATATGAAAACGCCACGTGGCCAGATGCTTTCTTCTTCATCGTGTACGGAGTTTCCTCCATCACCGTCTCCGTCCACATCACCGGTGATCTTTTCAGTCACAAAAGCTTACGAAACAATACTCCAAAACTTCTCATTATTCACAATGAATCTAAATCTGATGTTTATTTTCTCAATAGAGTCTTCTACCTCTCGATTTTGACAATTTTCTAACGGTTAAGACTAAGTAGGTTAACGAAATGAAAGCTAAAATAGTTAAAGGACCGAAATGAATCCTTAAAAATACTTAAAGGATCAAAAATATATTTAAGCCTAAAATATATTAATCCACTTTATCATATGAGAGGTTTCTTTTTGCTTCAAAAAGAAACCTCTCATATGATAAGTTGTGATCCAAAAAATAAAGGTTAATAAAAACTTGGTTGAAGGTTGGAATTAAAGATATGTCATTATTGAGTAAAAAATAAAACGGCTAAGTAATTTAAAAGAGATAAATGAGAGGGTTGGACCAAGTAATTATTCTCAAAGAAAATTAGATAAAATATTTTGTAACTTTTGAAATATAATTATAATAGTCAAAATTACAAGTTGAAAGAAAAGTTCATGAAGAAGCTTAAGGAGTGTCTAAAGGAATGGAACATGGACGTGTTCAGGTATATTGATTTGAAGATTGCTGAATCTGTTAACGATATGAATGCGGTAGAAGAACGCCTTGCTCATGGGGAAGTTGTTGAAGATGTGGATGTTCAGACTCTTAATAAGTCTTTTTGGGATCAACTTAATTACCGTGAAAGTCTATTACACCAGAAATCAAGACAGCAGTGGGTGAAAAATGGTGATTTGAATTCTAAATTTTTTCATGCTTGTATTAAAGGCAGGCGACACATAAATCAGTTGATAGGGCTGCAAAAGGAAGATGTATGGATTCAAGGTGTTGATGCTATACGTATAGAGGTCAAGGATTTCTTTTAAGCCAATTTCACCGAGGATTGGGATTCTCGACCATTTGTCCAAGATATTCAGTTCAACAGGCTTTCGGACGATGATAATTTCAGCCTCATAGAACCGTTTTCAGAGGAAGAAGTGAGAGGAACCATATGGAGTTGTGATGGTAACAAAAGCCCGGAACCGGATGGGTTCAATTTCAATTTTTTAAAAGGGTGTTGGTTTATTATTAAGAAGGATGTGATGTATTTTTTGACTGATTTTCATTGCAACGCTATTTTGCCTAAAGCAGTCACCGCTTCTTTTTTGGCATTGATTCCCAAAAAAGATCATCCTCTTATGTTGTCTGACTATCGTCCTATTTGTCTGATCGGGTGCTTGTACAAAATCATTTCTAAAATCTTGGCTAACCATTTGAAAAAGGTGTTAGGTACTTTGATTTTAGATTGTCAATCAGCTTTTCTACCGCAAAGACAGATTTTAGACGGGGTTGTGATTCTTAATGAGACTATAGATTTGGCAAAACGTCAAAAAGATTCTTGCTTGTTTTTTAAGGCAGATTTCGAACGTGCTTACGACACCATGAGTTGGCATTTTTTGGAGAGTATGATGCTTAAAATGGGCTTTTGCAAAGGGTGGATGAAGTGGATCTGTGCATGTGTTTTTAATAGTACTATGTCCGTTTTAGTTAATGGTTGTCCGACCGACGATTTCAAAGTGGGGAAAGGTTTACAACAGGGAGATCCTCTGTCTCCTTTATTGTTTCTTATAGTTGCTGAGGGCTTAACAAGTTTATTTCGATCTGCAGTTGAGCAACAAAAGTTCCATGGGTATAAAGTGCATGAGTCTAACGTCTTTTATTTACTACAATTTGCTGATGATACTATTATTATGGGAGAGGCGTCTTGGGAGAATTTATGGTGTATCAAAACCGTATTACGTGGTTTTGAGCTAGTTTCTGGTTTGAAGATAAACTTTACAAAGAGCAAATTATATGGCATCAATGTGGATGATCGGTTTTTGGCTGCTGGATCAACTTTTCTTTCATGTCGGTCTGACGTTATTCCGTTCAAGTTCTTGGGTATACCAGTGGGAGCTAATCCAAGACGTAAAGAAACATGGCGTCTGGTGGTTGAAGTTATGACTAGAAGATTGAGTATGGCCGTCATTTGTCTTATGGTGGGATATTAACATTAATTAATTCGGTTTTAGCAAGTTTACCGCTTTATGTTTTCTCTTTTTATAAAGCGCCTAAAGTTGTAATAACTAAATTAGTTCGTGTTCAACGGAATTTCTTGTGGGGTGGAGGATTAGATTCGCATAAGCTTTGTTGGGTGAGTTGGGATCAAGTTTGTCGTCCAAAAGCTGTCGGTGGTATAGGTGTTAAGAATTTGGAGTTGTTCAATGATGCTTTGTTATGTAAATGGAAATGGCGGTGTCTTAATCAGCGGAATGCTATTTATACAAATCTCCTTCAATTTCGGTATGGTATCATGCATTCCAATTTTCTGTCTCATGCTGACCGCCCTGTTGGTAATAATAGTTCTATCTGGTGGCGTGATTTGATGGGTACAAATGAGGCGGTTCATAATGTTTTCAGAAGAAACATTCGCATTGTGGTAGGGAGGGGATCTAATGTTGGTTTTTGGCAAGAAAAATGGTTCGTTAATCAACCTTTGAAAGTTCTATTTCCTACTCTATTTGCTAACGATATGTTTCAGCATGCTTCGGTTATGGAAAAATGGGATGTGAGTCGTTTGTGCTGGAATTGAGTATGGAAAGAAGAGCTGAACAGCGCTGATATGGACGCAGTGGGTGAGTTAGAATCTCTTTTATTGGGTTTTCATTTGAGCACAAATCAGGATGATTGTTGGGGTTGGACTCCAAGCTCTATGCGGTTGTTTTCGGTTAGCTCTTGTTACACAGTTATGTTGGATTTAAAGGGTGAAAACAATCTTGTGACGCATCTCACAATGGCTTTTCACAAGCTTTGGAAAACAAATATCCCAACTAAATTAGTTTTTTTGGTTGGCGTTTGCTTCTAAATAGATTACCCACTAAGGTATCTCTGCATCAAAAAGGTATCATTGCCGACAGTTTTGATTCTTTTTGCCTTTTCTGTTTCATGCATAGGGAGGACGGTTATCATTTGTTCTTTTCATGTGCTTTTGCACGACATGTGTGGTATAGAGTTGGTAATTGGCTGGGGGTGATATTTGATCCAGAGGAGGAGCCTTGGCAGCATTTTGTCAAATTTGATGGACTAATTCCTATTAACAAAAAATTGCGGGCATGACATTTGTTTTGGTTGGCAACGACTTGAAATATTTGGAGAATGCGGAATAACATCATTTTTCGAGGAGCATCGGTTGACTTAGATTTTCTTTTGAATAACATTTTTTATTTTTCGTGGTTTTGGTTTAGTAGTCGGGTTGCTGGTTTATCTTCTTTTACTTTATCGTACTGGTGTCAAAGTCCGATAGCTTGTATTCATAGTTTATAACATTGTCAGTTTTGAATTGTAAGGGTTGAGTTCCCCTTGTACTTCTTATAATTCAATATTCTTGCTTATCAAAAAAAAAAAAAAACAACAAACACAAGTCTGATGGAACATTGGAAAGATTTAAGGCTCAATTGATTATTCTCAAAAATAAGTAGAGGTAATTGATTACACAGAAACGTTCGCTCCCGTTGTAAAAATGGTGACAGCTTAGACGGTGTTGGCGGTCGCTGCAACATGAAACTGGGAAGTGCACCAGATGGATCTGCACAATGCATTCTTGCATGTAGAGCTCCATGAAGAATTTGCCACCTGGTTTTGCTATTCAACAACTTTACGGATTAAAACAAGCTCCTAGATGTTGGTTTTCAAAGTTTTCTGCTGCTCTCAAGACCTACATCTTCAAACAATCACTATACGATTATTCTTTATTTGTGTTAAAAGAATCAGAACTGCATCTTGTGGTTTTGGTCTATGTGAATGATCTTATATAATCTCTGGAAATAATTGTGATGCTATCTAGAAATTTAAGGCCTACTTGCACCCTTGTTTTCACATGAAGGATCTAGGAGTTCTAAAATATTTCCTTGGATTTGAAGTGGCACATTCTTCAACTGGTATCTTTCTTTGCCAACGAAATATACACAGTGCACTAGATATTGTGGCTGAAACAGGACTTCTCGAAGCCAAACCTGCAAACACACCTCTCGAACAAAATCATCACTTGAAAACCGTGTTGCCTTAAATGCGAACATGATGAAGAGAATAGATGGAATTTATGTATAAACTGTCCAGATTCAGTAATGGTGTGGCAGCAGAATGAATTTTGGAGTGTTATGGAAACCAAAATCATGCAGGCAGCAGACTATACTGATTTATTTTTCAGGTTTGCAGAAAAATTGTGAAGCATCTGGAATAGTTTATGGGACAAAATCAATGATAGCAGCGCTGCAGTCATCCAACGAGACAACATATTGATGTAGCCATGACGAGATGCAAACCAGAAGTCCGATACACAGAGACAGAACAGCAGCACAGCAGATCAAGTTCGGTGGACCAAGTCTACAGCCGGCAAGGTTATGTGTAATATTGACGCAACTTTTGGCAAAGAAGCTAGTGGGCTTGGTATGTCCCTTCTAGATACAAATGAGCAATTTTTAAAGGCCAAAATTATTAGAGGCACGACTAAGCTAAGTGTGGCGGGAGAGGAAGAATATGGCTTTTATCACGCTATGATCCGTTGAAAGATCAAAATGTGGACAATATGTAAGAATTTTGAAGTTGATTCAAAATATGTGGTTGATCGTTTTAATAGTAAGATATATCAAATTTATCTAAGCTAGAATGCATAATCCAAAATTGTATTAGGCTAAAAGATGATGTGTTATCAAACGTCGTGGTTGAGTTTTTTATGAGGCAAGCCAACGGAAAAGCTCATAGTTTAACTACGGCTAATCTTTAAAGTTTTTAAGACGTTACCAGATTATATTCATGTTATTATTGTTAATGAAATGATTTAAGTTTATTTGCATAAAAAAAAAGACAATGGATTTTCATTGGAAAATCAAAAGTAGTAAGTTCAACATTGTAGAGAAATTAAAAAGATGAACAACTTCATCTCTGTACCTGGTAAAACAAAAAACTCCATCCAATGGAAAAAATAAAGTGGACCAAAAAAAGGCAAGAATCAAAGAATCTGTACTCATAAGATGAAGACGCGTAAAACAAGAAGCAAAAGACGACGCTATAAGAAGAAGCACAACGAAGAAGATGCAGGAAAAGAAAATTAAATATAAGCATCACAGCAAAATCACACACTGATTCGTCAAAAGCGAACCATAATGCGGTATTATAGAAATTTAAACACTGATTAGAACACAAGTGTACATGCACAGAAACATAACACTGATTACATTAAGCTTCAGCTATATATAATACAACATAGCAAAGATAATAATCAGATAAAATAGATAGATCATGGAGAGAAAAAGAACAGAAAGAAGAAAGTACTTTCACTTCTTACTGTATTCCTAAAGCTTGAATTCTCCTAATCATAGACAAAGAACTAGCATTTCTTTCTCTCCATTCTTCCCTACTTTCGTTCTTTTCCATGTTGAGTAATTTGTCATTTCCATCAAGAATGCTAACAATTTGTCTCATGCTTGGTCTCAATTGAGGATCTCCACTAGTGCATGCAATTCCTAATCTTACCAACCTCATAAGTTCTTCTTCATTATACTCTCCATTCAGTGTTATATCAGCTAATTCGTTCAACGATCTTTTTTTCGTCACAAGTTCATGAACTTTCTTCACCAGAAGAACCTCTTGGTACCTAAAATCAACTGCCATTTGTCCACTGACAACTTCAAGCACCACCACGCCAAAACTATAAACATCAGCCGCTGAGGTTGCTTCGCCAGATTCAACATATTCTGGTGACATGTAACCGAAAATCCCTCGAACGGATTTGTCAGTATCATTGGATACATGATGGCCATGTTCGTTTCTTGACAAAAATTCAGCTAGAGCAAAACTACTAAGTCTTGGATTCATATCATGTTCAAGAATAACAGCTGAAGAGGTAATGTTTCTGTGAATCACTTGTTCATCCCATTCTTCATGTAAGTAAAGAACAGCAGAAGCAAGTGATTTCACTATGTTGTACCTATGATGCCATTCGAGTACCGAACATTGATTTTGGTTCTTACCTTTGTTATGAATTTGAAGAAGCTGTTGACTGAGAATTCTACTAGCCGAGTAATCGTAAACCACAAGCATCTCCCCTTGTTCGGTACACCATCCGCGAAGCTGAACCAAATTCCTATGCCGAAGCTTTCCTAGATTCCTGAGTTCGTTCGAGAATCTATCGCGCAACGCAGGACACGTCTTCATTCCCAACCTTTTCACCAAAACATGACAATTATCATCAAGGACTCCATGATAAGCAGTTCCAAAGTCAAGTTCTGCTACCCTTCTTGACTCAGAGAAGTTACTTGTAGCACAAACAATCTCTTTGTATGATATTTCTCTCGGAGTTTCAACCACAGGAAATCGTTGCTTCTTATGATGATGCTGATTCATCATGCTCTTAGAAGAACTGATTCCACTGTTTTTATTTTCAGCAGTTACATAAACTGTTTCACCTGCAGCAGTAACATAGTTTGTTGAACTATAGTTTGTGACCAAGCTAACATTTTCTGAGGCCGTGATCGTGCCACTTGTACTACTAGGACTAGTAGTTTCAGAAGGTGAAGACAAAGAGATATAAAGAGGGTGTGATAAAAATGAAGGAAGTGAAGGAAGTTTGAAACTTAAATCAGAAAGTGCTTCCACAACCCATTTCATATTAGGCCTCAAATTTGGATCATGAAGTGTGCAAAGAAGACCTATATGAATGAAATGCTTCATCTCAGAAAAATTATATGATCCATCTTTTTGTAGCCTCGTATCCGCCGCTTCTATAATCTTCCCTTCATCACAAAGCCTTCTAATCCAATCAAGCAAAATGATCTTATCATCAGGGTATGCTAAATCTATTGCTCTTCTCCCTGCCACAATTTCAAGCACAACTATACCAAAGCTAAATACATCACATTTTGATGTACCATTGCTTGGTTTTTGTAAGCTTTCTGGTGGAAGATAACCAATTGTTCCACCAATTCTTGATGTTTCTCCCAATTTGAAATGATCAATTCTAGTTGAAGTTTTCTTATTACTGTAATTGTATTTGTACTTAAACTCATATTCAAGTTCATGTTCTAACCACCTTGCCATGCCGAAATCACCTAACTTAGCATTATAATGAGAATCAAGCATAACATTACTTGTTTTAACATCTCTATGAATGATTTGAGTCTCTAATTGTTCATGTAAATAATACAATGCAGCAGCCAAACCTTTAACAATTTTTTCTCTTTGTCTCCAACCAAGAGGCTCACCTTTCGAATTCGTATTCCCCGGACGCTTGAAGAGTACACGGTCAAGGCTTCGATTCGGCATGTAATCATAAACAAGATGTAATTGATCTTCATGAACACACCAACCTCTCAACCTAACAAGATTCTTGTGTCGAAGATCAGCTACAGCCGATAATTCGGCTAAGAAACTCTTGTCAAATTGTTTACCTTTCTCTGATAAACAACATTTAACAGCTACTAAAGTTCCATCACTAGGTAAAAGAGCTTTATACACTTTGCCAAATCCTCCACTACCAAGAACTTGTTCTTCATTGAAACCATTAGAACCTATGAAAAGTTCTGCATAGCTAAAAATCCTTGGATTGTCTCTACCAATCTTCACAGTAAATTGAACACCATCCATGTCATGAAAAATAGTACTACTACTTGAAGAGTTTTTCTTTTTTCTTATTTGAACCCCACCATGTTTGTAAATTCTTTTTGCATCCCCTAACCATTTTGAGCTACATAACTTGCTTAATGAATCTTGAAGCAAATCAAGAACATGTTGTCCTCCACCACAAGTCTTTGAAGAAGGATTTTTAGACTTAAATCTTTGTTTCTTTGAAGATTTAAGAGATTTTTGTTGGAAACTATTTTCAGGTTGTGTTTTCATTATTTCACCTGAATTTTGTGGTAAAACAATGCAAAGTTTATGTAGTTGCATGTCTTTAATTTTTGGTGATTATGGTTTTTGAGAAAGAGAAATATTTGATGTTTGAAGATATGTATCACATAAATGGTGTTGTTGAAGATGTTTATTTGTTGCCAATTAATTAATTAATTATTTTGTTGTGTTTGGTGAAATTGTTCAACGCGTTTAGTTTGAAAGAGTTGAATTTTGTGCAACTATGTGCCAAATTGGAACCAACCTTTTGTTATGTTGCCAATATTCCCTCCCATAAAAGTTTACTTATTTTCATTGGAAATCTCTTTTTTTTGGATAAATTTTCATTGGATATCTTTCATTTTTTTGGACAATTTTTCGTTGGAAATCATAAATTCTAAGTAAATACTAGTAATTAATTTATGAGTGTATAAATATGTTTAGTTCTTACAAAATTATGTTCTTTTAAATTTAATTTCTATTGTATTATCAAAAAATATATTTTAATTCCTATTAAATTTTAATGGTTATTTTAATCTCCGTGATATTGTTGTTTTTGAGAATAGTCCTTATTTTAAAATATTTTACCAAAAAAATAGATATTTGTAATCTCTCAAAGTAGTCTCTATAAAATATAAATAGAAATTAAAATTGAATAAATTGTTTTAGAGACTAAATTTACAAGTTTATGATTTTAAAAGATTAAAATATATTTAATCTTTTGGCAAAAAAAAATAATCCTTATTTTAACTACAAAAAAATAGTCATTAATGTCAATAATGTCAATAATTAATAATTTTTTTTTCCTTTTTCAATTAAAAAAAATGGTTAGTTGTTAGTATATTAGAACAATGTTAGTTTTCTCTTTTGCCGAGACTTGAAATCATAGATCTCAAACTTTTTAGCCCATAAGTCAACTGATTCATTTGAGTTACCTACCCAACCCCTCCAAAAAACTTCAAAGTTTAATTTGGAGGTAAAAATACGAATTTTGAATTAGATGATCTTGAGTTTAAACTTGGTGTTTTAACATGTTATCTCTTCATCTTAAATTTTTTCTAGAAAAGGAGTAATTAAAAGTAAAAAAGTAGTACAAGTAAGTAGTACCTTTTCTTTTTTGGGAAAATTCAATTTGTGGTTTCAAAGTTTGACGCTAATATGAAACAATGAATAAAGTGGGCTTACGTAGTAAGATTAGGATGGAAAGGAAAATATGAATAAACACTCTAGAGGATTTGGTCTAAAAAAGAGTTCTCACTTCTTGATAGGGATGTTATTTTTTGTTTTGAATAAACTTCTAGATATAGTATCATAAATACTTCTAGAAATATATTTAAACAGGTCACACTATCTATACCTATGTCATAATATATTGAATTTCAATCAATAAAGTACGAATGCGAATTTGTCATGAACATAGAAAGAATAAGATGTGGGAAAGAAAATTTTAAAAAATAAAACATGATGGGATAAAAAATAATAGCGGTGGCTGCGAATCAGGTCAACCAATGATTCATCAATCTGAACTAATTTGATTTTTAGAAAATTGATTATTTGGTTTAAATTGAGTCGGTTTATAATTTATGGTGTGTTTTGTTCGATTTATCGGTTGAATATAGTTAGATGGTAAAACGAGCATGTCTGTTTTGCTTAGGTCCGTCCCGTTTAAGTCTGCTTAAAAGTGAGACGAGACAAGATTAGTTAACTTAAATGATCGAGTCTAAAATTCAACTCCGTCCCGTTTAATGGTGGACATGCAAGTTAGTAGGCTGGCCATGTCCTTTCCAATTTGTTTGTTTTATTTTTTGCGGTGTTTACATTACAAAAATTATATTGAATATTGATATTTGTTTTTAGAAACAACTAAATTTGTAAGAAACTCAAACTTATAAGACAAATACGTTATTAACAAATATAGAAACATAATTAACAAATCCGACATAATTAATATAAAAAATGATATAGAGTAGCAGCGAAAACAATCCTAAAGTTGGATAAGATCAAACCACTTATATAGCATGGTAAAAGCAATCCTTGTGTGAATAAGTAGAAAAAATCTAAGTTTCTTAAATAAGTGTTCTTATTGGAGGAGATCAAACTACTTGTTTTTTTAATGAATTTTATGTAAATGTAAAAATAAAAATAAAAAAATGAGTTAAAAGGGCCGCCCCACCCCCACCTTGCCCAAACCTATTTTTTGACGAATCGAGCGGGACGGGCCTCATAGAAAAATCGAGTTCAAAACATTGACTTAACCCACCAAAATTAGCAAGTTAAACGAACCGGCCCGATGGGTCAGACCCATTTTACCACCCCTAAATATGGTATTTGCAGGGGTGGAAATAAAATATATCATACTGCCTTGTCGGGACTTACTATCTAGTCTATTCATATTCAGGTGAACCAGATTATCATTTTTAGAAGTTTATTTATCTGAAAAATGTCGGGTTATACAAGCTAATCTTTTTGATTTATAAAAAAAACTATAAAAAAAGTTTTTTTAAATATATTAGACCGACTTATTTAAATAAATATGAACAATATTTAATTTTATTAGTTTATGTAAAATTGTCCCATACATGAATGCATTATTATAAAGTATAATTGAAATATCTTGTATAAAATTATAAAAAAAAATATTTTGTATATATTGTTGAACTCTCTATAATATGATGTTAAATATCAAAAAGAGATTAATTTCATTGATTTATTAGTTCATTACTCTACTTAAATATAGATATAATTATTTATTTATATTTGTTAATATGAAATGGGCTTTTTATAAATAGGCTGAAAGGTCAATCTCACTATCTCAAAGCTTTTAAAACGTTAAGTTCAAGCTTAAAAAATAAGCCTATAATTGATTATAAGTCAGAATCAAATTTTAATTTTTTGATAGGTCAGACTTATAATCGACAATATGTAGCTTACTATGGCCTATTCCTACATCTAGGTATAGAATATGATTAAAACAAAAATTGTGTTTGTACATGTAAGCGTTCATTTTATTGTTGTTGTGCATAGACATAATGGTAAGCATTGAAAATTCGTCCATATAAAATAGAGGAATAAAAGTTCAAATTTTTATTATAGACATTCGACTCTGCAATTTCGACATTTTCTAACTGTTAAACTTAGATTTGTGAAACCGGTTCAATTTAGATCAACTTCTAAAATTGTTTATAGATTTTTTTTTTATAAGCAAAATTGAATTATAAGGAGTACAAGGGGTACTCAACCCTTACAATTCATGAAACCCCTTTAAATTGTTTCAAAGCATCCTAAAGGGTTATTACACCAATCTGAAAAAGTCACATTTACACTGCACCTAATGTGATTAATAAACCAAAACCATGAAAAGTAGCGAACATATTCCAATAAAGAATTAAAGTTGACATTAATCCCTCTAAAAATAAAATTGTTGCACATACGCCATATACTCCAAGTTGTGGCCAATCAACTGAGATGACGAACTAGCGTTTTATGTGTGCCCTTTGCTAAATCTCCAAACGCACTATAATGTTGTACCACGTTTTCAAAATGCATGCAAGGAACTCTTAGCCATTTAAAAATTGTTAGCCATACTTGTGAAGAAGAGAATGTACATGTAAACAAAACATGAGTCAAAGTCTCTTCCTTTGTTTGACAAAAAACACAACATCTATCTTGAGCATTGGTAATTATCCTCTTAAGAGAAAGAAAATCCCAAGTAGGCAACTTAGCTAATAACAACCGCCAGCCAAAAATACTGACTTTGGACAAGACATTGTTCAACCAAAGATGTTTCATAGCTCTCTCCAAATGAATGTTGTAACCATCAAACTGTCGTTGTTGTACTAAGAAAGAATATGTCAAACGAACTGAGAAAAGAGCTTCTGTGTGCCCCTTCCCCATACAAAATGTTATTGAGGAATGAACCATATCTATAGCGAAGTAGTTCATACCAAGGAGCTAAAACATCAGAGAGACACCGCCATTTTCACTTACACAAAAGAGAAGAATTAAAAAGGCCTAAATCTTTAATTCCTAACCCACCTTTTTCCTTTAAGTTGACACACTCGGACCCAACTCGCACAACACAACATCTTATTATCCGGCGTACCTCCCCATAAAAAACAACATTGTATGGTCACTAATTCCTTTAGCACACACACCGGTGCTTTGAAAAAGGAGAAAAAATATAAAGGAATGCTTAAAGTAACTCTACCACCAATAGAAAGGTGACGACCATTCCAAGAACTAAGGCGCTTTTTCATAGACTTTAAAATGGGCACCCATGTTGATCTTCTCCTTGGATTAGCTCTTGGCGGAATCCCAAGAAAGCGAAAAGGAATAGACTCCACCCCACAATGCAAGAAAGACGACAAAGCCAGCAAAAATCTTTCCTCTAAATTTATTCCATAAAGTTTGCTTTTGTGAAAATTTACTTTCAAGCCCGACACCATTTCAAAACTGCGCAAGACGGTTTTAATTGCCCACAAATTGTCCCAATTACCTTCCCCCACCATAATAGTGTCGTTTGCAAACTAGAGTGTGTGAAAAACAATGTTATCCTGAACCCGATAACCATGGAAAAGGTTATTATAAATTGCACTTTTCATGAGACTATAGTGAGACCTTTAGCAATAATAAGGAAAAGAAAAGGTGAGAGCGGATCCCATTGTCGTAAGCCTTTTCCTACAGAAAAATCAGCGTAGGACTTCCGTTGACAAATACAGTCATTGTGCTTTGAAAAACACAAGCTCGAATCCATCGCCTCCAACCTTCCGCAAAACCCATTCTCTTCAACATGTACTCCAGAAAATTCCAATGCACAATATCATACGCCCTCTCAAAGTCCACTTTGAACATTAAGCAATTATCTTTCCGCCGTTTTGCCAAATCTAAAATCTCATTGACTACAAGCACGCCATCCAAAATTTGACGATACGAAAGGAAAGTGGATTGTACCTGCGATATCAATTTACCAAGGACGGACTTGAGTCTTGCTGCTAAGACTTTTGATAATCTAATAGCGATTCTGGATGATCCTTTTTCGGAATAAGAGCTAGAAAAGATGCGGTGATAGCTTTAGGTAACGTAGCACAACCATGAAACTCATGCATAAAAGCCATAATATCATCTTTTAAAATACCGCAACAAGCTTTTAAAAAACAGAAATTAAAACCATCAGATCCCGGGCACTTATTGCCATCGCTACTCCAAATCGCTTCATGCACTTCGTCACTTGTAAAAGGAGCCAATAAAAGCGAATTATCTTCCTCCGAAAGAGTTTTAAAATGTAATCCATCCAAATTCGGACGTTGCTCCCATTGTTCATGGAAATTATGATGAAATAAATTTTTCACGAACCCCTTAATCTCCTCCACTCCTTGAACCCAACGGTTACCATCTTTTAAGGCCACTAGATGATTTCGACATCTTCTACTTCTAATAGTTTCATGAAAGAATCGAGAATTAGAACCACCCTCTTTCACCTACTGCATTCTTGATTTTTGTTTCAAAAGACTCTCCTTTTGTTGGAGTTGGCGCCAAAAGTCATGAGTTAACCCTTCCCTTTTAGTGAAATCTACATCCACCCCATCAGAAGCTAAAAGATCTTCAAAGGCATTTAGATCTCTCACAGTTTGGTCAATATTGAGATCAAGAACACCATAGACCTCTTTGTTCCAAATTCTCAACATCTCTTTCAAAAATTTGAACTTTACTTTCAACACATAAGCTTTTGTACCATGAACCTTGAAACTCTTCCTAAAAGACTTAACAAAGGAAAATAAATCTGTATGCTCAAGCCACCCATTAATAACCCTGAACGGTTTTGGACCCCAATTTTGAGTGGATGCTAACAACCAAATTGGGCAATGGTCAGAAACGTCACGGTCACATATGCACCTACTAGAGATATGAAATTTTGAAATAAAACCATCCGATAAGAGAAAACGATCTAGTCGGCTCATGGAACTACCGTCTAGGGCAAACCAAGAAAAACTCTTTCTTGTCACTGGAACATCAACTACTTCCAAATCCTCCACAAACCGATTGAATAGCAACCTCTCGGACTGCCTATTAGTAGAACTAATCCCCTTTCTTTCAGGAGAGTGTAAAACCGCGTTAAAATCTCCCCACACACACCACAACGCACCACCAAACTAACCTTTAAGAGATAACATATCAGCCCACAATTTTTTCTTTCCTACTAGACTACAAGGGGAATAAACATTGACATTGTGCATCATTTCTCCACTGCAAACCACACTAATGCCCAAGAAGCCCACTCCAGCAAAAGAATTAAGAACTGTGAAGAAATTTGAATTCCACAACATAATCAAACCACCGGATAGACCAATAGAATCGCTAACCACCCAACTAACATCTCTATGATTCCAAATTTGGTGTATCATATGTTCCTCAATGTTGGCCTGCTTTGTTTCCTGAAGCAAATAAACATCGAACACCCGTTTTTGGAGGATTGAACCTAACCGCCTTTGCTTTGCACTACCTCCCCACCCTCTCATATTCAATGAAAAAAATCTTCATTTAAAAACATCTGGACTTTGCTCCCTTCTAACTCTGTCTTCATTATCTCTTTTTTCATTTCCTGCTATCAATTTTAGACATTGTTGTTCAATGACAGACCGTGGGACTCTCCCTCCCTCCTAAAACAATGCCTGATTTTAAAGCTCCACCCCTCACCTTAGAAGCTACCTCAACATCATGTTTATGAATGGCTTTCTTATTGCAGTGGCGAATGTCCTCTGAATTAATCGAACTACAACACAACAACTCACCTGCCGACAAGATTGAATTGATAAGTTTCTTACCGGGTCGAGAACGAGACGGTGGTGCCCTGCTAACCCGTTTGACGAGTACGATGGGTTGCTGAACCGCGGTGTCGACGGCAAGACGCGCAGAAGTGGTCGCAGTTGGTGAAGAAACCTGCGGATTGAAAGAGGCACCGCGCTGCCGCGAAGCTAATGACTGAGCTGAAGAGGCTGAATGGACATGAACAACATCATCGTTCTTCTTCTGGCTTCCAACATCATCGTGACTTTTGTTTGCATAAAACATTAAATGTTGTCCTGGGCCCAAAGCAATATACACCCCCTTTCTCCAACTCCTAGCCACCACTAACATTATCAGGATATAAATTGGGCTTAGAACACATGCCTAAGTTCTCTAATTTGGTTAGTCTTCTATCGACACCCCCTTTGATAACCTTGTTAGGTAGAGATAAGTTAGTAGACCCTCCAACCCCATCCTCTTGGCCCACTAACTGCACCCTTGACCCAACCTTGTTATCCACCATATATACACCACCCTCCTTTCTTCCGTCCCCCCTAAGGAATACAAATCTGTATTGGAATTCATGTTATTTGAACAAAAGGAATGACCCTCTTTATCTTCCTCTAAACCATTCCAAACTCTTAAAGGGACTTTAATAAAATCTGGAACATTAACACCTCTGTCAAACTGAGTTAATGCTAATAAATTTTCTCCTTCCCCTTCCGATTCTCTCGCTGAAACATCCTCCATCTCCACCATCCTCTTCTCCTCTTCTTCTTCATCGCCGTCATCCTCCGAAATTTCAGAATCAAAAGCATGTTTCGTCCTTTCTTGTGGATTTGAGGACATCAAACGCATAGGCCAAAAAGAATCCTCAATAATACGAATGTGAAACAATTAGCCGTTAATATCAACATCGACAAATTCATTAATCGCTTTATAACAAGATGTGCGTAAAAGTAAACTAGCAACATCCAGACATAAAGTTTTAGTCGTGTCTTCATCTGCCTTCATAAAAGTACCCCATTGTTTGGTGAGTTGTGTGAAAAACCAATAATTACACGCATGGGCGGGGATACCATAGGCTCTTGACCATACCAATCTTTTCGTATCAATATCTTTAGAACACCAAGGACGAATCTCCTTAAACCATTGAGCCAGCCAATCCTTAGCGTAGATCATTAAAAAAATTAAACTCCCCATCCTCCTGATCCTCTAACAATGCCAAAATTGATCCCATAGGTGTCACTTTTAGCCCAAAATATCCTTGCATATGGAATTCGTTTTGTAAATTAAAGGTCATGCCCAGCGTTGTTCCTTATTGCTAGTTTCATCCTTACTATACGAATTGTTGCGACCTGGTTGTACTTTTCCTCCTTCTTCCTTCCTTACTCCGCCATAAGACGATGCATCATGTTGTCTATTGAATCTTGCCAATTTAACAGAAATCTTATCCCGGCCAAACAGAATCTGATCCAACTCATATTCAAACCTACGGTAGTCCTTCACGTTTTCGAATCGTGCGAAACCAAACCGCCTTCCACCCTTATCGCATTTGGCAGGGATTGCCACCTCAATGATGCGTCCATAGTGATGAAAAGTGTTGTACATCGCTTTTGCACCGAAATTGTCTGGAAAATTCGTGAAAAAATAGCTTGTGAGATTCTTTGAAGTATCTCTATTCTGGTATTTTTCCGTTGCAATATCTATTTTGTGTTTTTTTTTGCTTGCCAAATCTATGCCGTTGCCTTCCGCCAACCCTTTTCCATCTGATATCATTTTCATCAGCCATGGTGCAATTCCGTTAATCAAAATATTTGTCAAGACTGGTCCCTAACCGATAGATTCCCCGTCACCGGGAGAACCGTGCTAGGACTTTAAACTCTCGCTTGACAATGATCCCAATAATGGAAATTACTATTCTAAATAGGAAGATGGATGAACCTGTCAAAACCCTAGCAGAGCGAGCGACATTTTTTTTTTGGTATGGAAGCTAATAAAAAGAAAAGAAAACTAAAAAGAAAAACTAAGTACGAGGGAAGAAAGTTTCCATTGCGTCATTCCTAAGAAGGTCACGAAGACCTTCAGGAGGAGATGTATGAGTCAAGAGGTCGGCATCTGATGATGCTCCAAGTTTAGCGAAAAAGTCTGCACATTGATTCCCTTCTCTTAGTGTGTGATGGAGAGCTCCATTGGTTTGAGAGAGAAACTCCTTGATATCTTAGATCAACACAGCATAAATATGATACTTAACTTGTGGTCCTTTGATGAGGTTAACACATAGTAAAGAGCCAGAGTAGCATACAAGTTCATTAATATTCATGTCATTGGCCAGCAAGAGCCCCCTAAAGATAGCAGTCAGCTCCGCGAGCAAAATGTCAGATGATCCTTGAATGAAGCCTGAGAAGCCTGCAAGATAGTGACAGAAGGTGTTTCTAATAATGCCGCCAAATCCAGCTCGAACAGGAGTACCGAGACAACTTCTGTCCACATTTAGAATGGTACAAGAATAGTTATTATTGTTCCACCTGATATGTCTATCTACTAACTCGTCGTTAGAAGTGGGAGCAATTTCTTAAAGTTTCGACCATAGCTCGAATTCTGATGGAGAGTCGACTTAAGGACCAAGTCTCATTGTTCAAACACATCAAGTTTCAGTGTCTCCAAGACCACCAGACAGCGGCCGAGAAAGTGAATGCGTGAGCACCTGTGGTATTCTGCTTGAGCCAATCGTACGCATCCAAATTTGAGAAGAAATCCGGATTGTTGAAGCCAATGTGGTTCCAAAGGCAATGGGAGAACTCGTAGTCCCGAATAAAATGAAGAAAAGTTTCATCTTGAAGGCCACATCTAGTGCAGGTGGCTGAAGAACTCATCTTGTAGTGATTGAGTAAAGAGAGGGTTGGCGTTGAGTTGTGACAATACAACCAAAAGAAGAATTTGATCTTTTAAGGGAGTTGAAGCTTCCAAATCCAAGACCAAGTGTGTAGAGGGTTATCAGATGGTTCCGGATCTCTCCGAGAGAGTAACCAATTATAGCCACTTTTAGTAGTGTAAGTGCCATTTTTGTTGTTAGGCCAAATGAAGGCGTCTTCGATAGAGTCGTTGAACTTGAAGTTGGTGTTGTCAATGACTTTAGAAATCAACGGAGGGAGATGGGTGTAGAGACTACGAGTATGAGGATTTCCTATAGAGAGCACATCTTTTACCGAAAGTTGCAGATCATGTATATCCACATAAGGGACAAGTGAACTAAGACGGCCGAAATCGGTCCAAGGAGTGAACCAAAAGGAGGAGGATCCCGAACCTACACGCCACGAAAATCTGTCTTTGAGGACGTTTTTTGCTCGAATAATAGAGGACCAAGTTGGGGAGCCACTAGGGGGGTTATTGGAGAGGAGGAGATTTTGTCCTGCACTTTATTTGCTAGAGAGGAGGTCAACCCAAAGCTTACTCGAAGATTGCACCATATCCCTGACCTATTTTCCCAAAAGAGAGATATTTGCATCCCGCGCTGGTCGGACACCCAAACCACCAAGTTGTTTAGGGCGAGATATTTTATTCCATCCTACTAAGTGGATACCTTTATTATTGGAGGCCCTCCAAATAAAATTGCGAGTCTGATTTATGCTTTCACAGATGCTTTGAGGGAGCCAAGCAATTTGCATGTAGTAGGAGGGGATTGAAGTGAGGACAAAAGAAGCTAGCGTCAAGCGACCTGGTTTGTTTAGCAGCTTGTTTTTCCAAGAAGCAAGTCGTGATTGCATTTTGTCGATAATAAAATGGAAATCGCTTCTTTTGGCTCTCCCTTTTAGGATTGGGAAGCCTAGATACTTTTCTAAGGATGAGGTGCTCCGGATATCAGTGATAGATGTAAGTTTGTTGATCTTGGTCTGAGGAATACCTGCGGAATAAAAGGCTCGAGATTTTGACAAGTTGATCTTCAAACATGAAGTGCGACCGAAACGGGTAAGAAGGTCAGTGATAACTCGTAATTGAGAGTTTTTGGCTGTGGTGAACAGAAGAACATCATCTGCAAATAGGAGGTGTGATAATCGGGATCCATTGACAAGGATGTGGATGGGGGCCCAGGTACCCTGATGAACAACATTGTTAATGGCGATAGACAACTTTTCCATACATAATATGAATAAATAAGGGGATAAAGGATCTCCTTGTCTGAGACCATGGGAAGGCTTGAAAGAGGGCATTTTGTTGTCATTCCATAGCAATGAAAAATTAGAGGAGGTAACACAATGCATGATAAGCTTAATTGTTATGTCTGGAAAGCCAAAATCATGGAGGCATGATTTGAGAAAATCCCAATTAACATTATCAAAAGCTTTTTCAAGGTCGAGTTTGAAGGCTACATAACATTTCTTCTTTTTAGTCTTCCTCATAAAGTGGATGATTTCTTGCAAAACAATCACATTATCAGAAGTGCCTCTACCTAGCTGGAAGCTACTTTGATATGGTCCTATAATAGAATCTAGAATCGGCCTAAGGCGGAGAACCTAAACTTTTGTGATAGTTTTATAAACAATGTTGCACAGACTAATAGGTCTGAATTCTTTGAAGGTAGTGGGTGGATCAATTTTAGGGATGAAAGATATCAAGGTTTCAGAAATGACAGGATCAAAGTAACCTGTATGGAAGGCTGTTTTGACCAGATGGAAGATGTCGTCTCCCACAATGTGCCAATATTGTTTAAAGAAAATGCATTGAAAGCCGCTGGACCTTGGGCCTTATAAGGCTTCATGGATTGAAGGGTTGCAAATACCTCATCTTTAGTGACCAGTCTAAGTAAAGAATTTTTCTCATCTTGATCTATGGTTGGGTGTAAGCCATTATAGAAACAGGGGTCGTGGTTGGGCTGATTGCCGCTAAAGAAATTCTTATAATACAATTGTGCCTCGCTTTGAAGAACATAAATGTCAAATGCCCATGTACCGTTGGGAAGTTGGAGTCTACGAACACGGTTTCGCTTCCTTCTTATGACAGTTTGAGTGTGGAAAAAAGCGCTGTTTTTGTCACCGAATTTGACCCATTTTTCTCTAGATTTTTGGTACCGATGCATCTCTTCTTGAAAAAGGATATGGTTGTATTCCTGTTGAAGGTCGCGCTCAAGAAGGGTATGGCGGGAGGAGTCAACCCTTTCTAAATAATTTTGAACCCCTTTGAGTTTGCTCTCGATGTGTCGTTTGCGTTTGAAGATGTTTCCAAAAATCTCTTGATTGAAAGTGATAGATTCTTGTCGAACATTGTTTAATGCAGTGGTAGGATTGTGGACGAGGATGTCCAAGCTCTTTCAACCAAAGCAGAGTAGTCTGTATAATCAATCTTGGCGGCCTCAAATCGAAAGGGTCTTGGTCCTCTGGCAATGGGAAGACCACCAAAACGAAGGAGTAAAGGATTATGATCAGAGTGAAGTCTGCAGATAACTTCGACAAAAGCCTCGGGAAAAGCCAAACACCATTCTACATTTGCTAAACCTTTGTCAAGTTTCTTAGAGAGAATGCAGAACCCATTGTGATTTCGGTGCCTAGTTAATCGTCCTCTAGTGGTTGTGAGGTCTAGAAGATTACATTGGTCCATGAAGTTAGCAAAGATGGCAGCTCTGACATGTTGAAAGATACCCCCGCGTTGGTCTCTAGGGAGGAGAGTCTCATTAAAGTCACCAATAAGCATCCAAGGGCCAACAATAGTGAGGCTGAGGTCTATTAGGTAGTTCCAAAAGTTGGTACGCAGTGTCGGGTTTGGGCTGGCGTACATGCAAGTACATGTAGTGGAGGCATTGCCATGGGTTAACATGAAAGTAATGGAGTACGGATTAGTGCCCATGACCGTAGTAGTAATAGGAGAATTAGAATTTTTTAGGAGCCAAATACCTCTAGAGTGGCCATTGGCTTCAATAACGTAAGTTGGTGTGTAACCGTTGTTTGTCCAAAAGGAGGACAATTTAGAGTAAGGAACATGAGTTTCTATAACAACAAGGAAAGTTGGATGATACTTTCTAATAATTTCCCTCAAATATAGTTTTGAGTTATTATTATTAGCCCCTCTGATATTCCAAGAGAGGATTGAGATATCATTGAGAGCTTCCATAACAAAACAAACATGGAGAAGGACAAAGGAAGAGACATGCCTAAGTGACCATGTTTTCTTCATTATGATCACGATGAACATGGATTTCTTCACAAATTTCAAGCTCATTCTTGTTTCCATTTGTGTGGATTTTGTGAGGAGAGATATTAGCGTTAGGGGGGTCATTTGTATGTTGTACGACGACCACTTGGTCAAAGTTAGGGTTCAGGAATGTAGCTGACTTTTGGTGAAAAGAGTCTAAGTTTTTTGGGCCAAAAACAAGGTGTGGAGTTTCTTTTGAGTGAAGTGGGGCTGATAGGACAAATTTATTAGGGTTATTAGGAGTTTTTGTTGTCGGGTTGGTAGGAAAGTGGGGAGTAGCTGTCACATGGTTGTTATTATCGTCATCATGACAGCGACGCTTTGGGTCAGCTTTACCTTTGTTGGGGCGCGCTATGTATGTAGCATGTGGTCTGGGTGGTAGCTTTTGGGTAGTTGGGCTATAAATTGGTTGGTCGGTCAGATTGGACAAAGCATTAAATTTGTTACTTTTGTCGTTGGTGACAATTTGTGTGTTTGACAAGGTAGGTTTATTAGGTTGATTCTTGCGCCGAGTAACTAGGAGTTAATCCCCATGTAATTCCTTACCTTCCTCGTTATTGTTGATAATTCTCTCTATATCTGTTGCCCTGGGGCCTGCATCAAGAACAACTTTCTCTTGTGGTTGACTAGAGCTTGAATGTCTGGCCGGTAGGGTGGCTTGAGACGGGGTGGGATTGGGATGTTGGTATACATGTTCTGTCCTTTCAGGCATGGAGTTTGCAAGAGGACAATTCCTACCTAGATGACTGTAGCAACCGCAGTTGGTGCATATTAGATGCAGTCCTTCATATTGAACCTTGTACCAGTGCCCATTCACCCAAATTTTTCCCACCACCGGCTTAGTAAGGTCTACTTCGACATAGACTCTTGCGAATCTACCTCTTTCAACTTTTAGAGTATTGATGTCCACCTTTATAGGTCGACCGATAGCTGAAGCCATGGCCATGAGAAAACTTTCATCATAGTAAACTAGGTTTAAACCAGGGAATCTAACCCACACAATTGTGCGTTCCACTTTGGCATTCGGTGAGGCAAACTCTGGGGACCAATGAGAAACAGCAAGGCAGTGATCAAATATCAACCATGGGCCACCGGTGATGACTTTTTCTTTATCAGCAGCATTGTCAAACTTCACCATGTAGAAACCATTATCATTGTCCATGATTTCAAAGCCGACGTGTAACTTCCATACTTTTTGGAGGCGTTCTTTCATGGTAATGTAATTTAGATTTTTCCCCAATAGCTTGACGACAATAGCATCGTTCCATGGTGTGCACAATTCTTGAAAAACTTTATGTTCAATGTAGATTTTATGAAGAAGGCGATTGCCACCCTCAAGTTCTATGCGGACAAGTTTATTTTTTATCATATCCACTTTCTCTCGTGGAGGAATGTTTTGTGGTGAGCCTAATAATTTGTCACGGAATTTTAGTGTAGGAGACGAGGGATTTTTGGGGTCTGTGGGTTTGTGGGACGGTTAAGTGTGCGGTTCACCGTTTGCAGAGAAAACAAAGGGAGAGGTCATTGTAGACTACGTGCGATCAAGGTTGCTGTAGACCCGTTTGATAATCGATTGTAGTAGCGGGATGGCAGAAGTAAATCAATTGCAATATCAGACGGTAGCGAAACGATTGCAGGACGACGAACTGGTGGCAGAACGGAAGTAGAGAGGGAGGCGATAACGGAAGTAGAGAGGGCGGTGGCAATTTGTTGCGGTCAGTGATAGATCGTGGGAGCAGGCAGGGCGGTCGGTGATGGGTCTTGAATGAATCGTGTGGGAGGTTGCTGTTAAATCTAGCTGAGCCCGAGCGGCATGTTTAAAACATGGTAAGTAAATAAAAAAAATTATAAATTATGATTCAAAAGTGAATATTTAAAATTAATAACCGCTATTGAAAATAACTTATAAGGTTAATTATCTTTTACCCCCTGTAAAATACACAAAAACTGCTTTACCCCCTGTATAATTATTTTGTTGCTTTACCCCCTGGTCAAAGTCAACAAAAGTTGACTTGGCAGGTGACGTGGCGTGCCACGTGGCATTTTTTTTATAATTTTTTTAAAAAAAATGCCAACTCAGCTTCTTTTTTTTATTTTATTTTTAAAATTGCCAGATTTTTTTTAAAAAAAATTTTAATTTAATTTTTTTTAAAAAATTTGTTATTTAGGGGGCGGTTTTAAGTATAATTTACGGCAGTTTTATTATATTTAGTGGATGTTCTGTTTTATGGCGTCTAACATTCTCGCTAAATAGTCGATGCACTTTTTTTTAATAGATCTATTATTTACCGTTGAATTATACTAAAAATTGCCAACTCAAATTATTTTTTTTAATTTTTAGCAAAAATTGCCAACTCAATTCTTTTAAAAAAAAAAAAAATTTATAGATTTGTTATTTAGCGGCAGTTTCTAGTATAATTTGCGGCGTTTATATTATAGTTAGCGGCGGTTTTATAATATTTAGTGGAAATTTTATTTTGCGGCGGTTTAATAAACCTTGCAAAGTAGGAATTTATTATGCAAAGTGCACAAGTTATTTAGCGAGGGTTTATAACCACCGTTAAATTATATTAAAAATTGATGGTAAATAATAGATCTAGTAAAAAAAATAGCATCGACTATTTAGCGAGAATTTTATACGCCATAAAACAGAACATCCACTAAATATAATAAAATTGCCGTAAATTATACTAAAAACCGCCTCTAAATAACAAATTTAAAAAAAATTTAATTTTTTTAAAAAAAAAAATCTGGCAAATTTTAAAAAAATATATTTTTTTTTATAAAAAAAATGCTGAGTTGGCAAATTTTTTTTTTAAAAAAATGCTATATGGCACGCCACGTCACTATTCTGTCAAGTCAAATTTTGTTGACTTTGACCAAGGTGTAAAAAGCAGAATCTGATATTACATGGGGTAAAGCAACAAAATAATTTTATAATGGTAAAACAATTTTTGTGTATTTTACAGGGGTAAAAGGTAATTAACCCTAACTTATAATTTTATGCTACTGATCAATAAAAAATTCTATTGAAAATTAATTTCATTAGTGTGTAATTTGAGCTTTTCAATTTAAAATTAATAACCGCTATTGAAAATAACTTATAACTGTATGCTAATGATTAATAAAAAATTCTCCCTCCCCCAATTTTTAGAAGAAAAAAGCCATTCACCTTCACTCGATAAATATTTTTGGTCTTAATATATGAGATATTTTTAACCTTTTTTTTACTTGTTTATACCTTTTTATAAGCAACTTTCAACTACATTTTTTTTCCACCATACCTAATTATGATACATTTCTTTTTATTACGAATTATTATGATACATCTTTTTAAAAAATAAATACTAAATGATTTTTGTAAAAATATTAATCAATTTTTTTTTCATAATGAATAAACTTATAATTCTTATGACTTTTGTAAAAAAATGATTTTCAAATGGGTCTTAGGATGGATGTAGTAAATAAATTAGTATCTCACTTCAAGCTATATTTAAATAGATGTCCGCCTAAATTAGTGGTCCAAGATCAATAACTAACTTTTGATTTTTATGTTTAATAAAAATTAGTGGTAAAAAAACTTGTTAAAGAAACAAAATGAAATTATTTTATTGAAATTTTGTATTTTTAATTTTTTAAACATGTTATACTCCCCCTCCGGTCATTTCTTGAAATTATATTATTGAAAAAATCACACAGATCAACGAAACTATTTTTTCTCATTAATAATTCTAAAATTTTATGTTTTATTTTAAAACTAACTCTAAAAATAACTCAAGAGGTGTGGTTAAGTGATTTGGGTTCATCCTCTCTTAACCAAGGGTCGAGAGTTCGATCTTCATCGTATGGAGTAGCTTTAAATCCTTGGGGTAGCTATCCCACCCTTCAAGGTGCCTCCAATCTAGCGAGAGATTATTCACTGCGTTCGGCGAAGGACACCCCGGTCACGACCAACAAAAACTAACCCCAAAAGTAATAATCTCTATCATTTATATTGTTCTTGTTTCTACGTATCAGAAAAATGTCTCTCTAACTAATTACACACATACATTTTAATGGGTTATTTAATGTTTTTTTAATAAAAATACAAATGAAATTGTCTATTTAAAAAAAATTGAATTGAAAGTTTGTTTTTAATTTGTTATAAATATGATTGGACAAAGTATTTTTTTTTACTAAAAATAAATTCATTCATTCAAATAAAAATATATATATATATATATATATATATATATATATATAAATCATTACAAATTCAAGATTGTTAAAACTTGAAGAAGATGAATCTGCAAACAATCTTGCAGCACTTAAATTAATAGGATACAACAGTATCATGAAAGATATTACAAATATGACAACATAAAAGTAACCGGAATATTCATACTCTCGGATCTGTAAGTCTTTCATCAGAACTGTAGTGAGTTGATGTGAATATGTCAATTTGAATCAACGAACATCGCCACATAAGACAAAAAATCATCAAACGCCGCACAAAACGACGAACAAACACAACACCACACTAAGACTGCGAAAACTTAATGAAGAAGCAAACTTGTGTGGATAACCATATATTTAAATACATACAAAGAGAGAAAACAATGGTGTTGAAGGGTAATTCAAGAAGAAAAATTTGTGAAAAGTCACCCCTACATTAGTAGAATTTTTTTTTTGGAAAGCTCCTACATTAGTAGAATGAGTAGAGAGAAAAGTTAAGAAAAGAGTGATAGACAAAAATATTATTAAATATAAAACATTTATATTTAAATATCTTAATGCCATACATGCATCATAGCATACACTTACAAAAAATATAAATGTCAATATCTATCCTTATCAATGCAACAATTTTTATATTCCTTTGACTTTTTGAGTAGCAATTTTCAACGGATTCAGAAGAGGCACCTCATTCAATCGTACCTATTTTGATCATGGATATTATGCATTAATAAAGGATCAGCTTTTTTCGAAAAAACAAAAGGTGAAAACAAAATTCATTACAATTCAAAAGAACAAAAAAAAAACTGCAGAATTAAAAGAAAATACGCAGGTATGATGAAGTCCCCAAACACAACAAAGAATTTGAATACCACATATAAAAACTACAATCAAAGATCTTGAATTTTATTTTAAACCACCACTATTGAACTTGAATTTTGATATTATATTACGAATTTTATAAAATTTATTGTTAGATTAAAAATTTATACTCCCTCCGTCTCTTATGATTTTCAATACTACAACATGCATGTTCTATATGTTAAAGACTTAGTTTAAGTTTATATAATAATACAATAATATTGAAACTTAACTAAAGTTGGTATGGTGATATTTATTTGAGATATAGGAACATGTTCCTCCTCGAGATCTCATGTTTGATTCTTTCTGATATCAATATATAATTGAAATTTTAACATATAAAACTTAACTTTTAAGATGTGATTGAATGACGACGCAGCAGTATTTACCAAAAAAGAATGACGCAGTAGTAATATGTTTTTATCAGCTGACTTAAAAAATAAATCATTTTCATGTCCAACTTGGTGTATATATTAAGTGACGTGAAAAAGCAATTTTATAGTTTATACAACCTTTTAAGCGCAAATATTGGGCTTAAGGACGAAACCAATAGGTTACAATTACATTAATATAATGAAATTCTTCAAAACAGACAAAATTGTACAACTATTAGGTTGAATTTAGGTGAACTCCGCTAATCAATCAATGAAAAACATTTCCACAAAAGAATGAATGGGCCACTTCACAACAAAATTACACCAACCAGCGTTTTATGCTTAACTACTTGAGTTGGTAGGAACCTAAACTAGCTAGGTGGTGTGAATTTCAAATAGTTGAAGACAATAATGCATTAAGAAAATGAAAAAACCTAAGATAAGTTCAGCAATGTTTGAGAGTGACGAAGAAATAAAGACAGTGATCACCGGAGTCGGTGTGCAAGATATGATAATGAGCGGTGTTTGGCGAAGTTTCTAGTTAGATAAATAAGGACACATGAATGAATCAAATTTAAACCGGAATGAGAGAAATCATGAGACTGTGAGGTACATGGTGTGAAGAAGACTTATAAAAAATAATAAAACTTTATAGGTAAACATGTTTAATTCGGATTACTCTCAAAATTAGTTATCTTTTGAGAAGTTTTGAATGATGACAAAACACACTAAAAAAACTCATATTAGTCTTTATAAAGTATCAATAATACTTCTAAGGAGTCTATGATAGATGTTACAAGTTCAATTCCTATTATTATATACTAACATCTGTTCCTATTTATAATAGAAAATTGACATTTTAGATTCATTATATTGAAAATTTAATGTATCTGACTATTAAATAGACCAAATATATTAGTTTTTTTTAATGATTCTAAAAAAGCAATTGTCTCTTATAAATATGAACAAATTAATTGTTGATTGAAAACTCATTTGAGTTGGGCTAGTAGAGTTGGCTAAAAACTTTGTAAGAAGCACACTACAAAGTCTCATGTTTAACTCCTCTTGGTATAGTATCAATTGCTGTGGGGGTTAGCCATAAGAAAAAATTGCCTTTAAATGGGGCCCCGCACATTGACAGTGAAATTGGACCACTTTGATTAGTCAGTCTTTGAACTGGATACTGAATTTTCAAAAATATAATTGCTAATTTAATTATGTATTCTTAAGCACTACCAATATATTTATCTCTACTAAAGGTAATTATTATGGGCTTTGTTCAATGTAAAAGACTTCGGTTATGTTACATTGTTGCATCAATCTTTGATAACATTATAATTAATATGAATTTTATAACAATTATCATTTGATTGAAATTTTATATTATATAGATTACTCATGTTAAATTTTAAAAAATTAATAATTATTTAATATGTTATTGACATTCGTGAGTTAAAGTATAATTAATTAAGTAAATCAGGTATTTAGATTTAATAGAAATTAATGTTCTTTTATTAGTAATGTTGTGGTCCTTATAGCATTTGGCTTATTATCCATTATTAACCTATTCTCAAAGAGACTAGGTTTTTTCTTTAGTAAAAAAAAAACTTAGTCTCTTTGAGAAATTATATAATTGGAGGAGAATAATAAATAAATAAATGAAAAGTTATTATATTTAGTTTAGTTGTTTTTCTTTATGCTTTCTTTTGTTTTGCACTAAAGTAGATGTTTTTTTTTAAGAAAGTGAGGAAGGGAAATTTTATTAATCATTGGTATTAATAGTCATTTTATAACTCTTCGAGTGGAATTTTGAATTTGTCTCTTACCATTAAAATAACATTTCCAATGTAACATTAGAGTAGATGTAACTTCTATAATTTGGTGATTTTATTTCTTGAATTTCAAAATGGATTGGATAAAATTATTTTTTCTAGGTTCAAATTTTTTTTTATTAAGTCCATTTGAAAAATATGATATTTAATTTATTCCGAACCCAAATTAATTTTATTATAAATTTAATACTCCCTCCGGCCTTAATTATAAGCAACTTTTCACCTTTTAGATTCATTGAAAAACTAACGTATTTAGCCTTAATTATAGACCAAATACATTAATTTTCCAATGAATCTAAAAAGTGAAAAGTTGCTTATAATTAAGGCCGGAGGGAGTACTAATTAATAAATATATATTAATTGTGGAAGGTTGACCACCGCCGTGTCAGCTTTGTTACATAAAATTACGTTTTGCGTCCCCTGACAAATTCTCCACACTTTTATAAATGATTAGAATATCTTTCAAGTTCACACTCTAAGTGCGAATGGTTTTTTTAAGATCAATCACCAACATCTACACCATTTACACACCCCATAAATAAAAATATTATGAAAAAAACAAAGTTCTCTTTGGAGAACTCAAACTATGTTTGCATACTACAAGATATTATGTTGGATACATATAATTTAAAGTTGATTGAAACAAGGTAAGTTATGTCATAGAGTGTTGCAAGGCTATAGAAAAATCAATTAGAAAACACATGTGATTTCTTCACAATAAATTGAATTCATGGTAGCAAAACTCATGCAATTTCTTCACTACAAATTGAATTTATGGAAGCAAAACTCATGGTGAAAGTTGCTATTTAGAAATGGTTGTTTTGATATTTCACCGAACACAAATTTATCTTTCAACGAACATGACACAAATCGAAGATTATTTATTTTTATGATGTTATTGGTGGTGTATAATTTAGAGATGACAATTGATCACAAACTTTACATATCTCATTGTCCAACATCATTTGAAGCATGGAATGTCTGAAATCAAGATAAGGGTCTTCAAAATCTTTCTCCACAGCAACATCTTCTCCTCCAGCTCTGCCTAAACTACCTACTCTTCTCTAGTCCTTTACATAAATCTATGAATCAGAAAAGTTTGACTGATATAAGGGTAAAAATGCGGTGGTAGTGTTAGTAGTGGTGGTGGTATTTAGAGTACTTGTATAGTCTTATTTATCTTCAGGACTCCAATGACCTGAGGAAGAAGAGAAATAATGTTCACATCCTAAAGTAGTGAACTCATTTTGAGTTCGCAAGCTACACAACTAACAGCAAAAAGATTAAAATGAAAATGCAAGGAGCGCACCAGATGGCTGGGAGCATGAAAAGTAGTTATCCAAGTTAATAATATAGTAGGTTATTACCCCCACCCCCAATAAAAATATGCAGTGGGTTATTAAATTAATATCCAGTAGCTAGGTTATTAATTTAATTCATGAAGAAAAAATATAATACACTTTAATATATGAATCAGATAAACATTTGAACTTTTTACTTTTACTGCCTCTAAATTTACTTGCCACTTTAAGATCCGTATAAAATTATTATGCATGTAGTTTTAGTCCCTACTATTTAACCAATGTGTATTTTTGAATGATTTTTTCGTAGACATGTTTAGAACATTGTAAAAAGTTCCTCGCAAAAAAAGAACTAAAAAATTTGATTTTTAAATCGAGATTTCAGTTGCTTTTATCTTTAACTTTTAAAATTTGAAAAATTCATATTTAATTATTTTCATTTTAAAAAATTATAAATTTTTGTTAAGAAAGTTTTTACAGAATTCTAAACATGTATGAAAAAAATTATTGAAAAATTTAAAATGTTAATGATTATTAAACAATTGTTAAAATTTTGAAAAATCTCATCTTTTTTTTGTTTTTGGCTATTATGAATTTGTACTGCATAAATGTTGTTTCAATTTAAATGAATGAATATCATTTATTTTAGAAGGAGAAAAAATGTTTTTTTTTTTGCTCTCACCTTTTGGTTTCTAGGGGAAATGAACCCTAATAGTTTAGTGTTCAAAGCAAATTCTAGCATCAGATAATTTCAATCCCCTCCCAAATAAAGTTGTGCAGATCTAACTGCCAAGTCCAACCAATCATCATTGGATCAACTATGTTTAGTAAAAAAACAAATTTTTTTTGACACATGTGTGAGTGGTTCCATCCTTTTATCAAGTCAAAGAGTAGTCCAACTATTGAATACTTTAATGTGTGAAATGCGGCAAAAATAATATTGGGAGAGTTAAATATTCAAATTAACCATTTTACCCTCACCTTAATTCAAAATTTCAATTTTAGCGTTAACCTAATTTCATCTAATTCTATGATTCATTTGACAATTGTGATCACTCTCTCTTCTCCAAACGGCGGTGAACTACAAATCTAAACCTGAACAAGGGCAAACGGTCAAAAAAAGATAAACAACGAAGTTTCTTTCATCTCTCTCGATCCTATTTCTTCTGGTATCAATCTCAAACTGTCTTTTACTCTTATCCAATTTCTATTCCTTTTGTTATTTCATTCATGAATTGATTTATGTTTTGCCGTTTGATTCATGATTTGATTTATGTTTTTGCGTTTGATTCAAAATTTGATTTCTATTTTGCTATTTGATTCATGATTTGATTTTTGGAGTGAATCATGTCTCTACTCAATAGATGTGATTTGTTTTAGGATTTGCTTTGATTTATGTTTATAAATAAATGTTGATTTGTGTTTTTCGCTGTTATTATGATTTTTGCGCATAATTATAGATACTGTATAATCACTATTATTATGATTTCACTATTACTATCAATATATATTGTTTGTTTCACAAACATGTACTCCCTCCGTTTAAAAATAAGTGTCATTCTAGCAACAAAAATTTGTTTCTTTTAACTGTCATTTGATGGATTAAGGCTATAAGTTGTCAAAAATAACCTTATCTCATTAACTAAAATTTAGAGTTCTCACGAAATAGAAAATTTAAAACAACACACAAACTCCACTATCTTTGTAGAGTTTTTTGCTAGAATACATTTATTTTGAAACAAAGGGAGTAATATTTTGTGTTTGATCCAGTTTAAATGGATTATCAATTGGCTCGTCAAACAATTATGGAATATTTTGTGTTTGATCCACTTCGAATGACCCTTGTTCATGTCATATTTGTAGTTTGTTACTATAGGATTAAAATCCTTTCTCGAAGTAAGATAGTTGGTTGTTTTGACTCGAGAGAAGGATAGAGTACACGATAAGATAATGTATATAGTTTCTATTAGTGAAGGTCGGAAGATAATATGAATGAGTGCATAGTCGTTTTTATACTTATGCTCTATATTACAACAAGAGGGTGGTCTTCTACAAACACAAAGGATAATCCTAGAGGAACAAGAAGCTAAAACTATTTACATTCTAACTTAAAATGTTAGAAACAAAGAGATTCAATTCTGGTTCCGACTCTCCGGCGAAGCTACTAGTCGTCATTTTCATTGGTGCTCCGATCGATAATTGAGATAGGGCGTACCTATCTCAAACAACCAGATGGATCACGCATTCCGGTAGAAATTCTTGGAAACAATTGATTTTACCCCTACTTTAAGGACTGCGGTGGAGCAATTGATTGTACACATGTTTGTGTAAAACTACTATCGATTAAAGCTTCAAGCTATCGTTGTGGGAAAAGTTTTCCTACACAAAATGTGTTGGTCGCATGTTTGTTTGATATTAAGTTCACTTATGTTTTGCCTGGTAGGGACGATACTGCTTTTGATTCTAGGAAATTAAAAGATGCACTACATAGAACAATTGGTCTTAAAATACCAAGAGGTATTTAAAATTTATTGATATCATTTTCCTTTTTTTGTTTCTTATTTTTCTTATGTATGTTAGTAATAATTATTTGCTTTTAGGTAAATTTTATATTCTTGATGCTAGATTCATGTTGAGAAAGGGACTAATTACACCGTTTAGATCAGCATGTTATCATTCTAAAGAATTCTCATCTATAAATCCCCCTAAAACAGCTAAACATTAATTCAACCTTCATCATTCATCGATGTGTAATGTTGTTGAAAGGGCATTTGGGATTTTCAAGGAAATATTTCCTATCATTTCAAGTGACGTTGAGAAACTTAGGTCAAAATTATAGAAATTCTATAATTGGTCTCATGTGGACCAATTACCTATCATATCATAGTAGATGATAATGAATTGCTTAGATATTATCCGGTCTGTATGTTTCCAAATAGCTATTGCCAAAAATATTAGAATTCTATAGATTAAAAATACTCGCTTTGTCTGCGAGTTTGGTGGGGAAGAAAATGAAAGGTGAAGGAGGGTAAGGGAAGGAAAACATATTGGCTTTGTATCCAAATAGTGTGTATGTATGCTTATTTTTTATGTCAATATGAGTCATAAAACAGTTTTCATTTGTAGGAGATTTCGTGCAATGGAGGCTAAACAATAAGCATACATACCTATATACCAATGTGGAACTTTAATTTCATATTGGAGAACTACCTACTAATGATATTATTTGTGAAGAATTTGAGCTTTACTGATGTTTTAATTGAGATTTTTAGGCACATAGATATCTTTGATTCAAACGTAGGTGTTGTTTTTTTTTATTGAAAAATTAAAGAAAGAAAGCATGGACAAATTTTAGGAAATACTTGATTTTTCAATTTTTTTTCTTACAAACAACTTGATTTCTCAATGTTGAAATATGATTTTGTGAAGACATCACATCAGCCATATATTTGGATTAAATCGTAGTCACAACATTTTATACATTTTTTTGTTTATTGCATTGAATCTCAATTAAAGAAAGGTCAAGATATTGATTTTTCATCACAACTTGTATCTCACCGATGATCAAATCGTGTAAACAACTATGAGATACATAATATCATTACCTATATATATATTTTTGACTAGATCATTACTTATATATTAATTTCAAGTAGTACACAATGAACCATTAATTTTTATGGTTAGATCCAATAGGACTTGAAATTAAAATGTATAATAGTATATAATATACAATAAAAATAAAAATGTTATTATGTACCTCATAGTTGTATACACGAATTGATCATTGGTGAGAAACAAGTTGTGATAAAAAATCAATATCTTGGCCTTCTTTTGATTGCGATTGAATGCAATAAACAAAAAAATATAAAAAATGTTGTCACTACGAGTTGATCCAAACATATGGCTGATGTGACGATCTTCACAAAATTAGATTTCAACATTGAAAAATCAAGTTGTTTGTAAAAAAAAAATACATTGAAAAATTAAGTGTTTCCCAAAATTTGTCATTGCTATATTTCTTCAAATTTTCAGTAAAACAAACAACACCTAAATTTGATTCAAAGATATCTAAGTGCCTAAGAATTTCAACTAAAACATCAGTAGTGCACTAGTGCTCAAATTCTACACAAATAATAACATTGGTATGTAGTTCTCCATTATAAAATCAAAGTCCCACATTGGTATATAGGTATGTATGCTTATTTTTTAGCCTCCATTGCACGAAATCTCCTACAAATGAAAATTGTTTTATGACTCATTAGCATAAAATATAAGCATACATACACACTATTTGGAAACAAAGCCAATATGTTTTCCTTCGCTTCCCCTCCTTAACCTCTCATTTTCTTCCCCACCAAACTCGCAAACAAAGCGAATATTTTGAGTAGATTTGGAAATAGCGATTTGGAAACATATACCTTGAATAATATCTAAGTAATTCATTGAATAATGTCTAAGTAATTCATTATCATCTACTATGATATGATAGGTAGTTGGTCCACATGACACCAATTATAGAATTTCTAAAATTTTGACCTAAATATGTATGTTTTTCGTTGTCATTTACTTCTATATGGCCATGACCAGTTTGAGATGCACTTTATTTGCCGATTTATTCATCTACCTCAGCAATCAAGTCTTCATGAGGATCTACTCCCATCAAGAAATTATGTTGGATGAAACATGCAAAGATAATATAATTTTGACTACCGATTCCATAGGTTGCACAACGTCACTAAAGTAATTTTAAGGTCAATCTTTACCCAAAATCATCCATTCAAATCATTTTTTTTTCTATTTCATATAAATAAATGTGATCTAATTTTGTGTTCCTCTAAAAAAAAATTCTTTCAATTCACCTTCTATAGTGGAAATTTTTTTATTTTGATTTCCTGCCTTTTCATACGGTGTATTGTTTCCCGTTTCAGTGTAGTGTATTTTATTTTCATGTACCTATGGTGTTCATTTGTATCAGGTTGAACAATTAGTTTCAATTTGGTGCAGATCCAATAAATGATTTTGGTGTCATCAACGCTACAGATTTAGAGGTTTAGATATTCTGAACACTTCAATATAGTCATATTTGTAGGCATATACAATTTGTCATTTTATTAACATGAATGCAGTTTCATACTTTTTTGTTTTTGGCTATTATGAATTTGTACTGCATAAATGTTGTTTCAATTTGAATAAATGAATATCCTTTATTTTAGAAGGAGAAATAATGTATTTTTTTTCTCTCACCTTCTAGTTTTTAGGGGAAATAACCCTTAATAATTTATTGTTCAAAGCAAATTCTAGCATCTGATAATTTCAATCCCCTCCCAAATAAAGTTCTGCAGATCTAACTGCCAAGTCCAACCAATCACCACTGGATCAACTACGTTTAGTAAAAAAACAATTTTGTTTTGATACATGTGTGAGTGGTTCCATCCTTTTATGAAGTCAAAGAGTAGTCCAACTATTGAATACTTTAATGTGTGAAATGCGGCAAAAATGATATTAGGAGAGTTAAACATTCAAATTAACCATTTTACCCTCACATTAATTCAAAATTTCAATTTTAGCGTTAACCTAATTTCATCTAATTCTATGATTCATTTCACAATTGTGATCACTCTCTCTTCTCCAAACGGCGGTGAACTACAATCTCAACCTGAACAAGGGCAAACAGTCAAAAAAAGATAAACAATGAAGTTTCTTTCATCTCTCTCGATCCTATTTCTTTTGGTATCAATCTCAAACTCTCTTTTACTCTTATCTAATTTCTTTTCCTTTTGCTATTTCATTCATGAATTGATTTATGTTTTGCCGTTTGATCACGATTTGATTTATGTTTTTGTGTTTGATTCAAAATTTGATTTCTATTTGGCTATTTGATTCATGATTTTATTGTTAGAGTGAATCATGTCTCTACTCAATAGATGTGATTTGTTTTAGGATTTGCTTTGATTTATGTTTATAAATAAATGTTGATGATTTGTGTTTTTCGCTGTTATTATGAATTTATCGTATAATTATGGATACTGTATAATGACTATTATTATGATTTCAATATTACTATCAATAAATATTGTTTGTTTCACAAACATGTACTCCCTCCGTTTAAAAATAAGTGTCATTCTAGCAACAAAAATTTGTTTCTTTTAACTGTCATTTGATGGGTTAAGGCTATAAGTTGTCAAAAATAACCTTATCTCATTAACTCAAATTTAGAATTTTCATGAAATAGAAAAATTATTATTAGAGAAAGTGTGACTTATATAAGGTTAAAAATAGAAAAACAATACACAAACTCCACTACCTTGGAAGGAAAGCTTTTTGCTAGAATACATTTATTATGAAACAAAGTGAGTAATATTTTGTGTTTGTTCCAGTTTAAATGGATTATCAATTGGCTCGTCAAACAATTATGGAATTGATTTGATGGAGAGAAAGACTTCGAATGACCCTTGTTCATGTCATATTTGTAGTTTGTTACTATAGGATTAAAATCCATTCTCGAAGTAAGATAGTTGGTCGTTTTGACTCGAGAGAAGGATAGAGAACACGATAAGATAATGTATACAGTTGCTACTAGTGAAGGTCGGAAGATAATATGAATGAGGCAAAGTTGTTTTCAGACTTATGCTCTATATTACAACAAGAGGGTGGTCTTCTACAAACACAAAGGATAATCCTAGAGGAACAAGAAGCTAAAACTATTTACATTCTAACTCAAAATGTTAGAAACAAAGAAATTCAATTCTGGTTCCGACGCTCCGGTAAAGCTACTAGTCGTCATTTTCATTGGTGCTCCGATCGATAATTGAGATAGGGCGTACCAATCTCAAACATCCAAATGGATCACGCATTCCGGTAGAAATTCTTGGAAACAATTGATTTTACCCCTACTTTAAGGACTGGGTTAGAGCAATTGATTGTACACATGTTTGTGTGAAACTACCATCGATTAAAGCTTCAAGGTATCGTGGTGGGAAAAGTTTTCCTACACAAAATGTGTTGGTCGCATGTTTGTTTGATATTAAGTTCACTTATGTTTTGCCTGGATGGGACGGTACTATTTTTGATCCTAGGAAATTAAAAGATGCACTACATAGAACAATTGGTCTTAAAATACCAAGAGGTAGTTAAAATTTATTAATATAATTTTCCTTTTTTTTCTTCTTATTTTTCTTATGTATGTTAGTAATAATTATCTGCTTTTAGGTAAATTTTATATTCTTGATGCTAGATTCATGTTGAGAAAGGGACCAATTACACCGTTTAGATGAACATGTTATCATTTGAAACAATTCTCATCCATAAATCCCCCTTAAACAGCTAAACATTAATTCAACCTTCATCATTCATCGATGTGTCATGTTGTTGAAAGGACTTTTGGGATTGTCAAGGAAATGTTTCCTATCATTTCAAGTGGTGTTGAGAAACTTAGGTCAAAATTTTAGAAATTCTATAATTGGTGTAATGTGGACCAATTACCTATCATATCATAGTAGATGCTAATGAAGTGCTTAGATATTATCCGGTCTGTATGTTTCCAAATAGCTATTGCCAAAAATATTGGAATTCTATAGATTAAAAATATTCGCTTTGTCTGCGAGTTTAGCGGGGAAGAAAATGAAAGGTGAAGGAGGGTAAGGGAAGGAAAACATATTGGCTTTGTATTCAAATAGTGTGTATGTATGCTTATTTTTTATGTCAATATGAGTCATAAAAGAATTTTCATTTGTAGGAGATTTCGTGCAATGGAGGCTAAACAATAAGCATACATACCTATATACCAATGAAGAACTTTGATTTCATATTGGAGAACTACATACTAATGTTATTATTTGTGAAGAATTTGAGCTTTACTGATGTTTTAATTGATATTTTTAGGCACATAGATATCTTTGATTCAAACTTAGGTGTTGTTTTTTTTATTGAAAATTTGAAGAAAGAAAGCATGGACAAATTTTAGGAAATACTTGATTTTTCAATTTTTTTTTTACAAACAACTTGATTTCTCAATGTTGAAATATGATTTTGTGAAGACCTCACATCAGCCATATTTTTGGATTAAATCACAGTGACAACATTTTATACATTTTTTTGTTTATTACATTGAATCTCAATTAAAGAAAGGTCAAGATATTGATTTCTCATCACAACTTGTATCTCACTGATGATCAAATCGTGTACACAACTATGAGATACATAATATCATTACCTATATATATATATATATATATATATATATATATTTTGACTAGATCATTACTTATATATTAATTTGAAGTAGTACACAATGAACCCTTAATTTTTATGGTTAGATCCAATAGGACTTGAAATTAAAATGTATAATAGTATATAATATATAATAAAAATAAAATTGTTATTATGTACCTCATAGTTGTATACACGAATTGATCATTATATTGGTGAGAAACAAGTTCTGATAAAAAATCAATATCTTGACCTTCTTTTGATTGCGATTGAATGCAATAAACAAAAAAATGTATAGAATGTTGTCACTACGAGTTGATCCAAACATATGGCTGATGTGACGATCTTCACAAAATCAGATTTCAACATTGAAAAATCAAGTTGTTTGTAAAAAAAAACATTGAAAAATTAAGTGTTTCCCAAAATTTGTCATTGCTATCTTTCTTCAAATTTTTAGTAAAACAAACAACACCTAAATTTGATTCAAAGATATCTAAGTGCCTAAGAATTTCAACTAAAACATCAGTAGTGCACTAGTGCTCAAATTATACACAAATAATAACGTTAGTATGTAGTTCTCCATTGTAAAATTAAAGTCCCACATTGGTATATAGGTATGTATGCTTATTGTCTAGCCTCCATTGCACGAAATCTCCTACAAATGAAAACTGTTTTATGACTCATTCTCATAAAATATAAGCATACATACACACTATTTGGAAACAAAGCCAATATATTTTCCTTAGCTTCCCCTCCTTAACCTCTCATTTTCTTCCCCACCAAACTCGCAAACAAAGCGAATATTTGAGTAGATTTGGAAACACTACAGCATTTTTGGCTTTAGGCAACGAAACTTTAGGCAACTTCTAGAAAACTGCTGCCAAAAATGTATTAGGCAACACGTTTATAGGTGTTGGCATGTTTCTACACTTTGTAGAATACTCTGCTCAAAAGCGCAGCCTATTCCGAAATGGCAACGGTGCATACGAGTTGCCGAAACATAACCGTTGCCTTTTCTGGTTTAACATGCAGCCAGTAACAAAGCGTAGCCTAAAGCCTTTTTGGCAACGCGTGTTTATTAACTTAGAGCACACTTCAGTAGGTGTTGCCTATTTATTTGCAAAACTGTCGCCTTTGATTTCACATTTCAAGCCCGCGATGTTTCCCTCTTTTTTATTCATGACTCCCTCTTTTATTTTATTTTTTTAATTAAAATTAAAAATAAATAAAATTAAAAGGTGACTTTTGTTTGATTTAATTTAGAAAAAAATAATACTTCCAAAACATAGCAAACACAACAGGCAGCAACAATCAGTATTCCAATGCCTATCAAAAAAAAAAAATCAGTATTCCAACATATTTCACTCTTCATCTTCCAATAAATCTCTTGTTCTTTTAGACCCATGACAACCAAAATCCAATAAATCTATCTCTTCCTTCTTCTTCTTCTTCTTCTTCTTCTTCTTCTTCCATTATATTACAACTAAGACCCATAAATTTCCTTCTTCTTTTTCGTTTTCATGTTCTTTCATCAGACCCAAAACCCATAAATATTTTTCCATCAGCCCAAAAACCCATAAATTCAGTGTTCTTCACTCGCACTAGGAACCATCCAACTTCGTATTCCACCATTGATTCAGTGTTCTTCCTACCGTCAACATTCATTCCAACCAAAACCCTAATCTCACCAAAATCCACAAATCTAAGGTATGTAATTATAGGGTTGTAATTTATTTTTCGTTTTAATAATTAATAATAAATAGAGAATGCAAATTTATCAAAACTACTCTTGTTATTTTTATTGTTTTTTGGATTGCAATTGATTGTGAACTCCATTTTTGGTTCTAACCAAACATACTGGTAAAAATTCATTAATGGGTTTTATTTATATCTTGGATACTTTAGATTGCACGAATTATGATTACATACATTATTGGTGTCAAATATTAAATTTGATTTTAGCTAATATAATTGGTCTCTTAAATATTACTTCACTTTGTCAAATTGGGATCGATATTATTGTTTCATTGGTTGGCTATAATGGCCCTGTTTGGATAAAAGTGTTTATATATGAGGCTCGGATACTTCTCCGACACCGAAACTTACGGTTACTTTAAAATATATCATTTTCTCAACAAAAAAAAATATCCGCGTCGACGTGTCGGTGTCCCTTTCGGTGTCTCTATCCTGGCTTCATATGACTTCATGCAATTGGATTTTAGGTGTTGTAGACTTGTAGTTCATGCATATAGACTGAAGTAAAGATTAGTAGGTGGGAAAAATAGTGTATGTTTAGACTTTATTTTTGTTTTTTTGCTGCAATTTTGTTTGTAGTTTGGACACTAGTTTTTGTGGGTTAGAGGGTCTAGTCTTGTTACTAGCTTTTCGCAGTGTTCTTTTGTTCTTTGGTTTCAAATCAGACTCTTTGTAATTTGGAAGGATCATTTGGTCAAAAGATTAGTCTTTTCTCCACATTTTTTCTCATTATGTTTTAGCAACACATATTATCACTGTGAGGGTAAACTATGCTTTGAATTGTGATTTGAATTGTAAAGTATTTGAATTTATTTCTTACTAACTTGGACTTTGGAGTTCTCTCTATTATAGCCTTTTGTTTTTTACTTTATGTTTTGGGTTAGTATCTAGATTTAGTATATATTCTTTGTTTTTTCACACATAGTGTAATCATGAACTGCTGCTGTTTTTTTTTTGGTTTTTTGCTGATGTATTGTGGCAGTTTGGTTGCCGATAGTCTGTGCATTTTGTGCTAGTGTGGTGCGTTGTTTCTTGTCTTTGTTTTATGCTTTATATGTCCCTTTGGAGTTACTTTGTTTTGGTCTTTGTTGGTTGTATGAGGGCTTGTTTTTTGGCATTCTGTGATTGGAATGATCTTATTTTTTATGCACTATCATGTATTATTTTTTATACACTATCAAATCTTCTTATGATTGGAACGATGATCTTATATGTTTCATACTTATGTTTTTAGGGCTAGCCTTACTCACGGGACAATCTTGATTCTTGTTGGAAGATTTAAAGGAAAGATAGTAGTATTTGTCAAGCAACTTCCATTTCGACGGCTTCTCGAAACTGGTAATTATTATTTTTACGAAAAACATTAATTCATTGTTTTACTTGTAACTAGAAAATTTTATTTTTAGGATTGTGTTTGAGCCTTGTTTTGAACTAGTGTTATTATTATTCTACTAATGTTGTTTCTATGTGGGTTCCAATGGTTGTAAGACTACACTGGCTACGCTTTAAGAGTGGCGAACGCGAGCGTTCCAATTAACAACAACAATATTTCGTAAAACAATTGAGTAAGCGGAAGACACCTAGATCGGTAGTCTTTTTGCACCTCAACTAAAGGAAAACTTGTATAGCCCTTTTGAAGTAAACAACGACAATTCGAATTTCACAAACAAATATTCGAATTCAATCAATCTAACGATTTTATCAAATTATACAATCAACACACAAATTCACAAGTTTCACAATTGATCGCAACAACGTTTATGAAACTTGATTTTCGTCGCCGGAAATCAAGTTTCGTGATAAAGCAAATAAAACGAAAACTTAAAGAGTTGAGGGATAGAAAAACACAAACAGAGCTGATCACGGAGTTCCCAACTTTCGTACGTCCTCGCAATCGGCCGGTACCTCTCCGCCCACCTTATCAAACGGATATAGATGAGAGTTTCACTATCTTTGAAAATCTTTTACAAATGCACAAATTCGCGACTAATACAATACGACTCGATATACAATCTTGACCGTAGCTCCAATCGCAATTCGTGCAAAACCTCAACGAACCAAAACTTCAACCTCTGACTCCAACGATCAAACCCGCGCACCTATCTTCACCGAAGAACTTTGCGCTGATCGTCCAGCTGATTCCGTCTTCAGGTTCCGTTGATCATTCAAGCAAGCTTCCCTTCTTGAATCCGGATGAGAAATCCCCTTCAAAAACAAATCAACTCGACAGCGGTTCTGATTCACCACAAACCCAAGCTTCGAACGTTATCTTCCACAATCTTCAAGTACCTTCGATTGACCCCATTCTCATTCTCAATTGATGAATACTTTGGAAGAAGATGATGATCTTGTTTTTGGATAGTCCTTGATCCAAAACCCTCAACCAATTTTGATCACAAATACACTTGATTTCTCATTTGTTCACTGATTTCTCACAATTACAAAGATTACACATATAGCTATTTATAGACAAAATAGAATTGAGTAAATTTAGGAACAATTTAACAGGTTTGTATCGATACAAGCAACTGACAGCGATTGAAAAACTGAAACAAAGTGGTTATGTATCGATACAACCACGCGTATGTATCGATACATACACCAGAAAAATCTGATCTAACTGATTTGTTTCGAAACACAAAGCTCTCTCTGATTTCAAGAGAGTCTTCATGTGTTTCAAAACATAAAAGTGTGTTTCGAAACATAGAGGCTCCTCTGACTTCAAGGAGAGGGCAATTTGTATCGATACAAGTTTGCATTGTATAGATACAAATGCGTGATAATCAGTATGAACAAGTTTCAGGTCTTTTGTATCGATACAAGGAAATTATGTATCGATACAAATTACTCAAAACATAGTTTTTCAAAGTTTACAAAATGGTTTTTGCTGTCAAGTCAATATCAATTGTTACCAAAATATATTCTACTCTATTTTGATGTGTTTTGACAATTATTAAAACTCGGAGGGGAACTGGTGCATTTACAATGGTCTCTTGCTGCTATATGTTTTGTTTTCTTTTTCGGTCCTAAGTAGGTTATTGGGTGGTTAGCTTTTTTTCCCTTGGTAGTTGGTAGTGTGTTGTGGGCTTTTGTTCGTGTATTGTTTTTGCCCTGCTTTTTTGACTATTCGGTGTATTTCCTTTGGTTTAATAAGTACTCCTTGTACTTATTAATCTCTTATTAATAGAATTTGCAGTTCAAAAAAAAAAGGATGCTTTGGACTGCATGTAATTATTAGTTTATACAACATTTGTGTCAAATATTAAATTGTATTTTAGCTAATATAATTGGTCTCTTAAATATTACTCAAATCTGTCAAATTGGGATCGATCTTTTTGTTTGATTGGTTGGCTATAATGGCCCTGTTTGGATAAAAGTGTTTATATGTGTTGTAAAACATTGTTAGAAGTATGTTTGGTGTTGAAATTTGAACTACAACTTTGTTAAATTATGTGTTTTATCTCTTGTGATTGGAGTTGCTTTTGTTGTTGTAGTATTTAAGCTTGGTAGTGGTTCCTTATTGCATGTTTTGGGGTCTTAAGGTCTGTTGTTCAATATTGGTTGATTGGCGATCTTCTCACTTGTTTCTTTTGGTGTTGTTCTTTTATTTGGTTGGTTCGGTCTATTGTTTTCTCTTCGTGTACGTTAGTTTGATTTGTATTTTATTTCCATAACTTGAAGATGATGATGCTCAAGATGATGATGATGATTTGCAAGATGATGATGATGATGATGATGATGCTCTAGATGATCAAGATGGTGATGATATTTATGATGAAGAAGATGATCTTGATAATTTTGAAAATGATCTTGAAGATGATGATGATTTTCATGAGGATGAAGATGATGATTGTGACAAAGATCAACATTGATTTAGAAGCATGCATGGAAGCGAAAACATTTCTTTTTGTAATCACAAAGTTAACTTCTAGTTTATATTGTTTTGAACCATTTTGAAAGGTTGACTTGTACTTTATGTCGTTTTGGATCTATTTTGAAAAATACATTACCATATGTATCAGATAATATTGACAAGTAGATGGAACAATTTGTTATAATAGTAATTATCGCGTTTAGTTATATTTTATTGACAATATTACATAAAAGTGAGACAGCTAAAATTATATATATATATTATTAAAAATTAATTTAATAATTTAACTGGATTGCCTTTCATATATTTTAATCAACGAGAATGTTATGGCTTATACAACAATAGAAATAACTATGGGCGACGGTTTAAAATAGTTACTTATTCTATAGGCAACGCTTTTTTAATTGTTATGGCAACAGTTACGTACGAGTTGCTTATACAAAACCGTTGTCTATCATGTTTCAGGCAACAGTTATATTCCGTTGCTTGTGTCAAACCGCGGCCAAAAACTAGTGTACAAACCGCAGCCTTTTCACATGATTAGGCAACGACTTACCTATGTTGTTGCTAAAACCTAAAAAACCGTCGCTATTTGAATAGGCAACGGCCGTATACTCCACGGCCGGTAAAGCGTTGCGGAAACGTTTAGGCAACAGTTTTGGTGCTTTAAGCCACGGTTTTCAGCCGTTGCAGAAAGCCAAAAATAATTTAGTGAAATAGCGATTTGGAAACATATACATTGAATAATATCTAAGTAATTCATTGAATAATATCTAAGTAATTCATTATAATCTACTATGATATGATAGGTAGTTGGTCCACATGACAACAATTATAGAATTTCTAAAATTTTGACCTAAATATGTATGTTTTTCATTGTCATTTACTTCTATATGGCCATGACCAGTTTGAGATGCACTTTGATTGCCGATTTATTCATCTACCTCAGCAATCAAGTCTTCATGAGGATCTACTCCCATCAAGAAATTATGCTGGATGAAACATGCAAGGATAATATAATTTTGACTACCAATTCCATAGGTTGCACAACGTCACTAAAGTAATTTTAAGGTCAATCTTTACCCAAAATCATCCATTCAAATCATTTTTTTTTCTATTTCATATAAATAAATGTGATCTAATTTTGTGTTTCTCTAAAAAAAATTTCTTTCAATTCACCTTCTAAAGTGCGAATTTTTTTATTTTGATTTCCCGCCTTTTCATACGGTGTATTGTTTCCCGTTTCAGTGTAGTGTATTTTATTTTCATGTACCTGTGGTGTTCATTTGTATCAGGTTGAACAATTAGTTTCAATTTGTTGCAGATCCAATAAATGATTTTGGTGTCATCAACGCTACAGATTTAGAGGTTTAGATATTCTGAACACTTCAATATAGTCATATTTGTAGGCATATACAATTTGTCATTTTATTAACATGAATGCAGTTTCATACTTTTTTGTTTTTGGCTATTATGAATTTGTAGTGCATAAATGTTGTTTCAATTTGAATAAATGAATATCCTTTATTTTAGAAGGAGAAATAATGTATTTTTTTTCTCTCACCTTCTAGTTTTTAGGGGAAATAACCCTTAATAATTTATTGTTCAAAGCAAATTCTAGCATCAAAAATTTGTTTCTTTTAACTATCATTTGATGGATTAAGGCTATAAGTTGTCAAACATAACCTTATCTCATTAACTCAAATTTAGAATTTTCATGAAATAGAAAATTTATTATTAGAGAGAGTGTGACTTATATAAGGTTAGAAATAGAAAAACAATACACAAACTCCACTACCTTGGAAGGAGAGCTTTTTGCTAGAATACATTTATTATGAAACAAAGGGAGTAATATTTTGTGTTTGATCCAGTTTAAATGGATTATCAATTGGCTCGTCAAACAATTATGGAATTGATTTGATGGAGAGAAAGACTTCGAATGACCCTTGTTAATGTCATATTTGTAGTTTGATACTATAGGATAAGATAGTTGGTCGTTTTGACTCGAGAGAAGGATAGAGTACACGATAAGATAATGTATATAGTTGCTACTAGTGAAGGTCGGAAGATAATATGAATGAGGCAAAGTCGTTTTCAGACTTATGCTCTATATTACAACAAGAGGGTGGTCTTCAACAAACACAAAGGATAATCCTAGAGGAACAAAGAAGCTAAAACTATTTACATTCTAACTCAAAATGTTAGAAACAAAGAGATTCAGTTATGGTTCCGACGCTCCGGCGAAGCTACTAGTCGTCATTTTCATTGGTGCTCCGATCGATAATTGAGATAGGGCGTACCAATCTCAAACTGCTAGATGGATCACGCATTCTGGTAGAAATTCTTGGAAACAATTGATTTTACCCCTACTTTAAGGACTGGGTTGAAGCAATTGATTGTACACATGTTTGTGTGAAACTACTATCGATTAAAGCTTCAAGGTATCGTGGTGGGAAAAGTTTTTGTACACAAAATGTGTTGGTCGCATGTTTGTTTGATATTAAGTTCACTTATGTTTTGCCTAGATGGGACGGTACTGTTTTTGATCCTAGGAAATTAAAAGATGCACTACATAGAACAATTGGTCTTAAAATACCAAGAGGTAGTTAAAATTTATTGATATAATTTTCCTTTTTTTTCTTCTTATTTTTCTTATGTATGTTAGTAATAATTATTTGCTTTTAGGTTAATTTTATATTCTTGATGCTAGATTTATGTTGAGAAAGGGACTAATTACACCGTTTAGATCAACATGTTATCATTTGAAACAATTCTCATCCATAAATCCCCCTTAAACAGCTAAACATTAATTCAACATTCATCATTCATCGATGTGTAATGTTGTTGAAAGGGCTTTTAGGATTGTCAAGGAAATATTTCCTATCATTTCAAGTAGCGTTGAGAAACTTAGGTCAAAATTTTAGAAATTCTATAATTGGTGTCATGTGGACCAATTACCTATTATATCATAGTAGATGATAATGATTTGCTTAGATATTATCCGGTCTGTATGTTTCCAAATAGCTATTGCGAAAAATATTGGAATTCTATAGATTAAAAATATTCGCTTTGTCTACGAGTTTAGTAGGTAAGAAAATGAAAGGTGAAGGAGGGTAAGGGAAGGAAAACATATTGGCTTTGTATCCAAATAGTGTGCATGTATGCTTATTTTTTATGTCAATATGAGTCATAAAACAATTTTCATTTGTAGGAGATTTCGTGCAATGGAGGCTAAACAATAAGCATACATACCTATATACCAATGTGGAACTTTGATTTCATATTGGAGAACTACATACTAATGTTATTATTTGTGAAGAATTTGATGGATTAAGGCTATAAGTTGTCAAACATAACCTTATCTCATTAACTAAAATTTAGAATTTTCATGAAATAGAAAATTTATTATTAGAGAGAGTGTGACTTATATAAGGTTAGAAATAGAAAAACAATACACAAACTCCACTACCTTGGAAGGAGAGCTTTTTGCTAGAATACAATTATTTTGAAACAAAGGGAGTAATATTTTGTGTTTGATCCAGTTTAAATGGATTATCAATTGGCTCGTCAAACAATTATGGAATTGATTTGATGGAGAGAAAGACTTCGAATGACCCTTGTTCATGTCATATTTGTAGTTTGATACTATAGGATTAAAATCCATTCTCGAAGTAAGATAGTTGGTTGTTTTGACTCGAGAGAAAGATAGAGTACACGATAAGATAATTTATATAGTTGTTACTAGTGAAGGTCGGAAGATAATATGAATGAGTTCAAAGTCGTTTTCAGACTTATGCTCTATATTACAACAAGAGGGTGGTCTTCTATAAACACAAAGGATAATCCTAGAGGAACAAGAAGCTAAAACTATTTACATTCTAACTCAAAATGTTAGAAACAAAGAGATTCAATTCTGGTTCCGACTCTCCGGCGAAGCTACTAGTCGTCATTTTCATTGGTGCTCCGATCGATAATTGAGATAGGGCGTACCTATCTCAAACAACCAGATGGATTACGCATTCCAGTAGAAATTCTTGGAAACAATTAGTTTTACCCCTACTTTAAGGACTGCGTTAGAGCAATTGATTGTACACATGTTTGTTTAAAACTACCATCGATTAAAGCTTCAATGTATCGTGGTGGGAAAAGTTTGTTAGACTATGTGGCTACGCTTAAAGTGGCGAAAACAAGCGATCCGAAAATACAACTCACGATTTTTCGGATATCAAACGAGTGAGCGGAAGTTACCTAGATCTGTAGTCTATTTGCACCTCGACCAAAGGAAAAATAGTAAAGCCAATATGGTGTAACAATGATAATACGAATGCAATACAAATATTCGAATTCAAGAAATTGTCAAATATAGTTTTTCCTTGAAAATCGTTCACACACACAATTAGCGGTATCAAATTGTCTTATAGCAAACAAAGTAACAAACGATAATTTTGTCAAACACTTGGCGTGTATGACAAAACCACGTCTGTGAATTAACAACAAATCGTAAAGTAAAGAGATAAGGGATTAGAGAATGACACACATAGATGATCAGGGAGTTCCCAACATTCGCGTCGTCCTCGCAGTGGGCAGGTACGTCTCCCCCCAACTTATCAAACGAATAAGTTGAGACTTTTATTCGAAAATCTTTATATGAATGCACAAGTACACAATTGATACAATATGTAAAGATACACACTCTCTCAGATGATCTTCACCATAGCTCCAACTTGTGATTGTGTGACCTCAATCCAATCTTGGCTTCAATTACCGTTCCCAACAATCAAACCCTCACACCTATCTTGAAACAAGAACTTTGTGATTATTGTCCGGCTAATTCCCTCGCCAAATTGTATTGATCAATTCAAGCAACACTTGAATCCGGATGAGAAACTTTATACCTTCAAGACCCAATCAACTCGGATGTAATTCTGATTCACTGCGAACTTACCCTGAACGTTATCCTTCAAGCTCTTCTAAGAAACATCAATTGAACCCATATTCAACTTCAATTTGATAGAGATTTGAAGGAAGTTGATGATTGTTCTTGAATGCTCTTTGATGCAAAATACTCAGCAATCTTGATCAAAAGAATCTTTACCAATAGTTTCTCACGCTTACAACAATAACACATAAAGCTATTTATAGGGAAAATAGAATTGAGTAAATTTAGGCACAATCTAACAGACTTGTATCGATACATTCATTACTGTGTATCGATACAAGAAACTAACAGCGTTGGAAAAGCTGAAGTTTTGTATGTATGTATCGATACAACCACGACTTTGTATCGATACATACATCAGTAAAACAGAGTCTTGACTGATATGTTTCGAAACACAAAAGTATGTTTCGAAACACAAGGCTCTCACTGATTTCAAGAGAGTCTGCATGTGTTTCGAAACATACAAGTGTGTTTCGAAACACAGAGGCTCATCTGGACTCCAATGAGAACAATTTGTATCGATACAAAAGTGCTATGTATCGATACAAATGCGTGGTATTCAGTCTAAACAAGTTTCAGGACAATTGTATCGATACAAGTATGTATGTATCGATACAAAACACCTAAAAATTGGTTTATCAAAGTTTCAAAAAGTATTTTGCTGTCAAGTCAATTTTGATTGTTACCAAAACATATTCTACTCTATTTTCATGTGTTTTGACAATTATTAAAACTCGGAGGGGAACAGGTGCATTTACAGAGTTTTCCTACACAAAATGTGTTGGTCGGGATTTCGGGATTGTCTAGGAAATATTTCCTATCATTTCAAGTGGCGTTGGGAAACTTAGGTCAAAATTTTAGAAATTCTATAATTGGTGTCATGTGGACCAATTACCTATCATATCACAGTAGATGATAATGAATTGCTTAGATATTATCCGGTCTGTATGTTTCAAAATAGCTATTGCCAAAAATATTGGAATTCTATAGATTAAAAATATTCGCTTTTTCTGCGAGTTTGGTGGGCCGGGAAGAAAATGAAAGGTGAAGGAGGGTAAGGGAAAGAAAACTTATTGGCTTTGTATCCAAATAGTGTGTATGTATGCTTATTTTTTATGTCAATATGAGTCATAAAACAATTTTCATTTGTAGGAGATTTCGTGCAATGGAGGCTAAATAATAAGCATACATACCTATATACCAATGTGGAACTTTGATTTCATATTGGAGAACTACATACTAATGTTATTATTTGTGAAGAATTTGAGCTTTACTGAAATTCCTGGCACGCTAAGCACAGTGTGTGATACAGTGTGCTGAACACTTTATCAAACGTAACACATAATAAAGCAAAGTAAATAAAAACAAAACAAATAAAGGAGACACAATATTTGTTAACCCAGTTCAGCGCACAACGGCAACCTAATCTGGGGGATACCAATCCAGGAAGGAATATCACTATGATGGTCCTAGTTCTAAGTTATCAGCAAACGCCTCGTTTACAACTTATCACCTAGGCACGACCAATGACTCTTCAACCTAGGAACTCCTAGATCAGATATCCCATCTCTCTCCCTTACAACCTTACAGACAGCAAGGATTTCAAGAACACAGATATGAATATTTTTCTTGGAGATACACTCCTAAAAACTACACACTCGTACCTAAAGGCTTAGAGTGTTATAATCTCACAAATCCTAACTCCGTACTGAAAAGCTTAGGAGAGGATAACAAACATTTCCTTGCATCAATGAGACACAAGAAAGGTTCACAAATAAACACACACGCAAAACCTAGAATCCTAGACAACAACACAAAACAGCGTGAACAACTCTTACGAGGATTAGGTTTAGCTCCTCCATTAAATACACCAGTAGAACATTCTTGATTCACAAGTAACTTGGACTTGTTGTGTTTAGCCCAACCAATTACTCCATAATAATTAAAAGAGATCCTCTGCAGAAATATGCTTCATGAAGATTCTTTATAAAAATATTCTTGACGAGAATCTCATGCAATAAAACACGTCAAGCAAGATACATGAGAGAGAAACGGATATTCCATAAAAATATAAAAGGCGCGCGCAAACTGCTCATGATAGGATACAATGTTTGAAGCATTATATCGCACATTCTGTTACAAGGTTTATCACACTAAGAATGCAGTCAATACCAAAGGACTCAACATAAAAATAAGCATACATACCTATATACCAATGTGGAACTTTGATTTCATATTGGATAACTACATACTAATGTTATTATTTGTGAAGAATTTAAGTTTTACTCATGTTTTAATTGAGATTTTTAGGCACATAGATATCTTTGATTCAAACTTAGGTGTTGTTTGTTTTATTGAAAATTTGAAGAAAGAAAGCATGGACAAATTTTGGGAAACACTTGATTTTTCAATTTTTTTTTTACAAACAACTTGATTTCTGATTGTTGAAATATGATTTTGTGAAGACCTCACATCAACCATATATTTGGATTAAATCGTAGTGACAACATTTTATACATTTTCTTGTTTATTGCATTGAATCTCAATTAAAGTAAGGTCAAGATATTATTTTTCATCACAACTTGTATCTCACCGATGATCAAGTCGTGTACACAACTATGAGATACATGATATCATTACCTATATATGTTTTTTTTGACTAGATCATTACCTATATATTAATTTCAAGTAGTACACAATGAACCATTTATTTTTATGGTTAGATCCAATAGGACTTGAAATTAAAATGTATAATAGTATATAATATATAATAAAAATAAAAATGTTATTATGTACCTCATAGTTGTATACACGAATTGATCATTGGTGAGAAATAAGTTGTCATAAAAATCAATATCTTGACCTTCTTTTGATTGCGATTGAATGCAATAACGAAAAAATGTATAAAATATTGCCACTACGAGTTGATCCAAACATATGGCTGATGTGACGATCTTCACAAAATCAAATTTCAACATTGAAAAATCAAGTTGTTTGTAAAAAATAAACATTGAAAAATCAAGTGTTTCCCAAAATTTGTCATTGCTATCTTTCTTCAAATTTTCAGTAAAACAAACAACACCTAAATTTAATTCAAAGATATCTAAGTGCCTAAGAATTTCAACTAAAACATCGGTAGTGCACTAGTGCTCAAATTCTAAACAATTAATAACATTGGTATGTAGTTCTCCAATATAAAATAAGAGTCCACGTTGGTATATAGGTATGTATGCTTATTGTTTAGCCTCCATTGCACGAAATCTCATACAAATGAAAATTATTTTATGACTCATTGACATAAAATATAAGCATACATACACACTATTTGGAAACAAAGCCAATTTATTTTCCTTCCCCTCCTTAAACTCTCATTTTCTTCCCCACCAAACTCGCAAACAAAGCAAATATTTTGATTAGATTTGGAAATAGCGATTTGGAAGCCTATACATTGAATAATATCTAAGTAATTCATTATCATCTACTATGATTTCATAGGTAGTTGGCCCACATGACACAAATTATAGAATTTCTAAAATTTTGACCTAAATATGTATGTTTTTCATTGTCATTTACTTTTATATGGCCATGACCAGTTTGAGATGCACTTTAATTGCCGATTTATTCATCTAGCTCAGCAATCAAGTCTTCATGAGGATCTACTCCCATCAAGAAATTATGTTGGATAAAACATGCAAGGATAATATAATTTTGACTACCGATTCCATAAGTTGCACAATGTCACTAAAGTAATTTTAAGGTCAATCTTTACCCAAAATCATCCATTAAATCATTTTTTTTTCTATTTCATATAAATAAATGTGATCTAATTTTATGTTTCTCTAAATTTTTTTTCTTTCAATTCACCTTCTAAAGTGCACATTTTTTTATTTTGATTTCCCGCCTTTTCATATGGTGTATTTTTTCCCGTTTTAGTGTAGTGTATTTTATTTTCATGTACCTATGGTGTTCATTTGTTTCAGGTTGAAGGATTAGTTTCGATTTGTTGCAGATCCAATAAATGATTTTGGTGTCATCAACGCTACAGATTTAGAGGTTTGGATATTATGAACACTTCAATATAGTCATATTTGTAGGCATATATGATTTGCCATTTTATTAACATGAATGCAGTTTCATCCTTTTTTGTTTTTGGCTATTATGAATTTGTACTGCATAAATGTTGTTTCAATTTGAATTAATGAATATCCTTTATTTTAAAAGGAGAAATAATGTTTTTTTTTTGCTCTCACCTTCTGGTTTCTAGGGGAGATGACCCCTAATAATTTAGTGTTCAAAGCAAATTCTAGCATCAGATAATTTCAATCCCCTCCCAAATAAAGTTGTGCAGATCTAACTTCCAAGTCCAACGTAAAAAAACAATTTTGTTTTGACTCATGTGTGAGTGGTTCCATCCTTTTCTCAAGTCTAAGAATAGTCCAACTATTGAATACTTTAATGTGTGAAATGCGGCAAAAATAATATTAAGATAGTTAAACATTCAAATTAACCATTTTACCCTCGCATTAATTCAAAATTTCAATTTTAGCCTTAACCTAATTTCATCTAATTCTATGATTCATTTCACAATTGTGATCACTCTCTCTTCTCCAAATGGTGGTGAACTACAATCTCAACCTGAACAAGGGCAAACGGTCAAAAAAAGCTAAACAACAAAGTTTCTTTCATCTCTCTCGATCCTATTTCTTTTGGTATCAATCTCAAACTCTCTTTTACTCTTATCCAATTTCTTTTCCTTTTGCTATTTCATTCATGAACCTCTAACTTATTGCCTATAGTATCCTATAGTAACCTCTAACTTATTACTTTTTACTTGTTTTTATGTGTTTTAGAAAATGAGAGAGAAGTTTGTAAGAAATGGAGGGAGAAGTTGTATAGAAAGAAAAGTGTGTGCTTGTGGAGATTGGATTGAGAAGAGAAAGTTACATGCAAAGAGTAAAATGTTTGAAAATAAAATCCTAAATCTAACGTGCGACTAAGATGGTTTTTGACTAAAGAAGTTGTGTTAGAGAAAGAAGATGTTTTTGTTATTTTCTTTTTTTGTTCTATGGGATTATGCTAAATGCGCCTCTTTGAAAATAAAAGTTCGTTTTTTTTACTTGGTTCTTTAGCGTTGTGTGTGATGTGCAACTACGAAAGCGATAAAATCCTACGCTATTACAACCATATCGAATCAAACGAATAAATAATAAAAGGCAATAAATAAATAAAAGCAATGCATAAAAGTATGAATAAAAATGCAAGCGGGAAAATAGACATGAGTATGAAACGCACTTACGAAAAGAAAAAAAAAAGAGAAAACAAAAGGGCAAATATTGATATGAAGTGTGTGTGAAAATGCGATATAAAATATAATGTGAATGTAATAAAAAGTGAAAACATGCAAATATCACAAAGTCATATAAAACATCATCACATATGAGCATACACTTTTAAACTTAGCAAGAAAAGTGAATCAATTAACAAACATGAAAACATGAATTTAGGCCAAAAAGGTCCTTAACTATTAATGCTAGTGCTAGAGCTCAATAATTTTATAAAGCAAAATATTGTCTCTAACATGCATTATTAAATGATAAAATGCCCTAACCTAAAATGCAAATGCATGTATGCATGAGAAAAAAATATGTGAGGCAAAAAGATATGTAAAAAATGTGGAGTGAAACATGTAGTGTAAAATTGTAGTTTGATGTTAAAAAGTAGTGTCAAGTGTCATGAAATATGCAAAATGTAGAATGTGATGTAGTGTAATATAAAAATGTAGAAAAATTTAGCATGTAAATGTAAAATATTGAGTAAAGTACAATGAGAAAATATGATGTAAAATGCAGTACAAAGTGGCGTGAAAATGTAATGTAAATGTGTTTTAAAGTTTAATATGAAAATGTGAAGTGTGTTGTGTAAACAATGTGTATGAGAGCATGTGATCAAGAAACATTTTGAGCGAGCATTTAAAACCAAGATCATAGGTAATAAAAAAATCAAGTTCGCACTTGGTTCGAATAGTAACGAAAACTAACACATAAAATATAAAAACATGATATGAGAACAAAATGAATGATCATAAAAATGCATGATGCAAATATCCATGAATATTAAATATGTATGTATGGAATTATATGATGAAATAATTATAATAGCAAGTAATAACAAGCATGTGCAAATGCAAAAGCATATAGAAACATGAATAAATAAATAGCGTAAAAATGGAGTGAATAAAAAGGGGTGCAAACCTGAAACTAAGTGCAGCAAACAAACAGAAACAGATTCAGTAAAGCTGCCCCAAGGCCTAATTAGCAGTCCAAACAGAGAGGGTGTAGATAGCAAGCAGGAAGGTGTGAATAACCACAAGTGAACCAGACCGAACCGGTTTAAACCACAAGTGAACCAGACCCGGTTCAGCACAAATAAACAAAAACGCAAGCACCAATCACAGAGTGACACATGGCGAAGGAAGGAGTCTTCTCCAACCTCATGAATGCAACAATACCGACGCCATGAAAGCTTATTTCAAGCTTCAAGTTCAAACAACAACTCGTTCAAACGGTCATCGATTCGCACAAAAGAATACTCTATCTCATAGGATTTTTTGCGTGGATCACAAATATGTACTCAGTTTTCTCGATCGATGCTTGTATGGTCGAAAACAAAGTGGACTCCGACGATATCTAAAAAATGAAAGTTGCGATTTCGGCAAGCTTTGGTGAAATCGTTTAAAGGAAACGATTCAGAACATCAACACGATGACAAAGAGACCTCAATCGCTCAAAACGGTTGTCCTAAACGGCCTAAACAGTGGCGTCGTTTATCTCCGGCGAAGGTGCTCTCGGATAACCTGTTTCCGGCGCGTTTTTGGTGTTTTTAAGGGCGAATCTGTGTTCAGGAGACTATGAGGAAGCTAATGGTATGATTTGTTTCGTTTCGAGTTTGGAGGTGTTTGAAATTTTCCGTGTCTGGCGCCGGAATTCTGTTTTCAGGCTAAGATAGGGTTTCTTAGCTCTGATTTTTTTTATCGAATTGTGCCAATGATTGTTAATGATTGGGGTGATTTGACATTAATATTTATAGAGTAAGAAAAATGATATTTTTGTAATCAAATGTAAAATTTTAAAAAATAAAAATAAAATAAATGAAAATGAATAAGAGATGGAGATGGTGAGGTGGAGGGATATGATTGGTTCATGTTACTATTTTTGCTTTTATTTTTAAAAAGGAAAATGTGATAGAAAAATGAGAGAAAATGATACTTTTTTCTATTTTCGGCAAACTTTGATATAGAAATGTGAAGATGAAATAAATTGAAATAAAATGCAATAAAATGTAAATATTTTGATATTTTTGAAATATATGATAATAAAATACAAAATTGGACCAAAACAATAAAAACTATTTTTTGTATATTTTTAACCTTTTACGCTAATTAAAAGAAAATTTAAATGAAAATAAACTAAGAAAAATCAAATGGTCGTAAAACCAAAATTAAGCGTAAAATCCAAAGTAAAAAATAAAATATGAATGAAAATGATATTATTTTTATGTATAAGAAATAACAAGTAATTTTTCTTGAAAAATGCAAATATGAAGAAATAATGATAATAATATGAGAAAAATAACAAGAAAAATGTATGAAAAAGGAAATTAAAATATGCATGGCAAAGTGTGTATATTTTTATGCATGAAATGTAAATTGAATTTTATGGTCCAAAATTGGGGTACAACAATACTGTATAATCACTATTATTATATATTTCACTATTACTATAAATAAATATTGTTTGTTTCACAAACATGTACTCCCTCCGTTTAAAAATAAATATCATTCTAGCAACAAAAAATTGTTTTTTTTTAACTGCATTAGATGGATTACGGCTATAAGTTGTCAACAATAACCTTATCTCATTAACTCAAATTTAGAATTTTTATGAAATAAAAAATTTATTATTAGAGAGTGTGACTTATATAAGGTTAAATATAGAAAAACAACACACAAACTCCACTACCTTGGTAGGAGAGCTTTTTGCTAGAATACATTTATTTTGAAACGGAGGGAGTAATATTTTGTGTTTGATTCAATTTAAATGGATTATCAACTGGCTCGTCAAACAATTATGGAATTGGTTTGATGGAGAGAAAGACTTCCAATGAACTTTGTTCATGTCATATTTGTAGTTTGTTACTATAGGATTAAAATCCATTCTCGAAGTAAGATAGTTTATCGTTTTAATTCGAGAGAAGGATAGAGTACATGATAAGATAATGTATATAGTTGCTACTAGTGAAGGTCAGAAGATAATAAGAATGAGTGCAAAGTCGTTTTCAGACTTATGCTCTATATACAACAAGATGGTGGTCTTCTACAAACACAAAGGGTAATCCTAGAGGAACAAGAAGCTAAAACTATTTACATTCTAACTCAAATTGTTAGAAACAAAGAGATTCAATTCTGGTTCCGACGCTCCAACGAAGCTACTAGTCGTCATTTTCATTGGTGCTCCGATCGATAATTGAGATAGGGCATACCTATCTCAAACAACCAGATGGATCACGTATTCTTGTAGAAATTCTTGGAAACAATTGATTTTACCCGTACTTCGCGTTGGAGCAATTGATTGTACACATGTTTTGTTAGACTACAAGGCTACGCTCAAATGTGGGGAACTAGAGCGTTCCAAAAAAACAACTACGGTTTTTCGTAAATCAATCGAGTAAGCGCGGAAGCTACCTAGATCGGTAGTCTATTGCACCTCGACCAAAGGAAAGGTAGTAAAAGCCGATATGGAATGAAGGTGATATAAGGAATGCAATCAAAATTAACAAGTCAAGCAATTTTCTAATAACACTTATCTATTAAAAATTGTCTCACACACAAATTGCGGAATTGTAAATTCGTATAGCTAACAAAGTGATCACACAATAATTTCGTCGAACACGTGGCGTGTATGACGAAATTATGTATGCGAGTAAATAACAAAATAGAATGTAAAGAGATAAGGGCTAGAGATACACACAAGGTAGTGATCAGAGAGTTCCCAGCTTTCGCGTCGTCCTCGCTGTAACATCCCGATATTTTTATTTTCAGTCAGGGACATCTCGATACTTTATTTATGATTATTTTAATAATTTTTTTGACTTATTATTTATTCAACGACTCATTTAACGTGTAATGAATTTAGAAATATTGTAGTACACTTTATCTTATTTAATTAACTAGAGCCTTATATGACTTTAATATTCTATGCAATTAATTTAGTTTGACTATAGTTAGATAATAACTTTCTACATGCTTGTGTTCATATGTGTATTTATCTCGTTATAAAATATTTCTAGATAGTTTAGAGAAAATTAGATGATAAAATATAATGTGGTATTGTTATTATTAGTTTATAATTAAGTGGGACGATGCTTGATATTTTTTGATTAATAATAATAGTAATAATATTAATAATAATAATAATGCCCATGTATTAGATATAAAGGGACGTGAGATAAGTATATAAAAATCCTTATTAGTTATTACTAGACAGGTTGCAAAGAACAGGGAACGTGGGTTTACGGTGGATAGTGACTATAATTGTGGTGCACTTGATTTCAACGTGGATTGATTTAGTTTATTAGAGAGTATTCTTTGCTCATACATTATTCAACCGTGAATTTTTATTTCAGAGCCCTAGTATCCTGAATTCCCATGCCTCACACAACTATCATACCGTAAAATTAGTTACCTCTCAAATATTCCCAATTCTCTAGTTATATAATCTAACCATTTTTTCCATCTCAATCTAAGTCTAATCATGATTACCTTTCTGATCGGTACCAATGTCATTTTTCTGTGAAATTCTCACCCTCAAAGGTATCATAATTTCCATTGATTTCATTTGTTTCTTCTTATTTTATAATCTGTCTAATAATACGAATTACTCCTTTAGAAACATTAAGTTCTCGATCGTGCGGTTGGCTGTAGAATATTTAGAATCATTTTCGTTGAATGGAAAGCGGTCAGGTAAGGGCTTTTTCCCCATAAACTCATGTCCTTAAGGTTTATGTTATAAATTAGTAATGAAATTGTTTAACTAATATAGGTGGATGATAATAGAAGGAATGACAAAAGGCTATTTTATAACACTTTATGTGATTATAGTGTTTATGAATTAATTGTGTGACTGAATGTATATTTGATTATATGGTTTGTTGTGTGTGGTTAATCTTGTATTTGAGTGTTTAGTTGGTTTTGTTTAAATAGTGAGTTCATGGAGTTGAAAGAAAGTTTAATCTTTCAATTGGTTTAAGGAGAATGGTGATGACTTTAAAAGGTGTTATTGGTGTCTCTTAGTTTGGGGTAATTGATTGAAAGAGGTGCATTCATTGATTCATATGCATTGGTTTTGTTGTGGTTCGGATACCCGGGTGGGGTACCGAACCTTAATACCCGGGTGGGATATTGTGTCCGGGTGGGACATTGTCCAGGTGGGACTTTTTGCTCTTCGGAGTGTCGATCCACTTGACGAGGTGGTGTATTGGTGATCCACTCGACGGAGTGGTGTTTTAGGATATCCGGATCATGTAGGTTGCATTAGTCGTCATGTGGGTTAACAACTAGGACTTGAAGCGTTATTCATTAGTTGCTTGCATCGATTTTATTTGATTTTATCTTTGTGGTAGAACATTTTATTATTTTTTTATGACATTTATCTTCCGTCAGGCATGATTCAATTTGGATAAGGAAATTGACCCTTACATTAAATATGGTTGTAGGTACTAAAGAAACATGAAGTTGATGTGTTGCTTGTGCTGTGCGAGGATAAATTAAAAGGGGTTTTACTAGTCTATATAGTTGTAAATTTAAATGAACCCTCTTAACAGTTTTATAGTTAATCAATTTGTAAGTCTAACGCATTTTATATCTAATCAATTTTGTAGTATTTGCGATTTAATTAGTATTCTTTAATTTTTATAATAATTAAATGTCTTATAATTCTGAAGAAATAATGGTAGTGACTTGTTTTGAAAAGAATTATAAAGAGAATTTTAAGAGAATAATGGTAGTGTGTTTCTATTTAAGAGAATTTTTACGAAAATTTTAGTAATTAATGTCCCGAAAATCCGGGATGTTACACTCGCAGTGGGCCGGTACGTCTCCCCCCAACTTATCAAACGGATAAGTTGAGACTTTACTTCGGAAAATCTCTTTAACAATGCACAAATTACAAACGATACAATATGCAAGATACAGACTCGATTACACGATCTTCACCATCTTTAACATAGCTCCGTCTTGTAATTGCGCAAACCCCAATTCGATATTGTCTTCAATTATCGTTCCCAACGATCAATCCTTCACTTATCTTCAACCAAGAACCCGTGATGATCGTCCGAATAATTCCCTCGCCAAATCGAATTGTAACATTCAAGCAACACTTGAATCCGGATGAGAAACACTACCTTCAAGACCCAATCAACTCGGATGACAAATTCTGATTCACCGCGAATTTTCTCCGAACGTTATCCTTCAAGATCTTCTAAGAAACTCCAATTGAACCCATACTCAATCTTCAATTTGATAGAGATAAGAAGGAAGATGATGATTGCTGAATGATCCTTGATGCAAAACTCTCAAACAATCTTGATCATAGAACTCTTCAATACTGGTTTCTCATCACTTACAACAATAACACATAAAGCTATTTATAATGAAAATAAAATTGAGCAAATTTAGGCACACTCTAACAGACTTGTATCGATACATACACACGTATGTATCGATACATACACCAGAAAAACAGAGTATGACTGATATGTTTCGAAACACAAAGGTATGTTTCGAAACAAAATGTTCTCTCTGGTTTCAAGAGAGTCTTCATGTGTTTCGAAACACAGAGGCTCTTCTGGACTCCAATAAGAACAATTTGTATCGATACAAAGCTGCTATGTATCGATACAAATGCGTAGTAATCAGCCTGAACAAGTTTCAGGACATTTGTATCGATACAGGTATGTATGTATCGATACAAAACACCTAAAATTTGATTTTTCAAAGTTTCAAAAAGTGTTTTTTGCTGTCAAGTCAATTTCAATTGTTGCCTAAACATATTCTACTCTATTTCCATGTGTTTTGACAATTATTAAAACTCGGAAGGGAACTGGTGCATTAACATTCTCCCCCTTTTTGATAATTGTCAAAACTATTGCATAAGCTAACTAAGCCTACCTAAGATGCAATTTACAAATAGCTTTAAGATACAGACGCAAACAACAACAAGGCTAACCACTTGTGAGGCTCCCCTTTAATTGATGCCATCTTCCATAGCTTATGCTTTCCAATCTTTTCTCCTTCTTTGACATTATCAAAAAGAAGAAAAGAATACTCATGAGAAGTATCGAAATTCGAAGTAAAGAGCATATAGGTCACATAATGCACTTACATTTGTCGAAATGCACTATATGATAAAAAAAATAACCTGATCAAATAATTAAGCAAAATATGCACGAATATATTCCAATGACGAAACAAAGCATCATGATAAACATGGCATGTTGAACAACAAGCCAAACCAAATCACATGATTAGCAAACATCGGCATTATAATCAATTCAAAACATATTCTACGGACGAATAAAAATAAAATGCAACCATGCATAAACCATTATACACAAAAAGATCCATACAACCAAATTGAGATATTAGAGTCATAGAGTTACAACAAACAAAAGGATGTTTGAAAAAAAATCCTTATGACTCTATCAAGCATGTATGTATGAAACACATATATTCACCAAGGTACAAACATTATGAATGTGACAAGAACTTGTTAAAGCAAAAATTCACAATTCAATCAATGTACCAAGACAAAGCATTTATATCCATTATGCATAATAAGTCAAAACATGATACACAAGCATATACAAACAAAAATGAACTTAATATGACTTTTGGCTTGATCTTTGTCAAATCCCCATTTTTAAATATGAGTCTCAACAACTTATTACTATCATTGAGCAAAAATTTTGGAAATGGAGGATTGGACAACTATCCTACCAAAAATTTCATATTGAGTTGAAATTATATGTATATGAACAAAGAACCACACAAGCAAGTATAAAATGTAAAAAGAGTAAGAAATAGGAACAAAGATAAGGATTAGGTTCTTCCCTTTGAAGTATCAAGTATTGAAAGTGATCAATTTCCATAACTTTTATTGTATCAAGTTAAGAACTTATCCTATGTCTTTATGCCTTTATAAGTCTTGAACGCCATTGTTATCGGTGTCTCTCGTCAATAGTCCAAGACGCTTTCCTACAATTTTAAACATTGCAAATAGGTACCCAACTCTCATTGGGTCCTAGGTGGTTAGTAACAAAACCATTGAAGGATTTGGGAATCCATTACATTTTGCCTTTTGGTACGAAAGTTTTTCTAGCTTGGCACTTTGCAATGGTATGACCCTTGTCACAACAATAGTTGCAAGTAATGTTGGGATTACATTTCTTTTGATCCTTTGGAACAAACTTATACTTTTTGTGCTTCGGTTTGAAATTTTTGTCGAATTTCAAAGGATCAATCGAGTATGTAATCTCGGGTGTAGGAGGTTTATCCATTTTCTCTTTGAGTTCTCTCAACTCTTTATACAAATGAAAACAACCTTCACAATCGGTCCAACTATTACCATAACCATCATGTTTTAAAGTAGGCTTTTCAATCATAGATTTCTTTAGGGCTTTTAATTCTTTCTCCGTTTCGGATACTTTGGCCTCAAGGTACTTATTTACTTGCATAAGTCCTTTAAGGCGCTTAAAAGCCTCCCTAGCTTCATCATGAAGCTTCTCAAAAGCTACTTGTAAATCATGATAATCCAAAAGAGTATAAGAAGAAGATGGGTTTTGGTTTACCTTTTGAGGAACATTTTTCTTGCTATCATGGTTGGTTAGGCATACATTTGCTAACACACTTTCGTCGCTAGAACTCGATGAAGAAGAAGAAGAAGAAGAAGAAGAGCTACTACTCTCCCAAGCCACATAGTCCTTCTTCCCTTTGCTCCTCTTTGTGACCTTAGGTGACTCCTTCTCTTTTCGCTTGAGCTTAGGACAATCCGTCTTGAAATGACCAACTTGCCCACACTCATAGCATGTACCTTTCTTGGAGTACTTACCACCTTCACTTTTCCGGTAACCACTATCTTTCCGAAACTTCTTAAGATTTTCTTCGGAATTTCTTATACCATTCTTCCTCATATACCTATGGTAGCGCTTTACGAACAACCCCATTTCCTCATCATCTTCGCTTTCGCTACTTTCTTCTTGCTCACCCTTTTTGGACTTTGAGACGGAAGCCTTTAGAGCAATGGACTTCCTATCTTTATCTTTTTCCTTCTCTGTATGCTTGTCCTTCTTAGATCCCTTCTCATGCTTTTCTAAGGCATTGAGCACGCTTTCATGCTCTTCTAGCTTTCCAAAGAGCGTTGTAAGGCTCAATTGAAAGAATGCATTGGCTTCTTTGATTGCCGTGACCTTTGGTTGTCATTTCCTAGATAAACACCTTAAAATTTTGTTAGTAGCAACTTCGTTTGCTATAGGGTTTCCAAGACCATGCAATTTATGTGTGATTTTTATGAACCTTTGTTGCATTTCATTGATGGTTTCACCATCATTCATATGAAAAAGTTCAAATTCTTGTGTCAAAGTGCTTATTTTTTATTGCTTTACTTCATTAATCCCCTCAAATGGTATCCCACATTTGTTTTGCGGAGGTACAATGCGAGACATGGTAAAATTGTTCAATCCCCAATGAGGATAGTAAAATATTTTGAGCCTTCACATCGTAACCTACTTTCTTTCTATCATCGTCATTCCATTGTGCCATAGGCTTGTTGGTAACAACACCATTCAAATCGGTATTTGTTGGAACAAAGGGATCGTTGATGATGATGTTCCAAACTTCAACATCATAAGAAGTGATGTGAATCCTCATACTACTTTTCCAATAGTCGAAATGTTCGCCGTTGAAGATTGGCGCGCGATTGTACGCCCCTTTTGGTGCAAAAGTCATATTGTCTAATAATTGGCACAAATCCGCTGAATTTTTGTATAAAAAATCAACCGGGATCGTGATACCACTTGTTAGACTACAAGGCTACGTTCAAATGTGGCGAACTAGAGCGTTCCAAACAAACAACTACGGTTTTTCGTAAATCAATCGAGTAAGCGCGGAAGCTACCTAGATCGGTAGTCTATGCACCTCGACCAAAGGAAAGGTAGTAAAAGCCGATATGGAATGAAGGTGATACAAGGAATGCAATCAAAATTAACAAGTCAAGCAATTTCCTAATAACACTTATCTATTAAAATTTGTCTCACACACAAATTGCGGAATTGTAAATTCGTATAGCAAACAAAGTGATCACACAATAATTTCATCGAACACGTGGCGTGTATGACGAAATTATGTATGCGAGTAAATAACAAAATAGAATGTAAAGAGATAAGGGATAGAGAGATACACAAGGGAGTGATCAGGGAGTTCCCAGCGTTCGCGTCGTCCTCGCAGTGGGTCGGTACGTCTCCCCCCAACTTATAAAACGGATAAGTTGAGACTTTACTTCGGAAAATCTCTTTAACAATGCACAAATTACAAACGATACAATATGCAAGATACAGACTCGATTACACGATCTTCACAATCTTCAACATAGCTCCGTCTTGTAATTGCGCAAACCCCAATTCGATCTTGTCTTCAATTATCGTTCCCAACGATCAATCCTTCACCCTATCTTCAACCAAGAACCCGTGATGATCGTCCGAATAATTCCCTCGCCAAATCGAATTGTTACATTCAAACAACACTTGAATCCGGATGAGAAACACTACCTTCAAGACCCAATCAACTCGGATGACAAATTCTGATTCACCGCGAATTTTCTCCGAACGTTATCCTTCAAGATCTTCTAAGAAACTCCAATTGAACCCATACTCAATCTTCAATTTGATAGAGATAAGAAGGAAGATGATGATTGCTCTTGAATGATCCTTGATGCAAAACTCTCAAACAATCTTGATCAAAGAACTCTTCAATACTGGTTTCTCATCACTTACAACAATAACACATAAAGCTATTTATAATGAAAATAGAATTGAGCAAATTTAGGCACAATCTAACAGACTTGTATCGATACATACATGAATGTGTATCGATACAAGCAATTGACAGCAGGAGAAAAACTAAAGGTTTGTGTTCTTGTATCGATACATCCACGCGTATGTATCGATACATACACCAGAAAAACAGAGTATGACTGATATGTTTCGAAATACAAAGGTATGTTTCGAAACAAAATGTTCTCTCTGGTTTCAAGAGAGTCTTCATGTGTTTCGAAACATAAAAGTGTGTTTCGAAACACAGAGGCTCTTCTGGACTCCAATGAGAACAATTTGTATCGATACAAAGCTGCTATGTATCGATACAAATGCGTAGTAATCAGCCTGAACAAGTTTTAGGACATTTGTATCGATACATGTATGTATCGATCGATACAAAACACCTAAATTTTGATTTTTCAAAGTTTCAAAAAGTGTTTTTTGCTGTCAAGTCAATTTCAATTGTTGCTTAAACATATTCTACTCTATTTCCATGTGTTTTGACAATTATTAAAACTCAGAGGGGAACTGGTGCATTAACATGTTTGTGCAAAACTACCATCGGTTAAAGCTTCAAGGTATCATGGTAGGAAAAGTTTTACTACACACAATGTGTAGGTTTCATGTTTGTTTGATCTTAAGTTCACTTATGTTTTGCCTGGATGGGACAGTACTGCTTTTGATTCTAGGATATTAAAAGATGCACTACATAGAAAAAATTAGTCTTAAAATACCAAGAGGTAGTTAAAATTTATTGATATCATTTTCTTTTTTTTTTCCTTCTTTTTCTTATGTATGTTAGTAACAATTATTTGCTTTTAGGTAAATTTTATATTTTGGATGCTAGATTCATGTTGAGAAAGGGACTAATTACATCGTTTAGATCGACATGTTATCGTTTGAAAGAATTCTCCTCCATAAATCCCCCTAAAACAGCTCAAGATTAATTCAACCTTTATCATTCATCGATGTGTAATGTTGTTGAAAGGGCTTTTGGGATTGTCAAATAAATATTTCCTATCATTTCAAGTGGCGTTGAGCAACTTAGGTCAAAATTTTAGAAATTCTATAATTGGTGTCATGTGGACCAATTACCTATCTTATCATAGTAGATGATAATGAATTCTTAGATATTATTCGGTGTGTATGTTTCCAAATAGTTATTGCCAAAATTTTTGGAAGTCTATAGACTAAAAATATTCGCTTTGTTTGCGTGTTTGGTGGGGAAGAAAATGGAAGGTTAAGGAGGGGAAGGGAAGGAAAACATATTGGCTTTGTATGTAAATAGTGTGTATGTGCTTATTCTTTATGTCAATATGAGTCATAAAACAATTTTCATTTGTAGGAGATTTCGTGCAATGGAGGCTAAACAATAAGCATACATACCTATATACCAATGTGGAACTTTGATTTCATATTGGAGAACTACATACTAATGTTATTATTTATGAAGAATTTTAGCTCTACTAATGTTTTAATTGAAATTTTTAGGCACTTAGATGTCTTTGAATCAAACTAAGGTGTTGTTTGTTTTATTGAAAATTTGAAGAAAGAAAGCATGGACAAATTTTGGTAAACACTTGATTTTTCAATATATTTTTTTTTCAAACAACTTGATTTCTCAATGTTGAAATATAATTTTGTGAAGACCTCACATCAGCCATATGTTTGGATCAACCCGTAGTGACAAAATTTTATATATTTTTTTGTTTATTGCATTGAATATCAATTAAAGAAAGGTCAAGATATTGATTTTTCATCACAACTTGTCTCTCACGGATGATTAATTCGTGTAAACAATTATGAGATACATAATAACATCTTTATTATTATTATATATTATATAGTACTATACTATAGTACAATATCATTATTACCTATATATTAATTTCAAGTGGTACACAATGAACCATTTATTTTTATGGTTAGATCCAATAAGACTTGAAACTAAAACGTATAATAGTATATAATATATAATAAAAATGTTATTGTGTACCTCATAGTTCTATACAAGATTTGATCATTTATGAGAAACAAGTTGTGATAAAAAATCAATATCTTGACTTTGTTTTGATTGCGATTCAATGCAATAAACAAAAAAATGTATAAAATGTTGTCACTACGAGTTGATACAAACATATGACTCATGTGAGGTGTTCACAAAATCATATTTCAACATTGAGAAATCAAGTTGTTTGTAAAAAAAAAACATTGAAAAATCAAGTGTTTCCCAAAATTTGCCCATGCTATCTTTCTTCAAATTTTCAGTAAAACAAACAACACCTAAATTTGATTCAAAGATATCTAAGTGCCTAAGAATCTCAATTAAAACATCAGTAGTGCACTAGTGCTCAAAGTCTACATAAATTATAACAATGGTATGTAGTTCTCCAATATGAAATCAAAGTCCCACATTGGTATATAGGTATGTATGCTTATTGTTTAGCCTTCATTGCACAAAATATCCTACAAATGAAATTTGTTTTATGACTCATTGACATAAAATATATGGATACATACACACTATTTGGAAACAAAACCAATATATGTTCCTTCCCTTCCCCTCCTTAACCTTTCATTTTCTTCCACACCAAACTCGCAACATATACATTGAATAATATACATTGAATAATATCTAAGTAATTCATTATATCTAACTAATTCATTGAATAATATCTAAGTAATTCATTATCATCTATTATGATATGATAGGTAGTTGGTCCACATGACACTAATTATAGAATTTCAAAAAATTTGACCTAAATATGTATGTTTTTCATTGTCATTTACTTCTATATGGCCATGACCAGTTTGAGATGCACTTTGATTGCCGATTTATTCATCTACCTCATAAATCAAGTCTTTATGAGGATCTACTCCCATCAAGAAATTATGTTGGATGCAACATGTAAGGATAATATAATTTTGACTACCGATTCCATAAGTTTCCCAAAGCCACTTGAAATGATAGGAAATATTTCCTTGACAATCCCAAATTCCCTTTCAACAACATTACACATAATGAATGACGAAGGTTGAATTAATCTTGAGTTGTTCTAGGGGGATTTATGGAGGAGAATTCTTTCAAGTGATAACATGTTGATCTAAACGGTGTAATTAGTCCCTATCTCAACATGAATCCAATATCAAGAATATAAAACTTACCTAAAAACAAATAATTATTACTAACATAAATAAGAAAAATAAGAAACATAAACGAAAATGATATCAATAAAATTTAACTACCTCTAGGTATTTTAAGACCTATTGTTCTATGTAGTGCATTTTTTAATATCCTAGAATCAGAAGCAGTACCCTCCCATCGAGGTAAATCATAAGTGAACTTAAGATCAAACAAACATGCGACCAACACATGTCATGTAGGAATACTTTTCCTACCACGGGACCTTGAAGCGTCAACCAATGGTAATTTTACACAAACATGTGTACAATTAATGGCTAAAATTGATTGTTTCCAAGAATTTCTAGCGGAATGTTTGATCCATCTGGTTGTTTGAGATAGGTACGCCTTTTATCTCCATTATCGATCGAAGAACCCGATGAAAATGACGTTTAGTAGCTTCTCTAGAGGGTCAGAAGCAAAATTGAATCTGTCTATTTATAACATTGCGCGTTAGAATGTAAAGAGTTTTAGCACCTTTTTCCTCTACGGTTATCCATTGTGTTGGTAGAAGACCGCCCACTTGTTGTAATTGTAATATAGAGCATAAGTCCAAAAACGACTTAGGATGCATTCTTATTGTCTTCCGACCTTCACTAATAGAAACTATATTCATTATCTTATTGATGATCCATCTAATTAATTTCATGATTGTTTGACGAGCCATTTGATGATCCATTTGAGCTGAAAAACATAAATCAAATCATGAATCAAACAACAAAACATAAAACAATTCATGAATGAAATAACAAAAGGAAAAGAAATTAGAAATGAGTGAAAGAGAGTTTGAGATTGATACCAGAAGAAAGAGGATCGAGAGAAATGAAGGAAACTCCCTTGTTCAGATTCGTTCTCCTTCGTTTCAACTGGATGCAAAATTCCTCGAAGAGGTAATTGCAAATTGAAGCTAAAATAATGGCAAAGAAAATAAATGAATTCCTCCGAATCTAAACAATATCATCCTTCTTCACAATCCAGAGTTTACAAGACCTTGCTTTGGAGAAAGGAGACTGGGTCTATCTTTTCAGTCTGAAGTTTCAATTTCATGCAGAGTCAAGTATCACAGCCTTATGCCTTTTCTTTTTCTTTTGGTGTAGTATTGCTTGGCTGCATCAGAGTTCACTTGGAGTGGAGACTCTTCATCGTCCATAGTAGCAAGGCTTAAAGCTTCACCAGAGAAGGCCTTTTTCACGATAAACGGTCATCATAATTAGCAGTTCATTTCCTGAGCGTGTCTTTGTGAAATATGTAGTATGACCTTTAGCACTAAGTCACCTTACTTGAACCGTCTTGGACGAGCTTTCTTATCAAATGACCCATTGACTCTTTGTGGGTACAACCGACCATGACACAAGGCTGTCATTCTCTTTTCTTAAATTAGATTGAGCTGATCAAGCTGGATACGAACCCACTTTACTTCTTCAAACTTGGTTTTCTATCAAGACTCTTGATGAAGGAATCACAATTTTCACTGGGAATACAACTTCTATGCCATGAACTAGTAACAAAAGAGTTGCCTCTGCTGAGGTGCGAACTGTGGTTATGTATTTGTGAAGTACGAAGGAGACATCTCGTGATTGTCCTTGTATGTCTTTATCATCTTTTGATGCTTCCGGAGTCATCTCCCGAACTCATAATATTGCTGATTCTTGAGCAGTACTCCGAAGTGGTCATGTTCACTTGACACTTTGCCTTAGGCTTGCAAGAACTCTAAGCGACTAATCAAAGTTCAAACTCATGCACATTTTCGAGGTCTTTGTGGGTTGTAGCTTGGCTTAGGTAAAGGTGGGATATATTTGGAGAAAGTAGGCTTGTTTTTGGAGTTAGGCATCCACTACTCTTCCATTTTATATCATGCAACTTTTTATCTGGGTACTTTTGATGAACTTGTACGAGAGAAGTCTTTGTTTTGGTTTTTTTTTTTTTTTTTGTGTAGTGACATATTTTCTTTTTGAAATTTTTGATGAACTTTGCCTCTCTTTTTTTGTACTTTTCTTCTTTTCTAGGTGATAGCTTTCTTTGTGTACCACCCAAAACTTTTGTTGTTGCTAGTTCAATGAGCAACTCCGTTCTTGATTGTTGCTTAATGACAAGAGTATTACAACTTTTACCTAACTCCAAGGAGGGTAAACATATATTATCTTTTGGTCTATAGGCTTGTAATGTGGTTTGTCACTGAAACAAAGGGGTTATTTCTTTTTCTAGCTCAAAGTGGGTTAAGCAAAGAATAATAATATTTATAAGGGTGGCTTGAAAGGCTCTTGGTACAAAAAAATATATGCCTCAATGGGCATGCGTCCGAACCAATTAATCAGCAAAGGATTAGTGCAAGTTCTAGAAAAGTGCCAAATGTCCCTTGACTTTGACAGTTCGATCTCTTGTGTTTTTCGATAACTTGAAGACCTGTGTGGTGATCAAGGCACGCTTGACATTTTGCCCCATCATTTTTCAACTGAAGGGTATGACCTTGTAATAGAAGGTGCCCCTTGAGTAATGATTGTTGTCTTCCTTCATACTTTTAGGGTGTCGTTTAACTCTTTTTTCTTTTCTCATCAATCTCCAGATTGATCACATCCACTGGTTCTTGATGAGTTTGAGTCATTCTTTGCTCTCGAAGCAACTTGACCAACTCCTTCTTTCATGTCTTGTTGTGGAGAGGCGCCCAATTTAACCTCTTTCTTCTTCAATTCCCAGATCGATCACATCCACTGGTTACCGATGAAGTTCAAGCATTCTCTGCTCTTAATCCAACAGTTAGACTAACTCCTCAAGCAAGTTTGCAACCCGAAACCATGATGAATTACGACATTATTATGATTCAATGGATTCACTTCTGAATGATTTTTATTGAATTTGATTGAATGCGAAAGTGTTTTATGATATGCAAGAAATTATTGCCATTTTATTATTATCTTTCTAAAACTGGAAAAAGAAAGAATAAATAAGATAGAAATTTCACACAAAAGTACTTTTTATTCATTGATAATTAAAGCATTCAAACAAAGTATTAATTACAAGCATATTTTGAAAACAATAAAACTACTTTAAAAGTAAAGTGATTTCAGAAATTCCAACAGCCTTCTAGTTTGCAAATAATGTGTTTGAAGAACACAGGTGCACTCTATCTTGACTATTTCCATTATTCTCTTCATTCTTTATGATCGTAATCTGGTCCTCAACTGAAAACGACACTGGAGAAACCTTCTGAATGCCCCACTTATTGTTTATCTTTCATCATCGGCTCACCGTCCTCAAAGGACAATAATTTCTTATCAAGAAGTTCTTGCACACTGTACTTAAAGGCATTGCAGTCGTCAGTGGAATGACCTTTGTTTCCTGCATGACACTCACATTTAGCATTGACGTCATACCAAGCTGGAAATGGTGCAGTTTTGGGTTTCATGGCCTTAGTAGTTTCCATTCCACTTTGTACCAGATAAAGAAGAAGTTGACTGTATGGCATAGGAATCGGATCGAAGACCTTTTTGGGCTGTTGCTGAGCCGGTCGTTCCTTTTGAGTATGTTGAGGCACATGATTCATTTGCATTTGATACGGATATCCGAGAAATTGCTGATGTTGAGTAGCAGCCAAGTACGGATATGGGAAATAAGGAAACTGTACAGGCATCGCCGGTGGAGCTTTCTCATTTTCAAAAATGACAACACTAGTCTCTTCCTCTTCTTTTTCTTTGAAACTACTAGCTGACTTCCTTGTATTGTTTTGAGGACTAGCAATGAGCTGAATCTTGCCACTCTTGATCCCCATTTCAACTCTTTCCCCAATTCGAACCAAATCAGAGAAGTTGGAAGAAACACTACCAATCATCCTTTCAAAGTATGCCCCTTCCACAGTGTTGGTGAACATGTCCACGAGCTCAGTCTCTAGGAGTGGTGGACGTACTTGGGAAGCTAATGCTCTCCACCTTTGTGCATAAACCTTGAAGGATTCTCCCTCGTTTCGGATCATATTCTGAAGTTGAGCACGACTCGAGGCCATATCCATATTATACTAGTACTACTTAAGGAAAGCATTAGCAAGATCTCTCTATGAACCGATATTACTCCCTTCGAGTTGCATGTACTAGTTGAGAGGCACATCAGCAAGACTGTCTTTAAAACAGTGTATCATCAACTTATCATCTTTGGCATAAGAAGCCATTTTTCTGAGGTACATAACCAGATGATTCTTCGGGCAGCTCAGACCTTTCTATTTCTCAAAGTCTGGTACCTTAAATTTTGGTGGAAGCACCAAGTCAGAAACCAAGTACATCTTCGTAAAATCCAACGAATCATTATCGGTGTCAACCAGATTCAACCTTTCCTCTAGAGCCTCTAATTTCAGGTTTGCTTCTTCTAACTGACGAGAAAAATCAAACTTGAGTTCATCAACCGGAGGCACAAGTCCTTGATAAGAAAATCTGGGCCCATGAGGTTCAGGACCCTGATAAGCATTTCTAAGATCATCAAACATTTCTTGTGACAGATCAACCACTTGCTGAACAACATTAACCCCAGCAGGAGCTTCCACAGGTGGAGCAGAGGTTGCAGGCACATACCCTTGTGGAACATAACCTTCGGGCAAACCAAAAGAAGGCCAATCATAACCAGAGGAGACATTCCCTTGAGAGACCACAACTGCAGGCGCAGGGACTTCAACAACCCTTGGTTGCACATTCAAACCAGCCAACATCTCAAGGACCCTATCTAGCTTTCCACCCATTTGGGTCACTTCAGTCTGTAGAGCATCGTGCTTTTCTTGCCAATTATCCATGACATGGTGAGTAACCTTTCTTGTTTGATACCAGTGCCGGGAAGGTAACTGATGGAATGAGAGAGCAAAAAAATGAGATTTTTTTCAATTGAAAAATGCATGATTTTTTTTTTATGAATGAAAATGCATGATTTTTTTCACTACAAGAAAACTGCCTTGGAGCGTCGGCCATGATGTAACGCTAAAAGGCTAAAAGCATACGCTAACAACCATTTAGCGTCAGCTTAGCGTCTGTGTCGTGGTTGACGCTTAATTGCCTGAAGCTAGCAGTAGCGTCTAGGAGACGCTACGCAGCGTCTCTTAGTTTAGACGTTAGGTTGAAGCTATTGACATGTACAATGGCTGACGCTACTAGCTTCGGTTTTAGGGAGACGCTACCAATATAAATTGGTGTTCTAAAACGTCCTGTTTAGAGTCTGTGTGGCAGACGCTAGATATAGCGTCTGCTCTTGGTTGATGCTGTTATTCAGTTTTTGAATTATTTAGCGTCACAAAAAACTGACGTGTTGTTTTTTTTTATATATAAAAACTGCATTTCTTTTTCTATTCATTCAAAAACACCATTCAGCTAATGCAACTTACTCTGACTAATGCAAAATAACTAACAAAATAACCATCAAGGTCTATGTCTAGATCTTCTTCTCCATGATCAGTCCATATGTAATAGTTTGGACGAAAACCAAATTTGTACAAGTGATGTCTCACTTCACTAGGCGTATTCAAGTCAACGCACTTACAGTTTACACACGGACATCTTATCTCTCCGTGGTTTAAAAATTGTGGTTGTTCCATAGCCTTGTTAACAAACTCTCCAACTCCACTAAGAAAGCTATCTTTCAAACCAAACCTATTAGGATTTACTCTATCATACATCCAACTACGATCCATTTTCTACATGAAAAACATGAAATTATCAACCACTAGGTATGTTGGACAACACTAGTTGAGTACATCTACCTTCGCATGTCTAAAAACTTTTCATACAAATTGTCTACTATTCATACAAGCTAGTGCTTATTTCAATTACTCACTTCCAAAATGATGGATGCATATACCAAAGGCACAAATAAACACAACAAAATGACAAAGTTTAATATCAATAGAAAAAACAAGTCAAATGACAAACCAGTTGCAGTTTCAAAACAAAACCAATGGTACCAAAAACATTCTGCATAAAGAGTGTTTTCAAATAATATTTTATACTAATTCATCTCTTTTATCTAAACAGGTTAATTTGAAGGTCTTTGTTATTGTCAAAATTAGTTGACATGTCCAATTAGTTACTAGCTACATAGTGTAGTAATGCAGTTTGATTGATAAATCACAAAATCATATAGTATATCTTTAAGAAAAGGAAATTTCAATTTTTACTTACTGGTCCCCAAAATCAAAACAAACATAAAATATTTTTTACTCTTGTGCACACATGATTCCATACAAATTACTCCTTCAATCCTAAATCTATGGCACCTTCTTTCCAATAAAGAATATAATCATGAATAAATGTTGTAAATAAGGGAAACAAGTCTCAAAAGTGAGCTTTAAAAAATATAGATATTTGCTATATAGCAATATAATGAAACAAACTTTGAAAATGTTATTACTAATTACTAATACTAACAATACACTCTTAGTGTTAGCACAGGGACCACAAGGATCCAATAGGTACAACAAACAAACAGGAAACAAAAATAATCAAAAACAAACCTTAACTACCCCACTCTCCCCACCATACATTCACAGGTCCGAAAGCAAAATAAAACCAAACAAAAGGCCTTCTAAAGAAAAAAGGCAACCAAGTTTTAAACTTTTAAATTAGAGGCCGTGTCAATTTTGCTCAAAATCACAATCAATTATCATAAAGTACATAGATTACTTTTGAGAGGAATGAACAATTGAATTTCAATTCAAAACCAATAACATTATCATAAAGTTCCAATGATAAAATAGCTCAATGAAAGATGACAACAAAAGGGGCAAATACCCAACCTTTTGAAGCTCAATGAAAGATTTCGCGGATAGAGATGAAGTTACTTACTTGGAGAGAGATGTGAAGATGCTCTTCGACGGCAGACAATGAGATGAGCAAGAGATTTCGCGGACAGTGTTCGGCGGACAATGAGACGGCGGTAAGGGAAGGCGGAGATCTTGTCTTCAGCAGCGGTAAGGGACGGCAGAGAGCTTTTCTTCACGGCGGTAAGGGACGGAGGAGAGCTTTTCTTCGACGGCGGTAAGAGTTTGTAACCCATTTTAGTTTTTCTTTGTAGTTTGCAGCTTGAGTTTTGTGTGTGTAGAAAAGTGAAGTAAAAAGAGATAATAGTTTTAGGAAAAATAATATAATATTTTTGTTATGTGGGAATGAAAAAAAATTCTGGCGCCTAAATTTTTTTTATTTAATAATTTTCATTAGAGTCCGCTTCAGTAGACTCTATTAGCTCATAAAAAAATATAAATATTTGAGTCTCGTAAAACAGACGCTAAAATGAACTATTTTCTTCTTTTTGCTATAGCGTCTCATAGTGTCTCCAAAAGCAGACGCTACATTTAATTATTAAATAAATAAGGTGTAGCGTCTGTCCAACGGACTCAAAAGAGACGCTAGTAGCGTCTGCGTCGTGGCCGACGCTAAATATTTTGAAGCTAAAACGTTAGTTTCTTGTAGTGTTTATTGTGAAACTTTTCACTTTTTTTTTGTAAATGTATGCAAGATGAATATGCATGATTATTTTCATGAATGCATGGATGTAATGAATGCAATGCATGTATAGATCCACTCTAGCACAATGTATCATTCGGCGAACTCGATCTCAAAGTCACACTTTTTTCACATTCACAACAAATTGGTCCTTTTCAAAATGGAATCTCTGAGGCCAAAAGTCCGAGGTCACCTGTAACCCATCCCTCTCACATGTCGTTCTAGGGTTGACACAGTCTCCAAAATCACTAATTACTTTTTCCCAAAAAGCAACCCGATCTGGGTGAGATTATTAACACCAATTAGATGAGTCGACATTATAACCTCGACACATGTTCTAAACAGTAGTCCCTAAACAAAAGTTTCGGACACCTAATAAAGGCCACCAGAGTCTCAGACCCATCGAGGAAACATGAAGCCCGCTAGACATTCATCAAGGGGTCCAATCATTCCAAGTGAATCTCTTCTGGTCGAGACCATTATATCCAAGCCCAGAGACATCCGTTAGGGAGCCCAATATAACAATCCCTCATCTAATCCTGAGTATCTCTCTAGCTCGGGTACGGAGCATAATCACAGTGTAACCAAGAACCAAGCCATGAAGGCAAAAGGAAAAAAAAGGAGTAGAAGAGAAGACAAACCCAGGAAATCCAGACAGTTCAATATTTTGCGGTAAAGTAAAAGATAGGACAAATTCGGCTAACCTGGAATAAGCAAACCAAAAGCCCCAAATTAGGCTTAACTCACTATAATCATTTAATGTCCCCAGTGAAGTAGCCAAGCTGTAACACCCGGTGCAAGCACAAATAATATTGCAATGAAGCCGCCACCATATTTTATTTATCCCGTGAGGGGAAAGGAAAATAATGATAAAACCTTTAAGAGTTGGGTTTGAGAGTTGGTTACATGAGGGGAAGGCGTTAACACCCCCTCATATATGTTGTACTCAACGGAAACCATTTGAGGAAATTTGGTTTGCATAAACAGAATAACCGCACAAAAGAAATACATAACCGCATATAAAAACAGAAAGGAAAAAAAAAGAGTTTTTAATTAATCGGCTTGACGAGAGATGATCTCGCTCCTACGTATCCCCCAAGTACAATGAGGAATTCAAAGCTCACTTAGTTCTTCTTGAAAAAAGTTTGGTTGTTGGTTGTTTTTTATGAACAACGCTTTTGTCGTATTCCACTGATACGAGAGTTTGCTTGTATGCTCAAAATGAGGCTTAATCATTTTTCTGTATCAGGGGAATGGATAAAACATCGTCCTTTTAAGAAAAGAAGTGAAAATGATTTTGACTGTGCATGGGCAGTTGAAAAGATTGACTGCACAGAGGCAGGAAAAACATTTGAAATGAGTTGAGTGTCTTTTATGCATTAGGATATTGTTTAGTGAATGTGGATAACCTCAATGTCACAAGTCATCTGTCAAAGACAAGGTTACCCAAGCAGAGGCAAGTCATCCTTCAAGCTCGACATTTTCATTCAGTTTATTACCGAATTAACTAAAAAGTGAAAATAGTCGGAAACAAGTCATCCGTCAAGCTCCTTCAATTTTATTTTTTAATTAATAAGTATTTTAGTTTTTAGAACAAAAATAAACTCAAAGTCGCAAGTCATCCGTCAAGGACTAGTATATTCTTATTCTACTTCTTGAGAAAAGATTTCCACAAGTTCCAATTTAGAGAAACAAAAGAAAAAAAAGAAGGGGTAGAAGATGAGAAGAATGCAGATGAATGCATATGAATGGCACATATTAATGATGTTGGACAGTTATAATGGCGCAAAAATAAATCATCGAAGCAAGAATTAATTCAATGAGCATCAATCAAACAAATATTTGAACCATGATTAGTTAAAATAAAATAAGACGGAGGCGAGTCATCCGTCAGACTCTTTCTTAATCTGTTTTAACTAACAAGTTTTTCTTCACTTTTTAAAAGATCCGGAATAACGATAAATTAAAGCCTCAAGTCATCCGTCAAGGGCTATGTATCATTATTCTATTTATTTGTAAAAAAAACTTATCCCAAAAGTAATCCCAAAAATGCAAAATAGCTAAATAAGCACTTATCATTTTATAAGTCACAAAAAATTAATTTAACACAGCAGGGGTGCAGCAGTAAACAGGGGGTAGCAAACAGAAATTTGAAAAAAAAAAAAAAACAACCCGGTCTGGTGACCCATGGGTCCAGCCCAACCCGGTCTCTAACCCATCTGACCAAACAAAAAACGGGGGGGTGTGATGAGAAGGATGGGGGGCGCGCGCGAGAAGGCCTTGTGGCCATTCAGCACGCGCCACTTGGCAACCCACTTCTCCTTCTTCCTCAGGCCCAAAACAGAAACCAGAAACGGAGTAAGAAAGAGAACTCGCGCCGGCACATGTATACTCGAAATCGAACAAATAAACGAACGGGATTCAAAAATTCTAAACGGTTTTACAGTCGAAATTATTTGGAAACGGCCATTGAAAAGCATTTAGAAACGATTATACATCAAAGATCATCTATATTTAACCTTGTTTGGTGTTTGAATGGAACGAATCGAACGTTTTGGTTTGGCCGCAGCTTTGATACTCCGATGCGTTGCTTTCCGATGTTTGTTTGAAGAAACGGGTTGCAGATTTGAATTCAGGAGGGTCTAAACTCTAGGAATCAAGTGTTTGATTTTGGATTTTGAATGATTTTGGGGTGGCCGGAAAATGGAATTCCGGTGGTGGTTGTGGATGGTTTTGGAATTCCGGCGGTGGTGCCGGAAAAGTGTTGGTGGAGGTGGGAGGAGAGCTTTGTTCTGATTTTTCTTGGAGTGTGTGCTCTAATGATTCAATGAGATTAAAATAATATATATAGTGGTGTAATTAGGGTAATGGTATTTGGGTAATAAAATGTAATTTTGAGTTAATGGAATGGATTAATATGATAATGGTAATGAAAATGGTTATGAGGTGGAAATGATGAGGTGTCAAAATTTGATTGGTCCATGGAATAAGTCATGTGAAGATAGAAAAAATTACAAATAATTCAAGTAAAATTGATGAAAATGCAATTAAATGAAAATGTGGAGACAAAAGTATAAAAAATCAAATAAAATGCGAATGAACTAATTTTATTTATTTTAGTAAAGTGAATAAATTGCATAAAAATAAAAAGTAAAAGCAAACATATTATTTTGTAATTCTTTTTGGGCATTTCTTATAAAAATACGAAATAATTTTCTAAATAAATATTTATTTAAAAAGTGAAAAATTAGGGTATTACACATTGTCGGTTGGATATAATTTAATAAGTGTAAAAGAATAACTTTTTTACGCAAAGTTAAAAGAATGACTTAAATTTAGTTAATTATATGTAACATAATTTATTTATTTTAAAATGGAAATATTTTTTCCTTATAAATAGATTATTATGAGTTAGTTTTGTAAAATGTGTTATTTGATTTGATAAAATGTATATTCATATTCAATATATTTAGAGACTAATGAGTAATTGAACCTTATAGAATTGATAAATACGTTTTTTTGTTAGATAGTCTGGTAGTTAAAATTCCGCGTGAATAAGTGCGGGTATTAGAGTTCGAACTTCAATTTTTTTACATTATAAAATTACATGCATTTTTTTTGGGTTCGAATTACCTCTGTAACATTTTAGGGTTTTTGCATCTCAGCCGCCGCCACAACCAACCTTCCGTCTTCCTTCTTCACTAACCGCTCTCCCCCGCCGCCGTTCAACCTTGCCACCAACCTTCGGCTTTCCACCCGGTTGCACCTCCTCGCCCTCCAAACCCGTCGAGATGTAGCCACACATTATGGTGGTGCGATCGTTTCCCTTTGGATTCGCGACACCACGAGGGGACGCCGGCGGAGGGTTCGCCACCGTTTGGCTTAATGGAAATTCTTCACTTCTGATCGGGATTTTGCGATTATGGGTGAGTGATTTTCTGATTCTATGATTCTGGTTGTTTCACGCCAGGTGCAAAAATGTTATGTGTTGGGTTCGGTTGCTGTTACGAGGACCATCCATGATTGTGCAAACTTTGATTCATTTGAACAGACAAAGTAACTCTGTTTGAGAATTTGAGGTTTCTGCTCCAACCCTTGTCATTAATTTAATATTTAGTTAGGGTAGATCATCTCTGTGTACTGTCTAGTTGGAAACCACTCACGATTCGAGTTCATCAAAACCTGCCTCGGCTTGTTAAAGTTCGAAAGGGCTAGGTGCGTTGATACACCGTGTTGGTGGTAGTGTCGCTCATCGCACCAAGGGGTTGTATATGTTCGAAAGGACTAGGTGTGTTGGTACGCCGTGTCGGCGGTAGTGTCGTTCGTCGCACTAAGAGGTTCGATGATTATTTTGGCGAATTTCGAGTTTGGGGTGTTCTGTTCCGTTGATCGACCATCCCTCGATCTGGCTTTCAAATGGTTCTGGGTTACTTTGGTTGTCCAACAAGATTTGTTTCGTCAGATGTTGATTTTAAATATCCGTATCATTCATTGATTTTGGAAAGTATTGCTTGAAAAAGCATCATCACTTGCTGCTTGTTGTACAGAGTCGTGGGTACGTAGACTATTTCCGTGTTGAAGGTTAGTTTATTCGCCTTGGTTTTCTAGGACTTCTATTTTGTCTGCTATGAGTAGAAGTTGGTTTCTATTTTTGTCCTACACGCGCTTTTGTGTGGACGCACTGGGTTAGGTCTATGTCCCCCAGTTTTTGTATTTACTTATTTCCTTTTTTAATAATAATATGAGCTATAGGTGGAGGACGGGGAATGATATGGATGTCAACTAAGTTGAGATGTTTATCCCTACCTTGATGTCTAGATGCTCTTAATTTATCAAAAAAAATAATTACATGCACATTTTTCCAAATCAAAATAAAAATAATCATTATTATTATGATACAATAATAATAATAATAATTATAAAAAATGTAATTAGCAATAGCCTTGAGTTTGAGGGAAGCTTAAAGAAAATAAAAAATATAATTTTTTTAACAATAAACAAAAATATAACTAAATTTCAACTAAATGATGTTATAAAATATGCAAAATGACTTATATGCATAAATATGAAGTTATACTTTTATTTGTAAGAATTTTTTTTTTATGCTTACGATCATAGAGTATCTCTTAGTTTTAGCTTCCTTAATTGAGAAGTTCATCCCAATATTGTAACATGTATAATTTAGACTTCACTAATTGAACCAAAAAAAATTGAACCGAGATATGCATAGTGCAAAACAAACATGCACTTCATAATTTTCAAGGCACAAACTATTATAAATTCATAAATTTGATAATAACAATAGCATTAAACTTTTTTCTCCAAAGAAATATAGAATTGGATGTCCAAGGCTTCATAGACCCAATAATAACATAATCTATATATTCAGTTCTATACTTACATAATAATAAAGCAAATGTAAAAGAATAGTAAAAAAGGAGAAATGTAAAAGATTGATACTTTGGTATACAATACGGTGTCGGTAAAGATCGTGATTCCATGAAAATGAAAATATATAAAACTAAGTAAAAAAATGGAAAAAATATTGAAGAAATAGGAGAATTGGATATATTCAACAACGTTCAATAAAGTAGAAGGTTGGTTGGTATGGTAATGAGGAAGATCTAGAAATAACATTACTTGATATGATGTTTTAAATTAAGAATATGGGATGGTGCTTGTGAATGAAACTAGCGTTATTTTAAGCAGCGGAATTCAAAAAATTTCCTTAGTTTGATCCTTACGAATGAACATGATATGTGTTTTACGGATTTACCTCTTCTAGAGTAGAACCTTTGAATCACGAATAAGATGATCACGAGCGTTGATGAAGGTCACCGACGCCTATAACTAGTCCACACGAATAGTCACCTTCAATAGAGTGCTAGCCCTTTATATGTTTGAAGGAAATGCAAGAATATTGAGAAAGAGGAATTATTTTAGGGTTTTCAACTCTAAAATATTCTTGTGCTTTTTGGTGTGTTTTGAGCTATGACAAGAAGTCTCTATTTATAGATATTTCTTGTCTTATACACCAAGACAACTCTTGTATTGTGCACCAAGATAACTCATGTCTTGGGCAAAGCCCGACAAGAAGCTAAGCTAGGGCGCGCGCTCCCCATGAGTGGTAGTACTCATGTGCGCGCCCTCCCACCATAACCTATGGTGTTCTTGTTCGTTTAAATTATCGTGATACCCTTATCACTTTGTACATACACCATACCTTACGGTGTTCCTTTAATTATCTCAATATTAGACTGTCCTTATGTGTGTGACCCTTGTAGGTTTCCATAACGTTGACAATTATATTAAATCCTCTATTTAATATAATAAACAATGAGCGGTATCTAACAACACATCATTGCTACCCATGTTATGAGAAATTAACATGTGATCAAAACATAACCTTTGTAATAGTATATGTGTGTATAATTACCCCTTTGCCCTTTATGTCTATATTGAACACAAAGAATACTTAATGTCATCTCAGTCAAATTCAATATTGGGCCCATGACATTTATCATGTTATGCAGGTTTGACAAATTCCATCTAAGTCACTACTGTCCCTCAACATGCTTTGTGAAGTACCCATCAACTGCCTTTATGGTTATTCTTTTACGGACAACGTTGGATCCGCATCAAAGCACTTGACTCCACATCTAGGATACAAAGTGGTTTCAAGTCTAAGGGCGGTTTCCACCATTATCCCCATGAGAGTAACTTATGACACTTTGCATAATTTTGCATGTAGTACTCTCATAGCGGGTCAATTTGGTATAACGATTACTCTTAATCTTTTATACCTATGTCAAGACTTAATAACTCCTTATCCTATGATCCTTGAGATGCGATCATCAGTCTATCTTCATAATAGTCTTTATGCTTTAAGGTTATCCCTTTTCACCTTAAAGCTTAACTACAGATACTTTAAGAATAGCGTCCTTATGTTTAATGTAATCTCATGATTAAGTCACACTTAATATTAAACGGACTTTCTATTCTAGGGACTTCATTATTTTGAACGTTACAAACATAATAAAGAAAACGCCTTTGATTATTAATAAAAGAAACAATATATTATTAATAATTAATTCAATACAAGTACTTAATCTATTGGCCTAGTTGGTTCTGCACTTCATTCTTAAATTCTTTGAACTTTTCAAAGGATTCGGATTTGTGTTTCATTAGATACACACATCCATATCTACTAAAATCATCAGTAAATGTTATGAAGTATGAAAAACCACCTCTGGCAGGTATGTTCAATGGTCCACACACATCACTATGTATGAGTGTCAAAAGATCATTAGCCCTTTCACCTTTTCCTGTGAATGGGGTCTTTGTCATCTTTCCAATTAAACAAGATCTACATGTATCATATGATTCATAATCAAAAGAATCCAAAAGTCCATCTTTGTGGATCTTGGAGATGCGTCTCTCATTTATATGATCTATACGACAATGATAAAGGTAACTTGGATTCAACTCATTAGGTTTCATCCTTTTAGTATTAATGTTATAGACTAGCATTTCAAGATCAAGGACATATAGTCCATTATACATTTGAGCACTAGCATAGAATATATTATTTAAATAAATAGAGCAACAATTGTTCTTTATTATAAATGAAAAACCAAACTTGTCCAAACAAGAAACGGAAATAATATTCCTGCTAATGGCAGGTACATAATAGTAGTTCTTTAACTGAATTATTAAACCTTTAGGTAAAGCTAAATTATAAGTCCCTACAGTTAAAGCAACAACTCTTGCTCCATTGCCAACTCGTAGGTCCACTTCACCGTTTGCCAATTCGCTACTCTCCTTGAGATCATGCACATTAGTACAAATGTGAGATCCACATCCAGTATCTAATACCCATGATGTAGAAGGAGATAAATTAATTTCTATAACAAAAATACCTGAAGTTGAATGAGCTATTCCTTTCTTCTTATCTTCTAGGTAATTTGGGCGATTCCTCTTCCAATGTCCAGTCTTACCGCAATAGAAATAATTGCCTTCTTTTGCTATGCCTCCATTAGGTTTTAAAGCAGGGGCAGTTTGTTTTCGTTTGGCAACTCCCTTGCCTTTCCATTTACCACCTTGCTTGTTGTGCTTCTTGTGATGCTTTCTTTCCATCACTAACCATTAGAATGGATTTCCCTTTAGTCTTCAGATTTTGCTCGGAAGTTCTCAACATGCCTAGCAATTCAGGAAGAGTCTTATCCAAATCATTCATATTAAAGTTTAGGATAAACTGACTGAAACTATCCGGAAACAATTGTAGAATGAGATCAGTTGCAAGTTCTTTCTCAAGAGGGAATCCTAACCTTTCAAGGTTTCCCACATACCCAATCATCTTGAGCACATGAGGACCTACCGGAGATCTCTCACTTAGCTTTCTTTGAAAAAGAGATTTTGAAACTTCGAACCTCTCATGACGGGCTTGCTCCGCATATAGAGTTTTCAAGTGTTCGATCATTTCAACAGCATTCATGTTTTCATGTTGCTTTTGCAGCTCAGAATTCATGGTAGCCAACATGAGGCAAGTAGCCTCATTAGCATATTCAACATGCTTCTTGTAAGCTGCCTTTTCAGCCCTAGGAGCATTATTAGCAGGCTCCTCCTCAGGAATAGGTTTCTCTAAGGCATACAACTTATTATCATGCTTGAGGACAATCCTCAGATTACGGTGCCAATCAAGAAAATTTGAACCATTCAATTTCTCTTTGTCAAGGATTGATCGCAAATTGTTGTTTGATGTGTTTGATGACATGGTTATCTACATAAAGATGTGAAAATATAAGTATCATTTTATTTAATTAGGTCTTTAATTAAATATGCTCCCACTATTTTACTCAAAACAAATGACCCTCATCATTTGATTCAAAAAATCCCGTTCGAAGATTTTCTAGTGGGTCAAGATCCATATTTCACCTTGTCTTAAGTCCGCGGTGGGCGGATTACACAAGACTTAGTTATTTTGGTAGGAACTCCTTCCAATTGTATCTCATACAATTCTTTAATATATCAATTGGGTGAATAACTCCTTATTCTAATTCATCTTATGAATTATTCCCAACCATTTCTTCTTAAACTCATATAATCTCATTATATTTGTTAAGTTAAGTTTGACCCTTACTTTAGAAGTTGGATATTAAAATTATCCCATCGCACCTTACCAATATATAGTATGCATTTCGCGGTGGGCGAACCTACATAGTTTGATACTAGTCTAGATGAGTTCTAAAACTTGGAAATCATAAACTTAATATTCACATATTTTATTATTAAAGAGAATGTACTCCGCGGTGGGCGAACCCACATTTTCTTTATTAATCTCTTATGTGTCTCTTGAGGGATTTTTAATTAGTTTGATCTCAATGGCTTGTTTAACATATTAAACGATCTCACATGCATCAACATACATACATACATACATAAAATAATATAAAATGATATGATTATGGCCTCCTAACGCAAGTGTCCTCTCAAGCCAATGAGAGAACCCTAAACTAGTCTAACGATGATCTACTTCTCAAAGCATCATCTTCATGGTTGTTCTCCTTTGTTCCTATGTAATTCTATTATAACGTTACATTAAAGAATACTTGTTTTACATACAAGGGAGTAAGATGAGAAGAGAAATTACATCAAGAAATTTAGAGAGAGGCATGACACGCAGGCCGTATTTAAATTCCCAAATTAAACAAAAGTAGACTAAGGCGATAACCAATCGTTATAAGACAATAATACAATTATATTTTATTATCATCTTTGGTTCAAGTTGGATTACATAAAATTAAATTTTGGAAATTGATCATGTTGTTCATAACATCCAGAATCGTGTCACGATGGCACCTATCAGCCAAAATTGTGACACGATTTCATTAATTTGCGTCATTTTGTCTATGACCAATCCGTGTCACGATTTGTGACACCAGAAAATTAGTTGCTCTCGGTCAATTGAATCGTTTCACGATTTCACAAATCGTGTCACGATTTTGGCGCATTCTAAAGTGAATTTTCAGCATAAGACAACCCTTATGTTGCCTTGAACCCTAATGCAACAACTTCCTTCCATCAAAATTCACCATGAACGATTATTAGCTTGATTCATCACCACATCAATGTTTCACCAATTGAAGGTTCTGAAACAATTAACGTGGATCATTCAATACCAACATTGACTACGTCAATTTTAACGCATGAAATCTAGTATATCAAATATACTTTATTTGCATCATGTTCCCTTGTATCACATACATGACTTGATCAATTAAAATTTAATTCCTCAATTTTATCTTGTTTAGGTTTTAATCAAATTAAAACATAACATAAACAAACATCATAATCATGGTTTCGTAAGTGACTTTGATACCACTGAAGGAAAATAGCGTTATTTTAAGCAGTGCAATTCAAAAAAATTCCTTAGTTTGATCCGTACGAATGAGCATGATATGTGTTTTAGGGTTTTACCTCTCGTAGAGTAGAACCTTTGAATCACGAACAAGATGATCACGAGCGTTGATGAAGGTCACCGACGCCTCTAACTAGTCCACACGAACAATCACATTCAATAGAGTGCTAGCCCTTTATGTTTGAAGGCTATGCAAGAATATTGAGAGAGAGGAATTATTTTAGGGTTTTCAACTCTAAAATATTCTTGTGCTTTTTGGTGTGTTTTGAGCTATGACAAGAAGTATCTATTGATAGATATTTCTTGTCTTATGCACCAAGACAACTCTTGTCTTGGGCAAAGCCCAACAAGAAGCTAAGCTTAAATTACCATGAGTGGTAGTACTCATGTGCGCGCCCTCCCACCATAACATATGGTGTTCTTGCTCGTTTAAATTACCATGATACCCTTATCATTTTGCACAAACACCGTACCTTACGGTTTTCCTTTAATTATCTCAATATTAGACTGTCCTTATGTGTGTGACCCTTGTAGGTTTCCATAACGTTGGCAATTATATTAAAACCTCTATTTAATATAATAAACAATGAGCGGTAACTAGCAACACATCATTGCTACCCAAGTTATGAGAAATTAACATGTGATCAAAACATAACCTTTGTGATAGTATTCGCGTTTATAATTACCCTTTTGCCCTTTATGTCCATATTGAACACAAAGCATACTTAGTGTCATCTCTATCCAGTTCATTATTGGGCCCATGACATTTATCCTATTATGCACCAAGACAAATTCCATCTAGGTCACTACTTTTCCTTAGCAAGCTTTGTGAAGTACCTATCAACTGCCTTTATGGTTATCCTATTACGGACAATGTTAGATCATTAACAAAGCACTTGATTCAACATCTAGGATACAAAGTGGTTTCAGGTCTAAGGGTGGTTTACACCATTATCACCATGAGAGTAACTTATAACACTTTGCATAACTTTGCATGTAGTACTCTCATAGCTGGTCAATCCGGTATAACTATTACTCTTAATCTTTTATACCTATGTCAAGACTTGATAACTCCTTATCCTATGATCCATGAGATGCGATCATCAGTCTATCTTCATAATAGTCTTTATGCTTTAAGGTTACCCCTTTTCACCTTAAAGCTTGACTACAGATACTTTAAGAATAGATCCTTATGTTTAATGTAATCTCATGATTAAGTCACACTTAATATTAAACGGACTTTATATTCTAGGGACTTCATTATTTTGAACGTTACAAACATAATAAAGAAAACGCCTTTGGTTATTAATAAAAGAAACAATATATTATTAATAATTAATTCGATACAAGTACTAAATCTATTGGCCTCTAGGGCTTACACCAACACTTTGGTGGTGCTTTAATCTTCCACAACCTTCCCTCTTCCTCCCTACCACTCGGTCTATGTCCTATCCGCACTCGCATAAGTTGTCGATATCCAGATTTAACCGAATATACACCATTCATATCTTCTTCAACCAAACCCAACAGTGGTACAACAAGTATTTTTGAAGCCATTTCCTTTGAATAAAGCAAATTATTTTGTTTAAGTCCCGTTGGTTCAAGGATGGTAGCATAAGATCCTGAATGTTTAAATCATACAAACCTTGCACTTGTGGAGAATCCACCCACCGTCCTTCCTCTCCACGTATCCATGGTTCATTCATGACTTTAATGCTACTACCATCCCCTATTCTCCATTACAACCAAGCCGCAAAACTTGTCTAGATTTCCATATAGTTTGCCAAACAAAACTTGGATTGTTTCCAAGGTTAGAATTAATGAAAGATGTGTTAGGAAAATACCTAGCCTTGAAAAATCTAGCAACCAAAGAGGAAGGTTTGGTGATAAAATTCCACCCTTGTTTTGCCACCATCACATTATTAAACATATGAAAATCACGGAATCCTAATCCTCATTCAATCTTTGAACATGCTAGCTAATCCCAAGCAAGCCATCGAATTCCTTTGTTATTATTCCCACCACCTCACCAAAAGGCATTAAAATATAGATGTTCATAACATAAGCCGGGAAAGCTTGTAAAATATACTTAATCATGATTTCCTTACCGGCTTTGGAAAGTGGTCGGCTTCTCCAATAATTGATTTTCCTCCATATTCGATCTTTAATGTATGTAAATGTGGCTTTCTTAATTCTACCCACCATGGATGGAAAGCCAAGATAGATAACACATGCCTAACACCCATTAAGTTGGAAAGATCTTCTTGCGCTGCTTGACTGATATTGCGGCTGAAAAAAACTTCTGATTTTGAGAGGTTGATATCTTACCCGGATTGATCTCCGTAAGTTTTGAGAATCTCCACAAGTTTCCTAGTTTCAGGTAATGTAGACCTGCAAAAAATGAAACAATCATCAGTAAAAAGTAAGTGGGACATCGATGGTGCTCCTCTGCATATCTTCACGCCATGTAATTCTCCGTTAGCCATTTCTTTGTTAATAAGCGCGGTTAGTCCTTCAGCCACTAAGATAAAAAGGTAAGGATATAAGGCAGATGTTTGTCTCATTTAAAGAGGAGGGGAAATATCCTCTTTCAAGCCACTCTTTTGCTGCTACATAAATATCATCACCACATAAGTTCCAATTTTTTTGATAGAAAGTTGGATTGAAACCGTCATGACCAGGTGATTTATCTTTTATATTTGTTTGTGTTCCGGACCGTGACTACAGCCCAATCCATCGAAGCTTGCCGTGCTCCTATCCGTGGCGGATCTGATGACTCATGGTACAATTAAGGCAGCGTGCCCTCGATGGTGGAATCACCACAAATATGCAAGGACACTCTCATTTGTCCTATATATCCGTAAACCCTAAATCTCAAGGTACACACACTTTCCTTCTCTTAACACTTTCCTTCGACCAATACTGACTTGAGCGTCTGAGTGGTAATGTGTTTTGAAGTCCCCCCCCCCTGAGGAGACTAGTACACTAAGATCTCACATTTTCCATCTGAGCTTTCCAAATGTCCCGAGCCGAATAGTAAGAAAAAAAAAACTTATAGCATATCTTTAGTAACAACTTGTTCAATACAATAAAGAATAACTTCAAAATCATTAGCATTTTAGAATGTAGATTATTTTTAGAGGAATGTGGACCTTATTATTATAAGTAAATTATAACAAAATAATATTTTTATGAAAATATTGTATATGTTGTCCATTTTTTATTATTATAAAAATTGTTTATTTTTCTCTTAAAAATGGCCAGAAACCTAAACTTAAAGATAACAAAATAATACAATTTGACAATTAGATAATGTTGTTCTTATGGAAAAAAATTAATATCACTTTATATTCAAAAATTAGACTAAAAAGTTTTGTGTGTCTTGGAAAGTTAGGCAAAGGAAGCAAATGATGACCGCATAGCTGACGAGCTTGCTTCATTTATTATTGCAAAAGATGGCGATGGTGGTATGCTTTACACCCTAACTATTATTGCAAAATTAATTTATGATTCAAATTATTGTTGTATCTTTTGTTGATAATGAAGTACAAGGTTATGGAAGTTGTTTTTTATTGTAGTGCATAAGATTCATATATGGATTACAATTTTTAATTTGAGCCTTTTATACTATATTTGATTAATTTAATATTTATTTGATTTGAAGTTTCGAGTAAGTGATGACTATGTTTGTTATTGAAAACAATGTTGTCCAGTAAAGATATAACCTAGGATAGGTGTTTCAACATTATAAAATATGGGAATTGGAGTGTAACTAGGATCAAAAGTTCCTTGCAAAATGAAAAACTATATTTATACACACTCATAAAGAGACAAAGAGACAGAGAGATTAAACAAGTATTATTTATCAATGAGTATATAAGATCTAAGTTATTTGAACCCCATATTAAATAAGAAGGTTGTTGGATCAAAATTCCAATTGTAGTAAAGTCTGGATTAAATTGAATGTCACTTGAGGTGAATCAAAAGCAACATAAACATGAAAAATGCGTTTAGAAAATCATAACCAATAAATCTGTTAGACTACACGGCTATCGCTTAGAAGGGGGGTTGAATAAGCCATCCAAATTGGTGATTAATTGCGAGTTTTTCAAAATAATTTCTATGGTTAACAATCCAAATTGGTTTCACAAATCAATACAACAAGTTATCGGTTACAAGTTTCCACTATCACAAATCAAGTAATCACAATTGAATTTCAACAAACACTTGGTGTGCGTGAAATTCAATGTGTAGCAAATTCAATGAATATACAAAACTAAGAGATAAGGGAAAGAGGAATACAATACAGAGTGATATGGGAGTTCCCCGGTGTTCGTGTCGTCCTCGCGGTCGGCCAGTACGTCTCCCCCCAAATCGATAAAAACATCGATTTGAGAATTTTATTTAAAATCCCTTTGAATCTTTAACCTCTTGTGTAGCTTCACTTCAATTTGCGCTCACACCTCGACGTACACCGCAGCTTTAACCTCCGATTTCGGAAATTGAACCTCACCCTATTCTTTTGCGAAGAAACTCGTGACAATTACACGACTGATTCCCTCACTGCAACGGCGATACCTTCAAGGACAATACCTCCTTGAATACCCGATGAGAAACCTTCCCTTAAAACCAATTCAACCCGAGCATGATCAGATTCACCGCAATCCGTGCCGAACCTTATCTTCCGCTTGAACTATAACTCTTCAATTGAACCCATATTCAACCTTGGAGATATTGAAAATTGGAAGATGATGATGAACTTGGTTTTAATGCTCTTTGATCCAACAATCCTCACTTGATTATGATCAAAAGTGTTTTACAATGGTTTCTCAAACACACAACAAAACCTCATGAAGCTATTTATAGAGAAAATAGAATTGAACAATTTTAGTCAAAATTTAACTTATATGTATCAATCCTAGTCTTCACTTGTATCGATACAAACGCGCTGACAGTTTAAAAATCTAAAATTTGAATGATATGTATCGATACATAAGAGGTTCTCTGGTTTAATGAGAGCCTGATGTGTATCGAAACATACAATCATGTATCGAAACATGATGATCTCTCTGGTTCAAGGAGAGACTAAGATGTATCGATACATGCAAGCATGTTTCGATACATAATAGCTCCTCTGTCCCTTTGAGATTAGTTTTGTATCGATACAGGCAATACTTGCATCGATACAAAAACGTGTTTTTCAGCCACACCAACTTTCAAACCATTTGTATCGCTCCAATGGAGTATGTATCGATCTAAATGACCTGTAACTTGATTTTTCATAGTTTAAAAAGTTTTTTGCTGTCAAAGCAAATTTAATTCACCTAAAATGTATTCTACTCTATTTTCATGTGTTTTGACAATTATTAAAACATGAAGGGGAATTGGTGCACTTACATTCTTGACGAGAGGGGTTAGTGGACCCAAATATAATGTCATCAACGTATATTTGAACTAATATTTGCATCGATACAGACAATATGTGTATCGATACAAAACTGGTCTGAAGGAGACAGAATAGCTCTTATGTAACGAAACATGCTTGCATGTATCGATACATATCATTCCTTCCTTGAACTAGAAAGATCATCATGTATCGATACATGGTTGTTTGATTCGATACATATCAAGCTCTCTTTAAACAAGATAATCTCTTATGTATCGATACACATTAAATATGTATTGAAACATATAAGTCAGATTACAGATTTTTTAGCTGTCAACGTGTTTGTATCGATACAAGTATATACTTGGATCGATACATATCAGTAAATTTTGCCTAAAATTACTCCTTCTATTTTCCCTTATATATAGCAACATGGGGTTAGTTTTTACATGTGAGAAACAATTGGAAAACACCTTTGATTAGAGTTAAGTGATATTTTGAATCAAAGAGCATTAAAACCAAGTTCATCATCTTCTTTCAATTCTCAATTACTTCAAGGGTTGAATATGGGTTCAATCATGTGGTTCTAGTTCGATAGAAGGATAACATTCGATATGGATCGCGGTGAATCAGATCGAGCTCGGGTTGAATTGGTTTTTTTAGTAAAGGTTTCTCATCGGGTATTCAAGAAGGATCGATTCTTGAAGGTGATTGACGTAAAACCGAAGGAATCGGCCGAATAACCGTTACAGGGTTCGTTGTGAAGAACAGGGTGAGGATTGGTTATTATAAACAATGATTGAAGTTGAGGAGTGCGTCGAGGTTTGCGCAATTTGATCGAAGCGTTGCAAGTGAAGAAAGATTTGGTCTTTTGTACTGTCTTGTGTGTTGTAGTCATTCGAATTTGTGCACATTGTATTGTTTAAATAGATTTTAAAATAAAAATCTCAATTCAGTGTTTTTACCGAGTTGGGGGGAGACGTATCGGCCGACCGCGAGACGACACGAACGCCAGGGTACTCCCTTATCACCCTGTTTGCATTTCTCTATCCCTTTACTCTTTAATTTTGATTGTTCATTGATTTGGTATCACATTGTAATGCTTGCTTGTTGTGTTAAAGTTTTTTTTAATCAATTGAAACGTTTATCTTAGTAATTGATTGCGAAATTTCACTTAAACTTTGTTTGTATTATCATTCGATTCAAGGTGTATACTCCTTTTCCTTTAAACAAGGTGCAATAGACTACCAATCCAGTGGGCTTCCATGCTAAACTCAAAATATTTTATAATTGTTAATTGTGTATAGGATCACTTATTTAACCCCCCCCCCCCCCCCCTTCTAAGTGATTAAGTCGTGTAGTCTAACATCTTCAACATAAGTTAACATAATAGTAAAATAGTGACCATTAAAAAAATACCAAAATTGAAGGAAGATTTCAAAATTGAACATAGTCAATAATTTTTAAAACTAATGTATCCATCTAATTAAATATGCTAGAATTGGTCATGTATGCGTTTGAAATAGTACTTAAAAAAAATCAGCGGTGAATAAGGTATTTTCATAAAAGCTATAATTGTTATTTTTAATATGGTCAATTCACAAGTTTAAAATTCATAATAATTAAATATATTATTTAAAAATATTTTTGTAGTTTCTTTTTGTGTCATGTAGTAAGTTAGTGTTTTTAAATTATTGTTCTTTTATGTACCTGAAAAACGAATTGTTCGTTTTTCATTGTTGAATTAGACCTTCTTTATTTATATTCTCATTTGTTGGGCCAAAATCATTTTTTCATATGAAGGGCCAAACTCTTTTATTTGTGTTTTTAAAGGCCCTACCCTCATTCTCATTCAAGACGACATATTTTAATCCAATGGTTAAAAACTATTCCTATTATTTATTTTAATCTCAACCTTCCATTCTTATTTAACCCTAATTGTCACTAAAGGTTTCTTCCACATCTATCACGAGCAGCCTCCTTTTACAATTATCTCTTCATTTGAACATCTCTCTCTCGATCTCTCTCTCTCTCACTTGAAGTAACAAACTAGATAAATATTTCTCTTTCTCAACAAACCCTAGCCGCCGTAACTGTGTGGCCTTTAGCCTCCTCCGTTCGTGCTTCGGCCACCATGGTCACGAGCCTTAAACCATTAAACTCGTCAGGATCTTGTCTTCAAAGCTCATCTAAAGGTAAAAATATCATCTTTTTCTCATCATTTTTCATCTTCTATTCATCTTTTGTGTTTTACATAAGTAAATCTTAAGAAAGAAAGAAAGAAACAAAGAAAGAAAGAAAGAAAGAAAGAAAGAAAGAATGGGAAGAAAGAAGCATAAAAAATCTATTTATTTTGTTTCTTCTCGTCATCCTCTTCTTCTCGTCTATTTTTTTTTCTCTCCCCGTCTCTTTGTTTTAATTTCTTAGATCTGCTATTTTGTTTTCCATTTCCATTTTTCAATAATCTTGATTATCTATTTACTTTATGAAATGTGTCTGAAATATGAGAAGTTTTTTATTTTTTTTATTTTATTTGTTTATTTTGAAGACCTTATATTATGTGTCTCGTATATATTTTATGGATTTGTTTAAATAATATTTTATCTATCAAAAAGATATTATGTTGGTAGAGTTTTATATATCTACTATTATATTTTTTTACCTCTTTCATTTTAAAAAAATTCCTTATATATAAATCTGTAATTCTTTATATTCTATCTTCAGAATCTTCTATATTTTAATTTATGGTAGAAAAATCATCTCCTTATTTATTTATTTATTAGTTTTTAATTGGTAAATCTATAGTTTTTAACCATTTAAAATTTGTATTTTTGATGCACCGAATCGATTTGGATGAGTGAATGTTGAATTTTTAGTCAAAAAACACCTAACATATTAATTGGTCGTTTTTGACCTATTAAATTTGTGCCTTTTGTATTTGCTAGTCTTCATTGACTTTTTGACTTAAAAATTAATATATAAAATTTATTTTACTTTTTAAAATAAGATTTAACCTAATTTGAAAATTAATTTAAAATATATTTATTCCTCTCTTGTTTGACTTCTCTTTTCTTTAGTTTACATAGTTATATATACAAACTTTTCTGCTATCAATAACTCTATCTCATTTGTCTCACAATTTGTCTACCAACTTTTCTTCTTCCTTTCTCATTCTAACTAGACTACTATCTTTAGGTAATATGTTAACCTCTTTCACATCGATGGTCGTTTCCTATCTATTAAAGTCTCATATATTTTGATAAAATGAGTATATTTATTTTTTCATGTTTCAGAGTGCTCATTTCAAACTGAGAAGTAACAAAGGTGTCATCTTTGTATAGATATACAAGAAGACGATTGAAACATATCAATAAAAGGTACGTAAAATATTGATAATTAATAATGGTTTTAAGTATTTGATATATTTATTTTGACCAAAACTATTGTTGGGTATATTATATTTTTTAAATATTAATATTTTCTTTTAATTATTTATGTTCCTTGATTATTTACTAATTTTTATAATAAATTAATATATAATGTGGTCATAAAATAATATATATATATATATATATATCATATGATTTACTTTTCTAATACTTTGTATTATAATATAATAAATTTATATTTGAAAAATAATTATGCTTGATATACTTATTATAATGTAAAATACATTCATGATCATTCAAAATTATGGAGCAATTTATTAAATCGCAAAATTTGTATAAACATATCAAGTTAAGATTGAAATCATGAGAGAATTAGACATTAGTAAGATATAATCTTGGTACATAAATTTGATTGGTTCTAGAGGAAGGTACAAGTTTGTCAAATGAAGAAATATAATCATCAAACAATATATGTTTTTTCATTCTCAAAAACATGAGTTTTTTATAGTTTTCCTTTTATTTGCTTATATATAGATTAAATAACTTGTGGTTGAAGTTGACGATGCTTGTTCTATTGAAGAAAAGAAACTGAGGCTTCTAATGAAAGAAATTGCTCGGTACAAGTTTGAAGGAAAAATTCATGAGGAGATATTTAATTTGTATGATCATTTGGCAAAGGTATGTGACAATATTTTTCAAAAATAGACTTTAAAGTTTGCAATAGTAGTTTCTTCTTTTTAGTGGAGAAAAAAAAAATAGCATAAAGAAAAACAATCACTCATGTATGAGACTCCTAACTAAATTATATACTAAAGAGAATTGAAGGCATGATATACTTATCTTTTATTTTCATCAATATATATGTTTGATACTTGTATACAACATTGTATTAGCTATATTTGTTTGAAAAAAAAAACATATAGCATATCTTTAGTAACAACTTCTTTAATACAATAAAGAATAACGTCAAAATCATAAGCATTTTAGAAATGGACCTTATTATTGTTATAATAAATTATAAGAAAATAATATTTTATGAAAATATTCTTGTAAAATATATATCTTTATATGTTGTCCATTTTTTATATTTTAAAGTTTATTTATTTTTCTTTTAAAAATGGTCAAAATGCTAAAGTTAGAGATAACCAAATAATACAATTTGTCAGATAAATAATGTAATTCTTAGGAATAAAATTAATATCACTTTAAATTCAAAAAATAAACCTAAAAAGTTTTGTGTGTGTCATAAAGTTGAAGAGCTAAAGGAAGCAAATGATGACTCCATAGTTGATGAGCTTGTTTCATTTATTAATGGAAAAGATGGCGACGGTGGCGGTATGCTTTACACCCTCATTATTAATAAAAAATTAATTAATGGTTGAAATTATTGTTTTATATTAACTTACTTATCTAGTATTTGTTTGATTTGAAGTTTCGAGTAACTAATAACGATGTTTGGTATGGATACTCTGAATTTGTTGTCACACCTAGGATAGTGGTTGCAACACTATAAAATATGGGAATAGGAATGTAACTAGGATCAAAAGATCCTTCCAAAATGAAAAACTATATTAATACACACACAGAGAGAGTGAGTGAGAGAGAGAGAGAGAGAGAGAGAAAGAGAGAGAGAGAGAGAGAGAAAGAAAGAAAGAGTGTGAGAGAGCGAAGATGGGCATTATCTAGTGAATACAAGAAGAATCTTCGCTCGGCTCTTAGCATCATTGAATTTATGGATTATTGATATCCTTTCTTTAACCTTAGCGTTTAGATCTCATCAACTCATTGATAAACACATCTAGTTTAATCTCTCATTGCTTAGTTTTATCCACTAATGTCAATCGTGGCGGTAAGAAGGTGTATTGTGCATAGTGGTTAGAGGGGATGTGCCTGTTACCAATGAAAATTAGTTTGAAATTTTTTAGTGGAAATAAATTAAAGAGGTAAAGTAGCATAACTAGATATAACACATCTTCGCTCTCTCATTCTCTCACAAGATATGACCAGTTTTCAATGGATGCAAGGAGAATCTTCGCTTGGCTGTTTGCATCATTGAATTTATGGATTATGGATTGCATGTGTTTGACTTTTCTATGCATGTAAAGAATTTCTTCATCCTCATCCCATTTGAAAGGTGACATTAATTGGTCTATAATTAAGCGTAGAGGATGGAGGAATTAGCTAAACACAAGAACTTTCTCATTACCAGCAACACAAAGACTAACCAACTCCACCAAAAACCTTGTTTTGCCGGCTGCGTTGTAATCCAATCTATGTTTTTCTAATTGTTCCTTGTCAACCACAAATTCTTCTACTTCCAAAAGTTTGCATTCAAGGAAAAGAGACAAATGGATTGATGTCATTGTCTGATTATTCTCAAAGATCATTGCATTCTGCGAACTTTTAAAACTCTCAAGAATTTGCTTATGTAAAGTATTTGGCTTCAAATGTTGCACACATTCTCTTAACCTTGGAAGCTTCTTTTGCAAGATCTCGCCTTTGTGAACATGAACAAACAAATACATAAACAACTTTAACCGTCGAATATTATCATCGAAAGAAACATTTCCTGTTATACTATTGCCAAAACCTTGTCCCAAACTCAACTTTTTCGAGGACTTTTTATATTCCTGCTTTTGGAAAATCTTTTTCAGATCATGCGGTAACATGTTAGGAAAAGACAGCTTCACAAGGCTCAAAGTGTTATAAAGTTCCAAGAAGTTGTTCTGGAAACGAGTTCCCAAAAGTATAATTCGCTTCTTCAATGAAATTTCTAAAATAACCTTCCAAATTCCACTTCATTGGTTTATCGGAGTGTGTCCTTCATTTCTCCATTTCACGCAAAAACTTTCTCATTTCTTTTCTTTTCCCCAGACTTGCTCAATTTTTTTTTCTCATTTTATGATTTTCCTCTTACATCTTCAAATTCTACTCCGCCGACAAGTTTTTGGTACAAAGTATTACTGATACCAAGATTGATTTTTTCTTTGACCCAAGAAAACAGTTTCACTATTCTCATATCATCCGTAATATGCTTTGGTTTAGACCAATTACACAAATTAGCAGCAGCATCGTGCTCATTAATTTGCATAATTGGTGAATAGTGATAATGTTTATTTGCATAATTGGTGAATAGTGATAATGTTTACTTGGTTCAAAGAAAAAAGCATTCTTGGTATTAGTTACACTTTGTAACTAAAACTTGCGGCAATTTAGAATCTGAAGACGTGAGAGGAAAATCTGAAAATGAGAAAATGAAAACCGATCAAGTGTGGAGAAAAGAAAAGAAATGAGAAAGTTTTTGTGCGAAAAACCGGGTATATTGGTGTTTGGTGTTAGATGAATGACACACGCTGAGAAACCAAAGAAGTAGTATTTGGAAAGTGTTTTCGGAAATTTCAACAAAGAAGCGAATTATACTTTCGGGGACTCCTTTCCAGAACAATTTCTTGGAACTTTATAACAATTTGAGCCTTGTAAAGTCGTCTTTTCCTAACATGTTACCGCATGATCTGAAAAAGTTTTGCCAAAAGTAGGAATATAAAAAGGCCTCGAAAGAGTTGATTTGGGAACCAGATTTTGGCAATAGTAACACAGGAAATGTTTCTTCTGATGATAATATTCGACGGTTGAAGTTGTTTATGGATCCGTTCGTTTGTGTTTACAAAGGTGAGATCTTGCATCCCAGGTTAAGAGAGTGTCTACTACTTTTGAAGGCAGACCATTTTCATCAGCAAATTCTTGAGAATTTTAAAATTTGCAAAACGCAATGATCTTTGAGGAAAATCAGACAATGACGTCAATCCATCCGTCTCTTTTCCTTGAATGCAAACTTTTGGAAGAATAAAAATTTGCGATCAACTATGACTATTTAGAAAAATTAGATTGGATTATAATGCAGTCGGAAAAACTAGGTTTTTGTGTAGTTGGTTAGTCTTTGTGGTGCTACTAATGAGAAAGTTTTGTGTTCAGCCAATTCCTCCGTCCTCTACGCTCAATTATACACCGGGGAACTCCCATATCACTCTGTATTGTATTCCTCTTTCCCTTATCTCTTAATTTTGTATATTCATTGAATTTGCTACACATTAAATTTCACGCACACCAAGTGTTTGTTGAAATTCAATTGTGATTACTTGATTTACGATAGTGGAACCGATAACTTGTTGTGTTGATTTGTGAAACCAATTTGGATTGTTAACCATAGAAATTATTTTGAAAAACTCGCTATTAATCATCATTTGTTTACTGTGTATACTATATTTTCCTTTAGTCAAGTAGGTGCTAAGTAGACTACCGATCCGGTGGACTTCCGCGTGCCATAATTTTTAAAACTCATAATTGTTTTTTGGATGGCTTATTCAACCCCCCCTTCTAAGCGATAGCCATGCAGTCTAACAGATTTATTGGTTATGATTTTCTAAACGCATTTTTCCCGTTTATGTTGCTTTTGATTCACCTCAAGTGACATTCAATTTAATCCAGACTTTACTACAATTGGAATTTTGATCAAGCAACCTTCTTATTTAATATGGGGTTCAAATAACATAGATCTCATATACTCATTGATAAATAATACTTGTTTAATCTCTCTGTCTCTTTGTCTCTTTATGAGTGTGTATATAGTTTTTCATTTTGGAAGGAACTTTTGATCCTAGTTACACTCCAATTCCCTTATTTTATAATGTTGAAACACCTATCCTAGGTTATATCTTTACTGGACAACATTGTTTTCAATAACAAACATAGTCATCACTTACTCGAAACTTCAAATCAAATAAATATTAAATTAATCAAATATAGTATAAAAGGCTCAAATTAAAAATTGTAATCCATATATGAATCTTATGCACTACAATAAAAAACAACTTCCATAACTTTGTACTTCATTATCAATAAAAGATACAACAATAATTTGAATCATAAATTAATTTTGCAATAATAGGTAGGGTGTAAAGCATACCATCATCGCCATCTTTTGCAATAATAAATGAAGCAAGCTCGTCAACTATGCGGTCATCATTTGCTTCCTTTGCCTCTTCAACTTTCTAAGACACACAAAACTTTTTAGTCTAATTTTTGAATATAAAGTGATATTAATTTTTTTTCCATAAGAACAACATTATTTAATTGTCAAATTGTATTATTTTATTATCTTTAAGTTTTGGTTTCTGGCCATTTTTAAGAAAAAAATAAACAATTTTTATAATAATAAAAAATGGACAACATATACAATATTTTCATAAAAATATTATTTTGTTCTGTTCGGCTTGGGACATTTGGAAAGCTCAGATGGAAAATGTGAGATCTTAGTGTACTAGCCTCCCGGGGGGGGGGGGGGGGATTTCAAAACACATTACCACTCAGACGCTCAAGTCGGTATTGGTCGAAGGAAAGTGTTAAGAGAAGGAAAGTGTGTGTACCTTGAGATTTAGGGTTTACAGATATATAGGACAAATGAGAGTGTCCCTTGCATATTTGTGGTGATTCCACTAACGAGGGCACGCTGCCTTAATTGTACCATGAGTTATCAGATCCGCCACGGGTAGGAGCACGGCAAGCTTCGATGGATTGGGCTTTAGTCACGGTCCAGAACACAAACAAATATAGCTAATCCAATGTTATATGACTTTATGATATATAGCTACAAATAAAAACAAATTTTAAATCTTATCTTCTAAAAATAACAAACTAATCCTATAAATTTTAAACAAGATATTATTCGAATATTAAAATAATATTAAGGATATTTTTGTCTGAAAATTTGTGACACTTGTTTTCTCTTTCCACTCAAAAAAATCTATAAAATAAAATATTAAGATCAGATTCAGATTTTTAGCAGTTTTTAAATTAATTTCAGATTCAAATTATATTTAAAAGCTACTACCTCCGTTCCTTTTTACTTGTCGTTTTAGAAAAAAAAGACAAAAATAAGAGAGTGTATTTTTGCACCTTATTTTCCTATTATGTCATTTTTTAAATATATATCATATTTTTAATCCACCAATAAATCCCTACTTTTTCATGTAACCAAAAAAAAACCCTACTTTCTCACAAACATCATCAATTTTTTTAAAAAATTGTAACAAACTTTATTTAAAAACAAACAAAATTTGTATACAATAAAAAGATTATATTGTTTCAACAAAAAATAATTATACAAAACTTAGTCAATAAAATAAAATAAGAAGGAGGGTATAATAGGCAAAACATAATCTAAATTGTCAAAATGACAAGTAAAAATGAACAAATATTTTTTTCTAAAACGACAAGTAAAAAGGAACGAAAGTAGTATAATAAACATATTTTTTTTTTTGACTAAATATAACAAATATACATTATTTTCTTAAATGTGATTATTTTTAAAAAATAAGTGATTAATTTATAAAAAAAAAAAACTATAAGAGAAATCCAGCATCACACTCTCTAACACATTTTTTTAACACACTCAAATTAAAATTAATCACATCACTTTACTTCTCTTTTTATTTTAATTTTTTTATTTTATTAATAAATAAATAAATAAGAAAAAGGAGTAATATAATTAATTTTAATTAAAGTGTGTTAAAAAAGTTTGTTAGATAGTGTAATCATAACATTTTTGAAGCTATAACACAAAACTATGTAATTTATCTAGGGATATCAATTTGTATCTGTTAACATGTTATCTGTGGGGATTACCCGTACGGATATCCGAAGTAACGGATTTTTTTCTCCGTGGGGACGGGGATGGAGGGAAAAATCCCCCCGTGAATAATTCGGGGCGGGGAACGGGGAATGTCCCTCCGCCACCGCGGATTCCCCGACCCCGATTATATTATTTAAATTATACACATAACTTATAATTATATAACTTTATGTGTATTTTTTCATAAAAAATAATTATTATTATGTCCCAAAGATTATGATTATGCATGGTAACAACAAGTGCAATTAGATATTTTATTTTTTGAAAAAAAATAAATATTAGAAAGTGCTTTTGCATTTTTTTGTTATTGATATAAAATTTACTTTTATTTTTTAAAAATGAAAGACACATAATATATAGTTTTTTTTAGAAAAAGGAAGAAAAAAACACATTAGTGTTGTATTTTTGATTAAAATGTATAACAATTTTGTTTAATTTTTATATCTGCGGAGCTCCGAAGATACTGTAGAGATCCGTGGAAATGAGGATGTAGAGAAATTTTACCCCGTGACGGGGATCGAGGATGGGGACGGGGAAAAATTTTGGGGCGGGGCGGGAAACGGGAAAACAGCATCCGCTAATTCCCCGCCCGTTGACATCCCTAAATTTATCTTCTATATATATCCGTTGGACCTCACTTGTGACTAAGGATAAGGATCACAATCCAACGCTCGGTATGAAACCGCCAAAAAAAATAAAAGCAACGTGGACCCCGCCAACAACATCAGTGGACCCCACCTCGAATTTCAAAATTTCAAATTAGGAAACTCCACATCCTCTCGTTGAACCGAAGAGAAAAGCACCAAAACGGTGCGTATTATCACGCTTCAATCATTTTCGTACGAAAATATTCTCCTTCTCTCTCTCTCTCTCTCTAGAATTCGTTGTGGTTCGTGTTTTTCTACCAGTTTTGGAATTCTAACGTCGTCGTTTTGAGCTAGTGAATTACGAGAATCTAGGGTTTATAGAAAATGACAACAATGGAGAGCTTGATTGGGTTGGTTAATAGAATTCAAAGAGCTTGTACTGTACTTGGTGACTATGGAGGTGATGATGGAAGTTCTTTTAATTCTTTATGGGAAGCTCTTCCTTCTGTTGCTGTTGTTGGTGGACAAGTTCGGTTATTCTGTTTCATCTCTTCAATTTCTTGTTCTTATGCTTTTTTAACCTCAATATTTCAATGCCTCGAAGCACGGACACATGACACGACACTGATAATTTTTTTTTTAAAGTGATATAATTTAATATAATTGTAAATGTCACTGTCTCTAACAGAGGGACACACTTAATCTAATCTAAGTAGTGTTGGAGTTTCATTGTGTTCGAGCTATGAAGCACAAACACTCTTCGTATTTTGATTATATTGAATTACTATATCATTTGGTCAAATCTTTATTCAGTGTGTCTGAGAATAGTGGGAAGTTTAGTAAGCGGATATTTTTGGTAACATGTGTTTATTTTACTTGTTTTGGTGTTGAATTTTCTTATTTTGTAGAATTTTTTGGTCAAATATTTGGAGGCTTTTGTTTAATTAATTTTTAGTCTCAATTATGAAAGCTTTCAACAAAAAGCGAGTGTTTGTGAACTTTAGTCATGTAAAAGAAAAATAGAACAAAAATTTACGGAGGGACTAAATTTGTGAACTTTATAGGACAAAGAATATTTAACCATTTTGTCAAGAAAAAAGAATATTTAACCATTTCTTGTGAAATTGTGAACTTTCTTAATTTTTGTTTTCTGTGAGCTTTGGGAATGGGGGATATGAATACTTTTCCTATTTGTGTTATTATTATTATTATTATTATTATTATTATTATTATTATTATTATTACTATTATTATTATTAGTATTATTTTATATTTTTTCCCTACTTGTACATGATTAGCTTCTAGCCCAATATGGATTTTCACATGATGTTTGAAATATAGATTCTTAACTTTGTTATAACTTATAAGTTCATTGAAAAAATTGAGCGGCTGAAGTTGATTTCAAGTTGGGAGAATAAATCGTGAGAGTAGCTATTTCTTAGAGCACCCGTGAATACCAACAATGAATTGGTCCAAGTGGTAAGGGTTTTGGTCCCCTTAAGTATGTGGTCAGGGGTTCGATTCTTAGCTTCGCGTATGGAAAAAATTCAGTTGGGAGGGGAGAGCTCACCTTGTGTGCCCCACCATTTCTCCGACGGAGATTAATCATCGATAACAGCGATGGAAACTTCATACCAATATCTTGGTAACCCAAGAAAAAAGAGTACTAAGTGAATATTGTAAGATGAACTCATTTTCTTTTCTTTTCTCCAAGGACTTAAAGTTTACCTAATGTGACTATTGGTGTAGTTCTGAATTTGTTTTTAGAGTAGAATAGAACTTGAGAAAGTTGTTCCGGCTAGAGCTTGAGAAAATTTACAGTTATTGTTGCATTTTTTACAATGGTTTTTTCATTTATTTGGTTCTTAGTTGTTGGTCGGAATTTTTTCAGCCTTAATATTCTTGAAATTTGTTTGCTGCACCAGAAGTTGTAGGAAAAGAAATCCAACTTTTGGGAATCACTCCCCTGCCACCCCCATTCTTGTGAACCGGGTTGTTTCAATTTCTTTTGAAATTTGTGCAGAGTTCCGGGAAATCTTCAGTTTTGGAAAGCATTGTTGGTCGTGACTTTCTGCCTAGAGGATCAGGTTTGACTTTTTCTTTTTGACATTTTTCTTTCATTTATTCCTCAAATTATTAATTTCGGCTTGGCTCATGTTTGTTTTTTTGTGTGAATGAATTGTAGGGATTGTGACAAGGCGTCCATTGGTATTGCAGTTGCATAAGATGGAAAGTGAGACACAAGAGTATGCTGAGTTTCTTCACCTGCCAAGGAGAAAGTTCACTGATTTTGGTATGACAGTCACCATACATATACTCTAAAATTGTGTGTTTTAATAATCATAGGATTAGCTTATCTTTTCTGGTTGACTGTAAAAAGATATTAATGTGTTACCATATTCTGTGTTGTTGTGTCTAAGTTTGAGTGTAACTGGTTTTCTCAAGAAAGCCTTTTATTTAATTTATGTTCATGTTGTACACTTGTACTTTTCTTGTGTCAACATTATTGAGCATATGACGAATAATTTATGATGCTTTGTGCTTGATTCTATTCCTAGTGTTCATATGACGAATAATCAATTTCAAGATGTCCAACAGATTTTTTAAGGGGTTTGAGTCAAAAAAATTCTAAACATGTCTCAAGCGTCTGCAACTCATCATTTGCCAGCAATTTGATAACTGTTACACTGCCTAGTAGTGTACTATTTTTAGGATTTTGTATTAAATTGACCTTTTTCTTTATTTTTGTATTATAATATATAAATGATATTCACTACAATCTGGTTTTCCCATTGCAGTCGTGGTCCGCCAGGAAATTCAGGATGAAACCGATCGAGTAACGGGGAAATCAAAACAAATATCTCCTATCCCTATTCATCTTAGCATCTATTCTCCAAACGGTGCGTTTCATCTGCTATAGTCTCATTTTTGTGTGAGAGGTTTTAAAGCTATAGATTTGAACTAGTTTTGCATATATTTAGCTTCTCTAAGTTTTTTTTTTCTAAATAATTTTATTGTCTGATGTTTGAGTATTTTCAAAGGGTAATTGTAGTCTTTGTATTTAGTACTAGAAGTACATGGCCTAATTATTTACAGAGATAGGAGAAAAATTGTAGCATTAGGTTAGTGTATTATATCTTTTACTTCTTTTTGACTTATACTCAAACATCAACATCTGAGAACAAAAAAGCCTGGTTATGTTTAGACCAACTTTGTAGCATATTTATTTTAACTTCTTATGACATTAAAAGTAATGAAGTGCAGCTATTATTTATCTATTTTGGTGGTTTTGGAACAATTCATAATTTGTGGTTGATATAAATTTATAATTACCAAGTGTATTCAGATGTGATTCATTTGCAGTGTGATTATATGGCACATAATGAGACTAAAACAGCTGTGACTAAAGCTTCTTCTTGTTTTTTGAACAGTTGTCAACCTAACATTGATTGATTTACCCGGTCTGACTAAAGTGGCTGTAGGTATGATTTGTATTTAATTGTTAATTAAAAATCAATCAGTTATTTGGATGAAATGATGATTTTTAGATGCTAACTATTCATCTCTTTTTCAGAGGGACAGCCTGAGAGTATTGTTCAAGACATTAAAGCTATGGTCCGATCTTATGTTGAGAAGGTAATATAACTTCTTCAATATAAATTGTACACATATTTGTGTGATTGCAATCAGTTTGCTTGTCTTTTATCCCAATTGAATTACGGAACTTTGGGTTTAAGTGTTTTTTATTGTTGGATATGCTGATGAGTTCTTTCAAGCACCTAAGGCAACCACCCCGGCCCTAAATTTCATGCACCAGAGTAGAAAACAGCAGTGTAGGGCCTGTATTGAATTTTCTGTTGTGTCATGGAGCAGCTATTAGCTGCTATGATTTTTACATCATTGTGATTCAATGTTGTGCCTTGCACATATTGTAAATTAAATATGTCCGGTTAAAATTCTTCAGATAAAGCCTAACAATCAGTTTTGAATAACATAACATTTCATAATAAAGTCAACATAAAGTTTTGATATATAGGATGCAGAATTTTGATAATTAGAAATTAAGGTATACCATGGGCTGTCAAAAGTGCACGATCCTATAACATGGGCATCAGTGTGTGGCTGAGAGCGAAACTGTGCCTAAAAAGATTGTTAGGGCTATCCTTTCTTAATTAAAAAAAAAAAAAAACCACTATTCCCTTTGTTCGAACTGCCAGTAAGTCACATTTTATGGACACTTTTCGTAGTCTCGGACAGAGTCGCATTTGTTTTGCACTGCCCTTTCATTCTACACAGGAGCATTATCTTACTTTGCTCCTCTGTTTTGCACCTCCCTTTGTCTGCACTTCTCTGATACCTCTAAGCATTTTCTAGCTGAGTTCCAGTAATCTGGTAGTCTTTCAGATACTTTCTGTTTGATCTTCATGACTCGTTTCCATTCCCTGTTCCAACTTCTCAGCCAGAGCAAAATATCAGTTCTTAGAAAAAATGAGATTGTGGTATTGAGTATAGACTTGTGTTCAGCTGTTCCTTTAGATTAAGCTAGGTATTCTGAATATTATTATGAACGAGCATTCGGGTGTGTGTGTGGGACTTATATCATATACAGTATCCCTCATATTGAGCATAGTTGCAACTCGCCAACTCCACAATCCATAATAAGGTTTTTCAGGTCAACTGCTATGACTCATCATAAGTCATTGTCTAGTCTTGAGTCTTGACATACATTTAGTTGATGTACATCTAGATACACCGACAGATCTGAACATTATGTCACCGACGCCGACAGATATGATTACATTATGTCAATTTCTCAAATTATTATTAGTGTCGACATGTCAGTGTTCGATGTATGTGTCTGAGTCCGTGCTTCATAGCTATTATGCACTTGAAGTTGGGAAAGCGTGATGCACCTATTTTATATGATTTTTTTTAATGAATAACAATAATTTGTATGTTAACTTTCTCATTTCATTTAGATCATTAGAATCAGCAGGTTGTTTGTGATATTTTAATGCTATTCAATATACTGCTTCAGTTCTACAATATTTTCTCGGCTTTTGTCCATGGTCCTTTCTTTGTACTGAAATATGAAATATTAGATTTTCTTTTCTAAGATGAGAGAAAGCACATTTCTTTTGTACGGATATATTACTTCATTTTCTTTTTCATTAAGTTTGTAGGCTAATTGCTTGAACTATATATATTTGAATAACATCCCTTTCTCTGTATTTCTATTGATGATAAATAAGCGAGCTTTTTTATTTCCTTGCTGCTTTTCAAAAAAAATACTATATGAGGTGTATCCCAAAGGCTCATCTTTGATTTATTCTCAACAGCCTAATTCCATCATTCTAGCAATATCTCCAGCCAATCAAGACATAGCAACTTCTGATGCTATTAAACTTGCGAGGGAAGTTGATCCCACAGGTACTTTTTAAATGCTTTTCTGAATGGCCAATAATTCCTTGCTTGTTTATAGTTTTGGACTAAAATTCTGTTCTAATGATCGCTCTAGGTGAAAGGACATTTGGAGTGTTGACAAAGCTAGATTTGATGGACAAAGGAACTAATGCTTTGGATGTAAATTTTTTTCCTCGTCTTGTTTGAGTTGTTGCCTATCCCTTTTATGTTCATATTTGAAATATGCCTGTAAAATCCTGTAACTTATTCTGTTCCTCTTTTTCACTTTTATTCAACCAAGGTCCTGGAGGGAAGATCATACCGTCTGCAACATCCCTGGGTTGGCATAGTAAATCGGTCTCAGGCGGACATCAATAAAAATGTTGATATGATTGTTGCTAGGCGCAAAGAGCGTGAATATTTTGCAACCAGTCCTGATTATGGGCACTTGGCCAATAAAATGGGTTCAGAATATCTTGCAAAGCTTCTCTCAAAGGTTTCCTTCTTAAGTATGTTCCTTGCTAATCTTTTATGAGATAGGTTATCATCTTAATCATGTGAGCTTATTTCTGTAGCACTTGGAGTTGGTAATTAGGGCAAGGATACCTAGTATAACATCATTAATAAACAAAAGCTTTGAGGAACTTGAATCAGAGCTGGATCATCTTGGGAGACCCATTGCTCTTGATGCTGGGGTAGGTGGCTTGTACTTTTGATGATTTCTTTTCAAGCTTAAGTTCTTATTCTAATGTCCTCTTGAATGTTATCATTTGTTTCAGGCGCAACTATACACTCTCCTAGAACTTTGCCGAGCATTTGAACGGATATTCAAGGAGCATTTAGATGGAGGGTAAATATCTTCTATTGATTTCCTCTTTGTTGTCGCTTGAAATCAGTGATTCTCTCTCAGCTGTTGTGTCCGAAATTGGAATACAACCTCTCTTCCCCCATTGGCTGACTTGTCATATACAATCATCGTCAGTGGTGGTGGTTGTTGTTGCTATTTAGTTTTACGCATGTCATAAATGGGATTCCTTGGCTTAGATGATGAAATATTGTGTATTAGCTGAAATGTTGAATGGCCTGTTTGTTCTACATTTATGCTGAATAAAAACTATTTTCACCAAAAGGAAACTTTTAATGCAGTTTGCCTACTGCATAAGGTAAAACAAGTTTAGCCAAGGCAAATTGAAATTACTGTTTTGGATGTTTGTTATCATGGTTGAACTGGTCAATAGGTCTTTATGTTTACTCAAAAATTCTTTAATTTTTTAGGCGGCCAGGAGGTGACAGAATATATAATGTCTTTGACAATCAGCTTCCCGCTGCATTACGAAAGCTTCCATTTGATCGTCATCTTTCTCTCCAGAATGTAAGGAAAGTGGTCTCAGAGGCAGATGGTTATCAACCTCACTTGGTTGCCCCAGAGCAAGGTTACAGGCGCCTGATTGAGGGAGCTCTTGGTTACTTTAAAGGCCCAGCCGAAGCTTCAGTAGACGCTGTAAGCAGTCTTATTGTCTTCTCTGATTTACGATTTTCATGCAACAGTTAAAGAAGTGACCTGTCTGTTGATTTTTCTGTAGGTTAATTTTGTCTTAAAAGAACTCGTGAGGAAATCAATAGCTGAAACTCAGGTAACTTTCCGGATCAGGAGTATATTTTTACTTACCTTGTTCATGAAGTGATAGTTTATGGAGATACTAACATGTGTTTGAGCAGGAACTGAAGCGATTCCCAACTTTTCAAGCTGAACTAGCTGCAGCTGCAAATGCGGCTTTAGAAAGGTTTCGTGAAGAAGGTAAGAAGACAACTCTCCGGCTTGTAGATATGGAATCTTCATATCTCACTGTGGATTTCTTCCGGAGACTACCTCAAGAAGTGGAGAAAGCCGGAAGTCCTGCTCCCTCAAATGTAGATCGATATGCAGAAGGTCATTTCAGGAGAATCGCATCAAATGTGTCGTCTTACATAGGATTGGTGGCAGACACGCTCAGGAAGACAATTCCAAAGGCTGTTGTTTATTGTCAGGTCAGACAAGCAAAACAGTCTTTGCTTAACCATTTCTACGCACAAATAGGGAAGAAAGAGGTATATTTTATCTTGCTCTCACTTTGTGTCTGTTTTTTATTACTTTATTTCATATGACCATGATTGTTAGCGTCAAATTTTACCTTTTAGGCCAGATAAAATAGATTTTAATAGTTGTTTACAAAACCTCTAGATAAGAGTTCACCTTTTTTATCCAAGATGGATTGTAGCAGCCTACTCCTTTAGATTTACCCAAATTGACCGTCAAACTTAAGTATATAGTTTTGCATTACCTCTGTGATACTTGATTTATTCCTCCTTCACTTTGTTTTGGTAACAAACTAACAATAGTATATCGTTTAAGTCAAGCTCCACCGCCAATCAAATGAATTTGTCGTATTTTATGTACTTGTCTTACATAGTTTCAATGTATACTATAGGGTAAACAGCTATCTCAAATGTTGGACGAAGACCCTGCATTAATGGAGAGGAGAATACAGTGTGCCAAAAGACTTGAATTATATAAAGCAGCAAGAGATGAAATTGATTCTGTATCTTGGGTACGGTGAGTGTAGGCGCCTCTAGCTCGGTATCTTCCTCCCTTTGTACTAACTGATAACAATCATGGGTTGGCTTCACCCAGATGTAATTTAAATATATTTGTTATTTTATTGTTGAGATAATTCTATACCTTTATTTATTCTAGGGTAACGTTGGAATTAAGTTAATTTTGTGAATGTATGTACATCCAAAACAGACTAAGATCTTCACTCTGATGTAAAATAATTTTGCATATTCTCTCTGGATTCTGATTCTTCGTTGTGTTACATTCTTGCATATTGGCTATATCTGTTGGAATATTTAATTATAATTTATAATTTATTTAATTATTTTATGCATATGTGAGCATATATATTTTTTTTTTTTGGTATATAAATTATATTGTGATGGCATATATATATATATATATAGTTATTTATCCTTAGACTTGATTAGTGATCAAATTATAAATAAGGCTTATTATTTTATTTATTTTTGGTCAAGTAAATAAGGCTTATTATATTTCTATTAAAATAATAAAGTGGAATTGGATACGGGTGGATGTCCGGATGGCCCATTAATGCATTAATGGAAACCCTAATTGCCATCATATAAAAGACGCTATGGTGTCAATATACTCAATATAATGTACAAAGCAAAACCGCTCTTCTCCCCATCTGAAGTGCCTGCCGGAAAACTCTTTTATCATGGATCTAGGTATTCCTATGACTCTATACTTTGAATTTCAATACCTCAAGCATGTATCTGATCATAAATGAAAACTGTCTTTAATTATTCAATAATTATGTTCAATAACTGCTTTCTCTGTTGATTGATAATTTGAACCTGTTTATGCAAATTATGCTGATTGATATGTATATATTAGATATATATCGATGATTGTTGCTGCTTTATTTTTTTAATCGATGATTTTATATGACCTGATTATCTATTAAAAAGCATAGTTGTTCCTTCAATCCATCACTAAAAGCATAGTTTTGTCCTGCAACGCAAGTTATGGCCTTTATAAAAGTATGTATTTGTTAGTACTTCTCCACGCATTACAGTGCACTTTTGTGCACAGTTTTTGCCCTTTTCGACTTGCGAATTCCTTCTCGCAGTTAGGATCCTTGATAATCATGTGATTATTTAAAAGACAAATATAAGCATACAATTGATATTGCATTTGTTAGTGATGTTCATGTGAATTTTAAGACTTTTCCATTCAGTTTATTAAATTAAAAATATGTAGTACTTTTGATTGAATTAGTTGAAACAATATAATAAGTTGTAAAACTAATTCTTGTTGTGTATATTTAATTAAATTGAAACTACAAAAAGATGTGGTGTGCAATTATTCATACAAAATATTTAGTAGGCCGAAAGGAAGACAAAGTTTGACCGGATAATTACATACATGTGATGGTAAATGTGTGATAATTATTAAGTTTTATCTATGTGGGTAATGGTTGGTGTCAAAAAATATCCATATCTGACTGAACTTAATATCAATAGTTTATCATTCCATTGAGAGATTGTGTTTTAATGATGCATCTGGTATCTTGTTGCATATAAAGAAATTGTGCGTGTCTGCTGGTTATTTTGTGACATGCCTACTAAAGTTCTTGTATGTTTGTTGTTCTGATCTTCTTTCAGTTGCTGCTGCCACCGCTCCAAATTTTTCTACTAAAATTATCACTATCCCTGTGCTGAACGGAATCTCCTGAGATTGTTCTTGGATGCATGGACTTGGATTTATCCGTGATGGAGGAACGCCCCGCTGCTACTGCTGAGAATCCTAGCGATTCTTAAATAGAAAAAATGAGACCGTTCAAACTGTATGTGCCTTATCATCATTAAAAGATCCATACCAGATATGATTAGGGGCTCGATTGTTGAAAGTGAGAGTGCTAAAGGGTTCCTTGACACTGTTGAGAAGTTCTTTGCTATGAATGATAAAGTTGAAACTAGTAGTTTTTTATCCAAACTTGTTTTAATGAGCTACAAAGGTAAAGGAACATAAGAGAGTATATCTTGGAAATGTCTAATCCTGCCTCCAAACTCAAGGCATTGAAGTTAGAACTTCATGGAGATTTAATTGTGTACTTGGTTTAGATTTTTCTCCCACCACACTTCGGATAATTCAGAGTGAGTTATAACAATAAGAAGAAATAATGGATACTAAATGAGTTGATATCTCACCCTGTGCAAGAGGAGGAGAGGCTGAAGAGAGAAGATAGAAAGTGCTCACTTGGCCACCAACTTTCAGAATAAAAGGAAAAGGGCTACTAGAAATTTTTCACAAAAATAAGAAGGTAAAGGATCAACCAGCTAAAGTAAAAAATGTTTCTTCTGCAAAAAAAAATGATCGAAGAAGGATTGTTCCACATGGTAATTTTCTCACTTTTGTTTCCTCTTAAATTAATTTAGTTTTTTATCTATGGATAAGTTGGTGGATAGATTTTGGTGTTACTAGTTACATCGGTATGTCCTTATTACATGGTTGCCCGTGGAGCTATCCGCCAAGTGATGTTGAAAGTTTCATCTATGTGGAGGATGACAACAAGATTGCAGTGGAGGCTATAGGAACTTTTAGATTATTATTTAAGACTAGCTGTTGTTTGTAGGAACTTTTTGATTATTAATTCAAATAACAATCGGTCTTAAATAATAATCTAAAAGTTCTTATAACCTCCAATGCAACTTTGTTGTCATCCCCATATAAATGAGTCTTTCAACATCACTTGGCGGACAACTCCACATGCAACCCTGCAAGGACATACTAATGTGAGTAGTAGCACCAGTAGTGAATTATTGTGTGGTATAATTAAAACTTGTTATTATTAGTAATTATTTCGGTGGATACATGGTTAAGAGTCGTTTAATGGTAATGATAAAATCACGCGTTATCATTACTTCAATTTTGTTTAAGTTATAAACACGTATTGTAATAGTCAATTTATGATATGTAATGATATATTGATTCATTATCTTTCTTTTGCATGCATACGTGAAAATTATATTACTTTCATTTCATACGTGAAAATTATATTATTTTCTTTTGCATGCATACATGATATATTATCTTGTACGCATGCAAAACATAATATGAAATGAAAGTAATATAATTTTCACGTATACATGCAAAAGAAAGAGAATGAATCACTATATCATCACATATTATAAATTGATTATTACAATACGTATTTATAACTTAAACAAAGTAATGATAACACGTGATTTTATCATTACCGTTAAATGACTTTTAACCATGTATCTACTAAAATAATTACTAATAATAACAAGTTTTAATTATACCACACAATAATGCAATCCAGGACATACTAATGTGAGTAGTAGCACCAGAATCTACCAACTAATTGTCCATGGGTACATAAACTAAATTAATTTAAGAACAAACAAAAGTGAGAAAATTACCTTCTTTACTTTCCACGCGGCAAACTTGGAACAATCTTTCTTGACGTGACCATTGTTTTTGCAGAAAAAACATTTTACCTTAGCTGGTTGGTCATTTGCCTTCTTATTCTGTGAAGAATTTCCAACAACCCTTTTCCTTTTTATTCTGAGAGTTGGTGGTCAATTGAGCACTTTCTATCTTCTCTCTTTTCAAACTCTCTTCTCTTGCACACGGTGAAATATTAGCTCATTTAGTGTCCATTTTTTCTTCTTAGGGTTTTAACTCACTTTGAACTGTCCGAAGTGTGGTGGGAGAGAAATAAGAATCAAGTGCACAATTAAATCTTCAGGGAGTTCTAACTTAAGTGTCTTGAGTTTAGAGCCGAGATTAGACATTTCCAAAATATACTTCTTTATGTTCGTTTTACTTTGTACCTCATTGAAATAAGTTTGGAAAAAACACGTTTCAACCTTATCATTCATAGCAAGGAAATTCTCACGGTGTCAAGGAACCCTTTAACCTCTCAAATAATTCAAATGTTATTGATTACGAGTTTTTAGTTAATAATCTTTTTTGTGACACAATTTAGTTGATAATCCAAATACTGCTTTAATTATATCCAAATATTTGTTTTAAAATTAAGATTATTCAATTTTTTATGCTATTATTAACAGATTCTTTTCATTGTGTAAATGGTATATCCTCATTGATCAATGGCAAATTTGGTAATGTCTGTATTAGTGTTTTAATTTTTTTGTTTTTGTTTGACTTAATGCATTCTTGGTCTACTATTTTGATAAAATCACAATTTTGGTTTTTTTTTTTTCTTTCTAATTGTCCAATTTGATCCTAGCCAAGTTCAAAAAATTTGACCAACATATGACTTTGACCATACAATTTAAGGATGTGGTAATAAATTATGTGACTTAACATAAATTGAGGTGTTAAATTGAGTTGTGATCAGGATTACAAAGTCAAAAGAAGTTCAATTAAAAATGATACAAGAGAATAAGTTATTGTCATTTCTTTAAATTTAATAGTTAAAATTATTTCTCGATCTAAAATTTTGAACTGGGAACTGAAACTCCACAATTAAAAATTAGGAGATCAGAATTGTTGTTTTATATCTTTTTGTTTTCTATAAGTTCCTCTCACATTAAGTATTTTATTTTGAATCATTAAGTAATTAAGGTTGTTGCACTAAATGTTATTTTTCTTATTGTTTTTGATTTTATTAAGTTTTTAATAGAATGTCATGTAAAAAGCATTACAATAATATTGTACATTTTTTGCTCAAAAAAAAAATTAAATAATATTGAACATTTCAATTTCAACTATGTGGGTAATAACTTGTGTAAATATTAGAGAAGTCAACGGGGCGGGGAATGAGCGGATGTTGTTTCCCCGTTCCCCGCTTCGCCCCCAAAACTTTTCCCCGTCTCCGTCTTCGATCCTCGTCGCGGGCGAAATTTTTCCTCCATCCCCATCCCCATGGATCTCCACAGTATACTCGGAGCTCCGTGGATATAAAAATTAAACAAAATTGTTATACATTTTAATCAAAAATACGACACTAATGTGTTTTTTTTCTTCCTTTTTCTAAAAAAAACTATATATTTTGTATCTTTCATTTTTAAAAAATAAAAGTACATTTTGTATCAATAACAAAAAAATGCAAAAACACTTTCTAATATTTATTTTTTTCAAAAAATAAAATATCTAATTGCACTTATTGTTACCATGCATAATCATAATCTTTAAGATGTATTAATTATTATTTTTTATAAAAAAAATACACATAAAGTTATATAATTATAAGTTATGTGTATATAATTTATATAATATAATCGGGGTCGGGGAATCCGCGGTGGCGGAGGGACATTCCCCGTTCCCCGCCCCGAATTACCCACGGGGGGGGATTTTTCCCTCCATCCCCGTCCCCATGGGGAAAAAAATTCGTCACTTAGGATATCCGTACAGATAATCCCCACGGATAATCCGTTAACAGATACAAATTGACATCCTTAGTAAATATTGAGGAATTTTGTAATTCGTCTATAGAATTTTGAGTAAATTTTGCAAATGAAGAGAGAGTGAAATTAATAAAAGGTTTAAACATCATTTTGGTTGATTCAAAGACTTATTTACAACAAAAATTAATACAGAGATTAAAACCAAAATTCCGTATACATACAAAAACGAAAATGATGTTTAAGTCTTAGTAAATAGAAAGAGATCCAGGATTTCAACTATGTGGGCAATAACTTGAGTAAATAACTAAATATGGACTTTCTTGGAGATATCAAAAACCTTTATAAACCAGTAGTTTCTCAATGCACTAAGAAACACTGCTCATGGCTCTCATTGGTCTACATGCCTTGACGTGACACTCCATCAGTTTAGAATTTCTGAGAAAGACACCATATATTAATAATTATGAAGTCAACTTAAAATATAAGAAAGGAAGATGCTCTGGAAAATCCGAAATTGCCCTCATTCAAGCAGCTGCCATGTGTCTAAGCTCATATACTGCCAAGTGTCCCTTTCTCAAAACTAAAGCTTCTCATGTCAAGGTTTTGCTTTGGTAAGTTCCCTCCATGAAATGCTTTGAATTTCGAAATTCAAATTTCAATTCTCCCACAATTTTCAATCAATTTGAAATTTGAATGAATTTCAAACTTGCTACAATTTTTATTAAATAGGTAGAGATTATTTTTTTTTCTTAAACTTTTCTTTCATCTTCTTTCTCACACTTTTCTTAGAACTTCATTTCTTCTTTTTTTCTCTCACTTTTCTTAGATCTACTAAAAGAAATTTCAAATGTTTAACTTTATTTTCTAATTACATTTTGAACTTCATTTCTTTCATCACATCTTCAACTTTATTTTCTCTAATGAAACAATATTTTTTTATTTTTGCAACAAACTTCAAATGTTCAAATATAATAACTAATCAATGATTATATCTTTGATCTACAATTCTTCTTCATTTTTTTAATGTTCAAATACTAACTACTATTTTTTTTTACTTCAGGAAAAATAAAAAATTTGTCTTCTCAAAATAGCAAGCACGAAAGTGGATGAAGGTTTCAAACATGTCTTCACAACATTGCAAACAAGAACACAAATAAGAAGATGATGATACTATAAATTTTCTTACTTTGCTCATTTGTCTCATCTATCTTTTTTAGTATCTTTTTATACATTCATATTACCTAAAACTTCATCAATGATAACATTCTAAATCAAAGTACAATTTTTACATCAATTTTCTTTTTCATTATTTCTCTTTCTTCATCAAATATATATATATATATAACTAAATAATAATGTATTCTACAAAAATATATATACTATATAATCAGATTCGAAATTGTACTTTATAAATCTAGAAGAAATAAATAGATATTATATTTTCTAATTTACATGTTTATCTTAAATAGATAAAAAAAAGTAATAATAATAGATAATATTAATTTTTACTATTGATATTTTCAGATCTAAAAATAAACTGGAAAAAGTAGACTTCATAAAATATCCTCTTTTTTCAATCCAAATTAAATCAACTATCTATTCATTATTATTCATCAACTTTTAATTTTTTCTTCTTCAAAATTTCTGATTTTTTTCCTTTGTCTTAACAGATCTACATAAATTTAAGAAGTAAAGAAGAAAGCATGCATTGTTGGAATGAGAAAAGCAATTAGCTTACTTTCCGACGCAGTGAAGCCGATTTCCGATGCGGTGGTCGTCAAAAAAAGTAGTCCAACCATAATTTTTATGCATGAATTTATTATAGAAGAAAGAGATGAGTTTAGTGGTTGTTTCAAAGTTGTTCTGGTGATTAATTTTGAGTATACTCATTTTGAAAATATGATTTGATAGTTTGTATAGATCAAAACAAGGGGATGAAGAATGTATAAATTTTTTTGTCTAAAGGTTGTCGGGGATGTTGGATATGGCCGGAAGTTAGCCAGTGTTGGTGGTTTATGGTGGAGAAGAAGAAAGAAATAGAAAATAAAAGATAAGAATGATGAATGTCTGAGAAAAGGAGTGAAGAGAGATGACAAATGAAAATTATTATCATTATTTAATTATTATTATTAAACTAAAATTTACAAGAGTGTGATGAGATGGGATATGATGGTGTCTCCATCGGAAATAAAATAAAAAATTGAATATAGTTCATTTCAGATTTTTAATTTAAATAATAATAATAATAAATGTTGTTTTAAATTACTCAAAAGATATAAAAAAAAATTAAAAATTAATCAATTTCAAAATATATAGATGGTATTTTCATTAATACAAATTTGTGAGAGATTAGAATTAAGAGTGATTTATTAAGATCTATAAAAAGTTATAAATAAGAGTTGAATAAGAGATTATATGAAATAGAGGTGTGAAATGAGATTATGTTGAAAAAATGGGAGAAGAGAACAAAAAAAAAATGAAGATGAAGGTGACAAGTAGCTAAAATTATAGTACTCATCTCTAATTTAATGCTTGAGGTAGTTTGAATAGAAAGGAAATATGTGAAGGGTGATAGAAATGGAGTTTTGAGAGAGAGAATAAGAGTCTCTGTGATTTGTTAGTATTTTAGAGAAAGAAAAAGAATCATAACTAAAAGAAAAAGTGTATGTGGTGTGAGGTGATGTAGGTTAAGTGATAATGACTAAAGAAAAAGAAGACTTTGACATCCTGTCACAATTGTAAAAAAATTAGAAAAAGTTGTGACAAGAAAAGTAAATAAAAATTTATGATGGAAGTCACATGACTAACTTTAAATAATATTAAACATGGGGCAAAAGAAAATGTAAGAGAGAAGAGGGAAAATAAAAGCAATCTCAATTTAAACGTTGAAGTCTTTGAAAAGTGTGTGGTGATGAATAATAGTGTGATGTGCAGGGATATATGGGTTGAGTAGGGGAGGATTCAGGGTTTAATTTCTGACGGGAGCAATTTATCTTTTCAATATATCAAAAAAGAAGTCTTTAAAAATTGTGTGGTGATGAATAATTGTGTAATGTGCGGTCTATGGACAGTGCATTATGACATGGTGTATATTGTACATGATAAATGAAAATAATGATGACAAAAGTTGTTGTTGATTACAAATTTAAATTAACTAATATATACAAGAAATAAGTTGTTGTTGATGAAAAATTTTAATTAACTATTGTACACGAAGAAGCTTATAAGAGATTAAGTGAATATGACAAATTATCCACTTATCAATATTTTGAAAATGCACACAGCTAATATATATCATTAAGTCAAATTGATACGATTCAAATATTAATTGAAACAATATGTCTCATTGATGCAAATAAAAAAAAGTACGCACGGGGTCAAGCTATCCTCTGTCGGTCTTCAATTTTAAAATTAAAATATGTCAGTGTAAAAGATTGCAAAAAATACAAGGAATAGATCATATATACTTATGCAATCATTTGAAACAATATGTCTCACTAATACATATACTAAAAAGTATTAATGGGAGAGTTGTCTACATATCAAATCATTTAAAAATGCACACATGTGATTAATTAGTTATAAAAATACTAACTATATATATATATATATATATATATATATATATATATATATATATATATAAAGGTATATCGCTAAGTTACATTGATACGATAATTTTTTTAAAATATAAATAATATAGCTCGCTAATGCAAATACAATAGAGTACACAAGGATAAACTATCCACTTATCAATATTTTGAAAAGTAATTAATAATGATTACTTTACCAGGTTCAAAGTGTCCAATGTGAATGGGAAGGACATAAGCCTTATTTTATTTTTTTTGAGATAGTGAGTGTAACGAACAATTATCTCGATTTATGTATACAATAAAATCATTTACATTTTTATTTTATTTTCATGGATAGTAAATTTTGTCTGTCAATCAAACTTATATTACAATAAATTTGTTTTTTTACTCTTATTTGACTCTATATGTAAATACATCAACTTACAATTCACACTATATCCTTCATTTTACATGAATGATCTAATTATACTATTACAATCATAAATGACATTCATTATATATAAATATATTTTTAGGCTTTACAAAAAAAATATTTTTAATAAACATTTATTATTAATTAAAATTTCAATTAATTTCAATAAGATACATACTCTCGACTATCAAATTTAAACCGATTTAAGATAATTAACACCATTACAATAAGAACAAACTGAGTGTCCTCTTTCAAGTTCATCACATTGTAGTTGCTTTAGTTTCTTGATTTAAGCAAACTGTCTAAATTGTAAGTGATGGACTAATATATATCATAGCTATGTAGAGTTGCTAGAAGTGTACTATATTTTAATAAAAAAACAGCTTTTTCAAAAAGTCTCATATTCAATTTCATGATTACACTACTTCTACTTCTACCTAATACACAGTTAGTTCCATCAATGCCACTTCCCAATTTTCTAGAGAAACATATTAATATTTTAAAAGTCTATCTTATCATTTCAAATAAGCAAAAATACAATATTAGTCTTTTATCTTATTTATTTGTAACACTTTGGTCTTTTATCTTTTGTTTGTAACAAATTGGTCCATTATCTTTTATATTTATAACATTTTGCTCCTTTATCTTTTGTTTGTAATAAATTGGTCTTTTATCTTTTATAACATATTCATATAAATTCATTTTCTCATTTTTTTTTATTAAAAAAGATGAAACTTTTATTTTTGATAATGGACCAATTTGTTACAAACAAAAAATAAATGACCAAAATGTTACAAATATAAAAGATAATGGATCAATTTGTTACAAACAAAAGATAAAAAACCAAAGTGTTACAAATAAGATAAATGACGTGTTTTTGCCTTTCAAATATTAGAAAAGTATATCATCATCACCTATGTTTTCCTCCGAAATTTTAAATTTTCCCACACTTTTTTCTTATTTTGAAATCTTCTTTTCCCCTCCACTTTTCAAATATTAATCTTTCTACTAATTTTATTTAACCTTTTCCACTCAACATTTTCATTACCAATTTTTATTAGTTCATTCATTCTAATATACTTATCTATATTATATTAATTTCTCATCTTTAGACTAGAAGTCGCAAATATCGTTTACTCATGAACAAACAATCAAGACTATGTGATTAAAACAAAAGCAAAGGAAAACAACTTTCTATAAAATTAAAATTTCATAAGTTTTTGTATAAATAATGTGTTTTAGTGATGGAAACATAAAAAATAGACATTGACAAATTATCCACTGAGTCAATCAATTTAAATGCAAATAGCTATTTAATTAGTTAAACCAAATATTATACTTATTCAATTACTGGAGACACTCTGTCTCACTGATGCAGATGTTATAAAGTACTAATGGGAGAGATGTTTACATATTTAATCACTTGAAAATGCAAACAGTTAATTAATTAGTTATAACAAATCTAACTATATAAGTATATCACTAAGTTAAATTTATACGATTAAAATAGTAATAGCAATAATGTAGTTCATTGATAGAAATACAGAAAAATACGCACGCGATCAAGTCATTCTTTGTCGGTCTTCAACTTTAAAAATAAAATATGCCAGGTACAAATTTTCCACTTATCAATATTTTGATAATGCACACCGCTAATGTATATCATTAAGTGAAATTTATACGATTATTAAAATATTAATTAAAACAATGTGTCTCATTGTGGGAAGATGAGTGACCTATTGTAGTGAGAAAACGGAAAAGATTAGTGGCAATGTGTTGTCAAAAGAATTTTATATAGTGTAAAAAATATGGATATTTAATTTTTGTAATTTTTTATAAAAAGACTAAAGATTAAAAATTCATAGTGAATAAGTGAAACGGAGAATAAGTTATTGATGAACAAATTGTTAATTAACTATTGTACACGGGGGAGTTGTTAAAAAATTAATTAATACAGGGAACAAATTCTTGATAAAAAAAATTAAATTCACTACTATATATAAATTAAGTAATACGAGCAACAATTTTTTGATTAATTATTGTACACAGGAAAACTGATAAAAAAATACAGAAAACAAGTTGTTGCTGATAAAATATTTTGATCAAATATCATACACAAAGATTAAGCTGTTGTTGATGGAAAATTTAAATTTAAATTAACTATGTTACACGGGGAAGTTGTAAAAAATATTAAATAATACGGAGAATAAGTTGTTGTTGATAAAAGTTTAAGTTAACTAATGCATAAGAAAAAAAAGTTGTTGTTGATGAAATTTTTTTATTAACTATTGTACACGGGAAGACTGGTAAAATAATTAAGTAATACGGGAAACAAAATGATGTTGATAAAAAATTTAAATTAATTACTATAAATATAAAATAATTTGTTGATGACAAATTTAATTAACTATTGTACATAGAAAAATTGATAAAAAAAATAGTCGGAACAAATTGTTGCTGATCTCAAATAAAATGATCTCAAATTTTATTGTTTAGGACAATACCATTTAATAGTAACTTCTAAATTTCAAATAAAACAAAACAAATCATTTCATAATATTGTTTATTTAAATAAGGAATTCCGTGTAAATAAAAAAATTGTCTATAAATTCTATATTTTCTACAAACAATTTATTATTTATAAATTGATTAATTTTTTTTTAAAAAAAAACTTAATTTACAAAATATAAACACGTAACTGTAGCCACGCGCGGAACGCGCGACCCGTGCAACAGTACGGGTGTCCTACTAGTTTTTTTTATAGGGAGTGTCCCACACTAGACTCTATGCCTAAATTATTTTAAAAAATCTAAATTATATTGGTAGTTGAGTGCCACATGGAAGTATCATAATCTATGAAATATAATTTCTCCGTCCCAAAATAAATGTTCTGTATTATTTATAACATATATTTTTTTCTATTTTATCTTTTAAACCAATCATTAGGTGAGAGAAAAAGTACACTTAAATATCTATTTTTTTAGTATTACAATGTCTACTAGTAATAATTTTTTTTTTTTAATAAAAGTCATATTTTAGTAAAAGTCTCATATATAAAGCAAACTGTTTTTTTAATACTTGATATAAAAAAGAATATGCATTTTTTTATGCTCTTATTTATTAGAGATTCACAAGGAACGTTAAAAAAGTGTTTTTTAATCTTTTATGACATAAAAAGTGTTTATTATTTATTTTTTGTCGAGACTAGGGTGTCCATCACCGAACGCACCTCAAAGGGGGATAGCTGGCCCAATAATTTAAAACTGCTCCATATCCAAGGTGAGGATTGTACCCTTGACCCTTAGTTAAGGGAGGATGAGCCCCAACCACTCAACCACACCCCTTGAGTTATGTTTATTATTTATTTGTATTAATGTTATTAATATTATTTTATATACTATTTATAAATATAAAATATAACAATTATATTTAATTAATACCGGTTGAACCCAGTCCAACCTCATTTGAAGCTTTGAATCTTTGAACCAGTACCTTCACCGATTCGATATCTGGTCCGATTTGGATTATCTTGGTTTTTATATTTATATTTACCTTTAAAACAGTTTTTATTTTATTTTCTAATTTGTTTTCTTTGTTTGCACATGAAGCATAACTAAGTTATTTTTTATAAATACCAAAGTATTGCAAAAAGATTTTACAACAAATGATTTTTCTATTTTTCTTTCATTTTCTCCATTCTCTTCAGCCAAGAGTTGGACAATCAATCTTCATTTTTTTTTCATTGATTTTCCTCTTTGTTTTGCATTGATTATGAGCTTGAAAATGCAAAAACTTATTTAATTATAGTGAGGTAGTAAATCCTCATGGTAAACCTGTGCAACAGACACAAGTTGAAGAAACCCAAAGACTAATGTTTGACGGAAAATAAATTGTAAAAATATACACAACAGTTTTAAATTCTCTATGTTTGGTAAGCACTTCTGGTTATAAAACAATTTGTCCAAAATTATACACAGTAGTGGTGGTGTGAATAACATTATATCCAAAATTACTTTGATATTAAGTTTAATAAAACAATTTGTTTCCTATTTGATGAATAATAAAACTAATTAAACCTAGAGTTTTTTTGACAAAAATAAAAAGGTGTTCATTCATTCAAATAGATAGATTACATCAGATGGTATTGTAAATTCAACACCGCTAAAAACATAAAAGGACAAATCTGCGAACAATCTCACAGCATCCAAGTTAACAACATGAAACAGCTTACTTTTGCCTACAAATAATGTGATAAATTTAAGGTAACCGGAATACCTATGCCTCCGGATCTGCATCGTTGAAGAACTTGTCACTTGTTGAATCAGCAGGCAATCAAAGTTGCTCTGTCTTTCCAACCAAATAAACACCGCACAAGACGGGAAAACAAAACAAGCCGCACCAAGATGACGAACAACGAGACGCCGCACCAAGACGACGAACAACAAAACGCCGCACTACAAGACGACGAAATCACAAAGAAAAATACTAAATACTATGTGAAATTCACTTATTATAATAAAAGAAAGGGAAAGAACAAATTAGAGGGGTGATTTGAGATCAAAAATTTATCTAAAATCACCCCCTTTAAATAATGAAAAAAAGAAGAAAACTAGGTTAAGAATTAATCAGTTAATTTTGATTAATGTACATAAAAATAATATGTCTAAAATTTATTAAAAATATAAAATTATAACAATATTAACACGGGTTTTTTTTATTTGTATAATTTCTATCACATTATATTAACAAATACTCTAACAATACAGATTGAATTTTTTCGTTTTAATTATTTATGAACATGATAAGACCTATTTTATTGTAACACGTGTGATTGGGGATTCGATTTCTAACTCATGACTATATTGTAAAATTCTATTGAACAATGTTAATTAAACCGGTAGTTATTGATTCTGAATTTGATATGAGATTATAGTATGATCTCCATAACTGTAATTGAGAAAGACTAAAACTACTTGACATCAAACTTCACTCTTAACCGAATTAATCAATCAAGTGAACTAAGTGTGTGGACTAGATATGACATTGATAATGAAAAAGAGAAAATAAAAACAAATTCTATTGAATCTGTGCATCGCATAGTAGAGTCGTCAAAATGGGCCGGGCCGCCAAGTCCGATAAAATATCCGGCTTGGCTCGAGAATTTACACTTAAATTATAATCCGGGCTTTCTAGCCCGGCCCAAATTTAGCCATTAAAAATATGCATGGCCCATGGGCGGCTCGTTAGCCCGCATATATGTATTTTTTTTTGTTTTTTTAGACACAACTCAAGCCAAATATTGCAAAATAGTCACAAAATTATAATTATGTTTGATTATGGTTATTTATGTTTTTTTGTATGATATTTTGATTGTAAATTATAATTGTATTGTTTGATTATGCACGAACCTAGTTTGCTTTGAAAAATTATTTGAATTTATTTTATGTTATTTGGTTGATTGGTAACTTATTTTGAATAATGTAAACATATTTGTATTATATTTGGAATGCTTAATTTTTTTCTTCCATAAAATTGTTTTTTGATAGTGAAAAAAAAAGAAAGAAAGAAAAATCAAATCCGGATCGGGCTTACCCGAAAGCCCGCTAGCCCATAAAGGGCCGGGTTCGGGAACTAATTTTTTAGCTTAATTTTTATTCGGGGCTTTTTAGCCGGCCCGATGAAAACCGCCACCAGGACAGGCCGAAATGGACCGGACCACCCGTTTTGACAGCTCTATCGCACGGGGTAGAGACACTAGTTTCGTTTACATCTATACATCTATCTATTGCAATAAAAAAAAAACGCATGCAATGTGAGGTAGTTCCTATCAGTTTGTGCGGTTTATCACTATATAAAAAATATGATAATATTATTAACTTTTTAAAAAATAAACATAGAAAATATTATTGTATTGTTTACATGATATAATATGTCCTTACCAAAAAAAAAATGATATAATATGTATATACAAAAATTGCATATTAACTAAAACTTTTTTATATCTTATAAAAAGAACTTATGTTTAATACTAATATTATAGTTCTGAATCGCGTGAAATAATATATTTTGACAACTTCTATTTTATATATTTGATTTGGATTGAACTTATTAATTTGGACTATGTAATAGATTGATTGGTTCTAGCTAGTTGATAGATTTAAGTTAAATATTGAGGTTTGGTTTAGTTTGGTTCGGTTTCATGAAATGAAAAATGTAGACCTAACCAAACTGTATGGTTTAGTATAAAAACGATCTATACAATTTTGTCTAAATGTGGTTTTTGGTATAGATTAGTTCGGTTAGCGGTTTTACTTTTAGATTGATTCGGATACGATCACCCCTAATAGTAGAGACCAGTGTTTGAATATTGGTACGCTCACTTATTAAGAGGTGAAATTCTAACCACTAAACTATCTGACAAAAAAAAAATTAAACATTTTATCAACAAAAAAAAAAGAGTAAAATGTCAAATACCCCTGAAATTTCAAAATTTATCAAATACCCTCTTGAAATTTCAAAATAGACAAATGTCCCCTAAAATTATAAAATGTCAATCAAATTGGTCCTCAATCTATTTCGATGATATGGTGAATGGTCTTTAAGTGTATGACACTTCCTAACGGCAGCGCCACATCACATCACACACGGGAGGGGTAATTTTATTTTATTTTTTTGACTAAAAAACTGAAACACGATATCCACTTACTTTAGCGAAAAGTAACACTGAACTGAAAACAAACACAAGTAGAACGAAGGTTTTTCTCTTCCGTCGCCGTTGCCGTCTCTATCTCCGACGAAATGAAACCCCCTTCCTCTCTTTTCCTCAAAACCCATATTCCTTCTTCCATTTCACTCTTCACTATCTCCAAAGGTTAACTCTCTCTCTTTTTCTTCATTTTTGCATAACAATTTCAATTTTTTTTTTTTTGGTACGGCATAACAATTTCAATATGATTGTATATAGTTTGATTATAATTAGGGTTAATGGATAATAATGATAATGCAGGAAAGTTGAATGGCAAATTTCTTCCAAATTTGTGCTTTTGTAAGAGTATTCAAAGTAGTTCATATGAAGTTGCTAAAGGAAGTTATGTTCCCAATTCCAATGTGGAACAAACAAAAGAAAATAATATAATGGTATGTTTTGCTTCATTCTACAACGGTTATCGTAGATATTGTTTCATTTGTGAGATGAGAAATTGATTGAATCAATTTTGGAGATGGAGATGGATTTAATTAATGAAGCACGAACATTGGACACAACACAGACACTGACACGTTGACACGGATAGTTTTTTTGAAAATATGATATAATTCAATGTAATTGGTAAGTGTTGGTATCGTGTTACTGGGACACGGCTAATCCGAGGAGTGTCTGAGCTTCATATCTTAATCTTGAGACTGAAAACTTGGGGCCTGTTTGGATTGGCTTATTTGAGCTTATCTACTGACATAAGTTTTGTGAGACTATTTGGGAGAACTTATGAAAACAACAGCTTACTATAATTTTCTTAAGTTTTTTTTTTCAGCTTATTTTTATAAGTTCTCTAATATAGCTTATGAAAACAGATTGTAGCATATATAAAACAATTTATCTTTATTTTATCTTTTTTTATAAAATTAGCTTATGTAATGTAAGCTGATACGTAAGCGCTTATCATGATAATCGTTTGTGTTATAAGCTGCAAATAAGTTGTTTATCCAAATAGGCCTAGGTCACTCTTTTTTATGCAATAAATATGCTTTTCTTGTTATTTTTATGTTTTTCATTGAGAAATAGTTTTCAAGCAAGACTTTTTTCTATACTGCTAAATTCATGATTGGAATCTGAAGTTATTGATAAGGGGAAAGCATTTCTTTGTTGTTTGTTAGCTATGTGGATTGTTCGGTGGGAACCGAGCTAGGAAACCAGATCAAATGCAGAGTTCATAAACTGCTTTCACCTTATAGGTTCTGTGCTTGGTAGACTGCGTGCCGTGCCATTGATTGGGCAAACATAGAGCTGAAATACTAGGTCAATAGGCCAGTCGGGGAAGGAGGTTCATAGTATGTGTAAGGAATATCTTCCTTTCCCTCGCACTTTTGTACAATTCTTCAATCATTGGATTCAGGAAATAACTTGGGATTTTCAATATTTCTGTTTATGGGCTATCCAAATATGGGTTCAGGGAGGATTTAACCACCTGAACTGCAAGGGGCAGAAAAAGATACGTTATACTGGCCTATACTGGCCTTGTTGACTGATTCTGAGATCATCAGGGTAGACCTAGGGTTCACAAACATGAATAGTTGCAAATAAGATAAACATTAAATGGAAGCTAAGTTATAATCTGAAGAGCTTATATAATATTAACTCCTTGATACCTGTTCTTGCTCTTTCGAAGCTCTGTGCCAATATCATGTTATTTCAACAAGTTTAAGCATCCTATATACTTTGGAGGAATCTTTTAGGAAATTTGGTGAATAATTGAATTATGCAAATACTATGCACAATTAGGACTATAAATTATTTTTACTTTTATTGCATCCTTGCGGAGATTAAATTGCTCTGTTTATCGGGGATATTTTTTATTTGTGTTTGAAAACTGGTTGAATAACTTTAGTATTTTGATATATCTTGTTTAATTTGTTCTAAGGATTGGTCATGTTAGGACAAGACTAACAGAAGCGTAATTGAGAACACTGGAACTAATGGAAATTAGTTTGGTAATGGTTTAATGAAGTAGAGGAAGGTTGAAGAAAACTTTAGAAGAATCAACTTAAATAAACTTACTCTATATGATTAATTGGAAATTTGGTTTTCGATAGAAATAGGTGGCATTGTTTGATCCTTGAAACTGACCTTACCTAATGGGATAAAGTTTTGTTTTGTTTTTGCCTTTTTCTTTTCTTGTTTTAATATATACTGGGGAGTATGGATAAGTAAAGGAGAAATTGTTGTCTGATATGGACATTATATTGAAATAGAACAAGATGGATGAAGCAATACTTACTTGAACACTATGATTCAAAGGTACGTCACCCATGCTCGGTATGGGTATGGGTACGAAATACGGAAAATTTTAAAAAAAAAGGTACGGGTACATTAATTAATATAAAATATAAATAATAAAAAAATGAGTAAATTACTACAGTCATGCTGCTGCATAATTTTCTATTTTAGTCCATTGGCTAAACTATTTTTATCAAAATCGAAAGATAGAATGGAAATGCAATAAAAATTCTCAATATTTTTTCGTTAATTTTGCACCGTCTGCATGCTTTTTCCATATTCAGCACAATGAATCAACTAAAGAAATATGGGTACAGAATGTACGTACTACGTACCCTGCGAGTACCCATAAAGTACCCGGTATGGTTGCTCCACCATTTTAGGAGTACCCATGCTTCAGAGCTTGACAAGAAACAGAGAAGAAGTGTGCTTTTGGACATATTCTTATTGTGAGGATTGTTGTAGCTGATTTATTTTTAAAATGTATGGTCTCTTTGGCCAATCAGTGGACATGATTATTTGATATTTGATTTATCTCATGGATGCTGCATTTTCACTGTTTCTGTTCATACTTCTTTTTAGCACGTTTATATGTATATGTTTGTGATATTGATATTGTTAAATTGAAGTGTCATATTATTGTTAGATTTTGGCTTTAACCTTCACTGCCTCCATGTTTTAATATTTATAATCAATTATCCAATGTCTATTCCCTCTTATGAGTATTTTTATGGTGATATGAAGAAAAGATTTACTAGTGATCCCTTTTTGACATTCAAATTGTAGGAAAAACCATCTAGAACAATTGAATCTATTGGAGCATTTCAAAAGTTGCCCGTAGTCATGCCATCCGTTGACATTCTGGGGTCAGCACTGAGAAAGTCGAGGAGGATTTCTGCAACAAAAGGTACTTGGCTTTTGTTCTTCAATCCTAAATAGATATTCTGTTTGTATCCCAAACCTTATGGCTTACACTAATTTTTAGTTGGCACGAATTGTAGGAATTGTCAATATTGCAAAAAGAGAAAAAAACAAAGGTGCAAAACAACTTGACGCGTTGATGAAAGTATGTCGTTAAAACTTCTGAACTTGTCACGATTCGAGCTATAAAATCTACTTTAACTTCTATAGTCCATTTTATAAAAAAGCATGTTGCAAAAGTTAATGTTAAAGCTCATTTAGGAACTTGCTGTTCCATTGAGGACATATGTGGAAAATTTTCCTAACAAACGACACCTTCATCCTTATGAAAGGTCTCTTATTGAGCTGACGCTTGGAGATGGGTACTATGAAAAGGTATGTCAGGAGAACTGCAGCGCAACGCTGAACTTGTGTTTTAACTTTTGCTAGCATGTTCCTTTAGTTTTGAAGGACATATATGTTTTGCCAATTCATCATTCCCATTTTAGACAGACCACATGAATAGTTGAATAAATATAAACATGTTTTTCAGACTTGTTCTAATTGCGGATTTAAAATTGTTCAACAGGTGCTAGGGAAGGTAGATAGTTTGAGGAAGAGGGTAGTATCTGTTGGAAAGGAACATGCGTCACTTTGTGCCAAGGTTTTATTTAGCAATTTACATTTTGATTTTCACCTGTTATTTTGCTTGATGATTTTGGTGTTTTCATTCTTGAAAATGTTATCTGCATTGATACTTAGGAAGTTTTAGTAGGAAAAACTAGGAATCCCTTTTCTAGGTCTAGATATCAATTGTCATTTGTTTTTGTTGAAGGTATGAATATCTTATCTTCACATTTATATGATTTTATAATGTTTGAATTTTTGAAAGAGATCTTTATATGATTTTTACACTCGTTTCATCCTAATGGCAGGTAGCATTGCCCATGTTAGTCTTTTATTTTTTCTGGAAATAAATTATTTTGGATGCAGAGTTCTGATGTCTCATAAATAGTTATCTTTTTACTAATTTGGTGTTTTTTGTGTCCTTTGCTCTAACTTGTAACCTACCATGTGACAGTCTACGACAAAGAAAGAAGCGGAGGAAAGATTGACTGAGGTGAGGCATATATCTTGGGAATGAATATCTGGTTTCTAATTTCTGTGATTTCACAATATGTTGATGTTGTGCAGGGGATTAAAATAATTGAAGAATGTTTTGGTCAAGAACAGAAAGTTGTTGATGATTTGTTAAATATAGCGAAGGTAATATGCTTTCATACATATGAAATCCTTGTATGTGTGTCTGTCTGTCTTTTGTTTTGTTCATCCATGCATTTTCTGTAATATACAAATCACTATGCTTGGGTGGTCCGTGAATCTTTTTTTTTTTCTTCAATTATTTGCCACTAATCCATATCATCTACCTGATTGCTGATAAATATTCCAGACTCTGAGGGCAATGCCTGTAATTAATTTGGAAACATCAACTCTCTGCCTTGTTGGAGCCCCTAATGTAGGCAAATCTTCTTTGGTCCATGTACTCTCTACTGGCAAGCCTGAGGTATGCCGCTGAGTTTGAATATTTCTTTGTTAAACTCCTTCTTACATTATTGTTGATTTAAATACCTTCCCCAACTAGTCTGATTTCCCCCCCCCCCCCCCCCTTTTTTTTTATAAACTTGGCTTTTATAACCAATTGAATTTGCATTCTGTTACCCTTTTATTCCTCCTCACACATACCCTTTTAATGAATCAATCACTCTTCAGAGTTTTAGGACCAAAATCCATATTGATATTTTTTTTCTTTTACTCGTATGTCTCCACTACAGGAAATATCATACTTCAGATATTTGTGTGTATCAATTGTTCATACCTGTGGATAAGACCGGGAATTTGATTCTATAGCTCTAAGATGTGACCTATGTTTTTTGTTGGGTATTCTTCTACTCATAAAGGTTATAAATATTTTCACACTCCATCCGATAAGTTCTTGGTCATAGGATGTAATCTAACCTTCATGAGAAAGCTTATTACACTCAACTTTACCTTACAGAGAAGAATCTTGAAAAGATAAAGGAAATACATCTTAGGTCATTTAATTTTCCAAATCAATCTGAACCACACCATCTTGAAATTGAACCCTGAGTGAGTGAATCACGGTGTCTCAACCATCTCTTTCTGTTGGTAATTTCGCCTTCATTGCAGTCCGCCCTCAGCTGCCTTATTGCGGCATTTAGGTTGCCTTCATTGCAGCCTCCAACACCTTCATTGTGTTGGGTGTGAAGGGGCAGATTTAGTCCCACATTGATTAGAGATATGGCCTGTGTACTGTGTAGTCTTTATACAGCTTAGGCAACCCTCACCTTACAAGCCGGTTTTGTAAAGATGAGTTAAACCCAATATAAAAAATCTAACACTATCTTCTTTTGAAACCAAGTTAATTGAAGGCAACTTTCCAATGAAATTGAGTTTGAAAATGATTTGTTATGGTGTACACAAACGGGTCAGAATTTGTTACAAAATCTATACCTATACGGGTCTAAGTGTCCAACTCAACTCCTTCAAATATGGTATTAATTTCCAAATTTCTAGCTTTACAGAATTACACTGAAACCCTAACATCTTAAGATGACCCAGACCTCCCAATCACCATAAGAAAATAATTCTTAAATACATCAAGTTCTGAAATTCATCATAATTATCTTCTTTTGTTGATTGTTGTTTTTTCTGACACTAACCTAAGCTAGCTTAAATGCAACAAATCTTTTCCTTTCGGCTTCAACAGATCTACTTAGTTGTAGAATAAATGAATGTTTCCGCTATGCATATAATCTTTTCTCATGCTTTCTTGTTTCCTCTCTACCTAACATTTCAGATTTGTAACTATCCCTTCACAACAAGAGGAATTCTTATGGGTCATATTATTTTTAACTATCAGAAGTTTCAGGTTAATAATATAATCTTTGACTTATTTGCTTTTTTTGCATAATTTCTCTTCCAATTACACATCCCATATTTATAATTGCATACCTGATATGATTGTAGGTAACAGATACCCCAGGCCTACTGAAGAGACATGATGGTAACATTTCATTTTTTATTTATTTTCAATTTTGTAGTAGTATTTGTTCCTCTTGTTTGGTGAACCTTTCTATATATACAAGGTTTTCTTAGTAGAAATGTTTTTTACTCTATTCTTGGTTTTAGGATTTAATTTTCCTGATAGGGGTATAGTAGAGAGCAGGGTGGAGAATGATGTCCAATTTCATCTTATCTTAGTTCCTTAAGCTCCTCCTAAGCATTAGGAGGGCTACTTAATTGTTGTTAACCCTTAGGATTCTAAGCTGGTGCCTTCAAAGATGACTAGAAGGTTCGATGATTGTGTGTATCATTAACTATCTCTTATCTAGGCATGTTATTTACTAATGATCTTTATTTATTTCTCGATTAAGGATTATAGTTGCCGTGTCATATGGTTAGTTTTTGGAACACTTTCTGATACAACAGTGTTTCAATTTTCATCCACTTTTCTTTGGGTTATCTTATTCTGTTGTGGTGTTTTGAAACAAAAAGACCCATGGATCATCTTAGACAACCGTAAAAGCTAAGCTCAAACGGTGAGGAAATAACTGTTTGCAATGAAGGCCACTGATTTCAAAAGGGGTTGTTTTTCGGTAGTTTTAAGTCGAATGTAGGAGTAGGGTCTGAATGATGATTTCATTGAACAATCAAGTACTCTAAGTATAGAGGTCCTATTACTAGTCTACGGAAAAAAATATTCACCTGCTATAACCAATATTCCCTTGATTTAGGGGATTCTCACCAATATACGTAGTTACGGATTACAAACTAATAAATTATTGTGGGTTGTAGGTGGATCTTAGTTCTACTGTTCTTCATAATCATTTCTAATAAATTATAACTGATTTCTTGGTTGTAGAGTGTAGGTTTAACATAACCATTTTACCCTATATAAAAATATTTATTTGTGTTTTGTATTTGTAGATGATAGAAATAATTTGGAAAAGTTGACACTTGCCGTCCTTTCACATCTACCTACAGCAGTTTTGTATGTTCACGACCTTTCAGGGGAATGTGGGACCTCACCTTCTGATCAGGTTTGCTTCTACGAAAATTGAATTCTTAAAATATGCAAAAATCTCTTTGTTTTTTGACAGTGTGAAATTGATCTTTTTGTTTTTTTAAACGTGAAATGGTTATCTCCTTTATTATTTTCACATTTATACTTCAAGACATGATTTCCTTTGAGCTATTAAACTATTCTTCACAGACTAAAGCAAAATTGTGTTAAACAGCACATACACCTCTAGGATTAGGCGCATTTGGTGTCCGACACGTGTCAAACAACTTAAACAAGTGTTGCAAAATGACATTAAATTTTTCCTTTTCTTCCCTTTTCTTCGACACACTTTTTTTTTCTATAGTAGATGAATAAACAAAGGTCAAATATTATCGTATCTGGTGATATTTGCAACTTAAGATGTTTCTTTGATGCTGGTTGCTTATGCAGTTTTCAATATACAAAGAAATCAGAGAAAAGTTTCCTGGACATTTATGGCTTGATGTTGTCTCCAAAGCTGATCTGTTGAAGTCGTCTCCTGTGATATATGCAACAGAAGATCGTGATCTCACACAACACGAGCTAGAGAAGTACCGTAAATCAGGTCCTGATGGAGCTATTAATGTGTCTGTGACAACACAGGAAGGAATACATGAGGTGAGAAAATTCTACTAAAATTTTTCAGTGTCATTCGTTATGTATGAAGAAAGTGGTTATTTGAAGCTTAAGAGATGTCCAATAAAATAAAGTAGAGGAATCCCATAGTAAACACCAATTGACGTGATAGATTCATAATCACATGAATAGTATTCATAATATCATAGTAATATTTGGCAGGATAACAGTTTTAATCTTTTAAGTTCATCTATATTAATTTAGGTCTTCATTTCGACTTCCTAATAATGAAAATCCTTATTAACATTTTCTTCCTTCTGATACTATGATAGATTTTCTGAAAGTTTGTAGTATCATGAAGGAAATGTTACCTCACCTGTAATGGCATAGCCATATTAAGATTCTTCAAGGTCGTCACGATTGTTTTGTATACGTTGCATCCTTTTGAGGGTATGGAAGTTATATTGAGATGTGCGATAATGGGGTGTAGAGCTTCATGTAGAAGCATATTTTTGAGTCATTTTCTTTGCAATCTCTATTGAAATGCTGGAAGGCATTACTTGATGTCCTAAATATATTGGGTGGCCTTAATTTTTTCTGCTGATTGATTTTTTGGTGGAGTATAGCCAAAATTGATTAACTAATTTGGTTATTCTTTTTATTGTCTAGTTGAAGCAAAGAGTACATGAGCTGCTTAATTCGCAGATGACCAAGATCAAAGATATCAGCAACAATGAAGAGAAGTGAAAGTTCATTTTTACTGGTAAAAAGTAGTGATAGTTGCCACTCTAAGGTTATATCAAGCTTATGAAGAAATTTTCTGGTCAATTTTGAAGCCGAAATCTTCAGTTGTAAAATAAGTTAAACAAGCTCTCTATGGCCAGCCTCCAAACAAGAAAACTAACAAAAGTGATTTCAGGCTCCAGTATTGCCAACAAGGAATTAGGCATTGTAGAGTAGGTAAATTGAGGGGTGACAATCTGAATCTTATAGAAAGTTGATTGGTTAAGAAAAGTGATATTGGGGGGATTTTATTTGTTTCAACCATACTGTGGTGATCAAGAAAAATGCTTGTTTCTTGCTTACCTTTCAAGTCCATCTGTTACTTGGCATTTAAGTTATTTTTGTTAGTTGTAACTTTGATGTATTTATTTTCGAATGGCAAAATATATTATATACGAAAAGGCAAAAAGTACAAGGAGTACAAGAAGCGACCGGAAAACACAATAGAATGAAAAAAACCACTAGCAGAACAAACCACCTACTAGGAAAAATCTCTAAACCAACCAGAGCAAGAGAAAATAAGAAGTAATCTCAACCAAATGAATTCAGCACAATTGAATGTCACACCAGAGTACAACAAAACCCCCTAAAACAACAAAAGTTTTGCTTTTTAGGCTCTCACATTGATCTCAAAAGCTCAAAAATCCAATTTTGCTTGTCATAGTGTTTTGGAAGATAGCTTTCGAATACAGTAGATTCAGGAAAGATACATATCGGTACACAAACACTAGTTACTCAAACACAAAACTACTTGCAAACACTAATTAAATTTTTAAACACAAAATTATCCATAAACATCTCCAAATTATATTTTCAAAATCGCAAAATTCATGTATTTCAAAAGTTATCTTCCAAAATTATTTTAGATTCTCATTCTAAATTATTTCTTAATTTATCTTCCAGAACATATTGCGTTCAAAAGTTATCTTTCGAAACACTTTGAGGGTAAAAGTCAGATTTTTGGAGAGACTTGGGAGCAGAGTGGAGGACCTAAAGAGAAAAATGCAAACAACAAATAGACTAGAAAAACGATAATTATTTACTAGGGTTAAATATATTTTTAATTTTTATAAATATTTGAACTTTCTACTTTTAGTCCCTCTAAACTTTTTTGTCACATTTTTGTCTCTATAAAATTATTATGCGTAGTTTTAGTCCCTAATGTTAAATCAATGTGTATTTTTGAATGATATTTTTGTAGACATGTTTAAAACATTGTAAAAAGATCATCGGACAAAAATAATTTAAAAATTCAATTTCTAAATCGAGATTTCTGTTAGTTTTATCTTTAACTTTTAAAATTTGAAAAGTCCATATTTATTATTTTCATTTTAAAAAATTCTAAATTTTTGTTAAGAAATTTTTTATAGTATTCTAAACATGTATGAATTTTTTTTTTAAAAAGTTTAATGATGATTAAACAATTTTCAAAATTTTGATAAATTGCATGGATAAAAATTTTGTAGGGACTAAAACATGTTATTTTTTTATAGAGGCTAAAAACAAAATTTTATAACTTTATAGAGACCAAAAACATATTTAACCATAATTATAAGAAATCTAACTGATCATATAAATACTATAGGGTGGCTCATGCTTGAGTATCCATTTTCCAATGACAAACTACATCTCATCATATCTGTTAGACTACACAACTAATCACTTAGAAGGGGGTTGAATAAGTGATTCAATATACAATTAATGTTTTTACAATTAATGATTTTTGGAGGTGCCTTTAGCTATATGTGAATGTATTTTTATAACCATGTTAGGTATTTCTAGCTTTAGTTGAAGTTTTAGTGAGGTAGTTTTTTTTTTTTGTTTCCTGTGTTATGGTCAGATTTGTATTTTATCTAGTTCTTTTAATATGCTTTTATGCGATGGCCTTTGTATACTGGTTTGACTAGCCGGTCTGTGTGCTCAAGGTTGCTTGGTTCTGGTGATGGTTTTTTTGGTCTGTCGACTTTCTTCTTAGTATTTTTAGTATCATGTTTCGGCTGTTTCTGTTTTGGTGCAGGCTGGTTGCAAGTTTGGAGTTCAATTTCTGATTGGGTGTATCTAATTGGTTAAATTTGTTAATGCACCAGTTCCCCTCCGAGTTTTAATAATTGTCAAAACACATGGAAATAGAGTAGAATATGTTTATGCAACAATTGAAATTGACTTGACAGCAAAAACACTTTTTGAAACTTTGAAAAATCAAATTTTAGGTGTTTTGTATCGATACATACATACTTGTATCGATACAAATGTCCTGAAACTTGTTCAGGTTGATTACTACGCATTTGTATCGATACATAACAGTTTTGTATCGATACAAATTGTTCTCATTGGAGTCCAGAAGAGTCTCTGTGTTTCGAAACACACTTTTATGTTTCGAAACACATGAAGACTCTCTTGAAACCAGAGAGAATATTTTGTTTCGAAACATACTTGTGTGTTTCGAAACATATCAGTCAATTTCTGTTTTTCTGATATATGTATCGATATATACACGTGTTTGTATCGATACAAGAACACAAATCTTCCTGTTGTCAATTGCTTGTATCGATACACACTGATGCATGTATCGAAACAAGTCTGTTAGATTGTGCCTAAATTTGCTCAATTCTATTTTCATTATAAATAGCTTTATGTGTTATTGTTGTAAGTGGTGAGAAACCAGTATTGAAGAATTCTTTGATCAAGATTGTTGAGAGTTTTGCATCAAAGAGCATTCAAGAGCAATCATCATCTTCCTTCTTATCTCTATCAAATTGAAGATTGAATATGGGTTCAATTAGAGTTTCTTAGAAGATCTTGAAGGATAACGTTCGGGGAAAATTTGTGGTGAATCAGAATTTGTCATCCGAGTTGATTGGGTCTTGAAGGTAGTGTTTCTCATCCGAATTCAAGTGTTGCTTGAATGTTACAATTCGATTTGGCGAGGGAATTCTTCGAACGATCATCACGGGTTCTTGGTTGAAGATAGCGTGAAGGATTGATCGTTGGGAACGATAATTGAAGACGAGATCGAATTGGGGTTTGCGCAATTACAAGACGGAGCTATGTTGAAGATGGTGAAGATCGTGTAATCGAGTCTGTATCTTGCATATTGTATCGTTTGTAATTTGTGCATTGTTAAAGAGATTTTCCGAAGTAAAGTCTCAACTTATCCTTTTGATAAGTTGGGGGAAGACGTACCTGCCCACTGCGAGGACGACGCGAAAGCTGGGAACTCCCTGATCACTCCCTTGCGTATCTCTCTATCTCTTATCTCTTTACATTTTATTTTGTTATTTACTCGCATACATAATTTCGTCATACACGCCACGTGTTCGACGAAATTATTGTGTGATCACTTTGTTTGCTATATGAATTTACAATTCCGCGATTTGTGTGTGAGACAATTTTTAATAGAAAAACTTTATTTGAAAATTGCTTGACTTGTTAATTTGGATTGCATTCCTTGTATCACCTTCATTCCATATCGGCTTTTACTACCTTTCCTTTGGTCGAGGTGCAATAGACTACCGATCTAGGTAGCTTCCGCGCTTACTCGATTGATTTACGAAAAACCGTAGTTGTTTGTTTGGAACGCTTCAGTTCGCCACATTTGAGCATAGCCTTGTAGTCTAACACAATTATGGTGCAAGCAACTCTGTCACTATGCTATTTTGTTCTTAAGTTTCCTAGTATATGTTGTGGTGTACATTAGTATGTTCATTTGTATTTTTGCTCTTGAACACATGATGCATTATATTACCTCAATCTCACCTATATATCACCTCAAAGGCACTTGCCTATAATTTTATGAATGTTATTTGCAGAAGTACTTTTATGTTTATTGGTTAACTAGATCGGTGTATTTGTACTCAATAGTTTTATATTGGATGAGTATTTTTTATTATCTATCAAGTACATGATAATTTTTAATGTTATTATATTATTTAAATTTCAAAGTAAGCTACAAGTACCAATTGGTAAAAAAAAAAAGCTTCAAGCTATTGAAAAAAAAACACATTTATAATAGCGTTTTTTCAATAATTGCTATAGAAAGGGCTAAGAAAGCGCTTTAACTGTAGGCTTTTAATAAATTTCAATAATAGCGCTATATGTTGTGGTCCCCATTGTTGCATGGATTTTGGGATTCCCACCACTACAGTGATCTTTCATTTCTAAAGAGGGGAAAGTTTCAAAAACCTTTTAAAAAGAAATTCTATGTTCGGGGGTTAGTTACACCTAGGGAAGGTATTAGCATCCTAAGCGCCTATATTATCCTATAGTAACTTCTAAGTTATTGTTTTTTTTACTTATTTTTATATGTGAAGAAATGGGAGAGAAGTGGTAAAAAATGGAGGGAGAAATAGTATAGAAAGAATTTTGTGTGTGCAAGTGGAGAGTTTAGATGAGAAGAGAAGGCTATGACAAAATTTTAAAGTGTTTTGAAAAAGTAAACCTAAATATAAACGTGCGACTAATTTGGTTTTAGACTAGAGAAATTTTATTTATGAGAGAATAGATGTTGTTTATTGTTTTCTATTTTTTTTCTAAAGAATTATTAATCGTATCCCTTTGGAAATGAAAGTAGTTCGCGTTTGTTTGTTTTTTAGCGTTTTGACGGAAAGCGATAAAAATAAAATGCATGCAATGCAATTTGTACATCCTCTTTGGGGTTACATTTTTCACCTAAATAATACATTCTAAGTTTTTGCGAAAATTTAAATATGAATGAATGCAACATTTGAATGCAAAACAATTACAAATAAAAAATAGACGGGGCAAAAAAAAAGTAAAAAAAAAATACTAAACTTATTTAAACTATACTATACTATTTTTAGCTTAAACTCTTAGTCCGTCTCCATTAAGCATAGGTTTTAGTTTAAGTCTCGAGATCCATAATCAAATAGAACAAACAATATATAGCAATAATGAAATGAAATATAAATGACTAGAAAATAAAGAATATAAACTAACTATATGCCATAAAATAAATAAACTAATTACTATAAAAATGAAATAGATAAATAAAAGACAAGGACTAAATAAAAGAGAAGAAAAAAAACAAGAAAAAGAAAAAAACTGCATAATGAAAAAAAAAGTAACGCAAGAAATAAATAAAAAGAGACAGGGGGTGTATTTAGTAAAAAGGATGTGCTGAAAGGAAATAAAAAAAACAGAAAGAAAGAAACAACCCAAAAAAATGCAGGCCCAACCCATTAAAAGCTGGATCGGACCGATCCAACTAATTCAACCCATGGGTTGAACCGGATCAAGGTTCCAGATCCAGCACTCCTTCATGCGCGTGCGCTCACTATGGGAAAGCATCAACACTATCTGATCAAATCAAGATCATATCAGACAGCCCTGATTGAAAAGAACAATAAACACACCAGATTCAAGGAAACGCATCAGACGGTCGTGATTATTCAGACCAGAAAAACAGAACATATTATAAACCTTCTCATACCTGCGGGCGAGTCACCAACTCAGTGACTCGGTGGTGACTCGTCCGCCATGGACGAGTTGAGAAAGCTCCCATTCGGAACCAAAACACGCGTATGGATACTTGTTTTTGATTGTTTTCTCGCGTAGATTCCGAATCCGGGCTTAGTTTTCAAAAAAGAGTTTTCAAAAAAAAAAAACGAGCAATCAAAGTTTAGATCTAAAAAATCATTAACGGTTTGTACGCAAACTTGACGAAAACTAATATGTGCATTAGTTTCATATGTTGTTTGCGAGTTCAATGAGCCAAGAATCGTCCAAAACGGAGTTGCAAATAGTGAGAAATCATCACCTCAAGTTCTGGTGAATTCTGTGTATTTGCTTGTGTTTCTGTCTTTGTTTTAGTGTTGTAAGATGGTTAGGAATCGAAAGAGTTGATTAGAGTAGAGTTTGATTGAGATTTGTGAGTTTATGAAGATTTTTGGATTTTGATGAAGATGATGAAATTGTGAAAGGAGCTGGATATGTTGTTGTTGTTGGTTCACTGACGTGAACAATTTTTTTTTCTTTATTATTTTTTGTTTTGGTGGAGAGGATGAGAGAAATAGAAAGAATTTTTTGGAAATTGTGTGAATGAATGTGTGTATGTGTGAGTGTGATGTTTGTTATATAGAGAAAAATTAGAGTAAGGGGTAAAAAGGAATTAGTAAGATAGAGATAGGATAATTGTGTAAAAATGATAAAAGGAGTAATTTTGATTAAAAAGAAAATGGAAAATGTGATAATGATGAGAATAGGGTGAGATAGAGCAATTTAATTGGTCTATGTTGGAAAGATGCTTTGAGATAGAAAAAGATAAGATCAATGAGTCATAGAGATAGAGCAATTTGTGCTCTACTATTTTCTCTTCTTGGCATATTTTTAAATAAAATGTAAATGGTAATAAAATAAAATAAAATGTGTAGAAATGAAATAAAAAGAAATTTTTCATATTTTTTTGAAATTTATGGAAATGAAATACAAAATGAACATAAAAAAAATAAAAACGCTAATTTGATATTTTTAAACTTTTACGCTAATTAAAAAAAAATTAACATCATGAGCCAAAAAAAAACTATTTTTTGATATTTTTAGAATAAAGCGTAAAATAAAAATCAAAAACTATTTTTTATATTATTTTGACTTTTTTTGGAAAATATGAGAAAAATAAGAAAATATGCAAAACAAATGCAATTAAGTCATGTATAATGAAAAAGTAAATATTTTTATATTTTTTATGAATGTAATGTGAATTGAATTTGTAGGCCCAAAATTGGGGTACAACAGCTGCCCCTATTTAAGTTTCTTCAACCGGAGAGATGAAAATTAAATTTTTGTCTAGACGGAGTTGAAGAGACTTAAATATAAAACGTGCACCATTTTTTGACCTAAAATCTTCAATAATGCTTATGATGCAAATGTGGTTGCAAAATGTTGATGACCTTTTCTTTTGAATTTTGTATGAATATTATAAAAAGACAGACAAAGGAAAGAACGCAATTGAGACTCCACAAGGGAAGAACAAAACATGGCCCGACTAGGAAAAGAAAGCAACAATTGTATCCCGAGTCCATCGAGAGAAAGCAAACTCCACTGGGGAACACAGTAAAACGCTTGGGAAAGATGTTGTCAGCTATCGTCCGACCGACAGCAAGAATGTTGTACACCGACACACAACATTTTCAAATCATCAACTATCGCCTGATCGACAGTAAGGACGTTGTATACTAACACACAACATTTATATATCAGCAACTATCGACTGACCGACAGCAAGAATGTTGTACACTGACATACAACATTTGAAATCATCAACTATCGCCTGACCGACAGTAAAGACGTTGAATACTAACACACAAGATTTATATATCAGCAACTATCGACTGACCGACAGCAGGAATGTTGTACACTGACATACAACATTTGAAAATTAGCAAACTATCGACTGACCGACAACAATGTGAAAAGAGGTAACATGAATATGTATGACATCATCTACTATCGACCAAAGATAGTTTAAAGGACAATGTGAACAGAAGATACATCATCTATTACCACACAAATGGTAACTTAAAGGACAATGATCAGATATTACCAACTATCGTCTGACCGACAGCTTAAAGGGCAATATGAAAATGTATGACATTATCTACTATTGAACAAAGATAGCTTAAAGGATAACATGCAAAGAAGATACATTATCTACTGCCATACAAATGACAGCTTAAAGGATAATGATCAAATATTATCGACTACCATATAAATGATAGCTTAAAGGGAGGCAATATAAAAGACATGACATCATCATCTACTATCACACAAATGGTAGCTTAAAGGACAATGATCAGATGATACATTATCTACTGCCATACAAATGACAGCTTAAAGGACAATGATCAAATATTACCGACTACCATTCAGATGATAGCTTAAAGGAAGGTAATATGAAAAGGTACCACATTATGTACTATCGAAAAAAAATAGCTTAAAGGATAATGGAAAGATGATACATTATCTACTACCACACAACAGGCAGCTTAAAGGACAATGATCAAATATTACCGACTATCGTCTGACCGACAGCTTAAAGGGTAATTAAATATGTAACATTATCTACTATCGAGCAATGATAGATTAAAGGATAATGACTCTACTGGGTACTTCAAAAGTGACTCGAGTAGACTGATTTGTAAAAGTGTATGTATTTGTAGAGAGAAAAGATTTGTATGATCTTTTGTGTAATTTTTCTTGATAAGATTTATTGGGGAAAAAATCACCTGAGAAATTGTAAATGTATCTGGTGTAACACAAGCTTCTTGTATGGATAACTTGTCACTTGTTTGTTTTTGAATTGATGTTCCATCCGAGAATAAACCAGAGGGGAACTGTGTAGCAAGACTATGTATCCAATTGAAGAATAAATTCAACTGGAAATTTTCCTTTTGTTGTAGGAAAAACTGAAACAACCATCTTCCATCAGAGAGAAGTCTAGTGGGAAATTTTGAAGCAAGAGGTGTACACTTATCTGCCTACGCTGACACTCTAATGGAAAAGAATGATACGCCCATCCCGACTCTATTTGTAGACACAGACAAGACAAGTGAACAATATTTTGTAAATGATGTAGCAATGTATGAATGCTCTAAATGTTTATGGCACATGTAAATGCTATGTATGTATGTATGTATGTATGTATGTATGTATGTATGTATGTATGTATGTATGTATGTATGTATGTATGAACATCGATTGTTAGACAGACTAAGTGACCAAACCGGAGACACAAGCGAACACCGCATAATTATTCAAAGTATCTCAACAAGGTGCATATGTTGTTGTAGATGAAGCAAGAGAACTCTTTAGGGAAGGAACAACTTCTCTGGGGAAATGACCGTTTTAACCAAAACGATCTATATTCAGACTTGATGGTACTCAAGACAAAATTGTCAACCTTTATTGGGGATGTACCCTTTTTTGAGATAACAGTCAACATTCCTTTTAGAGAAACCATGTTTGTTGTTGATGAAATAACTTGAGAAAATGGGGACTACTTGCCCCTTTCTTTTGACCCTTTGCTTCAGTCTGATAAGACTTTGAAAACAATCGCTCGGAGAGCGTGACTGGGTGACATTTTAAAATTAGCGTACTGCAGTCATTATGCCTCTTTTTGTTTATATTTTTTTTATTGAAAGTCCCTAACTTTTACCTAAACCGCTCTTTTCGAGTTTTTCAGTTCACCGGGAGTATACCCTTTTTTTTTTGCCTAGGCCTCTCTTTCGGTTTTCGACTTAACGAGCTCTCTTTTTTCTTTTTTCTTTTTTAATTTGTATTCGTTTTTGTAGGCATTGTATAATTTGACTGCAGCAGTGTGCACTGAGAGTAGGAACTCTTCATCATTCATGGTGATAACGACCAAGATCCTGCCGTTATTTCTCAATGTGTAATTTTTCAGGAAGATATGCCCCAAGTGCTTGAAACCTTGAAGGGTATGCCCCTAGCCAACTGATGTTTACAGTGTAACAAACTTTGAACCATTTTCAACCTTTGATTAGCAAAATATTCCACTTGTTTGCCACTGATTGGGAGTGTTTCAAGTCAGCTTTGCCCTTGATCAGACCATAGCTTCAAATTTCTTTGATGTCAAGTATAAGTTTGCAAGTAAAATTATTTTTTTTGAAAAATATTTTTGATAGAATGCACATGTGAGTTTTGAAATTGAATATATATTTTTTGTATATATATTTTTTTTAATGGAAACACATATGATATGTACAAAAGATAATTTGTAATTACTCAACAAACAGGAGGAGTCAGTTTAACAATAAAATTGCTGAATATTCTGTCACAGTGAACCTTGTTTCAATTAGGTCTTTTGTATGTTATAATGTGACAAAAATTAATGTAAATCAAGCAAAAAATGATATACATTTGTGTTATCAGGTTCCCCCATAATTGAAGCTTTGCTTGTCCTTAGACATAAAGAATGGTAACTTTTTTTAGCACAAGTTTGAAACAAGACACGACAACTCTAATCATACGTGGTTGCCGACTAGGTATAAAAATCAAGTAATTGACATCAAAATCAAGAGTAATGTAGTAACACAAAACCACACTTTGCAGTCAAAGACTTCCATCATATGAAGACAAATCTGAAGTATTTTATTGTAACTCTAACTTTTGTTTAAGTTTTATCCACCCTTTTCATTCAAGTGCAATTACATTAAGCCCGTTATCTTGAACACATTCATGATAGAAAATCTGTTAGTGATTATGATCATATATCGAGGGGTGCTGATAACATAAATTCAATAAAACCCCTTTTTCTCTTCCAAATGCAGTTGTGGGGGATCAGATCGTAACCCGCCTTACCAAGTTCAGAATCAGACTCCTCTGAACCAACCACTACTGGGTTCATTCACTATGGTGTTCTTTGTATGTTCAACAACTGTTGGATTAAACGACTGAGTGAGGGTCGTCTAACTTAATAAGTGAATTCCCATTTATAAAATCAACCAAAGTATATAAATTTTCTTTTTTCGATCATTCACTTATGTTCATTGATTTCCCACTTAGTTTGTGCCCAAAATGGTGCCGACTGCTAAGATAAACTAATAAGGGTTACTTTAAAAATTAAATTCAGGACTTTGTCAAAATTAGTACTCAAATTAAAGTGCAAAAACAACATATATACTCTTAAAGTGTCATGTCAAGTGTCAAACCAAAATTTTTTTTTGTCTTAAAAAAGATATATTTCAAGAAACTGGGAGAATCAGATAACAGTGAAAACATATGCAAAAGTGGCTCAACTTAGCATGAACTGTTTTTTGTTTTGTTTGTTGTTTTTTTTTGTATGAAACAGTGAAAGGAAGTGAACAAAGCCTTACATCATCAACCATGTTCTTTTTCCATTGAAAGCATATATCAGCGAAAATCAGTTATTTGTTTTCATCATCCTCGCTCCATGTTTGTAAGTAATAAAGCAAGAAAATAGTGAATATGAATAGATTAATTTCAAAAACATGCATGTTTATTGTATTAAAAGTATTTGATAAAAGACATAATGTTAAAAACAAACAAACACATGACAAGAAAGAAATAAAAGTCTAGCGATCATAGGGATGAGCTTCCTTGTATCACTGATTTCAACTAGACAAAAAAGTAGCAAAGGCAATATCAACAACAGCAACCCAATTGCAACAGAACATTCCATGTATCACAGGGCCGGGCCTATATCCCTGAAAGAAATTTTGTCAGTTTCGATCAACTTCATGACTTCAGCTTTCAAAGAAAAACAATGTTCGATATCATGGCCAGGTGCCCCTTGATAGAAAGGACATGATCGATCAGACTTATACCACCTTGGTAATATTGCAGGTATCTTAGGAGGTGCTTTAGTTTGAACCAAATTCCTCTCAAGCAAAGTAGGAAGCAAATCTGCGTACAACATAGGAATCGATTCAAATAGAGGTGCCATCTTTTGAACAGAATTAGTAGCAGGAGTTATAGCAGCAACATGTTGTTGTTTGTTCTTCTTTGGCTTCTCATGAGCCACCATACTCAGCTCTTGTTCTTTCTTTTTCTCAAAGTCTGACCCAAACTCTCTTGCATTTCTAAAAGAAGCAGTCTCTCTTGTTAATCTTCCTTCTCAGAGACCTTCCTCAATGCGCACACCTATGTCTACCATGTCAGTGAAATCACGGGACGCACTGGCGACCATTTTATCATAGTAGAAAGTATCAAGAGTTTTCAAGAAAATTTTAACCATTTCCTTTTCCTCTAGAGGTGGACTGATCTGAGCAGCAACCTCCCTCCATCTCTGAGCATATTCTCTGAAAGTTTCCTTGTCTTTTTGAGCCATGGCTCGAAGCTGATCTCTATTTGCTGCTACATCAGCATTGTACTTGTACTGGCAAACGAAAGTCTCACACAGGTCACTGAAAGTTTTGATGTTGGTACTAACCAAACCCATGTACCATTTTAAAGCAGCACCAGTCAAACTATCTTGGAAGCAATGAATCAACAACTGATCATCTTTTTTCAAAGCACACATATTTCTAGCATACATCACAAGATGAATTTGAGGACAAGAGTTCCCCTTATACTTTTTAAACTCGGATACTTTGAACTTAGGCGGAATCTTGACATTTGGCACTAGGCAAAGCTCATGAGTACTCTTCCCAAATAATTCTTTCCCTTATGTCACGCTGCATTTCATCGAATTGATCTTGCAACAGTCAAAGATTCGACCAAAGATGTTAACAGGGCCAAATTAGTCTGTAGAGTAGCAACTTGTTCACGGAGCCGAAAATTCTCTTGTTCAATTGCTTCCATAACTTTTCTCTTGATTAACACGAGTGTTGTACTTGCAAGTTGGCTTGAGACAAGCGCGTCGGACCACTGAGAGAAAGACATGAAGCTTAGACTTTTTGGAGAAGATAATGAATGCAAAAAATGATGCATGATAAAGAAAGTTTATTTTGACTTTGATTTTCTTTGGTTTTCAAAGGACCTTAGTATATCAATCATAACGGACCTTATTTTTTGTTTGTGAATGATTAAAAGAATTTTTTCAAAGCAATCTCTTTTTCTTCAAGGTACATGATGATTGTAAAGAAATTCCTCTAGGTCTTTTGAAAACCAATTGAAAGAGATTTTCATGGATGCATGGATAAATGAGATGTAATGATGCACCAAGCACAAAAATAAGCAAACATGGTTGGTTGGGATAGCACAAGGTTGAAGTCAAAAGGTGAACCTCCCACAATGTATGAACTATTGGTTTTCTTCTTTTTGTAACACTAGTTCTAAGAAATTCCCAAGGTCATCAACTTTTTTATTGAATACCATGTGCTCATAACTACACATGGCCCAATGAAATATCCAAAGAAAAAGCCTCGTTTGGGCGTAGCATCGCGGAACAACCAAAGCCAAAACTACTCGTGACTTTAGCCATCGCGCTACATCCTAAAAGTCAAGATGGGTTAAATGTATCCAAAAAGGTCCTTGAGCTTCTCGGGATCCACAAAAGATGGCGTCGCCAACACAACTACTTGCGCCGACTATTCCACCTCTCATAAATAACCCTCCACCCAAGCGTAGCCATATCACTTGCGTTTATGGACAAACTACTCTATACATAACCGCTATGATTTCACCACAATTCCTATCCTATTTTGTTCACTCAAGCAGGAGTATTGTGCTTGTCTCACCTCTCATGAAACCCATGACAAAATAAGTAAATCAGTTAAGCACTTAGGAAAGCAATAAACTAGATCGGTTCAACCCTCTTGGGATTCTCACCACTACAGTGATCTTTCATTTCCAAAGAGGGGAAAGAATAAAAAACCTTTTAAAAAGAAATTCTATGTTCGGGGGTTAGTTACACCTAGGGAAGGTATTAGCATCCTAAGCGCCTATAGTATCCTATAGTAACCTCTAAGTTATTGCTTTTTTTTACTTATTTTTATATGTGAAGAAATGGGAGAGAAGTGGTAAGAAATGGAGGGAGAAATAATATAGAAAGAATTTTGTGTGTGCAAGTGGAGAGTTTAGATGAGAAGAGAAGGCTATGACAAAATTTTAAAGTGTTTTGAAAAAGTAAACCTAAATCTAAACGTGCAACTAATTTGGTTTTGTACTAGAGAAATTTTATTTATGAGAGAGAAGATGTTGTTTATTGTTTTCTATTTTTTTCTAAAGAATTACTAATTGTACCCCTTTGGAAATGAAAGTTCACGTTTGTTTGTTTTTTAGCGTTTTGACGGAAAACGATAAAAATAAAATGCATGCAATGCAATTTCTACATCCTCTTTGGGGTTACATTTTTCACCTAAATACATTCTAAAATTTTGCAAAAATTTAAACATGAATGAATGCATCATTTGAATGCAAAACAATTACAAATAAGAAACAGACGGAGCAAAAAAAAAGTAAAAAAAAAATACTAAACTTATTCTAAACTATACTAACTATACTATACTATTTTTAGCCTAATCTCTTGGTCCGTCTCCATTAAACATAGGTTTTAGTTTAAGTCTCGAGATCCATAATCAAATAGAACAAACAATATATAGCAATAATGAAATGAAATATAAATGACTAGAAAATAAAGAATATAAACTAACTATATGCCATAAAATAAATAAACTAATTACTATAAAAATGAAATAGATAAATAAAAGACAAGGGCTAAATAAAAGAGAAGAAAAAAAAGAAGAAAAGGAAAAAAACTGCATAATGAAAAAAAAAGTAACGCAAGAAATAAATAAAAAGAGGCAGGGGGTGTATTTAGTAAAAAGGATGTGCTGAAAGGAAATAAAAAAAACAGAAAGAAAGAAGCAACCCAAAAAACGCAGGCCCAGCCCATTAAAAGCTGGATCAGATCGATCCAACTAGTTCAACCCATGGGTTGAACCGGATCAAGGTTCCAGATCCAGCACTCCTTCACGCGAGTGCGCTCACTATGGGAAAGCATCAACACTGTCTGATCAAATCAAAATCATATCAGACAGCCTTGATTTAAAAGAACAATAAACACACCAGATTCAAGGAAACGCATCAGACAGTAGTGATTATTCAGACCAGAAAAACAGAACATATTATAAACCTTCTCCTACCTGCGGGCGAGTCACCAACTCAGTGACTCAGTGGTGACTCGTCCGCCATGGACGAGTTGAGAAAGCTCCCATTCGGAACCAAAACACGCGTATGGATACTTGTTTTTTTATTGTTTTCTCGCGTAGATTCTGAATCCGGGCTTAGTTTTCACAAAAGAGTTTTCAAAAAAAAAAAACGAGCAATCAAGGTTTAGATCTAAAAAATCATTAACAGTTTGTACGCAAACTTGACGAAAAATAATATGTGCATTAGTTTCGTATGTTGTTTGCGAGTTCAATGAGCCAAGAATCGTCCAAAACGGAGTTGTAAATAGTGAGAAATCATCACCTCAAGTTCAGGTGCATTTTGTGTTCGGACGCGCGTGAACTGTGTATTTGCTTGCGTTTTTGTCTTTGTTTCAGTGTTGTATGATGGTTAGGAATCGAAAGAGTTGATTAGAGTAGAGTTTGATTGAGATTTGTGAGTTTATGAAGATTTTTGGATTTTGATGAAGATGATGAAATTGTGAAGGAGATGGATATGTTGTTGTTGTTGGTTCACTGACGTGAACAAATTTTTTTACTTTTTTATTTTTTTTGTTTTTTTGTTTTGATGGAGAGGATGAGAGAAATAGAAAGAATTTTTGGGAAATTGTGTGTATGTGTGAGTGTGATGTTTGTTATATAGGGAAAAATTAGGGTAAGGGGTAAAAAGGAATTAGTAAGATAGAGATAGGATAATTGTGTAAAAATGATAAAAGGAGTAATTTTGATTAAAAAGAAAATGGAAAATGTGATAATGATGAAAATAGGGTGAGGTGGAGCAATTTAATTGGTCTATGTTGGAAAGATGCTTTGAGGTGGAATATGGTATTTTTGATTTATTTGTAAAAGGGAAATGAGATAGAAAAAGATAAGATCAATGAGTCATAGAGATAGAGCAACTTGTGCTCTACTCTTTTCTCTTCTTGGCATATTTTTAAAATATAATTTAAATGGTAATAAAATAAAATGTGTAGAAATGAAATAAAAAGAAATTTTCCATATTTTGTTGAAATTTATGGAAATGAAATACAAAATGAACGTAAATAAAAGAAAAACGTTAATTTTTGATATTTTTAAATTTTTACGCTAATTAAAAGAAAATTAACATCATGAGCCAAAAAAAAACTATTTTTTGATATTTTTAGAATAAACTGTAAAATAAAAATCAAAAACTATTTTTTATATTATTTTGACTTTTTTTTTGGAAAATATGAGAAAAATAAAAAAAATATGCAAAGCAAATGCAATTAAGTCATGTATAATAAAAAAGTAAATATTTTTATATTTTTTATGAATGTAATGCGAATTGGATTTTTAGGTCCAAAATTGGGGTACAACACCCATGTACTCAAGATGATTGGGTATGTGGAGAACCTTGTAAGATCGAAGTTTCCACTTGAAAAGGAACTTGCAACTGATTTGATCTTAGAGCATCTTTATCGGTGGGATTTCATCTCATGTCTGCCAGCTTGGAGTGATGTAATATGAAATATTATCAATGGAGTGATGCAATTCAACCAATGAAGTTCGCCAGCTGGAGTTGCGTGACCTCATGAAGTAACACAACTTTGAGTGTTACTTGATTTAAATAATAGTATTTGTTTTGTCCATTTCAATTGATTTGTTATCAGTGGGACCCAATATAAGTAAAATATTAATATATAATGTAAAATGTGGGACCCAATATGAGTTCTTGAGAGTTGCACTGTTGGAATAAAAAATAAGTGAGTTATTTTAAGATGATGTGGCTCTAATGGGACCCACGAAATACCATTGGTGTGGTTCACCAATGGAGATGCTCTTACGATTGTTGCCTAAAAGCTTCTGACAATTTGTCCTTAATTTCAATATGAATGACATGGACAAAAGTCTTCCTGTATTACTTGGTATGTTATGAACTGCCGAGCCAAATGTGAAGACTAAAGGGAAATCCATTTTAATGGTCAGTAACAGAAAGAAGCATCACAAAAAGCCTACAAAGCAAGGTAGAAAATGGAAAGGCAAGGAAGTTGCAAAACCAAAACCAATTGCCCCTGATTTAAAACCTAATGGAGGCATAACAAAAGAGGGAAGTTACTTCTATTGTGGTAAGACCGGACAATGAAAGAGAAACTGCCCAAAGTACCTAGAAGATAAGAAAAGAGGAATAACTCCTTCAATTTTAGGTATTTTTGTTATAGAAATTAATATATCTACTTCTACATCATGAGTATTAGATACGGATGTGGTTGTCACATTTGTACTAATGTGCAGGAACTAAAGGAGAGTAGAAAGTTGGCAAAAGGTGAAGTGGACCTACGAGTTGGCAATGGAGCAAAAGTTGTTGCTTTAACTATATGAACTTATACTTTAACTTTACCTAGTGGTTTAATAATTAGTTAGAGAACTGCTATTATGTATCTGCCATTAGGAGGAATATTATTTCTGTTTCTTGTTTGGACAAGTTTGATTTTTCATTTATAATAAAAAACAATTAATGCTCTATTTATTTAAATGAAATATTCTATGCTAATTGTCAAATGAACAATGGACTATATGTTATTGATCTTGAAATACCAATTTATAACATTAATACTAAAAAAAGATTAGTACTTTTAAATACAAAAAAAAATAACCAAGCAACTTTTACTTTATTTATAAAGCTCTTTTTATTATTTTTTAGCTTAAACCAGTTTTTACTCTTAAAAAAACTGGATCAAATGAATCTAATATATAGAATAGAATCGTAGAATATAGATAGATAAGATAAAATAAAATGTAAATTTAGAGTATCACATTATACCAAATTGAATATTCCCTTCGTCGCAAAATAAATGTCCTACTTGCCAAAATATTTGTCCCAAATATACTATTTATAACATTGGTTTTTCCTATTTTATCCCTTAAAGCAATCATTAGGTGAGAGAAATAGTACACTCAAATATCTACTTTTTTGTATTCCAATGTCTACTACCAATAAAAAAATGGGGTATTTAAGCAAAAGTCGTATTCTCTCTCTTTCATTTACACACTTTTCTTAAAGTGTGATTTAATCAACTGTGACACTTAAAATGGAACAGAGGGAGTACTAATATGTCAACCTAGAATCTACCATTTCTAAAAAGTCATCATTATAAAATTTGTCAAATTGTAATTGCAAAAAGAATCTTACTTTTATGATTCTAAAAACAACAAATCCAACCACAAAACACCAAACTCCAAGAATATTGACATATAAGTAATACACATAACTTTATATTTACTTTTTTTTAATCATTAGATTCTCAAAGGAGATAAGGAGATTTTGGTAATTTGGAGATAAATAAAAGTTTGACAAAGAATTATACTCAATCAATTTCAAAATAAGTATCACAATTGACCAGTTTACATATGTCAATGCACATCTTTGATTATGTATTATAAAAAATTCTAAATTTTTTATATTTTGAAAATATTCATCGAAACAAATTGAACAACTCATATATGCTAATATTTATTTTTATATACTAATCAAAATATATGGTCAAATTGTTTTATGAATAAAGCACACGTAATTCAAACGACATTTATTTTAAAACGGAAGGAGTCCCTATAAAGAATCAAACTTCAGTTCTCTCTAACAATTTGTTTTATGAATGCTTAACTACTTAAATTCAATCATTTAAATAATTAAACTCGTTATATAATTACATTGTTAAAATATTATTAAATATTTTCATAAACATATTCATTAATTTCCATATTCATATTTATATTTAAATTATGATGTTGTTAACAATTGTGGTTGAAAGTGAAGTGCTAGTAAGACATTTTTAAACACTTACATTTCAATACACTCATTTTTATTGGTTCAAAGTCTCACAAAATTTATATGCGACCCACATTATTTAACAGACTTATATAAATTTCAACAAACAATGACACAAATTCACTCAATTTAATCGTAAAATCAAACCAGGATCGTGATACTGTTTGTTAGACTACTTGGCTTATCACTTAGAAGGGGGTTGAATAAGTGATTCAATACGCAATTAACGATTTTTACGAAAAACAATTTTAGCGTGGAAGTCCACCGGATTGGTAGTCTATTTGCACCTTGATCAAAGGAGAAGTAGTAACACCAGTTAACGTATTGTAAATGCACCAGTTCCCCTCCATGTTTTAATAATTGTCAAAATACATGAAAATAGAGTAGAATACATTTTGGGTGAATTAAACTTGCATTGACAGCGAAAAACCTTTTAAATCTTTGAAAAATCAAATTACAGGTCATTTGGATCAATACATCTTCAATTGGATCGATACAAATGGTTTGAAATTTTTTATGGCTGAAAAACACGTTTTTGTATCGATACAAGTATCATCTGTATTGATACAAAACTGATCTCAAGGAGACAGATGAGCTCTTATGTATCGAAACATGCTTGCATCTATCGATACATATCAATCTCTCCTTGAACCATCGAGATCATCATGTTTCGATGCATGTTTGTATGTATTGATACATATCAAGCTCTCTTTAAACCAGAGAACCTCTTATGTATCGATACCCTTTAAATATGTATCGATACATATCAGTCACATTTCATATTTTTTAACTTTCAACGCATTTGTATCGATACAAGTTTAGACTTGGATCGATACATATCAGTTAAATTTTCCCCAAATCTACTCCATTCTATTTTCTCTATAAATAGCATCATGGGTTTTGTTGTATGTATGAGAAACAATTTAAAACGCCTTTGATCAGAATTAAGTGGATATTTTGGATCAAAGAGCATTAAAACCAAGTTCTTCATCTTCTCCCAATTACTTCAAGGTTGAATATGGGTTCAATTGAGGAGTTCTAGTTCGATTGGAAGATAATGTTTGACACGGATTGCGGTGAATCAGATCTTGCTCGGGTTGAATTGGTTTTACGGGAACGTTTGTCATCAGGTATTCAAGAAGGTATCGTTCTTGAAGGATCGACGTATCAGTGAAGGAATCAGCCGAATAATTTTCACAGGGTTCTTTGTGGAAGAACAAGGTGAGAATCAATTATTACAACCAGAGGTTGAAGCTAAAGATTGCGTTGAGGTTTGCGCAAATTGATTGATGCTACGTAAGTGTAGAAAGATTAGGTATTTTGTATAGTCTTGTGTATTGTAGTCTTTCGAATTTGTGCATATTGTAATCATCAAAGAGATTTTTCAATAAAAATCTCAATTCGGTGTTTTTACCGAGTTAGGGGGAGACGTACCAGCCGAACGCAAGGACGAAACAAATGCCAAGGAACTCCATATCAGCTGTTTGTCTTTCTGTATCTCTTAACTCCTTTAATTGCATATTATTCATTAGTTGTATCACAATTGAGTTTGGTTAAATTCAATTGATTTGCTTTGTTTGCGATATTGGCAATTTGGACCGTTGGTTTGTTGTGTTGAACTTGTGAATTAATGAAAATCATTTATCTTAGAAATTGATCGCAAAACATCACTTAAACTTTGTTTGTATCATCATTCGTATCGAGGTGTATACTTCTTTTCCTTTGATCAAGTAGGTGCAAAGTAGACTACCGATCTGGTGGGCTTCCGCGTGCCATAATTTTAAAATCCTTAATTGTTGTTGGATCACTTATTCAACCCCCCCCCCCCCCCCCTTTCTAAGTGAAAGCCGTGTAGTCTAACAGGTATGATGATTAAAAGTAATGGCAAACGATATGTTGTGATTGAGTAATTTAATAGTTTTTATGAATTTGAAAGACAAACAAATTATACGGTCCAAATTACTTGTATCACAAATGAATCGATCTAATTGGAATTTGATTGAACACTTGGCGTGCATCAAATTCCAATTGATTCACAGAATTAAATAATAGCGAAAATAAAGAATTTAAGGGAGAAGAGAATGCAAACGCTTCATATGGGAGTTCCCTTGCTTTCATGTCGTCCTCGCGGTCGGAAGGTATGTCTTCCCCCAATGTCGTAAAAAATACGAGATTGAGATTTTTATTGAAAATCTCTTTGAATATTACACAATGTACAAATTTCATCCGAATACAATACACGAGGTATTACAAAGACTCAATTTTTCCTCACTCATCGTAGCTTCGATAAATTTGCGCGAATCCTCAACACGATCCTCAACTTCTACCTCCGATTATGATAATCGATCCTCACCCTTTCTTCTACCAAGAATCTGTGACGATTATCCGACTGATTACCCCGTTGACGCATTGTACCTTCAAGAATGATACTTTCTTGAATACCGATGAGAAACCCTCTTGAAACCAATTCAACCCAAACGAACGGTATGATTCACCGCAATCGAACTCTGACGTTATCTTCCAATCGAACTAGAACCCATTTGCTGGACCCATTTAAAAAGTAATCAATTTCGAGGTAATTGAGAATTGAGAGAAGATGATGAACTTGGTCACAATCACACTTTGATCCAAAATTATCACACAATTCTGATCACAAGATGTTTCCTAATAGTTTCTCACACATACAAAGTAACCCCATGATGCTATTTATAAGGGAAAATAGAATGGAGTAAATTTAGGCAAAATTAATTGATATGTATCGATACAAGTTTAAGTTTGTATCGATACAAGCTCTTGATAGCTTAAAAAATTGAAAATTGACTGATATATATCGATACATATTTAATTTGTATCGATACACACAAGGCCCTCTTGTTTAAAGAAAGTCTGATATGTATCGATACATATAAATGTGTATCGATACACAGTGATCTCTCTGTTTCAAAGGAGACTGATGTGTATTGATACATATAAATGTGTGTCAATACACAATAGCTTCTCCGTCCCTTTGAGAAAGTTGTGTATCGATACAAAAGCGAGTTTTTTAGCCTGAAACTATTTCAGACCATTTGTATCGATGACGATATACTTGTATCGATTCAAATGACCTATAATTTAATTTTTCAAAGTTTAGAGAATCTTTTTAGCTGTCAAGTCATATATAATGATGTCAAAATATATTCTACTCTATTTTCATATGTTTTGACAATTATTAAAACATAGAGGTGAACTGGTGCATTTACAAAATCTTTACCCACCCAATAAAAACAATGAGACCAAAAATGGTTGTTGATACATAAGTTGTTACTAGCCGTTCTACATTTCAATGCTACCTTTTTCAAAGTGAATGATTATATAAACTGAAAATGCACTATCTATAGAGGGTAACACGTATGATTTCATGCATCTTATGATATATAACATGTACTTGGGAAAATAAATATGCATTATATAACAATCACATGAATATGCATTATTATATACTAATCTTTACTAAGTAGTTCCAATTATAAAAAAAACATGTGTAAAGAAATTTCATTAATTGGTTAGTTTTTTTTTACCAAATTAATTGGTTATTCTTTTTGGGTTTCACTATTAGTTTAATCTGGTTTGGAGGTCACTTCTGTCATCAAGTGATTCTAGTCCCTTCTCAAACACAGTTGCGGAGGATCAAACCAAGATCCTCTCTACTAAATTCAACGTCTATCATACTGAACCAACTAACATTCAATAACGAAATTAATTGGTTAGTTATCAATTAGTCTATATTTAGCACAAATAATGATAGGCTTAAATATACTTTTGGTCCTCTAAATATTTTCAAGGTTTCACTTTGGTCCTTTAACTATTTTTCGTTCCGTTTTGGTCCTCTAATTTTCATTTCGTTAACTTACTTGGTCTTAACTATTAGAAAAATGTAAAAAACGAGAGGTAGAAGCCTCTATTGAGAAAACGAACATCAGATTTGGATTCAGCATGAATAACGAGAGGTTTTGGGGTATCGTTTCGTAAGCTTTCGTGACTTGAAAGATCACCGGTGATGTGGACAGAGACGGTGATGGAGGAAGCTCCGTACGCAATGAAGAAGAAAGTCTCTGGCCACGTGACGTTTTCCTATTGGGATCACACCAAAGCCATCAAGTTCCTAAGTGTCACGTACGCAAAATTAACGTTTTTGGCATTTTTCTAACAATAATTAGGACCAAATAGATTAACATAATGAAAGTTAGACGACCAAAACGGAACGAAAAAATAGTTAAAGGACCAAAACGGAACGAAAAATAATTAAAGAAGCAAAATGAAACCTTAAAAATATTTAAAGGACCAAAAGTATATTTAAGCCATAATATAATATTAGGAAGACAAAACTCATAAGCTTGTGATAATATCTTTATAATAATGTTTTGCAAAATCTTTTAGTTATTGGTAAGAATAACATATTTATGTGAAAGTGTTCCTTACTTAAAAGTTAGACACATGCTAAAACTAACCAAATATACAACATTTAACACATATTTCATCCGTTCCAAAATAATTGACATAGTTGAACAATTTATGTTTGTCAATATACAACTTTGATCGTTAATATATTTAATTATGTATTTTTTAAAAATTATAAAATTGTATGTCTTAAAAATATTCACGAGACAAATCAATTAACATCTTACAAGCTAATATTTGCAATTACATATTAGTAAAATAATATGGTCAAAATAAATTATTTAAATAGTGCATATTAGTCAACTATATCAATTATTTTGGAATGAGGAAATAATAATTATGTTGTTTCTTTTGTTTGTGTTTTCTCTTTGTTCCCTTAGGTTGTAACATAAGTAACATGCAAAAGTAAAGAGCATAGGGAGCATCATTTAATTGTATTGGAAGTTGGAAAATAACATGATGATAGTGGAATGGTGGAGCCACACTAAGAGTATGATAAAGAAAGGAGTGATGATGGTTGCATATTTAAGGATTTGATTTTGGGGAGAAAAATTATGTTTAACATTAACTAATTTAGTACTCCATCCGATTCTAAATAAGTGTCATTTTAATAAAAAAAAAATGTTTTGTTTTAAGTGTTATTTGATGAATTAAGGCTATAAGTTGTCAAATATAACATTCTCTCATTTAGGGGTGTACATGGGTTGGGCAAACCCACTTGATCCGGTCAAATCCACTCAATCCAACCCAAAAAAGTGGATTGGATCGGGCAATTGGGTCCATATGGATTTGAAAGTGAAAAATCCAATAAAAAAAATTGGGTTTCGGGTAAAACCGGACCCAACCCATAAAACCCACTGACCCACTCCATTAGTAGTTTTATGATTTTTTTAAAAATATTTTTCATATAAACATAAAATGTTTGCTTTTATCATTTGATCATTAAAAGTGAAAATTTCAAGGTCCAATATTAAAATTTCCAAACAACTTGTATGCATGTATATATTAAACTAAAAACGCATTAGTCTTCAGTACTTTACACATTCAATGCATTTTCTGATTATTTCCGTTTAGTTTTTATCTTTTGACTTCTTTATGTCATTTAAAAATAATGATGCAAACAAAATATAATTCTTTGAAAACAGTGAAAGTATATTATTTTTAAAGAAAAGCGATGATATTATCATTTTATGGTGCTAAAAAAATAATTAAAATAGGTTACACTATTTTTTAAGAAAATAAAAAGGTTGAGTAATTTTTAAGGAGAAAAAATAGGATGATTCATGATATAATAATTTAATATAAGAAATAAAAAAATAAGTTGGGTAACCCACTAACCCATCCAACCCAATCCGGAAATTAGTGGGTTTATCCAACCCAACCCAATGTTAAAGTGGGTGGTTATTTTACTAAACCCAACCCATCTTACTCTAAGTGGTTCGGGTTTTGGTTTTGGCCAAATCCAACCCAATCCGGCCCACGTACAAATTTACATTAACTCAAATTTACATTTTCTATGAAATAGAAAATTTATTATTGGAGAGGGAGTGTGACTTAAATAATAAGGATAGAAAGGGAAAAATAACACATAAACTTCACTACCTTAGTATAAGATTTTTTCGCTAGAATAACACTTATTTAAGAACAGAAGATATATATATATATATTAAGATAAAATAAAATATCAACATAAAATCAACAATTTCTAAAAAGTCATCATTATAAAATTTGTCAAATTGCAATTGTAAAGAGAATCTTTCTTTTATGATTCTAAAAACAACAAATCCAACCACAAAACACCAAACACCAAACTCCAAGAATATTGTCATATACCGTAGTAAATAGTACACATAACTTTATATTTACATTTTTTTAATAAAAGTTTGACCGAGAATTATACCTATGAAAAATCAAACTTAAATTCTCTCAAACAATTAGTTTTATCAATGACTCATTAATCACTTGAATTCAATCAATCATTTAATTAATTAAACTCGTTATATAATTACAATGTCAAAATATTATCAAACACTTTTATAAACATATTCATTAATTTTCATATTCATATTTATATTTAAATTAGAATGTTCCCAAACCCTCCCGTCGAAATTAAAGTCCTAACAACACATTTTTTAACACACAAATTTAAATACACTATTTTTTATTAGTTCAAAGTCCCAAAATTTTTATATACAACCCACATTGTTTAAGACTTATATAAATTTCAACCAACAAAAAAATTAAAATATACAAAAAATGTGTTTTTAACATTATTCGTCGACGAAATACTCATTAAAAATTTCATCTAAAATTTTTATCTATTCAAAAAAATTAAATATTTCAATTTATAAATATTGACTTCTCACATTTTTATAATAAAACTTGTCTAAAATTCTTAAAAATGTGTTGAATATCTTCATTAATTATTATCATTTCCCTATAGTACTAGTAAACATTTACCTATGAAAGATTAAAGCAAAGTCTTAGAAGATCTTATCTTAGATTAACTAGACTAGACTAAGACTAATAGTAGCACTTGTAATCATTCATTCATTCCTCTTCTCTTTGGCGCCATCATATCACTTTCTCTCTCTACTCTTTCACGTTTCTCTCTCTTCACTTTCTTGTTCTTCACTCCCATTAAAAACATCACAAAAACAGAACCAACATTTTTTCTTTTGTTCTTCTTCTTCTTCTTGTTCTGTTTCTTTTGATTTTCCATTGTTGTTTGAAATAATGTCTGGTGTTTCTAGCAGAACTCGTAGCAAGAATGTTCCATTGTTTGATTGTCTTCCACTTGATGGTTCATCAATGAAGAAAAAGAGTGATAAAGATGAATTTTTTATGGGTTCTGTTTCTGTTTCTAGCAGAACTCGTAGCAAAAATGTTCCATTGTTTGATTGTCTTCCACTTGATGGTTCATCAATGAAGAAAAAGAGTGATAAAGATGAATTTTTTATGGGTTCTGTTTCTGTTTCTAGCAGAACTCGTAGCAAAAATGTTCCATTGTTTGATTGTCTTCCACTTGATGGTTCATCAATGAAGAAAAAGAGTGATAAAGATGAAATTTTTATGGGGTCTGTTTCTGTTTCTGTTTCTAGCAGAACTCGTAGCAAAAATGTTCCATTGTTTGATTGTCTTCCACTTGATGGTTCATCAATGAAGAGAAAGAGTGATAAAGATGAAATTTTTATGGGTTCTGTTTCTGTTTCTAGCAGAACTCGTAGCAAAAATGCTCCATTGTTTGATTGTCTTCCACTTGATGGTTCGTTAAAGAAGAGAAAGAATGTTGAAGATGATATTGGTTTGAGTTCTGTTTCTGTGTCTAAAAGGGTAAAAAAAGAACCTTTTGTGATGATGGATGGTGTATCTAGCAGAACTCGTAGCAAGAATGTTCCGTTGTTTGATTGTCTTTCACTTGATGGTTCATCTTCTAAGCGAAGAAAGAGTGGTGAAGAAGGTGATAAGAAAAGGAAGATAAATGAAGAATCTTTTGTGGTTTCTGATAATGATATGGTTGTTTCCATTCATGATGATGATGTTGATAAAGAAGATGTTGATGAGTCGGAGCAATGTGATGAGAAGATGTTGGAGGGTGATGTTGATGCTAAAAAGGTAGTGAAAAGTGATGAAAGTGGAGGAAGTGGTGAGATTGATGTCAAAGATGAAAACTTTGTTGGTGAAAAGGTTTCAGATAAATTTGGTGAAAGTAATGATGAAGAACTTTCTGTTGATGCTGTTGATTTTGATGACGACGAGGACGATGATGATAATGAGGAGGAGGAGGATAGTGAGGAAAATGAAAGCACTGATGAAGATTTTACAGTTGAGGCAGTGAATGAGGTTTCTGATAGTGATGATGGAAGTTCTTCTTATGATGATGATGATGAGGAGGAGGAGGAGGAGGAGGAAGAGGAGGAGGAGGAGGAGGAGGAGAAGAAGAAGAAGGGTCAGAGAAAATACTACAATGTTTATGATGATGGTGATGATGATGAAGATGGTATGGATGATGAGGAGGAGGAGAAGGAGGAGGTGGAGGATTTGGAAACATTGTTGCAAGAATGTCACAATGGGGTGGAGGAGCTGTTGAAGAAGGAGGAGAAGGAGGAGGAGGAGGAGGAGGAGGAGGAGAAGAAAACGGGTTCTGAAAAATACTTCAATGTGGTGGAGGAGCTGTCTAGAGAGGTGATTGATGGAAAAAGTGAAATTTCTGTTAGTAATGATGGAAGTTCTTCTTATGTTGGTGATGATGAGGAGGAGGAGAAGGGTCGGAGAAAATACTACAATGTTTATGATGATGGTGACGATGAAGATGGTATGGATGATGATGATGATGATGATGAGGAGGAGGAGGAGGAGGAGGAGGATTTGGAAACTTTGTGGCAAGAATGTCACAATGGGGTGGAGGAGCTGTTGAAGAAGGAGGAGGAGGAGGTGGAAGAGAAGAAGAAGAAAACGGATTCGAGAAAATATATCAATGTGGTGGAGGAGCTGGCAAGAGAGGTGAATGATGAAAAAAGTAATATTTCTAATAGTAACGATGGAAGTTCTTGTTATGATGAGAATGGGATTGTTGATGGTGATGAGGAGAAGAAGAACAAGAAGGGTTTGAGAAAACCAACAATTGTGGTGAAAGAAGATGACAAAGAGGAGAATTTGACAAAGTTGTGGCAAGAATATGACAATGTGGTGGAGGAGGAGCTGTTGAAGGGTAAAAAAAGTGGAAATTCTGAGAAGAAGAAGAATAATGAGGTAAAGTTGTGGCAAAATGTTACTGCTGATGTTGAAGTTATTGCTGCTGATCAACCCAAGAGTTTTAGTTCTTCTAAGCTTCATAAGGATGACAGAAATAATTCCAAAGCAAAAGTTAAAGATGATGCTAAAGCTTCTGACAGTGTGAATGTTGGTGATTCTGATAAAAGGAAAGAAGGATATGTCGAAGGTTTAGGTGTTGGAGGAGTTTCTTTGGTTCAAACAAAACAAGAGAAGATGAGGGATTCAGATAGTCAGAAAATAATGGAGAACAGCAGAAAGGATTATAAACGTGGAGTTAACATTCGTTATAGTGAAAAGAAGGAAACTGTGGATAACAATGGTTTGAATCGAAGGGTGAACAGCACGTTGTTTATGCGGACAGAGTTGCATTTAGCTAAACTCCTTGCTGAAAAGTATAGGGGTGACGAGATTGATACCGCGAAGATTGATTCAATTCTATTAGAGGTCAAGGACGATGCCGTTGATCGGGAGATACACGGCCACCACCGGTTTATGTAGAGATGCCACAATCGATATGGAGCCTAAAAAAGGTTGAAAAAGTGCAAAAGACCAAAGAGGAGGAGGAACTGGAAGAGGAACTGAAGGAGCAAAAAGTGTTATGGGATCAAATGGGTGCATACCTTAGAGAATCAGAGGCTGAATCCAATGTAATAATCCCTTGTGTTTAATCTGATTTTGGTTTTTAATTTAAATTGTTTATATGCTTAAACTTTAGTCTAATTGATATGTAGAATTCAGTGTCACAGTGATTAACTTATTGTGTTACTATGTGCAGATTGGAAGTTTAGGGACAAATGAAGTTAAGGAAGAAAACATGGGAAATCCATCCATTCTCTGTGAACATGATATTCGTCTCGACGAGGAGATTGGTGAATATTGCAGACGGTGTGGTGTGGTTATCACTGAGATCAAATATATCTCACCATTGGTGGTAAGCACAATTTCAATGAAAAATAACTTGGTTAATTTTTTTAGTTAGATCTTGATTAGTGAAATTTGAACAAACTGTTATATCGTTCCGCAATATGCGATTCAATGAAAAGTGTTGTCCAACTGCAGCTAAAGTGGTGACTGACAAACTCAGTTGCATTATTTTGTTTTTCTCAAGATATGTAAAAACTGGAGAAAAATAAAGACTAATTGATAATGATATGGTATTCATATATTGTTTAAAGATATATTTAAGTTTAATCTGGTTTTATTATGATATATGGCATGATGCTGACATTTAGTTTCAATGAAACAATGGAAAATGACCTTAGTTGTTTTATGTCTCTTCTGATTTGATTTTGTGATTCGTTGATCGGAGGCACTGATGTTTGCTTCTTTGGTGGGATGTCGATTCATACGACAACTAGCCTAAAAACACTAAACACTAACTTGCTTAATCTTTAAAGCATGAACACTGACACAGATACCAGACACGAAACTAACATATAGACATTGGTCATAATTTCAAATAATCTTTGAACCATGATGCTCTTTTGTAACTAACTTTTGCATACTTGTGTTGTACATGCACAGATTGATCGATTTCCCAACGAAAGTTCAGGAAAAAGAACTTCATATGATGATTCAGTAAATGCATCACTCTTTGATGGATCTCAATTCAATGTTTCTGATGATAAATCAGTGCCTAATTTCTCTTACAATAGAGGCACAGTTTGGGACCTAATTCCGGGTGTGAAACAAACTTTATATCCTCATCAACAAGAAGGATTTGAGTTCATATGGAAAAACTTGGCAGGAAACATTCATCTTCACAAGTTAAGGAACGCCGATCCTCACAGAGAGGGTGGTTGCATTATTTCCCATGCTCCTGGCACTGGAAAGACGAGGTTGACAATAGTGTTTCTCATGGCATATTTGGAAGTGTTCCCGAAATGCTGTCCGGTTATCGTTGCTCCGGCGGGTTTGTTACTTACTTGGGAAGATGAGTTCAAAAAATGGGACATTGGAGTTCCATTTCACAATCTATGTAATTCTGAGTTATCTGGTAAAGAGCACGAGGATGCTGTTAATTGTTCTGACACACGGATGGTTAAACTGATCTCGTGGTTCAAAGAAAAGAGCATTCTTGGAATCAGTTACCATTTGTACAGTATCCTAGCCGGTGAAGGTGGGAAATCGAAAGGTAAGAAAGAGAAAAAACATCATTCCGAAAAAATGAAAAATGAAAAGCATGCAGATGTGGAGAAGGGAAAAGAAACCGATGTTATGCAAAAGTTTCTATTCAAATTTCCTGGTTTGTTAATTCTAGATGAAGGACACACCCCAAGAAATCGAAGAAGTCATATTTGGAAGGTGTTATCGAAAGTTCAAACGCGTAAGCGTGTTATCCTTTCCGGAACTCCTTTCCAGAATAACTTCTTGGAACTTTACAACACGTTTAGCTTAGTGAAGCCTTCGTTTCCTAACACGATACCTCACAAGCTGAAAAATTTTTGCAAATGCAAAAATGCAGTTACAAAATGGAGTTGGGAACCGGTTTCTGGCAATAGTACAACAGGTAATCCTTCAGATGATAAGATCAAGCAGTTGAAATTGCTTATGGATCCGTTTGTCCATGTGCACAAAGGCGCGATCCTTCAAAAGAAGCTTCCCGGGTTAAGAAATTGTATGCTGACTTTGAAGGCGGACAGTTTTCAGAAGCAAATTCTTGGGAGCATTAAAAATGCTCAATATTCATTAGTCTCTGAGCGTAAGCTGACATTGGCATCGATCCATCCGTCTCTTTTGCTCGAATGCGAGCTTTTGGAAGAAGAGGAATCTGTTATCGACAAGGGCCGGCTTGAAAAGCTTCGATTGAATCCATATGTAGGTGTGAAAACCAAATTTGTGGTGGAACTTGCTCGTCTTTGTGCTGCTTTTAATGAGAAGGTTCTAGTGTTCAGCGAATTACTCAGTCCTTTAAATTTAATTAAAGACCAATTAATGTCTGTTCTTAAATGGACTGACAAGGAAATTCTGTACATGGATGGACGCGTTAGTTTTAAGGATAAGCAGTCGCTAATCCATAGCTTCAACGATGAAAACTGCCAAGCAAAGATTATGCTTGCATCGACGAAAGCTTGTTCCGAGGGAATTAGCTTAGTTGGAGCTTCAAGGGTTGTGCTCCTTGACATCGTATGGAATCCATCTGTGGAACGACAGGCTATCAGCAGAGCCTATCGAATTGGACAGAAGAGGGTTGTGTACACTTACCATCTTCTCACTGAAGGGACTGCTGAATTATCAAAATATTGTAAACAGACTGAGAAGGACCGGTTATCTGAACTCGTGTTTACTGCCAAAAACGCCGATAATGATGATGATAATGATGATGATGATGATGGTGATGATGATGATGATCATGATGATGAGTCAAAGAGCTATGCTGTGAACATTGAAGATAGAATTCTTGATCAGATGATGCGGCACGAAAAGCTCAAAGACATGTTTGTTAAGTGTATGATACAGCCAAAGGAGCGAGATTTGGTCGATAATTTCGGCTATTGATTTCTTTTGCTACTGTCAAGGATTACTTGCAAAGGTAAGATTATTTCTAGTGGATCAGTATTAATTAGGAGTTCTTTTCTTAATCTTTTTTCATTTCTAGGACTTGCAACTTAGGAAATATAAATGTCCCAGTAACATTTATATTGTTTTATTTGACAGTAGTATCATAAATATTGTTATTGTTCCTAATGTAGATTAGTTATGTTTTTAACAAAAAAGTTCTAAACTACTGTTAGAGTTAACAAGGTATACACACTTTGAAGAAGGGAAATTACATTTATAGAATTAATTAACAAAACTTTAACTTATAAATTTTCACTTTTATCTGATAGTAGTATGAATTATGATTCTTGATTTTTCAGGTGACACGTAATCAATCTAGCCGGGCAAAGTTGGTTGCAAGGCAAGAGCACAGAGAATGTGTAAAGCTGGATCGGATGAGCACATCAATTTATAGGCCAAATGCATTTAGAGGTCCTTAAGTTTTGCGTTTGTACCTGTTAGGTCTTTTAAGTTTTTCGGATAACAAATAGGTCTTTTTAAGTTTCTAACTTGTTCCACCGTTATCCTTCCAGTTATCATACAGTTACAAAAATAATGACGTGACCCTTAATTTTGATGTTCAATCTGATGTTAGTGTTCTTTTAAATATTTTTATATCTTATGTATCTAAAGAAGGCTACAACAATTAACTTCAATATATATATATAGATATATATATATATATATATATATATATATATATATATATATATATATAGTACATGATAACATATACATACTACTGATATTAGATGCAGTAGCTCATCATAATTATTTTTTTGTTAACATGGCTGTAGTGACTTTTTTAATTTAATTAAAATATATTCATTAGTTTATTTTTTTATTATTTATAAAAGGCTCAAAGTGGTGCATTATACTTCCATTCAATTGCACTTGACCAATATTATAAATGTTTTGGTACTGTTTGTACAAAAAGATTATGATGGAAGTGAGCAAAGTGTTAATAGTAAATCTCCTAAAAGTACTCAAAGATCATCCAGTTCAACTATAGCACAAGGTCTAAGGTTGATAATTCAAACCTTGGAAAATGAAATACATTTACTGGATCCACACAATATTACTTTCCGCTCATCTTTCCATTCCATCGAGGGTAAGCAAGAAGGTTATTTTGCTCGTTCTAGAGGAGTTAGGCAAGGTGATCCTCTTTCACCTCTTCTTTTTTGCTTAGCAGAAGAAGTGTTAAGTAAGAGGACTTTCTAAACTTGCTGCTTAAGGATACTAATAATATCCACATTCCTTCTCACATTCGTTATGCTGATGATGTGATGTTATTTTGTAAAGGAGACTTTTCAAATATCGAAGTTTTATCCAACTTCTTTGCTAGATATCAACCCTCAAAAATCAACCATTTTTGCTGGTTCTATGTCTGCTTCTAACTAGATAGCTAATTCTCTTGGGTTCAGAGTTGAAACTTTACCTTTTTTATATCTTGGTGTTCCAATTTTCAAGTGTAAACCAAAGGCTTCATTTTTCCAACCTCTAGTGGATAAGATAAAGATTAAACTTGCTTCTTGGAAGGCTTCATTACTCTCTTATATATGCTGGTAGGTGTCTGTTGATTAAAAGTGTGGGTCAAAGCATAGTGATTTACTCTATCACAATATATTCATGGCCTGTTAGCTTAATCAAAGAGCTTGAGAAATTTTCTTTGGAGTGGTGACTTAAAAGTCAGAAAACTTGTAACTGTCGCTTGCAAAACTGTGTGCTCTCCCATTGCTGAAGGGGGTTTAGGTATCATATCATTGTCAAGTCTGAATCAAGCCTCTAATTTGGGATCTGATGAACTCTGATAATCACTTAGTCTCAAAGAAGCTTATCAATTCATTTCTCCAGCATGTCAGAAGCTTGATTGGGCCAAACTCATTTGGAATTATGCTATCTCTCCTTCCGAATTCTTTATGATGTGGAGGCTTATACATAACAAAATTGCAACTCGTGATAACTTGGCTACTCGTGGTTGTCGTCTTCCTTCCATGTGTAGCTTGTGCTGCAAGCAGCAAGAGTCAACAACACTCCACTTTCTCCAATGTCCAGTTTCTCTTTCTATTTGGCATCGGTTTTCATCTGTTGTGAGGCTTAATATCATCTAAAATGTCAAATTGTAATTATTGCTGCAATTATTTCAATCTTTAACAACATCTGGCTTTGCAGAAATTATGTAGCTCTGATAACTTCAAACACTTCTCTAGCTGGTTATGTTACTTCTCTTGCTAATGGTCCTTCAATTTCAGTATTTGTTATTTTGAAAGTTTTCGAAGTTACCATTCGTCATCCAAAGGCTCCTAATATTGTTGAGGTTATCTGGACTCCTCCTTTGACTGGTTGGATCAAGTGCAATACTGATGACACTCCTCCCACTGACTGGTCAAGGAAGAAAACATGCGAAATCCATGTCTCGACGAGGAGATTGGTGTATATTGCAGAGGGTGTGGTGTGGTTATCACTGAGATCAAATATATCTCACCATTGGTGGTATGCACGGTTTCAATGAAAAATAACTTGGTTAATTTTTTTATTTTGATCTTGATTAGTGAAATTTGAACAAACTGTTATTGTTCCGCAATACGTGATTCAATAAAAAATAGTCCAACTGCAGCTAAAGTGGTGGCATATTATATAATTTGAGCAGATCACTATTTTTGTGATCTGCGGTTGACAAACTCATTCGCATTAATTTGTTTTTCTCAAGATATGTAAAAACTGTAGAGCAAAATAAAGATGAACTGATAATGATATGACATCCATATAGTTTAAAGATATATTTAAGTTAATTTGATTTAATTATGATTTATGGCATTATGATGTCCTGTAGTTTCCATGTTGTATTGGAAAAGGACCTTATTTGTTTTATGTCTATTCTGATTTGATCTTGCGATTCGTTGATCGGAGGAACGACTGTTTGCTTCTTTGGTTTGATGTTGATTCATATGACAACTAGCTTAAAAACACTAACTTGCTTAATCTTTAAAGCACCAACACTGACACAGATACCGGAAACAACAGTAACATATAGAGTATAGACATCGGAAATAATTTAAAATAATACAAGTGATAGAATATAACTGTCTCGATGTCTTGTTTGTCGGTGTCGGTCACTGTCATGCTCTATACCAGAACAAGTAAAAAAAACAATTGATTTTTGCGAGATTCATATGATCTTGACAAGATGCACTAACTATATTTTTGCATACTTTGTGTTGTACATTCACAGGTGGATAGATTTCCCAACGAAGGTTCGGGAAAAAGAACTTCATACGTTGATTCAGAAAATGCATCACATCTGATGGATCTCAATTCAATGTTTCTGATGATAAATCAGTGCCTAATTTCTCTTACAATGGAGCCACAGTTTGGGACCTAATTCCAGGTGTGAAACAAACTCTATACCATCATCAACAAGAAGGATTTGAGTTCATTTGGAAAGACTTGGGAGGAAACATTCATCTTCACAAGTTAAGGAACGCCGATCCTCACAGAGAGGGTGGTTGCATTATCTCCCATGCTCCTGGCACTGGAAAGATGAGGTTGACAATAGTGTTTCTCATGGCATGCTTGAAAGTGTTACCAAATGCTGTCTGGTTATCGTTGCTCCTGCGGACTTGTTACTTACTTGGGAAGATGAATTCAAGAAATGGAACATTGGAGTTCCATTTCACAATCTAAGCAATCCAGAATTATCCGGTAAAGAGCACAAGGAAGCTGTTAATTGTTGTTCTGATACACCGACAGTGAAACTGATCTCATGGTTTAAAGAAAAGAGCATTCTCGGAATCAGTTACACAATATTGTAAACAGGCCGAGAAGGATCGGTTAGCTAAACTCATGTTTACTGCCAAAAGCACTGATAATGATGATGATGATGAGTCAAAGAGCTATGCTGTGAACATTGAAGATAGAATTATTGATCAGATGATGCGGCATGAAAAGCTCAAAGACATGTTTGTTAAATGTGTGATACAGCCAAAGGAGCGAGATTTGGTCGATAGTTTTGGCTATTGATTTCTTTTGCTACTGTCAAGGATTACTTGCAAATGTAAGATAATTTCTAGTTGATCAAATTCATTTAGGAGTTTTGTCCTAATCTTTTTTCATTGCTAGGACTTGTAACTTAGGAAATATAAATGTACCAGTAACATTAATATTGTTTTATTTGACAGTAGTAACATTGTTATCGTTCCACAGTGATCATACATTTACTAAAATACTGACGTGACTGTGACCATTAATTTTGATGTTGATCATGATGAATTTTTTAGGCTCAATTTGATGTGAACCATGAGGCCCAGACATTATATTAGGGTTCTTTATACATTATATTAGGGTTCTTTATATATCTTTTATATATCTAAAAAAGGCTACAACAATTAACTTCAAATACACTTTTTAGATGCATTTGTCTCTTATAATAATGAACAGAGGTAGTATCTATTTTGTACTCCCTCCGTCCTAAAATATAAGAAAAAAATTCAATTTTTTTGTCTCAAAATGTAAGAGAAAAAGTTCAAACGTTTATCTTTTCAAGAAAAGTTTACTCTCTCTCTTACTTTTTCTATATTATCAACAACCAATAAAAATTGTTTTTACATATTTCCATACTACTTTTTCTAAAAAAACATATTTCCAATCATTATATTTTGGCCCCCTATGTTTCAAAATAACACTTATAGCCCCTTATGTTTAACCCCTTTTGCAAAAACCAATTTTGACCAAGTCACGCTGACGTGGCAAGTCATTTATGTGACATGGATGCCACGTCATCACCTAATAATAATTATAAAAAAAAAGTGCAATTAGATTAAAGGATTTTGTGAACACTGCTTTATATGTGGTTCACGTAATGAGCATTGATGCAATGGAAGAAATCGTTAAGGCTCGGAAGTCAAGTTCTTAAGTTTAATCCTTAGTGTTTTTCTCAAATTTTATTAAGAAAAGCTAAGAGATTTTGGGAACACTCCTACTATAACTTAATTTTAGCGATGTTACCTATTTGTTTTCAAAATGCAGGACAAGGGTAATTGGAGAGCCTATTGTCTCTGGTTTAGCCCTTAATGACTCTTGACTTTGTCATCCTGATTTCGACACCGTAGGAAAGCAAGTGCCTCGACTTGTTTCATTGTTTTCCATAGTTGTTAATCTTTTATCGTCTTCAATTTTAAAAATTTATAAGTCATATTTCAATTTTCATGTGGTCAAGGTATGTTCTGAGTCCTCCTATAAGGAGTCAAGGACATGATAAAGCCCTTCAAGCTACCTTAGCGACAAGAGTTTTGCAGGTTTTTAAGGGATTTACGTTTCTTTAATTAAATTGTACTTTTTTTTTTTATTTATAATTATTATTAGGTGATGACGTGACATCCATGTTACATAAATGACTTGCCACGTCAGCATTGACTTGGTCAAAATTGATTTTTGCAAAAGGGGTTAAATATAAGGGGCTAGAAATGCTATTTTGAAACATAGGGGGCCAAAATCGCAAGTTTTTAAAACACAGGGGGCCAAAAGTGCAATTTAGCCTTATATTTTACTTTTTCTTAATAAGTGTGATTTTTGTTTTTTCTCTTACATTTCAGAACGAAACTTTTAATAGTTAAGGGACCAAAACGAAACTAAAAAATAAGTTAAGGGACCAAAAGTGTATTTAAGCCTTTTTCTTTTTTTGTTAAAAAATGGCAGTAGTGCATTTTTTTAATTTAATTAAAATATTCATTAGTGTCTTTTTTTATTATAATTTAAAACAATAGATCTTATTTTGCATAATTAATTTTATATTTATTTTTATTATTAATTTTTGTTGTTATATTATTTATTTTTTGGTTTTCACTTTTGGTTCATAGGGAAGAATATCTAATAGTCCAGAGTCGAGGGCGAATTTTGACATCAAGTGATTTCAATCTCCTTCCAAACACGGTTGCAAGATATCAAACCGTAACCCTCCTTACTAAGTTTATCTTCAATCACCATTAGATTAATTAACTTTCGGTCTTACACGATAAAATATTATTAGCTAACATATATTTCACTTGGATAAATAAACATTAAACAGTGCCAAAAAAAATTAAAATAAACATTACACACATAGTTGCTTCAGGCCTTTTAACTTGTGGGACCCATCCAACTATCGGCACATATAGATGCTTCATTCCGCGTTTAATTACTATTCAACATCATTGTCATCGACTGATATCCTCCAACCTGCTACGACTCTATTCTGTTCTCTCTCTCCATTCCGCGTTTAATTACTATTCAACATCATTGTCATCGACTGATATCCTCCAACCTGCTACGACTCTATTTTGTTCTCTCCCTCGTCCTTCGTTATTGATCTTCTAAGAGGTAACCTCGTTTATTGTAATTTTTATTTTTTATTTGCAATCTATTACATTATTGATCTATTACATTTATTATTTGTTTTATTGCTGAAATGAGATCGAATATATATTAGGGTTTTGGGATTTGGGTCAGTGGGGAAAATTTCATCGCTAGGGTTTTTACTTAAAAAACGTAATACGGGATTTGGGTTAATAGGGAAAACTCGATTATTTTGTTTTAAAAAGAATTGCAGAAGAATAAGTTATTATTTAAAAACGATGATAATAATAATAATAATCAGTTTACAAGAGTCTCATTTGAGATTCGAACCACGTCTCTTGACTCAATTTATTACCACTAAGCTTTCATATTTTGGACTCCTTATTAGAGTTTGGTAGTACTTTTTAGTGATTATTGCATGTGTTAGTATGAACTTTCAGCAAATGAAATGCAAATTATCAAATGTTTTTTTTGGCTAAATTTTGGATTAAGTACATTTTAGGGGTTTTGTCAAAGTCATATGGTAAAAAAAAAATCAAAAAGACAAATTTGTTATGATAAAATGACAAAATTTAGAAGACATATGAGTTTAGGGATTTGAGATAAGAGAGCAAATTAAGTAAAATGTACGTGGAAGAAATTTGAGATAAAAGAGTTTGAATTTACAAATTTATGAGTAAGACTAAATTATTTCTTAACTCGATAAAATACTCTTAAATAAGTTTATAACTTTGTGAAAATTTTAATCAGATTCCCGACTCTATTAATAATATAAATTAATCTTTATTTTAGATCACTTATTATTAACTAAGTGCTTATATTTCATCCAATAATTTTAAATTTAGTCCATAACATTTTTTTTAAGGACGAATAAGAGTATATTATAACAGAGTCATAATCTTTTTAAAATATTTATAAAATCATTAACTAATATGAAGTTGTCTTACAAAATTGGAGACTAATTTAATAACTAATCAATTTTTTATTTTTAGTTTCTTCATAGAATAGTTTTATTTTTATTTTTATAATTTTAAACTAAAAATAATACCCTAGAAAAAGATACTGTCACAATTATATATAATTTTTATCAAAAGATCAATATTTGTTTATTTATTATTTCCGTTTTTAGTTCATTCATCGATTCTCCTTCTTTACTACGTTGGCGCCATCAATAGCAACACTTTTCTTTTCATATTCTCTCTGTTCTCTTTTCTTTACTTCTTCCATTGAAACACTTTTTCTGGTTCTGTTTCTAACTCTGTTCTTTTTCATGTTCTGTTTCAACTAACCAAAAACACAGAGAAACCGAAACCTTAAAGAACACAAGAGCAAAAGAAACGTTTTTTCTTTTGTTGTTTTTGATTATGGCTGGTGGTGTTTCAAGTCGAACTCGTAGCAAGAATGTTCCTTTGTGTGGTTTTTCACTTGAAGAAGGTTCATCTTCAAAGAAGAGAAAGAGTGATAAAGATTATGATTCTGTTTCTGGGGCCAAAAAAAGAAGGGTAAAAGAAGAACCTTTTTTGGTTCCTGAGAATGTTGAAGTTATTTCTGTTGATGATGATGATGATGATGAAGATGAAAGGGAAAAAGGGTTGAAGCAATGTGATGAGAAGATGATTGAGGGTGATGTTGATGTTGAAAAGGAAGTGAAAATTGATGAAAGTGGTGAAAGTGAAAATCCTGTTACAATTTGTTCAGATGATGAAGAACACTTTGTTGGTTCTGATGATTCTGTTGATGAGGTTGATGATGAAGTTGAAGATGGTGTTAAAGAAAGAGTAAAAATTGATGAAAGAGGAGGAATAGGTGAGTTTGATCATATAGAACCACACTTGATTCGTTTTGAAGATTGTGATGAGAGTGATGATAATGATGTTGATGATGCTGTTGAGATTGATAATGATGGTGATTCTGATGAGAATGATAATGATGAGGAAAGTGAGGAAGATGAGACAAGTGATGAAGATTTTGAAGTTGATGAGCTGAATGAGGTTTCTGACAAAGATGATGATAGTTCTTGTGACTCAGATGTTGATGATGAGAAAAAGATGAAGAAGAGAATGAGAAAAGATTTCAATGTGGTGGAGGAGCTGGTGAGAGAGGTGAAAGATAGACAAAGTAGAATTTCTGTAAACAATGATAAAATCGAGCATTCGGATTATGAAAGTGTAACGAATCCGATGAAGGGTTGTTCTACTTCAGGCCAGATTAAAGCATCAAAGAAACAGAAAGCAAAAACTGTGGTAAGTGTTTCTGATGATGATAATGATGATGATGTAAATGTTGCTGAAGTTAAGGAGGGTGTTAAACCTAATGAAAGTGTAAATCTTTGCGATGATGTTGCCAAAGTCAAAGTTAGTGCCAAACCTAATGAAAGTGTGAATGTTGGTGATGACGATAAATGTAAAGAACAAGAGAAGATGAGGGATTACAAAGGTAGAGTTAACTTAAGAAAGGGTGATGATAAGAAGGAATCAATGGATAACAATGGTTTGAATCAAAGCGGAAAAAGCAGATATTTTACGCGGAAGGATTTTGGTTTAGTCAAACTCCTTGCTGAATGCTATAATGATAAGAAGAATACAATGAACATTGATCCAACTGTGTTGGAGGTGAATGATGATGATGATGTTAATCGGCCAGATACACGGAAACCACCGGTTTATGTTGAGGCACCACAAAGGATATGGAGCCTAAAAAAGGTTCAAGAAGTGAAAATGACTGAAGAGGAGGAGCGGGAACTGAAGCAGAAGGAAGAATTAAAACCGATATGGGAACAAATGGCTGCATCACTTAGAGAAATTGAGGCTGAATCAATGGTAATTAATCCAGTAGTGCTTAAGCTTATTTTGATTTTTAATTTAAGTTGTTTAAATTTTTTGTCTAAATGTTATGTATATGATAATAAAAATCAGTGACAGTGATTAACTTAATGTGTTCTATCTGCAGATTGGAAATTTAGGGACAAACAGAAATCAACCCCCTCCCTGTGAACATGACATTATTCTCGACGAAGAGATTGGTGAATATTGCAAATTGTGTGGTGTTGTTACTCATGAGATGAAATATATCTCGCCGCGAGTGGTAAGCATGTTTTCATGTTGATTTTTGTAACATAGTTAAGTTTTTTTATTTTGGTCTTGACTAGCAAAATTTGAACAAATTGCTATTGTTCTGCTATACGCGTTGATTCAATGCAATTGCAACATGTTGTCTAGTGGTGAGTTTGTTACTGTGATAAACTACATGATGACAGACCTCGTGGTAAGCACGGGTTTCATGTTGATTAATTTTGTAATTTTGATCTTGATTAGCGAAATTTGAATAAACCGCTATTGGTGCTATTTAGAACGTACCACTATATTTTTCTATTGTATCAATGTAGTTTAGATATATTTATTTTTCGTTTGATTTTATTATGATTTATGGTATTATTCTGTCATTTAGCGGCATGTAGTAGTGGAAAAGGACCTTTACTGTTGTAATTTGTTCTGATTTGATAATGAGATTCGATGGTGGTTGGAAACATTGATGTTTGTATCTTTGCTTTTATGTTGATTCTTATGAAAATTTGAAAACTAGTTTTAAGTTATGAAAAGTTGAAAACTAGTTAAGTGTTTTTCAGTTCTTGTTTTTTCAGGTTATGTAAGCATAGTTTGGTGATGATTATTTATAGTATTTATTTTGCATACTTGTATTGCTTAATCTATGAAACACTGGCATAGACATAGATAGCTTACATTGTACTGAACTACTGATATATAGATTATAGACATCGATAATAATTTAAGAAAATAGAAGTGATTGACGGTAATTATGTGTCACTATAGTGTTTGGTTTATTAAATTTCTTGTATGTTTTCTCTGATTTCATTTTGAGACATACTTATACTTTTGTTCTACATTACACAGTTGAATGAATGTCGCAATGAAGGATTACGAAATAGAGGCTCTACTGACAATTCAGCAAATGTGTCACTCTTAGATCGCTCTCAGTCTCAGTTCAATGTTCCCGATGGTGATTTAGATGCTAATGTCCCTCATAAAAAAGGCACAGTTTGGGACCTAATTCCTGATGTGAAAGAATCCTTATATCCGCATCAACAAGAAGGATTTGAAGTCATTTGGAAAAACATGGCAGGAAGCATTGAACGTAAGAAGTTGAAAAACGCTGATCCTAAAAAAGACGACGGCTGCATTATTTCACATGCTCCTGAAACTGGAAAAACAAGGTTGACAATAGTGTTTCTCATGTCTTATTTGAAAGTGTTCCAGCAATGTTGTCCGGTTATCATTGCTCCTGCAAATTTGTTACGTACTTGGGAAGATGAGTTCAAGAAATGGGAGATTGGAGTTCCGTTTCATAATTTGAACAATCCCGAGTTATCCGGCAATGAGCACGATGATGCTGTTAATTTGCTTGATTGGTCTAAAGCACAGCATAGTAAGGACGACACACGCATAGTGAAACTGATTTCATGGTTCAAAGAAAAAAGCATTCTTGGAATCAGTTACACTTTGTACCAGAACCTAGTTGGCGGAGTAGAATCTGAAGACCTGAGAGGCAAATCTGAAAATATGAAAAGGAAAATCCAAGAAAGTGTGGAGAAAAGGAAAATAATGAGAAAGTTTTTGCGCGAAAAACCTGGTTTATTGGTGTTAGATGAGGGACACACGCCGAGAAACCAAAGAAGTAGCATTTGGAAGGTGTTTACGGAAATTCCAACGAAGAAGCGTATTATACTTTCAGGAACTCCTTTCCAGAACAATTTCTTGGAACTTTATAACACTTTGAGCCTTGTGAAGCCGTCTTTTCCTAACATGTTACCGGATGATCTGAAAAAGTTTTGCCAGAAGCAAGTATACAAAAAGGCCTCGAAAGAATTGAGTTGGGAACCGGAGTTTGGCAATACTGAAACAAGAAATGCTTCTTCTGATGATCATATTCAGCTGTTGAGGTCGTATATGGATCCGTTCGTTCATGTTCACAAAGGCGAGATCCTGCAAAATAAGCTTCCCGGATTAAGAGAATGTGTACTGCTTTTGAAACCAAATAGTTTTCATAAGCAAATTCTTGAGAGTTTCAAAAGCTCGCAGAACGCAATGATCTTTGAGAATAATCAGACAATGACCTCAATCCATCCATCTCTTTTCCTTGAATGCAAAATTTTCAAAGAAGAAGAATCTGCTGTCGACAAGACCCGGTTAGAAAAGCTTAGATTGGATTACAATGCAGGCGGCAAAACAAGGTTTTTGGTGGAGTTGGTTAGTCTTTGTTCTGCTGCTAATGAGAGAGTTCTTGTGTTCAGCCAATTCCTCCGTCCTTTACGGTTAATTATAGACCAATTAGTATCGGCTTTTGAATGGAATGAGGAAGAAGAAATTCTTTACATGCACGGAAAGGTTAAGGACAGGCAATCCATAATCGATAAATTCAATGATTCAAACAGCCGAGCAAAGATTCTCCTTGCATCCACAAGAGCTTGTTCTGAGGGAATCAGCTTGGTTGGAGCTTCAAGGGTTGTCCTCCTCGATGTTGAGTGGAATCCATCGGTCGAAAAACAGGCTATAAGTAGAGCTTATAGAATTGGACAAATGAAACCTGTGCACATTTATCATCTACTAACTAAAGGGACTACAGAGTGTGATAAATACTGCAAACAGACCGAAAAGTATCGGTTGTCTGAACTTGTTTTTTCAGCTAAAAATGCCGATAATAATGATGAGTCCAAAAGCCGTGCTCCGAAGGTTGAAGATACAATTCTTGATAAGATGATCCGGCACAAAGATCTCAAAGACCTGTTTGAAGATTGTGCAATACAGACAAAGGAGCGAGAATTATGAAGGTAAATTTTTCTAACAAATAAGAACTATTTTTATTCTATGATACCATTTTGATTAGATTCAACTTCATATAAATATTGTCATTATTCCTAATATACATTAGTTATATTATAAGTTTAATTGAAAATTTCTGAAATATAATTAGACTTAGAGGTAACCTCATAAATTATCACTGTAATCTGATTAAACTAAAGTTATAGGCTTAATGTTTAACTAAATTTTACCTCATAAATTATCACTGTAATCTGATTTGAGTTATAATTCTTGATTTTTCAGGGGACCATTATTAATGTGTAAAGCTTGATTGGATCAGCACATAACATTATATTCAAACTCTTATATAGTTTGTATTTACATATTTTCTGTTTTAGTTCACTGTCATTATCTTGAAATTGAGAGCAAGGCTAGCAACAATTTGTATGTATAACACAGTTGAATTACAGCATAGGCAATCAAGAATCAATTCAATTTTGAGAGAAAAACCATGGTTGTTAAATCAATTTTGGGTGGCTAAAATTCATCATGCAGTAACCTAGTGAATGTCATTTCTTCGGTGAAAAAAAATTGATTTTGAATGAATTGATTTTACATCATTAGTTTTATTTTCACATGATCATAATACTTTTCGGAAAGGCAATCATCATACTTAAAAATGAGTTGAACATATATATATATATATGATTTCAATAATATTTAAACAGCATATCGCAGAACAATATTAATCTGTTCAAATTCCACAATGCTATAGCGCCGCTATTTTCGCAACACTGATGAATGCGAGTGAATGACTAGTTTTCCAACACTGTTCTATTACGGCTGTTGTCCCACTACAGAAGCAATCAATAGTTTGGCGTGTCTATCATACTTATTGGAATTTTGTTATTCTTAGTGAGCTTAAACTTCAGATTTCACATTACATGGTTCATAACAGAAGTTTGTATGATCCATACAACGACACTGCGGTGGAATTGAACTATTACAAACACATAATTTACACGCTGAATTGCAGGTGATTTCCGCAATATCTGCACAACGACACAAAGGAGGGATTATGTTTGTGCTATAACAATCATCACAACATGATGTTATCAAGTTGAGATTAAGGAACACTTGAGTGTTGAGGTAGTTTGGATCAAAATGAGCAACAATTAGTGTTGCTGAAAACTCCAACAATAAAAGGAACAAAGTCACTTTCAACAATGTCTTGTTCAATTTCATCTCATTGTGTTCTCTTTTTTATTGTAATGTGGTCTTTTTTATATATGCCTAGATTGAAGGAATCTTGTTCGGCATTTGACGACAGTTTGAAGAGTTCGAATGATTTATGGGAATTTTTCCATTTTCTCAGCATCAACGGATACCTTGGATTCCAAGTCAGCCGATATAAATACAGTATCATCTGAATTCATGCTTCCTGCAGCATTAGGGCTAATCTCCTTGAGGGCTATTCAGTTTTAGAGGAAGTGAATCCCTTACTCTTTTCGAAAACTCTACAGAAAATTGTATCTTCAATAGCAAGTATCAATAATTGCAATTGTCTTTACATAGCTAACAATGTTCTGCAATATATAGAATTGTTCTACTTGAAACTTAAATTTAACCAAATCAATTTTACTTAAAAAGACTATTATTGGTTTGGAACAAAAGTAAAATTTCACAAGGACTAAAGTTTCGGAACGGAGGGAGTATCAAAATATAAACCAAGTGTGACGAAATGTAGAGTCTAGGCTTCGAAGCTTAATTCCTGCAAATAATGTCGTAAATCATAGTAGCTACTAATTGAGATATATTTACCGACAAATTTTATTATTTTTTTAGACAAAATTTATATCTTTTCTATTGAAAAATATGTGAAATCTATTAATTTGAAACGGTCTCAACATGCATTTTTCTCAGTACTTTTATCTAGTTATCCTACTTGATCTTCATTTTTATAAAAATATAATTGAACTTAGTTCAAATAGTACATTATTGAGTTTGAAGAGTTTCAATTAAGACATACACTTTTGGTATCATTAGCATAAGTGGCTACTTTTGGACTATAGGTAGGGTTATAATTTCAATAAATTTCCATTTAGGGGGATTCGGTTTTACACTTATTTATTTTGGTTTTATTTAGAGGGTAATGTTTTTTTAAAGGATTTTGAGGTAATGTGTTAATTTGTGCTCTAAAAGTAGGTGTATTCAAAAAATTAATATAATTTTTTTTTACAATAAAATTAATATAATTTAATGCACTTAAAAAATATATGATTTATAACATTTTGAAAAATAGAATACACAATTTATAATTAAAAATTTCTTTTTAATTTTAATACATCAACAAATTAAATACCATACAAACATACGTTAACATCATGTGTTCTATAGTGTTGGAGATGCTCGTCTCATTATATGGATATGACTTTTTTTTTGCTCTTATAATATGAATAAATGAGATGTACATGGTTAGAACTTCAATTCTAGTATATATAATAAGAAATTCTATCAAGTAAGTTAAGGTTACGAAAACAATTTGAAGTATATATTAACTTGAATATAAACTATTTTTAATTTGATAACTAATATATTTTAAAAATATTTAAAATTTTAATGACGACAAATGCCATTGTTCGAAATTATAAGTGAATAGTTATATATATACTCAAATTTAATTACTATGTTTTTTTTTTTTGAACTTTAATTACCTTTTAGTCTTTAGAATAAGGGCTTAGTAGTTCAGAGTTCGGGGCGAATTCTAACATCAAATAGTTTCAATCTCCTCATAAATACAATTGCATGATCGAAACACAATTCTCTCTATTAAGTCAAGCGTCAATTATTACTGGACGAACTTAGTTTAAGTGGTGAATTAATTACTATGTAATTCTAGGGGTGAATTAAATTCATCTCCAACTTACTTACTCCATCTCATAAAAAGGGAAATGAATACCATTGTACAATTTCCTTACAATTTCAATTATAATTGTAATTTAAGCAAGTTTCTACTTTCTAGCCTTCTAGGCTATAACTCTCACTTGGACCAATTTTTTCTTAAATTGGTTTATTTTGAACTGTCAGTGTTTAATTATTGTTGTTCATTTGAGCACTTAATCTCAAAGGGGTCTCTGTCTACAATTCTTTCTGTGAGCTTTGATTTGATTCAACGTATTTCTTTTTCAACATTTACCTCTTTATTTGTTCGTTCATAGTAACATGCATGTTTACAATTACAGCTATTTTGCATCTGCTCTATTCATTGCATACGATACAGGTTCTATAAATAGTAATACTTATTTTAATTATTATTATTTATTTATCTTTTTTGAAAAATATACTTTCTTTTTTTTTGATAAGCAAAAAAAAAATATATATATATGTATACTATGTTGATTACCACACATGTAAGTATTTGACTAGAAATTTTGATAACGTGACTTGCATTTTTGTTATAAAAAATGATTAATTATATTTTCTTGTTCTTGGTTTTCCTAGTCACCACAAGGCTGGAAATGAGTCGAGCCGAGTCGAATTTATCTAAGTTCGATTCGACTCGACAAGAATTAGTTCGACTTGGAAGTCTGCTTGATTTCGATATAAATTAAGTGTGTGTTTGGTTTAACTTTTGGAAGAGGCAAAAGCAATTCTAGAGGTGTAGAATTAATTTTAGATGTTTGGTTACTTTAAAGTAGAATTGATTCTGCCTCCAGAATTGATTCTGCTAGAAACTAGGATTTGTAGCTTCTGACTTTAAGTATGATTTTTACACTGAAATTTATTGTTCAACTCACTTTTACATAACTGTATCCAAACACAAATCAATTATGCTAAAATCAATTTTGATAAAATCAATTCTACTAGAATCAATTCTATCAAAATCAATTCTATCTAAAGCTAAACCAAACACACTCTAACTCTTTTTTCAATTATAGAGTTTTGCTTGTTTAAAGTTTACAAATAATTTGGTTCGTCTCATTAAGTTAAGTTTGTTTTGTTTTTTGCTTGAAACTAAAGTCAAGAGTTAAACACAAAAAAAATTCTAGCTCAAATTCAACTCCATTTAAGTTGATTAACAAGTGAGTTCGGCTCATTAGCTCAAACCACATAACACAAAAGTCAAAAAAAAATTATATTCATAAATAAATAAATTTATACCAATTTTTAATGAAAAATCGCATAACTCAAATGCGTTTGTCTTAGTTTTTTAAAACATTATATATATAGTCAATTATCTAAATGTATAAAATCATTTATATAAATTTGTAAAATCATATATGTAAATTTCAAAATATTTGCGAAGTGATATACATAAACGAGTTAACTCATAAACGAAGAGTCGAACTATATAGAGTTTGAGTTCAGCTTATATAATCAATGAACTTAATTTTCAACTCAAACTCGGCTTATTTGGTTCATGAACACTAATCCAACGAATCAATTGTCGAATCGAACTTCGAATTTTATTTGAATTGGTTCAATTCGGTTCATTTTCAGCCCTAACTACAACCAACAACTTTTGTTATGATCTCTCGTTCTTCATTAATATTCTTATTTCTCATGCTCAATGGCGGAGTTAGACTCAAATAGTCGAAAGACCATAGACCATGGTGGTGTTTGAAATTTTTATATATGCACACACGCGAACTCGCACGCACGTGTGTGTCTCTATATGCACGCGCTTGTACACATGTGAGGGCAATTTCTAACATGCAAAAGTTTATTAAGTGACGCATGTTAGAAAATTAAAGTTATATAATAAACGGTAAAGTGAGGGCAATTTTTGTGAAGTGGTGCAAAAGTTTTATAAATCCTAACCAGTTACCAACTAGGATAAGATCAAATGGACAATTGCATTATATAACTTAACCATATCACAATTTATATTCTCTTTTTTTATCAAAAGATCACTATTTAACCAAAAATCCTCTCAAAAGATCATTAATTATGTAGATATTTATTAAAAAATAAATAAAGAAAAAAAAAAGGAACATATTTGATGTTTGAATATTTTCGGTTTTGGTTCAAAGTTTTTGGACAGGAGATGAGATTGTAACAGTTTTACTTTGGATAAAATCCATTTCAGGTGGAGTATCCTTCCACTGGACCAGAACTTTCGTGGCAGCAATTCTTCCTTTCTTGACCATCATCAAATCAAATGAAAAACATATGAAAAACTTTAAGTTGTGGACATATGTGGCATTTGGATCGTGATAAACTTTAAGTTAGGACATATGAAAAACATTGTGATGAATTGCAACATCTTTGGGGAGCTCCAATTATTCGTAAGTTGCAGCTCCAATTTTGTCCACGACCTTGAAAGGAACCATAATACTTTGGCAGGAGTTTGTGAAATTTAGCCTTGCGCAATTTGTGTTGCTTGTAAGGGTGTAACTTCACGAATACATAATCACCCACAGAGAACATCGATACCCACTGTAATCAGGGCCGGCTCCAATGGGCGTGCAAAGTGTGCGACGAAATAAAGCCTCAAAATATCGATAAATATCTTATAATAATAGTAATATATTTCTAATGTGTTCATATAAATAATATCACATGTGCATCAATAGTCTAGTGGTTAATTATATTGGTTGTGAGTATAAAAGGTCTTACGTTCAAATCTTAGCTTTTAAAATTTATTTTAACATAATTTTAATTATTTTATTACAAATTAAATTAAAATCGAGAAATAGTTTTAAACTAAATCATTATATCATTTAAATTTTATGTAATAAATTTATTTTTTTTAGTTTTATTTTTAAATATTTTTTTTATAAATAGTCCATTTTTAATATTCGAACATAGTCTCCTAAATGTTCGGGTGACTCTAACCGTAATATCAAATATGCACTTATAAATTTAATACTTCAAATCATATTAATATTTGATGCATAATTTAAAAATAGAAATGGGATAAGCTAAACAACCGAATAAAAATAAGATAATAATATAATATAGTGATTAGAGTTTCACTTTAAAATAAATAGATGAACGCATCAGAATTTAAACTTCACTTTTTTCATATTGCATATAACATCTTTATTAACTAATCAATGAAACTCACTTGATAATATATAAAATATATTATTCATCAGAACATTGGCAGGTATGGTGTTAACAAAATTGAAATACAACCAAAACATAAAAGAAAATAGTTGCATATAAATTTATTATAATGGGGAAAACGACTCATCCTTTTTTAAAATATGCAATGAAACTAAACAATTTTCTTTCAACTTTTTCCTTTTTTTTTTTTTGCCATTTTCATGAATATGAATATTTATTTTCAGGAGACACTAATGCAACACATTCCTGCATCAAGGTGTACCTCAGTTGTACGAAAATTTCTCTTTTGCCCCCTTATTTCTCTTTTCCCCTCATTAAACCCAAAAATACCCCTGGATTTGACAAAATAATGCATTTTGGAATCCATATTCCAAATCTAACTTCGTAACCTACGTTCCGAAGTACAGGCCAGATTGTGGACTACGAGTGCATGCCCCCCCTGCGCACCCTCGCATGCATTGCCTTCAATTCGGAAGCTAAATACCGAAGTATGATTTGAGCATCGATGCTGGGAACAAATTTAGGCACCAGAACTAACAATTTCTGGTTTGAGCATCGATGCTGAAGCTTGAGCATCGATGCTGGGAACAAATTTAGGCACCAGAACTAACAATTTCTGGTTTGAGCGTCGATGCTGGCATAGGAGCATCGATGCTGTTGTATTATCTAGGGCTTTCCCAACAATTCATACGTGCACAGCATCGATGCTGAAGCTTGAGCATCGATGCTGGGAACAAATTTAGGCATCAGAACTAACAATTTATGGTTTGAGCATCGATGCTGGCATAGGAGCATCGATGATGTGCTATTGTCTGGGACTTTCCCAACAATTCATACGTGCACAACATCGATGCTGGTACGTGGATAGCATCGATGCTGAAACTTGAGGATCGATGCTGAGAACAAATTTAGACTTGGGTGGGCTGGGAGTGGCCTTAGTTCGGAACGTAGAAACCAAACTGCAGTTCGGTTTCTACGTTACGAAATAGGATTAATAAGGGTAGAAATGGTAGTTAAGAGGAGGAAAAAGAAATTAGGGAGGGTTAAAGAGAAATTTTCCAGCTGTACTTGTGTTTGGGATCACTTTTTTATTTATTATGTTTTAAGTAGAAAAATGAGTTTTAGACTTTTCTTGTTGATTTTGTATTTAAGAAATATAAATGACTTAAATCCTTTTTTATCCTTCATTTTTTTTTAAAAAAAAACTTAATGTTTGGTCTCTTATCTTAAATTCGAACTTTTGGTCCCTCAATTTATTTATTTTTGAAATTTCCATTTTTTTTTTTTTTTTTTTGAAAAGCAAACTTTTCGGTTCTTACAACATTTCTGATTATCACGTTAAAAATTAAAGAGCTCATACATATTTCGTTTTAATGGTAAAAATGTTAAGCAACCCACATGAAGTACATTAGATATGCATAAAATTAACTTTGGAACTTAAAAGACTAAAAAATAAAAAAATTAAAACTTAAGAGGCCAAATAAAAAAACTTGATTGTGGAGAAATGTACCATATAGAGTTCAGGGTTCGAAGCTTAATTTTTAAAAATAATATTAACGTCATAAATTGTAGTAGCTACTAATTGAGTTATATACAACCGATATTTTTTATTTATTTTGGTACAAAAATTATATCTTTTCTATGAAAAATATGTGAAATATATTAATCCCCCTATTTTTTTTTACTGTCATTCTCTAACAAAAATATTTTCAATTAAATTAGTGGGTTATTAAAGTTGTTTTTCCCATTTTACTCTTATTTTAATATACCACTTGTTTTCTCTTTCCAGTCAAATTTTATAGGAATTCTGAAACTGACATAACGAAAGAATGGTATATTTGACAAATTGTAGTCTTGACCTATCAAAATGATATTCTCTCCATCCCAAAGTATAAGAGAGACTTGGTAATCTCAAACTGTGATGTATTTAATTAAGAATTCAGTCCAGATACATTAACATTTTTGGTTCATTATGGCCGCTTGTTCGGGATTGGATTGGTTTTGCGACAGTCGATTCTTCAATTCTATCTGCTCATTTTTCACAGTTTGTACATGCAGCAGGAGGAGGTCGGGAGCGGCGATCTTTTTTGCAGCTTTTCTGGCTTGCTTGTGTATGGGTTATTTGGACCTAGAGAAATCAGCGCCTCTTCCAAAATTTGGCGCATTTGATTTCTCATATGTTGGACTCGACCAAGCGGCATTTTCTTCAGTGGCTGAGGGCCAAGTATCCAGGGATAGGGGTTACTTTACATAGTTGGTGGGTGAATTCCCTGTTGTGTTTAAATTCTTGATTTGGCGGGATTCTTATGTTTCGGTTTTTTCATGAACCTTGATGTAAACTTTGTTGACATGTTCTAGTACTCCTTGTGCTGGGGGGTTGACTTTTCATTTCTTTGAACAATATTCTCTTATATTTTGGGATGGAAGGAGTACTTATATAGAAACAAAAAAATTGTTCAATAAAAAAATTATGCTAGAATGACAGTTAAAAAAACAGGTATAGTAATTTGGAACAATCACAAAATGTCACATGTCTTTTTCTCAATACTTTTGTCTAATTATCCACCTTAATCTTATTTTTTATAAAAATCCAATTTAATGTTTAATTTAGTTCAAATAGTACCCCACACACCAACTTTAATATTGAACTAATACGTTATTGAGTGTGAAGATTTATCAATTAAAAGACACACATATATAGTGTATGTTTTTTTTTTTGTAACAGAAGAGAATAAAGGGAAGAAAAAAACAAAAAAATTAAGGTCTAATAAAGGACACTCTAGCGCTATCAGCACGTAACATAGGAAGCATCTCAACAGGAGGAATAGAGAGAATCTTCAGTTTATCGTGGAAGGATGACCCCATCTTGGCCAAAAAATCAGCACTTTGATTACCCTCTCTCAAAGTATGTCTAATTTGTACGGTCCAATTTCGACTCAACAAATTCTTAACTTCTTGCAAAATGGCGGCATAAAGGTGCATAGGGGAAACCGAGCCTGCAACCAACTTAATGGCATTCAAAGAATCAGAATAACAAATGGTATTAGTAAGACCCTTGTTCCAAGCTAGTTGTAAGCCGAAAAGCAATGCCAATAATTCAGCATGCAAAACATTAGAAACACCAATATGACCATGAAACCCAAGGATCCAACCACCGTCATCATTTCGAATAAGACCACCGAATCCAGCAATACCCGGATTATCAATGCTGCTTCCGTCAACATTAATAATAAAAGCCTCTTCCCGCAAAGGGTGCCAGGAGACCAGACGATCCTGCAAAGGAGTCGAAGAGTTCGGGTAACAATGATAAAGCAAGGATGCCATTAACTTGACAGATGAAAGCAACTTATGGATTGAAAAAATATCATTTCCAAGACAGTGAGAATTGCGAGCTCTCCAAGCCCACCACAAACCAGCAATAAAAATAAAGCCATTATGTCCATTAATTCCATCTTTTAAAAAATTGACAGTGTCAAGCTGTTGGAAGAAATCTATACTTCTAAAGCCAAGAGCAATCCACATTCTCCTAGAGAGGGTACAATCGTGGCATGTTAGACATTCATTCGATCGGTGGTCGCTTCACTTGGCATCGAAATTGTAGAGGTAATAGAACCATATCCAAGAAGCTTGACATATGCTTGGCTAATATGAATTGGAGGTTGGCTTTCCCAGAAGCTTTTGTGGAAGTCTTATGTAGACTTCACTCAGATCATAATCCTATCCTCCTCAGACTAGCTCCTGATCCTAGAGTTCGAGGACCTAAACCTTTTCGCTTTGAAGCTTCTTGGATAACCCATGATGATTATCATAATTTAGTTACTACAGCATGGGAAGCAAATGTTGGAAATCCAGTGGCAGCCCTTAATCAAGTTAGGGAGGATTCTATTCAATTTAACAGGGAGATTTTTGGGAGTATCTTCATTCGTAAAAAGAATATTGAGGCAAGACTCAAAGGTATTCAGCGAACTTTGGAAAATGTGGATTCTCTTTTTCTTGTTCAGCTTGAACAGGAGCTTCAGCATGAGTATAACCGAATTCTTTTCCAAGAGGAATTACATTGGTACCAGAAATCAAGAGAACAAAGGATCAAACTTGGTGATAAAAACACTTCCTTCTTCCATGCTCAAACTGTGGTGCGTAGGAGAAGAAACAAGATTTATGGGTTGACTCTTCCAAATGGTAATTGGACCACTGATGAGGAAACTCTTCAGCTTGAAGTACAAAAATATTTTAAGGAGTTGTTTTGTACCCATAGGCAGACATATCCTTCAAATTTAATTATCAATAGTATGCCCAATATTGATGAGGAGGGTAAGAGTAGTCTTACTAAGCCAGTTTCGAAAGAAGAAGTTTCCTTTGCTCTTACTTCTATGAAGCCTTATAAATCTCCGGGACCTGATGGTTTTCAAGGCATCTTTTTTAAACAATATTGGCATGTGGTTGGAGACGAGGTTTGGAAATTGGTTCAAAATGCTTTTGCTACAGGTACGTTTGATCAAAATATCTCATCCACGTTGATTACTCTTATCCCTAAAATTGATCAACCGGGCACTTTCAAGGACTTCAGACCAATCAGCCTTTGCAACACTATCTATAAGATTATTACTAAGGTGATGGTAAACAGAATAAGGCCTCTTCTTGATACTATTATTGGTCCGTTTCAAAGTAGTTTCCTCCCTGGTAGAGGAACTTCAGATAATGCAATCATTCTTCAAGAGGTGGTTCATAGTATGAGAAAGTCCAAGAAGAGGAAGGGAGATGTTGTGTACAAGATCGACCTTGAAAGGCCTACGACAATGTTGATTGGAATTTCCTTAGACAGTGTCTTCATGATTTTGGTTTTCCTCTGGCAAGTGTGAAGCTTATTATGCATTGTGTCTCTTCATCCTCCCTCTCCATCCTTTGGAATGGGAAGAGACTTCCTTCCTTCCAACCTTCTAGAGGTTTGAGGCAAGGTGACCCTTTATCCCCTTACCTCTTTGTCATGTGCATGGAAAAACTTTCTTTATATATTACTGAGAGTGTGCGGGATAGAAAGTGGCATCCTGTCAAAATCTCTACGCAGGGTCCTTGTTTAACTCATTTGTTTTTTGCTGATGATGTGTTATTATTCTCTAAAGCTAAAAGCTCTCAAGCTAGACTTGTTTCCAATATCCTTGAGCAATTTAGTAATGCATCTGGGCTGAAAGTAAGTGTTAGTAAATCCAGAGCCTTTTACTCGGTCGGTGTTCCATCTGATAAAGTCTCTAAGTGCACTACAATTACAGGTATACGTAATACTCATGCACTAGATAAATATCTTGGCTTCCCTTTATTGAAAGGAAGAGTTAAAAAATCAGACTTTGATTTTATTATAGAGAAAATGCAAACCAGACTTGCCTCATGGAAGAATAGATTTTTAAATAAAGCGGGACGGCTTACTTTAGCTAAATCAGTTTTATCTTCCATTCCTACCTATTATATGCAAATGTTTTGGCTTCCTCAAGGTATCTGCCATCAAATTGATATGATTACTAAGAATTTTATATGGAAAGGAAATTCAAGTCATGGGATTCATTTGGTTAGCTGGGATAAAATCACTGTACCTAGAAAATTTGGTGGGCTTGGTGTGAGAAAAGCTAGGGAGGCCAACACCTCTTTGTTGGGAAAATATATAGTGTATGTTTGATTTGCCGGTAGATAGATAAAATACATGATAATTTAATGTGATTTCTTAAGAACTACATTTTATAATTTTTGTAAAAAAATAAAATACACATGTGTATGTTAATTAATTTATATTTATTTTTGGTTAAAATATACCATGTGTACACATATATTGCATGTTTGATTTGAGTGTGGAAATGTCAAAAATATGGTAATCTAATGTGATTTTTCAAAAACTACACTTTATAACTTCTATAAAATCACAGCAGATTACCGTTATTCTGACATACACACCGTAATTCTAAACAAAGTCATTAATGCACGATACATATACTCACCTGAACTAGTAAAAGACCAATACATTCGTACGGGTCGCGTAAAAATTACTGTAATTATATAAAAGGGAATTAAAATGTTGATATATAGTAAAATATTTAGAGATAATAAATGAAAATTATTAATATTAACACACTGCAAGAAAATCATGCATTTCTCACGAAAATTTTTCTCACAAAATGACCAAAATTTATCACAAATGTACATTTGCGAGGAAATACTTCATGAGAAAAATGATGCATGTTCCCATGACATTTGCGAGGAAATTTCATCGCAAATGTTTGAAATTAATTTTTAAAAAATAAAAAAGAATTCAGCCTCAAATTAAAATTAAAAAATGTTTTGTAAAAGAAAAACTTAAGTAGGTTTAAAAACTATTTAATTTTGGTGAAAAATTTAGATCATCTTCAACTATTTTTTTTATCTCTACTAATGTATCAAACACGCACAGAATATAGATTTAGATCATCTTCAACTATTTTAGTTCAACCATCTCTCATTTATTTTCTCATGATAGATTGGAAAATTTTAGAATTATTTTTTTTTTATCTTCTTTTTTGTATCTTCTTTTATTATCTCATGATAGATTGTAAACATGTCATCCAAAGTATATTCTTCATTCTTGAAACATCATTCATTCACACATGAAACCAACATACATACAGGAACATGAGGAGTATGATGAAGTGTATCTTGCATGACTCACGTGTCACATACTAATTTTCTATGTAGTAATGTTTAAGTCCCACATCGATATATTAAGAAAGAATATGAGTATTTATATAAGAGAGGCAAGAAAATTTAGGACACCGAGCTTGGTTACGCATGCCTGTGACCCAAGTGGGGGTAATAAGATGGAGGTATTTATGGGTTGAAGGGTGGACCAGAAGTAGTTCTGGATTGAGTAGGAAGAATTTGGTAGGAGCAGCGCAGCGTTTGAAGGGTGACCAGAAGTAGTTCTGGATAACGTTGGCTTAACAGAGCAACGCTAAACTAATCTATATAAAAAGTCACTTATTTAAGATAAAGAAAAAGAAGAAGAAGAAAGATGTAAAGGGATGATTGTGGGATCTAAAACACCCAAAATCACCCCCCTTAGATGAAACACCCACTTATTTATGTGCTAGGATATTGTCACAGCAATTTCACAATAAATCTCTATCTCTAGTTATATGTTCAAATTATTAATTTTTTTTATACTTATGAAAAGCAAATTATGATTTCATGCCCAAAATCCAAGCTTAATTATAAATTCCTTATTATCCAATAAAAAATATGAAAATAGAACTAATTAAATGTGCATGATATACAACTACAAGACTAAATTTAACACATAACAAAGGAACTAAACACATGTGTTAGCAAGAAATTAAAGTCATCAATTCAAGCATTTATGCTTCATTTAGTGATGAGCAATCAATTGAAAAAAACTATATGTCGGCACACTTAGTTTCAAATATAGGAAATATGAATTTCATTATTAAGATAAGAACCGAGTATTTTTGCTTACTATAGGATTAACACTAATGTGTTATATAAACCTAATACACATAAATATAAATGGTAACTTAATCAATGTAAATAAATTGGGTCAACTAATGTGATAAACTCTACAATTGTATCCACTACTTTTTTGAGGAAAGTTATATCCACTACTTAACATTAATAAAATAACTATTATTTACATCAATAGCTCCCCTCAAGTTGGACTGTGGATAGTACACAGGTCCAACTTGGAAAGAAAGGAAGAAAAAGCATATTATTAAGTGGCTTAGTGAAGACATCAGCCAGTTGAGAAGTGCTTGGTACAGGTAGTAAATGAATGACTTTTGATTGAATTTTCTCACGAATTACATGGCATTCAATTTCAATGTGTTTACTCCTTTAATGAAAAGTAGGATTGTGAGCTAAGTAAATAGTTGACCTGTTGTCACAAAACACAGAAGTTGGATTGGAAAATATTATCTTGAAGTCTTGAAAAGTGTATTGTAACCATTGAATTTCACAAGTTAAGGACGCCAAGGCTCTATATTCGGCCTCTATTGAAGATCTAGAAACAGTGTTTTGCTTCTTAGATTTCCAAGAGATTAAAGAAGAACCAAGTAATACACAAAATCCTGTTATAGACTTTCTAGTTTTAGGGCACCTCACCCAATCAGAATCAGCCAAAGCATTAATCTTCAAAGAACTAGAAGTAGAGAAAAATATGCCTTTGGCCGGATCAGATTTGAGATATTTAAGAATATGAATGGCTGCATTGTAGTGAGGGACCATAGGTTTAGAAACAAATTGACTCAAATGCTGGACAGAAAAGCTAATGTATGGGCGAGTACGTGTCAAATAGAGAAGCCTTCCTATAAGTCTTCTATAAGAAGAAGGGTCATCCAAAGGAGCACCATCAATGATGGAAAGTTTAGTAGTAGGATGAATGGGTATAGAGAAAGGCTTAGTTCCTAGTAAACCAACATCTTCAAGGAGTTCAAGTGTGTATTCAGATTGATGTGCTACGTCATTGTCTGAATCATCCGTGACGTTTCTCTCATGCTCCAACCATTGCATCTGAAATTGCATTTGCTGGTGTTCACGGCGTAACTCTACAATGGTAACTTGGAGATCTCCGTTTGTACCATTAGAGTCGCTATGAGCGGGACTATCGTCTGCTGCCATGAGAATTGTGCTTAGTGTGGCCGGGAAATTGACTTTACCGCGGCCCCACGATGGGCGCCAAATGTTCTCGTATAGAGCGAGTTGTTATTTCTCGTAGAGAATGATGGGAATGCACAAAGCCATGTTTGTATATGATGCTTAAAGAAGTGAGATGATCTTTTTCCACTTAACTTATCCCTATATATAGGCCTTTGAGAAGAGTGGTTGGCTGGCTCGATTATGGAGCGGTTAGCTCCCAGTTCGTGGGGAGAGTCCTCCACGTCTCCAGTCATGTTGCTGGTCGTGGGGTTTGAGGACGAGGAGCGCTTTTCCGCACGTGGAAAACGCGCCTTGTAACTGTCTTTCCTGGGCCAGTTGGCAGCTTGGATGGTATTGGGCTGGACTGATTAAATGATAATAGGCCCATTGGTAATTTACAAGGGCGGCCCGGTCCACTCTAGACTCAGTTAATCATGATATAACCGCCGCAAAACTCTCGCTAAACTATATTTTGTGGCGGTTTTTGTTTCGGTGATTGAAAACTCCTGCTAATATTATATTTTGCGGCGGTTATATTATAGTTGACTGAGTCCAAAAGAAATTGCAAACAATCATATATTACAGAGAAAGTTTCTCAAAAAAAAATTTATTGAAGATATTACAAAACTTGCATATTTTGCATAAGGTATTAATCCATTAACCTTAAAAATAAAAAACTTTGTGACAAGCCAATGCCCTCAAGACAAATAAGATACTATTTATGTTTTGTTGTGTTCCCAGTTTTTTAAATTCCTTTACTTTTTTAAGTTTTACTTTTTTTCTCAATTTATTTTATTACTTAAAAAATACCACTATTTTCCATCATTTTATTTCAGTCAAATTTGAGAGGTAAAAGATAGAATAAAAATTATTTAAACATTGTAATAGAGATTTATTTCATTCAATTTCATTCTATTTATGTGAGACATATGGGTCGGGTAGGGAGAGAAGATCCAAGGTTCGATCTCTGAAGAAAGCAATTTATATTTTTAATGTAAAAAAAATAAAATTTCATTCTATTCCGCTAATGTTATATTCCATTTTATTCAATCAATCCACACAAAACCTTCAAATTTTTTTGGCTTTAATTCAATTTTGATCTCCTATTTTGAAAAACCTAAAATTTTAATCCCCTGTTTTAAAATCCAATTTTGATCCTCGTATTTTGAAAAACCAGAACTTTTGATCCCCTATTTTAAAATTCAACTTTTTGATCCTCCATTTTTGTTTTTCCTGAAATACGCAAAAATGTTCCCTTCCTCTCAGGTCGATCTCTCTCTCTCTCTCTCTCTCCAGTCATCATCTTCTTCGATTTCTCTTATCTCTGTCACAACAAGCTTATCTCGTTCTCAAACGTTTTCTCTCTCTTAGTCTTCATCATCTTCGATTTATCTTCTCTCCGTCGCAACAAACTTCAATTTCTCTTCTCTTCTTCGATTTCATCTTCTATGATACCGTGCGGGGGACTGCAATTCAGGAAAAACTAAAATGGGGGATAAAAGTGATTATTTTTAAAATAGAAGGATCAAAAATTCAGATTAATCAAAATAGGGATCAAAAATTCAGATTTTTCAAAATAGGAAACAAAAAGTTGTTTTTTAAAATAGGGATTAAAAGTTCAAGTTTTTAAGATATCAAAACTGCATTAAATCCTTTTTTTTTTTATATTCAAGCCTTTTTTTTTTTTGAAACAACAAAACTTTAAATTTAAACCGTTATTTTTGGGATTTTATGAAACCCTAATCCTTGCTCTTCATCTCTTGGCATTCATCCCATACAGGGGTGTGCAAATAAACCGGTTATCAAGATCCAAATTTCTATCCACATTGATCCATTATTTAAAACCCAATCCAAAGTTAAAAAAATAATTTGGTGCCCTATTTGTAAAAAACCAATTAAACCGGTTCAAAAAAATTCAATAATGGGTATCCAATAAGTATCCATTTATTTTAAAATGTATTTTAAAAAATATAATTTTTTAAATTTTTTTTATTAATTCATTAATAAAATAGATTTATATATTGTTTTAAAATCAAAATTTTATTTTATACAATAGTATTTTTATACAGCAACAAAAAAAATTCAACAAAGTGTTTTTTTCAAATCTCTTTTTCACACCTCCTTAGTTACTTTTTACTCAAAACTCTATAATATAATTAATAAATAACTAAAATGAAGTGGTGGTGTTGGCCGGTCAACGACCTGGTCAACGACCTGGTCAACGCCGAACCTCCAGCTCCGGCACGGTGGTCCACGGCGGCGACCGGCGGTGACACGGAATTTTCCGGCGGTGTACGGCGGAGCTCTGGTGACCGGCACCACCAACCACCCATATTTTATTAATTTAATAATAATAAATATAATATTTAATTTTAAAATTTTATTTTTATAATTTAGTAAAATCTGTTTTTTATTTTTAAAAAAACTGTGATTTTTTTTAAAAAAAACTGTATTTTTTATAATATTTGATTTTTCTTAATAATTTTTTTTAATTTAATTTTATTTGTAATAAAAAATAGTTTAACCAAAAACCGGTTTTTTATTATAAACCGGTTTTAAACTGGTTTTAATCTGGATTGAATAATATTTACAAAAAAAAACTGGTTTTAAGGAAAATAGGATACGGTTTAGTTCATGAACCATAATATATGATTTGGGTTGGGTTGGTTTAAACCATTGCGCTCCCCTTACGCAGCCCATAGGTATTCCCTTTTCTTCTTCGTTCAATCAATTAGTAATATGATTATTAATGTCAATAATATGATTAGTAATTGATTATTAATGTTATTATAAGTAATTTGTGTAATATCTTCTTCTGTACTGTACATACTCCTTATTGTTATAGATAATCAAAACTGTCATTAAGGCTTAATCAGTGATTACCTTAGTAGCTACTTTGCTTTAATTTGATTTTATATTGCAATAGTTTCAAGCTTAATTTCATGTTACCAAGTTTTAGTTACTTTTCAAATTAAAATTTTCTATTTGTACATGTTATCTGTTGTACTATTATTGAGATTTTATTAAGTATTTCGAGGGAAGGCAACATGCAGTCATTTTTTTTGTCATAAGAGTGGCGACTGGCTGGTAAGGGTCAGTTCGGGTAGTAGAACTTGGAAATTCTATGTGGATATATGCTGGTTTATGGCGGATGAAATTTTAGCTTATAGTTTATAAGCTAGCTTATAGAAAATAAACTTTCTGATTGAATCTGTAGTGTTTGGTAATATTAGTTTAGTTGTTGAAATGACATAAAAAAAATGTTTAAGCAGTATTTAAGCTTATGAGTAAGCTAATTACATTAGCTTATCAAAATAAGCTATAAACTAGTAAGAATAAACTATAAGCTCATGAGTAAAAAAGCTTACCAAATATGTCTTTTTTTTAAAAGCTTATAAGCTATTAACATCATCATTGCTGCTGTTTCTCTGAATGGTAACAACTCTGGTTTACATGCTAATTCAACAATTAATGAGTTTGATTAATGAGTTTGTCATCCTGAAATCTTTTCATGTTCAAATGAAACATGCTAGTGCTCCCGTCATCAAAGACATTATTTGGCAACCTCCTATCCTCCATTGGATTAAATGTAACTGTGATGGTGCTTCTCTTGGAAATCCAAGCCCTTCATCTTGTCGTCGAATTCTTAGGAATTCACAGGCCTTATATCTTGATTAAACTCTTCTCTGGTGGCTGCACTTACTGGTGCTATGTTTGTAATTGAAATTGCTAATCAAAAGGGTAGGAACCACTTGTGGCTGGAAACTAATTCTATGCTTGTGGTTTTGGCTTTAAAATCTGCCAAAGTTGTTCTTTGGTTTCTAAGAAACCGTTGGGATAATTGTATATCTCTTTTGTCATCTATGGTTTTCTTTGTTTCTCATATATATAGAGAAGGAAATCATTGTGCAGACAAGCTTGCAAAGTTGTGTTTTATCAATATTTTTGGCAGCAGCAATGGTCTTTCTGCCCGTCCTTTTTCAATTTCAACTAAGCTTGGCACAGCCGCCTAAGAAATTAGGTCACGGTCGCGGATCAGGAGAGAGTGACTTGTGTGACGCATCTATATCTGGGGATGATCGGGTATAACTCAGGGCTTTATCTTGGTCTATCCATGTCACATTATACTTGGTGGAATCAAATACCTCCTCAACTTAAAGTAGATTTTGGTAGAAATAGGCTTGGTTTGGCTTATTTTAGGTTTTGTTAAGTGTTGTGGAGGTTAGGCTTTATATCCCCCCTCTTTCTTTGTATCATTTCCCTTTTTATCAATATATTTGGGACTTGCTTTTCTAGCAAGTCTCTTTGTTTTAAAAAAAAAAGAAGCCATAATTCATAAGCTCAAAATTTTGCATTGCCATACAAAGCCTTTCTCTCCATGGTATTATCCTGTTAACTACAGTATTAACTCTACCAAGTATCTGTCTTGTCACTGTCATTTCTATGAGCCTAAATGAGCTATTGTGTTGGTGAAAGCAGGGAAGACTTGAAAAGATGGCATAAGAGGAACCAGAGGGGTTTAACCATATTCAATAGATTATATTGAAGAAGAGGAAACACGGTGAAGCATGGGCGTTGAGAAAAAAGGAACAATTCCAGAAAAAAGGTTTCCAGTTTCTGGAAATCCAAGGATTTTATTAAAAAGCCTTCCTTTGCATGTCACACAAACGATGCATCAGCAACTAGGTAAAGTTGTACACATATGGTGAATATAGCACCACTCTCAGAAAAAACTTGTTTGGCTATTTTCTTGTATCTTTCCAAATTTAAGTTTCTGAGGATTACTCCTAATTTTGTGAAATTCTGCTTCCTTTGAAGATATCCGAATAGATAGCCGAAAAGTTCAAGAAGGGACATGCAAAAATAGACAAGCGAAAAGTTCCTTTGACAGATAATAACTTCATTGAGTCGGTAATGCATGGTATTATTAGATTACTAGTTTTCTTTTGACCCTCACACTTAACTGTTTTCATAATTTTTCCACTTTTTACCTTGCAGGAATTAGGAAAGTTTGGTATTGTATGCATACAAGATATGGTGCATCAAATTGACAATGTTGGTCAACACTTTAAGGAGGTTGTCCGATTTATGTGGCCCTTTGAACTAAACAAGCCAGTAGATGGATCGAAAGGATTGAAAAATCGATACAAAAATGGCGAAGGTTCAGGGGACCGTGACGATCTCGTCAACGTGCTCATCAATAAAATGAATTAATTAGGTCTCATTCCAATATACTATCAAAGTTTTGATGCTTTGTGGTTTCCCTCACACGAATTTTGAAGTTATCATTTTATGTTAGACATAACTCTCTTTTTTTTTGACAATAATATACATAAGGGAAGTTCTATGGTGCAGTCGTCAATTTGACCACACCGGTGAAGTCGGTGACGTGGACCAATCAGGAACAGGCTTTGACCAGGCTTTGACTTTTTAGTGCCACGTCAGAAAATACAATGGTGGAAGTTTATGGTGAGCCCTTTTCAAGTGATATTTTAACGATTTGCATATACATCCTCCAATAAGTTTTATTTTTGACCAGAGATCCTCCATTAAGTTTATAATTAATTAATAATAATTTTGATAAACAAAATAGTTTTTATAAAATAGTTGATAATTAATTCATGGCTTCGTCAAAACCCTAGATCCCCAATTCCCAACCATATCGTCTTCTTCGTTCCCGCAAATCAAATTCGACCTATTCCCCCTGAGCGACCTTCATTTCTTTGTTCCTTCGTTTCTTTGTGTCAGTGCATATCTAGATTTTGGTTTCTTTCTCCCCATATCCCCGAATCCCAAATCTTCTCTGTTCTTCGTTTCTTTGTCGATTCATATTGATTGTGGTGTTTATTCAATTCAAAGTCTCGGTGATTACCGAGATATTCGTTGTTGTATGGTTCAAAGCAATAGTTCAATGTTGTCGTCTCACAGGTAACTTGATTTTTTTTTTTTGACTATAAAAATGTGACTTGAATTTATGAAAGTTGGCATTAGGGTTGCATTGTAAGTAGAAATTCGTATGAATTCGTACCCAGAAACTATGATATTTGGGACTAAATGTGTATTTTAAATTTGAACCTGATTTGAATTGAATTGGTACTGATAAATTATGAAATTTGGGATTAGGGTTTATATTGTATGGACTTCATAGATTGTGATATTGATATGAATTTGTACCCAGAAACTATGATATTTGGGATTAAATTTGTTTTTTCAAATTGAACCTGATTTGAAATGAATTGTTACTCACAAATTATGATATTTGGGATTAAATTTGTTATTGCTTTGAATTCATACCCAGAAACTGTGATACCCTGGGATTAGTGTTTCAATTTGAGATATTATTCAAATTTAAGTTGTGATATTGTTAATGATTATAATTGATCATTTATTCTACATCTTTGGTGCAGTTAAGTGAGGGATGGCAATATGGACAGGACATAAGGTAACAGTGGTTCTTATCGTCATCAAATTGTGGATAGTGTAAAGGGTCTTTGCTTGTTTAGGAAAGGTTCGATCATTGATTATTAGAAGTAGTTATGTACTGATCATTTATTTAGTAATGTGGCTTCAATTTGAATTGAGATAAGAGACAAGTTGTATGTTGTATTACATTAAGTTTTATAGAACGATAGCAGTTTAGACAATGCTTTGCATTTGAGTTGAATAATTTGTAGTTTGTGCAATATTATAAAGCAATTTTGTAGAATCTCAATTATAGTTACAACATGGAAAACCAGTTTACGTTTAAGGGCAGAAAACTATTGTTCGTTTCCAATATAAAAAATTTGAAATTCACTATTAAAAATTAGACATTCGCTATTAACTTGTTTCCAATATAAAAAGTTGACAGAGCTTTGATGAATACATATTCAGTACGTGGATTATTGCGTAACGTTGACTCATGTTACATATTTACTAAAGTTTAATTGCAATTTGAAACAGGTTAGATGAATATGCACATGTTGAAGGGCAAAAAATTGTATGCAAGTGTTGCAGCGTAGGTATGTTTAAGTGTACACATCATTGCCTTTGTGTCTTTGTTATGTAGAGCAGCTTATGTATGTTTAGAAAAAAAAAATTGAGTTTATATGAAGGCATTGTTGTTAACTGTACTTGGAATGTATGCATCATGTAATAGCTTTTCAATGTAGTCAAATTAACCAAAACATAAACATAGAATAAGACATCAACATATAATAAGATACAATGTAATAGTTGGAAATTTTGATTAAGGCATCCCCCCAAAACATATCAATATGATCCAACAAACCAAAGATCATAACCTTAGCAAATTATCCAAAATACATCGAAATTAGAGAGTACATAACCAAGCTAAATTGGAGAATAGTTACCAAATTATCCAAATCACAACAAAATATAATACCGTATCCAAAACATGTCAATATGATACGTTTTGGTTATGTTTTGGATTATTTGGATGTATTTACATCCAAATTTTCCAAAACGGATGTATTTACATACAAATTATCCAAAACATAACCAAAACGTATCATGAAAATAGAGACCCATCAAGTAATCCAAAACACACCCAAAATATCTGTTACACGACCAAATTATACGAGATAGAGGCAAATATAGCAAAACACAACAGCAACACCAACACAATCCGACTTCAAACTTTAACCAACTTCTTCCTCTTCTTCAACTCAAATTGCCAATTACTTGCTCCCTTTGCCACAACCTCTCCCTTCAAGACATTGTTATCCGATAGAACCAAGTAGAGAGCAAGCTTCATCCTCGTGGCAGTCACCACCTGTAATTTCAACAAAACATAAAACATATTAATCTACAAAGACACAATAAAAACAGAATTAGAGGGGACATGTTTAAGAAATAATGAGCACATAAAGTGAACTTACAGTAATGTTTTCATAGTCACTTCTAAAAGCACCCTCGATCATCCACTTCGCCACCCATACTCCACAGTCATTTCTGTGGTCAGTTTTGTGCAAGTGGATTAGTTTACATTAATAGATAACTTGCTAAAACTGAAAATTTAATTACGGTTTATAATACGTACAAGTTAGCTCTTTGTTCTGGGAGCCAGCGTAGTTGGACAAAGCAGAAATTTGTTGGTAAGCAATGAGGAAAATGTAGTAGCATTCCATCATAAGAAGGGTGGAGCAGAATTGATTTAAGGAAGATAGCCTAGAACAATAGTGAATACGAAACTTAAATTAAGATAACGTAACAATATAAAGTAAAGTAAAACAAATTATATATAACATGCATACCACTTTCAAAATGGCTAGACGCCTTGCATGGTATCTTCCTTGACTTGGCAGTGAGTCAAGCCAAAATATCTTTCTTTCTTGAAAATCAAACACAATCAGATACCAATGAGTTCTCTCGTCGTTCATTGGTACAAAAATCTGTAAATAAATAAACTAATGAATAATGGGTATGAAAACATAATCTAATATTAACTATGAAATATCATAGTAAAAAATCAATTGATTTAGAATGTAAAGATGACAACAAGGGAATTCAATGAAAAAATGTTGTAACATAAACACATGAATTATTGTAAAGTAACATGAAAATCACCTTTGAAAGAGAACACTTGGGTGGCAAGAAGTGTTTCTGATAGATTGCCCTCACTTTGTCTACTGAGTTGGGTTGGTGTATAGCATATTGCTTAGTAAAAAAGTAAAATGTAATAGTAAATAGCTAACACTTAATGAATGTAAATTTTAAAAGTTGAAGTGTTAATGGTACAAACTGCAAACTCTGTTGGCAAATAGCAAACTGACTTTGTCCTTCCCAAAGAATCTATGAGCCAATTTGCCCTAGCAACGACAAGATTAAGTATCTGTATAGTATCATTTAAGTGGTATTAGATCAAAATGTTACATTAATAATAAATATATTGATTATGATAATCATATAAATATCACCTCCTGGTCAATTGGAGTCCTAGGTATCAAAGACATGAATGTTTTCCTTTCCCCATGAACAACTGTTGTAGATTTTACCAGAAGCTCATGACTATAAGAACAAACAAATGCATTGTCAGTTGTTATCAAATTGAATGTCATAAGTTAATGTACAGTTATGTTTTAGCATGTGTATTATAAATTATATTACCTATCTAGCATCTCATCAGCACCCTTAAATATATATGCGGCTGTGTAACCGCATATGTCATTCAAGTTCATTCGCGGCGGTGGTCGAAATGTCATTGTCATCCACTGTCATGAAATAAAAATGAAACAAATAAAACATTAGAATGTATTTCTATGATGTCATAATAGGTTCTACTCAATTAAAATAAGTAGTTAACACTTACCTCAGGTATGACAAAAGAGTCAAAATCCTCATATCCAATAGAGCTTATTGGATTGTAGTTAATGTAAAAATCATGGTCATCATCATCCTCCGGTTTACAAAACAAGTTTTTTCTTACCATATTGGTATTTTTTTCATCAAGTAAACCAGTCTGTAGCCGGATTTTGGGGGGGGCTGATGTTGCTTCCATTGGATTAGAACATTTGGCCAGTTTAGCTTTTCTTTCTGTATCTGGTTTTTTGTTACCAAACTTCATAGGATCTGCCTTTGGTGTAGACACTGTTGAGCCATACTCTTCTGAGTTGTTGGGTTCATTGAAACCTTCAGTAGTAGTAGTTTTGTGACTATCCAAAGCATTTAAGAGTAAGATTAGTAACGGTAATAACAAATCAAGTAAGAGGAACCAACTTTCCATTTAAAATATTGACACAAACACAAATTTGCAACACCAATCAATATAATAGAAGCTAAATAATAAAGTTAAGTTGAGGCTTAATATGACAAAAAAGTTTAAACCTTAGATTGATAAACTTAAATCTTTAGAGAGTGATAAAATTTGTTGGATCTTACAAATTTTCCTTTGGTCTATACTTCATAGAGTTTCACATAGTTTAAAAATAGTTTTTATAGAATACTACTTTATAGAAGAAAAATATTATATTGTTTCTTAGATTATATATGAACATAGTTTATATGCAGAATGATGAACTTAGACAAAAAATGATGAACATAGTTTATATGGAGTATATACTGTAGTGAAAATGAATACTTTAGCTTGTATATTACCTGGACAACTCAGTATACTGAACTTTCATGTTAGCTGTGTATTGTTTCTTAACATGAATAGAGTTTGTTGTGGTCTTTGAAGTCTTTTGGTTATTCTTACTGTTTGATTCCGTTGTTCCAGGTTTGCTTTGCTTGTTACCAGCACGGGATTTCATCCTTGGTGGTACTGGTCTTCTCATTTTTTTGAATTTGTGCTTGCTTGGTATGAAGATGAAAGTGTGTTGAAAATATTGGAAAGCTGAAGTAGGCTAATGTTTTGTATGAGTAATGCTGTCCTAATGCTATCAATGGTAATGAGTACTATCACGGTTAACAATGTGTGTATTAGGCAGTCTTTTCAAATCTTTTTTAACTTGTACTTGCTTGATTTGAGGATAGAAGTGGTTTGGAAAGGTTTAGGCCTTGTTTTACGGTCTAGAGTAGTTGAAAAGGTAATTGGAAGTTGATGTAAGATTAACTTATGGTGGACAAATGCTATGACTAGTGTTATGGCATACTACTAATTTGTACTAAACAGAGTTAAAAAATTGTATAAGCGTACCTTGGTCAATGTGTGTGTATTAGGGGTCTTTTTGTAACGCCCATATTTATTTAATTTCTTTTAATTACTATTTGAGTACTTTATATGTTGTTATATGAGTCTATTTTAATACATACAACGTTATATGTATAATGTGTGATTTAAATGATGATATGATGTTTTATGTGATCTGAGGTGTATTATTATTTTATTATAATGATTGTTTAGAAAAATGTAAGAGAATAATATTATTTGTGTTATTTAAGATTAAATAGGAGTAAAATAATATTCATTTGAGTTAAGGGAGAATAAGTGGAATTAATAGGAATAAAAAAGGGGAGTTAATTGTTATTAGTGGGGAGTTACACTTTTCAGTAAAATAAAAACAAAGAAAGTTAGACAAAACATTTTTCACGTACTGAGAAAAAGGGAGTTCTTGAGAGAGTTTGAGAAGAACCAAGAGGAAGCTAAGAGAGGGCTAGGGAGGAATCGTTGCTGTAGAATTGCTTTTCATTGCTGAATTAAGGTAAGGGTGAGATTCCTTTCACTAGTTATATATATATAATTTCTGAAATTGATGAATTGTTGTTCTTGATTTTTAGGTTTAGAAAAGTTTATGATGATTGACATAAGGTGATGATATGTGTGGTTTGATGCATAATTTTGTGTTGTTTTGGTTGCTATATTGTATACATAATCTATAAACATTGTTCTAATTTGATTTCGGGTTTGGGTGACCAAAAATTAGGTTTTGGGTGAACAAAGTCACTTTTCCTGAGAGCACAATGACAACATCTTGTATTTCATGTTCTTGCGTCTTTTTCACACGTTTCTGTTTTGAATTGGGTTTTGGTGTAAACATGAAAGTTGTAGATACGGATGTTAGCTTTCCAATGGCGTTGGTTTGACTTCAAAACCGTTTTTAGAACTCGAGTTATCGTCGAATTACTACACGTAGGTCACAGTGAAGTTTCAGCCTCTGTACACGAATTTTAAAATAAAAACTGGTATTCATAGGTACAGAATTGGCCTTAGGTGTTAACATGAAAGTTGTAGATAATTGAGTTAGCTTTCTAATGGATTTGGATTGACTATTGTTAGTAGATTTTGAGGTATGATAAAAATAGTCCAAGTGGGTCTTTAGAAAACTTTAAGAAAAATTAGCACAACTAATCTCTAGTTAGTCCAAAAACTTATGGTTGGCTTCCCAACCTCAAACTTAAGTATTAGGGATTTAGTTGAAGTATTTTATGAGTATTTGGCTTATGTCATGTTGATCAAACTTGATTTGCTTTTGAAGAATGTTCTGGTTTGATACAAATGCAATTGATTAATGTATATGTGCTAAGTTGATATCCTTGAATGATCTGAGTATTGTGTCGGTGTTGTCAAAGTTTGGGAGGGTGGTTCAAAGATCCTAGGCACAATTATTATTATTGTCGAGTCAGTGTAAAGTTGTTAACTTGTTTAAGTTATAAGTGGAGTCCATTGCATATGCATAAAAGTGGTGTTGGAGCTTTTGCTCAAAGTGGCGATGGAGCTTTTGCTCAAAGTGGCGGTGAAGCATATTAATACTTAAATTATGGTACCACATGCATGATGTCTAAGTGTAGTGTTGCATTGTCATGTCGTGTCGTGTCGTTGTGAAGTCGTTTAAATGATGATGTGATGACGATTGTGTTAATTTCGTGGCGTGAATATGATGAATAAAAGTAGTGAAATTGTGATATGCTTTACTATGATAAATGCTATCTATTATGATGCGTTGTTTATGTTGAAATAATGCTATCTTGCTAGGATATGATTAAAGTGACGATTTCATGTTGTTTATCATTAATTGTTGAATTATATGATATATATTATTGACTGTGTTTCTCATCCCTTCTGCTTGAAAATGTTGCCCTTCGTATGGGTAACTTGCAGGTGATCAGGCTTAGGTGCGTATGTGAGGATTCCGTTGTGTGAGGTGTCTTAGGATGCTCTGATACGTAACAGGATGGGGATATTTGTTATTTGTTTCTATCATTTACGTATTGTTTAAGAATTAATTATTTATGAATTGGTTGTTAAACATTTTATGAGATTTTTGATGAGGCCTTGTGCTTAGACCTTCCTGAAGGGATTTATTCAATGTTGATTTATCATTGAAAATATTTCGATTTTAATTTATGAATTCTGCTGCCATATTGAATAATGATGAGGAATAAATTATTATTCATTTTTGTTTAGTGATTTTATGATATGTGACATCCTGAATGTCTTAAACTCTGATAATATATGAAATTTTTATGTTGGAATTTTCGGGGTGTTACACTTTTCATTTCTTTTTGATTTGTATTTGTTTGAGGGCGCCTTTGTTTGATTTGAGTAAAAATTGGTTTTAGAAGTGTTTAGGTAGTGTATGCTATAAGTGATGCTATGTCATACAAAGTGGTTTTAGGCATTGTTTTTTGGTTAATAAAAATAAGACAGATATTATTTAACAAAACATAGATCAAAATGAATTTTTATACACTTAAATTATATTTTAACTAAAAATATATAATTATTTTTTCTCAAATTACACAAAAGTTGTATAGATCAGGACTGAAACTTGGGTTGCTTACTTTTATTCTATTTTACCTTAGTGAAATTCCAACTTCAAAACAAAATAAAATATGCTAATTTGAAGTGTTGGTTTTAGTCAGGTTTCTTTAAATAAGTTTTCTAGTAAAATGTAAGAATAATTTATTTGTTACGTTGATAATGGAAAAAAAACGTGAGAGAAATAATATTAAGTGCAAATTGCATTTAAATGTTATGAGAATAAATAAAAGTAAATCTTTTTTCCTTTAAATCTTAAATAAAAAATAAAAATTATTTTTTTTCCTTATAAATGAGATCCAAGTTGGGTCCTCACAATAACGAACCGTTTAATGGAGTATTAATCTTGAACAATATGTTGTACATTAATCTTGAACAAATGATAGCTTTTAAGCACTTGTTTAACGTCTCAGATACTATATATTTATTTGAAAGCGTAATATTGTTGAATTGGCATTGCGAGTGTATAGGAGGTCTGGGGTTCGAATCCTCCTCGCCCCAGACCATTTTTTTTTATTTTTTTAATTGTTTGTTTCCATGCATCCTATGTTATATATTTTTGAAAGTGTTTTATTATTGAATTGACATTGCGCCCCAGTGGTTAAGACACTGGTTTGTTATGTAATGAGTGTATAGGAGGTCTGGGGTTCGAATCCCCCTTGCCCCAGACCTTTTATTTTTATTTTTTTAATTGTTTGTTTCCATGCATCCAGATTTTTTCGCATTAAAATATCATAGTAAAAAAAAGAAAATGACTAAACAATTTGAAACACAAAGTCCCAACAAATAAAAACAATTAATCAAAATAAATATTTTTTGGTTAACGAACCGTTTTATTAATTGTCAAAATAAAGATCTGTTTTGTGGGGTGAAATTTTTTGTATAACTCATTTGTGTTTTCTTTAACAAAATAAAATTTATTGCTTTCTATATGGCAAATGAATTATATATTTTCCTTAGAAATTAAATTTTGTACAAAACAAAACTAAAAAAAATTCTAATTTTTAAAAAAATTAACTTTTGACATTTAGACAAACTAAATGTACGATTTATTTAAAATGAACGCCATTTCCGTATAAAATTTAACATTTTATTTGTACATCACAATAACTTTTATATCAAAAAAAAAAATTAGCCTCACTTTAACAAGTATTATAAAACTATTTCGGAATCATTAAATGATATCAAACCTAAAGGTCAAAATTTAGAGTAAGCAACTTTAGAACCATTTGTCTTTAAAAACAACTTTAGAACGCAATATATATATTAGACCAAAATAATATATAAGTTTGATAACTTGTATTACAAGTTATCCATAACCATTGTCATTAATTTACAAACCATAAGAACCATTTAGGTTCAAATATACAAAAAAAAAAGTTTTCAACCATAACCAAACACATTCATTTCAACTTAAACACATAAATTGAATGGTTTTCATATATATTTTTAATGCTAAATCTGATCTGGTCTCCAACTTTGAAACCATTGATCTGGCATACTTCCGGCCACCCCTTTGCAATCTTCCCCGGATTCGGCCACTAATGTTTGTCAAAGATAAACGAGCACTTGTGCTTTTCACGGGTTTCTCCAACCAACCACAAACGACTGATACCCTTATGTTGTATATACCGTGCCAAGTTGTCTGGTAATGCCTATTAATTTCAATGAAAAGAATTTTAAAAAAGAAAGATTTTAAAAACAATCACACCAAATCCTTAATTAAAATGACATGAAAAAATCCAGATAAAATGATAGACAAATGAAGGATTTAAATAATGTATATGGTCAAAATCTTTCACGATTGATCGCAGCCCATATCAATGCAACGTAGATTATAATCTAACTCAAACTTCAATGTCGCTATAACAAGGAAACATAATAAAAAAACAGTTGTGTTAGAAATATACCAATTCCGGGACAACATCGGGGTCCTCCGTAATTTGTACAGTGAAGTTGTCTGCCTTTCGGATATTCATAGACAACGAATGCCAAGAAGGGAAATATTTAGGAGTTACCGGCTGCATCAGAATGATTTGGAAATTGCTTTTACCGTAGTATTTAAAAAGGATTTTGTGGTCATTCATCCCACTTATAGTGCTCTCTCAAAAAATTCCAGCCCTCTGTGATTCTCGGCACTCCATCCGGATGAGTGAATTCCAAACGGACTTTGTGCATCAGTCCATCTTTATCATACAGTCTCCAAATTGCCGACGCCTCATATTTGAACTGGTGGAAGAAATTAGGCTTGATTTCGCCAAAATCCTAAACAATCATTACAACAATAGCTCTCATAAACTCAATCAAACATAACTGTCATAAATTAGTACAAAACAGAGCTATGACATTCACTAAAGCACACAAAATTAGTGCTTCAAAACAGAACTAACGAAACAATCACCTTGTCAATCAAAACAGAACTCACAATAAAATTAGGGAAACGCACAAAATTGGAACAAAAACTTTACTTTCTTTTGTTACTTAAACTGTTGTTATTATATCAACTAAAACAAACAAAATCAGAGAATTTGAATCTAAAAAAATTAGAACTTTAAAACAGAGGTCACTACATTATGCCCTTTTGAACCAAGCAGAACTCAACAAATTTAGGGGAAATCTTAAATTTGGAAAAATAACTTGTTTCTGAACATGTTGTTACGATTTTGACTATGATTAGCCGAAACACATCATTGGAATCAAAAAATTAGAACTTTTAAAGCAGAGAGTCACTACAAAATCCCCTTTTTAACCAAACAGAACTCACAACGCAAACAATAAGGAATTTCGAAAAGCATAAAGGGGAAATAACTTGTTCAATGTTATTTTCACATCATATGTTGTTCAAAATAAACGACAACAGAGATACAATTAAAAAATAAACGATAAATCAAGAAGGAATGAACATTACCTGTTCTTTTGCATGGACCGTGCAGAAAATTGCCTTTTCCTGAGATGCAAACATGCGTTCAAGCGTTCCAGACATTGTTGCAACCGTTGTGTTGTATGTAATTATTGGTTGTACCGAAAAATGTGAGAGATGGAGTGGAAGGGGTAGCTTTGAAGTTTGGGGGTTGAATTTATGGGTCTGGGTTAATGAAGTGAGTAATGGTAATGAATACCAAAGGGCAAGACAGATGAGGTCTTTTAGTATCATCACTTTTGGGAACAGGTGTGATGTGATGTCTGAGAAACTAATGGCCTTTGTACCTTGTATGAAGAGTTCTTATTATTTGCCAATTTTGTGTTTGAACTGGGTATCCTGAACTAGCAATTGTTTAACTGTTTTTTTTCTTGTATATTGAAAATTTGGTTAAATATGTTTTTAATCCCTATAAATATACTAAATTTAATTTTTAGACCTTGTAAAAAATTTTCAGCAAGTTTTGATCTCTCAAATGTTTTCTATTATTATTTTTTGTCCCAGTTTTTCATTCAACTCGTGTATACTTTTACATTTTTTATTGGTTTTTTATATTCATCTTTATAATATTATAAGAATCAGTCTCACAAAAATTTGAATTTTTTTAACATAAGATGAATTACTTATCATTTTTAAGCGTAAAAAACTAATAAATTCATATTTAATTCGTTTGTTAAGAAAATTTCAACTTTTGCAAAAGAGATCCTTGTAATGTATTAAACATGTCCGCAGAAAAAAATCCTACAAGTAGGGTTTCGATTTTTCCCATACCTCCTCAACTCTTACCACTTGAGCTATCCTACAGGTAGGGTTGGGAATAGGCTAGGACAAGACAGGCTTTGGCCGGCCTGAGTTTGGCTTAGCTGTGGCAGCCTTAGTTTAGCCTTATTTCAATTTTTTAATCTTTTATATTATAGTTTATATATTTTTTTAAATTTGCAATATAGATTAGTAAAAGCTTAAATTAATTAAAAATGAATCACAACCAACTTTATATGTCTTATATTATTTTGTATTTTATCTTTATATAAATTATAAGTGGATATAAAAGTAAGTTTTCATAGTTATGTATATTTTTATATGTAAAAAAAAACAACTTTTTATATGTCTTATATGTTTTTGTGAAATGGGTATGGGTTCGACTCCTGCTAAATGACATTTTTGAATTGTTTTTTTATTTACTTAAATCCTTGGCCCTAAACACTACGTATTTTGTACTATATATATATTATGACGACAAATATCAAAGAATTAATTGCCTAGCCCAGTGGTGAATTATGTGTATATGGTACAAGTCTATGTGTGTTCAATTCTCACTAAGCACACTTGGTTTATTTTTATCCTTTATATTTTTTTTTCGTGTTGCTTTTTATCATTTATTCAAATTTATGAATCTATTAGTTAATTCTAAAAAATTGACCTAGTAAGTAATCAGTTTTATATATTCAGATAACTTAAAACACCTAACATTAATAACATATAAAAAAAATTGTAAATTAATAAAAAAGGAGGAATGAAGAAGATTAATTTTATTGCTAATTTAATGGATCTGGTCAATCAAAATGAAGAAGATAATTTTTATTTAATAGTAAAAAAGAGTACAATTATCATATAGCAAGGAGACCTACTAAATCTCCACCACTAAAACATTAAGATGCTACATCATATCTTAATAGGAAAACTACTCTAAGGCTTAGGTTTGTCTTCAAAGATCTTGGCCATGGGTGATTTCTCCGACTCCAACATAGCGCGGAAATCCGCAAAAAATTCACGAAGTAGATTGTTGATCCTTTCAAATGCCTCTAAATCAATCTCGACAACAGGCCTTGCTAGATTCCCCGGCGGAGCGCCGCCGTTGGAATCGCCTTTGGTGTTGGAATCACTGTTGTTATTGTTATCCATAGTTTTTGTAAGAGGTGTGTAGAAAACAATTGGATAGTTGTGAACGAAAATCTCTTTAAATAGAGAGATGAAAATTGTTCAATATTTAGTAGTGTTTGAAATTTGTTTTCGAATTGGATTACGCGTGAACAATATTTGCAGTCATTGGAAGTTGTTGTGGATGTCAAAATCTCCTCTCTGCACTGCATAATATATTGTCGAAGTGACTAAACAATTCACCCAACCACTTCCCATCATATCGACACCAATTCCTTTTCCTCATATCCAAAATAATGATTCACTATGTTTTTGCTTGTCGCGACTCCATGGTTCTCGCCGTCTGATTAAATTGGGTACAAACACGTCTGCACTCTTTTTCATTATTAACCGTGTGATCAAAATGGTGTGTTTGATCTCCGTTCATTTTAACATCATCACATAGTAGAATTAGTGGTTCCAATACATAGACTAAAATACTCCTACAACTGACTTTAATGTTGTGTTCTTGTTAATTTTCTTTTTTTTTTGTTTTGGTACAAAATGACTTTAATGCTTTCATTTAAAATTGTTGTACAAATTCAGGTTTTTTTATTTACCAATCAAAATTCAGGTTGCTATGACATTTTAATGCTAAAAAATCAGGTTGAAACAAAATCAATTTTTTCTTTTGCTAAAAAATTACGTTAAAACGAGATTAATAATGCCTTTTATTTATTTTTTAATTTAATTTTGAAATTGATATATCATATACCAAATTGCCCAACTAATGAAAGAACTAAGTTTAAACATGTTTTACTAAGATTATTGTAGTAGATTATTGTTTTACTAAGATTCTGAATATATTGATAACCGTATCGTGATTTGATTAAAAGTGAAGTGATAAATATACGAGTAAAGATGATAAGTGTGTTGTCATTTGATTGGGAAGTAGATTACTATTATTTTTCTCAAAGATGAATGATTTGAAATTTTGAATAATTTGACAAAATAATTACACATTTCAAAACATTGATAATGTACTTAATAAGTACATAGTTGTTGTTGTACCTAAAAAAAAAAGTACATTGTTGTTAATTACTTTGATGATGGAAATTGGAAATTAAAGTTAATAATGAACATTCATTTTTATTGAAATTATAGTTAAAATGAGAAAACATTGGCTGCGGGATTCGAACACACACCATTCCATAGCCCCAAACACGAAGATGAACCACTGAGCCATAACCTTCAGTTGTGATTAATATGCAAATAGTAATATATATAACATACTCGTTAAATAAAAATATGTATATATACCTATTAAAATTTGAAATTTTAATCTAAGGGTAGGGAGAGAGAGTATATAATAGTCGTAGTCTATCTTTTGAGAAATTATCATCAATATTCACTGCTACTTTTGTGGTGCATCAATAAAGTAGTATTCTTATTCTTTTTCTGATGATAGATCAGTCAAGTGTAGGAATCTTTTGTCCTTTTGTAATATGAAGTATGATTTTCTAGATCCTTTAATAGTGGAAGGGAACCTGTGGGGTGAAAGAATTACAAAGAATACTGGAAGGAAGAGATGTTCAAAAGACGGGGTGTTTGTTAGTCTCATGATGCATATATTGACGCATTCTACTGTGTATTAGATCTTATTTTTGTTATGAGTATCATAATGACTAGACAATTGTAGTAGATTATCTTTTTACTAAGATTCTGTATAAAATAATAACCGTATCATGATTTGGTTAAAAGTGAAGTGATAAATGCACGAGTAAAGATGATAAGTGTGTTGTCATTTGATTGAGAATGATATAATATAAGTCGCATGAACTTGTATATCATGATAGAGAGAGTAAACCCTAAACCCTAAACTTAAACCCTATAGTTTTAGATAAGTCGCATGAACTATGTGGAAGACCTTATAGTTTTAGATAAACCTTCTATTGATGTTGAACAATTGTGTTCATATGATGTTTTAGGAGTCTCTACTCCTCGACTTATATGCTTGTAATTTTTATTTTTGGCTTAGGCCCTTTCTTATGCAAAAAAAAAAAAAAAAACCTAAACCCTAAACCCTAAACCCATGACCTAACCCTAAACCCTAAACCATCACCTAACCCTAAACCTTAAACCCTAAACTTTAAATGCTAAACCCTAAACCCTCTATTCTAAACCGTAAACACTAAATTAAATTAAAAGACTTAATTGTAATAAACAATATTTTTATGCCACTATATTTTTTATTATTATACATTATTCCAATGTATAAGAATATACTTATCTTTAATATTATTTTTCAATTATAAATGATTAACTATATATATTAAAATTTTACTACCATTTATAAGATAGCAAATATGCAACATTATTTTGGAAAAAAAAGTAGGTAAGAAACATTTTTAAAAATCACAATTTTAAAGGAATAAATAATTTATATTTTATTATGTAAAAAGATGTAATAAATATACGAGCATTTGTTCTAAATGGACTGTGGACAACTCTCAATGATAATAAATACAAAATTTCACTGTTTTTTTTTTTTTGACATTTCTACTATATATATATATATATATATTTCGGATATCCATTAAAGAAAAAATAGTGTCCAAACTTAGTGGTGAAATATGTGTATATGGTTCAAATATGTGTGTGTTCTCTCACCAAACACTATTGATTTTATTTTATTAATTATATTATTTCTTGTTATCTTTTCTCTTTTATTAGAATTTATGAATATATTAGTTAATTTTTTAAAAAAATTCCCAGTAATTAATCATTTTAAGTAATATATTCAGAAACCTTTAAATTTTTTTTGACCAGAATATATATTTAGAAAATTGAATACACCTAACCTAAATAATAAACAATAAAACATTAGAAAATTAATAAAAAAAGGAGTACTTAAGAAGATTAATTTTATTTAATGATACTAGGAGTACAACTGCCAACTGAGAAAATAGATTTACTACATCATCACCTTCTTAACAAAATGAAAAACATAATACATAATTAGATAGGAATAAATGGATCTAAGGTTTTTTTTCAACATTGGCTCTGATCGTTTTCTCCTTCTCGACCGAAGCGCTAAACTCCTCCATAAATTCGCGTAACTCGTTGTTTAATCTCTCAAAAGTCTCTAAAATCACCTCCATAGTCCTACGTTCTGGTGAGTTTCCCGGAGGATCGCCGCCGCCGGAATCGCTGTTGGGACTGGAAGCACCACCTTTAGAGCTTTCCATTCTGTTTCACAAAGTAAAAGAACAATAAAAAAATGATGATATTTTAATCTGTTAAATAGAGATGAAAAGGTTAAGAGACTTCCAAAGTAGGATACACTCCAATCCCAATTTTCAAAATCGTAAAAGTGAAAAGACGCAACTGTAGCAGCAGTCTCAGAACATTGAATATTTGACTGCAAATCTGCAATATTCTTTCTCTCACCCCACGTGAAACGCGCTGCTTCCAACCTATCATTATGATATTCTCTGCAGTCATCACAACACGTTGTTGCTAGTGGCGGATCCAGGAAAAAATGTTAGGGTGGGCAATAAAAAAACTGAGATAGATTTTTATAATAAAAGAGAAAAAAATACAAAAAATTATACACAATGGGAGTTGAACCCACTCCCTCTGAATAAAAAAAAATGCTTTTGCCACTAAGCTACACACAGGAATCAATAAGATTACAGTTATATTTTATTAAAATTTCTAGGGCATATTAGTAATTTCAATTTTTTAGGCGGTGGGCGGCCGCCCACCCCGGCCACCCCTGGATCCGCCTCTGGTTGTTGCACAACACACAAATTACTTCTTCTCTTAATTTTTTTTTGGTCAAGACTTCCACTCTTAAATTTAATTTGATTTAAAAAATCGCTATCTTAATTTATATGGGTAAATATGGGGTAATATAATTTTTTTTAAGAAATTAATTAATTGTTAAAATTTTATTGAATAAATTAAAATATCATGCATCAAATAATATATTGAAATTTTTATGATTTAATTTAGGATAAAATTGAATTTTTTTGTTCAAAACTTAAATTTTAATCGCAAAACAGAAATTTTAGTATTTAATAGCTTACATAGTATTGATCAACACATACACCCATCTCATTAAATGTCGCGATTGATATTTAATAACTTACATAGTATTGATCAACACATACACCGTCTGATTAAAATTGTGTGTGCTTGAATGCAATTGACAAAATATTACATTATTTTTTTTAAAAAAGTTTAATTTTTTCACAAATATTATTCAGTATAAATATTTTTTTTTTATAATTCCAAAATGTCATGGAATAAAATTGTGATAAAACTGATTATTAAAAATAAATTTTGATAAAATTGTTGTTTTTTTTTAAAACTTTAATTGAAGTTAATAAACATCAAACATAATATTTGTTGGCCAAAATATTAATAATCTAATTATACATTATCATTGTTATCTAAACATCACCAACCACTACTAGTTTTTAACAAAAAACAACATGAACATACTAACAACAAGAGATTAAAACATGATTAAAACATGAACATACTAACGACGATTCTTGCCGTATTAACCTCACACTAATTGTGCTACTGACGTTTGTCACCGCAAACCGTAAAAGATCGCCCTTTTCTGGTTGGTGGTCATCGAGATATTTGTACCATCCCTTGCCTACGTACCTCTCCAATTTCCCTCTGTTCGGATCCATAACAGGACAGTCATACTTATTGAATTTGTCTATTGATTGCAGAATCGCTTGTTTCTTCTTATGAAGCCCTGCCTTTTTAACCATCTCAGCGGGTATAAGTTGTACAAGCCAAATATAGTTGTTGTAACAATGGTATAGAAAAGTGTTTTTGAATGAAAATGAAAAATGAAGAAAATTACCAAAACTTGTTTTTTTTTTCAAGTTAGCGACAGACTTTGTAACAACTTGATCCCATCCCCAAAAATCAATCTCCTCGCGAACCTCATCAACCTCTTGTTTTACTTGGACCTCATCGATAAGCTCTTCAACCTCTTGTTTAATTTCGACTTCTGCAACATCATTGTTCCGTCCTCTCCTTCTTCATTAGCACAAACTTTGAAATGTTAATAACTTTGTCGCGATGATGATGCCATTGAAGGGGAAAATGAAGAGTTTTTGGAAATGACGGAAAGGAAAGGGAGAGTAACGCAGAGACGATGACAGTTTAAATGGGTTGGGTTACAACTGCCCAATTAATAAGAGTCGTCCAATCCATTAATTTCCATTTTTAATTTTTTATTTAATTTTTTATAATTACCCCATGTTTCGCAGCACCATGTTTCTCACCGTAAGATTAAATTGGGTACATTGATATACAAACACGTGTGCTTTATTTTTCATGATTAACCGTATGATCAAAATTGTGTGTTTGATCTGCGTGTATTGTAACTACATCACATAGTAGAATTAGTGTTTCCAATACATGACTAAAATACTCTTACAAATTATTCTTTGCAGTTGTGTTTTTTTTAATTTTATCCACCGCCGAACGCACTGACTAATCCCTCGCTAGATTGGCATTGCGCCCCAGTGGTTAACAAAACATAGATCAAAATGAATTTTTATACACTTAAATTATATTTTAACTAAAAATATATAATTATTTTTCTCAAATTACACAAAAGTTGTATAGATCAGGACTGAAACTTGGGTTGCTTACTTTTATTCTATTTTACCTTAGTGAAATTCCAACTTCAAAACAAAATAAAATATGCTAATTTGAAGTGTTGGTTTTAGTCAGGTTTCTTTAAATAAGTTTTCTAGTAAAATGTAAGAATAATTAATTTGTTACGTTGATTATGGGAAAAAAAAGTGAGAGAAATAATATTAAGTGCAAATTGCATTTAAATGTTATGAGAATAAATAAAAGTAAATCTTTTTTCATTTAAATCTTAAATAAAAAATAAAAAATATTTTTTATCCTTATAAATGAGATCCAAGTTGGGTCCTCACAATAACGAACCGTTTAATGGAGTATTAATCTTGAACAATATGTTGTACATTAATCTTGACCAAATGATAGCTTTTAAGCACCTGTTTAACGTTTCAGATACTATATATGTATTTGAAAGCGTAATATTAATAAATTGGCATTGCGCCCCAGTGGTTAAGTCACTGGTTTAATATGTATTGAGTGTATAGGAGGTCTGGGGTTTGAATCCCCCTCGCCCCAGACCTTTTATTTTTATGTTTTTAATTGTTTGTTTCCATGCATCCTATGTTATATATTTTTGAAAGCGTTTTATTATTGAATTGGCATTGCGCCCCAGTGGTTAAGACACTGGTATAATATGTATTGAGTGTATAGGAGGTCTGGGGTTCGAATCCCCCTTGCCCCTGACCTTTTATTTTTATTTTTTTAATTGTTTGTTTCCATGCATCCTATGTTATATTTAATTGAAATCGTAATATTAATGAATTGGTATTGCGCCCCAGTGGTTAAGACATTGGTATAATATGTATTGAGTGTATAGGAGGTTTAGGGTTCAAATCCCCCTCGCCCCATACCTTTTATTTTTATTTTTTTAGTTGTTTGTTTCCATGCATCCAGATTTTTTCGTATTAAAATATCATAGTAAAAAAAAGAAAAAAACTCGTGTAAACAATTTGAAACACAAAGTCCCAACAAATAAAAACAATTAATCAAAATAAATATTTTTTGGTTAACGAACTGTTTTATTAATTGTCAAAAAACTATTTTTTAAATTGAGTAAAATAAAAATCACAATTCAGCTGTTCTTTCAAATATAATTATAATAAAGGTAAAGTATCATAGATAGCATTAGACAAACTTGATACTATTTAATTGTGAAATGCTGGATAGGTAGCACAAAGAAAATAATGGAATGGATTAATCGAATAAAAATGCTGACATTAATTTGGAAGTATAAATTTAAGTATAAAGTATATAACCTTCCAAACAAAAAAGTACATGAAGTATATAAGAGTTATGAAGTTGATTCTATTTATATAGGTAAAAACAATAGGTAAAAAAATATAATTAATTAAACTATTATTTTTAAACTATTGTCTTTTAGTAAAAAAAAATATAACTTGTTTTATTTTTAAACTATTTTATTTTTAAGGAAAAAAATTGAGGTTTATTTTTTGGGTTAGAAAGTAAAAAAAATAATCAAAATAACTTCATGAAAATATTTATAATCCAAACAACAACAATTAACAAGAATCAACTAGTACACATCAACTAAAATCTTGTTTAACAAATCCCATTTTCATTACATAATATTGTTTAACAAAATCTAAATAAGTACACATCAACTAACGAAACAGGTTGATAAACTTAATTGAAAATGCAATTGAGAATTAGGAATTCAAGTATACATCATAAAATATGCAATCACAACCACAATAAACCATGAAAAACATAATAGATTTTTAAACATCTTGGATGTTTTTCTTTCATTTTGCAGTTTCATCTTCATGTTCATCTTCTCCTTTATCTTCTCCTCTTTCATGCTTTGAAGTTCCTTAACTATTTCACTGATTTCTTTCAAAAGATCTGAGCAGCAGCCACATCATTTGTTCTCCGTCTGCGTTGCAGCAACGGTTGAATCCGGAAACGAGCTTCTGGGTTCAGTAAGACGAACATATGGAGGTTGACCTTCGATTTCGTCATCCTATATAAGCAACTGGCAACTTGGCACTAATGGTGACTAAACATAAAAACAGTAAAACAATATGGAACAAAAGGTAAAGTTAAATTTTAGCTTTGAACTTGTTAAAATTAAAAACAACGAGATACAACATCATCATATTCCGGCTCATATAAAACATTGAAAGATACTCACCGACTAGTTTGGACATCTCCAAAATCGCCTATTAGGGTTGTCGACAGATCTGGAGGTGTACATCCTCATTGTACGATGGCAACCACATTGTGGGATCTCGAACGGCACGGGGGTTGCAACATATGAAGAAGAAGACATGGTTGAGTTGATCTAGTTTTGAATGTTCAGAGGAGGATGTTGAAAGGGGGGAAAATCGTTTGACTTTTTTAGAGGGGAAATGAGATTTGATTTTGAAATTAATTTTGTCGTCCTATATTTAATGGAGAAATGGAGCAAATCCAAATTTGGGAATATTTATAATTATTTTTTAAATCACAAATTGGGAAATTCGAACTACATTAATCATTTAAAAAATTTAAAAAAATAACCCTTTGAAGGAGTAATATGTATTCTAAAAAAGATACAAAATATTTTCTAAAATTGAATTATGTCTCTTAACCGGTTTATTAATATTATTTTTTTTTATTTTTGACTAATTCTGGTAGTTATATCATTTACATTCGCAAAGTCTTGTATTGCGGTTTACGGTTATCGAGTTTATGGTTTAGCGAAATTCTGAAATTGTGAAATCACCTACCTTCGACCTAGTCCCTGATTCCGGTACTTATTCATTACTTATAGTCCAATTTAGTGTTTAGAGGTCAAATGATCCTACACAATTGATCGTCCAATTTAGTTTTGAAATTCATATCGTTAAAATTCTTAAGCCCATTTGTTTGTTGGAGAAGTTAGTTAGTTGGTTTTGAACGGTCGGATTTATATAATTAGAAATATTCAGTCATTTTTCGCATTTTCAGTCACATTTCATGGTCCTTTCACATGAACTAGTCAGAAGGCGAGACAGATATTACGATGTTACGATACATATTAGATCAGATCGTCAAAATTCTTAAGCCCATTTGTTTGTTGGAGAAGTTAGTTAGTTGGTTTTGAACGGTCGGATTGATATAATTAGAAATATTCAGTCATTTTCCGCATTTTTAGTCACATTTCATGGTCCTTTCACATCGAAATTAGTCAGAAGGCGAGACAAATATTACGATGTTACCACACATATGACATCCGATCGTCAAAATTCTTAAACCCGTTTGTTTGTTGCAGAAGTTAGTTGGTTTTAAATGATGGGATTGATATAATTAGAAATATTCAGTAATTTTCCGCATTTAACATATGCAAGAATGCGACAATGACTAAATTCTGAAAACAGTTGAAATCCTAAACAATCGTTACACTCGAATTTATAATTCTGTAACAGAAAAATAATCTAAGTATTTTTCTTATTTGAAAATAATAAGTGCACCATAAACCCTAAACCACAAATCCATACCCAAAATGCTCTAAACCACAAATCCATACCCAAAATGCCCTAAACCACTAAAGGCTTTTATTTCACAAACCCCCAAAGGCGCCTAATCACTCTTAATACTGGTTTGTTTTCCTAGTTATTCCCTAAGTTAATGGAGTATTAACCTTGAACAATATGTTATTAATCTTGAACAAATGATAGCTTTTAAGCACTTGTTTAACGTCTCAGATACTATATTATTATTTGAAAGCGTAATATTGTTGAGTTGGCATTGCGCCCCAGTGGCTAAGACACTGGTATAATATGTATTGAGTGTATAGGAGGTCTGGGATTTGAATCCCCCTCGCCCCAGACCTTTTATTTTTATGTTTTTAATTGTGTGTTTCCATGCATCCTATGTTATATATTTTTGAAAGCGTTTTATTATTGAATTGGCATTGCGCCCCAGTGGTTAAGACACTGGTATAATATGTATTGAGTGTATAGGAGGTCTGGGGTTCAAATCCCCCTCGCCCTAGACCTTTTATTTTTATTTTTTTAATTGTTTGTTTCCATGCATCCTATGTTATATATTTTTGAAAGCGTAATATTATTGAATTGGGATTGCGCCCCAGTGGTTAAGACACTGGTATAATATGTATTGAGTGTATAGGAGGTCTGGGGTTCGAATTCCCCTCGCCCCAGACCTTTTATTTTTATTTTTTTAATTGTTTGTTTCCATGCGCCTTAGTTCAGTTGGTCCTCTAGGATTGTCTATCAAACAACGAAATCAAAATAAGCACACATACATAATAGTTGGGAAAAGATTCTACGCATAATTCTGTTCAAACCCTTTCACAAATGTAATTTTTGTGCAAAATTACTAATATAATTTGAGTCAAATGCTCAACATAAATAACAACAACTAAAATCACTTAATTCATGAAATCCCAGACTGAATCCATTAATTTCACATGACAACAATATAAATAAAAAAACTCATAAATGACCACCACCATCTTTCATCACTCTTTGTAGCAGACCGGACAATGAATTTAAACTTTCACCGACGGCCATTCCATATATTGGGTACATCGGTTGAATTGCATACATTGGAGGCATCCGTGTGTGTGTTAAATCCATAAATGGTGCAGATGTAACATCATGCTGCTGAGTCTGCGGTGGATCTGACCTTTTATTTTGCACACCACTTTCACCATTGGAGCTTTTTCTTTTGTTGTTCTATTCAAAAAAATTAAATTATCAGTTTAATACAAATAATAACATAACACAGTGTAATTAAGAAAAAACTAACAACATTTTTTTCTCAGCCATAATATATAAATAATACCTTATCAGTTAACGATTGTGAATCCAACTCAACATCTGGTTCATCAGCATCATTTGTTGTACGCTGGAAATTATACAATAGCAAATGTTATGTTCAATAAATATAAGACATTCAGTCTAACAAAAAACAGATAATGAGTTATAGAAATTACTTGACAATTCCTTGCATCATGAGTTCTACTCTTGCATTTTGAACAGTGCCTGACAGATTTTGAAGCATTCTTTTTTTTCTTTGGAGCACCTTTACTCTTCACTGGCAATGGATCACGGACAACTGAGTGTTGTGTCCCAATAGGATCATCAGCAGTTAAATACTTCTTTCGTAAATTCTCAATTTCATCCATTATTTTGCCATAAACACCATCCTTTTTAGAAGCATCTCTGCAAAAAGTAGTGAACGCAGAATAATATGCACCAAAACGAGCTGTCTCAATCATATTGGAATCAACTGTACCACTAGAATCACTGTTCAAATAGTCCAATTTGGCATCCTTGGTCCATCGCGACAAAATCAAACTTCTAGGAATCTTTGAAATATGTTCTTCTTTCATGACAAAAAAAATATGTGAACATGGAAGGCCACGAGATTCAAATAACCTACAAGAACATAGAAATCTTGAACCATCATACTGAACTTTTCTTTCAACATTTGGGTAACAAGATCTTGTCAAAGTGTAAAACTTTGTAACCCCAATTTGTAGTCTATCCTTTCTAATCCATGTACCACTGTTGGTAATTTGCTCTTTAACATCTTTGTAAATCTCCGCTGTATAAATTTTAGCGGCATCTTCCTCCAAGTTTTTCAGGCCAGTTGTCATCACAGGTTCCGAACACTTTGATTTAAAATCGGCAACCAATTCATTGTTTCTATATACGCTCATAGCCTGATCAAAATTATGCATAAATTCAAATATGCAGCCCTTCTTCCTGACATAACACTTTATTATTGCATTAATTGCTTCACATTGCGACGTTGTTCTAAACCGTCCAAAAAACTTGTCACACATATATGCACTTGCCCACATTTCCTTCGTTGCATATGTTTGGATAACCCAAGGATTTGATTGAAGTTCATTTTCTGCAATCATCTCTGACCAATATTCTTCAAATTCTTCCTCTGTAAAATTTGTGTACATCGCTTTTTTAAACCCTGCCAAAAAATCTGAATTCTTTACATTGTCACCTGCATTCTTATTCAAATGCCAGGAACATAACCGATGTGTAGCATTGGGAAAAACCTGGTGTATAACAACATCCTTCATAGCCAAATCTCCATCTGTCACCACCGCTCTTGGGTGTTTACCATCCATGCACTCTAAAAAAGTCCTCAACAACCACTTATACGCACCTCCCTTTTCATTTGATACTAATGCAGCACCAAAGATAACTGTATGAGAGTGGTGGTTACACCCTGAAAATATAACCAATGGGTAGTTGTATTTGTTCTTCTTGTATGTTGCGTCGAAGGCAACCACATCACCAAAAAAAAATAGTCAGATCTACTTCTCCCATCAGCCCAAAAAAGAAACTGCATTCGTCCATCACTGGTATCGACAGTATATTTAGCATATAGCATGGGATCGGTAGATGACTTTACATTCAGATAATTTAGACAGGCAACAACATCACCATCTTTAATATTGTTGCGCATTTTTTTTATCAAAATAATTGTACAGATCTTTCTTTGTAAAGCCAACACCAGCATATCCACCCTTCTGAGCAACCATGTGCCCCATTATATGACAAGTTCTAATTCCATGGGACTGAAGACTATCAATTTGAGCTTTATCTGATTCGGAAATTTGTCGATAAACAGGGTGTAAGTGCACATACTTTTGAGGGGTTAATTCATGGTTATGACACTCTTCAAAACATGACACTACATATTTCTTTTCGGATTTGTATTGCACGTGAAGCCTAGCAGTGCAATTAGTACGGGTCATACGTCTGTGCTCTCTTTTCATATCTATCCTACCTATGTGTTTTTTATCTCTTAAACCATGTTTGTTGCATACAAACTGCCTCATTGATACTACTTTACTACCATCAGGCATTTTTCTCATCCTAACATCACTTTTCCTAATGCCAAATCCTTTACATCTACCATAATGATAGTAAAAGTCATACGCTTCATTAATTGTACCAAATTCCATAGCACGAATTTCATCAGCAGTTACAGAGTTCATACCTTCGCCTGGTTCTCTATTTCTTTCAACAGAATTAGCATCATCGCTTTTATTGGCTTCATCTGCATCATTATCAGATGCATCACTTTCATCAACAGATGACTCACTGTCATACTCACCATCATTCAATTCAAAATCAAAAATATTATCTGACCCATGAGCATCAATACCGTCACCAAACCCGTCGTAGTTTTCCATATTAAACCTGAATCAACATCAACATAAACAATGGGGTTAACACAACAAATCTCAACATAAGTCCGAAAACCACCTAGCTCAATTGTCCAAAATCAAATTCCAGCAAAAACCGTAATTCCCAATTTTAAAACAACTTTAACTCCCGAAATTGAAATTCGAAATCATAAAATCTTAAAAACTTATTACAGATAAAGATAACAAACAATTTCGTATTTACCTTACAAAATGTGTTTTCAATCTAGCCCTCCAATGCACGTTCGTCTTTGGGGTTCGAAGAACACAAAACTTCAATTCAGGGTATTAGGTTTCACTTTGGGAACGACGACGATGAAGAACACTGGTGTGATGTTGATTCAATGTTTGATTTTTAATTGTTTGAATAGTTACAGGTGTGTTTTAATCTGGTTACGATGAAGAACACGATTTGGGTGTGTTTTTTTTCCTGGTGTGTTTTTTTGCGTGTTTTAATCTGTGAAAAAAAAATGTTTTAAATTGATTTATATTTTTATAAAAATAATAAATAAATATTGGGGTGAATTTTATTAGTTTTAATAAATATGGGATTTATTTGCAATATTAATAACTACAAGGGTGTATGGTAAGTGGAAACCATACTAACATCCTACCTGGCGCTGAAAAGTCAAAGCATATTCCTGATTGGTCCACGTGGAGACTTCACCGGTGTAGTCGAATCACCGACTTCACCATAGAATTTGCCTATACATAATTCAGTTAGTGATGTTATATCTGAAGATTTTTAAGTTTAATGTACACTATAGGTCATATGCCCTCCCTCAGATAGAGTTTTTAATTGTAGTTTATATTTCTACAGTTTAATAGATTGAATAAATATCCAATTTAGAGATCAATGGTGTCCCATTATCATAATTGTAAAATGATTTTAAATAATTTTTAAAATTACAAAATGTCACTCCCTCCGTCTCATTTTAAGTGTCACAGTTGACCAAATCACACACTTTAAAAAAAGTCTGTAAATGAAAGAGAGAGAATATAACTTTTACAAAAATACCCCTCTTTTTTATTGGTAGTAGACATTGAAATACTAAAAAATAGATCTTGAGTGTACTTTTTCTCTTATCTAATAATTACTTTAAGGATAAAATAGTAAAAACAAATATTATAAATAGTATATGACATTTATTTTGGGACAAACAATTTTGACAAGTAGGACACTTATTATAGGACAGAGAGAGTAATAATATTCGTCCTTTGTCTAAATTAGGTGAACAACATAACCAGGGATGAGATATAAACAAGTCTAACCCCTCCAAAGATTTGATTAGATCATTTTGAAAACTATAACCTTTCAAGTTTCAAAAATGTGTGATCTTAATCCCTTAAGTTTTAGAATTGTGTGATTTTAACCCTTAATTTTAATTGTGTGATTTTGACCCCTTAAATTAATGTCATTTTACAATCATTAGCCTTGTTGAATTTTTTAACTAAAAATAATTATGTGACATTTTAAAATAGAACATACCAAGAGTTTTTTTATAAATCTATTTACTTAAATAGTTCAGGCTACAAACTATAGGAAAAATCTTTTAAGCTTACTAGGTCGACCTATATTTATAAATATTAATAATATTTTTATTATTTTTATCATTTAATGTTAAATGTTTAATTTTGAACTAAATTTTAATTCTACGAATTTTACAATAAATTAATTTTTTGCATATAGAAATATATTATTATAAATTAAAATTGAAATATGATGTTTATATAGTTAAATTCTCTAAAATATGATGTGAAATATTCAAAGAGATTTTAATCTCACTGGTAAATTAATTGATTAGTCTATTTAAATATAATTATATTTAAGAAATTTATACGAAATAAGCTTTTAAACATACTAACAGTCCAGACCAAACTTTCAAAAAAAGCCAGTACACATACCAAAAATCAAGTCTATAACAAGCTATTTGTCAAATTCAAGCCTTTTTTAACAAACTAGACTCAGGCTTGGCTAAATCTGACTCAACTTAGCATATTTCCACCCCTCAAACTATATTTTTTTTGAGAAATAAATTAATTAATGTCATAACTTGCTCCGAAATAGATTCAACATAGTTAATACCAAAACAAAATGAAAACCTTAAAATCAATAATGACATAGTAACTAGTAAAAGAAAATTGAGAAATCTTTATTACTGTAAGTTGGTTTGGTGTTCAGTGTTGATTCATTTCTCTTTCTATCTCTAGTTTGGCGCCATTGTTACATCACATCACATTCCTAACCTTGCTTGAATCAGAGACATTTCTTTTCTAGTTATTGTTCTTGTTCTTGTTCATTTTTTCTTTGTTATTTGTCATTATGGTTGGTGTTTCTAGCCGAACTCGTAGCAAAAATGTTCCATTGTTTCCTAGTTTTTCACTTGATGGTTCATCTTCAAAGAGGAGAAAGAGTGATGAAAATTATGATGTTGTTTCTGGGTCTAAGAAAAAAATGGTAAAAGAAGAACCTTTTTTGGTTCTTGAGAATGTTGAGGGTATAAGTGAAAAAGGGTTGAAGCAATTTGATGAGAAGATGATTGAGGGTTCGGTTGATGAAAGTGGTGGAAGTGAAAATCCGTTTACAATAGGTTCAGATGATGAAGAATACTTTGCTTGTTCTGATTCTGTTGAAGATGTTGAAGATGGTGATGAAGAAGAAGAAAAAGATGGTGTTAAAGAAGAAGTAAAAAGTGATGAAAGAGGAGAAATAGGTGAGTTTGATGTTAAAGATCAAAACTTGATTGTTTTGAATGATTCTGATGAAAGTATTGATAATGAATATGATTATGGTGAGAGTGATGATGATGAAAGTGACGAAGATGAGACAAGTGATGAAGATTTTAAAGTTGATGAGCGCGCTGAATGAAATTTCTGACAATGATGATGATGATAGTTCTTGTTCTTGTGGCTCATATGTTAATGATGACAAAAAGAACAAGAGAATGAGAAAAGATTTCAATGTGGTGGAGGAGCTGGTGAGAGAGGTGAAAGATAGACAAAGTGGAATTTATGTAAATAATGATGAAATCGAGCATTCGGATTATGATAGTGTAACAATCGGTACTACCTTGGAGAAGAAGGGTTCTTTTGATCCGATGAAGGGTCGTTCTTCCTCAAACCAGATTAAAGAATCAAAGAAACAGAAAACAAAAATTGTGGTAAGTGTTTCTGATGATGATAATGATGATGATGTAAATGTTGCTGAAGCGAAAGACAATGCCAAACCTAATGAAAGTGCGAATGTTGGTAATTTTGATAAAGTAAAAGAACAGTATGTCAAAGGTTTAGGTGTTGGAGGAGTTTCCTCGTCATGCACCAAACAAGAGAAGATGAGGGATTCAGATGAACAGAAAATGGGGGAGAACAAACAAAGTGAAGATTACAAAGGTGGAGTTAGCTTCAGAAAGGGCGATGATAAGAAGGGATCAAAGGATAACAATGGTTTGCTTCAAAGGGGTATAAACAAATATTTTATGCGGAAGGATTTTGGTTTAGTCAAACTCCTTGCTGAATGCTATAGTGATAAGAAGATTACAATGAAGAGTGATCCAATTGTGTTGGAGGTGAATGAGGATGATAATGTTTATCGGACAGATACACGGAAATCACCGGTTTATGTTGAGACACTGCCATTGATATGGAGCCTAAAGAAGGTTCAAAACGTGCAAAAGACGAAAGAGGAGGAGGAACTGGAGAAGGAATTTGAGGCGAATAAAGTGTTATGGGAAGAAATGGAAATGGCTAATTTAGAATCCAAAGTTGAATCCATGGTAATCCTTTAAATTGTATATATGCTTAAACTTTGCTATAAATGATATGTATAAGATAATCAATGAAATTTTTAAGTAGAATTAGTGACATTGATTAACTTAGTGTGTTATTATGTGCAGATTGGAAATTTAGGGACAAATAAAGCTACACAAGAAAAAAATGAAAGTCCATCATCTCGCTGCGAGCATAACACTGCTCTCAACGAAGAGATTGGTATATATTGCAAAAGGTGTGGTGAGGTTATTACTGAGATAAAATACATGACAGAACTAGTGGTAAGCACGGTTTCATGTTGATTTGTGTAAAATAACTTGGTTAATATTGTTTCAATGTAGTTTAAATATGTTTATTTTTGGTTTGATTTTAGTATGATTTATGGTATTATTCTGTCATATAGTTGGCATGTAGTAGTGGAAAAGGAACTCAATTGTTGTATGTTTGTTCTGATTTGATAAAGAGATTCCATGGTGGTTGGAAGCGTCGATGGTTGTATCTTTGGTTTTATGTTGATTCTTATGTAAAGTTGAAAACTAGTTAAGCATTTGATGATGATTATTTATAGTATTTCTTTTGCATACTTGCATTGCTTAATCTATGAAACACTGACATAGATATAGATACCTGACATTGTATTGATAATATATAGACATCGACAAATAATTTAAGAAAATAGATATCCAAATGAAGGATTACGAAGTAGAGGTTCGTTAGACGATTCAGTTAATGCGTCACTTTAAGATCGCTCTCAGTTCAATATTTCCGATGGTGATTTAGATGCTAATTCCATTCATAAAAAAGGCACAGTTTGGGACCTAATTCCTGATGTAAAGGAAACCTTGTATCCGCATCAACAAGAAGGCTTTGAAGTCATTTGGAAAAACATGACAGGAAGCATCGATATTCAAAAGTTGAAAAATGTTGATCCTGACAAAGAGGATGGATGCATTATTTCACATGCTCCTGGAACTGGAAAAACAAGGCTGACTATAGTGTTTCTCATGTCTTATTTGAAAGTGTTCCCGTCATGCTGTCCGGTTATCATTGCTCCTGCGAATTTGTTACGTACTTGGGAAGATGAGTTCAAAAAATGGGATATTGGTGTTCCATTTCACAATTTGAACAGTCCTGAGTTAGTCGGTAATGAGCATGATGATGCTGTTAATTTGCTTGATTGGTCTAAAGCACAACAAAGTAAGGACGACACACGAATGGTGAAACTGTTTTCATGGTTCAAAGAAAAAAGCATTCTTGGAATCAATTACACTTTGTACCAGAACCTAGTCGGTGGAGTGGAATATGAAGATGTGGGAAGCGAATCTGAAAATGAGAAAATGAAAAACCAAGCAAGTGTGGTCAAAAGAAAAGAAATGAAAAAAAATCTGCGAGAAAAACCTGGTTTATTGGTGTTAGACGAAGGACACACGCCGAGAAACCAAAGAAGTGGCATTTGGAAGGTGTTTTCGGAAATTCCAACAAAGAAGCGAATTATACTTTCGGGAACTCCTTTCCAGAATAATTTCTTGGAACTTTATAACACTTTGAGCCACGTGAAGCCTTCTTTTCCTAACCCATTACCGCATGATCTGAAAAAGTTTTGCAAGAAGCAGGAATGTAAAAAGGCCTCGAAAGAATGGAGTTGGGAGACGGATTATGGCAATAGTAAAACAGGAAATGTTTCTTCTGATGATAATATTCAGCAGTTGAAGTTGTTAATGGATCCGTTTGTTCATGTTCACAAAGGCAAGGATGAAGAAATTCTTGACAGTTTTCAAATGGACCGAGGATGAAGAAATTCTTTATATGCATGGAAAGGTTAAAGACAGGCAATCCTTAATCCATAAATTTAATGATCCAAACAGCCGAGCGAAGATTCTCCTTGCATCCACAAGAGCTTGTTCCGAGGGAATCAGCTTGGTTGGAGCTTCAAGGGTTGTGCTACTCGATGTCGAGTGGAATCCGTCGGTCGAAAAACAGGCTATAAGTAGAGCTCATAGAATTGGACAAACGAAACCTGTGCACATTTATCATCTACTCACTAAAGGGACTAGAGAGTGTGATAAATACTGCAAACAGGCCGAAAAGTATCAGTTGTCTGAACTTGTTTTTTTGGATAAAAATGCCGATAATAATGATGAGTCGAAAAGCCGTGCGCCGAAGATTGAAGATACAATTCTTGATAAGATGATCCGGAACAAAGATCTCAAAGACATGTTTGATGATTGTGCAATACAAACGAAGGAGCGAGAATTTGAGGGTTTTGGCTACTGATTATGATGAAGGTAAATTTTTCTAACTATCCATTTTTTTTTGGTTGCTACTGCCAATATATATGTGCCAAGGATGAATCAATGATTTATTGGCTTAATGATTAACTAAATTTTACCTCATAAATTATCACTGTAAACCGATTCGAGTTATGATCCTTGATTTTTCAGGGGACCTTTATTAATGTGTAAAGCTTGATTGATCAGCACATACCATTATATTCAAATTCTTATATAGTTGTCTGAACTTATTTTTTCAGCTAAAAATGCCGACAATAATCATGAGTCTAAAAGTTGTGTGCTGACGATTGAAGATACAATTCTTGATAAGATGATCAGGCACAAAAATCTCAAAGACATGTTTGTTGATTGTGCAATACAGACAAAAGAGCGAGAATTATGAAGGTAAATTTTTCTAACAAATAAGAACTATTTTTATTCTATGATACCATTTTGATTAGATTCAACTTCATATAAATATTGTCATTATTCCTAATATACATTAGTTATATTATAAGTTTAATTGAAAAATTCTAAAATATAGTTAGACTTAGAGGTAACCTCATAAATTATCTGATTAGACTAAAGTTAAAGGCTTCTTAATGTTTAACTAAATTTTACCTCATAAATTATCACTATAATCTGATTTGAGTTATGATTCTTGATTTTTCAGGGGACTTTATTACTGTGTAAAGCTTAATTGGATCAGCACACAACATTATATTCAAAATCTTATATAGTTGGTATTTACATATTTTCTGTTTTAGTTCACCGTCATTATCTTGTAATTGAGACATATATATAACAGTTGAATTACAGCATAGACAGTCCAGAATCAATGCTGCATTAACTCATGTACTCACTGCCCTTCATGAATGCTACTTTCATGGTTGTATCTTTTCCTTTCATGTATCTTCACTACAAACTCTCTAATTTTGTATTTTTATGTAGGGTTAGAATTTCAATGAAGTTCCATTTAGGGGGATTTGTTTTTACTTATTTATTTTGGTTTTTATTTTGAGTGTAATGTTAATTTGTGCTCTAAAAGTATGTGTACTCAAAAAATTAATATATTTTTTTGTACTTAAAAAATATATGATTTGTAACATTTTGAAAAATAGAATACACAATTTGTAATATAATTATTTCTTAGTTTTAATACACTAACAAATATTGTACATACATACGGTAGCATCACGTGCTCTATGAAGTCGGTTGATTAAGGATATGAACGGTTGAAAATTCTGCTGTTAATATGAATAAATGGAATGTACATGGTTCAAATTTTAATTCCTATATATATAATTTAAGGTCTTGGGGTACTTGTTAGCATTTTTTTATAATTATAATTTTTAATAAGAAGTTCTATTAAGTGAGTTAAACTTAAGAAGTTCTATAAAATATTTTTATTATTTTTGTTTTCACCCTTTTGTCTAGAGTTTGAGGAGAGTTCTAACATTAAGTTGTTTTAGTTCTCTTCCAAACGCAATTGTGGAGGATCGAACCGTAGTCATTGTCTTTTTTACTAAGTCCAGCGTCAATCATTATTGATCAATTAACGTTTGATTTTATTTTTATAAGTATTACATTTTAAAAATATTTTTAGTCAAAAAATTATTACTAGTATAATTTAAAAATATTTAAAAAATTTCTAGCGACAAATGCAATTTTCGAAATTATAATTGGATAGGTTTTATTCAAATTTAATTACTATGTAACTTTGTGTCAAAAAAAAAATTACTATGTATCTCTAAGGAGTGATCTACATTCATTTGCAAACTCTATGTAGAGGTTGAAGATGTAAGTGAGAAGATTTATAAATTCAATAATGTATTTTAAAGCATGTTTGATTCATAATATAAGATAGATTATAGATATATAATATATAATATGATAAACAATTGAATAAGAATAAGATAAGATGGTATTGTGATTGAAATTTCACTTTTTAAAAGTGAATAGATGATTCAAACTTCATATTCTACATATTTCATGTAACATCTTTATCAATTAAATTAAATTCACCGGACGATATCTCTATCTCTATATAATATATTTACGGATGTCTCTCTCCTGGTCGTAATCCTATGTGGCAAGCTATCAAGTACTCATATACCTATGTGGCAAACTATGAGACTATCTACATAACAAACAAATTCTTTCTTAATGTATCACTCTTCGATTCTCACTCAAGACATTTTTTCAATTATGAAACATTTTATTTTACTTTTTAGACTTCCTTGATGTACCACTCTTCGATTCCCGCTCATGACACTTTTTTAATTATGCTACAATTTATTTTATTTTATTTTTTAGAATTCCTTAATGTATCATTTTTTGATTTTCATTCATGACACATTTTTAATTATGAGACATTTTTTAAAAGATACTTTTGAAACACATATTCTATATATATAACTAAGATTAATAGTCACTTATAGACAAAAACAAACAAAATTTTTGGATAAAGATAAGTAAATCAAGCCAATTTCTAACAAATAACAATAATTTTTTAAGATTAATACTTTTAAAGAAATTTTTTCTTAATAACGTTTCCATAACTTTTTTTTTAATCATCGTAACTAATGATATATCATAAAAAAATTAATTGATTCAAATGTTGAAATACTATTATATAAATATAAGTACCCAAACAATTATATGTATCTATTTTTTAAAAATAAAGTTGTATGAATTAATATATACTATTACATAAATATTATTATGATAAAAAAATTCATAATTTCTCAAATAAAAGTATATTTTATTAATTTTATTTTTAACTTTTATTTACATTCAAAACTTAACTCATTTCTATCGATCATTTTTTTATTACTAAGTTGTATCAAATATAAATCATACTTATTATTTATGTTATTTGTATTTTATTAAGAACATATTTTTATTCCTATATTAATAGAATAAACCCATTTTTTGTAATTTTTATCATTACTTATATTTACACTTATATTAATATCAGTGCATGTTTTTATAATTTACACGGGATCAATATTAATAATCATATATTAATGCAAGAGCTTTTTTTTTATTTAAAAAATGAGACTTTATATTCACATATCAAAACAAGGTCTTATATTTTTTTAAATTGCTACGGCGATGGGAGAAAAAATATCACATTGTTGAGAACGAAAAGTGGGAGATCATTCTCCAGCTATGAATTATATTTACACTCATGTTAATATGAGTGTATTTTTATTTTGTAATTTATACAAGACAATATTTATACTTATATATTAAAACAGATCCTATTATTTTTGTAATTTTTATGGGGACAAAAAGAAAATACCATACTATTGAGAACGGGGAGTGGAATATCATTCTCCACCATGTTCTATCCATTTTAAATTCCTAAATATATAATTATTTTTTATAATTAAATAATATAAATATTAAATCAATTTCATAAGTAATTAGAAAAACATAAATTATATGACAAAAAATTCATTAATTAAAAATAAGATATAAAAAATTAAATTACAAAAATTAATATTTAAATTAATCTACTTTAACATTAATTATATATATTAATATAATTTTGAATTGTAACCCGTACATTTGTACGGGTTAGTTATACTAGTATAAAATATATTATTCATTAGAACGTTGGCAGGTATATAACTTCAACTCCAATCCATTTTTCTTCAACACTCTACCCCACCATTATATCTATCCCACCACTTTTTATTTCATATTATTATTTAAATTTTTATTTTTGTTTTTTATGATTAAATTAAATTAAAATTATCAATTAAATTAAAATAAATAACACTAAATAATTTTTTTTATGGTAATAAAAACAAAATTTAATTAAATAATTTATACGATACAAATCATTTTAATTTAATTTAAAATACAACACACAAGTCACGTAATTAGTACGATACAAATGATTTAAAATTCAATACAACACACAAGCAACGTAATTAGTACGATACAAATTATTTAAAATACAATAAAACACACAAGCAACGTAATTAGTACGATAAAAACCATCTTCATTCACGTCCCATTCCAAACTTTGTCCAGATGTGCTTCACTAGATCTGCTTGCAATTTGTGATGAACACAACACTGACTTATTCGAACAAACTAATCAAACCAAACATTAAACTGACATAATCAAACACACTAATTAACCAAACAATTCTTTGGTCAACTTTTCCAACAGCATTTTCTTCCGGTCATCCAGAGGCTCCTCAGAAGTTAACTTTAGATACAACTCCATATTCTTAGTCTGAGTCTGTTTTTCGATCATTGTGGCCATATGCTTCAAATGTTCAAACTCTTTCTCCTTTATTTGTGTGTAACCAGCCCAATCTTTATCCACCACCTACATTGCAGCAGCTGCCTTGCCTTTCTTTTTACTCTTCTTTTTAGCAGCATCTCTTAGATCCACTACTTCCTGAGCCAATATTTCCTCCTACTTGGCTAACATAACGTGGTTGATCGCGGAAAGCTTCTCATTCTGACATTAAAGTAAATTGAATTTTTTTCCATCTGCATATAATTCTCTCGCTTTTGCTAAAACATCATTCTCCGACCAACCACTTCCTTGCAAACGCTTAGCACCATCATAAGCACCAATCCATTTATTCAGGATTTTGCTCATATAATTAAAACGGTTTCGGCAGGCAGTTCCATCACGCGGAGGATCGAATGAGCAATGCTCATTACAATATTCAACAATTTGACCCCAATATGTTTCACCTCTCTGGTTTCTCCCGACAACATTGCTTGTTCCAAATTTAATCCAACCACTAATCAGCACCAAATTTTGCTGAGTGTTCCATTGTGGTAGTTGGTTTCTCTTGTTCTTAGGAATTGAATCTTCTGGATTTTCAGTGTTTTCATTAGCAATTGTCATTTGAGTTGAAAATTCAGGAAATTCAGATGCACCATCACGAGAACAATTTTTCATTGACTGGTGGCATATGACCATGAAAAGGTAGTGTTTGAGATAAATTTCTCATCATAGATCCATAATATGGATAGTATGGACCATATGGATTACTGAAATTTGGTGGATAACCAAAATTATGCATGTTTTGAGGATGTTGGTTGGAAAATTGATTTTGATTTCGATTGTGAGAAGTGTTAGGATTTTGAGAAGTGTTGGGATTTTGAGAAGTGTTGGAATTTTGGGTGTAGAAATGATTATTGGGATCCATTTCACTCAAAAAAAAACTTAAACTTCAAAATTAACACTAATAACAAAATTAAAATAGAGAAAAATTCTGATTTTTTTTCTGTGTCCAAATCAAATGAACCAAATCTCTATTTATAGAGAAATTTTTTTTACGAATTTTGGTGAAAAAATAAAAAAATAAAAAATTAATTTGCAGTGAAATAATTGAGTTTAAAAATAAGGATTAATTTCAAATCGCGCCAGTCAATTACAGCAGGCCACGTGGCCCACTGTAATCCGCGCCCTTATCTCTCTTCCCGCTGCTCTGCCATAACGCATGGCTGTCGCGCGTGTTGCACACGCGCCGGAAAGTAACCGTTGGCAGTTGGACGTGTGTCTGTGTCGCAGTGTTGAGTTGGGGTTGAGTTTCTTCAGCTCCTCTCTCCTTCTGCCATTCTTCAACAATGCATTAGAGCTATTTTTTTTTTTTTGTGTCAGATGTTCAACCGATGTTCAACCATGCATTGGAGCTAGTCTTAATGAAATTGAAATTTGAAAAACAACCAAAATAAAAAAAAGGAGTTGCATTTAATTTATTATAATGGGGAAAACGACCCATCCTTTTTGACAATATGCAATGAAACTAAACAATCTTCTTTCAACTTTTTCCATTTTATCCATTTTCATGCAAAACAATATTTGTTTATTTGGAAAAATTAATGCAATGCAAGTATGCAACACAGTCCTGCATGCCTGCATCAAGGTGTACTTTTCAGCTGTGCTGCTCCTCTGTACTCAGATTTTGTTCTCTTACATAGTACATATACTGTTAAATTAAATGGTTCCAAATGTCACTTTAAAAACTAAAGAACTCATACATATTTTTTTTTGAACTGCTAAAGAACTCATACATATTTTTTTTTTAATAATGGCACAAATCTTAAGCAATCCACATAAGTACATTAGTTAGGCATAAAATTAATTTTAGAATTTTTTAATTTAAAGGTTAATTGTGTAATGTTTGTAAGTTGTAACTTTAGAACTAAAATAAAAAAGGGTTAAACATATTTTTGGTCCCTGTATACCAAATTTTACTTTTAGTCTCTGTATGTATACCAAATTTTGCTTTTAGTCTCTGTATCGACCAAATGTTTTGCTTCTAGTCCCTAAAGCAAAAATCAGCAGGAAAATTCTCAAGTTTCCTGCATATTTTTCTGTGAATTTTCCTGCAGATTTTTGTTTTAGGGATCAGAAACAAAAAATTTGGTCGATACAGGGATTGTTTTGGAGTAAAATCACATACATGGACTAAAACCAAAATTTTGCGTAGATACAGAAACTAAAATAACATTTAAGCCAAAAAAAATATAAGAGATCAGATAAAAAACGTAAGGTTGAAAAAATATACAGTAGAGTCTAGAGTTGAAGCTCAACTCCTACAAATAATATTATAATTCATAATTAATAGCTACTATCTGAGATATACTTACCATTTTTTTTTTAGACAAATTTATATATTTTCTATTGAAAAATATGTGAAATCAATTACTCCAACCGTTCATTTTTAAAAGTCATTCTAGAAAAAATCTCTTCAACCAAGATAGTGAGTTATTCAAGTTGTTTTTTTTATTATTTATCATTTTACCCTTATTTTAATATACCATTTACTTTCCCTTTCCAATAAAATTTTATGGAAATTACGGATTTAACTTAATGAAAGAAGAAAATATTTTACAAATTGTAGTATTAATATATCAAAATGATACTTAGAAACAAAATAATTGTTAAAAGAAAATTGTGCTAAAATGATAGTTAAAAAAAAGTAGATGGACTATTTTGGAATTTTTTTTTGTGCTAAAATTGTGCATAAAAAAAGATGGAGTAATTTGGAACGGTCACAAAATGTCACATGCCTTACCTCTGTAATTTTATCTAGTTATTCAACTTATAAAAATTCAATTTAATGTTTAGAATAAGAATAATTTTTTTCACCCTCTAGTTTTTAGGAGACGAGACCTAAATAATTTAGAATTTAGTGTGATTTCTAAGTTCTAACATTAAGTGGTTTCAGTTCCCTCCAAAATGCAGTTGTGGAGATTGAATTATGATATTCCTAATTAATTAAATCCAACATCAATCATCATTAAACTAAATAATGTTTGGCAGAATAAGAATAATTTAGTTCAAATAGTACCACACTAACTTTAATGTTGGGTGAAGAGTTTCAATTAAAACATACACACATATAGTAATTCTTGTTACACATACTTATATGAACTACACAACTTATAAGAATGTAACTCTAGGGGGTGAATTAAATTTACTCCATCTCATAAAAAGTGAAATGAACACATGTACACTTTTCTTTACCATTTTAATTATAATTGTACTTTAAGCAAGTTTCATAAGCTATAAATCTTTCTTGGACCCATTTTTATTTAAATTGGTTTATTATGAACTGTCAATGTTTAATTATTGTTGTTTATTTTAGCACTTAATCTCAAAGGTGTCTCTGTACACAATCCTTTCTTTGAGCTCTCATTCAATATATTTCTTTTTCACAATCCTTTCACCTCACCTCTTTGTTCATTCACAGTATAGCATGCTTTGTTTATTATAGCTATTTTGCCTCTGCTCTGTTCATTACTTACATTCAGGTTCTTTAAATACTTATTTTAATTAGTATTTATTTTCATTTTTGAAAAATATATTATATATTATGTTCATTACAAATATATTATATTATTTTAAAATTTTATTTTATTAAATTCATTTTTATGTTAAAATATATTTTGTAGGATAAATTAGTTAATTATTTTCTTATCCTTTCTTATTAATAATCCAGCTCATATTATGAATAAGAATTTGAACACCAAAGACATGATAAAATAAAAGATTAATTTATCATATCTTGCTGTCCATCAAACACTGAAATGAGACAAAATATGATACAATTATAATAATATTCTATCTCATTACTCATATCGTGACACAAATGGACCTTTAATTTTTTACTTTTAGAATATTTTTGGATTGATGAATGTGATGGAATTGGTTAAAAAGAGAGGAAATATATTAGTGTTTTACTATGGATATTAAAAATAATGATGAAATAAAATAGAATGAAATGAATTTTATTGCATAACTTTTATTTCTATCAAATTTGTTCCCTCTAATTTCGGATGCAAGAGATGGAACGAAAAATATTCACACAATGGAATGAAAAATTTATTTTATTCGGCTTCATTCCACTCCACTCTATTTCTCCTATTTCATTCAATTATATTTAATCAATCCAAATGAAGCTTAGACTTAATATTGTTTTGATCCATTAACTAATTTTCATGTCTCGTTTCAGTTCCTTAATTATTTTAATTTCCTTAATTATTTTAATTTTAACATCACCTATAGTGCTTATCTACTTTGTACATGTTTGATATCATAATGAATGTGTCGAAATGATCAGCGTGATTTTATAGTTAAAATTTGACCGAAAGGATCAATTTAACTAAATTTAGGAACCAAAACATAACATTTACTCTCTCCTAAAATAAATGTCCTACTTGCCAAAATTGTTTGTCCCAAAATAAATATCCTATACTATTCATAACATTGGTTTTTCCTATTTTATTCCTTAAAGCAATCATTTGGTGAGAGAAAAAAGTATACTCAAAGATCTACTTTTTGGTATTTTAATACAAATCATATTCTCTTTCTTTCATTTACACACATTTCTTAAAGTGTGTGATTTAGTCAACTGCGACACTTAAAATATAACGGAGGGAGTAATAATTAAGAGACTAAAATAAAATTTAAAAATCAAAACAATAGCAACTACTCCCTCATTACCAAAATATATGTCGTTTTACATTACCAATAAAACATTTAATACTCTTTTCTTCTTCGTTCAATCCAATTTATTCCCTTTTCTTCTTCGTTCAATCCAATTTATTCATTACTTGATAATTTCATGTTAATAATGTAATTAATTGATTGTTAATGCTATTAAGTAATTTGTGTAATCTGTGGTCAGTAGCTACTTTACTTTGATTTTGTATTGTAATAGTTTCAAGCTTATATATTTGATAATTTCATGTTTGTTACATTCATTTCTATTTATTCAAGTTTGGATTACATTGAATTATATATATAATTTTCTCAAATTTTTATCGGTGTCGAAGTGTCATTGTCACTGTCGTGTCAGGTCTCCGTGTCTGTGTCTGTGCTTCATAGTTTGGTTGTAATTTAATTTCTAACATCTTGAATGCATATTGAGGGAAGGCAATATGTAGTAATTTTTTCTGTTATATGAGAGTGGCTGCAGCGATTGTTGTCTTGTTTGCCATAACCTGTGTGGTGGGTAAGGGTCGGTTCAGGTTGTATACCTTGAAAGTTCTATTTGAGCGAGTGTGTAGAGTAGGGTAGGTGAATACCTGCATTACCTTTTCAGTTTCGAAATATACTTCGCATATTTAGGCTTTATTGGCAAAAAATGGTTGTTAGCTTAAAAACTAGTTTATATAGGATGAACTTATGGCTTATAGTTTATAGCTAGCTTATAGCAAATAAGCTATCTGATTGAATTTGTAGTGTTTATATTATTAGCTGTTGAACAAACTTATAGATTTAAAATGACATAAAAAAGATGTTTAATCAGTATTTAGTTTTTTTATGTGAGATGACAGCAATAAAGTTGGAATAAAAAATGATAAGTTATAATATAAGCTCATGAGTAAAAAGTGTTACCAATCAAGTCTTTTTTTAATCAGCTTATAAGCTATGAGTCATAAGCTCAAAATTTTGCATTGTCAAACCGAGTATCTTACCGGTCCCTGTCATTTTTATGAGCCTAAATGAGCTACTGCGTTTGTGAATGCAGGGAAGACTTGAAAAGATGGCAGAACAGGAACCAAAGGCTCTCAACTATATTCGAGAGGTTATATTGAAGAAGAGGAAACACAGTGAAGCATGGGCATTGAGAAAAAAGGAACAACTCAAGAAAAGAGGTTTCCAGTTCAGGAAATCCAAGGACTTAATTAAAAAGCTTTAGGATTTCATTTTTGAATTTCGTAATAGGTTACCTTTTTTAACCTTTGTTTTCATCTTTTAATTTTGTATTATTCAATTTTATCAATTTTGCTTATATTTTACCTGTTTATGATATTACTAATCACTAAACTAAATACATTTTATGATCCATTTATGCTTACTTGTGTAGCAGGTAGATCTCATTAGAATTAAACGGACGGTCAAGAGGAAACGAGGAGAGATATCAACCCCATGCAACAAGCCGATAATAGTCATTCGTAAACAGGGGTAGTGTCTTTATTTTTCCCCTTGATGTTTCCATTTTTTTTGTCTCTGTGAACAATCATAACATCGTTTGCTCCATCTGATATTAGGAAACAAGACATGCATCCTACAACCAGAAAGCACTTATTCAGTTTGGGACTGAGAAGAATATTCAGTGCTGTATTTTTGAAACCAACTGATGGAGTGATGGCCAAGCTGGCGAGAGTTGAACCATATGTTAGTAAGAGACTGATTAATGTTCATGATTTTATAAGACTGAATAATGTTCATGATTTTATATACGTTTTGAATGAGATGATTATGAATTTATGTTATGATATGTTATTGGAAGGGCAGATTGTGTAGAACTTTGATATCATTTTACGCAGTATTATCAAATTACTGGTGTCTACAGCTGTGTTATCATGATATAGCATAGTGGATTTTGAAGAAATCACCATTGTTCTTGAATACACTATATAGTATGAAGTGTTGGGAAATAGTGGTACGATATTCCTGTGGCGTAGTGGAATTTAAGCAAACTACTTTTTTTCGTGATTGACAACACTATTTATAGGTTAATATGAAACTTCATTATGCTAACAATATAGCTGGCCCTCATATGATCATATCCCCGGCCAAAATTTGAAATGAAACTTCTGTCCATAACATCAACTTCATAAATTCTGTTAAATGCTTGAAGTCTACTATCTATATATACTTTTTGATTTCGAATATTCGTAGAAAATTGGATTATTTGACACAATCAAGGATACTATAGTTGATACTTGCAATTAATTTAGGAAAGGAAAAATGCTAAACGTTATGTTAAGTGTAGTAGTTGTCATAGAGTATTCCTATGCAGGTCACACAAATGATGCATCAGCAACTATGTAAAGTAGTACGCTATGTTTTGCTATTTTCTTGTATCTTTACTTTCCTGTATATATTGCATTATTTCCGAATTTCAGTTTCTGAGGAGTTTTCCTAATTTTGTGAAATTCTGCTTCCTTTGAAGATATCCGAATAGATAGGCGAAAATTTCAAGAAGGGACATGCGAAAATAGACTGGCAAAAAGTTCCTTTGACATATAATGACCTCATTGAGCAGGTGATGCATGGTGTTCTTAGATTACTAGTTTTCTTTTGACCGTCACACTTAATTGTTTCATAATTCTTCCACTTTTTCCATGAATTAGAAAATTTTGGTATTGTATGCATAGAAGACATGGTGCATGAAATTGACAATGTTGGTCCACACTTTAAGGAAGTTGTCCGATTTATGTGGCCCTTTGAACTAAACAAGCCAGCAGATGGATTGAAAGGATCCAAAAACCGATACAAGGATGGCGGAGATTCAGGGGACCGTGATGATCTCGTCAACGAGTTCATCAATAAAATGAATTAGTTAGGTCTCATGCCAATGTACTGTCAATAGCATCAAAGTTTTGATGGTTTGTGGAGTCCCTCATATGAATTTTGAAGTTACCATTTTAAGTTAGACATAACTGAGTTAGTGGTGTTATAGAATTTTCTTTTGTTGTGCAATGCAAATGTCCTTGTGGTCTAACAAGTGCACTTGGTCCACCGGTCTAATGACAGAAGTTATCATTTAAAACTAATTGCTATAAAATATTTATTTATATGAATCATGTCCTAAAGTCACATGTTACATTTTTTCTTGAAACAATTAAGCCTATGCTTGGTATTACGACGGGTGTCCTATAATTGCGATGATTCATCATAATTTTGAAGAAGCTATAACATGTAGCTTAAGAAAAATCACAGTAAATCACCGTGGTTCTGGAACACCCGTCATGATACCAAACATGCACTAATAATAATATACTTCCACCGGTCCTTTTCTATAAGAAATAAAAGTAAAATTACTTTTGGTTCTTTATATTAGATGTTTAATTTTATTTGGGTCCTTATTTATTATGAGAGAATATTAAAAGGAAGTAAGTTAAATTAAATTTAAATGTATAGGAGTATTAAAAGAAAATACAGTAACTATTTACAATCTAAAAAGAAATCTATGGATATGACTTTAGTAGTTCAGAATTCGATCGTGAGATAAATATAATCTGATCAAAAAATTATTCCATCCAAAAATCTAACTCGAATTCTTCTAAAACCCATATTTCGGTAAATACTTCCTTATTTTATTTATTTATTATGTCGATTATGTTGATATTTATAAAAATAAGAGTGATAGTAATAATGTAATTAGTTGGACTTGAACTATTTAGTTTGGTGTTTAGTGTTTCATTCAATTCACTTTCTATCTCTGTTTTGGCGCCATTGTTAGACCTTTTTCTACTCTTTCCTCTTTTCACTAAAACACAAACCTCTTCTTCTTTTCTCATTACATTCTTCTTTTAGTATCTCATTACATCACATTCTTAACCTTGAAACAGACACATTTCTTTTCTAGTTCTTGTTCTCTTTCTTGTCTCTTTGTTTCATTTTTCCTTTGTTCTTGTCCTTTGTTATTTTCTCTCTACTCTTTCACATTTCTCTCTCTACACTTTCAACATCACTTTCTCGTTCTTCACTCCCACAAAAACAACACAAAATCAGAACCAACATTTTCTCTTGTTCTGTTTCTTTTGATTTTCCATTGTTGTCTGTGATGATGTCTGGTGTTTCTAGCCGAACTCGTAGTAAGAATGTTCCGTTGTTTCATAGTTCATCTTCGAAGCGGAGAAAGAGTGATAAAGATATTAGTTTGGATTCTGTTTCTGGTTCTAAAAGAATAAGGGTAGAAGAAACACCTTTTGATGATTCTATGGTTATTACCATTGATCATTATGAGGAGGATGAACAAGGTTGGAAACCCGAAAACCCGATTACAATAGATTCAGATGATGAAGAAGATGATGTTAGAAAGGAAGTTAAAGTTGATGAAACTGGAGGAAGTTGTCATTTTGATAATAAAGATGAAATTTTTATTGATTCTGATGAGAGTGATGAAGAACACTCTGTTGATTCTGACGACGATGATGATTCTGATGCGAGTGAAGAAGATGAGACTAGTGATGAGGATTTTAATGTTGATGGGCAGAAGGAGATTTCTGATAATGATGAAGATAGTTCTTCTAGCTCTTCTTATGATGATGGTGATGATGATGATGATGTGGAGGAGGAGGAGGAGGTGGAAGAGAAGAAGAAGAAACCGAGTTCGAGAAAATACTTCAATGTGGTGGAGGAGCTAGCTAGAGAGGTGATTGATGGAAAAAGTGAAAGTTGTGAGATTAGTCCTCCTTCTGTAAACAATAATGATAATGATAATGAAGGTGAGAATTCTGATTATGGTAGTGTAACAATCTCTACTACCTTTGATCCAATGAAGGGTTCTTCCTCTTCTTCTACAAAGTTGAATGAAGCATCAAAGACACATAAAGAAAAAAGTGTGGAAATGGAAGTCAAAAATGACTCTCATGATGTTATTGTTAATGTTGCAGAAGATAGTGCTAAACCTAATGAAAGTGTGAACCTTTGTAATGATGTTAATGTTGCCAAAGCCAAAGACAGTTCTATGGTTAGTGAAAATGTGAATGTTTGTGATTCCGATGAAGGAAAAGAGAAACAAGTCAAAGATTTAGGTGTTGGAGGAGTTTCTTTGGTTCAAAGCATAAAAGAAGAGATGAAGGATTTGGAAAACCAGAAAATGATGGAGAACAAAGGAGAAGATTATGAAGGTAGAGTTAACATCGCTAATGGCAAGAAGAAGGAATCAATGGAAAACTTTTTAGAAAAACTCAACAAGAAGGATAGCATGAAGAATGAGCCAACTGTTTTGGAGGTGAAGGATGACGGTGCTAATTGGAGAGAACCATCAGTTTTTGTTGAGGCACCGCAAACGATATGGAGCCTAAAAAAGGTTCACAAAGTGCAAATGACCAAAGAGGAGGAGGAGGAACGGAAGGACGCTGAACGGTTATGGGAAGAAATGGAAATGGCTAAGTTAGAATCAGAAGCTGAATCCATGGTAATCCCTTAGTGCTTAAGCTGATTTGGATTTGTAATTTAAATTATATATGCTTAATTTTTTTGTCTACATAACATTTAGACAAAAAATCAGTGACAGTGATTTTTAAGTATACAGAAATGTTTAAATTAGCGACAGTGATTTTTTTTGTCTAAATTATATGCTTAATTGTCTAAATGTTATGTATAAGATAAGATAATCAATGAGATTTTTAAGTAAAAATTAGTGACAGTGATCAACTTAGTGTGTTACTATCTGCAGATTGGAAATTTAGGGAGAAACAGAAATTCATACTCTCTTCGTGAACATGTTAAAGGTTTACGTGTTGGAGGAGTTTCTTCGGTTCAAACCAAACAAAACAAGGTGAAGGATTATAAAGGTAGAGTTAACATTTGTAATGGCAAGAAGAAGGAATCTATGGATAGGAATGGTGTGAATCAACGGGAAAAACCTTCTTTAGCCGAACTCTTCACTGAATGCTATTGGAACAACAAGAATGACATCACGAAGAATGATCCAATTGTTTTGGAGGTTAATGATACACACCAACCACCGGTTTATGTTGAGGCACCACAAAGGATTTGGAGCCTAAAAAAGGTTGAAAAAGTGCAAAAGACGAAAGAGGAGGAGGAACTGGAGAAGGAACTCGAGGCAAACGAAGTGATATGGGAAGAAATGGAATCATACATTAGAGAATCAGATGCTGAAGCAATGGTAATCCCTTAGTGCTTAAGCTTATATCGATTTTTAATTTAAGTTGTTTATATGCTTAGTTGTTGATACGATACGATATGATATGATATGATAAGATAATTCATGAGATTTTTAAGTAAAAATCAGTGACAGTGATTAACAGTGTGTTCTATCCGCAGATTGGAAATTTAGAGACAAACAGCAATCGACCCCCGCTCTGTGAACATGACATTATTCTCGACGAACAGATTGGTCTATATTGCAAAAGATGTGGTGATGTTATTACTGAGATCAAATATATCTCACCGCTAGTGGTAAGCACAGTTTCATGTTGAGTTTTGTAAAACAATTTAGTCAATTTTATGATTTTGATCTTGACTAGTAAAACATTATTTTGAACATACCGCTATTTTATGCGATCCATGACTGAAACTGATTCGCATTATTTTGTATACTTTTGGTACATTACACAGTTGGATAGATTTCCCAATGAAGGTTTAAGAAAAAGTGCATCAATTGGTGGAGACAATGTTTCTCACTTTGACGGGTCTCACTTCGATGTTTCTGACGATAGCTCCAAGGCTAATTGTTCTCATAATGGAGGCACTGTTTGGGACAAAATTCCTGATGTGAAACAAACCTTATATCCTCACCAACAAGAAGGTTTTGAATTCATTTGGAAAAACTTGGCAGGAAGCATTGAGCTTCGAGAGTTAAAGAATGCCAATCCTCGCAGCGAAGGTGGCTGCATTATTTCTCATGCTCCTGGAACCGGTAAAACAAGGCTGACCATAGTGTTTCTGAAGGAATATTTGAAAGTGTTTCCAAAATGTTTACCGATTATTGTCGCGCCTGCTTCTTTACTACCGACATGGGAAGATGAATTCAAGAAATGGGATATTGGAGTTCCATTTCACAATTTGAACAATCTTGAGTTATCTTGTAAAGAGACTGAGCAGCATAGTATGGATACGATGCGGATGGCAAAACTGATTTCGTGGTACAAAGAAAAGAGCATTTTGGGAATCAGTTACCATTTGTACGAGAAGCTAGCTGGAGGAGGCGAATATGAAGATGATAAAAAGAAAAAACACGCGAGTGCAAAGAAGAGAACAGAAAACGGTTATCTCAGAAAGGCTTTACTTGAATCTCCTGGTTTGTTGATTCTAGACGAAGGACATACGCCAAGAAACGAAAAAAGTCTTATTTGGCAGGTGTTGTCGGAAGTTCAAGCACCAAAGCGAATCCTCCTTTCTGGAACTCCTTTCCAGAACAACTTCATGGAACTGTACAACATTCTGAGCTTAGTGAAGCCTTCTTTCCCTAACACGGTACCGCACGAGTTAAAAGACTTTTGCCAGAAGCGGGATCGTAAAAAAGTATCGAAAAAATGGACTTGGGAACCTGCTTCTAGCAATGCTACAGCAGAATATTCTTCAGATGATAAGATCAAGAAGTTGAAGTTTCTCATGGATCCCTTTGTTCATGTTCACAAAGGAGAGATTCTTCAAAAGAAGCTTCGCGGGTTAAGAGATTGTATGCTGATTTTGAAACCGGACAATTTTCAGAAACGATGTCTTGAGAGCATTAAAAGTGGTCAGAGCACATTTATCTCTGAGCCTAAGCTGACATCGGCATCCGTTCATCCGTCTCTTTTGCTCGAATGCAACCTCTTGGATGAAGAAGAATCTGCTCTCGACAAGGACCGGTTAGAAAAGCTTCGGTTGGACCCAAATTCAGGTGTGAAAACCAAATTCTTGGTGGAGTTTGTAAAACTTTGTGCTTGTTTTAATGAGAAGGTTCTTGTTTTCAGCGAATTACTTGGTCCTTTACGCTTAATTAAAGAACAATTAATCTCTGTTCTTAGTTGGACCGAGAAGGATGTTCTGTACATGGATGGGCAAATTGATTTAAAGGACAAGCAGTCACTAATCCATAGCTTCAATGAGGAAAAATGCCAAGCAAAGATTATGCTTGCATCGACGAGAGCTTGTTCCGAGGGAATTAGCTTAGTTGGAGCTTCAAGAGTTGTGCTGCTCGACGTTGTATGGAATCCTTCTGTCGAAAGGCAGGCTGTAAGCAGAGCCTATAGGATCGGGCAGAAGAGAATTGTCTACACATACCATCTGCTCACCGAAGGGACAAATGAGTACGACAAATATTGGAAACAAGCCGAAAAGGAACGGTTATCTGAACTTGTTTTCTCGGAAAAGCATGTTGATAATGATGAGTCCAAGAAATGTGTGGCGGATATTGAAGATAAAATTCTTGATCTGATGTGTCGGCACAAAACACTTAAAGACATGTTTGTTAAGTGTGTGGTTCAGCCGAAGGAGCAAGATTTGGTCGAGAGTTTCGGCTATTGATTATACTTTAGATGAATGTCAACTTTTCCTATCAATCCAAGTTTCTGAAGTTTTTACTGAATAATGATAATGTATAAGTTTATAGGACTTGTGACTTAGGAAAATATAGTTGTCAGTACTAACATAGAAATATTGTCATTGTTCCTGAATTTAACTTAATTGATAAAATTAACAGTTGAACATATAGCATATTGAATTTATCTTCTATATTTTCACATTGGAGCTTAAGTGATTTTGAGCTTATAATTGATTGAAGTAATAGCTTATTGAATTTATCTTCTGTGTTTTTACATTGGAGTTTAAAAGCTTTTGAGCTTATAATAATTGATTGAATGTATAGCATATGATTTTAGCTTCTATACTTATACTATAGCTTAAGTGATTTTGAGATAAGCATTATAACTAGATTGTAATATAAGTATATAACTGATTGAATATATAGCACATGTTCTCTGAACAAATGAAGACAGTTAGTGATTATGATGCATTGGCATGATTAGCATAAATGGATATTGATATGAGAACTTTCTGTTTGTCTTTATTACTAATCAATTTGCATAATTTAACTCTATAGTTTTCACATACTCACTACTACTGTCATGTGATATGCTGCATAGTTATTATTAATGTTAATTTTTGAAGCATCAAGAATGTGACTGATATAAATAAGAAAACTTTTATCCTTGATTCAAGTATAAGAAAGATAGTACTCTATAAAACAATGTCCAATCTTAGTATCTGATACATGGTCTAACAAAAATTGAATGAAACATGTTTATGAAGTATCATGGAGGCTCGTGATTTCTTTTTCAACCATACTAAGAAGCAGTATTATAATTGTGTCCGTAAAATTAACTTAGTTTGTACAAACATTGCATTTAATATGCAAAAGTTTAAACTTCAGACACTTTACTTACTCATCTTTAAAGATAAAATTCTAGCTACTAGTTTGACCAAAAACAATAATACAGAGTATATAATATAGTTTTTTTTAGCTATGTTTTACAAATCTGACTGAATCAGTTCTGAACTGAAATATGTCCTTGAACTGGTTCAGCTGATAACCGATTCCATAGAAAGTCTGATTGAATTTTTATACTGCATGACTCATTGACCCATTTTATCAATTTTGTTGACTTTCACAACAAGATTGTTGATTTTTGCATTGACTTTTTCCTTTAAAAAATACACATGTTACAATTTAAATCCAAATGTTCTAGATTCAAATCCACCATTAAAAATACAGCAAGCAATACTAAATTTTTGTAATTTTTTTAAGTTTTAAATATTAACCTATACAATTATGTATAGAAAATATTTGGTTCATAAGGAAAACATCATAATACCAAAAAATAAGGATGACAACCGATAGGGTCAGGCGCGAGTTTGACACTACTTAAATTCAAACTCGAAATGGCCACCTAAGCCTAAATTCAAATGACAATCGGGTGGCAAAATACCACCCAAACCCAAACATGTTGACCCGAACTCGAACTTACATTAACAAAAGTAAAAATATATACGGCTAATTCAACGAAATTACGGTCTGCAACATGTTAACATTGAATTCAACATTAAAATAAGAATAAAAAATAGTCTACAACATTAAAATAGTTTATAATATGCTAACATAAGAGGGATATTTATACAATTTAATATATGACAGATGTTGTTTCATGTGTGGGTTTGATACTACCCAAACCAAATACCAAAAATCGGATGTCATTCAAACCCAAACCCAATCAACTCGTGTTTTAACCATTCACTCAGGTTCGAATTAGGGTGGGACCCGCAGCCCCGGGTTTGGTTTTTTTTGGCCATCCTTACCAAAAAGTAATTGAATGAAAACATTAGTCAATTTAATAAGTTGTGAACACGCGTATAGCAGCAATCATAATTTAAGTCAATGAAGTAACTTGGTGTTTAATTCATTCCAACTAATAAAAAGCACTTTCTTTGCAATTTCAATTAAAATTGTACTTTTGGTCAAAAAAGAATATTATAATTGTACTTTAAGGAAGTTTCCTAAAATTGACATATTATAAAGTGTCAATATTTAATAATAGTTGTTCTTTTCATCAATATCAACTCAAATGGGTCTATGTTTTCATTGCTATCTTCTTTGATCTCTCTTTGATTCAAAATCTTTGCAAATTTCAATATTTTCCTCTTTGATTCAACATGCTTCGTTTACAGCTATTTCGTATATGTTCTGTTCAGCCACCATATTCCTATTCTGGGAAATCATGTAGCTGGCAGATTTAGATTACTACATACAGGTAATTTCATTGAATTGATTATTTATTCATTTCTTTGCTTTTCTTTAATAGTTTATGGTTGCTTAACTATTAAGTAAGCTGATGGATGGTTGTTTTATACTATAGTATTATATTATATAAGTTGTTGTAGTTTCGTAGGCTTATATATATGATGATATATCTAATTTAATAAAACTAAAATATGAGTTAAGTGTTCCATGAAGTTAGCTCAATTGGTTTGACACCGTATTATATATGTAGGGTGTGAACTCCAATCATCCCACTCCTTTACTTTACGAATTTAATAAAATTCATCGTTAGCAAAGGGGCTGCTAACTTTGATCATGTGGATCGAAGTTAGCAATATTGACCCACGTATAATTATTGGGGAGTGGGGGACGCGCATGTAAAGGACATGTGAATAGCGGGGGGCGCGAGAAGACAATGAGGGGCACGTTAAGTAATTACATGTGGGTCAAACATTGTTAACTTTGATCTATAGTTCGAAGTTAGTAAACCCCTATAAATTTTTTTAAAGAAATTGAAATTATTTGATGTTACTGAGATCCATAAAAAATAATGATTTATGAGTTCTATTTAATATCATTAATTTTAATGGACTTCAATAACGTATCAAATGATTTTTTTCATTTTTTTTAAAATTACATAAATATTTTATATTATATAAACTTTCAATTCAACAATAAATTTTATAAAATTCGTATTTTTTTATAGTATTATTGTGGACAAGTCTTTCCCATTAAACAAAGTCAAAAATCACATCATAATATTGGTTTTTATTATATTTATTTTTTAAAAAATATTTTGATGATTTTCTCAAAGACAACTATAAAATAATTATTAATATTATTTTATTTAAAATTTTGTTATAAAATTGAAGTATTTCGTTTATATTCTTTTCGGTAACATTTCGTTTATATTATTAGATTAAATATATCAATTTTTGAAATAAATTTTTATTTATATTTAAAATTGAAAAGACTGTAATAAGATACAATTGTATATAAAAATATTTAATGTGGTTAGTTGGTGGCCGTGATGTGGTTATGTAACATTGCGAACTCATCATCAAATAATAAATAATTAAGAAAGTTTTTAAGAAAAAAAATTAAGAAAGTGACTCTAATATTGAAATATTTTATATGACATATGCTATTTAATTGTCTTAGTGTGTTTAATTATTAGTTAATTAATTAAATTTGATAGGTTTTAATAAGATAAAAGAAAAAAATTAGAATAATGAGCCGGGCGCGTGTGAGACAGAGAGAAGGGGGAGATGAGAAAATTATGTCCAAGGGGTTTGAGGAATAAAACAAAATTAAATTCAAATAGGATATGAATGTAGTTTTTAAAAGATTATTGAGCTTTGCGATCTAAAAAGGAGTAGCGGCACAGGTTTTTGTCCGATTACATTCTTTTTTTTAAAACATGTTCGATCACATTCTATTCATATGTAATTAAATTATAGGCTTAAACATACATTTGGTCCCTGTATGTACACCAATTTTTTCGTTTTAGTCCCTGTATCGAAAATTTTGACAAAATAGTCCCTGTATCACGCTTTTTTTTTTGACGTTGGTCCCTGCCGTCCAATTTCATCCAAGTGGCAAACGTTTTGCCACCTAGACCTTGTCACGTGGCCAAAAAATGTTGCTGACTGGATTAGTGAATGCTAGAGGGACCAAAACCAAAAAATTGAACTGAATGCAGGGACCAAAACCAAAAAATTGAACTGAATGCTAGAGGGACTAAAACCAAAAAATTAAACTAATTGCAAAATGACTCATTTAAACTCTAAATCCCTAAATTGAAATTTGTTTCTCTACTCTTCTCTTCTCATCAACCTTTCAACAGAGAGACTCATTGCTAAAAAAGATTATCCTGATGATTTCCCTTTCAACGATCCCGATCAACAACCGCCCAACCAAGGTGGTTTTCTCGACGCGCTTTCTGATCACGTTGTCAACATTCGCAATGCCTCTCATAATTTCATCAAAAAACTCATCCAAATGGGGCGCAATGATCGACGCAAAGTTGTTTTTGCCATGAAAGTTGGTTTATGAGAAGAGAAGAGAAGAGTGGAGAAACAAATTTCAATTTAGGGATTTAGAGTTTAAATGGGTCATTTTGCAATTAGTTTAATTTTTTGGTTTTAGTCCCTCTAGCATTCAGTTCAATTTTTTGGTTTTGGTCCCTGCATTCAGTGCAATTTTTTGGTTTTGGTCCCTCTAGCATTCATTAATCCAGTCAGCAACATTTTTTGGCCACGTGGCAGGGTCCAGGTGGCAAAACATTTGCCACTTGGATGAAATTGGACGGCAGGGACCAACGTCAAAAAAAAAAGCGCGATACAGGGACTACTTTGTCAAAATTTTCGATACAGGGACTAAAACGAAAAATTGGTGTACATACAAAGACCAAATGTATGTTTAAGCCTAAATTATATATATATATATATATATATATATATATATATATATATATATATATATATATATTATTTGGAGACGTGTTTTTTTTTAACAAATTTTGAGACATATGTTAGGAATTTAAATTAAAAAGAAATCAAAAAATTTGTAAAATAAATCCTATTATTTCTTTATAAAAAAGTAACCTAAATAGATAAATTAGAATAGAAATTCAGAGAAAAACAAAGAAGAGTATTGTAATTTGTAAGACTTGGGAGAGGGTGGCCAAACTCAAAAATCATCACTAATCTAAGGAAGATAATTGCTTTAGGATTTAAGGTAAGAGAGTTTAATTAGTTTATTTTAAAAGCTGAATTTTAATAGCAAGAGTATAACATATTTTAGCTTTGTTTTTCATACCGTCTTCCTAGCTAGCAAAAGTCATACCCCAAATTTTACCCTCCCTTACTAGTACATATATTTTTTATTCCATCATAAAATCAGAAAAAGTGAAGTGGTTGAGTGGGCAAGAGGGCGCGCGTGAGCAGTTTGTGCACAAGGTCAAGTGTTCGACTCCAGGCTTGGCCAGTTTTATGTTTTTTGGTTTTTTGCTCTTGGTTTGTCAGATTTTTGTTTATAACTCTGTTTTTGTATTTTTATCCAAAATTATATTTTTGTGACCGAAAATTATATAAAAACAAATCATATAAACATATTTCTAAATAAATCTTCAATTTGTGCACAAAGTAAATAAAAGGCCCAAGAGAATGTATTTTTGAAGCAAATCTATGGCTTTGAGCAGCAAGAATTTAAAACTAAAGCAAATCAAACACAAAAAATAATCAAATCTTCTAAATTCAGAATTACTTGCAAAGGTTATATGAAATCATTCCTAATTTGCAAAATCAGATCAAACAAATTGATCTCAAACATAAATTCTTAAACCTAATTCTAACATTATAAATAGGATTGGTTTTCACAAAGAAAAAATGGCACAGAAAAAACCAAGACAGAAACACACAGCAGTAGTAAAAAGAGAGGATAGTAACAATCACAATACAGTGGCGCAAGCCACTTTGTCTTCGCCATCTTCAATCACAAACCCATTTATATCATCACCATCACCATACTCTCACAGTAAACAATTCATGATCTAAAATCAAATTCCAAACCTTCAACAACAATACCCAATCTGTCAAAATCAAAATCCAGAAACCATAATAAAGGATAAAGAGGCAGAACCGGGAAAGGAGAAGAAGAGGGTCTGCTACCGTCGGCGGAATCAGTCAATTCCGAGACTCACACCGCGGCCGAGCAGCCCCTGGTCGCAACCCAACAACCGCCGTTGTCCTCAGCCGCACAGAACAACATCACCGCCGCACTCAACCGCCCACGCCGCTACACAGCTCCTCTCCGGATCACACCACTGCCTGCCACCGTGAACCGCCGTGAGACCTTTGAATCAGAGAGGAAGGAAGTCGGGAACGTGAAGGAAGGTCAAAGCGAATCTGGTTTTAATCTTTTTCTCTGCTTTTGTTTGTTTCTGTTTCCATAGTATAACATGTTTGGTTCATTTGTTTAGTTTTTGTATTATCTCGTTTTGACTGCCATGTGTCCTTTAGTATTTGATTTAGTATTAGTAGATGACCGTGTACATAATCTAATTTGTTTTAATTAGTTTACTAAGCTCACATATAATATAAAATACTAAAAAGCAAAAATCTAAAAAAGCATACAAATTTTAATTCAATTCAAGAAACTTTAATTTAATTCAAATATGATATAGAAACATTAACAAAAATAATAATGTAAAGTTTTTTCTATTAGAATTATTTTAAATAAGGTGGATTAAAAAAGAGGAGGCGGATGCACATCCGTTCGCTTCTCGATTAATTGGGGGCTTAGTGCACACTCTGTCTGACTTTTAGTCGTCTTCCACCTAAACCCATAAAAAAGACACTAAAAAACATCCATCAAATCAAATCAATTTTTTCACCTTCGGGTCAATTCTTAAAAGTCATTTTAAGAGGTAAAAACAAAACATTTTTCATAAAAAACACCAACCAACAATATACCCAGAACTACGTAGCTTTGATTTCCTCATTGCACCGGAGGATACGTAGGAGCAAGAGTCATCTTGTCAAGCATAATAATAAAAAATGCAATTTTCCCTCTTTTGTAAATATATTTAATAGTAAATAAAAATTTGATAAATAAAAAACATGTAAATAAACTCTAAAAAATACTTTAATATCCTAGAACTAATTAGGAGGTTCCCGTTGAGTACAACGGATGTGAGGGGTGCTAATACCTTCCCCTTGCATAACCAACTCCCGAACTTGGAAATGGTTGCGATGACCATCCTTCCTTAGTTTTTTAAGTTTTATCAATATTTTCCTAATAAAATAAAATTTGGTGGCGACTCTGTGTCATACCGAGTGTCCTAAACGCTCGGGCGATTTTCGCGGCGCGACAGGATGTTTGTATCCCGTTTTCTTTTTCATAATTCGTGTCAATTTTGATTAAAAAATATAAATCAAAAGTGTACAATAACTGTACATATTCAACCAATTACTTTTGATTAAAAAAATATTCAACTAATTATAACTATGTATTCTATCTTGTTCAAAAAAAATATGTATTCTATCAAGTTAGTCCACTTCATTTCATTTTTTTGATATAATATGAAGATTTATTAAATGTTTGTATAAAAATAAGTTACATCGACAATGCATATCCATTAAACTCTGTTAATATTACACGATGTATACACATTCTTAGAGAAAATTACCGATTTGTTCAATAAAATTGTTCTCTGCATTACCATACAATTTCCTTGTTGAAATTTGAACTACCATACATTTTCCTTGTTGAAATTTGAACTAAACTACACATTGATCCTTCTCATACAATTTCCATTAAGTCATTCTTTATATATTTTATGTATACAGTGAAAATGGATTTAAGAGAAAACCAAGTTATAGAAAACCAACATCCAGTTATGTATCAAAACGTCATTGTTATGAGGCATGGCGACCGCAACGATAACATTGACCCCTTGTGGACATCAACGGCAGCACGTCCATGGAATCCGCCTCTGGCCCAACAGGGTCAGGAACGAGCATCCCAAGTTGGCAAGAGCATTCCACATAATATTGGGTTTCCGATACACCGAATCTTTGTCTCCCCGTTTCTTCGTTGCATCCAAACTGCCGCTGAATTAGTTATATCTCTCTCCGCCATTAACGTTGTTCGTGGAAGTGTCATCGGTGACGACATTCCCCTAGATCCTTTAAACGTCAAGGTTAGATGTATTTCATCATTAATTATTTATTCTTGTTAAATTTTAATCATAATTTCATGTTTGCAAAAGAAATTGATTAAATTTTCTAAAAATATTTAGTAAAAACTAAGGTACTTATAAAATACTTATAGTTAGTAGTACATATTTTGTTGTGACAATTCTTTCTACAATTTCAATGTGATTTTTCGATTTTTTTTTTAAAATAACCCTGCAAGGTAAAAAAAACACCAAACTACCCCCATTTTTCTGAAATTTTCTACTCTACTCTACTGACACACAGCAGGTCAAACGCGCTACTGCAAGTAGAGCGTTTGACTGCTTAAACGCGCTAGTCCGACTAGCGAGTTTGACCAACTATGTTTGACTGGTTAAATGCGCTACTGCAAGTAGAGCGTTTGACTGCTTAAACTCGCTAGTCCGACTAGCGAGTTTGACCAGACTGCCTTTGAAACATGTTGCACCAGTCAGTCGTCAGTCAGACTAAAATTAAATGCAGCAGGTTTCAAAGGCAGTCTGGTCAAACTCGCTAGTCTGACTAGCGCGTTTAAGCAGTCAAACGCTCTACTTGCAGTAGCGTGTTTGACCAGTCAAACATAGTTGGTCAAACTCGCTAGTCTGACTAGCGCGTTTAAGCAGTCAAACGCTCTACTTGCAGTAGCGCGTTTGACCTGCTGTGTGTCAGTAGGGTAGAACAGAAAATTTCAAAAAATGGGGGTAGTTTGGTGTTTTTTTTACAGTTATTTTAAAAAAAAAATCGATTTTTCTATGTATTTATTGCAACTTGCAAGCTACTATAATTTTGGCTTTAGTGATTTATTTATTTCAAATGAATGCTTTTTTGATTCTGGCCATGATCTGATATCTTTTGATTGAAATTTAATTTTACTATAAATAGATTTAGTAGTGATTTGTTTGTGGCAACACACAAAGTCAGATGTTTGCTTTACCATATGAAAAGTGGGGTGTGGGTTTTGAAATGAAATTTACCATTTTTATGTTAGGATTTTACTAGCACAAGCTGCAACATACATCATCTATGTGCATAATTCTATGTTTGGTTTCTATTAATCGAAAATCAATGATCACTGAAGATTTGATTTCCTTAGTAATGATCAAGATTTTATTTGATTTTATTTGAATGAAGGAATTTGTAGTTTTGACTTTTTCTTGATCAATTTTTTTGACTTACACTTTTTTGGTAATTTTTTTATTTCAAACATAATTTTTACACTTAATTTCATTGTGAGATATGTAAACATAAATTATTTTATATGTAACTCAATTTTTACTAAAATTAGTTTTACAAAATTAGTTTATATAAACTAAAAATTAATTTGCTAAAATTCCTTCCCTCACTTTCCACAATTGTAGGTATCTATTGAATATGGATTATGTGAAATGATAAACAGCATAGCTATCCGTCTCAACGTTGCTCCTAAAGATAGAAATTTCAGTTTTGATATATCAGAACTTGAAGCAATGCTTCCAGCTGGAAATGTGGATAATAATGTAGAGATGATATATAAAGAGGTACTATATCAATTTGATTTTCATCTTAATTTTTCTTTTGGGTATATAATTTTTAATATGAGAAATAGTCATTTTAGTCTCTAAAAATGTAGTTGATTGTCGCATTAGTTTCCGAATGTATCGAAATTACAAATACTTTCTTACTATTTTTTTCGTTAATAATTTTATGAACTAATGTGACCAAAGAAAAAAATAATGTATGTAGGACTAAATTGATTATCTAAAAATAAATATGAAAAACCAATATACCTAATAAAATAGACATTTATGGATTTGTTTGTAATTTTGATACATTTAGATACCAATGTGACAACGAATTACAATTTTAAAACCAAAATATATATAGTGATTTCCTTTTTATTATTTTGAAATTTCTTGAAACTAATGAAAACTTGTTTGGTTTGATAAACATCAGTTACCTAAGTGGGAGGAGTCAGTTTTGGAAGCAAGGGAAAGATATCAACATACAATTGAGAAACTTGCAGATAAATTTCCTTCAGAGAACTTATTGTTTGTTACACATGGTAAAAATCATTCATCATCAAACTTTCTTTCATTTTTTTTTTGGTGCAAAAATTTTCTTTTAAGTCAATAAACAAATTAACACTCGAAATTATAAGTATTAGTCAAAATAATCTCTCATTTTTCAAAATGTAAAAAACTTTATTATAGTTTTTCATGTTTTTAGTTTTTGACAATACAGTTTTTCATGTTAAAATCTGAATATATGAATCCTCTTTCATGTTAAAATCTGAATATATGAATCCTCTGTGTTGATCTCACATCAATGTCAACATAATAGAGGAAAATTTACCTAAAATAACAGTTAGGTAATTTTAGAGGTTAATTGGCCGTAAAGTAGTCTATGCATAATTGTAATACATGATAAATTTGTACTTAAGATAAATTGAATTCCGTAGGTAAATTTGTCCCTACGATCAAATAACTGATTATTTAAAAAATTTAAACTATTAAGAAAGATCATATCAATAATTTATATTATTTCTTACACCTACTACTTGACATTGATGCCGAATCAATGTACAATGTGATATGTTTGATTAATCTGTCAACAAATTAAGTCTCTAATAGTAGAAGTTAATGGAGAGACATCATTAATCGCAACCACAATTTAAAACCAAAATTGAAATTGCTCCTTTTTGTTTTTTTTGTTGATAAGCACAAATTGAATTATAAGGAGTACAAAAGATACTCAACCCTTACAATTCAAAAAACTCATTAAGACCGATAAAAACAGTCTAAAGGGCTGATACACCAAACATCAAAGGATAAATCACCAAAACACCTATTTCTACCAAAGAACCACAACCATGCTATATAAATTATTTGGTCTACTAAGGACGATACAATAATCCGATCACCTCTAAACAAAACATTGTTACGAGTTCTCCAAATACACCAAGTTATTGCTAACCAAATTATATGCCGGACTCTCTTGTTCTTCTTACCTTTAAAAAAACTACCAAAAGAAATGAAATTAATTGCTCCTTTTTGTTGTTGTTGTGACAATGTTTGCCAAATATATCAATATGAAACCTTTATATATTTAGTATGTGATTTTAAATTGAATTGAACTTTGTAGGTGAAGGAATTCAAGTGGCTCTTTCTTCATTTGAAAAGGGTGTTGTTGTAAAGAAAAATAAAATACAATATTGTGGTTATGTACAACTTAAACGTCCTATTTTCAAAAGAGATCACTCTTTTATTGGTGGAAAGTTCAATCTACTAACTCAAAATGGGGTAACCTATAAATAAGTTCCCTCACAACTCACAAGACCTTTGAGTAAAGACATCAACCTAGGTTCACCTAGCATGGTCCACTTATTGTTTTTTACTATGGTGGTGAACTTGCTTTGAACTTACAATAGCTAGTTATACCTAGTTTAGTTTTTGGTGTAATATTTTCTTTTCTTTTTGTTAAATGAATATACTATTTATATATTTATATTAGTATTTTATTATTGTCCAACCAAAAAAAAATCAATATTTTATTATTGTGATTTATATTTTTCTAATTTGATACTATAACAATAAATCCATTTTTCACATTAAAAACAACTAAAAATCTACACAACGAAAAGAGAAACTTATCATTATGAGAAATTTACAATGTCTAGTCACATTTTTTTAATGAAAAAAAAATAAGATACATATTTTATAATAAAACTCTCTATAATATCTTTTTTGCCGTTCATCCTTTGGTTCATATGGAAAAGATGTTCTAATAGTTAAGAGTTTGAGGTGAGTTTTGACATCAAGTGGTTTCAGTTGTCTCTTCTCAAATGCAGTTGCGAGAAATCGAACCGCGGTCCTCCGACGAGTCATCAAACAGGAGTTGTTGGAGTTCTATGGAAGGAACCTCCAAAATTTAACATCATACGAACTTTGCTTAAGACTATAATTAGCTAACTAATCTGTAGATATGTTCCCTTCACGTCAACTCATCTGATACACTACGGTTCCTGGCTGAAGGAAGAAGGTTCTATATTGTTAATATTAAGCGCTGATAGTGCAGTATACAATTCATTCAGTTGCTTTCCATTTAAGTGTTTATTTTCAGCTTTATTTTCATTCTCAGGAACAACTAAGATTAAGAATCTTGAAATCCAAGGAACTGTTAGAATGAGGAGTAGCATGGAATTCCCGCGCTTACTCAGTTTGTAACTAACTAGGTGCTAGATAACTTGTACTCGTACAGAACACAATCCTCACAAACAGCAGAAATATGGGCAAATTAGATGATTAAATCGATATTATGCAATATATTCTTAAGATATATAAAGTACATGTAATTTTGACACTGATTATTGCATTTCAAAATGAATTGCAGCTAACAAAACAATGATGCCTGCAGAATCAGAATGCCATCTTCCTCGTCCTACAATTTGATTGACTCATCGCCTTTGTATTGTTGTCAAACAGCATCACATACCAATACTCGAAGGGCCAGGCAATAGAACTTCTTCAAATATCAATCCCTGCCTCCCAGGCTTGCGGAACAATTAAACCAAAACCTATGCTGCCAACAAATCCCAACACCTAAAAATTGGGCATCATCGTATTTAGCATAAAAAAGGTGTTGGATACTGTATCATAGTGATCAGGGGATGTTGGTGCCCTGTGTGCGTTTTCGCTTCCTTACTTCTTCAGTTTGGACGAAGCAATAGTAAAGAGAAGCGCGGGTGAGAACGTTTTTCTCCACAACGGACTACTACCTATGTCATTTGCTCACTTTTCATAAATAATGAAGGAACATAATCATGATAATGTTCTTAAATTAATAGCACAAGTTCAATCGCGAGTCAAATATGGTCCTAATTATGCAGAAAACGCTACTTCATTTCATCATAACTTCATCAACGCTTATTCCTATGATCAACATTGATTTCTATACTGAATTCATGCGTAGAAACCACATGACATTCAGTTAGTACAAAGTTTTCATTCAAGTGCACGGTTCATTCATTTTCTTTCAATTAGTGAGGATTTGATATTTTTTTTTTCTTCTTCAAACTACATTTGTATATGCTCAACATATGACATTCAAATTACACAGCTAGCACTATTTTAAGATCAAGACAAATCAAAATTGATCTAAATGAAACATTTGGCCAATGAAAAATACAAGTCTTTTATCAGTACCAATATAAGCTCTGTCTAATGCGCACAAGTAAATTAGTCTTGCACCATCGGATAAAAAAGTCTAATCATATTTCATTTCATCCGATGGTGGTGAGATTTATCAATCCAACAGTGAAAACAAACATGTGCATGGTGCAAGATTTATCTCACTTGTGCATCATAGAATTGACCACAATATATACTGAAAATAATATATTAGCACCAACTTAAACCAGACATCTTCAATTTCATCTAACACAAATGTATGATACAAGTAATTGCACTCCTGTATATAACCAATCTATTGGTTTTATTTCTTCTAAACATTACAATTGCAAAGGAACCAAAATCTCTAAAGTAATATTTGTCAGTTAGAATGAGATCACACACGGAAGGTTAATTAATTCGCTTCTACAAGTATATTTCCTTCCTTTAGAGCGCAATCAAAACAAGGTATCATTCAATCAAAACCAATCATCAATCAGAGAAGAAAACTAATTTATGGACAAATTATTGAATTAGAAGAATCACCATTTAGTCGAAGTCATGCTCATGATTAATACAGTCTGCCACTACATCCGAAAGCACCACAATAGCAATTCTTCTTCTTTACATTTCCATCAGAATCAATCACTTGATCTATCTCATAATTGTAATTCAAAGTCAATTCTTGCATTATTGGAATGTCCTTGGCTGCAAATAGCATCAGATGCGGAATCCTACCATCATCATGATCGTAAAGAACTCTTTGACAAAACAAATTCGGAGAACAACTATGGTTGATAAATCTTGCCACATTACCACAATTTGCAGCATCAATTGTATAGTTACTAACATAGACATTCCTGTCGAAATTCTTACTAAGACTAAACAAATATTCATCGCGATCAATAATTTCCCCCGCTTCTTCATCTTCAATAATCTCACCTAAATACTCACATACAAAACTTCCTGAACGGATTCTATTATGCGATCTAACACCCCAACCTTTCTTCTCCGTCTTGAAAATCTCAAGCTTAAATTTAATTCCATATTGACTAACTCGATTACGACAACTTTTAGAACACGTACAATTACGACCACACTCATAAACCACATCCTGTTCTATCATCCTCATAATAGCTTTATTCTGATCAAAAGCAAATTTTCCATCATTCTTCAAAGCACAAAAACATTTCTCAGAATCAGAACATTCACCAACACATTTACACCCTACCAAATCTCTACCACCTTCAACAGGATTACACGAATTCGGATAATTTACTTGTCCATGGTGAAAAAACTAATTTACTTGTGCACATCTATCTATTTTAATATATTAATTTAGAGTCCAAATTTCACTCATCGACACATCATCAATTATGTGCTACATGATAATATTTGTTCCACATAGCAAAATTCTGATGTGTCAACCTCCTCATTCTACCATCTCCTTTGCACATTTCCTCTCTAATTTTGTAACCTCTAATTTCTTTTGTATTGCAACTTTGAATTTTTGAACTCATGAATTTAGGCAAACTGCTGCCACTTGTGGCTAAATTTCTATAATCAGGACATTTTGCTTCTGAAGATATGGAGTAGGGCACCTAACGTTTTCTTCCTTTATCCTGCACACTTCAATATAGACAGGGAGAAAGAAAGAAGAGCTTAGGCAACAAGGTAATCAAGCTCTTTTTATATTGGAAAAATATGAAAGAACAAACTAATTAAGTGCTCGAAAATTGTACCATTGCGTTTCATTTCCTGTGATGAGTTGAAACTATCATGTGTAACATGAACCATTTCAATGTTTTTCTACCATCTCTACTGCAAATTTTGCACCTTTTCCGGTTCTAATTATATTCTTGTGCGTTGTTTGCTTCCAATTACCTCATTCGACATCATACGTTAATACTCTCTATTGTTGAATTTTTGTTAGCATAAAGATGCACTACATCTATTTTAATTTAGAGTCCAAATTTCTATAAAAATATGTGATCCTTTCTCATGTTTTGCAGACGTTAACATGAGACAACTTTGCTTTGTTGGAGGATTCAAAGGTTCAATTTCCACTTGAAATTTTTGGATTCTATTACAATCCATTCAAGATGATCATTCTATTTTCTATGAACAACAGTCTAACAATAAATAATGAAGGATACAACTCTTGCAACCATTCGGACCTCCACAAGTCTAGATGTGCAGCACGTATGCTTTCATTCAAATCGTAAAGGTGTGAAAAATATTTACCTTTTGTTTAATTATAAAATCCCGGTTTTGATTTCATGTTTTAATTTATATTGAAGGATACAAATATCATAGTACCTCTTCATGGAAAATTTGTCATTGATTAATTGTCTTATACTCTTATACAATTAATTGATTCTTTCTATGTTATTTACGAGTTTTAATTATGCAACGGTTTATGTTCATTTGTACTAGATTCGCATAAATGGATATAAAGTAGTGGAAATGCAGTACAACTTCCTCCGTGTAAGTTTGAGAATGGATATAACATCCTTTATGTTAATCAAATTCTTTAAACATTGCCTCTAATCAATAAATTAAACATATCTTTAAATACTCCCTTCGTCCCGAAATGTAAGAGAAAATTATATTTCTAATCATCCGCGCAACGCGCGGGTTTATATCTAGTTAGAGCTTATATTGGTACTGATAAAAGACTTGTATTTTTATTGGTTTCATTGAGCATCTACAAATGTAGTTTGAAGAAGAAGAAAAACCAAATCCTCACTAATAGAAGGAAAATGCATGAACCGTGCACTTGAATGAAAACTTTGTATTAAATGAATGTCATTTGATTTCTATGCATGAATTCAGTATAGAAATCAATGTTGATCATAGGAATAAGTTTTGATGAAGTTATAATGAAATGCAGTAGAGTTTTCTGCATAATTAGGACAATATTTGACTTGAACTTGTGCTATTAATTCAAGAACATTATCATCGTTATGTTCCTTCATTATTTATGAAAAGCGAGCAAATGTCATAGGTAGTAGTCCGGTGTGAAGAAGTAAGGAATCGAAGGCGCACACGGGGCACCAACATCCTGATCACTATGGTGTAGTATCCAAAACCTTTTTTATGCTAAATACGATGGTGCCCAATTTCTAGTTGTTTCGATTTGTTGGTAGCATAGGTTTTGGTTTAATTGTTCCGCAGGCCTGGGAGGCAGTGATTGATATTTGAATAAGTTCTATTGGCTTTGCCCTTCGAGTATTGGTATGTGATGTTGATTGACAACAATACAGAGGCGATGAGACAATCAAATTGTACAACGAGGAAGACGGCATTCTGCTGGCATCTTTGTTTTGTTTCCTGCAATTCATTTTCAAATGCAGTACTCAGTGTCAAAACCATTTCTCACATTACATGTACTTTATATACCTTAAGAATATATTGCATAATATCAATTTTATCATCTAATTCACCGATATTTCTGCTGTTTTGTGAGGATTGTGTTCTGTACCAGTAAGTCACTCAAACAGTTCCTTGGATTTCAAGATTCTTAATCTTAGTTGTTCCTAAGAACAAAAGAAGAGCCTAATATTTGCAAGAATAAAAAAGCTGAAAATACACACTTAAATGGCAAGCTGTTGCATTGCATGAATTGTATACTGCATTATCAGCATTTAATATTAACCGTATATAGAACCTTCAGCCAGGAACCTTAGTATATCAGATGACACGCTTATATACGAAATACACGGCCATAATAATCATACAACTCAAACGATGGTGTATATAACTCTATATATTTTTGATCAGTGCACTAATTATAATAATTTGTTCATATTGACAATAGGGCAAAACTCATATTTCTGATAGCTAGTATCAAAGGTTTATGGGATAGCACTATTTTCGAAAAATATGCATATTTTGCCATTCACCGGGGTCCGTGAATAGGCACAACATCCTGACCTTGTTGGACTAGCCATGCTTCTTTCCAATACTTTCAATCTAATTATGTGTTTTTGATCTTTACCAATTTCTCCGCCCGGAAATGGGGATGAGATTGAGAAGTCTGAAAAGCAAAACAACCATCAGAAAACTGATAAGTATGATATCTCTGTATCATGATTAAGATTTGATCAATGCTATTACATAATTTGGTAAAATCTCTTAATATCTCAAACTAACTCACAGAGAGGAACTGTCTCGTCCTCAATGTCGCGAGTCCAGAGAGATCCCTCTATTTTTTACAACGGTGATGGGATGAACAACTTGTGCTCTCCTTATTATATATTGGCTTGCATCAGATAGCCAGATATACCTCAATTTTTTCTCTTCAACCAGTTTCTTAAGTTCAACTACCTATAACACAAAAAACTTGTTAGCATCTAGTAAAATAAATTGAAACTTGATGGAGATTGCTTGCAACAGATATGGAATTCATGTCTGTTAGGGAAAATATGCATTGGAGATGTTATCTGACACTGGAATGCTTGCCTTCCAACATGTCTTCACATCAAGGAAGAGGGAACAAAACTTGTCAAACACTCGGCACTTTATCGACAGACCCATAACTTTACAGAAGACTGATTCAAAACTGATTTACTTGAATAATACTAGACTAGACATCACATACACTGTCCAACAACTCAGCCAATTCATAACCAATAACTACTAACCATGAAGCAGCCTTTAAGGTCCTAACTCCTCAGATAGAATTAAAGACTTTTTGTGATTCAGATGGGACTAGTTGCACATATAAATCTATATCCAGTTTTCAATCTTGACTTATGATGATATTCATATGTAGAACCGGGCGCCTAAATCAACAATCCATATTCAAAACCACTACTACTTTGAATGTTTGAATAAAGAACAATCCACTTATTGCATATTTGCATTGAACAGATGTAGAGGATCATACTAAAAATTCTGGCAGGGACAGAAAAGTACTGGAAATATTGAATGATATCTAAACAAATTGTCATGCAAATGCTACAAAATTCATACTTCAAAAATACTGGTTTTTCTATATAGCTCCCCCACCTTCTGTGTTTGGATTAATGCAGATTTTGTGCTTTACCAGTGATCCTGTCCTGCTGTAAAAAAGTGTAAATATCCAATTAGGAGAGAAAATATGGCGACTGAGTTAATGCTAAAGAGGACGGTGCCCAATTTCTAGGTATTGGAATTTGTTGATGGCGTAGGCTTTCATTTAATTGTTCAGCGGAGGTATTCAACCGGTGGGGGAAAGTCTTGGGTATTTTTATGTGTTGTTGATTGACGACAATACCAAGGCAGTGAGAGAATCAAATTATAGGACGATGAAGACGTTCTTCTAGCGTCTTTGTAATTCATTATCAAACTCTTTCTCTCCTTTCATTTGATGGAGATGCAATAACTGGTGTCTAGCACCTAGTTAATTACAAACTGAGAGTAAACATGGTGATTTCATGCTACTTCTCACTCTAACAGTTCCTTGGATCCTAAGAAAACTATAAAATAACTCAGCAGGTGCTACCTACAATCTATGACCTTGGAACATAGATTACTCAGTGATGCAGAAGAGGTGGAGGCTCCACGGATGTCAGTCAAAATGATCCTTTGGCCTACTTTCCTCCTTTTCTGTTTTTTAAAGGGATTCTTACAAAGATTTTTCTCTTGTTTCTTGGAATATTGATAGAGCTATGCGGAATTCTTCGATGCACTGTGTTCCTGACATAGTGACACTCATCATCCTTCTATTTGCTGTATATTTGAGACTCATGGAACTTTTCATAGATTTAATTTTACCTTGATTCATAGTATTATGCATCACTGTGTAATTTGCAATATATCTCAAAAGAATTAGAACTTGTTATTGCTCTGCAATTTATATCTCTCCAATTTACATAATATTAGATTGCATAATATATATTTTATCATCTAAGTTATGAATTCTTTGTGCTGTTTTGTAAGGATTATGATTTGTATCAGTATAAGTTGTCTAGCACCTACTTAGTTATAAACTGAGAGTAAGCGTGGGATTCCTCGCTCTAATAGTTCCTTGGATCCCAAGGAAACTCTAAAAAGAATACTCAACAGGTGCTACCTACAATCAATGGAGCTTAGATCCAGATTCTTAATCTTAGTTGTTGCTGATAACAAAAGAATTACCCAATATATTCATGAATAATAAAATGAATATAAGCACTTAAATGGAAAGCAGCTGCATATTTTTATAGCAGATTATCCGCACTTAATATTAATAATTTAGAAGAACATTCAGCTAGGAACCTTAGTAGTTAGTACATTAGATGACACTCTTAATGTACGAAATGCCCAGCCATAATAATCATACACCTCAGACGATAGTGTATAATTCTTCGCATATTGGATCGGTGTAGAACACAAGTATAGAAACAGTTATTCTGTGAACTTGAAGAGAAAAACAAATTAACCTACACCTGCAGACATGAAATATCTCGTCCTCAATGTCGCGAGTCCAGAAAAACCAATATACCTCACTTTTTCTCTTCAATCAGTTTCTTAAGTTCACCTTCCCATAACACAACAGACTTATTAACAATGCATCTATTGGATTAGCATTAAAATTGTTATCCACCAATTAACCAACTGACAATTAATTGATCAGCAATTTGAATTTTTATATTACCATGGTAAGAATGTAAATTGTGCAACTATTCAGAATATCCCATCATGTGATTGGAGGAACCAAAATCAGGAAATCCTGTGCGAAAAACATTAGAACACTTACACCGAATTCCCAAGGTTGAAAGAGCGGAAAGTACCATTTGTTGGAATATTTCAGGCTGTAGAGCACAACCATAGAATGCCTGCGCTAGACATTGTGTTTTGTTGGGAGGAAGCGTGGGACAATCAGAGATAATATGACCCTGGTGCCTGCAATAATTACAAAACTTTTTATTGCAACTATGAGCAACATGTCCAAATTGCTTGCACGAAAAACATTAGACCCGTCAAATATCTCTACTCTGAGCAATTGTCACAGGCTTAGAAATGACCGGATTATGAGACATGGTTCCTTGAGTAAGGAGACGTTGTTCCTCTCTGAGAAGTTGGCCAACACCCATATCCAAAGAAGATTCAGCAAAACACCTCTGACAAACTCAAATTCTGAACGAAGCTTGATAGGAAATTGATCCTGCCTACTGCTGCTGTTGGCCTGTTGGACGGCTGCGAGAAAAGTCTTGGGAATATCAACATGAATAATAACAGTTATCTGTCCACAAAATCAAAGACCAAAATAATATTCTTGAACGAACAAACTACCTTGTCGGTAATTGGCTATCTCTTGCTCCAACTAAAAACATTTGGCCGCATTGTCTAGGTTATAGATACGCTTTAAGTGGTTCCGCATTTTTCGAGCAGTGGAAAAAGATTGCAAATTATTAATCATCTTTGGTTTCCAATGCATATGAAGCAGCTTTCACTATCAGTGCTTTAGAGACATAGTCCAACTGTCTCCATAATCCCTTCCCTTTTACATATATCCTGAGTAATTCTCACTAGTAAAACGAACACAGAAATTGTCTCTTTCTTTTTCGAAGCCATGAAAATAATGTTTCAAATGCAGTAATAAGTGTCAAAATCATTTCTCACATTACATGCACTTTATATACCTTAGGAATATATTGCATAATTTCAATCTTATCATCTCATTTGCCGATATTTCTGCTGTTTTGTGAGGATTGTGTTCTGTATCAGTATAAGTTGCCTAGCACCTCGTTAGTTACAAATTGAGAGGAAGCCTTGTGATTTCATTTTATCCTAACTCTACCAGTTCCTTGGATCCTAAGAGTGTGTTTGGATGAGGGATTTTTTTGAGGTAAAGTAATGTTTTGAGGGATTTTAAATTCCTCAATGTAAATTCCCTTGTTTGGATAATTAATTTGGAGAATTTTTAAAATGATAGAAATTTGTGAAGTATTTTACACAAGTTAATTTGAGAGAATTTCAAATGACACCTAAAAGCAAAGAATTTGAAATTCCTTTCTCTCTATAAAATTGGTTGAAAAATCTAAAATTGACCAAAAACTCTAAAATCTATTCTAAATCCGATCTTGACCCTAAAGTCGGTCAAAAACAAAAATTCGAGAGTAAACCCGATGTATATCGTCAAATAGGTCAAAAATCCTAAAATCGGCCGAAAACCTGAAAATCGGTCAAAAATCCTAAAACCTACCAAATATCCTAAAATCAACTATAAACCCGACCTAAACCTTAAAATCGGTCAAAAAATAGAAAATCGGCAATTAACCCTAAAATCGGCAAAAAAAGGACAAATCAATCGAAAAATCCTAAAATCGACCAAAAATCATAACATTGATTGTAAACTTGACCTGAACCCCAAAATCGGTCAAAAACCTGAAAATCGACCAAATATTCTAAAATCAACTATAAACCCGACCCAAACTCTAAAATCGGTCAAAAATATAGAAATCAGCTATAAACCCTAAAATCGGCCGAAAACTTAAAAATCGGTTGAAAATCCTAAAATTGACTAAATATCCTAAAATCAACTATAAACTCGACCTAAACTTTAAAATCGGTCAAAAAACAGAAAATCAGCTATAAACCCTAAAATCGGCCAAAAAACGTAAAATCAATCAAAAAATCTTAAAATCGAACAAAAATCATAACATCGATTATAAACCCGACCTAAACCCTAAAATTGGTCAAAAACCCGAAAAACCTAAAATCGACCAAATATCCTAAAATAAACTGTAAACCCGACCCTAACCCTAAAATCGGTCAAAAACACAGAAGTTAGGTATAAACCCTAAAGTCGGCCGAAAAACCTTAAATAGGTCGAAAATCCTAAAATCGACCAAAAATTAGTAATCCCCACGTAAACCCTAAAATTGGCCATAAAACCTTAAATCAACCGTAAACTTGACCAAAACCCTTAAATCGGCGAAAAAAACCCTAAAATCGATAGACAAATCTGAAAAAATCCGAGAACTTTTTTCAGGTCTGGAAGAAAAAATGTGAGGAATTTTTCTACAAATAAAAAAAAACTCGAGATTTTGTTCTCGAAATCAAAAAATATTCGTGAACATTTTTCTCGAAATCGAAAAAAAAATCAAGCATTTTCTTTTCCAAATATCAGAACAATTTACACCAAATTTTATTGTTTGGATAAAATATTTAATAGATTTTAAAATTCCAAGTATTTTGTAAATCATTTTACTCTTCTCAAAATGAGGGAATTTAAAATACCCTCTAATTAGTGAGAATTCTAAAATTCTTTCCACATTAATTTTTCAAGTTTTTCATGTTGTTTTTGTCAAAAAAAAAAAAAAAGTTTTTCATGTTGTTCTTCAATTCACGCTTCAAAGTCGGAAAAAAATTCCGAGAATTTTTTTTCTTGAAATTGAAAAATTTTGGAACTCTTTTTTCTCATATCGGAAAAATTACCAAGAACTTTTTTTTCGAAATCGATAAAAATGCCGACAACTTTTTTTGTCAAAATCAAGAAAAACGCCAAAAACTTTTTATCTCAAAAATCAAAAAAACCCCGAAAACTTTTTTTGTCAAAATCGGAAAAAAACCGAAAACTTTTTTCTAGAAATCGAAAAAAGCGCCGATTTTTTTTTTTGTAAAAATAAGAAAAAATGCCGAAAACTTTTTTTCTCGAAATCGAAAAAAACGCCGATTTTTTTTTTGTCAAAATCGGAAAAAACGCCCAATTTTTTTCTTCTCGAAATCGAAAAAAACACCGAAAACGTTTTTTGTCAAAATCAGAAAAAACATCGAAAACTTTTTTTCTAGAAATCGAAAAAAATCCCGACGACTTTTTTCTCGAAATAGAAAAAAAGGCTGAATTTTTTTTTTGTCAAAATCGGAAAAAAGCCGAATTTTTTTTTCTCGAAATTGAAAAAATTCAATTTTTTTTCTCGACAACGGAAAAATTTAAAAAACTTTTCTTGATCAAAATAAAAATAAAAGTTGAAAATGAATTACTTTGTCATTCATTACTTCATCCAAGCAATGAATTTTGATAATGAAAGAATTTTAATTTTTTTATCCAAACAAAAAATTTTGAAATGAAGGAAATTCAAATTCAAGCATTTGAATTCCATACATTCTCAAAATCCCTTGAATTTTAAATATCTCCATCCAAACACACTCTAAGACAACTCCAAAACAAAACAACTCAGCAGTTCCTTGGAGGCTCCCATGGATATAATTCTTCGCATATTTTGATCAATGCACAGACACCATAATAGAAACTAATATCCTGTGAACCTGAAGACAAACCCAAGCTAACCTGCACTTGCAGACACGGAATATCTCGTCCCCAGTGTCGCGAGTCCAGAGAGATCACTAGACCTGACTTTTTCCTCTTCAATCAGTTTCTGGACTTCACCTACCTAAAACTTCATTGGCCATTTAACAGAACAACCTTAAATCACTACCAGAATGCAGATTAAATAGCTCATTGAAAAAGTTATATGCTATTAGAAACACCAGCTATTTTTTTTCGGTGGCGCCGCAGTCCTCTAAACTCTCGAACTGAGATAAATATAAATGTCCCATTAGTAAGACCGGTCACATAAATGGCAAGAGAATTCAAAACAAATGCAGATTATGGATACAAATAACTGTAACAATCTTCAACTCCACTACTTCAGAAGGCTTATTAATGAGAGAGAGAGAGAGAGAGAGAGAGAAGAGAGAGAGAGAGTGTTCAGAAACACAGAGGTAGTCCAAAAGTACTGCACACAAGTCAAGAACATATAGTATCACAAGATTTTCCAAGCCAAGAAGCATATTATGTTCTTCTGGCCATTAACAAATATAATTTCAATGTGTCTATATCATGGTTTTAAATTCAAGTTGCAGTTGTTGTGATTGTGGTATTATGGTTGCTGCAATGCACATTGTGGCTATTGCGGTATAAAATAATTTTCAATTGAGTAAACCACCAATCTGGTTCTTGTCTTTGTAAGTCACTCTCAAATAGATCCCTGACTTTAGATATTGGTGCAATGCACTTATATTAAGTGGCACCACGCCACCACCATTGTCACTACATTATTTACTCACCATAGCAAAGCCTTACTTTCCTCCAAAAATATTAATTACGAGGTATTTCAAATATACGGTTGAGAGACTGTTAAATGTAAAAAATTTCATTAAATCTGAAGTAGATTGAGATTTGACGTACTAAAATTTTAATTTTTGGCGAAAAAACTTGAAAAGTCATGGCTGAACATATCATGTGATAGTGATACTAAAAGAAAAACCATCATATATTGAATAATTATGTGCATAAGAAATTAACAATAAGCTAAAGCATTAAAGTTGTGAGAAAGAAAGAAAATGGTAAAGATAAAACTGAAAATTCACACAACAGGTAAAGATCATTGAATTTAGAAGGTTTGAATCTAATGTCTGTTTTCCTACAAAATTTCATACATTTTAAAGCTATATATGCGAATTAAAAACAACTTGAAAGAGGAAGTTCTGTTAGAGTTTTGACCTAACAGATCCTCTTTTCTTTTCATGGCAGCCGCATGTGGTTGCCATGTGTCACCATATATGGCCGCTTGGAGAATTGAAACTCCTCGCGATATAATTGCATTACATGTAATATCTAAAGATATTAAACAAACTTCAATCTCATACACTGGTAATGCTTTTAGCTAGCATAAGAATTGAACACTATGAGTAGAATTGAAAATTTTGAAGGCAATGCATATGCTTTGATTGATAATTTTGTTGAAGGTAATTTTTTTTTACCACAAAAGGCCCTTACAATTACAATGTACTATCATCATGTGTCTATTGCCATATATGGCTGTCCCATATTTTTCATTTCATTTCTAAAATTGTTTTGACTTAGACTTATGTCTCCTCAATATTTTTTCTTGTCTATTTCACTTTATTTGTCATGGGTACGGTCCCTCATATTGTATAGTTTCATTTTGTTTTATAGACGACGGCATGTGATGAGGTTCTCTCTTTGTTGTAATTCAAGGGCAAATTTGAATCTAAATATCAAAAATTTAAAATATTTCTACATTTTAAAGTTATATATGCCACATCATCATATCTACGTCAATGCACATGTGGTTATGATGATAACACCAATGTACACCTTACCTCCGACTTAGCATGGACATACACGTCATTATTGGCACATCTATGGTATTAAAAATCAAATGAAGTGCAAGAGGACTAACAAAATTTTGTTATAAATTTGGTGACTAAATTTTTTAGGGGAAAAATGGAAATTGTATTAAGAAGTGATAAAAAAAAAGGTTAAATATATTTTTAGAAGTTCCTATGAAATTGTGATCTTTTAAATTTAGCTCTTCGCTTAATTTTTATTATATTTTTAATTTTAATTCCTATTAAAAATTTCTTGCACATAGTTTTAGTCCATACTAACTAAATTTCTTGCACACAATTATCATTAAATTTTTGAATGAATTTTTTATAGACATGTTTAAAATATCATATAAAATTTAGAATTTTTTAACATGATAAGAATTAAATATGAATTTTTCAGATAGCAAAAATTTGAGATAAAAGTAATGAAAATTATGATATAGAAATAAAGTTCTGTGCTCATTTTTTTGGAAGAACTTTTTATGATATTCTAAATATACTTGCAAAAAAACCATTTAAAAATACATGTCGATTTAAGGGTATGGATCAAACCTGAGTGCATGTTATATTTCAGGGACTAAACATTTAATAAAAATTAAGTAAGGAATAAACTTAGAAAGATGACCATTTTATAGGAACTAAAATCATATTTAACCCTAAAAAATGCATTTAACCAACAATGAATTATTACAAGTAGTAAGGGTTTTGAGTTCATTAAGCAAATGGTCATAGATTTAATTTTTAGCTCTTGTATATGAAAAAAATTGGTTGGAATGGGAGAACCTAGTATGTCCGCCCCACATTGCTATGAAAATTTCTCTTTTGCCCCCCCCCCCTTATTTCTCTTCCCCCCCCCCCCTTAAACCCAAAAATACCCCTGAATTTGACAAAATAATGCATTTCGGAATCCATATTCCGAATCCAGCTTCGTAACCTACGTTCCGAAGTATAGTCAAGATTGTGGACTACGCGTGCATGCCCCCCCCTGCGCGCCCTCGCCTGCATTGTCTTCAATTCGGAAGCTAAATACCGAAGTATGGTTTGAGCATCGATGCTGAAGCTTGAGCATCGATGCTGGGAACAAATTTAGGCACTAGAACTAACAATTTCTGGTTTGAGCATCGATGCTGAAGCTTGAGCATCGATGCTAGGAACAAATTTAGGCACCAGAACTAACAATTTCTGGTTTGAGCATCGATGCTGGCATAGGAGCATCGATGCTGTTGTATTGTCTAAGACTTTCCCAACAATTCATACGTGCACAGCATCAATGCTGAAGCTTGAGCATCGATGCTGGGAACAAATTTAGGCATCAGAACTAACAATTTCTGGTTTGAGCATCTATGTTGGCATAGGAACATCGATGCTGTGCTATTGTCTGGGACTTTCCCAACAATTCATATGTGCACAACATCGATGTTGAAGCTTGAGCATCGATGCTGGGAACAAATTTATGCTCCACTTCGTGACGCAGAACACGAAATAGGCATCAGAACTAACAATTTCTGGTTTGAGCATCGATGCTGGCATATGAGTATCGATGCTATTTTATAGTCTGGTAGGTGGACAGCATCGATGCTGAAACTTGAGCATCGATGCTGAGAACAAATTTAGGCTTGGGGGGCTGGGAGTGGCTTAGTTCGGAACGTTAAAACCGAACTGCAGTTCGGTTTCTACGTTACGAAATGGGGTTAATAAGGGTAGAAATGGTGGTTAGGGGGGGGGGAAGAAATTAGGGGGGGTTAAAGAGAAATTTTCCATTGCTATTAGTGGTGAAATTTTGTACATATATCAATGTAACCCAAAAAAAAATCTTTGAAGCTTAAAACGATTAAAAGAAAAGATAATAATCTTCTGTTCCTTTTTAAATACCCTTCTTCCTTTTAGGCAAATCCACAATTCTCATCATATTTACTAGATAGAGAGGAAGAGTGTGATTTAATTTTAGCAGAGAGAGAAAGTAAGTGGTACATTCAAATAAGGATAGAATAGGAAAAACAACTATAATAATCCACTATTTGGAGAAATTTTTGATAGAATGATAGTTAAAAAGGAACATAGAGAGTACTTGATTAATATGTCAATTTACCTTGAAAAAAATAAATATGTCAATGTAATACTAAATTGATATAGAAAAATAATAGGATTGGCAATTTGATAGAGAATAATGTTGTTATGCAATAACTTTTTTTGTCATAACTATTTAAATAAGTTGTTTGTCAAAACAAACGCTTAAAAGTATGTATTGAGATTGTGACCTTCGTTAAAGATAGTATAGGTGTCAGTCCCCACTATATATAAGGAGGGGGTGCACAAGTAAAACATGTGGGAGGAGGCTTGCTAACTTCCTTCCACATGAGAGGAAGTTAGCAACCCATATATATATATATATATATATATATATATATATATAGTACCACACAAACTTTGGCCCCCATATATATATATATATATATATATATATATATATATATATATATATATATATATATATAGTAAAGTGAGTGTTACTTTACTATTATACTAACGTTGGCCCACATCTCAAACAAAACACATTGTAAATCTCTTCATTTCGTATGTGTGTGTATGAGAGAGAGAGAGAGTAAAGCACTGACCCTCTTCGGGCTTTTATAGTTTAACGAGGTGTTGCCTGTCGCCACATAGTTGTCTCCTTCCGCCGTTGAATTACCATTCAACATCCTCGTCGTCGCTCTGCATCCCCTGAATCTCAACGGCTCCACTTTGTTCTGCCTCTATTTTTTTCTCTCTTCTTTCATTGTTTTTTCTAAGAGGTAAACCCGCTTACTGTAATTTATTATTTTATATTCTCAATCTCATACATTTATTATTTGTTTTATTATTGTACTTAGAATGAACATATTTATATCATTATCTTGTTGAGTCTGAATTTGGATTAATGAAGAAATCTCCATCGTTAGGGTTTTTAAAAAAAAATCGAAGAAGAGGAAATTAATAGTCATTTTTTAATAGTTTCAGATGAGATTTGAATCATTTCCGTCGAGGTTATATAGTAAATCTATTACCACAAAGATTTCATCGAAATCTTTTGGAGACTTGTACTCCTTAGTTAGGGTTTTGTAGTGCATTTTTTGGGGTTATTGCATACATTGGCAGAACTAGGAACCTGGTTGTAGGGGTGCATACAACCCCCTTAAGTATGTATGGCTAGCTCCACCACTGATTCCATATGAGTTTTATAGTATGAATGTTAAGCAAATAGAGATACAAAATGTCAAATGTTTTTGTCTAATTTTCGGATTAAGTACATTTTACTTTTTCCAATTTTAGGGTTTTGTAGTGCTTTCTTGGGGTTATTACATACAATAACCGAGCCAGGAACTTGGTTTAGGGGGTGCAAACAACCCCTTTAAGTATGTGTGGCTCCACCACTGATTGCGTATGAATTCTATAGTATGAATGTTAAACAAAAAGAGATACAAAATGTCAAATGGTTTTGTCCAATTTTCGGACTAAGTACATTTTACTTTTTCCATTTTTAGGGTTTTGTAGTGCTTTTTTGGGGTTATTACATACAGTGAAGGAGCCAGGAACCTGGTTTAGGGGGTGCAAACAACCCTTTAAGTATGTGCGGCTCCACCACTGATTGCGTATGAATTCTATAGTTTGAATGTTAAACAACAAGAGATACAAAATGTCAAATGTTTTTGTCCAACTTTCGGACTAAGTATACATTTTACTTTTTCCATTTTTTTACTTAAAAAAATCAACTATTTTTCTTATAAAAAATAAGGAAAAAATTAAATCGAGATCCTTTAGTTTATTTTATTGTAGTGAATTAGTCATTTTTCTTGTTTTTTTAACATGATGGTAATTTTTTTCTCTAAATAAAATATGTTGGTCCTCAAGTCCTAATTCAATTGGCAAGAATGTTGTTATTGATAGGTCAAATGGAATGATCGAGGTTCGAACCTTAATTCGTCCACTCATGTTAAAAGACAAATTGTATGTAAAAAAAATAACAAAAAGACAAATTTGTTACATTTAAGTAACAAATTTTTGGAGAGATTTAAGTATAGGGATTTTAGAGAGAAAAGTGAAGGTATGTGGAAAAACTTTGAGAGAGATTTGAGATTAGGGATATTTGAAAGTGGAGGCGTGACAATGAGTTATGAAGAGTATATATAATGCAGAGAAAGACTGCTTGAAAGTTTTTCAAAAATGTTTAATCAACATTTTATTTATACTTCTTTTATATCAAATAATATTTCAAATATCTCTGCACACTCTCTCTTACTTGTTTTTGTTCTTTTACTCTTTTTTCACCACTAAACTTATGTGAACTCACTTTCTACTTGAATAATTTCATTTCTCTTCTTCAAGAAGGAAAGTGAACATTATAGATATTTCACTATGATTTTTTTTTTTGGTATGGTAATTCACTATGATTTTGCAGAAGCTATAACTTGTTTGGTATTAATCGGCTTGAAAGAAATGTACTCATCATACCGATCAATGTATAAGAACAATATTGAACGGGAAATATCCAGAAATGTCAACACAAAGAGAATACTAGCAAAGGTTCCAAGAGCAATTATATTCAAGAAAACACCATCCAATAACTTGGAAAAGAACACTGAAGTCAAGAAACTATATCTACAACGTAGTTGGAAATGTAACAAAGATGTTGAATCTAAAAAGTGTTTTCTTTTTGATGAAGATATTGCTAAGGGAATAGAGGCTAAACCTATTCGTTTGGTTAATCGTATGGATAATGAAAATGCTCCATCATTTATATACATTACTCATATGGTTAACCCCGAACGGTTTATTCGTCCAAAAGATTCCTGTGTTGGTTGTGATTGTGTTGGTGGATGTTCTGATCCATTGAAATGTTTATGTGCTATGAAGAATGGAGGGGAATTGTTTTTTAATGAGAATAAACTTATACCAGAGAAGAAAAGGGATATCATTTATGAGTGTGGTCCTCATTGTAAGTGTCCCCCGAGTTGTCGCAATCGAGTGAGTCAAAATGGCATTAAATTTAAGCTTGAAATCTTCAAAACTTATACGAAAGGGTGGGCGGTGAGATCGGAAAATAATATTCCTACTGGAAGTTTCATTTGCGAGTATTTGGGTGAAATAATCAAAGATGAGAAAGCTGTGAAAATGGTCGATAGAGACGAGTATTTATTTAATATCAGCAATTATGATCACAAGGATGAAGTTGAGAAAATGAGTTCATCTTCTGCATCAGGAGGAGGTAAGAAGGTTTTGGCGGATTACAGCGACAGTCGCAGGTTTGGCAAGTATACCATTGATGGTACTTACTATGGTAATGTGTCTAGATTTATCAACCATAGTTGTTCTCCTAATTTGTATGCCCAGCATGTTCTTTTTGATCATGATGATAGTAGACTTTCACACATCATGCTATTCGCGAAAAAGGACATAACGAGGATGGAAGAGCTGACTTACAATTACAATTACAAGATAAATCAAGTGATTGATTCCAATGGAAATATAAAAATGAAGAATTGCTATTGTGGATCTTCTGAGTGCAAAGGTCGATTGTACTGAATGCTACCTTGTCAAAAAAGGTGATTCTTAAATTTGTTTCATAAATTTGTTTTCTTCCCTGCTTTATTGAATGCTACCTTGTCATAAATAATGACTCTTAATGTTGTTTCCTTATAATTCTTGTAGGTGACATTCAAGCGTACCAGTTTCAACTTTCATGCGTGATCTCATTCTTTCAGACAAATATTACTTCATATATATTTTAATTCCCTTGCAATTGGAATGTTCTGCAAAAACAATAGATCGGTTTTATACTTGTGTCATGCATTTTTATCGATGAAATTGAACATGTCTGGTTTAGATTGTTGCTGGTATGCAATTTTCAGTTTATATTTGTGCTGTTACAGTCTTGTATTTCTCATTTTGACACTCTTTCTTTCCCTTGATTTGTTGCAATATACCTTAGGACTATATTGCATAACATCAATTTCATTTTATTTGCCAATATTTGTGGAAGTTTCCTAAATCTATTTTGTGCTGATTATGTTCTGTATAAGCTATCTAGCACTTAGTTAGTTACAAACTGAGAGTAAGCGTGATGATTTCATGCTACTCCTCGCTCTAACGGCTCCTTGGATCCTAAGGCAACTCTAAAAAAAATACTCAGCAGGTGCTAGCTACAATTTATGATCTTGTTTAGCATTCAAAATTGTTAGAAATCGGGTTGGGCCTAACTCAACCCTACAAAACCGGCTTGTAAGGTGAGGGTTAATTTTACTTTATAAATCCATGTCCAGGCCATCCCACATTCAATGTGGGACTTTTTAACACACACCCTCGCGCCCAACACTATTAGGCTTGGTGTGTGGATATAAATGGTGGGTGGCCCAATAGCACAAACTTGATAGCAAGCGGCCTAACGGATCTTCGAGATGCTCTAATACCATGTTAGAAATCGTGTTGGACTTAACTCAACCCTACAAAACCGGCTTGTAAGGTGAGGGTTGCCTCTAATTTATAAACCCATGTCAATTTCACATCTAATGCGGGACTTCTTAACAATAATGTTCCTTTGGCTAGTGATCAAATTATTGATGATAGTATATATAATACTTCGCATATTTGATTGGTGCACAAACACAATGATAGCAGTGCACAATGTATAGTAATTTGTTCAGATTGAATTTTTTTTTAAAGCTCGGTATCCAGCCTAAGGACCTACTAATCCGAGGGGACCAATCCCACCGCCCACTTGCGGGGGCCCCATTTAAACTAACTACTCTGAGCAGTGCACAATGTATAGTAATTTGTTCAGATTGAAAATTAAGAGGAAACCTCATATTTCTGATACTGTTAGGTTACTAGCTCAGAGTAGTTAGTATCAATGATTTTTTGCGATATACAATTTTTGAAAAATATGCATATTTCAACACTCACCAGGAATAGGCACAACATCTTGGTCTTTGTTGGTGTACCCACAATAATGCTAACTTAGCATACGAGAGCGCATGCTTCTTGCCAAGGCTTCTTCAATCCTATCAGATAGGTTTCTGCTCTTATCCAATTTCTCAGCTTGGAATTGCGGATGAGTAGTCTGATAAGCGATATAACCATCAGAAAACAATATATACATTTAGAGAAGAATTTAAAGATGTGAGAAAAATATATAAGGATTAAGGATGATATCACACGTATCATTATTCTAATTAAAAAATTTACAATGAACTGCACAAATGCATATTTTACAAAATAACACAACAAATCAACCACTATTTAATTCATGAGATTTGATCAATGCTATATTACATGATTTGGCACACATGGATTGGTAGTTAAAATCCCAATTTGAATCGTCAAATCTTACGATTACGCTTGCCCTAAGTGATACATAAAATCCTATTTTTGTGGAATCAGGTGGAATCACGATTTGAATCTAAAATCATACGACTATGCTCCTGTCTATTTCAAAAAATATCTTCTCCTCCCTTGTCTTTCTTCTATTCCATTTCAAAATGAATTCAAACTCTCATGCTAATGAATTTAAATATATATAACTACTTCAATTGTGACCTAAAGTTTCCTTTGACTTTTGCAATTTTATATGCATGTGTGTGTGTATGAATTTATAAACATATATTTGAGTTTTATGAATTTTGTATGACATTTACAATTAGTGTTACAATTGCATGACTTACGGTTTTATTTTTTGTTAGAACCCAACCTTGTTTACTGGGCCAGAGGAGCAATCGGTTCAACAATTTACGATTTTTGTGTTATAGTATGACAATTCTTGTTACTATGAATATATATTGTTAGGAGCCACTTAGTGGTTTGGTTGCCCTACCTTCTCCTTGTGTGTTGTAAATATTCATGGAGCTATGGGGAGTTCTTCTTAGAAATATGTTTGTGACATTGTTAGGAGTTAGAACTTGTCATCTCTCATGTTGATAGATTTAGGTTTACCTTGATTGATTCGAAGCAAGCATCAGTGTGTTACCTTTGCATCATTGGTATTGCTCTACAATTTATGCCTCTCCAATCTGCACTATCAGATTTCAACTTTGGGATCTGTATTGATGTGGATCAGAACCGGCTGACTCTGATCGGTGGATGAAGCCCCAAAACACGGCGAAGATTGCTCTTAGATAGTGGTGAAGGTACCTGCAACAAATTTTAGCATTCGAACGCTCAAGTCAGTTTATGAATGAGGTGGAAAATATGCTAGTGAATGAATCATACGTTGGAGTGACGCAGAGCCAGACTCATATAGACAGACCCGTCTTAACCGTCTCTGATTGATCTGGCATGAGTTACTTGAGTCACGCTAGCAAGAAACATACTAGCCAACAAACTAATATACTTTATCACCGGAACAAACTAATTAAAGAGGTTGACGGGCTATCGACCTCTTTAATTATCCTCAAGAGCTGTCCACCACAGCTTTAGCAGGAGGTGAGTAGGTCTTAATTAAACGCAGCACCTCGAAAGTTGGAATACAATTCTGCCCCAACTGTTACCTCCATTATAGTCATTAAGCGATTCCTCTACAATTCTCCCTGTTCCTTTACAATTTACAAAACATACCATCCCTTTGATTTCAGTTGTATTCATAACAACTTCAGAGGGCCAAAGTAAGAACCTCCGACGAAACAACACCTCTATTACTTGAAACTGAGGAATAGTGTTTTTCATTGTACTGAAAGGGAAATATACAATGTATATATACAGATACATGAATCACCAAAATAGGTAATAAGTTTCAAGATATAAAAACATAATATCCTAAAAAGATACTAGTCATAAATATAAAATATCTCAACAGCTCCAATATGATACGATTTACAAATGAACAAATTAACTACAACAAAACTATAGGCTACAAACCATTTAAAAACGAAGGAACGCCAAAATTCACAAGGAAAAAAAGATAATGCGCCCAACACTAGTTCCTTTGCTTTAGAGAGCTAACTACCAAGGACATAAGCAAGCCAAGAAGGAGACTTCAACACCTCAAATATAGCTCTATGCCAGATAAGAAACAATCACCTCCAATAGTGCCGGATGTTATACACAAATTAAGAACAAATAAAACAATGGTCTCGATCAAATCAAGCAGATAAAATTTGCCCATTACGCAATCATCTCAGGTTTATCCCGAAATCTGTTGTCAAATTGAATTAATATGGTCCAGATAACAAACCCTTATAAAAAGCGCAAAGGAATGCCAATAGCACAAAAAAAAACATAAACCCAAAACCTGAAAATGGCAACGCACAAATCCAGTTTACACCAGTTCGCCGCTGTAAATTGCCAAGGCAATACAAATCCATAGGGTAGGGAATGAAAGTGGTGATTGAAAAAGGTGCTCCATAATTTATTAACTGTAATCCATAATTAGTAACACAAAGAAAGTCCAAAATACCAAGAACCAAGTCATGTTTCCAAACCAATACAAACAATTTAATCCAAACAAAATATAGAATTTCAGTTCCACTGCATCAGAGGGCTTATTAATGAGATAGTAGGAAACTTAAGGAAACAACACCCCTTTTATTGCTCAAACTTTTATAACAAAACCTGAAAACTCCAGCAGAACCAGGTGTTATACACTTATCAAGAACAAACAGAACGAAATATTCTCCAACCCAAGATGATCATTAGCAAAACAAGAGAATATTCTCATCAACATTTACTTTGTTTCAGTGAGCTAACCCAAACCTGATCTCTACCCCTGATACAGAAACACAAATTACTCCAATAGCGCCAAATTTTATACACAAACTAAGAACATATAAAATTGCAATGCTGTTTATCAAAACCAAGTGGATATATTCAGTACAAAGAACTAACTACTTAGGCACTTCAATGAGGAAATTAGCAGATAAGCCTAGTATGAAAGTTCAAATTATGTTGCAAAAACAAAAACAAAGACCAGCCAGCAAATGCGAAAATAAACCCAAACCAAAATCAATACAAATATACACTTATATCAAGTCCTTATCTGTAGTTCTGTCAAGTGTAGATTACTAAGGAAATTCAACAAGCAAATGACACAAACCCAGAAAAACAATTTTTTTAGAAAATGTGAGCACTTCACTATCTCCATCAGTTCAGGATATAATCAAAGAACATTCTTTACAATTCTATACATTATAATTTAAAATAAGTCTGTCTGATAATTGTGGAATGTTAATTTAATTTTGAAAATAATTACTAATAATTTCATGTAAAAACAGTTCTAACCAACGACTTCATTCAAATTTTACAAGCTTTCTTTGAATACAGCCATAATTATACTAAAGAAAGATTTTTTTTTTTAGAAATTAAATTTAAATGGATTTCTTAAAAATCTAATAATTTCTTAAATGAACGCACATAATATCTTAAAAGGAGAAACATATACATACACGTAGGAATTCCAACAGCGCTAGATGATAAATAGTATCGATACTTCCGCCTGAAGGAATAGATTTTGTAGGCAACAGTGTACAGAAGTCCTGAAGTGAACCGGTGTTATAGTGGCTCTAATCCTGAAACAATAACCAAAACAGCAAAATACCAAAGACACATAACAGGTGATACTAAAACAATCATATATTGAATAGTTTATGTGCAGAAGTAATTTACAAAAAAGCCAAATAATTAAAATTGAAAAAGAAAGGAAATGGTAAAGATAATACCGATAATTCACATAGCAAGTAAAGCTCACTGGAATTATGCGTGATGCTAGAATCTTCATATAAAGTTTTTGAACAAATTCCAAACACTTAACTGCCCAAAAACAAGTGCACTACTTGATTGGTATGTGCCATCAGCCATCAACCAAAATGCAGAAAGGAAAAGAAAAGCAAGCAAACTCGTTAAGAACTTCAAATAATCCTGACCTCTTAGCTGTTACTTGTCGTCACTTACTGTCAATGAACGACTGATGAAAACCCCTTCAAAAATCCAACTTGAAATTTGTTAATTGATGTTATGATCAAATTTCTATCTACCTACAGATAACTCAACAGAGAAAAGACACATTTTACCTAACACGTAATCCATAGAAGTTCCCTTGTACCATTGATAAAAAGAGGATATCTTATAAGAAAATTAATCAAGCAGTATAAGAGCAATCCAATCATCCTAAGATATCTAAATCCTATAGAACCGCAGAACTCTGAGATGCCAGGTCACACTTTTAAGAAACCAAATACACGGCCACACAAAAAGCCAGTCAATACACATTCCAAGACAGATGATTTATTATGGTAATCAAACCTAGGGCAGAAGAGAAAGGACGTCATAATCTTCACCAAAACTTCCACAGGTCTGCCTTACATCCACACTCCCTAAGTGGAAACCACAAAAGAGTTACTCAACCAAAAATTGAGATCACTGACACCTTGGAAAACCAATAAAAACATTTAGATCACCCTTTTGAACTTAGATGTGCTGTAATCGAGATCACTCTTTTAAGCTTAGATGTGCTGCAAAACTTCATTTGATATTATGCAAACTACATCACATCATATACCTTGTTGCCACACTGTAAATATAACAACTCATTGAAAAGGTTAGATGCTACTCAAGTCATCAACAAATATTTTTTGGCGGTGTAGTCCTCCACCAACCTCCCAAACTAAGATAAATAAAAATGCTCAATTAGCAAGACCATTAAATGCAGAAAAGTTACAATCAAAAGAAGCAGATAATCGATATAAAAAACTGAATTCATCTTTAGTTCCACTACATCAGAGGGCTTATATTTTGGATAGTACGATCTTTGGGGAAACAAAGCCGCCTTTTATTGCTTCAATTGATATAACAAAACACAAATTCCAAGACAACCAGATTCCGTTTCCGTAAACTGATCAACAACAAATAAATGGAAATATTCGAAGAACCAAGAAGATCATTAGTAAAACAAGGGGATATACACATCCCCACTTCGCTTCAGATGGCTTACACAACCTTAAATATATCTTTCTCAAGCTCTGGTACAGCAACACAAGTGTTATTATACACAAATTAAGAAAAATCAAAATGTTATTATATATATATAGTTAACATTTGATGCAATGAACTATCTATTAAACCACTCATCTCAGGCTCCTCCAGACGTCGGCAGTGGGGAAATTAGAAGAGAAACCTCATATAAAAGCTCATATTTTGTAAAGAAAAATAACCCTCAATAAAACCACACATTCATAACCCTGTAACCCCCAAGTGGAAATCTCCAAAAAGAGTAAATCGATAAAACTACACACTCAGAATCAACAGAGAAAGACTGAAAAACACACATAATTCATAATACAAATAGAGATCGTCGAATTGAACAAATATCAAACTGAAACTTAAAGCAGAACGTGCAGTTCTTAATAATCTCTACATAAGCTTGCACATGCCATCGTGTGTTCGTAGATTACCACTATACCTCACTTTTCCGTCTTCAATCAGTTTCTTAAGTTCACCTACCTATAACACAATAAATATATTAAAAATGCATCCACAAAACAAATTAACTGCTTATATACTTGGAGAAAGAGTACTCATCATAAAACAAATTGGACAGGTGTCAGTTTGACAGATGATGACTTTTCCCTTATTCTCTTGTTGAATTTCTCCCCTCTCATGACTCGGATCATAATCAAATTTTAGTTAGCTGCATGGAATTAAATAGTCATGGGACTAACTACGTCCATTTCAAAGCTGCTAAGATCTCATCCGGAATATGCACCATTGATAAACTGATTACTTCAAAAATCTCTTGAAAAGATCAACACGATAATGCAGAGTATATTCCCACACCTTCCACACTAATCTAGCTACGTCTACTTTCCACACTTTCCCTGAATTATTGCAGAGTTGCTCCACATACAGAGCTCATACAAAGCTACTGGCTTTGATGGAATGTTGTCTCTGATGAGATATTTAACCTGGTGTATAGTGACTTCCAAACAGAAAGCAAAAGTTATTCCTTACTGCAACAAAAATGGGATTTACCGGTAGTTGGTGGTTTCCCTTGACCAACGCAAAATACAAGTGAAAGGAAGAACATATTGCATTGAATGAGTTTATCATCCAGCATAGAATTTATTAGAAACATAAGAAACTTTTATGTTTTTCAATGATTAGTTTTGAGTGACAGACCTTCAAACTAGTAAGTCATTTTATTTAGATAACAGTTTGTATGTTTAAAACATATATGTATATGTGAAACAAGAAGACATGAAGCAATAGGACCATTTGAGTTTTCATCGAATGTAATCTTTATAATGAATTTTGCTGAAATCAACTAGAATTATGAATTGTGAATTCAATATATACTTCAGGCATTGTGTTCTATGCTTTAATTTATTTATTTTTGGTAGTTTTCTACTTCCACTGTATTGTGTGGGAAAAAAGGAGCTTACTATTTCCGAAGTTATATGGAAAATAAACATCGAGAACACTGACACCCTAGGCAACCAAAAAAACTATAGAAATCTCCCTTTGAGAATAGATGTGTTGCAAAACTTCATTTGACATTCTGCAGAACAACATCAAATCATATGTCTTGCTGCTAGATTGAAAACATAACAACTCATTGAAAGTTAGTTGTTACTCGACATTGTCTATCTTTTTTGGTAGTGTAGTCCTCCTCCACCGACCTCTGAAACTGTGATAAATAAAAATGTCCAATTAGTAAGACCAGTCACACAAATGCAACAAAATTCCAAACAAAAGAAGCAAGCTATCGATACAGAAACCGAATCGATCTCTAGTTTCACTGCATCAGAGGAATCATTGAGGAAACAAGTTCCCTTTTATTGCTCCAATTGTAATTTCCAAACACACAAAAACTCTGGTAGAACCTGATGCTGTACACTGATCAAGAACAAACAGAATGCAATATTCTCAAAACCAAGAAGATCATTAGTACAACAAGAGAATATACTCAACCCCACTTACTTCGGTTCAGAGGGCTAACCCAAACCTTAAATATATCTCTAGCTCTTATACAGAAACACAAGTCACTCCAATAGCACCAAATGTTATACACAAACTAGGAACAAATAAAATTGAAATGTTATTGATATAAACGAAGAAGATATATTCAGTAAAAAGAACTAAGTACTAAGGCACTCATTTCAAAATCCTCCCCGCTTCAGTAGTGAAATTAGAAGACAAACGTCTTTAAAGCTCAGATTGCTTTACAAAAACAAAAGGAAGGCCAGAAATGTTGAATGTAACCCAAAACCTACATCAGTACAGATATACACTCATATTCAATCTTTATCTGCAGTTCTGCCGATGTTTAAATTACTGAGAGAATACAAATCTAAAGAGGAAGAAACAATTGATTACCGAATTTTTTTCCATAGAGCAACAATCATGATGGAAAATCCAAAAGGATATCCAACAGGAAAATGACATACACAAAACAAAAAACTAACAAATATGAGAATAAGTAAATCCATAATCCAAGAAAAGATGATAGGATTGTGAATCACTCCTAAAGATGATAGGAGTGTTGAGAGTTTACACTAGGAAGAAAGGGAATGGAGAGAATTACATGTGAATGAGTGCTATAAAGGTGGTGTCAAGAAATAGAATAAACTATTCCATACAAGGAGCATTCATTTCTTTTGGGCTGTTAGCATTGTGTTAACAATTTAGTTTCTCTTTCCATTCTGTTTTCTATCTGTAATTGGTTTCACCATTAATATCAATTGCAGCTTTTCTACCTCAATTACTCTATTATATTGCATTTCACTTTATAAATCACACACATACCTATCAAAAGACCACCATCCAAGGGATAACATATTAACAATAAACATATGTTTTGAACAATAAACATATTAACAATCTAAAAGCAAACACATTTTTGAACAAAATGCGAGCAGTTCACAAACCTCCATCAGTATGTGCTTCAAAGAACAATCTTTACGGTACTATAAAGGATAATGTAAAATAAGTCTAATAATGGTAGAATTTTAAATTAATTTTAAAAAAAAAATTAATAATCCTGTATATAACAGTACTGAGTACTCACTTCATTGGAAAAAATGAAAACTGCCAATATAAATGAAAAGCATTTTTTAGATGTCGGGAAAGGAAACTCACAAATTATCAGATATGAAATATTTTTTTCAAAACGTTACAAGCTTTCTGTGAAAGAGTTGCTGACATAGCATACAAAGCAATCATTTGAAAAGTGATACCAATAAATATAGCAAACAACATACTATTAGTCTTCTCATATAAATCTAGGATCCAGTTTGTTTTCAATCTAAACCAATGATGATATTCATATGTAGACCCCAAGGTAGTTAGCACCTTAATCAACAGCCAATAATTATGACTTTTAACTCTTCATGCTACAAACCAACAAATATGAATAACTGCATAGCATGTTTGTCCAACTAAGAATAAACCATTCATAATTCATTGCATAAAAAGGATTTAGAGGATCATACCGAACAAAATGGCTGTGGCAAGAAATTGCTAAAAATATTGAATGATATCTAAATGATTTTTCATGCAAATGGTCAACCTTAGGGTTAACAAGGATCAAGAACAAATAGTATGAAAATTTTCTCCAAGACAATATTCAGATTATGTTCTACCAGTCAAATAACAAATGGAATTGCAATGTGTCCATAACTAGAAGCAGAGAATTAAGACGCTCATCTTCAATCGCCAAGCTTTCCTATGGGAAATACCAAAACCAATAGTATTAAAATGACTCTAATCCTTAAACAAAGCCCCAGTAGTGTTATATAATTTTATTTTTTTTGCATATAAAAATATACATAAATGTTTTTAGTCCCTATAAATATCTGAATCTTTTATTTTTAGTCCCTCTAAAATATTTTCCCACTTTTTGGTCCTCCAAATATTTTCGATCATGATTTTTGATCCCTGCTTTTCACTCAACTATGTGTACGATTCAAATTTTTTAACGATTTTTTGTGATCATGTTTACAATATTATAAAAATTACTCAAACCAAAATTCATAATTTTTTAACAAATGATGAATTAACTATGAATTTTTAAGCGCAAACACTTCAAAAATTCATATTTAATTCATCACTAATTAAAAAAATTTAAATTTTGCAAATCAATTCAACTTTTAATATACTAAACATTACTGCAATACATAATTTCAAATTTTAATTAGTATACATGAGTTGACTTAAAAGTAGGGACCAAAATTCATGTTAGAGAATTTTGTAGGGACCAAAAAGTGGGAAAAAATTTTAGAGGGACTAAAAATAGAAGAGTCAGATGTTTATAGGGACTAAAAACATATTTAACCCTTATTAAAACTTACTTTTATATTCTATAATATAATTTATAGATTAAATAGAGAGAATAAGAAATAATAACTTCTATTAGAAATAATAGAGATAGTAGCAACTAGAAGTCTCACATCGGCTATTTAGTTATAAGTAGTTGTATACTACATATTTGTATACCAACTTGATTCAAGTTAAACCAATAGATACAACATTACTTCATTTTTTTTAAGGTGTCATAAGTGATTCCATATGGCAAGACCCATGGAATTAGTTTAAAATGAAAAAAAATAGGTAATATAGACTATATAAAAAAAATTATATAATGTAGGCTTTAAATAGGCTATATTGTCTATTTAAAAAAAATAGATAATATAGACTAGATTTAAGTTTTTAAATGTTCTAAAAAAAATTAAAACTTTTATATGATGTATGCTTTTATGTAGGCTATAAGGTCAGGCTTTTAAATAGGCCAGGCCAAACCAAAAAAATTAACTTTTAATAGGCCGTAGGCCAGGCTTAGGCCTAATAAAATTTCGTAGGCCAGGTTCAGGCCTGCCAAAGCCTGACCTGACCTATTCCCAACCCTTACGCACAGCCCATACAGGAAGACACCAAAGCCATCATATATTGCATAATGTTGTTCGAGGAGAAGAAGTAACTTACAAAAATCCAAACAATTAAAATTTTGAGAAAGAAAGAAAATGGAAAAGATAAAACTGAGACCTTACACTGCAGGAAAAGGACATCAGAATTATACTTGAGGCTAGACTCTTCGTATAATGTTGTTCAACAAAATTTGAACACTTAACTGCGCAAAAACAAGTACACTACTTAATTGATATGTGCCATCAATTAAAAAACAGAAAAAGGACAAGTAAATTCCTTAAAGAAATCGAACAATCTCGGCCCTTTTCATCTTTTGATTTTAAGTATGTCTGATTGATGCATGGATCCAATTTCCATCTAGCTGCAGTTCCCAGAATTCAACATTAAAGAGAGACCTTTTATGTAACACCTAAACCATAGGAAGGTCTCCTGCACCATTGTGACAAAGCAGATATCTTATTAGGAAAGAGGATTCCTATAGACAAACATGCAAGAAATAAAAAAAAGTAAAGTCGTTTAAGAGCATTAGAAAAAATTTCCAAACCAAAAGTTGATTTAATAAATCTATAGGAATTTACTTTATTCCACACATATTGAGACAACCAATCAAGAAACCACATATTGAGAAAACAAATCTTGAACAAAAATAAGGTAAATTTAATAACTTTATTCCACACTCCATAGCTAGCAAGACAAACAACACATTCATAAGCCTGTAATCCCCATTTGGAAATCTCAAAAAGGAGTAAATCGATAAAACTACAGAAAAACACTGAAAACACACATAACTCATAATACAAATAGAGATCGTCGGATTGAACAAATATCGAATTGAAACTTAAAGCATAATTTGAAGTCTTTAATATTATCTACATAAGCTTACACGTCATCGTGTGTTGCTAGATTACCTCTCCTGAAACACCTAACAGAAAATCACAAATAGCGAAAGGCCGAAAACTATAACACATAATATTGCACAATAAATTTCACAGAATACTGCACAATATATTTCAAACACTTAAAACTCCTGCACAATATAAAATAAAAACATAAGTAAGAAAAACTAACTCGTTAAAGTGATTTAGAAATCCCGAGTGTATCTTGTGTAATTGAAAAATCCTCCTTGAAATAGAAATTTCATTTGGCCAACCCTAAACCACACCAAGCAGAAGATGTTGATGTTATTTAGTTTCCATATAACTACAGATTGAAGTATAAAATACTGATACTGATAATCCAAAGGGAGCCTTATGTTAGTTTAAGAGGATATCACATTAGGAATGAGGTTCTTGTTACTTGTTAGTAATTTCAAAGTTTTATAGTAGCAGTTGATTTTTCAAAAATCAAGCAACAGATCAACTGAATAAAAACTGTCAAAAATTTGTCCATTGCCATCGTGATCTTTTGAATAACACATCCCACACAAACTGTTCCAAATTCCTCCTACTAGAAAAGGCGATCAAAAGTAAAAACACATTAGAGGATATCCAATTACGAAAGGAGATTCTTACAGATTTGATCACAAGAAAACAGTTGATAGATAATAGATCATCAAGACAAAGACAACAGCCCAACCATGTTTCTTTTTCAGAATCGACATATCTTCTTATCAATACCTGATAATAGATTTCAGTTTATGTAATTGTCCGTCAAATAATTAGAGTTTCTTTCAAAAAAAATACTAAGCAATAAGCTTATCTAGACACTATGCACATATGACATACAATAATTAGGTTTCTGTCAAAAAAAAAAGAAAATATATTTAAAGAAGCAACATACTATGACTCTACATCCTCAGCAACCCCACACCTAATATTTGAAATAAAAAGAAAACAAAATAGAAATTGAGTAATGCTATTTAGCGTGCAGGGAACTATCATGACTGCATCACAGTTAAAGACTCACGAGTCAAAATTCACTGATTGGCGGAATACACATAAGTTCCTTAATAATGAAGCAATCAAAACATGCCATATGTACTCGTGACAAAATCGTGAGAAGTTACTTTGTGACTTCCACCTGAAGGAAGGAAATTTGTAGTAGACTTAGAGTACAGAGTAGTCCAGAAGTGAACTGGTGTTATATATTATAATGGCTCTAAGCCTGGAACAAATCGCAATAGTGCTAGATGATACACACCAAACAATAACCCAAAAGCAAGATACCACGGACACATAACTAGTGATCCTAAATCCATTAAAATAAAAATAATAATAATAATGTATGGGCAGAAGTAATTTACAAAAATGCCAAAATCATTAAAATTGTGAGAAAGAAAGAAAATAGTAAAGATAAAATTGAAAATTCCCACAACAGGTAAAGGTCATTGAAAGTATGCGCAAGGCTGGATTCTTCATATAATGTTCTCCAACAAAATTCGAACACTTAACTGCCCTAAAACAAGTGCATACTTAATTTGTATGCATCATCAACTAGAAAACAGAAAAAAGTGGAAAGCACAAAGGAGTAATCCAAAACAACTACACTCAAGGACAATACAGATAGCTACAACCGAAATATAAGATTATAGACACCCTAGGCAACTAAAAAAACTTCGAGATACCCCTTTTGAACATCAATGTGCTAAAATATTTCATTAGACAATTCTGCAGAACAACAAATCATATGCCTTGCTTCCAGAATATAAATATAACAACTCACTGAAAAAGTTAGATGTTACTCGAGACTTCAGCAATTATTTTTTGGCGATGTACTCCTCCACCAACCTCCCAAACTGGGATTAATAAAAACGTCCAATTAGTAAAACCAGTCATACAAATGCACCATAATCCAAACAAAAGAAGCTGATTATCAGTACAAAAAAAATAAAATTCAGCTTAGTTCAACTGCATCAGAGGGCTTCTTATTTGGGTAGTAGGGATCTTTGAGGAAACAATGCCCCTTTTTTTGCTCCAATCATTATAGCAAAAGAACACACACAAACTCCAACAAAACAAGATGCTGTTAACTGATCATGAACAAACAGAATGTATTATTCTGAAAACCAAGAAGATCAAGAGTAAAACGAGGCTATACGCATCCCCACTTCCTTCGGTTCAGATGGCTAACCCAAACCTTAAATATATATCTATCTCTGATGCAGAAACACGAGTTACTCCAATAGCGCCAAATGTTTTACACAAACTAAGAAAAATCGAAATGTTAGATTGATATCAAGCAGATATATTTGATACAAAGAACTAACTACTAAGGCACTGATCTCAGGATCCTCCCGACTTTGGTGGGGAAATTAGAAAATAGATGTGTACCAAAAACTCCCATTCCAAGAAAATGCCATGATCCAACGGGATAACATGCTCTGCAGAATGCCACATGAAATAATTCAAACACTAAACATATGAATAAAAGAAAACAAATTTGGCGAAAATGTGAGCAGTGCACAATCACCTCCAAAAGAACAATATTTACGATCCTATAAAGGATTTTTATGAAAGAGATGTATACATAGAAAACAATATACAAAGCAAGATGTTTTTATAGAATCCCGCTGTAGGAGATTATTAAATATATCAAACGTAAATTAATTTCTTATAAATATACTAATAAGTTAATAATTATGTTTAAAAAGCTTTCTCAGAAAAGTGATACTGGTATAAGAAAATGTTAAAATATACTTAATGAACTTCTTAAAAAATATAATTACATTCATGGATGATGGATCTTCCTCTGAAAACAGATACCAGTATATCAAACATTATACTATTAGCCTTCTCTTCACATATAATCTAGACCACATGGTAGTTAAACCCTAAATATAATTCATAATTCAAAACACCCACTAATTCTAATTCTTCCCCCTACAAACCAACAAGTATGAAAAACTGCATAGCATAGTAAGAATTTATTGTTTTTCGGGACGCCAAAACAATGTTGAACCATACATCTTGTGAACGACAACCATGGCTCATTGCACCAAAAAGATTTAGACGATCATACTAATAATTCTGGCAGTGGCAGGAAATTACTAGAAATATTGCATGATATCTAAACAAATTGTCATGCAAATGCTACAAGCCTACAACTAAGACATTCATACTTCAAAATACTGGTTTTTCTACACAGCTCCCCTACCTTCTATGTTTGGATATCAATGCAGATTTTGTGTATAATACCCTATTAGGAGAACTCTCCAAACCAAAAAATAATTCTGTATATAACAGTAAAAGAAGGTTAGCAGAACTCTCTAAACCACAATGCAGATCAATCAGAAAAAGAGCAAACAGCCGAACTGCCCCAGATGTTTGATACAGAGGTGTGTAAACAACTTCACCACTAGTCCACAACTTAATCAAATTTACTTTACATGTTAAAAAATAGAACATAGGTACCCGAACAACAAATATTACACCCATTCCGAAATATTACTTATACCTATTCTAAACAAATGGACTTCACTTGCTGTAGAATGAAAGATTGTTCCCTAAGCGTAATAAATGACATCCCAGACCAAGAAGTAGATGATGTAAAAAAAAGAATCATACATAGCTGCAACATACTCCAACGGCGGTGATTGAGAAAGGTGGTTTTATGTATAAATCCAATCCTTATTCAGAAACAGATAGGAAGTCCAAAAAAGCTAACACAAATCAAGAACAAATAGTATAATTGAAAAGATAAATCCGAGAATTTACACTGCACGCAAAGGTCATCGGAGTTATTCTTGAGGCTAGACTCTTCGTATAATGTTGTTCAACAAAATTTGAAAGCTTAACTGCGCAAAAACAAGTCCACTACTTAATTGATATGTAACATCAATCAGAAAACAGAAAAAAGACAAGTAAACTCCTTCAACAAAGTTAACAATCCCGAGCCCTAATTATCTCTTGATATGAATTATTCCTCATTGATGTTTGGATCAAATTTCAAACTAGCTAAAAAAACCTTTTACCTAACACCTTCATAACCCTGTAAACACAAATTGAAATCAAATCACAAAAAGGAGTAAATCGATACAACTACACAGTAAACCAACCGAAAAAGACAGAAAACACAATTCATAATCCAAATAGAATTCTTCGAATTGAACAAATATCAAATTGAAACCTATAGCATAATGTAAAGTTCTTAATAATCTCAACATAATCTTCCATGTGTCATGGTGTGTTCATAGATTCACACTCCTAACAGAAAATCACAAATAGAGAAAACTATAACACATATCAAACTATATAGAAGACATCCAAATTCCATTTCTCTGCAAAACAGATATCAAAATTTTCAAAAATTTAACTAGATCATCAAAACTTCATCAATTGAATCATGCAAAAACAATAACAATCGGACAAAAATATGTGATCGATTTCAATTGGACAAAAATATAACAATCTACAAAACCCTAACAATAACAGAAAACTGAAATTTGAATCATGCAAAAGTGATCGATTGATGCAACAACACATTTGAAGAAAATCATAGTTCAGATCCATGAAGCACGGACACGGGACACGACACGGATAATTATAATTTTTTGAGAAAATGATATATTTCAATGTAAACGTAAGTGTCGGGGTTGTGTCAGTCTGTATGAGACATGACGCGTATCTGACACCAGGACACGTCTATTCCGAATGGACCAACCTCATCGCTCACTTGCGGGGACCCAATTTAAAGCCAGAGTTTTTTGCTCTGTATGGACTAGCCCACTGAAATTGGCACCGGTGTGAATCGAACTTGAGACCTTGAGAGGAACACACTCCAAGGATCCAAGCCAACACCACTAAGTCAACCCAAGTGGATTGTTCGGTTTGCAATTTTACTTTTTAATTGGTTCGAATACGATCACCCCTAGTTAGAAGTCTTAATTAATTAGTGATTAAATTAAGTAAAAAAATAGGTAAATTCTATGGTACAATGGTAAAATAGTCATGTACCAATACATTAAATGTGTTGTCCAATAGCCATTTAACATGTGTCATAAAATTTGACATGTTGGAACTATTATGTTTGACCAATTTACTGACATGGACAAAATTTGCAATTTTATTGGTTAAAATCTCTATAGTACCAATACAATGCTTTTAGCCAATAGTACCGTAGCACTTCCCAAAAAAATATTAATTATTTATTAGCTAGATATCTATTTTGACAAGTGTTCTAGACTAGATCACGAACCATTCGAGAAGATTTTTAGGTCGCCTAATACTAGTTATACCGCGTGGACTAAACCATGTATAGTTGCCCTAATACCACATCAAATCCTTCCTATTTTGAAAAACGCGGAATAATCAAATTAAATTCCAAAAAATACTATCTTCCATTGTTTATCCCTCGACAGCAGACAGGGCGAAACATTCTAAGTTCCCAATAGGAAGATTAATTCCCCATCTATATAAGTCTAACTTATGGTCTAGGCTAGATGTATATCACCTAACTTTAAAACCTCCCATTTTTTGCCGTCATTGACTTGATCGTTTGAGTGTGTGCAGGTACCACCCAATGGAGTTCAACGACCAATATACCAAAATCCAACGTCGTCCCTGACTATTTAGAGGCTCGATCTCTTCAGATATTAAAAATAAACCCTTATAAAAAGTGCAAAAAGGTTAAAAATAATTATCGTTTGAGTGTGTGTAGGTACGACCCCCTTCTCAACGAAGTTCACCGACCAATATACCAGAATTCAAGGTTTTTACAGGCTCTCTTCAAATATTAAAAATAAACCCTTTTAAAATAGTGCAAAAAAGTTGAAAATAATTATCATTTGATATAAATTGCAAATAACTTCAAAAACTAATCATCATTTAAATTAACATAAAAAAGATTTATATTCTAATCAAAACAACAAAATGCTTTATAACTTACATAAAAAGAGTCGATTTTTCTAACGCGACCCAGATCCAACCTGTTCAACATATACCATTGTGAAATATTAAAAAGGGTATCGATAGCGACCAACCACTTGCTCAAAAGCCTAGCCATTGCTTTTCATTAGCAAACTCGGGGCATCAAGGTGAATGTCTATTGTCTAACTACGATCGAAACTGCCAAAATTTGTTTTAGGTCTTAATTAGGGTGAATTTTCATAAGAGTTTGTTGGTTGATATTATCGCGAACTATCTGTTGAGAATGTTATATCTAAATATCTTTAAAAGATTATAGATTTATATTTAAAATAGGCCAAATGTATTCAAGGTCCTTTATGTTTTACATTTGTACCAATTAGGTCTTTTAACCTTTTTAGGTAACCCATAGGGATGTGTTTGATCTGCTAAAGAGTAAATAATGGACAATACATCATAAGATAAAATAGCCCAGCACAAAATAAAACTTGTTTCACTATTACCCTTACGTGCTATACTACATTTACAAATACAATGACGTAGCCGTTAATTTTGATGTTAATCATGATGAAATTGAGGTTTAATATGCAAACCATGGTGCCCAAACAATTGAGGACCAACCGGAAGGAGGACAACACTATTTTTGTCTTTTGCTTCAGTTTATTATACCACTTTTGTTATATTTGGAATATTTGTATACTCATTTGCGCTAATTATGTGGTTTGACTGACTTAGATTAATGTTGCCCCAGTTTTCAGTATATATCTATAAGATATTAAAATGATTTAGGCCCTGTTTGGTTCGGGGTTTTTGGAGGGGAGGGGAGGGGAGAAAATATTTTAAATTTTTGTGTTTGGTTCAAATTTTTAACGAGAGGATGGGAGGGGAGGGAATGATTAATTTACTTATTTATCCTTAACCAAAAATAATAAGGATTAAATTATAATGGATATATATAACCAAAAAATAAATCTAATGAGTAGAAAACCTAAATTTTTTTTGTTGTCAAAAAAATAAAACTTAAATTTTTAATATTTCAATGAGGATAATTTAGGATTTTAATTAAAAAATGTGGGTAATTTTGTCAACATAATAAATTATATTTTCTCTCACTTCACCTCCTTAAAAATTCCTCCCCTCCCCTCCCCCTCGATTGAACCAAACAGACCCGTAGAGATTTATATTTTTGTTTAGAATTTTTCGGATTTGTTTGTTATCTAAAGATATGCATTATTGCTCTCGTATAATAGCTCAAGTGGTAAGAGTTGATGGACATCTGAGTTGAGTAGGGAGAGGTCTGATAATCAAAATTATCAAATGCTGGGGGAAGCAGTTTATCTTTCTGAATTCCGATGTGCCAAAAATAAATAAAGATATGCATTATTTAGATATATATTTTTGTATCTTTGTAAATAAAATATAAACAAAAGAATGAGAAAACATTATATGAAAGAATTCTCCGTATAAAATATTTCGCGCATAATTTCCGCTACCTACAAACATTCAAAAATCCTAAATTTGTTCTACTATTTTAAATCACTATTTAACAAACTATAAACAATTATATAAAACCTAAGGGTCTGTTTGGATTGATGGAATAGAATGGAGCGGAGCGGAATGGAATAGAATGGAACGGAATGGAATGGAACGGAATGGAACATAGATTCCATTCCATTGTTTGGATATTTTATGATGGAGCGGAACAAATTTCCCACTCCATTGTTTGGAAAGTGAACGGAATGGAATGAGTTATAAATTTTTTATTCCAATTATACCCTTTATTTATAAAATCTTAATATCATACATTTTATACTCAATTCAACCAATAAATTTCACATATTTCATTACTAATTCATTGTCCAAACTATAATAACACTCTTAATTGAACATAAATTACCAAATTAATAGAGAAAAAGGATCGACAAATAGCCAAAGTCACTATCTTATTCTACAAAAATAAAACACTATCTTATTGATAAAAATATATATTATCATATATTAAAATAATACTATTGTAGTATGTCAGACCAAATAGTAGTACTAATTTAATAAAAAACGAAGAGAAGAAGAAGAGACGAAGATTATATTTGATGTGAATTTTTTTTCATACACTAATATAATAACAAGAATAATAAAATCGATTTGTACACAAAAAAATTGATTGCAGAAGAAGAGAAGATTAGGTAGGGAAGATATACTACTAATATAAAATTGGTTTGTACCAAATAAAATAAAATTGGTTACAGAAGAGAAGACGAGAGAGAGAGAGAGGGAAGAAAGAAAAATTTCATAACAAATTTTTTTATTTTATTGTATTTGCCTTTTCAAAAAAAAAAATAATAAAACAAATAGGGATAAAATTGTATTTATGTTATTAATTTATTCCATTCCATTGCACACACCCCAAATTGGGCGGAATGGAAAATTGAATTAATGAGTGGTATTGGATGGAATGAGTTCCATCACATACCATCCCATCCCATTCATTATTTGCAAAACCAAACAATGGAACATAAACACATTCCATTCCATCCCATCCCATCCCACCACATTCCATCAATCCAAACAGACCCTAAATTTGAGGAACAAAAAGGATTAAGATAATAATGAGTAGAAAACCTAAATTTTTTCTGTACAAAAAAAACCCTTAAATTTAATATTCCAATAAGAATAATTTAGAATTTTAATAAAAAAATGAGGATAATTTGGTCAACATAATAAATTATATTTTACCTACCCTCCCCTTCTTAAAAACTTGAACCAAAAATAAAAATATAAAATATATATCATCTCCTCTCCTCTTCAAAATTCTCGAACCAAATAGACTCTAATGTAAATATAAACGAAGTTATTATGTAACCAAAAAAATATAAGTGAAGTTAAATTCTATATTTCTATTAATGAAAATGGTACCAAATACATATATGTTCATCTAACTAAGGCTATATCTTGCTCAAATTAAAAATAAAAATGATATATCTATAAAAATAAAAATCTAAATAATAACTTATCATCCTTTTACAAGATCTATAAAAAAAAAAATCTTACTAATGGGATATTTGGAATGCTTTCTTATTTCAAACTTTTAACTTGCCTTAGGTCTATACCCTTCCATCAATCGATTTGACTTGTATCTCAATCCACAAGCATTGCATAAAGTATTTCTCCCCTTAGGACCAAACCTCCATTGAGTAGTATCTTTGGTCTCACAATGGCTACAAATTCTCTCTTCATATCTCTCTCTATATTTATCTATGCTCTTAGTCTTTGCTTTGAGAGTCTTACTCTTATCTCTATTCTTCTTAATAGAACATGACTTCTCTTTTTTCTTTGGTAGTTTCATGATATGATTATTTGACACATCAAAAAATGGAACCTCTTGATTTTCTTCTTCACTAGGCAAATTTGTATCAATATTGTCCCCTTGATTAATTATTGGAACCTTTTGATTTGTTTCCTTGCTATGCAAACTTGTATCAATATTGTCCTCTTGATTATTTATTTGAACATTTGACACATTCTCTTGTGTTTTTCCTTCACCCAATTGATTATTGAATTTGACATTTTCTTTCCCATGAGTGTCACACAAGAACAAGTAATTCAAATCCTCTTGCAAACTTTTCTCCATAGTTTCTGAAAAAGTTGGGTACCATTCCAAATTTTGTAGTGCATCATGTGGGATATAATAATAAAGTTGTTCTTCAATGTGTTTCTTATCGTATTGAATGCTCGAGTTGTAGAGGTAAAATGCCATGATGAAACCACAATCTTATAATTGAGTTGGAGAGGCTTCGAGACTTTCAATTTAGCGAGTGAATAGTCACTTTGTTCGGCAATTACAAAAAAATTGAGTTGGAGAGACGGTTGTACTATGTTTCACTCTCATGTCTAATCTCTCCGAGTCTTACTATTATTTTTTTTTCTTTTGTTAATATATTTTTGAGTTATTTTTCATTTGTAAAAAAATAAAAAAAAATTGAGTTTGTTTGTTTGTTGGTCGGATAAAGTGACGTCAATTTAGTTTGTTTGTTTGTTTGTTTGTTAATATAATTAAACTTTTTTTTTTGATATAACTAAACTTTCTTTTCTACTACATACTTACTTACTACTACTATATATATTATGAGAAAATCATATTCAATCAAAATTTCATGAATACCCTTTGATTAAACTTATAATCCTCTTAGTTTTATAGGCTTAACGGTCATTTTACAAATTAATAAAATAATTTTTTTGTGCCAACTTGTGTACTCCATAAGATTTAGAGTTATATATCTCAACCACTACAAAAAGTTTTAGACGATATAATTTTTTATAAAATACACCGTTGGATTGAAATTTTATATCATATAGATCATTTGTGTAAAGTTTCAGACAAATCTAAAATCATTTGACATGTTATTGAAACACATAAAGATTAACGGTGTTTAAGAAATCACAAAAACTGTTAATTTTGGTGTGTCTCAATAACATATCAAATGATTTTAGATTTGTCTGAAATTTTGCACAAATGATCTATATAATACAAACTCTTAATCCAACAGTGTATTTTATAAAAATTTATATCGGTTAATTTTTTTTAAGTAATTGGGGGTAAATGCCCCTAAATCTTGTGGGATAGACAAGAAAAAACCTAATTTTTTTGGTCTTATCACTTCAAGCCTAACTAATTTTCTATATTTTTAAAAAATAAAATAAAAAAGTCAATTAATTTTTTTTTGGTTGGGAAAGTAGATTAACATGAGTACAAAGAGTTTGTTTTCAAATTTACTAAATTTTTGAATTTTTGGCTTTACCACTTCTAAGTCTAACTAACTCCCTATATTTTTTAAACAAAATTAAAAAGTCAATACACTAAAACAAAATAACTCTAGTTTTTTTTTTAATAAGAAAAAATGGCATTATAAGAATACATGGTGTACTCAATCCTTACAAAACTAAAGGATATCCATTAGGTAATTTGAAAACAGGCTAATAGATCACTACACCAATCCGAAAAAGAGACATTAGCCTTACAATAAGAGCGACCTACAAACCAAAACCACGAAATATACCTAATCTAATCAAATAAAGATACAAAATTAACTTCAACTCCCCAAAAGATGCAATTGTTGTGCAGACGCCAAATGCCCCAAGTCGTGGCCAACTAGATTATTTGTCGAAAGCGCTTGCAATTTTTCCCTTTAACCAAGAATCCAAACGATAGAAAGTGCTTCACAACATCATCAATACAAGGGTCACTAACAACACCTATCCATTGAAAAACGAAAATCCATATGTGAGAAATAGCGCTACAAGAGAAAAATGTATCAACTTCATTCCCAACCTTCCTCTCAATACCCTCCCCAAACCACCCTCCATGACGAATCTTTACAACCTCCCTCCACCCCGAAGAGCTACTCCTTTTCCTAAACACACATTTTTTCAAACGATCCACGTAATTTTCCTATTATCCTCACACCCGCACCAAAATTTTTTATTCAATAAAGATTCAATAAAACAAATTATATATGGCAGTGCTTTGAGAAAGAAGGAGCATAGACAGAGAAATTAGGACAGACTTAAACAAGATCAAACGTAGATCAAATATATTTGTTAGTATTCAATAAATTAAAAAATTTCCGTTTACTTATAAAAAAAGCCAAAGAGTGAACATCATAAAAATCATTTTTCGAAAAACTAAAGCAACAACATCCTAAATATGGCCCAAGTCGTGGCCAACTAGATTATTTGTCGAAAGCGCTTGCAATTTTCCCTTTTAACCAAGAATCCAAACGATAGAAAGTGCTTCACAACATCATCAATACAAGGGTCACTAATGACGCCTATCCATTGAAAAACAAAAATCCATACCTGAGAAATATCGCTACAAGAGAAAAAGACATGATACAAATCATCCACCACCAAGCCGCCACTCTTCCCCCCACCCTAGCTCGCACATCTATGCTACCGAACTCAACTTTTAGTAGACAATTCAAAAAGACATTTATACCTCTCACACAAAAGAACCCCCTAACAACATATCTGACCAAAAAATGTATCAACTTCATTCCTAACCTTCCTCTCAATACCCTCCCCAAACTACCCTCCACCACGAATCTTTATAACCTCCCTCCACCCCGAAGAGCTACTCCTTTTCTTAAACACACATTTTTTCAAATGATCTACGTAGTTTTTCTACTATCTTCACACCCGCACCAAAGAAAATTTATTCAATAAAGATTCAATAATTTTTTTTATATCTAATGGTACTTTGAGAAAGAAGAAACATAGACAGACAGAGAAATTATGACAGATTTGTTGTACCCCAATTTTGGACCAAAAATCATTGTCCTCTTTTTTTGTTATACAATGTCAAAAATATATCATCGCATCCGTCATGTTGTTTATGTTCGTTTTTATCACTTTTTTGTCGTTGTACTTTCATGTCCGCCCATTTACCATCATTTATTCTTTACCTCTATTATTATTATTACTATTATCATTGTTATTCTTATTATCACTATTACTTTTTCATCAAAAATCCTTTTTCAAAAAAAAAAAGAGTTTCTCTTTATTTGTTTTTTTTCTTACTTCTTTATCTATTATTATTATTAACCTAAATTACAATTTCTACTCTTTTTATCATCATCACTATTATCCTCATTCTTATTATTACTATTGTTATTATCATCTTCATTGTTATCAAAAATAAACAAAAAATAGTTTTTTTATATATATATTGTTCTATATTCCTTTTTCAGTTATTATTATTATTACTATTATTATTTTTATTACTATTATTATCATTATTATTATTATTTAAACAAAAAAGACAAAAACAGTTTAATTCTTTTTTTCTTCTTTTAATCTCGGTCAACAAAGAAAAATAATAAACAGAATAACATAACAGTAAAAAAAATTGAAAAAAAGGATCCTATGCTTTTTTTCTGAAAACACCAACACAAGACAGTGACTTTCTTGTCTTCTTTCCCATGACAGTTTTTTTTTTTCAAACCAATTTCTGATCAACAAAGGCAATTCTGCAAAATTTCTTCTTTTACATCAAAACCCTAAAATTTTTTCTACTTAACAGATCGATTTTCACAGAGAGAGAGGGGGCGGATTTGGAGAGCAACACAGAACCTTAAAACAATTTTTTAGAAAAAATCAGAAAATCAAAAACACAAAATCAAACCTAAAACAAAAATATAGCCTCCACAAATCTCAACATCCTTCATCACAAAGGAAAAACAGTAACAAAGAACAAAACACAAACTCAAACGACCAATAGCAAAAAAAAATAAAAAAAAAACGAAACGAAACAAACAATTTACAGATACACAAAAAAATCAAAATCAACAAACCAAACCTTCAAAAATCTTAAACTCGACCAAAAACCATACAAATCCTTTACAAAAACTCAACTCTCATTCAAACCATTTTGAACCCATAAACCAGAAAAAAAAAGGAAACAAAAGAAGAAAGAAACGAAACCTTCACAGCCTCCATTCCTCAGTTATATTTTTTTCTCGCACGAAGAAGAAAAGGAAAAGTCAGGGAAAGAAGGGATCGAAACAGAGAGGAACAGAACAGAGAAAGGAGAGGACGAGGGCTTGCCTTCAAGATTCACTGCAAGGAAGGTTACTCTTTGTTCTCTTCATTTCATTGCATAATTTCATTCACTGTCATGAACATATAAATCTAGGTTTTTTTGCATAATTTCATTACCATGTTGTTTATTGCGTGTTTGTGTGACTGATTTCATGATTAGGACGAATTTGAGAGTTAGGGTTTCAAATTTGGGATTTTTCGATTCCGGATCTGTGGGTGTCGATCCCGATTTTGTGTGGTTCTTTTGCGATTTCTGTTGTTAGATTCGTGTTTAGAACGCGTTTTCATGTAGGGTTAGTGAAGAAAGTTTCTTGATTTGGGATGGTTGGGTTTCTAGGGTTCATATGTTCTTGATGGATATGGAGGAAAATAAGAACAGAGAAGAGAGAAAGCAGAAAGAAAAACAAAGAAGAAGAGAGAAAGAAAAAACGTTTTTGCCAAATGGGGAAAAACTCTGATATATTCCCCTCCATCCAATTTTACTCCGCGCCCCCCTAATTTACTCTGCGCCCCCCCACAACCGGGTCAACAGACTGGGTCATGGACCGGGTCAGGTTTGACCCGGTTCTATAATAATCATTTTGGGCCTCACCCCTTTCAGCCCAATCCAGTTTTTTTTCTTTTTTGTATGTGATTTGTTTTAATTTTAATTGTTGTTTTTATTAATTTCATTCATTTGTTTTTTTTATCATTTTAAATGTCTTTTTATTTGCATTCATATATGTGCATTATATTTGTATGCTTTTAGATGTTTTTGCCATAAAAAATGTATGTATGAGTTTATTGTTTTTTTACATAAAAGTATTAACTAAGTGTTTTATACTAAAAAAAATTCTTAAGAAAATTTCTAAATTCAAAAAAAAAACTCTTCTTTAATAAAACAAAAAAAAACTTTCTTTTAGTCATTTAAATGTCAAAAAAAACTTTTTTGTTTGTTATGACTTTTTTTTTTTTTTTTTTTTTTTTTTTAAGTTATTTAGTATGCAAAAATAATATGAAAAAATTACAAAAATGTCAAAAAATTAATTATGCTATGTTTGTTCTTTTTTTTCTTTTATGGTTGATAGCATGATTATGTCTTCATTTAATTCCATTTTATAAAAACATATAACATGCTTTTTTATTAAAATTCTCATGCATACATGCATTTAAAAATCTTACATTTTTGCACTAGATCACATTATGCATTTTTCATGTCACTTAACATTTTATACAATTCTCTACACCACATTGCACTATATATCACATGTTCACTATACATTTTTACATGCATACATGCATTTACATACATTACATTTTTTTTTATTTTTTTTTTACTACGTCACATTATACATTTTTGCATATCACATAACATTTTTTACAAGTTTTTTTGCATCACACTACAATTTCACACTATAACTTCACATTACAATTTTACTTTACATTTTTCCACATGCATACATGCATTGCATTTAGGTTAGGACATTGCATCATTTAAAAATGCATGTTAGAGACAATATTTTACTTTATAAAATCATTGAGCTCTAGCATTAGCATTAATAGTGAAGGACCATTTTCGGTCTAAATTCATTCTCAAAAAATAAAAATAAAAACTTTCCTTTTGTTAAATAAAAAATATTTTTACTTGTGTGCCTAGGTTAAAATTATTTATTGTTGTGAGTGGCCTCCAAAAATGCATTATCATGTCTTTGCCTCCGACACATTTCTTTCACACACTTCACTTTTAATTAGGATGTTATTTTGCGATGTTTTCCTTTTCTCCTCCCATGTGCATATTCATCATCATATTTATTTTCCGCACTTGCATTTTTTTTATATGCATCGCCCTTTTATCTATTTATTGCTTATTGTTATTATTATTTATTCAAATTCGATATGGTTGTAAATATTAATTATTCAATTGGGTTGTAATAGCGTAGGACTTTATTTATCGCTTTTATTGCTTTCCTAGCTCACATATCACACACAACGCCAAAAAAATTCATTTCCAAAGGAGAGGACTCGTAGTTAAATTTCCAATTAATTACGAGACTTTTTTGAAACGAAAAACCCTTTCTGTAAAAACAAACATGCGATCCTTTTACAAAACAGCGCAAGTTCACCTTAATCTCAACGTCACTACAATCATTTTAACATGCTTTTATCACAACAATTATTTTTACATCTTTTCTTACATTTTTTTTTCTTTAGCAACAAGAACTTCTTTCCTTTACAACACATTTTTTTCAAAAAACAAATACACTCTCATTTTCAAACATTTAACTTCTTTTTTTACATAACAATATTTATACTTTCTTACAACTTTTTCTTTCTCTTAACAACATTTTCTTTACAAAACAATAGTTATATTTCTTTCAAGAAAACTTTTTTTACAAGCAAAAAAATATATTTACCTTTTTTTTCCTTTTATTCACCTTAAGGAAAATCCTTTTAACCCTTTTTTACCTTTTACTTACAGTTAACTTTTCTATAATAAAACTTACACTTCCTTACTATTTCCTTCTCTTTTAAACACTTCCTCTTCAATACAATAATTACTTTACTCTCAAAAAAAATCTTTTTTTACAAAAGAAAAAATATATTTACGTTTCTTTTCTTTTATTTACTTTATGAAATAAATTTTCTTTAATTTTTATCCATTTTCTTTTTTCTTCTATACAACTTCTCCCTCCATTCTTAAAGCATGTACATAAAGCATCAAAAACATATAAGAGGTTACCATGGAGTACCATGGGCGCTTGAGGTGCTAACACCTTCCTCAAGTGCAACTAACCCCCGTACCTTAGAATCTCTCTCTTTCCTTTAAAGGTTTTTCAATTTTTCCCCTCCTTTGGAAATGAAAAATAAAACTGTAGTGGGGTATGTCTCAAAAATCCCGCAACAAGACTTAAAAAAGATCATACATAGATCAAATATATTTGTTATTCAATAAATTAAAAAATTCTCATTTACTTATAGAAAAAGCCAAAGAGTAAACATCATAAAAATCATTTTTCGAAAAACTAAAGCAACAACATCCTAAATATGGCAGATCAAGATCAAGTAATTAAACTTTGATTTGTTTTTTTTATAAGTTTAAAGAATACGGACACTATCGATGTGATTAATTTTTTTATTTAATCAATAGCATAATGATTAGAATTTACAAGTGGGTGCATAATGGTCAAATCCAATTTATCCACTTTACGTTCAAATGTTCTACCAACAATTGAGATCCGGTGTAATTTATTTTTTAAAATAACAAACGTACCCTTAGAAAGTTTTTAATTGCAACCCTAATACCTCGATGAATCTCTAAACAGAACCCATTGATCGGCGATCGATATATCTCACAATTACATAACGGAGATGGAGGAAACAACCACTAGCGGCGGCGGAATTCAATGGTTGTGGGGTGTAGCTAGTGCAGCTCAAATGGGTTGGGGTGTACGAACCTACCTTAAGGGACACGCAGGGGATTCTTGCCTTATGCCTTTGAAAGCTTTCTCTGTTGCTTCTCTTTTTATAGGCAGTGCTGCTTCTGCTTCTATTTTCATTCTTCATGCTAATGACATTCATGGGGTAATACTGTCTTTGTAATGAAAATTTCTTGTTTTTGTTGTTATTATTGTAATTTTGTTTTTGTGCTATGAAGCACGGACACTGACACGTCGAGAGTGGATAATATTTTTGAGAAAATGATATATTTCAATGTAAATGTAAGTGTCGGTGTCGTGTCTGACACTGGGACAGGCATATTCCATCAAGTGTCCGCGCTTCATAATTTTGGTTATGTAGTAATTTTTTGTGATGCAAGTGGTTGGTTTTGCAATGAAATGGAGTGTGATTTTAGGTTTTTTTTGGAGTGAGTGAATTGTGTGCGTGTTTTGCGTTGTTATAACTTTGAGATTCATATTGTGAATAGGAAGAACTATTTTAAAGAATTGCTAATCGAATCTTAAGATGTGAAATTATTTACAATTCTTTTTGACAAAATTGTGAAGTAAACAATATTGATAATGTTAGCTTAGAAGATGAAAATATATCAAGGATTGAGATGGTTAATTGAGGCCTAATTAAACCGTGGTCGATCATTTTGTGCAAATTGCGTGATTAAAACACTTAACAGTTGATATTTTAGTGAATGGGACTATTATTGTGATTGTAGTTTTCTTTGACATCAAATTAATTCTTATTGAAACAAATATAGTATTAGTAGTTTAGCTTATAACTTATAAGCCTTGTTTGGATTGTCTTATTAGTAGTATCTATTAGGATAAACACTTGGTGCCGATGAGGATATGGGCTCATGTAGAAGCACTTTTTACAAAAGCAGGCACTATAGTACACTTGGTGCCATCCCACATGTCCGCCCCACGTTTTTTTTTTTTGACAAAATTTGTGAAATAAGCAATATTGATTGATAATGTTAGCTTAGATGAAAATATATCAAGGATTGAGATGGTTAATTGAGGCCAAATTGAACCGTGGTCGCTCATTTTGTGCAAATTGTGTGTGATTTAACAGTTGATATTTGAGTGAATATAGTATTAGTAGTGTAGTATATAAGCCTTTTTTGGATTGTCTTATTTGTGCTTAATACTTATCTATTAGTATAAACACTTGTTGCCGATGAGGATGTGGGCTCATGTACGGGCACTTTTTACAAACGTGTTCCCAGAGGGTACTCATATCCATCCCACATCTCCCATCTCCTACTCTGGTATGAATTATGTGATATGTGTTCATCCTTAAGTACTGTGTGTTGTTCTCTGAGTGAATGTGCGTAGAGTCATAGACATATAGAGTGCAACTGGAAGCAATCGATTTGAGCAAGTTGTGTTGTCGAGAGTCTTCTGATTTAGAGCTGAGTTGCAGTTGCTGATGTCATCTGTTAGAATTAAGAAACATGTGTAGACTGTGTATATATAACACATGTGTAGAATGTGTAGATATTGCTTAACAACTCCTAGATTAGAGGATTTCGAGGCACTCAAGATTAGATGATTCCTAGGCTCTCAATCTATTCATTGTATCCTCATTATAAATATGTATTGTGAAATCTGAACAATACACAGAAATAACCAAGATTACATATTTCAATATCATCATTGGTTATGTCCATAAACGATTAGACACACTGGACACCGGGTTTGGTTTTCAGTTGAACTGATTGGACTAGCCAATCATGGAATTTAATGACATCATTTTTAATTGGTGGTTAGGTAACTTCATCCCTTTTTGGACACCGAAAATATTGCAACTCATAACTTGTTATTTTGCTGTTTGTGATGGGTGATCCTCCAGATGGTTAATATTTATGCCAAAGGCTAATTTGGAAGCATCGCAAAGCATTTCACTGTTCAGTTTCTTACTTTGATGATGGTTTAAGATGTGAAAATGATTTGTATCATAATGGTTATTTATTATAGATTTCAAGATAACTAGTGTTCTTTATACGTGGATGTAGTATCTGTTTCATTTCAAGTTGTTTTCGGTAAAATAAAACATTTGGTGTAGATGTTAGATCACATATGTGCAGATATTTATGTTCTCACGTACTTCATGTTATTGCATATATGTAGGTGGATGATCTCATTGAAGCCGGTGCCAATTTAAGAGCCAAACTCGGGTTACGTCCACGCACATCGAATAAGTAAGCAATTTTTTAGTTCATGTAAAGAAAATATATCTGCAAACTAAGTTATGTAAGATAACTTTTTTCTTTAGTTTAAAATACTGTTTACTTCACATGAGAAATTGGACATTGGAGAAAAATAAAAGTTCAGTGTTTCAGTTACTGTATTAAATGAAGAACTTGATAACAAGTATTCTGTTAGTATCGGAATTACTACTGCAGATTGTATGGAATATACTTGATATTGATGGATAATAGAAGTTACAGCTTGTAATACTCCCCAAGCTACAATTATGACAAAACATTAAAACAGAAACTGCCTCAATAGGGACAGGACCGAAATACCCACTAGCATTTAAAGAGCCTAATCGAGCCTTTGTCTAACCAACAAATTAAACAATCGGATGGCAGTAAATGTCCATCCTTATTCTATTCATTACATGTAAATATAAATAAACTATATTTGGCCTTGTCTATGAGGCCTGATAACAATAATCCCCCCAAAAGTTTCACCTTGTCCTCAAGGTAAAAGAAACACATTGTAGATAAAATGAATCATCCCGGATCAAATGTTCTGTTTTGGGCAGTAATTTTGCCCAGAAAGTGGAGTATTAATGACTGTTCAAATGATCTGTTTTTGTTGTTAGTTTTGATCAGAAAATAGAGCATGACTGCTTCCCTTTACTCTACTGGGTTGGCATTTCCATTCCAGCATCTTCTTATTGGCAGCACTTATATCTCCGCTTTCACCATCTGATCTTCCTCGGTTTTCTGACCTTGCGGTTTTAGTGGAGGCTACTAGGTTTGTTTACACATACTCTTCATTTATTTAGATATTTCTGCCACACGTTTTCTCTGGTGTGATGGTACTAGTACTGGCACTGGGTCTTTGGACATTCATGTTACCCAAACATGCACGGTGGTCATAATCTCTTCTCCACTTGGCTTTTCCTCTACGTCTCGCACCAGATTCATCTTTTCTTTTCTTATTGTTATCAATTGAAGTAATGTCAGATCTCGCCACCAATGTCAATTGCTTCATTGTCACCAACCTTTCTTTCCCTTTCGTAGCCAAACTTGAGTCCAACCGTTTTGAAGATAGAAGTGGGTTGGCTGGTGTTGGCGATGCATGCAGTTTAGTGTCTTCTTCTTTTCTATTGGCTGGATTCTTTCACATTTGCACCATTCAATTGAGATACCTCTCTCTTGCCTAACCAACTGGATGGCAGTAAATGTTCATTCGTATTCTATTTAATACCTGCAAGTAAACCATATCAGGCTATGTCTATTGGGCTTGCTAACATATTCTTAGCGAAAGCATTTACTATAGGTCTTATTTTTGTATATTGAAGTTCACAGGCGATTTTTTAATATTACTTATAGGTCTTCTTCTATATAATAATATAGCATATTTTGTTTGGCTAGGAATATGGATGAGTCATAAATAAATGCTCAGGCACATCTTGTGCTATTACTTGGTGGTGTGGTTTCTTGGTGGAGAAGCAGTCAAAACATTTTGTGGTTTGGTTCGTTTAAAGGTTGAAGGTTTAATGTGCAATTTAACAATATGCTTGTTAGAAACACTACATCTAATTGACGCGTTTCGAAGTTTTGCTCTCTGGTTTACCTAGCAGTTTAGTGTATGCATCTTGTAATACATTTTCGTTAATAATGTTTTTCATTTATCTTAGTCGCCTGCTGGCTGTCACTTTTTGGCGTGCTTAATGGTTACCATGATGAAATGTAATTTCTCTTGCCTCCTCAAAAGATTTTCAATTTCTATAAGACATATAGCTTAAGTAATACCTTATGAATAACTACATCATACATGAATATGGCTTGAGTAATTTTTATAGGATTTATAAAAACACACATATAGTTTTGTACTTTGTCTTGCAATGTATAACAATCCATGACAAAGTTGCACAAAAACATGTTAAGTACTACATCCACTGAGAATGAGCTTGATCACAATCTAGTGATTTATTCCTGCTCCAATGTAAAAGCTCATAAACTTGATATGCTTTTTCATTTCGGATTTTGGTTGATATCTTTGCTCAAGGGTCTTTCGAGGAAATATAGCTCACGCCTGTATGACTATAATGAGGAAGTACATTAAACTCTCCACAATCAAATGATTGATCTTTGTTGAAAATAGGACGTCTAAGCTCTACATATGCACAGTATTGCAGTTTTGCCTTTGCACCATCTTTTCTGGTTGAAGAAAGTGCTGTTTGAAGTGCTTCCCCTGCAAAAGGATTAATTCAATTTGGAGAAAATCTATTCAATACTTCAGATACATATACAAGGTAGCTTCTGCATTTATATAACTACCAACATCATGAATGAAAATTTGTCCTTTGATATATAACTTCATGTTTCGGGGTTCAGAGGGGAAGGATTCGGGGGACGGAAGGAGAATGAAAAGGAAATGCTCATGATTATAAGAATTTGTTTTGTAACCATGTGTAAGAAATAGCAAGTTCTCAGTAGGATATTTATCTGCAAGCTCCTTGATAGTTTGCTGATATCTAGCCCTTGCTTGCAAAAATGACTCTCCCCATTGAGGTAACTGAAGTTTATTAGACAAAACAACTTTTCATTAGACTACTTAATGTTTCCATGCAAATTTATCTTTGAGAAAGTTCATAACAATAAAATTAAGAGTGAAGACCGATTTTAGTCCCTCACTTTTTTTATGGCCCAATTCAATGACAGAAATAAAATTCAAAATAGTCTCTGACATTTCCATACTTGAGACAAATTAGTCCCTCTATTATAACAAACTAGTGAATAATTTGTCCTTGGTATAAAAATGTCAGAGACTAGTTTGTATTTTATTTTTGTCAAGGACTAAAATTGGACTGTCAGAAAATTGTGAGACACCAAAATGAGTCTTCACTCTAAAATTAAGATGAGATCATGTGTACCTCATTATACACCTTTGGAACATTATAAACCACTGTCCCAGCTGGGAACATGGCTTCAAGATATGATATATCAAAACTTATATTCCCATCTTTAGGAGCAACATTGGGACGAATAGCTACATTGTTTAACACTTCACATAATCCATACTCAATAGATACCTACAATGGTGGAAGTTAAGGACATTTTAGAAAATTAAATAGTTGAACCATCTTTACAAGCAATCAATATTTATAAGTCGATTTAGATGATCAATAACAAATTTTGAATTAGAAGATCAATCCTAACTAAATTTTCACTCTACTTTTAAAGGAAATGGAATCATTTTTATCTAAGGATGAAAAATCATGTGACACCAATCTTGAAAACTACTTAATCTTCTCAATTATTTTTGCCAACGTCTGTTTCGAAGATGAAAGTAGGACAAAAAATCATGTGACACTAGTCTTTGAATATTTTAATTAACAAGAGTTGATAGTTTAAAAGTTATGACCTTGACTTTTGAAGTATCAACTAAATTGTCTTCACCAATGTCAGTTTTGAGACTATCATTGATGGTAGGGAGGGCACAAGTGAGTTCAACGACAGTTTGCACGCAGCGGAGGAAGGGAGATACAAAGACTCGATGAATTGGATATTTGAGACTTTGTTGGATCCCTCGACCCATTTGAAAAGCCCGAATGCGACCGGCTTGGGCTAGGGGTGGATCCCACGGCCGCAAAGCTGTGGATGCCCATGAGAGATCAATGTTATCTAGACGTTCACCGTGCCTCATTATGATTACATTTTGGTATGTTATGAGATGTTGGTTTTCGAAAATTTGCTTTCTTGAATCCATTTTCACTATATCTATACAACAAGAGACATTGAGAAATTATTATGGACATGCTTTGGGTTTGGGTATCTGAATATAAAGGAATGGAATATGGACAATTGAATTGAATGGGTCTATGCAGCAGTGAAGCATCAATACTTGGTCATACAAGTGGTAAAATGTGATGTTTTTGAACAAGAGGTAAAATGTGATGTTGATCCTAATTGAAGTGTAAAATGGGGGTAGATTCTACGGACACTCTTTGGAAGACAGTCCAAATTCCCTCGAGATTTGTTATAAAATAATAATATCACTTTACTTTAATTTCGTAAATATATTTCAATTGGTAGTTGTAGGACGTTGATATGTAAGGGTTTAATATTCAATATAAAATTATTTAATTATCCACATCAAAGATGTCTGAGTCTTGTTGAGTACAATGCATAATAAATTAGTTGCTTGCATCATAAGAAAGAGGAGTTTTATGAAGAGTTTTGTGCATCTGTGTTGGTTGCTTAGCGAGAGGACCATGGCTAAGCGAGAATAACAGCTTTTCAAAATTTTCTGTTATATGACAGCTGGCTAGTTTGTTAGCGGTTAGTTGATTGTTATAAGAGTTAGTTAGTTGATTATGTGTACCTCTAAACTTCTATATAAACATGATAGCGTGTATCATTGTAACAAGGTGCTTATGTGATCAATGAATAATATTTTTCTCCTCTTATTCTCTCCTCATTTTAGTTTTTAGTTTATTCATTGTGTTTGCTTTGTTCACAAGCACCATTGTTGCTCTTATATTATAGAGTGTGTATTTGTGTGAGTGCGTGTGCCAATTCTCATCCCTAATTACACAAATTCTTGATCAATCTTTCTGTGTTCTAACAAGTCTAATCATTAACTTGACTATTTAAAAAAAAAATCACATAAGTTAATAATAATTTCTCTCTTCCTAAAATTTTAAAGATAAATAAATTAAGATAATGTTTGGATAAGTTTTTAAAGATAGCTTAAAGGCTTAGGTCAACATTACCCATCTAAAAACACACATGATAAGTTACACCGTGTAAAATGGGAGTCTAGACTGCAGTGAAATACACTTTGAGTGGAAAAGTTGAAAAAAACAAAAATTATCAAATATGGACAAAATCAAAATATGGAATTTAGCCCGACAAGAGACCCCAAGAAAGACATAGCAATGGCATCTTTGATTCTTTTGCATTATTGCTCACGGAACAAAGTACTGTCAAAATAGTATTTTTTTGATAAGATTAACACTAATGAAAATTATTTCTCCATAAAATTTATACTATTAAAAGATATTTTTTTGCAGAAGAATCAAACATAGGAAAATTCTAATCAATTTTGGAGATGAAAGATCAATTGTCAAGTATGAAGATTGAGTTTACTTGAAAAAATTAGCTATTTTCCCATGACGTAGGAAAATTTTATTTTGGACTCACTAATCTAGAGCGAGCCATATCATAGATGTGCGGTCCGATAACTAATCAAGACCGTGTCATGAAGATTATATCTTGATTTGTCTGCATTATATGAACTTTAAAAAAAAATACAAGACTAAAATTGAAAACAGAAAATTTAGAGAGATCTAAAGTTCAATTTTGTTTTGAAGAGAGTACTAAATATGAAAACTAACATATTTAATCTTATTCAAAATGATAGGGAATCTATAGTTCAAGAAATGACATAAGAAAATCACCTATAGTACAAATTACTACAAAGCTAGAAATATAAAGATTCAAAAATAACAAAAACTAAGAAGAAGTAACATTTTTAAGCATAAATAATCCATTATATTGGTGAAGAAGACTACACGATTAAAAGCTCCCTAGAAACCTCTTCCATGGTTGGACAAGATCGTGGATTTTCAGCCAAACAAGAAATTGTTATCTTTGCAATTGATACAAGCTTCTTATCTTTACAATACACTAGACAAGGAAGACGTTGATCCAACTCATTCATCAATGGCATACACTACAAGAAAATATAAGATTTGCTACAATTATTTTGCTAAAAAACGCAATGATAGTTAATCTCAAGTTTATTAGCTACTATTCGACTGTAATCAGGTTTGGATGGAACGCACTATGATCGCTATGATCGCTATTCTTCATGGCGCTTCGTGGCCCTATGACATAGAGGCGGAGAGCCACACAACACACTATTAACAACATAGACTTGACTGATTTCTAGTACCATGGAAGACAAGGTCTGATAGTTACATATATATATATATATATGGTACTCTCTCATGATGCATGGGTTCTTTGTTAAACCTCCAGACTATGTAAGTACTTGATCAACTAGTTATGGTGAGAAAAAGTATAGTATGAATTTTTTTCAAAGACTTACACTTATTAGCAAGGTTGTAAGAATCGCGAGTTTACTTAAAATCAAAAGAGGATAACATGATCGCAAAATCGTAAATTGCAATCAAAATCGATGGATTCTACTCAATTAGTTTTGTTGAATCGAAAGGGGAATGCAAGATCGCAAAATCGAGAATCGCAACCAAAATCGTGAATTCTACTCATATAAATATATAATAATATTAAATATATATTTTAAAGTGTATGTACTCAAAATAATAAAATCCTAGATGATAAATCACTAAAGCGCTATATACTTAAAGCCTATATTCTAATAAAAATCACTAAAGCGCCATCTACTTGAATAACCAATATTTATAGCCTATATATATAATGCAAATCACTATGTAAAGCCTAATTAGAGAGCATTTAACATAACATGAGAACAAAATAAAGACACTTTCGGTTAGAAACGGGCGTGAAATCGTGAAATATTATTTAAAAACGATGATTTTACCTTTTAAACTAGGTCAAAACATTAAACGGATCAATTTTGACCTAATTAAACAATATCCAAAAAAACAAGTCAAAATCGGTAAAATCCCTTTAGAATCGCAGATTTTAATGGGATTTTGCGATTCTGTGCGATTTTACTAGGATTTTACTTAATTTGGGATTTATCTCAGGATTTTAATCGTTTTGAGTGAGAAAAATCACAAAATCCAGCTCGCGGTTTTGCTAACAATGCTTATTAGGCATTTTGTTGCATGCTGCTGTAGGATCAATTCCCTCCGAAATTGAAAGGCTTCTAAAGCTTCAAACTCTTGATCTCTCTAAAAATTTCTGTACTAGTCAACTTCCAAATTCTCTTTCTAATATGATTGGTCTCATTTTTTGTATGTTGAAGAACTCCAAGGGGAAGAAGTTTAGAAGGTTGTGAAGCTACAGACAAATGGTTCGAATCGAAGGTACGTGTTTCCTTATTAAAATATTCAAAGTAACTTATATATATATATATATATATATGAATAGATAATTATACATGAATAAAAGGTATTAGCGCATTCTAGACGGGCAACAAGCTGCGCCGCTAAGTTATTGTAAGATTCATCAAAAATTTATTAGGCATTAGCGCGTTTTTTGTTATCATCAATATATGGTTTTCACTAATAGGATTTAGTTTTAGTAAATTGGATGTGTTTTCATTTCTATACGATAAGGCTCAAAAGATTACCACTTACATAGCTAATAGGTTTGGTCTATTCACCTATCTTAACAAATATCATTTGTTAGCCACTGTCTACTGTGATTCATGTTTTTGACATGATTTCTCTGTGGAAAATAACTTCATTTCAGGTCCAATTCAATTACCATCAATATGTTGATCTCTTCTTCCAGATTGCTTCAATTACCCTGTGAATCCAGCCTTGAAACAATTGCATTTATTTAGTACATAGAAACTAAAAGAATTAAGAGTTGTCTATATATACTCTTTTCTAACATGGTGTTGAAGGTAATAGTTAAGTTGGCGTTGAAGTTGTCTGAAACATGTTGTCTAGCACTTATAAGTGTAAAACTTGTTATCTGCAGGGAGTATAACATATTTGGTCCTTCCTCTATTCACAAAGTAGTTTTGGATTAACTTTATAAACTCAAAATAAATATAATGAGTAGAAAATTTAAATTTTTTTGTTGACAAAAGAAACAAAAACTTAAATTTTTAATATTTCAATAACAATATTTTAGGATTTTAATAAAAAAAAGAGGGGAGATGAAGGTAGTTTTGTCAAACATAATTAAGGCCAATTACCACCAGACCGACTAACGATAAATGACAATTTACTAAACTAGTATATTTAAGACCAATGTTTTTAAAAACCGGACAGGACCGGACCGGACCAGTCGAGCCGTTGAACCGGCGGAAACCGAAATGAACCGGGTGAAACCGGAAAAAACTGGTGAACCGGCCGAATTGAGCAAACCGCCCGATTCAATGAGAAACCTTTTTTTTCCAGAAATATCCATTTTTTTAAATGGGCTTTTTTTTTCGGGGTTTTTTTTAATATGGCCCATTTTATTGTATTGAAATGGGGCCTTTTTATATGTAGTAACATATGATTTTTTTTAATGCTTAAAAATATAAGAAAATTGTCACCAGTAAGTTTTGAACCCTTAACCTCTTTGTAAAAGAAGGAGCATACTACCACTAGGGTATGCTGTTAATTTGATAATGTCTTACTTTGTATTAATTATATTACATATATTTTTGTATTACTATTATTTTTAAATAAAACAAGTTTTCTCACAACAAGTGTTGCTTTATTTTAAAGACACATTTGATTCTCTTTTATTGACTTTAAATTTTATCTATTGTTTGTCTAATATTGTTTTAATTGTTCAACATTTTTTACATTTATAATAACTATTACTTCTGCGATAAAAAAACACAAATGATTTTAATTTATTATATATAATTAAAATATATATGTTATAATTTTTGTTTCTAAAAAATGAACATGTGTATATTCTCCGATTAAATCTAATTTAATACATAGAATTATTTTTTATATAGACTGAGTCATACAAACTGAGTCATTTGATTTAATCAGGTTTAATCGTTCAAATTTATTTAATTTTTTTAACACTCTATAAATGCTAAATATTTTTAAAGAATTATCTTACTAGTATTAAAACATATGTGAAAACATTTTTTATTATCTTATTTATTTGTTGCATGTGTGATGACTATGTCTAAAATTTAAATTTTAAAGAATGATTATATTTTATATAGGCGTCATGACTTTTTTTGGAGACCGAGTCACCCGGTTCAATCCGATTCGACCGGTTTAATTACTATATAGTTTTATTATAGACACCGGTTCATATCACCAGTTTAATCCGATTTGATCCGGTTTAGTTATGCGGTTCGATCCCTCATCCCGGAGTTCGACCAGTGAATCGATGAACCAGTAGTCTCACCGGTCCGGTTTTTAAAACATTGTTTAAGACACCTATATGTCTGACATCAGCCACCCTAACTTTATGAGGTGGGTAGCCAAGTTGCCACTAATAGTCAATAATATGATCTCCCACGAAACTTTGCAGTTGCCTTGTTGATGGTATGTATTCTTATGATCTAATCTACTTGCAGTATATACTTGTACCAAACCAAAATAATACTCCTGTTAATATTTCTTCTATTTATTCTACACTATCATTGTTTTGTCGTCACTCTTCAGTGTTCTGTTATAACATCCTCACAAGTTTGGCTGTGTTCACTACAAATATCTATGGCAAATTATGAAGAACAGTCACAATTCTGTTTTATATATACTTTGTCTTGTCTACAAAATTAAAGTGCCAAAATATTATCGTCTTTAAGCTAGAGTTGTTGATAAATTTTGAGGTAGTTTGAATTTGAGATCATCTCCAGTATATGAGAGGGTTCTATTTCAGAGAGTGAACGACACAGATCTAGAATTAAATTAAATGATACCATATTTTATTGGTTAATCATCGAAAAGAACTTAACTCCACCTCAAAACCATGATTCAATGGAAAGGATTGTTCAATCTTATATAAACCCTCACACCAAGTTCATGATTTCCGATGTGGGACTCCGAGTTGGGCTCATGAAGCCCAGCTGGCACATGGAAATCGGTAACAGTATCGGTCCTAAAAGTATGATAAGGACTAATAATATCATGGTTATTACTTATTAATATGTTTTGTACTTGTTATTCCAACAATCGAATTTATGCTTCTAGAAATAAGTGATGTTATTAAAATATTATGTGTCATTTTTATAGGCATGAAATCAATCATGTTAAAGAGATTGCCGAAAAGGTTCACGCTAATTGGACATAATGAAGCCAAATGACAATACTGTATGCATGTTGGGCATAATTGGACTTGGTGGAATTGGAAAAACAGAACTTGCTAAAGCATTGTATAACAAGAATGTGCATCGATTTGAAGCTGGAAGTTTTCTTGCCAATGTTAGTGAGAAATCGAACAAAATCAATGGGCAAGAAGATCTACAGAAGACCCTTATATCAGAAATGTTTCCGCAGCCAGAATCCGTGTGGGGAAGTACAAGTAAAGGAATCTATGAAATAAAACACAAGCTTGGAAGGAAAAAGGTTCTTTTGGTACTTGACGATATTGATGAGATGAAACAATTGGAAAATTTAGCAGGAGGAAGTGATTGGTTTGGTCTAGGTAGTAGGATCATTATAACTACAAGGGACAAAGGTTTGCTCATGGATACTCATCATCCAATAGAAGTTAAGACTTTTGAAATGACTGAACTTAATTATCAACATTCTCTTGAGCTGTTTTGTCGAAATGCCTTCGGAAAAAGCAATCCTAAAACAGGATATGAAGTTGTGTCTTCTCGTGCTGTTGGTTATGCAAAAGGTCTTCCATTAGCTTTAAAAGTTATAGGCTCCAATCTGGCTACTCGAAAAAGTTTAAAGGCATGGGAGGCTGCATTGAAAGATTACGAGACGATTCCTTGTAAAGGGATTCGAGATGTGCTTAAAGTGAGCTATGATGTGTTGGAGCCTTATGTGCAAAGTGTTTTCCTAGATATAGCTTGCTTCTTCAAAGGGGAAAGCGTAAAATATGTTGAAGAAATGCTTGATGAATTCAGTGCAGCATCAAATATTGAAGTGCTTGTTCATAAATCTCTCTTGAATGTTGATAATGGATACTTGAATATGCATGACCTAATACAGGATATGGGTAGAGAGATTGTTCGGCAAGAGGCGCCAAATAATCCTGCAAAACGTAGTAGATTATGGTTTTATCAAGATGTCATTGACGCATTATCCTCCAACGATTATGTAAGAATCAAATCATTTGTACTTGTCATTTATACGTTATGATCATATTATATGTTTTATATAATATTAATGACAATGTATATGCAACTGACTTTATCTTCTTTTTTCTTATTTGTTTAAAAGGGGAATGATGCAATTCAAGGGATAATGTTTGATCCTACAGAACATATAGGAGAAGTAGATTGGAAAGATTTATCAAGCAAAATAAAAGTAGATTGGAAAAATAATGCTTTTAAGAAGATGAACCGTCTCAGAATTCTCATTGTTCGCCATATAACTTTTTCATCAGGGCCTAAACATCTTCCAGATTATTTAAGGCTACTTGACTGGGAGGAATACCCTTCGAAGACTCTCTCACCAGAATTTTATCCGAAGAATATCATCATCTTAAATTTGTATGATAGCCAACTTACAATAATAAAACCATTTGAGGTAAAATTAAAACTTGATTTTATTTATTAAAATTTTCATTTCATTTTTAGTTTGATTGATTATTTTTTTGTTCTTTTGACAGCAATTTTCAAATCTGACTGTCATGGATTTCTCATCTAATAAATCTATCACAACAATGCCGGATGTGTCCAATGTTGAAAATTTGAGAGAATTGCGACTTGATGATTGTAAGAACTTAACTACGGTTCATGAATCAATTGGATTTCTCAAACATCTTGTCCATTTAAGCGCTTCCGGTTGCACCAAACTAGAAAACTTTCTGCAAAGAATGTTTTTACCATCTCTTGAATTCCTTAAGCTTGATTGGTGTTTCAAACTTGAACACTTTCCAGATATATTGAACAAGATGAATAAACCATTGAAGATTCAAATGAGGTCTACCTCTATCAAGAAGCTGCCAAATTCCGTCGGTAATCTTATTGGACTTGTTTCAATAAATATGTCTCATACCTATCAACTAGAATATGTACCAAGTAGCTTATTCAAGTTACCAAATGCGGTTGCTTTTGACTTTCGAGGATGTTCTAAACTTGGTAAGTCTTTCAGAAGATTTCTACCTGCTGATAGTCCTTCAGAAGCTAATCAAAGTTCAATAATGCATCTTGAAGAAAGTGATTTGTTAGATGAAGATATTCAGGCAATTCTCATATGTTTTCCAAAATTAGAACAATTGTTTGTATCAAAGAACAATTTGGTCTCTTTTCCAGCTTGCATCAAAGAGTCTAATCAATTGAAAAATCTTGATGTTAGTTATTGCAAAAAGCTTAAAGAAATTCCCGAATGCACCAACTTGAGAATTCTTGATGTCCATGATTGTGTGAGTCTTACACACATTTCAGAGTTGCCATGCACTGTTCAAAAAATAGATGCAAGATATTGCTACAGCTTATCTCCGGAGACATCAAACATGATATGGGATCAGGTACATAACCACTTAAATAGGGGGCAAAAGCCGATTTTTAAAATGAGGATCCAAAACTTCTTTTTTTTTTAATAATAGAGGACCAAAAACGCATTTAAATCATTTATGTACTATACTCATTTTTAACACACATTTTGCTAAAATGTCATTGTTGTAGTAGAAATTAGATATAAATGACTAATTGACATAATAACGAAAGTGTAATTGTAGGTATAGAATAACCGTAGATATAATTTTTCGTCTGCAAAGATATTTGATGCATGTTTACCCCATAAAACAAGTTTCTTATATAGTATTGGCATGCAAATAAAAAGATGATACTGATATTTTTTGGTTTTTGAAACATGACAGGTGAAAAAAGAGAGGCACGGATTAGAAATTGTGATGCCTATAACCAACGTTCCAAAATGGTTTGATTATAGATGCAAAGGAGGAATTCCGTGTTTATGGGTTCGTGGGAAGTTTCCTATTAATGTTGCTTTATCATTGGAGTTCCGGGTTGATTTTTTCGATCTTAATCTTCATTTGGTTATCAACGGTCAATCTGTCCCTCACAAAGGCTTTTCACATTACAACTTCATAATTGGATACGATCATATTTTAGTTGTGATCTACGACACTTATACAACGACAAGGAGTGGCTAAGCATCGATGCGTTACTTCTAAAGCATGAATGGAATCAAGTGCAAATTTCATATGAACCCGTGTGGGGTAATGTAACACTAACTGAATGGGGAGTTTTTGTGTACAAACAAGGAACTAATAACTTTGAAGATCATGTTCAATTCATGTGTCCTGACCCAGTAAGGTACTCAAACATAATAGAGGAGTTAGTTTTTGATGAAATACTTGAACCTGAAGACGAAATTAGAGAGACAAACCTCACAATAAAGTGACAACGTTTGAAACTATGATGAAATTGCTATTTTGACATTGAAATTGTTATTTATAAGAGTTGCAGCATCATCTCTAGTTAGATTTGATTCACAACTTGTTACCTTGTCTTTAAAGCAACCTCACATTATATTTTGGACTCTTTATTATTATATCCAACAATGTTTTTATCTTCTTTCTCAAATGCATTTTAAAGTCACTCACATTGTTAAAGAGGAGAATTGTTGTGCTGATAAAATATCCAACATTGGTTTTTTTGTTAATTGCTTCACTTGGTGAAATAGTTTGTCTAATTCTATTTAGAATAATTAATTTCAATCGCAATATGCTAGGTTTACCTCTATATATTTGGTTGTTTATATTTGAATTCATATCTTTAGACTATTTTCCCTTTTACCAAGGTTTTATTCCACTAGATTTTCCTTAATAAGGTTTTCAATGAAATAGAGAGATTCTCACGCCTTGAATTTTTGTCTAGTCTCGCTAAAATTCATTTGTATCTTTCTTAAGAATGTTTTAGAAATTGATTGATTGTTTTATCAATAACAAGGTTTATGTGACTGGATGGAACATGTTAGTAGTTTGCATATTCTTTCTCAAAGCAATGCTCCATCCAACACTTACTAATGTATCTCTCCTAATCATCATCCAATGTGGTAAGTAATCAAATTTTTTTTATGTTTATGTGGTAAGATTTTAAAGTTTAAGTTTTAAGCAATCAAACAAACTACAATATGAAAATGCACTCCCTATGATTCTCTCCGACAACATTTTTCTAATTTTTATATTTTTTTTTACTTAGATTTAGTTAAGAGCTTTAGCAAGAGTAACATGATTTAGTTCCCACCAACAACAAAAAAATTATTTTTATGATATATATTTGTATTTATGCTACATAGATTTAATTAGGAGTTTTAGCAAAAGGAACATGGTTAAATTCCCACCAACAACAAAAAAATTGTGCTTATGATGTATTTTTTTACTTAATTGTTACTAACTATAATTTTTAAAAAGTTACTAATCTCTATAATCTCTATCTCTATCTCTATAATCGTTAAATATAGAGATCACTCTCCATCCTATTTACCTCTTCAAAATCGTTAAATATATATTTTTTTCATATTTAAATAATAAAAATATAAAATCAATTTCATAAATATTGAAAAAAAATTAATTAATATTAAATTAAAAAAAACTAATATCTCAATTAATCTACTTTAATTTTAATAACATATATAAATTATAATTTTAAATATTAACGCATTACAACCTTGAAACAAACAAGTGAGCAACCTTGAAATAAAGGCAAAATGCTAAATGCTAAATGAAGAGAGGCTCGTGGACCCATTGCAGTAAATATGAATAATAATAGTAGAGATATTTTTTTATGGTCACTTGATTAAAAAATTACATTTAGTTATATTCAATCACATAATCTACGTCGATAATTTTATGATTAAAAATCCAATCATTTCTAGCTTTCCAAATTAATCAAATGGTCACCAACCAAATAGCTTTGAAACTAATGTTAATCTTGATAGAACGAATTTGAAGACCGCAAAAATGAAGAGCATGAGAAATAGCTGAATTTGATTGAGCACTATAAACTCCCAACCATCTTCGAACACCACTCCACACCTTCTGAGAGTTGTCACACTCGAAGAAAAGATGAGATACAGATTCAACAATGTGACACCCAAGACTACAAAATTGGTTGTCTATATCCAAAATAGACCTCCTGACAAGGTTATCTTTAGTTGGTAACCGATTCGCCAAAATACGCCACGCGAACACGGATACTTTCAACGGGACACAGTTAGTCCTGACCACCTTAGAATAATGTCTCTCTTGTTTGTCAAGCTCATCCTCAAAGCTAGTCAAAGTCGAATAAGCTGCCTTTATAGAAAAAGCTCAGAATGCGCTGACCTCCATAACCACTTGTCTAAAACATTCTTCTGCAACACAACATTTTGTAACAAAGTAACACAATACCAACAATTCCTCCTCCCACACAAACAAAGCTCTTCTCCAATACCAACCTTCCCCTCCAACTCCCCACCCCTGACGACACAGCTCACCCACAGAAATCTCAGGCTCTAAAGATAAAGAGGCTAACTGGGGGAACCGTTTCCTAAGAATTATACCTTCTCCTAACCAAAGATCATCCCAAAACAAAGAATCTTCCCCATTACCAACAACTTTAACGAGAAAACTCTCAAACCAATTTTGAATCCTATTAAATGACCCCATTTTCACACCGAAAATATCATTCCACCAACTTGAAGCCTTCTTACCTCCAGCTTTAATCTCACCTCGACACTCCCCATATTTATGCACTAACATCTGTCTCCACAAACCTTCCCTCTCATTTTTTAACCGCTAGCACCACTTACCAAATAAAGCAATATTAAATTCTTTAACCTTCCTAACATCAAGACCCCCTTTGTTTCTATCCAAACAAACCTTATCCCAATGAATCCAATGAACCTTTCTAGAGACCCCATCCCCTCCCCACAAATTCTTTTTAAAGAGAGATTCGATAATTGAAATAATACCTGAGATTATTTCTTGCCTCACAATTGGTATTATCTATCTCTGTTTCCAAATAGAACAAAAACAATACTTATTTCACACAATAATATTGACCAATACTTATTTCTATATATAAAATACATTCCTGAGATTATATTCTTAAATAGAACAAAGCCTCATTCAATGGCAAAAACAACTCACATAGTGGTTATACCAAGTCCTGGTTTCAGCCACTTAGTCCCAATACTAGAATTCACTAAAAGATTAGTCAAAAATCATCAAAATATTCAAGTCACTTGCATAATTCCCTCACTTGGTTCACCACCAGATTCATCAAAATCATATCTTCAAACCATTCCACCAAACATAAACTCAATTTTTCTTCCACCAATCAACAAACAAGACTTACCTCAAGGAGCATACCCTGGAGTTCTAATTCAACTCACTGTTACACTCTCTCTACCATCAATTCATCAAGCCTTAAAATCCTTGAATTCAAAAACACCTTTAGTTGCTATAATTGCTGATACTTTTGCATTTGAAGTATTAGATTTTGCAAAAGAGTTCAATTCTTTGTCTTACCTTTACTTCCCTTGTTCAACTTTTGTACTTTCACTCATGTTGTATTTGCCAAAACTTGATGAACAAGTTTCATGTGAGTACAAAGATTTACAAGAACCTTTAAAGTTACAAGGATGTTTACCAATCAATGGTATTGATTTTCCAACAGCAACAAAAGATAGATCAAATATAGCTTACAAAATGGTTCTTCAACGTGCAAAAAGAATGTATTTTGTAGATGGAATCTTGATTAATAGCTTCTTTGAATTAGAATCAAGTACTATAAAAGCATTGGAACAAAAGGGTCATGGAAAAATCAGTTTTTTTCCTGTAGGACCCATCACACAAATAGGGTCATGTTCATGTAACAATGATGGCTTTGTTGATGAGTTAGAATGTTTGAAATGGTTGAAAAATCAACCACAAAATTCTGTTTTGTATGTTTCTTTTGGAAGTGGTGGAACACTTTCTCAAAGACAAATCAATGAATTAGCTTTTGGTTTGGAATTGAGTGGTCAAAGATTCATTTGGGTTGTGAGAGCACCAAGTAATTCTGTTACTACTGCTTACCTTGAAGATGCAAATGATGATGACCCTTTGAAGTTTTTACCAAAAGGGTTTTTAGAAAGAACAAAAGAAAAAGGTTTGATTTTGGCATCATGGGCACCACAAGTTAAAATACTTAAGCAAAATTCAGTTGGTGGGTTTTTAAGTCATTGTGGTTGGAATTCAATTTTGGAGAGTATACAAGAGGGGGTGCCAATAGTAGCATGGCCATTGTTTGCAGAACAAGCAATGAATGCTGTTATGTTAAGTGAGGGTCTTAAAGTAGCTTTAAGGTTGAAATTTGAAGATGATGAGATTGTGGAAAAGGAGAAAATTGCAAAAGTGATTAAGTGTGTAATGGAAGGAGAAGAAGGTAAAGAAATGCGTGAAAGAATGAATAGTTTGAAAGATTCTGCTGCTAATGCATTGAAAGATGATGGTTCTTCAATACAGATTATGTTTCAGTTGGCTAATCAGTGCGAAAATTTTCGTGGGATTTAGGAAAATAATTATTGTTTTTAACTTAATTTATTTTCTTTTCTTTAAATAGTTCAATACTCTTCCAAACGTGACTCATCTTCATCGTGGACACAATTGTATTGTATAACTCTACAAATTAGCATCAATTATTTGAACTTTATTTTTCCACCGTGCAACGCGCGATATGTATCTAGTTAAGTTAAATTCAGAAGTTCTCACTTTCTTTTATATAACCGAAGTTTTTTTTTTCTTCGAATCCACACAATATTTAGAGAACAGAAGGAACTATGTCCACAAGTAATTGATGAGTATATCCTTCATTTTCATAGCTAGATGGAATAATGTTACAACTTAAATATCAACTTAGCAGAATCTATTGTGATAGAGCACTTGTGTTGTAGACAAGGAGTGCACCACCAGCTAGAAGACCAGCTAGAGTTACTGCCCAGATAGCCAACCGCCCAACCCGGTCGTACCTCCGGTGTAGACATCACCGGTTGGAGACCAGTCCTTTTGCTCGTAGATAGGACTGTATCCATCAACATTAGCACCATATTTGTCCACAAACTAGATACTGATAAACACTCTTTCTATTTTGTTTCCTGCCAAAAGCATCAAGTCCATTAGGTGACAAGAATGGAGCCCGGGTCTGTTTTATTGAATTAAAGTGGTACAAGCCACTAAATGCATGTGGCGCCCGCCACACCCTCTCCCACGTGAGTCTTCAGCAAATTTAAGTGCTACACGCCACAAAATATGTTCCATTATCTCTTGCATGTTACACAAAAGTTAATTGGTCTCTGCAACTTTCAAACCTTTTTGACCAAACCATTACTTCCCTCAACTAATTTTCCAACTACATTTCACAAACCATCACTCCATATTCTTCTCACTATTTCTCATTTTTCAACTCTTAAGCTACCATCATGGCACAAAAACAAGAGTATGAAGTTATTTTTAGAGAAAGCAAGTCTAGGGATTTAGGGATTATTTGCTTAGAGTTTTAGGGATTTTAGACAGTGTTAATTATTTGCTTAAACTATTAAAGTTAGATTATATCTTAACCCCATCCTTTATAGTGCTTAATTTCATATGTTTAATTGTTGTTGTTAGAGCCCTAAGGGCCAATACTTTTAAGTACTTGTATTTGAATTATTTATTAATAATATAATGTTTTATTTATTAATTAATAATATAAGGCACTTTTTTATTATGTTTGTAGGAGTCCAAAATAATAAAGTCCCTAGAATAGATAGTCCGTTTAATATTAAGTATGACTTAATCATGAGACTAAATTAAACATAAGGACACTATTCTTAAAGTATCCGTAGTCGAGCTTTAAGGTGAAATGGGATAACCTAAAGCATAAAGACTATTATGAAGATAGACTGATGATCGCATCTCATGGATCATAGGATAAGGAGTTATCAAGTCTTGACATAGATATAAATCACTACAAGAAATTTATGCATTTGCTACGAAAATTTTCCTCACAAATGCACCAAATTTCGTCACAAATGTACATTTGTGAGGACATTTGTGAGGAAAGCAGTCGTTGGTAAATTAAAGGCTGTTCGGACGACATTTGTGTTTATTTCAATTTTTTTAATTAATTTGTTATTTTAAAATTATAAATAATAATACTAATAATTTATCATTTTTCTTAACTATCTCTTAAAATATAACATGTTTTGAAAAGTATATATTTTTTTATAAACAACAATATAATAACATTATTAACCAAACACTTAAAAATAAATTACACAAATTAAATTACGAACCTCAATAATATGATCAATGAAGAGATGAGAAAGAGCTCCAAAATAGTAACAACAACCAAACAACAACAACAACAACCTTAAATAATAAAATCATAAAAATGTGTTAGAAAATATATATAATCACAAAGGTTTAGATAATATACAAAAAATTTAACATAATTTATGAAACTAACCTTAATTAGTAATGAGATGAAAAAACAGAAGTAGATAAATAGAAGTAAAAATATTTTGAAGAGAATAAAATTTTTTGAGAGAAGAAGAAATTATATGAATGAATGAATGAAGTATGTGAAAGAATTATGAAGATATATATAGAGAAATGAGGGAGAGGAGAATGGGGGGAGCGTACGCGTTATTATAGCCGTTACCAACGTTCTGATTTTTCACTGTGGGGCCCAGACATTTGCGAGGAAATTTCCTCGCAAATGTAAATTCGCCATATCGTGTCAAACACGCGCCAACGGTCCAGAGAATCTCGTCAGTTGCTGGGTCCCACTACAACATTTGTGAGGAAAATTAATTTAATTTCGTCGCAAATGTACTTCCGTGTCAGAAACGAGTCAAAGCATTTTTCTTCACTAGGTCCCACTACATTTGCGAGGAAATTTCCTCGCAAATGGTTTACATTTGTGACGATTCCAGTTTCCTCGCAAATGTTGGTAGCAAATGTGAAAAATTTTTGTAGTGAATATTAAGAGTAATATTTATATTCGATTGACCCGCTATGAGAGAACTACATGGAATGTTATGTAATGTGTCATAAGTTACTCTCATGGTGACAATGATGTAAACCACCCTTCGACCTGAAACCACTATGTACCCTAGATGAAGAGATAAGTGCCTTATCACTGATCTAACGTTATCCGTAACTGGATAATAATGAAGGCAGTGGATAGATACTTTTACAAAGCATGCTGAGGGACAGTAGTGACCTAGATGGAATTTGCCAATCCTACATAACAAGATAAATGTCTATGGGCCCAATATTGAACTGGACAAGGATGACACAGTCTATGCCTTGTGTTCAATATAGACATAAGGGCAAAGGGGTAATTGTACACAACAGAGATTGTCACTGAATGTTTTTGTTAAGATCACATAAACGTTCCGTAATATGGGTAGCATTGATGTATTGCTAGAGACCACTCAATGTTTATAATATTAGATAGTTGATTTAATATTATTGCCATCGTTACGGAATCCTACAGGGTCACACACATAAGGATAGTATAGTGTGAGAGATAGAGAACACCGTAAGGTACGGTGCACTTGAGAAAAATATGCATTGTGATAAAGTATCACAAATTAATGAAAGGCGATACACCGTATGGTATGGTGGGCGCGCGCACACATGAGTATGATGACTCATGGGGCACGCGCCCCAGATAAAAGATATGGTGGGTTTTTATTTTATTTTGTTTGTTTGTTACAAACAAATCTTCTTGTTTATTTTTTTTTGTTACAAACAAATTTTATTGGACAAGAAAATATTTATCTTGGAGAGCAAGATAATAAACTCTATAAATAGAAACCTAGTGAAAAGAGTTTCATAAGTGAAAAACACAAGAGACTTTCATAACAATATTAGGGTTACGTGAATCCTAATATTTTCTCAAGTATTATATCACTTTCATTGTTAATCTTCAATCACAAGCTAGCACTTAGATTGGAGAAAAGCTGTTCGTGTGGACTAGTTAGAGACGTTGCGGTTCATCCTTCAACGTTCGTGATCGTCTTGTTCGTGATTCCAAGGGTTCTATTCTACGAGAGGTAAAACCCTAAACACAAGATCATGACCCTTCGTAAGGATCTCTTAAGGAAAATTTTTGAATTTCGCTGCTTTTACTATGTCAATTTTCCTTCAGTGGTATCAGAGCCACTTACGAAACCATGATTATGATGTTTGTTTATATCATGTCTTTGTTGTTTTAATTTGATTAAAACTTGAACAAGATAAAATTGAGGAATTAAGTTGTTGAATGATCAAACTTATATGTGATATAAGTAAACATGATGCAAGGAAAGTATATATGATATACTAGTTTCATTCATTGAAAATTATTGCATTAGGGTTCATGAAAACACAATGGTTGTGTTCAAAATTGAGATTTTTGAAATCTGGTCGTTATGTATCGATACATAGCTTGTATGTATCGATACATGTACGATCTCAGCCTGTCAAACACAATTCTGGTCGACATGTATCGATACATAGCTTGTATGTATCGATACATGACTAGTTCTCTGGAATACATGTATCGAATCATAGCTTGTATGCATCGATACACGACTTGGTTTCGGGAAGGTTTGTATCGATACACAGACAGTTTGTATTGATACACAGACAACTTGTATCAATACATAGACAGCATGTATCCATACACAGAAAGTGTGTATCAATACATATTGTGAAAAATTATGATTTTTCAAGATTTTCAAAAGGCGTTTTGAAATCAAACAAAACTCTTGAACAAGTATAAACATGATCATTAAAAGAAATTTAATTTTAATTAACAAGTTTCAAATCAATGATAAATTTTGTCTATTGCATGTATGTTGATACATGTGAGAGCGTTTTGTATGTTAAACAAGCCGGTGAGATCAAACTAAATAAAAAACCCCTCAAGAGACACATAAGAAATTAATAAAGAAGATGTAGGTTTCGCCCATCGCGAGGTGCATCATCTTTACTAATAAAGTATGTGAATATTAAGTTTATGCCTTCCGAATTTTAGAACTCATCAAGACTGGTATCGAATAATGTGGGTTCGCCTACCGCGAAGTACATTGTCAATATAGGTATGATGCGATGGGATAATGGTAATATCCAACTTCTAAAAATTGGGTCAAACTTAACTAAACAAATATAATGAGATTATATGAGTTTAGAAGCAAGCGTTGGGAACAATTCATATGATGAATTAGAATAAGAAGTTATTCACCCAACGGAGATATTCGAGAATTGTATGAGATGCAATTGGAAGGAGTTCCTACCTAAATAACTGAGTTTTGTGTAATCCGCCCACCGCGGACTTAGAACAAAGTGAAATATGGATCTCGATCCACTAGAAAATCTTCCAACGGGATTTTCCGAATCAAATGATGAGGGTCATTTGTTTTGAGTAAAATAGTGGAAGCCTTTTAATAAAAGTCCTTATTAAAAGAAATAATCATAATATAAATATCTTACATATCTTTGAAATTAAAATACAATACAAATAAAGTTGTCCTTATGAAGGACAAAGATTTCAGAAAATAGTTTCTGAATTGGTACACAAAAGAGAATGGTTCTCAAATACAAGAAGTACTATAAGAGCTTGAACTAAATTCTAACAACCTACTATAACTAGATTGGAGAAGGATGCTTGTTAGAAGTATCAAATTGACATCTAGATATAGAATACTTCATACTTTTAAACAATGGATGATGTGATCATTTAAAGCAAGATCTTTTTGAAAGAACTTCAAAGTATGATGGATTTCTCAATAGATCAAAGAGTTGGTCACAGGTTCAATCTAAACAAATTACAATGGATATAGATAAATTTATGAATTTCTATATCTAGCGGAATTTGTCAAGTTGAATGAGAATTTATTTGCGCTATTAAAATTTGAGATATGATATAAATAAGATTTATATTTCTCTTATTTGAATAGAACAAAATTGGTTGCCAAAGGAGAACGGCTATTTTAAAATGGTTAGACCATTGATTGAAACAAGAATGCCGTAAATAGTTCTTGGAAGAGTCAAACTAAGGGGAATGAAGTAAGACTTCAATATTATACATATTGTTATAGAAAATCAAAGTTTCTATTTCTATATCAAAGGTATATGATATAAGATGTTGAATATCAATTTTTCGAAAATAGAGATGCTTAAAGAATTAGAACATTGACTATAATTTTAAGTCAACTTATGTCTAGAATGAAAATTGTTTCATTGACAATAAGAGCTTATGAAAATTGTTTCATTGACAATGAGTGCTTATGCAATGACTTAAAATCAAGTTTGAGATGGAACACAATAATTGTTATTGAATTCCATCTAGTAATAGAAATGTTAATTATATCTTGTATTGACAAGATATGAATTGTAGCCTTAAATAATAAGACAAGCAATTGTCCTATCATTTAAGAAGAGTCTTCTATACTATTGTTCCAAGTCAAGTAATGGACTAGTGTTCCATGATCTTGATGGGATTATCTATAACAGTTGTGATAAGTGCCAAATAAGATTTGGACCTTGAAATATGTATCAATAGAATTGTTGTTTAGTACAAATATTTAATGTGTCAATGAAGTAACACATGAACTATTTGAACAATATACATGAGATGTATATGGACCACTAAACATATTTGATATATTAAGTTTATTTTACTTCATTAACGTTGATGATTGAAATCATTAAATGTGGATATGTGTGTGACACAAACTAAAATCTTTGAAATTTGTCAAAGAGTTGAGACAATGAAGAAAATAGAACTCGACAAAAGTATTTAAGTCATATGAATAAGTCATATTAGTAAATACTTAGTTAATGAATATAATAACTATTTTATGACATCATGTTTGACATGATATTATTTAAGGATAGTTTAATTATATACATTATTGACTCTTAAAATCTTTTTGCTTATAGTTAATCTTCACCCACAATTAGTTCCCCTTTTAAAATCATCAAAAAGACACCATATGCGATATGGAGGTAAAAGTACCAAGTTTGCCTTCATGAGAATTTTGGATTGAAAAATTTATTAGATAAATTAAATCCAAGACTAATGAATAAATATGTGGAAGTATTCTAAGGGATACTAGTCTTATATCACTCTAAAGGACAAAAGTTGTTTTGTTGCTAGGATTAAAGCATTCCTCTAGTGGGAGTGTGTTTCTAAAAGAAACAGTGGGAGTGATATAGAACTTGAAAAATTATTCAAGTACTACAAGACATATTTATTGGAAAGGGAACACAAACCGGTTCCTCAAGGTTGTTGAAGAACCATTGATTTGAGTTGCACAAAATCTTAGATAAGTCTAACATATCACATGGATAAAGAGTTTGATTGGATCATGACTTGGTAAAGTGATATAGTTTTCATAATAGATGAATCTCTGACTTTCTAAAAGGTCGTAAGACGGTCTATATTCTGAGAAGTGGCTAAATGCCAGGAAATCTTATAAACAATCCATATACACTAGCCTTATGTAGATAATGGTTATGTCATCAAGATGAGTAAGATTCGTACGATGAAAGTGAGTATTATTATTGAATACTAATATGGATGGTATTAAGAATATCTTTTAAGATTTGATTGATCATTAAAGGTTTCATGCAAAATCATAATGCAAATTATGATGAAACCCTAAATGTAATTAATAGTAAAGCTTAAAATTTGTTTGATTGTTTTTACTAAATGTTGTACTACATGTTTTGGTGGATGGATAAAAAAATTGCATTCCTTAATTGGAATGACCTAATATTTATGTACTAGACATATATGTAGGGTTTTGTTGATCCAAAGGATGCTAGAGAGGTATACAACTTGTATATATCCATCTAATATTGATTAGATAGATTTCTCAGAAACTTAATTATTCTTTGTTCCTATTATGAAGTTTTGAGAAAACAAATTAATAAGGACAAACCTATCTAATTTTGATTAGATTGAATAAGTTTAAATATTTGTTCCTTTTGGAAGTTTTATGGAAAACAAATTGTTAAAGGACAAATATATAAATGTATCTTGTGCACACAAGAATTTAGTGGGAGCAATAATATTAAATATGGTGTAATATGTGGAAGACATATTAATCATCAAAAGATATTTTCCGTTTACATGTGAGACATGATTAAAGAAATAAACTCTTGATGAAATACTTAGGCAAGAATTCCTAAAGAGTTAGGAATAGCCTATCTATTTAGGCAAGAACTCCTAAAGAGTTAGGAATAGCCTATATACATAATTTGACAAAGTGTTCAAGACGCTTAAATAATTAAATGTGTGAAATTATTGCATGTGTTGAAAAAATTGGTTTTGTCTAAAGGACAATATCATATCTCATTGGATGAGAAAGAGACATGTGAAAATTAGTCCATATGCTTTGGAAGATAGGATTAATCATGCACATCTTAATATGTACAAAAATCAGATACACCATGAGATTGTAACACAATCAATAAGTACCAAAATTGAAATTAGTGTTTGACACTAACTTACCTTCAAGAATATCCTTGAGGACCTTAAAGTAACTAAGGACTATTTCTTGAAATAGATAGATATGGAAAGGATAATTATAAGGAAGTTATAATGATGGAAGTTTCCATATCAATGTATTGTATATCATGCTCGAATATAAACATTGAAAGCTATAAGATAAGCTTCGTAGTATGTTTATTTCAGTTACTGAAGTTAAGTATTAAAGATTGGATCGTTTGGCTTATGATTAAGCTAAAACTATGTTTTCGGTGTTGCAAGTCACATTAATCTCATTAGTGATGGTGATGGTTTAATCTTGCAAGAACACTTGAGAATAGATCTCACCGACGATTCATTTATACTAGGACACTTCTATATTTCGATAGAGATCGAAATAGAACGTTCGAAGATACGTAAAATATCACAATAAGGAATTGTTCCTCATCCACTAATTAAGTCTCTTGCGCAGTTGAAGCGTGATGAGCATACTAGGTCTATGGGTGTTAGAGAACACCTAATTGGCCTTAGTGCTAGTGGGAGTGTTGTTGTTAGAGCCCTAAGGACCAATACTTTTAAGTACTTGTATTTGAATTATTTATTAATAATATAATGTTTTATTTATTAATTAATAATATAAGGCACTTTTTTATTATGTTTGTAGGAGTCCAAAATAATAAAGTCCCTAGAATAGATAGTCCGTTTAATATTAAGTATGACTTAATCATGAGACTAAATTAAACATAAGGACACTATTCTTAAAGTATCCGTAGTCGAGCTTTAAGGTGAAATGGGATAACCTAAAGCATAAAAACTATTATGAAGATAGACTGATGATCGCATCTCATGGATCATAAGATAAGGAGTTATCAAGTCTTGACATAGATATAAATATTAAGAGTAATATTTATATTGGATTGACCCGCTATGAGAGAACTACATGGAATGTTATGTAATGTGTCATAAGTTACTCTCATGGTGACAATGGTGTAAACCACCCTTCGACCTGAAACCACTATGTACCCTAGATGAAGAGATAAGTGCCTTATCACTGATCTAATGTTATCCGTAACTGGATAATAATGAAGGCAGTGGATAGGTACTTTTACAAAGCATGCTGATGGACAGTAGTGACCTAGATGGAATTTGTCAATCCTACATAACAGGATAAATGTCTATGGGCCCAATATTGAACTGGACAAGGATGACACAGTCTATGCCTTGTGTTCAATATAGACATAAGGGCAAAGGGGTAATTGTACACAACAGATATTGTCACTGAATGTTTTTGTTAAGATCACATAAACGTTCCGTAATATGGATAGCATTGATGTATTGCTAGAGACCACTCAATGTTTATAATATTAGATAGTTGATTTAATATTATTGCCATCGTTACGGAATCCTACAGGGTCACACACATAAGGACAGTATAGTGTGAGAGATAGAGAACACCGTAAGGTACGATGCACTTGAGAAAAATATGCATTGTGATAAAGTATCACAAATTAATGAAAGGCGATACACCGTATGGTATGGTGGGCGCGCGCACACATGAGTATGATGACTCATGGGGCGCGCGCCCCAGATAAAAGATATGGTGGGTTTTTATTTTATTTTGTTTGTTTGTTACAAACAAATCTTCTTGTTTATTTTTTTTGTTTGTTTTTGTTACAAACAAATTTTATTGGTCAAGAAAATATTTATCTTGGAGAGCAAGATAATAAACTCTATAAATAGAAACCTAGTGAAAAGAGTTTCATAAGTGAAAAACACAAGAGACTTTCATAACAATATTAGGGTTACGTGAATCCTAATATTTTCTCAAGTATTCTATCACTTTCAATGTTAATCTTCAATCACAAGCTAGCACTTAGATTGGAGAAAAGTTGTTCGTGTGGACTAGTTAGAGACGTTGCGGTTCATCCTTCAACGTTCGTGATCGTCTTGTTCGTGATTCGAAGGGTTCTATTCTACGAGAGGTAAAACCCTAAAAACATGATCATGACCCTTCGTAAGGATCTCTTAAAGAAAATTTTTGAATTCCGCTGCTTTTACTATGTCAATTTTCCTTCATTAATATATAGTATGTTTTTAGCTTTGATGAACTAGTAGCTGTCACATTTTCCTCATGGAGATGGAGTAAAAGACTATGTCCCCGATAGTGAGGATTGTCTAAATATCTTTAAATATTATTGGAGAGAATTGACAGGAACATCAACACATAGTTTTGAGGGTAACATAGCTTCATTAATCCAAAACTCAACTATACGTTATGTTCGATAATTATTATCTTGTACTATATTTGGATGTTTCTGTCGCGCCGCGAAAATCGCCCGAGCGTTTAGGACACTCGGAATGACACAGAGTCGCCACCAAATTTTATTTTAAAGGAAAATATTGATAAAACCTTAATGGTAAGACGGTCATCGCAACCATCTTTGGGTTCAGGAGTTGATTATGCAAGGGGAATGTATTAGCACCCTTCACATCCGTTGTACTCAACGGGAACCTCCTAATTAATTATAGGGTTTTAGGGTTTGTTTACATGCTTTTTATGTTGTTTTATTTTATTAAAGATATTCACAAAAATTGAGGGGAAAAAGTTAAGTTTTTTATTATTGGGCTCGACAGGATGTTGAATCCTGCTCCTACGTATTCTCAAGTGCAATGAGAAATCAGAGCTCCGTAGTTTGGGGTACGCATTGTTTGTTTGTGTTTTTTAAGGAACGATGTTTTAATCGCATTCTTGTGGTTAAACTTAGCTTGTATGTTCGCACGGATGTGCATACGCCTCCTCTTTTTTAATCCAAGTTTTTTTTTGAATATTTTATATTTACAAAGTCATAAAAAAAATTACATTTAGATAAATTAAATTTACAAGAGCCTAAAATATACTATATTTTAATTAAATAATTACCCTTGAGTTAATTAAAATAAATTACATGAATTAAATGAATTATGTACATAGAAAAACAGAAGGGGTGCAAACAGCAAACGAGGGTGTATAATTAACACTCTGCTTAGTGTGAAGCAGCAAAGAATCAGGGCCCAATTCCCATGGAAAGGCCCAGCGCGCGCGGGGGAATGAAGCCCGTTAGATGCATGATCAAAGGAGGGAGTACACTAACTCCGGTGGGCGCGCGCGCATAGAATCTAGCAGGCACATATATTTGTTTTTTTTTCCAGAATTGATTCATTTTTCCAAAAGCCTTCTCTCTATCTACTCGTTCTTTCTCTCTCTCTATTTCCTATTCTTTCTTCACTTTTCTTCTTCTATTTTTTAGATTTTTCTTTATCCCCTAATCCACCCAAAAATCAATCTTTAGCATCTTTTAAGCCACTAATCAAGGTTTATGAACGTCAATTAAACCTAAGAAACGCAAAATCAAACCCAAAAATCCCAAATTCGAAAACCTAGATCTAAAAATTTGTTTCTTGTTTTTGTTATAAAACCCCTCTTTTATTTTGTTTTTAGGTTCAAATCCCTCTTTTATCAAAATTCTGATTTTTATTCTTTTCTTTTTATTCAAATCCGTCTCTTCCATACCATGGGTTTGAGTTTTAGTAACAACATGAACAAAGACAGTAACAACGACAACAAAAAAATAGATTTAAGGCATCATGAGGAATTTTCACATAGCAATCAGTATTCTACATGTCTACAAGGATCGAAAATACCAACCTGGCGTGCCGTGTAAGTGTTTCCTTTCGTTTGCTTTTCGTTTTTGATTTTTCGTCCCGGTTCGATCCTGATTCCGCTTCTACTTCTGACCTTTGTTCTGTTTCTATGCGAGGTTCTGCCGACGATGACTGAAGAAGGCTTATCTTAGTACTAATTTTCTACATCGTGTAGAAAATCAATTTTTTAGGGCAGTGGGCGTGAGTGGGTGTTTGTTCACTGATTTGTGAATTTTTTTCTCAAAATTTCTGTGTATTTTCTGTGTGAGAATTGGACCTATTTATAGGTATGAATTAGGTCAATTAAATTTGTAAAGAATCTGAGAGATTTGTTTTATTAATCTGTTGTGAGAGATTTTCTGAGCTTTTGTAATTGATTTACTGTAAAAATATAAACTTAGTGTAAATTGATTTACTTGATGGCCAAGGCCAAAGATTTGCTCAAATTTTATGTTTTGCTGGGTTTTTCCTTTCTTTTGCTGCTCGCGTGACTTTTCCTTTTAAATATTATATTTTTGCTTTTTATTTTAAGTCACAATGTTTGGACAAACAACAAAAAAACAGAACATATAAAAAGAATAAAAATCAGAAAAAATTAAGACCAAAGTGTCTCTAGTGGGACTTGAACCCCTAACCTTTCACACTAACAAACCACACGCGCGCCCCCTTAGCTAATCCAACCACTCCTCATTTATTAATTTGAACAAACAATTTTATGTATCAAAATAAAAGGGTAAAATTTGGGGTATGACAGCTGCCCCTATTTAAATATCTTTTAACTCGTTAAAAGACAATTAAATACTAGAAGACCCCAAAATTTTGCTATGTGGAGTTGAAAAGACCGATCGTCGCCTTGAAAGTGCTTAGATCTTAAAAGATATCCGTCATCCCGAAGGGAGCTTAAATGAGGGGTAGACATTGCCTCGCAAGGTGCCTAGATCTGGAAGCTAGCGATTGTCACCTCGAAAGGTGCATCTATCCGATTGTCACCCCGAAAGGTGCATCTATCCTATTGTCACCTTGAAAGGTGCATCTATCCGATTGTCACCGTGAAAGGTGCATCTATCCAAAAGGTTCTCCGTTGTCACCTTGAAAGGTGCATCTATCCGAAAGTTCTCCATTTGTCACCTTGAAAGGTGCGTCTATCCAAAAGTTCTCCATTTGTCACCTTGAAAGGTGCGTCTATCCAAAAGTTTTCCATTTGTCACCTTGAAAGGTGCGTCTATCCAAAGTTTTATTACCGTCACCTCACAAGGTGTTTCTACCCGAAAGTTTATTACCGTCACCTCGCAAGGTGTTTATGCCTGAAAGTTTATTACCGTCACCTCGCAAGGCGTTTCTACCTGAAGGTTTATTACCATCACCTCGAAAGGTGCTTAAACTAAAAGCAGACATTGCCCCTAAGGGATGCCTAAATCAGAAAGGTAATCATTGCCCCTAAGGGTCTACATGGTTGAATGATTGGTTGTCGCAGGCTTGTTGGGCTAGACTAGGATAAGTTGATTAAATTGTCGCAGGCTTTACGGGCCGGACAGAGGATGATGGATGAATTGTCGCAGACCGATGCGCTAGGCAAAAGCGAATTGTCGCTAGCTTGCAAGCCGGAGAGATGTTGAAAATGATATCGCCGAAGGCTTATGGGCCGGGCAGAGATGAATTGTCGCAGGTTGGTGTGTCGGACAAAGATGATTTGTCGCAGGCTTACTCGCCGGACAAAAGATGAATGATAGATACCGCCGCAGGCTCCTGGGCCTGGCAAAGACAAATTGTCGCAGACTTGCAAGCCGGACAAAGATTGAAAATGATATCGCCGCAAGCTTATGGGTCTGGCAAAGACAAATTGTCGCAGGCTTGCAAACCGGACAAAGATTGAAAATGATATCGTTGCAGGCTTATGGGCTTGGCAAAGGCAAATGATTTGCTGGGGATATGGGATACCCGTTTGGTCTTATGCATGAAGCTTATCTCTAGGGAATTTTACCTTTTGCACATGTATGTAAATGTATGCAGTGTTTGATGTATGGTGATGTCAGGCATGACGGATGCCTGCGGTAAAACAACGGGAGCCTAAGCTTGATTTAGATTTGCCAGTGAAGATTGAACTTTTGGAATGGAGAATCTTAATTATGTTATGAATGCATTGTGATGCAGACGCACTTGTGATTATGCGTAGTATATGTTATGCATGAAATGAAATGCATTATTGATGTATGCCAATGATAAGCGGGCTTCAACATGAATGTGTTATGCGAATCTTGGTTTTCTTTTGACGGGAAAGGCCAAATAGGTTTTTGAAAGGCCAGTGAGGATTGACCTTTGGGGACCAAGGGGAATCAATGTTCTTGGATAACCGATTGAGGTTGAATAAAAGATTGAGTTTTGGGGTTGCCAAAGGATTTTGGATTTTGGTGAATTGATTTGGAGTTTTTGAGTGGTACTGCAAATTAATCACAGGGATGCCAATGCATGCTTTGATGCTAGATGGATGCGAACATGAATAATGCATGATGCCAATGCATGCTTTGATGCTAGATGGATGCGAACATGAATAATGCATGAATATGCTTTGAAGGTGTATGAAAGTTCCCTTGTGGTGGGAAATTGAACGGTTTAAGGCTTGAAGATATGTTTTACAACAGAGTTCCTTTGTTTAAAGGTTACATGAGTTTTGCTAGCATGGTCTCCCGACACCCATTTTGAACTTGAAAGTTGCTGATGTCTGACATGATTCACTTGAACGACTTGAAAGTACAGAGAGGGATGACCCCTACAGTAACTTGTCGTGCCCCATTTTCTTTTTTCCAGGCATACTGCTTTTGACTGCATTGGAGTCCTATGAGCAGAGGTTATCTTCCTTCCATGGTGGCGGTAATCGAGGATTCTCCACATGATGACCCTTCAATGGGAAGTACTACTTTCAATGTTGAGTACTGGTGCAAAGGAAATTGCTTGAAAAGGAACTTGAATCCATCCAGGTCTGATATGACCTTGCTGCGAACTGCCCCGTTATCTAAATTCTCGAGGGGTATGCCCACCAACTAGCCGACGGATTAGAGACACTGCCCCAGGCTGCCCAATTCTTGAACACTTTTGACCTTGATTAGCAGGAACTTGGATGTCCTGCCCCTTGATTATGGGGAATTTTCCACTGATTGGTATGCCCCTTAGATGTCTTGCCCCTAATTAGGAGCGCCTTGATTCGGTTCTTCTTTGATCGAACCGTTTGCTGAATTAACCAGATGCTGAGTATTGACTTGCAAATAAAATCATTCCTTTTGACAAGTATTTCTAACACAATGCACATGCGAGTTTTTGAAATTGAATATTTTTTGGAAGCACATATGGTATGTACAAAAGATAATTGTTGATTACACAACAAACAGGATGAGTCAGCTTAACAATAACTTTGCCGAATATGCTGTCACAGTGAACCTAGCTTCAATTAGGTCTTTTGAGAATTGTAACATGCAACTAAAATTCATGTAAATCAAGCCAAAAAATGATATGATTTTGTGTTGTCAAATTCCCCCGTACTTGAGCTTTGCTCGTCCTCAAGCATAAAGATGGTAACTCTTTTTAGCACATGTTTGAAACAGGACATGACAAATCTAATCATACGTGGTCGCCGGCTAGATAGGAAAAATCAAGTAATAGATATCATATACCAAGAGTACCGTAGTTACACAAAACCACTCATTGCGGTCAAAGATTCCCATCATATGAAGACAAATCTAAAGTATTTTATCGTGACTCTAACTTTTGCTTAAATTTTATTTATCCTGTTCATTCAAGTGCAATCACATTAAGCCCGTTATCTTGTACACGCACATGGTAGAAAAATCTGTTAGTGATTATGATCATATGTCGAGGGGTGCTGATAACAAAAGTTTGGCAAACCCCTATTCTCTCCGAAATGCAGTTGTGGGGGATCGGATCGTAACCCGCCCTACCAAGTTCAGAATCAGACACCTCTGAACCAACTACTAAAAGGGCTTATTTACAATGGTTTACTTTGTATGTTCAACGACTGTTGAATTAAACGACCGAGTGATGGTCATCTAACTCAATAAGTGCATTACCACTTTTTAAAATCAACCAAAGTATGTATACTTTCATTTCTGGATCATTCACTTATGTTCATTGATTTTCCACTTAGTTTGTGCTTAAGATGGTGCCGACTGATAAGATAAACTACTAAGGGTTATTTTAGAATTTAAATTCAAGTCTTGGTCAACATTAGTACTCAAATTAATCTTTCATATTTCCGGGTGTCTAAGGTGTTAAGACGGTACCGATTTTATTGAATCATTATTAGACCTCCACAATGTAGCCTAAAGTGCCAAAACAACCCATATACTTTTAAAGTGTCATGTCAAGTATCAAACCAAAAATGCTTGTTTTTCTTAAAAATTTGATATATCTCAAGAAACTAGGAGGATCAGACAACAACGAAAACATATGCAAGAATGATTTAACTAATTTTCGTATATTTTTTATTTTGAAAGGAAGTGAAACAATGCTTTACATCATCAACCAGGTTTTTCTTTTTACCATTGAAAGCATGTATCAGCAAAAGTCAGTTATTTATTTTCATCATCCTCGCCCCAAGTTTGTAAGTAATAAAACAAGAAGGGAATGAGCACTAATGGATTCAAAAACATGCAAGTTTATTATATCAAGAGTACTTAACAAGAGACATAATGTTAAAAGCAAACAACTGCCTGACAAGAGAGAAGTAAAAAGCTTAGCGATCAAAGTGATGAGCTTCCTCGTATCATTGACTTTAAGTAGATAAGAGGGTAGCAGACATCAATCAAATTGCGACAAACCACTCGACGGGTTACGAAGCTGGTGAAACATTTCCGAGATCATCTTCAACAATAACATTAGCTTCGGGCGAAGGAGAATGAGTGAACCTGATATCATGGAGAGGGTCTCCGGTTGGTTTGATCCCAAGTCTTGATTTAACACTTCTAACCGATGGAGAAAGACCCAACTCTTCTCTACGTTTGTTTCCTGACAAAGTCACAATACGTCCACATCCTGCAGACAAGCCATCTTGTGCTTCCTTTTGAGCATTCTTCAACGGAGACAAAGAGGCCATATCCTTCTTAGTATCCTTGTCTTCGGATGGTGTCTCATGTTTTGGCAATGGGTTAACTTGCACGATCGGACTTAGATCCTTGAAAGAAAACTTGTTGGTATCAATCAACCTTCGTACTTCAGCCTTAAAACCCAAACAATGCTCAATGTCGTGACCAGGTGCCCCTTGATGGAAAGCACACGAGATATTATGTTTGTGCCATGATGGCAAATTTGAGGGTACTCGTGCCAATGCCTTAGTTTGAACCAAATTGTTTTCAATCAAAATAGGAAGCAAATCTGCATACGTTATAGGGATTGGATCAAACCTAAGTCCTCTTTTTGGAGCAAATTTCTGTTTGTTAGGCTGTTGTGGAACCTGTTGGAGAGGTTGTTGTTGAGGCGGTGGTTGAGACTGTAGTTGAGACTGCTGCCTTTGTTGGGATTGGAAAGGCAAAAACAGTTGCTCAAGGAGGAGATGATGGTTATTTTGCACCTCCATAAATGAAGCTATCAAGGCCTCTTTCTTCTCCAATTCCGCTCGAAGTGTGACGACTTCTTTCCGAAGCTGAGTGTTTTCTTGCACAACTGCTTCCATCTTCTTCTTCCTTTTGATTAACACGAGTGTTGCTCCTGTGAGTCGTCGAGAGTGTCGAGATACCTGGTTGCGGTATTATAGTTCGAGGATGATTTGTCGTGAGTATGAAAGTTTATGTATGTGATCCGTGCGAATGAAAGATGAATGCGTATGAATGCAAGTTGAAAAAAAATTTCTTTTATTTCATAGGGAATTTCAAACGTTTATCGTAAGCATTGAAAAGTAAGAGAAACAGACTTTTATTTATTTCATCATAACTTAAACACACTCCATTTATTTCATCAGAAGAACTGAATGTAAAAGCTAAATAACACCAAATTTAAAGAATTGCATGTCGGGCTGCTCTTAAGCTAGCTCAAAACATTAACAGCATGACTCCCCAATATGTGTGTTGAAGGGTTTCATCGTTGCATCGGTTTTCTTATACTTTTCTGTCATGTCTTGAACCACTTTGTTTGCAAATGTAGCCAGCTTGGAGAAGTTAGCCTTCCACTTTGCACCCTCTACTTCACTTTGTTCCTTGCAATTGCTCAGATAGTCGACTTCGCCCTCCAAGAATTTTTTGTCTTTCTTCAAAGACATTGCTTGACTTTTCAGATCTTCGTATTACCAGACCAGGTCTTCATACTTCTTGCCCATTTTTTCCAATTTTGCATACTCACCCCGTAGCTCTTCGTAGCTATTGTTGCGGGGAATTTGGGATTCCCATCACTACATTGATCTTTCATTTCCAAAGAGGGGAAAGTATCAAAAAACCGTTTATAAGAAATTCTAAGTTCGGGGTTGATTACACCTAGGGAAGGTTTTAGCATCCTAAGTGCCTATAGTATCTTATAGTAACCTCTAGTTTATCGCTTTTTTTTGCTTTTTTACTTATTTTTAATGTGAAGAAACGAGAGAGAATATAGTAAGAATTTGGAGGGAGAAGTTGTAAAGAGAGAGTTTTGTGTGTGCAAGTGGAGATTGGATTGAGAAGAGAAAGTTAAGAAAAAATTTAAAGTGTTTTAAAAAATAAACTTAAATCTAATCGTGCGACTAATTTTGGTTTAATGGACTAAAAGAAGTTTTATTTGAGAGAGAGAAGATGTTGTTTGTTTTCTATTATTTTTCTAAGGAAATAACTATTCGTACCCCTTTGGAAATGAAAGATTCGCGTTTAGTTGGTTTTTTAGCGTTTGACGGAAAGCGGTAAAAATAAAGATGCATGCAATGCAGTTTCTACATCCACTTTGGGGTTACATTTTTTTTTCCTAATTACATTCTAAGATATTTTGTGGAAATTTAAACATGAATGAATGCAACATTTGAATGAAAATGCAAGAACATAAAATAAAATTACAAGTTCGACGGAATTAAAATAAACAAAAATTATTCTAGATTCAACTAAGGTTTTTAGGTCCTAATCCTATTTATTCCTAGGTCCGTCTCCAATAAGCTAGGGGGTAATTTAAGTCCAAATCATAAATCAACTTAACAAATAACAATATGCAATAATATGATGACATAAAAAATAAATGACTAGAAAATAAATTCCATGGAAATTTAAATGTCATAAATGAAATAAAAGAACATAGACTAACAAAATAATAATCAAAGTAAAGAAATAGACTAGATAATGAAATAATAATAAAAAAAACTGAACCAAATAAGAGATAAATAAAGGAAATCAGCGCATAAAAAAAATGACACGGGGGTGCAGATAGTAGAAAAAACAATTTAAATAATTAAAACAGAGAAGAAAGGAGGGTGCGTTTAGAAAAAAGGTTGTTGGGCTTATCTGTCTAAGCCCATTAGTTGAACCGGATCCGGTTCAGAATTCAGTGTGTGTGTGCACCATGTTCCGCCAAACCATCACCCTTTGATCTTGATCAGACCGTCCTGATCAGATCTTTGGATCATGTGATTTGTCCCAAGTAAAGGAACTAACGGTTGTGATTAAAACAACAACAACGAAAAAAAGATTTAGCATATATTTGAGTTCATCAACAAGTCAGAGAAGGAGAATAAACAGAACAGAAAATGAAGAACAGAATATAATGAATAAATTTCATTTTAAATCATCAAAACAACTGAAAAGTTCAGACAATGAGTCAATCTTCCTTGTTCATCTTTCGCTGTTTTCGAATCCTCAAGGGGGATTCACAGACAAAAATCCTGAGAACTCAGATCTAGTACAAAAAACTGATTATACAGAAACGAACGGTAGTAAAATAAAAAACGAGAACCAGAAAAAGAACGCAACATAATCATGAATCGTAATAGTAACAGAACGCAAAAATGATGCTCGATTTTTATTGTTTCCTCCCACTAATCCCGATTCCATAACTGGATTTCATAGTAGGAAGAAGAAGAGAGAAAAAAGCTTCTCCGGTGAGGAAGAAGAAGAGAAGAAAAAGGGTTTGTGTTTTTCTGTGGAAAACTGAAAAATGGAGAGAGGGAGAAGGTTTTCTTTTCTTGTGATTAATGGGGAGGCCGAGTGGTTTTTTAGGGTTTCAGTGATTAAGTCCCTCTCTCAAAAATGAGGGGGACTTATATAGGGGGTCACATTAGGGTTAGGGACATTTTGGGTTAATCAGCTAAAAGTGGGGTTAAAATTGTAATCTGTCAAAAAGGGTAAGATTTTTTATTTATTTCTGAAAATGAAAATAATATGTGATGTAAGAAGGGTGATGTGGCAGCAAATGATTGGTCTATGTTTAAATTATTCTTTTTGCTATTTTAGGGTAGTTTTAAGGAAAAGATAGAAAAATGGATTAAAATGAAATAAAAATGCTATAAAAGTAATTTAAAAAGTAAATAATTTTTAACAACTTAAAATATGTGAAATAAATGCTAAACACAATAACAAAATATTTTTAACATTTTTGACTTTTTACGCTAATTAACAGAAAATTAAAGCAAATAAAGTTGATTTAAAATTTTAAATATTTGTAAAATTAAAACAATACAATAAAAATGCATGGGAATAAACTTTATGAATTTTTTTTTTAATTATGCATACTTTTTTTTTTATAAAACAACTATAAAAATAATAATGCTAATAATAATAAAAACATAAAAGAAGGAATAAACATATAAAGCAGAATATATCTATATTTTTATATTATCTATGTTATTTATGCATGAAAAAGCAAATTGGATTCGTTAGGTCCAAAATTGGGGTACAACAGCTACCCCTATTTAAGTTTCTTCAACAAGAGAGATGAAAAGTAATTTTTGTCTAGACGGAGTTGAAGAGACTTAAATATAAGACGTGCGCCATTTTTGGACCTAAAAAATCTTCTAACTATGCTCAAAGTGCAAATGTATGCAAGATGTTGACTTTTCTCTTTTTGGATTTGTACGAATGTTATGAAAGATAAACAAAGAAATAGACAGTTGAGACTCCACAGGGGAATAACAGAACATGGCCCGATTGAGAAAACAACAAGATATACCCTGAGTTCAATTGAGGATGAACTCTACTGGGGAACTTAGGCAAACACTGGGGAAGAGTGTTACTGACTATCGTCTGACCGATAGCAAGAATGTTGTACACCGACATACAACATTTGAAATTCAAAACTATCGACTGACCGACAGCAGGAATGTTATGCACTGACACACAACATTTATGATCAACTATCGACTGACCGACAGTAGGGATGGCGTACACTAACATACAACCGTTAAAACATTTATTACTGACCGACCAACAGTAAAGAATGTTGGCACTGACACTCAACATTTATATGATTGACTATCTTCTGACCGATAGGAAAAAATGTCATGTACTGACACACAACATTTAAATCAACAGACTATCGACTGACCGACAGTTGGAGTAGCGTATACTGACATACGACTATTGGATATCAAAAGACTTATTGACTGACCGATAAGAAGGATGTTATGCACCGACACATAATACTCATATGATCAACTATCGACTGACCGACAGCAAAGAATGTTGGCACTGACACTCAACATTTAAATCAACAGACTATCGACTGACCGACAACTGGATTGTTATACACTGACATACAACACTTTTGGTATCAATAAACTATCGACTGACCGATAGGGAAGATGTTATGCACTGACACACAACATTCGAATCAACAGACTATTGACTGATCGACAGCTGGAGTGGCGTACACCGACATACAACCATTTGAAAATCAACTATCATCCGACTGACAGTGAAAAGGATGATACCAATCACTTGAGGAGAAAACAACTTTACAGAATACTTCAGAAAGTAACACAGGTAGGTTGAACTGTATGAGACTTGTATGTCTTTTGTGTAAAGAGAAAAGATTTGTATGACCTTTTGTATTTATATCTGTAGAAAGAAAAGACTTGTGTAATCTTTTGTAGTATGTATCTTGATATGATTCGCTGGGGATGAAACCACTTGAGGAAAAGTAAAGTGTAACTAGCAAAATACAAGCTTCTTGTGTGGATAGCTTGTCACTTGTTGCTTTGAATGATGTCCAATCCGGGGACAAATCAGAGAGGAGCTGTAAAGCAAGACTCTGTGTTCAATTGAAGAATAAATTCAACTGAAAATTTCCTTTTGTTATAGGAAAACTGAAACAACCATCTTCCATAAGAGGGGAGTCTAGTGGGGGGTTTTCGAAACAGGAGATACGCGCTTATCTGCCTAAACCGACACTCTAATTGGGGAGAATAACACGCCCATCCCGTCTCTATTTTGTAGACATAGACAATACAACAGAGACAACCAAACACGTATATGATGCAACAATGTATGAATGATGTGAATGTATACAGTATATGCAAATGATGTGCATGAATGTATGTATGTATGTATGTATGTATGTATATTATGAACACTTATTGCACATTGATCATTAGATGACAGACTAAGTGACCAAACCGGAGACACAAGCCAACTTCGTATTATAACTGGAAATATCTCAACCAAATGTATATATATAACTGTAGATTGAAGCAAGGGAATTCCTCTTGGGGAAAGGGATAGTTTCTCTGGGGAAATGACTGTTTTAACCAAATCATCTGTATTCACACTCGACATACTCAAAACAACACCGTCAACTTTTCTTGGGGATGTACCCTTTTCTCAAACAAAATGCCCCTTCTTATAATTAAACTCGCACATCAGAATTAACCATAATTGGAATAGCTGTGGATATCCCTTCTTTTTGTATCTTATTCAGAGTAAAGAAACATTGCTATTTTAATCAAAAGCGCATAAATTGTTTTGTTTTAACAAATTATTATTTATTTTGAAATACGTCTTTTTTCATTTTAAGTGTAATCATCAAATCATAAAGAAATTTTTGTAAGAATAAAACAAGAATTTCAAACAATGAGACATAGGCTCAAAATCATGTATTAGAATGGTAATCTGCCAATGGCAAGATTCCATGGATCATTACAAAGTTGAAATTGGTAATTAATATGGAAAGGGTACATTGAACACAATAAATCTATTCTCCCTAACAACTTTTGAATTCCACTGTGTCTTCAACTGTCAAGTGCAGATGATTCTGATCATAATCTTCTTTCGTAACCATCATATGTCCCAAGTGATTGAACTCGAGCGAATGCAGTTACTTTGTCTTGTTTCCCTAACTTTTGCCTAGACCGCCTTTTCAGGTTTTCAGTCTACCGGGAAGTGTATTCATTTTCTTTTTTTATGTCTCATTTTTGTATGAATCGCCCTTTCGGGTTTTCGATTCACCAAGACGCCCTCTTTTTTGACTAAGCCGCCCTTTCAGGTTTTCAGCTTAACGGGCTGTATACACTTTTCTTTTTTCTTTTTATTATTATTATTTTTTTTTTAGACAAAGTATTTCTTGACTGCATCTACATTCACTGGACGAGGGAGTTCATCACCATCCATGTTTGTAAGAATCATAGCACCACCAGAAAATGCTTTCTTGACAACATACGGGCCTTCATAATTAGAAGTCCACTTGCCCTTAGCATCAGGCTGAAAAGACAAAACCTTTTTGAGCACGAGGTCACCTTCTTTGAACTCTCTAAGACGAACTTTCCTGTCAAAAGCTTGTTTCATCCTGTTCTGATATAATTGTCCATGACATAAAGCGGTCATGCATTTTTCTTCAATCAAATTCAACTGATCATACCGGTTCTAACACCATTCAGCCTATGTCAACTCAGCTTCCATCAAAACTCTCATTGATGGGATCTCAACCTCTACAGGGAGTACTGCTTCCATACCATATACCAAAGAAAATGGAGTTGCCCCAGTCGATGTACGAACTGAAGTACGGTATCCATATAAAGCAAAAGGTAACATCTCATGCCAGTCTTTGTAAGTGACTACCATTTTCTGAACAATCTTCTTAATGTTCTTGTTTGCAGCTTCAACAACACCATTCATCTTAGGTCTGTAAGGAGAAGAATTATGATGCTCAATCTTGAATTCATCACACAGATCTTTCATCATCTTATTGTTCAAATTTGACCCATTATCAGTGATAATCCTGTTTGGGATACCGTATCTGCATATGATCTTATTCTTGATAAATCTAACAACCACTTGTTTTGTAACATTAGCATAAGAGGATGCTTCAACCCACTTGGTAAAATAATCAATAGCCACTAGGATGAAACGATGGCCATTTGAAGCTTTTGGCTCAATCATTCCAATCATATCGATGCCCCACATGGAAAAGGGCCACAGAGAAGACATCACATTCAACAGAGTTGGTGGTACATGTATCTTGTCAGCATAGATCTGACACTTGTGACACTTCCTCACATATCTGCAACAATCAGATTCCATTGTTATCCAATAATAACCAGCTCTCAACATCTTTTTAGCCATAGCATGCCCATTAGCGTGAGTACCAAAAGAACCTTCATGTACTTCATACATCAATTGATCAGCTTCAGGCTTGTCCACACACCGGAGTAAGACCATATCAAAATTTCTCTTGTACAGAATATCTCCATTCAAAAAGAAACTGCCAGATAATCTCTTCAAAGTCCTCCTGTCCTTTTTAGATGCCCCAGGCGGGTAATCTTGGTGTTGTAGAAAATTCTTGATATCGTAATACCATGGTTTGCCATCAATTGTTTCTTCAACTGCGAACACATAAGCAGGCCTTTCAAGTCGTGTAATACTAACACGAGGCAAGTCATTCTCTTTGTTCACTTGGTACATGGAAGATAAAGTAGCCAAAGCATCTACCATCTGATTCTCATCACGGGGAATGTGATGCAACTCTACTTTGTTAAAGAAAGTCAACAAACGCCTTGCATAATCTCGGTATGGGATCAAGCCAGGGTGGCGAGTCTCCCATTCTCCTTTGATCTGATTAACTATAAGAGCTAAATCTCCATAAATGTCAAGAATCTTGATTCTCAAATTGATAGCTTCTTCAATGCCTAGAATACAGGCTTCATATTCTGCTGTGTTGTTTGTACAATCAAAAAGCAACCTGGATGTGAATGGGATATGACTACCCATAGGAGTAATAAGGACAACACCAATTCCATTGCCATAAGCATTAACAGCTCCATCAAAAACCAAACCCCATTTGGATTCAGGATCAGGGCCTTCTCCAAATAATGGTTCATCACAATCTTTCATCTTCAAATACATGACATCTTCATCGGGAAAGTCAAACTTGAGAGACTGGCAATCATCAATTGGCTGGTGTGCCAAATAATCAGCAAGAACACTCCCTTTGATGGCTTTCTAAGTGCGGTATTCAATGTCATATTCAGATAACAACATCTGCCAACGTGCAATCCTTCCTGTCAAGGCGGGTTTCTCAAAGATGTACTTGATTGGATTCATCTTAGATATCAACCAAGTAGTATGATTAATCATGTATTGTCTGAGACGTTTGGCAGCCCAAGCTAAAGCACAACAGGTCTTCTCAAGCATGGAGTAACGAGACTCACAGTCTGTGAACTTCTTACTCAAGTAATAAATAGCATGTTCTTTCTTTCCAGTTTCATCTTGTTGTCCAAGCACACAACCCATGGAATCATCTAACACAGTGAGATACATAATCAACGGTCTTCCTTCAACAAGAGGGACCAGAATAGGAGGCTCCAACAAATACTCTTTGATACTGTCAAAAGCTTTTTTGCAATCTTCTGTCCACACTATTGTCTGATCTTTGCGGAGAAGTTTGAATATTGGTCCACAAGTAGCAGTCATGTGAGAAATAAATTTGGAAATATAATTCAAACGACCAAGGAAACCTCTGACTTGTGTCTCAGTTCTTGGTGCAGGCATTTCTCTGATGGCTTTCACCTTGTTAGGATCCACTTCAATACCTTTCTGGCTAACTACAAACCCCAATAACTTTCCAGATCGGACACCGAAAGTACACTTGTTGGGATTCAAACGGAGCTTGTACTTTTTCAGCCGTTGGAATAACTTTAGAAGATGATCAACATGTTCTTCTTCAATATTAGACTTGGCAATCATATCATCAACATAAACCTCAATCTCTTTGTGCATCATATCATGAAACAAGGTAGTCATTGCTCTCTGATAAGTGGCACCAGCATTTTTCAACCCAAACGGCATAACTTTATAACAGAAAGTTCCCCATGGTGTGATGAAGGAAGTCTTCTCCCGATCTTCTGGAGCCATCCGTATCTGATTGTAACCAGAGAAACCATCCATAAAGTAGAAGACCTTGAACTTTGCAGTATTGTGAACGAGCATATCAATGTGAGGCAAAGGAAAATCATCCTTTGGACTAGCCTTGTTCAGATCTCTGTAATCAACACACATTCTGACCTTGCCATCCTTCTTCGGAACGGGTACTATATTAGCTAACCACTGAGGGTATTCTGATGTAAACAGGAAACCCGCATCAATCTGCTTCTGAACTTCTTCTTTAATTTTTACCGCCATATCAGGATGTGTTCTTCTCAATTTCTGTTTGACTGGTGGACACTTAGGTTTCAACGGCAAGTGATGTTCCATGATATCGGTATCCAACCCTGGCATGTCTTGATAAGACCAAGCAAACACTTCCATGTATTCTCTGAGGAGTTCTATCAATCTCTCTTTGACACTGGCCTCTAACAATGCACCGATCTTGACTTCTTTCTTGTCTTCCTCAGTACCCAGATTAATTACTTCAATAGGCTCCTCATGAGGCTGAATGGTTCTTTCCTCGTGCTCAAGTAACCGGGTAATCTCATCAGGAACATCATTATCGTCCTCCTCTTCAGCTTCAAACACAGGGAATTCAAAGTTGGGAAAGAGCATAGATTCATTGTGTTCAACGGATTTATCAACAATCAATCTGCAAATATGATTTATGCTTGATTTTAGAAATATATGAAAAGAATTAAGCATTTATGTAGATTTATATTGAAAAGAGATATATATATATTTTTATGTTTTTTGTGTTACCATATTCCAGAAAAAGGTAAAAGCAAGAAAAACTAAATGCACAATAGAGTGGACATAAAATATCCTTTTTCATTGATGATTTCATTAAAACAAAAACCCAACAATAGTTCATCTTTCGCTTTGGGCAGAGCGAAAGGAATACTCAAAATTAAACATAGGCCCTAAAAAACGCATACTTTCATCTTGGGCAGAATGAAAGATTTTAATAAAAACGACGATGGATCATTACTCAAAGTAAGAGACAACAGACGAAACATCCACGACACTCCAATTGTAGCTAGTTCCTCCAGGCACCACTAAGCCAACATCCTTCTCGGGCTTTTCCTCATCCACATCATTAACATCTGGAAAAACTGGAAAAATGAAACCAGCACTCTTAAACGTATCCTCAATAGACTTATCAACTTTACCAGAATTAGGAGCCTTACCATTTGAAACAAAACCTAAACCTTCTTGGTTCTTGTTTTCTGGCAACTCTATCAGTTTGCCCCAGCCTGTAGTGGATTCATGCAACAGCATCTGTCGTGCATCCTTCAAAGAAGCCATACAAACACTTTCTTTCTTAGCACTGGGCCCCTCATCAATAGACAATCCTTGAAATTGGGTCCCATCAGCAATACTAGCACCAATACTTGTATATGACGACAACTGACTCACCAAGTAAGCCTGTTCGTCCCCCACAGTAATAATCTTGCCATTCTTTTCAAATTTCAACTTCTGGTGTAAAGTTGAGGTTACAGCACCAGCTTCATGAACCCAAGGGCGACCCAATAAGCAACTATACGCTGCATTGACATCCATCACTTGGAAAGTAATCTGAAATGTATGCGGCCCAATAGTGATTGGTAAGTCAACCTCCCCCATAACCATCTTTCTCGACCCATCGAAAGCTTTAACAACCATCCCACTACGCCTCATAGGGGCGCCTTTGTAGATTAACTGATCAAGGGTAGCTTCCAGCATCACATTCAAAGGGACTCAGTATCAATGAGCACATTGGACAGAGCATCATGACGACAAGTCACGGAGATATGAAGGGCGAGATTGTGGCTTCTTCCTTCTTCAGGAAGGTCTTCATCACTGAAACTCAAAGCATTACAGGCAATGATATTCCCCACGATGCCTCCAAAACGGTCAATAGTCACATCATGATCTACATAAGCTTGCTTTAACACCTTCATCAACGCATCTCTATGCGCTTCAGAGTTCAACAACAGCGATAAGATAGAGATCTTGGAAGGTGTTTGTATCAACTGATCAACCACCCTATATTCACTCTTCTTAATTAGTTTCAGAACCTTTTCAACATGAGAAGCAACACCAGATTTATCAGACAAGCCCGAATTCTTGTTACTCTCAACATTTGCCTCAGAATTATCTACCACCAATGGTTCATTCACAGGAGGATTCACTTTCTTCAAAGTAGCTGGTGGCAACACACTGTTGTACCCCAATTTCGGACCTAAAATCTAATATTTATTCTCATTTTAAAAACATCAAAAATATGTCTTGTTGTGTTTGCTTCTTTTGGTAAGATAGGATTTTTGAACCAATTAATAAAAGTCAACTATTAGTCGAAGTCAAAGTTTGACTTTTGAATTTTTGGTCAACAAAAAAAACTTTTAAAGTCAAGAATCAAGAAAATCATGTGAGATTATCAAGTTTGATCATCAAGAATTAAGAAAGTCAAGAAAATCTTCAAAAAAAGTCAAAGACTAAGGGTTTGAAATATTTTCTAAGTTACAAAATTTCATGTCCATGGAGGTAACTTTGCATGGTTGTAACTTCCTCATCGAGTCACCAAAAGTTTCAAACAAGAGCTCTATCTTAAGGCCGCATGTCAAATTGCAACTTAATGTAAAGATTCGAAGTCATAAAGATCATTAAAGTGCTTAAAAGGATGGCCAAATTTGATGTTCCAAGTTGTTGAAAAAAAAACCTGATAAGAATTTTTTCTAAGTGTTTTTATCAGTTACAACATTGATTTTTCGTGGCCAATTTTCTACATGATAGAAGTTGATTCAGTTCAAGTGTCCAACATCAAAGTTGTAGAATGTCATTCCCTCTTTCCATTGCTACCAATATAATGGATTTGTGTTTCTCAAGCACGATGTTATGAATTTTCAAAGAAGCCATGGTAGGCTGATTTTGGGGTCAGATTACAAGTCATTTTTGTTGATCCAAACAAGGAGGGACCTCAAAATCCAACCTTCACACCTTTTATTTTCAAGTGTTTTCTGATGTTTAGCATGTGTAACTTGGCTTGGCACATGAAGCAAACCATTATCCAAAGATCATGCCATAAGTGTGAAAAGTGATTTTACCAAAAATGCTTAAAGTAGCTTTTATCAAATCACTTCACATTGAGCCTTGTGAGTGAGTTTGGCTCTGAGAACACTTCATCTATGCAGCAGAAGCAAGATAAAAAACCCTCCAATGAACCATAAAACATGTCATTTTACCATTGAATTTAAAAGTGAAACCAAAGACATTTTTGAACAAAATCTCATTTGCAAGCAAAGCAGCCACAATGTATGCTTTAAACACACTCCATGTCTGCTCCTCAGATCATCCCAAGTTCCTATAAAAGCCCCTCAAGTCTCATAACTCAAAAACACAGAAAAAACACAAGAAATCTTTCAAAAACTCGATTCTTGCAACTTGAAAACCTTGAATTCGAATCTCTCAATTCTTTCAAGTTTCTTCCAAAATTTTCATTGAAACATCATCAATACATCATAAGTAAACTTCTGTAAGCATTAATAACCAATTGTAACACCTCCATTACCATCTTCAAATCTCCATTTTTTGTCATTTTTAACTTGATTTGGGTAAAACAATTCAGAAGGTTTCGTGACGGTGTGATCGTACCATTACATTTCTGGGGACTCAAGGAAGCTAAAGGTATCATTTTCGCATCTTGAAACATCACTTGAAGAGGCATTGCACTTTCTCCAATTGGTAAGCTTTCTTGAGAATTCGAAATCCCCCATACATGCATCATTTTGAACGAATTTTGAAGCACAAATATACTTTATGATGTGGGTATTGAAACCACTAAATTAACATGGTTAAATTATACAGTTAAATTAAATTACATGGTTAAATTACTCATGAAATTCTGAGCAAAATGGTATATTAACATGTCAAATTTGGTTAAAAATTGAAGAAACACGATTTTTGCCATGATAGTATTGTTTTTTAACGTGAACAGAGGAAGAATATGATGATGGCACGCGTGTTTTCTGATTCAAAAGTGGATGTTTTATACTAATACCAAACATGCATATTTGTAATAGAGCGGGCGTGCTGGTTCAGTTGGCTGGGTATTTTGTTTGTCATGTAAAGGTCATTGGTTCAACACCCTCCTCCTCCCGTTTTTAATTAATGAGAATTATTAACTTTTTATAATTAGTTTTTGTTTTGGTTATTAATTATTTATGAGATGTTGTCCAAAATAGGAAAGAGTAGAGAACATATGGTTATTTGGTTAGTAAATAGAATGAAAGAATAGAAGTGAGTTGGGCTTAAGTCCAAGAGGAAGGTTATTTTGGTAATTGAAGAGTAGTGATTTAACCTAACTATATAAGGGGGTTTAGAGAGAGAAGTTGTCATATATGAAAGATTGAGAAAGAGGTAGAGAGAAGGAAGAGAGAAAGAAAGAACAAAGAAGAGAAGAAGGAGGAGTAGAGGGTTTGAAGAGAAGGACTAGAGAAATCATCTTTCTAGAGGTAAGAGAGTAGTTATGAATTTCATTATGAGATGAGTTCAATAAAGAGGGGAGAAAACCATTTTCTCCATTCCCAAACTCTTTTCATCTCATTTGGGGTTTTGGTTGGGAATTTGCGAATGTGATTTATTTAAAGTTTTGTGTGTTGATACTTAATCCTATGTTTGTTTTCATGATTATTGAGTATTTTGATTTGAGAAAAATGCTTACTTTGATTAAGAATGATGTTATTTAAGTAGTTTTGATAAGTTATGAATTTGAGTCAAAATCCATGAATTAAACATTTATATGAGGTGTTTAAGTTGTTTTTAAGTGATTTTGAGTATGTACAATTATGATATATGTTTGATAACAATTTATGGATTGAAATAAGTGCTTATATGTGAAAAATAAGTGATTAATGGTTGAACCCGAGCAAAAAAAGTGACTTTTCTGCATTCTGCAATTTTTCCTGTTTTGCGTCGTCATGGCACCGACGCTAGAGCGTCGCAAACCCGTTCTGCAGAATTTTGCAGGTTTAACAGTCTTTGCGTCAGACTTTAGCAGACGCTATAACCGACGCTACGAGTTGTTTATTTATGCACCCGGAATCCATTTTTCTCAGTTTTTCGGGTAGATTCCGATTCCGATATTAGTTATCTGAGATAAAGCTTAGTTGATACAATTTGCTTATATGTTAATATACTTTATATATACTTTAAGAACATTGTATGCATACTTGACTTAATTTATTTACCACTTATTAAAGCATGACTTGAAAATATTTTCATGACTATGCAATGATGTTATTGTTATGAAATAATTTAATAAGTGTGTACTTGTTAGTTGTTCGGTATTAATGAGGAACGATGATTACTTGAAATGATGATTATAATGATGAGTTGATGATGAGTTGATAATGAATTGAATTGATGATGATGACTTGTGATAACATGATTGTTGTTATATGAGATGAGTGCTTGTATGTATGACCTTAATGATGATGTGATGATGTGAACTTGAGAAGGAATATTAGGTTGAGTTGTCCTAGTATTCATGAGTAGATGTGTGAGAGTATCATCATAAGTGGCATATGTACATTCATGCTTTCATGAGTCAACTTGATGCGATGTCCCTCATGACGTAAAACTGAACATGATGCGAATGGATATAATTCTATCCTATTTTGAGCGGGTACCACATGCATTTAGTTGTGTCTAGGGTGACATAACATATATGATGACATTAATTGCATTAGGAATTTGTGCATTCCTATTTGATACTTGTTAAGTGATGTTGCGTGCAATTGTGATTGATTGAGATTGCTTAAATGTAATACATGATTGGATGTTTATCTTTGTGGCAAAGAGTATAACTTTATATCTATTATGCTTGTTGAGATGCATGCAACTAGACAAGAATGTTGTCTAGCTATATCATGATATTTATATAATGTGAGTATACTTTATCTTCGCATTATGATATTGGATTATAACTAACTCTCTGTTTTGTGTACTTGCTGGACCTTTGGGGGTTCAGATTCAGGTTAGTTGTTGTGTTCGAGTTGTCGGCGAAGCTCCGCTCTGATTGTGACACGGAGAAGGGTTTATACATACATATCGAGTCTTTTATTCTTACCTTTTAATTAAAGTTGTATAGTATTAGAAAATAATTTCTTGTATGAACGATGATTACTATTTTATTATATTAGTATTATGTAATACCATAAACCAGTATTTTATGCCTTAACTTTCATTACAAGCAATAAAGTTTTATTTTCCGCTGCGTAATTTAGTAATGAATTTTCTAAAGTTTGAATTATTTAAATATTTGGTTTGGGTGTTACAAATTGGTATCAGAGCCCCGTTGTCCTCGGACTAAGCGGGCTAGGTGTGTGTTGTGTGTCAATCAGAGCAGGTTTGTGCAGTCAAACCAAGTGGGCGTTTAGTCATTCATGTTTATTTAATCGATTGATCTTTGGTATGTTGATTGTTGTAGTTACACTTGCACCATAGTCATTATTCTCTTCTGCACATGTGTATGAATCTGATTGTTCATATGAAATGGAAAGTTTTGCTAGGATTACTAAAATAATGTGTTCCCTAATATTTGATAAGAACATGATGTTTGTTTTGATGGTGAAGTAATGATTATATTTTCTAATGGATGCACTAGTGTATGAGTAGTAATTTGTCCTTGTGATGAAATTTATGTTATTGAGGATGAAATGTGATTGTTCATGAATGTGTTCTTAAATAAATATTGTGATGGTTTATTGATGATGATTGGTGTGTAGTATTGATAAATATCAAAATGATGATATGTGTGTCTTCATGAAATTAATTGAGAATTTATGAATATGAATGATATGGTGAGATTATTTAAATATTTTTGACATGAAGATTATTGATGAATGTTCATGAAATTTGTGATCTATGAAGATGAGCATGTATTAGTGAATCATATGTATTGCAATAACTTATTGATCATGTGTGATTTGTTATCTTATAAATGATTTAAATGTTCTTCTGTGATTCATGTGCATGAAGTTGATGATTACTTACATATGATTAACGTTAGATGACTTATATGCATAAACGATTCGTATATGGTGAGTGATGTGTAGTTGTATGATGTTGGTGTATATAGTTTGATGATAAATGATGTTTATTCTAATTGCTTGAATATGAGATCTCTTGTCTACTTGTGTTCGTTTATAATTGAACTTAAAGTGAATGTAATAATTGTGTTGTTATGAACAGAAATTGCGTAGAATGAATTGAAACTTATTTTACGTAGAATCAAAAATGACTTGATTGTGTTAATAGAATTAATAGTCTAATTTAACTATATGTGGTAGAGTTTATGTGAATTCTTATATATGTTTACATGTGTATCTTTTGTGTAGTTCTTTTGAGGTGAGATAATTTTGGAACTACCATTAATTTTAATTATGTGAATCTTGTTGAAAATCTAATTGTTTTCCTTTGATTAAGTGAATTATTGAATAAGTTTGACATGAGTTTTATTCATACAACGTATGTTAAATTATTGTTATGAAAGTTGATTTGTATACTTGTTATCTATGAGTCATGTAAGATATTATATTATTTTCTTTGAGAATGAATTTGACAAATGTGATGTACATGTTTTGATTGTTTTACCATGTTAATTATCACATGTTAAGCTAACTATTTTCTTGCAATATATGCTTATACAAATGTGAATTGTTGAACTAATTGGAATGTGTTATCATGGTACATTCATCTTTTCATGTTTTTTATTTGATTCTTAATTCTTAGAAAATATATGCTACTTAAATGATTAATGAAATGTTGTGTTATGCTTTTGTGCAATTTCATTCAAATACTCATGTATTATATTTGGTGTTTTGGGTTTTAACTTAAAGTAATCTTGTGAAGATGTTCATGTGTGTTTTATTTCACGTTTTATATTTCGTAGTTTACCCTTTGTATGTGACATGTGTGTGAACATTGTAGATACTAGTTTTTCTTTTTGGGAAAAATAAGTTTAGAACTGTATAAGCCTAAAGTTAGGTGTGAGAATCGGGGGTTTTAATGAAAAATTGCTGATGAGTTTGAGATAAGTGAAGGAGAATGTTATGTTCCCTTGAGATGTTGAGTGAAGAAGAGTGTTCAAGCGTAGGTGATGTTGATTTTAGAGTTGAATAAAGTAGAAGGAAAATTGGGAGGCATGTTAGAAAAAGTAGGTGGTTAGAGTTTTGAAAGATTATGATTTTGGATTAAGTTACCATCTAGGTAAAGTTAATGTGGTACCATATGCTTAGAGTAGGGAGTTTTACAGATGTCGATAATTATGACGAGAGAATTAGATTTGATTGAGCCGTTCAGAGATGTGAGATTGGTATGTGGGATAATGCTTAGCAGTGTGAAGTTGAGTATGGCGGCATTGATAGATCATATTCTCGAAGAGATTAGAGAAGATTGGAAATTGGATTTGAATTTAACGGACTGATTGTTGTGAATCAACCAAAGTAAAGAGGTGAGTTTCCGAGTGACTGAGAATATAATTATGAGATTTTAGGATAGAAATGTGTGTTGAATTTAACCAAGTTTAAAGGAAAAAATAAATAAAAAAAAATTATAAGAGGAGATTATAGTCGGAGTTCAGACAATGCAATTATTAAGTGAAAAAGCATGTCAGAGAATTTCACGTGAAACTTTTGAAGTTTGGATGAGGTTAATCGTGAAGTGTTATTAATGGAGTAAGAAAGCTAGTCGTTGGAAGGACGTGTTAGGAATGAGTATTGAAAGTATGCATAAAAATGTGACTTATGTCAAGTGAATATTCGCGAAAAGGATTGAAGTGGTTGTACATATATCTGAAGGATGTGAAAGACCTACTTGAAAGGGTATCACGAAATGTTGTTGTTGTATTTGGATATAAGAGTGAGTAAAGTAATTATCTATCGGAAAAATTAAGATTGTGGTTTAGATAAAATTTGGACGAGAATACTTACGGTTTAAGAGGAACTATGGAACAAAAAGGAAAAGTGAGAGTTTATGGAAACTTGTGATATGGTGAGGTTCTTTACGGATGTAAGGTATTCCTTCGGAGAATAATAGATTGATTAGTACTTGTTATAGAATGTTTCTTTTCGAATGTTTCATGCTTAAGAGAACACTGTTGTGGTTTGGCAAAGATGGTTGATGCCACCATCATGATTGTTGGCTATTTATTGACAAATTGAGGAACTGGCCGTCCTTGATCTCTTGTCAATGGTGGACGAAAATCATGTTGAATGGATGAGACTAATTTTGTCAGACTCTAGTTGTGTTATGTTTGAGTGTTTTGTTGGAGAATCAGATGGAGGAGTCTTATACGTAGTTGTTTTAGTCGCATAATTTTCGAGGACGAAAATTCTTTTAAAGGGGGTAGAGTTGTAACACCCGTTTTTAATTAATTAGAATTATTAACTTTTTATAATTAGTTTTTGTTTTGGTTATTAATTATTTATGAGATGTTGTCCAAAATAGGAAAGAGTAGAGAACATATGGTTATTTGGTTAGTAAATAGAATGAAAGAATAGAAGTGAGTTGGGCTTAAGTCCAAGAGGAAGGTTATTTTGGTAATTGAAGAGTAGTGATTTAACCTAACTATATAAGGGGGTTTAGAGAGAGAAGTTGTCATATATGAAAGATTGAGAAAGAGGTAGAGAGAAGGAAGAGAGAAAGAAAGAATAAAGAAGAGAAGAAGGAGGAGTAGAGGGTTTGAAGAGAAGGACTAGAGAAATCATCTTTCTAGAGGTAAGAGAGTAGTTATGAATTTCATTATGAGATGAGTTCAATAAAGAGGGGAGAAAACCATTTTCTCCATTCCCAAACTCTTTTCATCTCATTTGGGGTTTTGGTTGGGAATTTGCGAATGTGATTTATTTAAAGTTTTATGTGTTGATATTTAATCCTATGTTTGTTTTCATGATTATTGAGTATTTTGATTTGAGAAAAATGCTTACTTTGATTAAGAATGATGTTATTTAAGTAGTTTTGATAAGTTATGAATTTGAGTCAAAATCCATGAATTAAACATTTATATGAGGTGTTTAAGTTGTTTTTAAGTGATTTTGAGTATGTACAATTATGATATATGTTTGATAACAATTTATGGATTGAAATAAGTGCTTATATGTGAAAAATAAGTGATTAATGGTTGAACCCGAGCCAAAAACGTGACTATTCTGCATTCTGCAATTTTTCCAGTTTTGCGTCGTCATGGCACCGACGCTAGAGCGTCGCAAACCCGTTCTGCAGAATTCTGCAGGTTTAACAGTCTTTGCGTCAGACTTTAGCCGACGCTATAACCGACGCTACGAGTTGTTTATTTATGCACCCGGAATCCATTTTTCTCAGTTTTTCGTGTAGATTTCGATTCCGATATTAGTTATCTAAGATAAAGCTTAGTTGATACAATTTGCTTATACGTTAATATACTTTATATATACTTTAAGAACATTGTATGCATACTTGACTTAATTTATTTACCACTTATTAAAGCATGACTTGAAAATATTTTCATGACTATGCAATGATGTTATTGTTATGAAATAATTTAATAAGTGTGTACTTGTTAGTTGTTCGGTATTAATGAGGAACGATGATTACTTGAAATGATGATTATAATGATGAGTTGATGATGAGTTGATAATGAATTGAATTGATGATGATGACTTGTGATAACATGATTGTTGTTATATGAGATGAGTGCTTGTATGTATGTATGACCTTAATGATGATGTGATGATGTGAACTTGAGAAGGAATATTAGGTTGAGTTGTCCTAATATTCATGAGTAGATGTGTGAGAGTATCATCATAAGTGGCATATGTACATTCATGCATTCATGAGTCAACTTGATGCGATGTCCCTCATGATGTAAAACTGAACATGATGCGAATGGATATAATTCTATCCTATTTTGAGCGGGTACCATATGCATTTAGTTGTGTCTAGGGTGACATAACATATATGATGACATTAATTGCATTAGAAATTTGTGCATTCCTATTTGATACTTGTTAAGTGATGTTGCGTGCAATTGTGATTGATTGAGATTGCTTAAATGTAATACATGATTGGATGTTTATCTTTGTGGCAAAGAGTATAACTTTATATCTATTATGCTTGTTGAGATGCATGCAAATAGACAAGAATGTTGTCTAGCTATATCATGATATTTATATAATGTGAGTATACTTTATCTTCGCATTATGATATTGGATTATAACTAACTCTCTGTTTTGTGTACTTGCTGGACCTTTGGGGGTTCAGATTCAGGTTAGTTGTTGTGTTCGAGTTGTCGGCGAAGCTCCGCTCTGATTGTGACACGGGGAAGGGTTTATACATACATATCGAGTCTTTTATTCTTACCTTTTAATTAAAGTTGTATAGTATTAGAAAATAATTTCTTGTATGAACGATGATTACTATTTTATTATACTAGTATTATGTTATACCATAAACCAATATTTTATGCCTTAACTTTCATTACAAGCAATAAAGTTTTATTTTCCGCTGCGTAATTTAGTAATGAATTTTCTAAAGTTTGAATTATTTAAATATTTGGTTTGGGTGTTACACTCAGGACCGTCAGAAAGTATAAACATCCCGACGGCTAAGGCTTCAGGATAATAATTTCAGTGGACGATAATTTCCCGACGGCTAAAGCCGTTGGTATGTATTTTTCATTTATTTTTAAATATTCTCATAATTTGTTGACGGTTTTTTTCATTTTTTGACGGCTTGAACCTTCAAAATATTTCCTGAGGGCCTAAACCTTCAACCCCTCTTTCTCAGTTTGGTTGGAAAATGAAGGTTTTCTTGTAGTAAAAAAAGGCTCTTGTATTAATATATTACTATAAATATTAATCCCGTGTAAATTAAAAAAAAATACAGGTATATTAATATAAGTGTAAATATTTTTCATAAGCAATAAAATAAAATATCATAAAATTGTCTAAAAAATAATCATAAATATATAATTTTAGTTGTTGGTGGAAATCGAACCGTGTGGTATTGAGCAACTTTAAATTTATGAGACAGCTATCCCACCCTTTAAGGTGCCTCCAATCTGGCGAGCGATTAGTCACTGCGTTCGGCGGTGGTTACTCCGGTCTCAACAAAAAAAAATTAAACCGTGTATCTCATACTAAATTTTGTTCGTGAGAGAGACATAGATGACACACATAAATTTTGGTTCATTATAGATTGTCCCGTGAAATTTTGTTCATGAGAGAGACATCCGTAAATATATATTATAGAGATAGAGATTTTTTTTGACTAATTATAGAGATAGAGATAGAGATTATAGAAATTAGTAACTTTTTAAAAATGATGGTTAGTAACAATTAAGTAAAAAAGTACATCATAAAAAAAGATTTTTATTGTGGGTGGGAATTGAACCATGTTCCTTTTGCTACAACTCCTAATTAAACCTACATAGTATAAGTAAAAATATATATTATAAAAATAGATTTTTTGTCGTTGGTGAGAATCGAACCATGTTACTTTTACTAAAGCTCTTAACTAAATCTAAGTAAAATAATATAAAAATTAGAAAAGTGTTGTTGGAGGGAATCGAAGGGAGTATATTTAGCTTGCCTAATTTCTTAAAACATAAAGCCTTGAAATCTTGCCACATAGACATATGAAGACTTGGTTGCTTGCCACATTGGATGATGATCGGGAGAGAAACATCCGTAATTATAGGGTTAATTACTTATTACCCCCCTGTAATATATGTCAAAGTTGCTTTACCCCCCTGTAAAATATTTTTGTTGCTTTACCCCCCTGTAATATAAGATTTTGTGTTTTACCCCCCTTGACTCAAGTCAACCGCCGCAAAAAAATCGTTTTAACGAGAGTTTTAAACCGATTTTTAAAAAAACCGCCGCAAAATATAATTTTAGCGAGGGTTTTAAACCGCCACAAAACAAAACCGCCTCAAATTATATTATGGTTGACTTGAGTCAAGGGGGGTAAAACACACAATCTTATATTACAGGGGGGTAAAACAACAAAAAAAAATTACAGGGGGGTAAAACAACTTTGGTATATTTTACAGGGGGTAAAATGTAATTAACCCGTAATTATATTATACTAGTATAACTAACCCGTACAAATGTACGGATTAAAATTCAAAATTATATTAATATATATAATTAATGTTAAAGTAGATTAGTTTAAATATTAATTTTTGTAATTTAATTTAATTTTTATATCTTATTTTTAATTAATGAATTTTTTGTCATATAATTTATGTTTTTCTAATTACTTATGAAATAGATTTAATATTTATATTATTTAATTATAAAAAATAATTATATATTTAGGAATTTTAAATGGATAGAACATGGTGGAGAATGATATTCCACTCCCCGTTCTCAATAGTATGGTATTTTCTTTTTGTCCCCTTAAAAATTACAAAAATAATAGGATCTGTTTTAATATATAAGTATAAATATTGTCTTGTGTAAATTACAAAATAAAAATACACTCACATTAACATGAGTGTAAATATAATTCATAGCTGGAGAATGATCTCCCACTTTTCGTTCTCAACAATGTGATATTTTTTCTCCCATCACCGTAGCAATTTAAAAAAATATAGGACCTTGTTTTGATATGTGAATATAAAGTCTCATTTTTTAAATAAAAAAATAAGCTCTTGCATTAATATATGATTATTAATATTGATCCCGTGTAAATTATAAAGACATGCACTGATATTAATCTAAGTGTAAATATAAGTAATGATAAAAATTACAAAAAATGGGTTTATTCTATTAATATAGGAATAAAAATATGTTCTTAATAAAATACAAATAAAACATAAATAATAAGTATGATTTATATTTGATACAACTTAGTAATAAAAAAAATGATCGATAGAAATGAGTTAAGTTTTGTATGTAAATAAAAGTTAAAAATTAAATTAATAAAATATACTTTTATTTGAGAAATTATGAATTTTTTTATCATAATAATATTTATGTAATAGTATATATTAATTCATACAACTTTATTTTTAAAAAATAGATACATATAATTGTTTGGGTACATATATTTATATAATAGTATTTCAACATTTGAATCAATTAATTTTTTTATAATATATCATTAGTTACGATCATTAAAAAAAAAGTTATGGAAACGTTATTGAGAAAAAATTTCTTTAAAAGTATTAATCTTAAAAAATTATTGTTATTTGTTAGAAATTGGCTTGATATATTTATCTTTATCCAAAATTTTTGTTTGTTTTTGTCTATAAGTGACTATTAATCTTAGTTATATATATAGAATATGTGTTTCAAAAGTATCTTTTAAAAAATGTCTCATAATTAAAAATGTGTCATGAGTGAAAATAAAAAAATGATACATTAAGGAATTATAAAAAATAAAATAAAATAAATTGTAGCATAATTAAAAAAGTGTCATGAGCGGGAATCGAAGAGTGGTACATCAAGGAACTCTAAAAAGTAAAATAAAATGTTTCATAATTGAAAAAATGTCTTGAGTGGGAATCGAAGAGTGATACATTAAGGAAGAATTTGTTTGTTATGTAGATAATCTCATAGTTTGCCACATAGATATACGGGTACTTGATAGTTTGCCACATAGAACTACGTGAATTTTGATCCTTCACAAAGGGTACGTAGGCAAAGGGGGTACATACTCCTTTCCAAATTCAAAACAATAAAAAACACACACTTTTTCTTATCTCTTTTCTTTCACACATTTTCTCTCTTACATTTCTTTTACATAAACAACCAACACAAAAGCACACATTCTCTTCTATACATCTTCTCTCTCACTTCTTACATCTTCTCCCCCTATTCTTAAAGCACACATTTAAAGCACAAAAAGCATTTCAAGAGGTTACCATGGAGTACCATGGGCGCTTAAGGTGCATACACCTTCCTTTTGCGCAACTAACCCCCGTACCTAGAATCTCTCCAAAAAGGTTTTCGATACTTTCCCCTCTTGGAAATGAAAGATCAATTGTAGTGGGATATGTCTAAAAAATCCCGCAACACACACGACCACTCCTCATTATCTTACTCGAACCCACAACATTTGCAACAGATGTCAAACCAGGGATTGGAACCTCTTCTTTACCCTTCATCATAGTAGCTTGGTATTTGTACGGGACTGCCTTATAAGACTCAAAAGGCACAGGACCCGGTAAACAGATCACCAAGGGCTCATCAACACATTCTTGACTGTTATATAGCAACTCAATATATCCACTATCAACGAACTCTAGAACAATCATAAAAGCCTCATCGTCACTTCTATCAAACTCAAACTCACTATCAGATTCTCCATCCTCTTTTCTTTTGTAAGAAATGACCAACTCTCTTCCATTCAGCAGGGTTTGCAGATCATCCTTCACTTTCTGGAACCCCCTTGGATTTCTTGGACAAATCATACAAGCAGCATGATTATGTTGAAAGTAAGACAGCTGACACAAACTGACATGAATCCGAACCAGTGATCCCTTGATCTGGCGAACATTAAATACTTGATAATGACCAGAATCAACTTGTACCATGTTAATATTAGCAGCCCCATGAGGTGGGAGTGGATTCACTTGCACATTCGGATTGGTATCTTTGAATTTCAGGGCACCAGTCCTGACCAACCTTTGTACCTCATTCTTCAAACCATAACAGTTCTCGATATCAGACCTATACCAATATGGCAATTTCTCGGGAACTGGCAGCGGTGGTCTAAGTTGAATAAACTTTCTCTCAAGCAAGGCAGGCAATAAATCAGCATATCTCATTGGAATTGGATCGTATCGGGGAGGTCCCTGTGTACGATTATAGTTATTCTAAGGTGAGTTCTGTGGCCTTTGTTGATAGCCAGTGGTCATAGGTGGTGCAATAGCAGCGACGTGCTGTTGCTGATAATTCTTTCTACGCCCGTCATGAGCGACCATACTCACTTCTAGCTCCTTTTTCTTACCAAAACCAGCACCATACCTTTTACCATTACCAGACCCTGAAGCATCTCTTATCAAACGACCCTCTCTAATTCCTTCTTCGACACGTGTTCCTGTTTCCACCACATCGGTGAAATCACGGAGATTACTTGCAATCATCTTGTCATAGTAAAAAGGCTCAAGTGTTTTCAGGAAGATTCTTGTCATCTCTTTTTCCTCCATAGGTGGATTGACTTGGGCAGTCAATCCACGCCATCTTTGAGCATATTCCTTGAAGCTTTCACGTTCTCTTTGGGACAAAGAACAAAGATGATCCCTATCGGGTGCCAAATCAGAATTATACTTATATTGGTGCACAAAAGCTTCACACAAATTAGTGAAGGACTTGATCTTCTCACGGTCTAATCTCATATACCATTTCAGAGCAGCACCAGTCAGGCTGTCCTGAAAGAAATGAATCAGCAGTTTATCATTGATCGTCTGAGCAGACATCTTTCTGGCATACATAATCAGATGGCTTTGGGGGAAGGAATCCCCTTTGTACTTCTCGAAATCAGGTATCTTGAATTTCGGAGGTACTTGGACATTAGGGACTAAACACATCTCGTGAGCACTTTTTCCAAACAGATCTTTTCCGCGAAGAGCACGAATTTCTCGTTGCATTTCCTCAAATTGGTCCTGAATACCATCTCTAGGACTCAAAGGTATCATATTCTCAGCATAGTACACAGGTTCCGTCTCATTCAGAAGTGCATTCATAGTAGCAGGAGCAATAGTCATTGCAAGCGGTGGGATAGCAGTGGTCATCTGTGGCATAATAACAGCATGGAATTGAGCATGGGAAACAAACAGCTGAACATCATCACCAAAACTAACAGGCATACCCCAAGGGTAATTCATAAAAGTGATCAGCATAGGATGGCTGACCAGACCCTGAGGAGCAGAAACCTGGGCATTCTCGGGTATCAGCACATTCAGAGCTTGCACTGGAGGAGGTGGAGGCGGAGGCCTTGCAAGAGTAAGTGCTTCCACCATGGAAGTAAGCCTAGTAAATGCAGCTTGTAGAGTGTTAACTTGTTCATGAAGTTGAGCGTTTTCCTCTTCCATAATTCTTTTCCTGTTAGCACGTGTGTAATAGATTCTCGTTGGCTTGTATCGGATGCGACGGGCCAGGATCTGAAAGAACGAAAGACTCAGAATCTTTGAAAAACCGGAAAATGAATGCAGATGATGCATGATATGTCATGTGAAAATGACGTGAATATTATGTTTTGTTTTTTCGTATCTTCATCCTCAAAGGACCTCAAAGCACAGTGTTATCATAAAATAGGGACCTTAATTCATTAATATAAAGAGACGAAATACAATCAAACTTGAGCACACACAATACTGAAAAGAAAATTACAAAAGAGAAAACGAAAAAATACATGGAAAAGACACATTACAACCACTTAAACATTAAACATTACATAGACTAACACAATCTGAAAAGTAAAAACACTGGTCCCTTGCTTTAAACTTGATCTTCTAGCCACTTTGTTTCTGTCCCTTGAGCTCTTCAACCTCATCTACCATTTCCATCAACTTTGTTTCTTGCCAATTGATCATCCACTTATCTTCTTTTGCATCTTGCTTCAACCTTTTCACTTCAGCTTCGAGCCCCTTACTATTATGTTCCAAAATTTCTATTTCATTTTTCTCAACATGATAAAGATCTTCAAACGAATTTTTCTCTAATTCCTTTTTTTCACGTTCGGTTGCTATGAACTTCTTCTTCCAACTGTCTTTTTCGGCTTTCACCTTAGCCAAGGATCTTTTGAGGTCAACTATCATAGCATTAGATGGTGCAACAGGCGGAGATGACACAGGAACTGAAGGTGATGCAACATCAGGAGTATCATTTGGTATTGGTGGAGGAAGTACAGGTACTTCAAGAGGGTATGACATTCTAAATTTCGTAGCCTTATCAACAATCCAATCAATATACGGCTGTGCGACGACCAGATTTCTCTTCCCTAGATGATTCCTTCCTTTTCTGACGATTGTCTTCCAAGCATTTGCGAACCTTTTCCTTTGAATGATGTCCACAGTTTCATTATCATAAGATTCACCAGAAAGAAAGTAATTATTCGGAGCTTCCATCATTGCGCATCCAAACTGACGTCTAGCAAGTACGGGATTATAGGTAATACCTCCTCGTGTACCAATAAGAGGCACATTAGGGAATTCTCCACAATTGTCGATGACCACTCCCTCATCAGAACAAAGATCGTACCAGTGTATATCCTTATGAGTAAGAGGCATGATTTTTCGAGACCATAAGACATTATCTGTATTGTTTCTGAAAACCTTGTCCCTAGGCAAATGACTATAGTACCACTTGTAGAGTAGCTGCGCACAACAAGCAATCTGTCCTTTTCCTTTCTTAATAGCAGCATACAGACCATGATGAGTATCACCGAGCAGAGTAGGAACTGGATTTCCTATTAAGTAAATTTGTATAGCTTGAATATCAACAAAATTATCCACATTAGGAAAGAGTAGCAACCCATAAACAAGAACAGCAAAAATAGCCTCAAGAGCAGAAATGCTTAGTGCCTCGGCAAACTTGAAAGCTTTTTCGAACATAAAACTAGAATTCAACCCTCGATACCCTTCTTTAACAGTTATATTTTCATGAATGACTGAAACAGGTAAACAAAGAGCTGCGGCAATATCAGAATTTTTAAGAACTCTTTCTAGACCACTGAAAGGCAAATTGTCATTCACAGGTAAACCCATAAAGTAAGCATATTCTTCAAGAGTAGGAACAAGTTGATAATCTCTAAACGTGAAACAATGGTACACTGGATCATAAAACTGTGCAAGAGTGTTGAGAATCCCATCCTTTATCTTAGTTTCAAGAATGCTGAACAGTTTTCCATACTGTCGTTGAAAATCAGGACGATGTATGTGTGACCCCAACTCAATCAACTTCTTCAAATCCGGAGTTCTGAAAGTGAACTTCTTTGTTTTCCTTGTCCTACGATCCATATCTATGATACAACAACAAGCTATTAGATCCTTTGAAAGATGATTCCAATTTTTTTTTCATGAATGCATGTGTGAATGACATGTGATGATGCATCAAGCACACAAACATAGCAAACATGGTTGGTTTAGAGAACATGGATTGGAGTTAAAAGATAATCCACCCAAAAAGGTATGAACTATGGTTTTTCTTCACATTCGTAACCGGGTTCTAAGAGTTCCCAAAGTCTACAACTTTTCCAAGTGAATACCACGCGCACACAATTGACTTATGGCACATTGAAATATCCATCGGAGAAGCCTCGTTTGAGTGTAGTCCCGCGTGACAATCAAAACCATAATTGACTCATGATCTCAACCACCGCACTACGTCCTAAAAGGCAAGATGGGTTAAATGTATCTAAAGAGGTCCTCAAGCTTCTCGGGATTCACAAAAATGACATAGCCAACACAATTGACTCGTGCCAACCACACCACTTTTATAAACCCTCCACTTGAGCGTGGCCATATCACATGCATTCGCGCAAAGAACTAACTTCAAACACAATGCTATGACTTCACCACAAAATCCTATCTTATTTTGTTCTCTTAAGCAGGGGTATTGTGCTTGTCTCACCTCTCATAAACCCATGACATAATAAGTAAATCAATTAAGCACTTAGGAAAGCAATAAAAACTAGGTGGGCTTAACCCTCTTAAGGAGGATCCCCAGAGAAGTCGCCATTTTTCTATTGCGGGGAATTTGGGATTCCCATCACTACATTGATCTTTCATTTCCAAAGAGGGGAAAGTATCAAATTTATTCTAGACTAAACTAAGGTTTTTAGGTCCTAATCCTATTTATTCCTAGGTCCGTCTCAAATAAGCTAGGGGTAATTTAAGTCCAAATCATAAATCAAATTAACAAATAATAATATGCAATAATATGATGACATAAAAAATAAATGACTAGAAAATAAATTCCATGGAAATTTAAATGTGATAAATGAAATAAAAGAACATAGACTAACAAAATAATAATCAAAGTAAAGAAATAGACTAGATAATGAAATAATAATAAAAAAAATTGAACCAAATAAGAGAAAAAGAAAGGAAATCAACGCATAAAAAAAATGACAGGGGGGTGCAGATAGTAGAAAAAACAATTTAAATAATTAAAACAGAGAAGAAAGGGGGGTGCGTTTAGAAAAAGGTTGTTGGGCTTATCTGTCTAAGCCCATTTTCTGTTTGAACCGGTCTGAACCGGGTCTGGTTCATTAGTTGAACCGGATCCGGTTCAGAATTCAGTGTGTGTGTGCACCATGTTCCGCCAAACCATCACCCTTTGATCTTGATCAGACCGTCCTGATCAGATCTTTAGATCATGTGATTTGTCCCAAGTAAAGGAACTAACGGTTGTGATTAAAACAACAACAACGAAAAAAAGATTTAGCATATATCTGAGTTCATCAACAAGTCAGAGAAGGAGAATAAACAAAACAGAAAATGAAGAACAGAATATAATGAATAAATTTCATTTTAAATCATCAAAACAACTGAAAAGTTCAGACAATGAGTCGATCTTCCTTGTCCATCTTTTGCTGTTTTTCGAATCCTCAAGGGGGATTCACAGACAAAAATCCTGAGAACTCAGATCTAGTACAAAATCCTGATTATACAGAAACGAACGGTAGTAAAACAAAAAACAAGAACCAGAAAAAGAACGCAACATAATCATGAATCGTAATAGTAACAGAACGCAAAAATGATGCTCGATTTTTATTGTTTCCTCCCACTAATCCCGAATCCATAACTGGATTTCATAGTAGGAGATGAAGAGAAACCGAAATCTCATAGCATCCCGTCCACAAAAGAAAACATAAGCAGAATAAAGGAAAACAAATCAGAATCATCAACAATAACATTACTAAAAAAGAAAGAGTACTCGATCCTTTGGTTATCCAACCGGTCCTAAACCCATGAACGGATTTTACAGTGGATTCAAACTTCGATCTCATCGTACTAAAACAAATCATAAAAAAAAACAGAACGAGAAGAAGAACATAGTTAACCGAACAGATAACACAGGAGTTGTTCAAATTTAAACAGTAAACACAAGCATGAACAACGATAACAAATCCAAGCAGCAACGAAAATAAAGAAAAAAAACGAAAGTAACAAAATCATAAACAGATCTACGACGAACCAACGAACATAGTACGAATCCAGTCAAGAAAATCAAAATCAGAAACGATTTCGAGTATTATTTAACTCGAATCATTTAATACAGAGACCAAAACGTTTGGATCCGATATTTACCTTCTCTGAGTTCAACAATAATTTCGATCTAGGCCGGTGGTGGTGGTTTTGTTTTGCAATTGGAACGATTTGGAGTGAAAAGAGAAAGAGTTTTTGTTCTGTGAGAAGAAGAGAGGAAGGTTCGCTGTTTGAGGAAGAAGAAGAGAGAAAGAAGCTTCTCCGGTGAGGAAGAAGAAGAGAAGAAAAAGGGTTTGTGTTTTTCTGTGGAAAAATGAAAAATGGAGAGAGGGAGAAGGTTTTCTTTTCTTGTGATTAATGGGGAGGCCGAGTGGTTTTTTAGGGTTTCAGTGATTAAGTCCCTCTCTCAAAAATGAGGGGGACTTATATAGGGGGTCACATTAGGGTTAGGGACATTTTGGGTTAATCAGCTAAAAGTGGGGTTAAAATTGTAATCTGTCAAAAAGGGTAAGAATTTTTATTTATTTCTGAAAATGAAAATAATATGTGATGTAAGAAGGGTGATGTGGCAGCAAATGATTGGTCTATGTTTAAATTATTCTTTTTGCTATTTTAGGGTAGTTTTAAGGAAAAGATAGACAAATGGATTAAAATGAAATAAAAATGCTATAAAAGTAATTTAAAAAGTAAATAATTTTTAACAACTTAAAATATGTGAAATAAATGCTAAACACAATAATAAAATATTTTTAACATTTTTGACTTTTTACGCTAATTAACAGAAAATTAAAGCAAATAAAGTTGATTTAAAATTTTAAATATTTGTAAAATTAAAACAATACAATAAAAATGCATGGGAATAAACTTTATGAAAAGTTTTTTTAATTATGCATACTTTTTTTTTATAAAACAACTATAAAAATAATAATGCTAATAATAATAAAAACATAAAAGAAGGAATAAACATATAAAGCAGAATATATCTATATTTTTATATTATCTATGTTATTTATGCATGAAAAAGCAAATTGGATTCGTTAGGTCCAAAATTGGGGTACAACAGTTATCGCTCATATCCCTTAAAAAGCTTAACTCAATTTCCCAGGATTCATGCTCTTCTTTCAAAGCCTCATGCTCTTGTTTCTCGCGTAAGGCCATAGTTTGCGATTCCTCCAGATCTCGAATGAGTCCTTCAATCTGTTCTGTGTGTGCTTTCTCCATCTCACAGTTCCTTTTGAGTTCTTCTTCACATCTCTGAAGCCAATAGCTAGACTGACCCTTGACGTTCTTCAGCAAGCTGTTTTGCTTTCTAGCCTTTTTAGTGACCTTTCGCAGAGCTGCACCTATTCTCCTCCTTTCCTTCTTTCCAGCTTTGATCAAACCCCAAGTCTCCCATAGTGAACGCTCTTGTGTGTCACTGATCATTTTAAATGTGACTCGGTCATAGGAAGCTTTATGAAACTCAGATTGGAGGATCTCTTTTTCTTCTTTAAGTTGATCGAGAGTTGTCTTCAGGTCATTGAATTCCTCGATAGAAATAGTGACCGATTCTGGCGAACCGGGCGGAGTAGGAGGGTTGAAATAGAACTTGTTTTCTTCTTCCCGCTTTTTGACCTGTTGAGTGTAGGGCTCCTTGGTCGTCTTCCTCTTCTTTTTTGACTCATTTCGGTATTTATGTGGTTCCTCCCATGCACGAAGGATTCTTCCGAGCATGTCAGGATCATTGGCGCCCGTATCATGCAGTACAAATCCTTCAAGGGCTTCATTATCAGGCTCTTCACTTATCGGGTAACCTAACTGTTTAAGGGCTAGCACTGGATTATAGTTGGTGCAACCCCTTGAGCCTATGAGAGGTACATTGGGGAAGTCCCCGCAATTGATGATTACCCCTTCTCCGTTGAATTTTCTGACATGCCATAAGATGAAGCTTTCAGTAAGTGACATCATTTTCCGAGACCAATCTCGGCCACTCGTGGAATTGATTGAGGAGACATCCTTGAATAAGTGGGAGATGAACCATGCGTATAACATAGGAAGGCAACAAAGCAACAACCTTTTTTTCTTCTTATGTCGAGTGTGAAGGGCATAGTAAACATCGGCAAGAAGAGCCGACACGTAATCTTCTCCTCTGACTTTTGCGGCCCAAAATACACTGATGGCGGAAGAGTCGATGAAATTTTCCTGATTAGGGAATAAGACCAACCCAAAGATGAGCAAAGCTAAAACATCCCTTGAGGATTCATAACATTGGGATTCGTCAAGCTCCTTTGTCAACTTTTCCAGGCAGTGTCTTTCTACCCCATGAATACTCCCGTTCGCTTTGTATTTGAAATGCGGAGCTAGTTCATGCACAGGCACCACTAAAGCCTGGGCCAACTCTTCAATGGTCGGGACTTTTCCAACTCCTTGGTAAGGACCATTCTTCTTTTCGGGAGCGCCCGACATTTGTCTGAATTCTTTCAAAGTAAGAGCCAATTGGAAGTCTTGGAAAGTGAAGCACCTCAGAGGCGGATCATAGTACGAGGCGAGAATTGTGATAGCCTCCAATTGAACAGGGACATACAACAGATCGAGTATCCTTCCATATTTGTGGGTGAAGTAATTTCTTTGGACGCTAGTCAATTTGCTGCTAAGGACTTTCAAGCTTTTGACATCAGGGAGCTGTGCCGGTATTTGGAGTGTGTTTCTTTTATCCAAACTCATTTTAGAATGCTTAACAATATTTTCTTGAAATTCCCTATAAAGCAAAATGTATGATGTAAAATTAATTTCATGTATGCAAATGTTATGCATGTTGAGCTTGGGCTAACAAGATAATTTAAAGGGTAGGATCCCCTATAACAGGATGGCTCTAGATTTTGTGTACCCACCACCTCACAATGATAGTTCTAAGGGTTTTTTTTTGCAGACCACGTTCAAGGCTTTCCCCATGATGCATGGAGGATTTCCGAAGGGTTTCCCTCAAATGGGGTTGTTGGGTTCTAAAAGGGTCCATAGAGTCGCTGACCAAATCCAAAGTCTTGCCAAGCGGAGGGGCTAGCCCATTCCTGACAAACCCTTTGAACCAGTCTACTCTAGGCGGAGTCTTCGTAAATCACCCATTGGGATGTGCATCTCATAGGCCCATACTGCTCAACTCCTTACTTAACTTAAATCTTTCTCAAGCTCGGGTAAGAGCTTCTCTCAACATACAGTAAATCCAACCCCACAAAATATATACATAAAGTAATAAATAATGCGGGAGAAATAAAAACAAATATAAGAATAAAAACTAGTAAACAAACAAAACAATTAACCCTAGAACTAAAGGATAGGCTTAACTCTCTAAATAGTCCCCAGCAGAGTCGCAAGCTGTCACGCCGCGAAAATCGCCCGAGCGTTTATGACACTCGGAATGACACAGAGTCGCCACCAAATTTTATTTTAAAGGAAAATATTGATAAAACCTTAATGGTAAGACGGTCATCGCAACCATCTTTGGGTTCGGGAGTTGGTTATGCAAGGGGAAGGTATTAGCACCCCTCACATCCGTTGTACTCAACGGGAACCTCCTAATTAATTCTAGGGTTTTAGGGTTTGTTTACATGCTTTTTATGTTGTTTTATTTAATAAAGATATTCACAAAATTGAGGGGAAAAAGTTAAGTTTTGTATTATTGGGCTCGACAGGATGTTGAATTCTGCTCCTACGTATTCTCAAGTACAATGAGAAATCAGAGCTCCGTAGTTCGGGGTACGCATTGTTTGTTGGTGTTTTTTAGGGAACGATGTTTTAATCGCATTCTTGTGGTTAAACTCAGCTTGTATGCTCGCACGATGGAGGCTTAAGCATTCATTTGTATCACATTCGAATTGATTGAAAACATGTTCGTTTTAGAAAAAAAAGGTTTTTAATTTAATTTTTAATTGGACCGAAGGCAAAAACTCAGTTTGATGTGTTGATGTCTTTTAATAATGGAAGACGACCAAAAGTCGGACAAAGTGTGCACTAAGCCCCCAATTAGCCGAGAAGCGAACGGATGTGCATTCGCCTCCTCTTTTTTAATCCAAGTTTTTTTTAGAATATTTTATATTTACAAAGTCATAAAAAAATTACATTTAGATAAATTAAATTTACAAGAGCCTAAAATATACTATATTTTAATTAAATAATTACCCTTGAGTTAATTAAAATAAATTACATGAATTAAATAAATTATGTACATAGAAAAACAGAAGGGGTGCAAACAGCAAACGGGGGTGTATAATTAACACTCTGCTTAGTGTGAAGCAGCAAAGAATCAAGGCCCAATTCGCATGGAAAGGCCCAGCGCGCGCGGGGGAATGAAGCCCGTTTGATGCATGATCAAAGGAGGGAGTACAGTAACTCCGGTGGGCGCGCGCGCATAGAATCTAGCAGGCACATATATTTGTTTTTTTCCAGAATTGATTCATTTTTCCAAAAGCCTTCTCTCTATCTACTCGTTCTTTCTCTCTCTCTCTATTTCCTATTCTTTCTTCACTTTTCTTCTTCTATTTTTTCAGATTTTTCTTTATCCCCTAATCCACCCAAAAATCAATCTTTAGCATCTTTTAAGCCACTAATCAAGGTTTGTGAACATCAATTAAACCTTAGAAACGCACAATCAAACCCAAAAATCCCAAATCCGAAAACCTAGATCTAAAAAATTGTTTCTTGTTTTTGTTATAAAACCCCCCTTTTATTTTGTTTTAGGTTCAAATCCCTCTTTTATCAAAATTTTGATTTTTATTCTTTTCTTTTTATTCAAATCCGTCTCTTTCATACCATGGGTTTGAGTTTTAGTAACAACATGAACAAAGATAGTAACAACGACAACAAAAAAATAGATTTAAGGCATCATGAGGAATTTTCACATAGCAATCAGTATTCTACATGTCTACAAGGATCGAAAATACCAACCTGGCGTGCCGTGTAAGCGTTTCCTTCCGTTTGCTTTTCGTTTTTGATTTTTCGTCCCGGTTCGATCCTGATTCCGCTTCTACTTCTGACCTTTGTTCTGTTTCTATGCGAGGTTCTGCCGACGGTGACTGAAGAAGGCTTATCTCAGTACTAATTTTCTACAGCGTGTAGAAAATCAATTTTTTAGGGCAGTGGGCGTGAGTGGGTGTTTGTTCACTGATTTGTGAATTTTTTTCTCAAAATTTCTGTGTATTTTCTGTGTGAGAATTGGACCTATTTATAGGCATGAATTAGGTCAATTAAATTTGTAAAGAATCTGAGAGATTTGTTTTATTAATCTGTTGTGAGTGATTTTCTGAGCTTTTGTAATTGATTTACTGTAAAAATATAAACTTAGTGTAAATTGATTTACTTGATGGCCAAGGCCAAAGATTTGCTCAAATTTTATGTTTTGCTGGGCTTTTCCTTTCTTTTGCTGCTCGCGTGACTCTTCCTTTTAAATATTATATTTTTGCTTTTTATTTTAAGTCACAATGTTTGGACAAACAACAAAAAAACATAACATATAAAAAGAATAAAAATCAGAAAAAATTAAGACCAAAGTGTCTCTAGTGGGACTTGAACCCCTAACCTTTCACACTAACAAACCACACGCGCGCCCCCTTAGCCAATCCAACCACTCCTCATTTATTAATTTGAACAAACAATTTTATGTATCAAAATAAAAGGGTAAAATTTGGGGTATGACAGTTTCAATTCTACAAAGTAAATGAAAAAGAGCTTTATTTACTATTTGCCGCGTGAGCCCATGGTACATCATGAACGAGACTATGTTAACCGGTTCGGGCCTCACAACAGCGAATAGTAAATAAAGCTCTTTTTCATTTACTTTGTTGGAATTGGAACTTCAAAAAATGGTACAAGCTAATAACTGACGACGTAACGTATAACTGAGTTTTAGATTAATGAAATTTTGTTACCCTCAACACTATGTGTTACTGTTCTTGTCAATCCCCTGCAATAATACTTAAAGGTATCTAGCTAACCCTCACTATCGGAGACATCGACTTTTACATTATCCCCATGGGGAAAATATAACAATTCAGCTAGTTCATCAAAGCTAAAAACATACTCTACATTAAACATATGAAATTGAACATTATCAAAGGTAGGGTTAATAATAAAAGAACTAAAGAATTCTGCAGTGAGTTGGACATAGACAGGGTTCTTAAAAGATAAAAAATAATCTAACTTCAATAGTTTAAAAAAATAATTAAAAATGTCTAAAATCCCTAAAGCTCTAAGACAATGTTGATCAGCATACCTTGTTGGTTCAATTTATCTCCTACAGAAAGCTCTGTAGAGTCTAACTTATATTTTTCCAAACTTGCCTCTTTAAAAATAACTTCATACTCTTATCTTTGTGCCATGATAGTAGCTTAAGAGTTGAAAAATGAATAATAAAGAGAAGAATATGGAGTGGTAGTTTGTGAAATAGAGAAGTGTATGAGGGGGTTATAAATACTAGAGTAGAATTTAGTGGAGTATTTAGTGGAATGTAGTTGGAAAATTGGTTGATGGAAGTATTGGTTCGGTCAAAAAGGTTTGAAGGTTGCGGAGACCAATTAACTTTTGTCTAGCATGCAAGAGACAAGTCCAAATATTGAAACATGTTTTGTGGCGTGTAACATTTAAATTTGCAGAAGACTTATGTTTTGTGTCTAGTGCCAATTTTTATTTTTATAGGCAATGTTAATTGTTAATAATTAATATATTATAATATTTTTTACCAAGATTTGAACCCTGAACTTCCTTTAACTCTTTAACTCTTAGTTCAATTAGTTTAACTAATTGAACTATCCATCCCGCTATCTTGTGCTACTTTAATTCAATATAACAGAGGTGGACTCACTCCTGTCAACATGATGCACTAATTTAATGTTGGTGTAAGCTCTATAAGAATAGGTGGCGAACACCACACTTGGTCATATGGCAAGCGCCCCATTGGGCCGAAGTTGGCCCCGCTTTTCTAGAAAATTACTCTACGCACCTCCGTTGTTTCTCTTTACCCCCCCTAACTACCCATTTTACCCTTATATGTGAATTGGGTGGGTTTAGGACAAATTCGGATATTATAACCCGAATTCCATTTACTACAGATTAGCTACGCATTAGCTATGAATTGACTACAAAAATCAAATTTTGTGGGGCTTTTTGGAGAAGTTAGGATTATATAATCCGAACGTGCTAAATTCTCACAAAGTTCGGATTATATAATCCGATCCTGCTAAACCTTCACAAAATTTTGGCTCGCAGAACCCGAACTAAACCCACAAAGTTTTCGCTACAGATCAGCTACGAATTACTTGAGAAACTTTCGTAGCTAACATGTTGAGACACTCCTGTTACATATTTGCTCACCACTACCGTTCTCATTCCCTGCTCTCTACTTCTTCTCCCTGTAACTATGGCTCTGAACAAAAGAAGACAAATCAAGGTATCATAATATTACTAATATGCTATGGATCTTGCCAAATGAAGCAACAACAACAACAAGACAACGATGGTAAGAAATAATAAGTGATGTATCAATCTTCATTTCATTTTTCTCTTTTTCATGGTCCTTGCTGCAATTGTTTTTTTAATTTCAGTAGTAAACAATTGTTTTTATGGTAGACATGGATGAACTAAGACTATCTGAATTTGTGGATGATTTTTTATCTCTATATGATTCTCTTCTATCCATAACATCACCCACCGTTTCCGCTTGAAAGACAATCCCAAGAGGTGTGGTGACAAGAGGTACACCTTATCATGTGCGAACAACAACCAATTGATAGATAGATATGAAGCGGTGCTGCGGCGGAACCAAGAAAACGAGGGTCTTGTTGTTGTTGTATACAATATGTTTTTTGTGGCTTTGATAAGTTAGAAACAAACGGTAGCTATGAATTAGCTACGAATATTAGCTACGAAGTTCGGATTTTATAATCCGAACTTGTTAAACCCCCACAAAATTCGGATCTTAAAATCCGAACCTGTTAAAACCCCCACAAAATTCGGATTTTATAATCCGAACCTGTTGAAACCCCCACAAAATTCGGATTTTATAATCTGAACCTGTTAAAACCCCCACAAAATTCGGATTATAAAATTCGAACTGCATTTTCACTTGAAATTCAAGGGCAATTTTGGATTTCAGGGGGTACTTGCGAAGTGTAGGGGGGGGGGGGGCGGAGAGTAATTTTCGCTTTTCTACTTGATCCAGCCCATTTTTGCTTCATTTTGTTTTACTTTTTATTCATATCTCTTTTCTGACATGTTTTAATTAAAATATCTGAAAAGGATTAAAATACCGACATAACAAAAAACAAATAAAACAACAAATAAGAAATGCAACTAAAATTTATGTTGATTGAGTCAAAAATACGATATAAATTCGCATTATCTTTAGGCAGGTCCATGCCACCTTCAGTTCCATAAGGTGTGTCAGTCTTAATCTTCTTGACACCACTAGCCACAATTCTGAGTGGCCTTGAAAGGGTAGGAAGTTTAGAGGCGGATCCAGGGGTGGCCGGGGTGGGCGGCCGCCCACCGCCTAAAAAATTGAAATTACTAATATACCTTAAGAATTTTAATAAAATATAACTGTAATCTTATATATACTGTAATGCGCGCAATATTAATTGATTCCTATGTGTAGCTTAGTGGCAAAAGCCTTTTCTTTTATTCAGCGAGAGAGGGTTCAACTCCCATTGTGTACAATTTTTTGTATTTTTTTCTCTTTTATTATAAAAATCTATCTTAATTTTTTTATTGTCCACCCTAACATTTTCTCCTGGATCCGCCACTGGTAGGAAGTCCTCTAACTGAAGATTTCTCAACAGTGAAAGGAGTTGGTTTCAAGCTCACAGAAGCCATAACTGATAAGCCATTACGATTCTTTTTTTGATTGTGTTTGATTGTGTTGCCAATTTATGAATCTAGAAAATTTGTTATTTAAAACAAATAAAATTAAGTTCCTCAAAATGAAAAACTCTATTGAGCTTGTAACTTGGACTCTTTAATAACACTTTTGAAGTCTAAGTTACTGCAAATTAGTATTATGGTTCATTAAGTGCCAGCAATTTAAAGCAAAAAAACATATGCATCAATGCATATCTTCCAATCACAACATAAAAAACTATGAAGCACAGCCTCTTCTTGGATTAGGCGTGTCTGAAACTGACATATATATAATTATATTAAATTATATTATTTTGTTAAATTGTTATGAGTGTTGACGTGTCAGTGTCGTATTTATGTCTGTGTTTGTGTTTCATAGCTAAAAATTGCATAATTATCCCATTAAATCATGATCTATCAAAGATGTACTATCAATTATTATCCTTATAAAAAGAAATCATTAACAAATTGTTGTTCACAACCTACACGTTGTTTACAAAGCTTTCCAATGTATTACCAAATTGGCAAATTGCCTTTGTAGAAGACCCATCTTCTTTCAAAGCATCAACAGCTTCATCTCTCAATTCTTCAGTCCTTTCCCTAATCCCATTTCCATCATCATCATCCATTAACTCTTTAACTACCTTAGCAATTTCATCTCTTTCAATTAAACCATCCTCATTAAACTTTAACCTCATTGCAACTTTAACATCATCACATAACAAAACAGCATTCATTTTTTGCTCGGCAAATAAAGGCCAACCGATCATAGGCACACCGAGGACAATACTCTCGAGAACTGAATTCCAACCACAATGAGTCAAAAATCCACCGATTGAACGATGACTCAAAATTTGAGTTTGTGGGGCCCAATTAGGTACAACTAATCCTTGTTTTCTTGTTCTTTCTAGGAACCCTTTTGGTAAAAAATTTAAAGGGTCAACATCATTTTTAGCACCAAGATAAGCTTCATTTGATGAATCACTAGGTGCTCTTAAAACCCATAAAAAAATTTGCTCACTTAATTCTAATCCAAAAGCTAACTCATTAACTTGTTCTTGAGAAAGTGTTCCACCACTTCCAAATGAAACATACAAAACAGAATTTTGAGGTTGTTTTTCCAACCATTTCAAACATTCTAAATCTGAATCTAACCCTTTTGGTTCATCATTTGACCCATTTTGTATAATGGGTCACACAAGAAAAACAGAACCATTATTGTTTTTTTCTCTGTTGTGTTCTTCTAATGCTTTCACTGTTTTTTCCTCCATTTTCATGAAGCTATTAACCAAAAACCCATCAGCAAGATTGAATCTTTTGCAACGTTTGAGAATCAAATCATAAGCAAGACTAGACCGATCTTGAAAATGTTCAGGTAAATCAATTCCATGAATAGGCACACAACCTGGAATTTGAATAGCTTCATTATGATCTCTAAACTCACAAGCTATTTCTTCATGAAGTGTTGGAAAATGGATGAAAAGTGAGAGTGTCATTGTTGAAGGTGGAAAATATATATAAGATAAAAGATTGAATTTTTTTGCTACTTCAAGTGATTCATTAGCAAAAGGATCAGAAATCAAAGCAACAAGTGATGATGAAGAACAAAGTGAAGAGATTATGGTGTGGAAAGATGGCATGGATTGAGAAACTGCTAATTGGATTTGAACAGCTGGAGAGAGATGTTGTGGGAGAGATTTTTTGGTGATGGGAGAGAGGAAAGTGTAGGAAATGTTTGGAGGGAGAGATTTGAGTAGTGTGAGTGTTGTTGGAAGAGGTGAATCTATTGTGGGGAAAATGATTGTTATGTGGAAGTGGTTATGGTGATGAATGAGTTTTTTGGTGAATTCTATGATTGAAGCTTGGTGGCTAAATGCAGGAATTGAAATTACTGCTATATGAATTGTTTTGGCCATTTGAAAAATTGATTTTGTTTCAAAGTTGTTCAAGGTTATGGATTTGAAATGGGAGAGTTTGTGTGTATATATTTGTGGTTCCATGTACTTTATGGATATTTGATGTAAGTATGCCAACCTTGACTGGGAGTTTTATATTTTTTAAATCAAAGCCAAGGTTGACTTTTGTTATGACATACTACCTCCGTCCAAATTATAAGACCCCATTTTGACTACTGCACGTTCGTCAATGCAGAATTTTGATCATTAATATATTTAATTTTGCATTAGTAAAATTTATAAAAATTTGATATCTTGAAAACACTCTTCGAGACGAATCAAACAAGATTTTATATGCTAATATTTACATCTATAAATTATGAAAAAAAATACGGTCAAAATAAGATACATGAATAGTATCATTTAGTTAAAATGGGTCTTATAATTTGGGACGGAGGTAGTGTTTATATACTTTGGTCTTGCATAGGCCAAGTGGGACAAACATGGCTATGTTGTTGTGGATTAATTTTATAATGACACTATATATTGAATGAAGATAGAAATGTCTTACTTTTATTCTTAAAACATGGCTAAGTTTTTTATTTTTGGCTCATTGGCACAAGTTCTTTTACTAAAAAAAATGTCTTTTATATATATATATATATATATATATATGTGTGTGTGTGTGTGATACGTGATTTCATATTTTAAAATTGTTGAATAACCAACTCAATATCAGGTTAAACACATTTCTTTCGACATAATTATTGACAAATTGTTCAACCATATACTCATCTCTATTCAATTAGGCAAAGATGCATAATACAAAGATTAGCCTCTAGGTAACTCTAGTATCTGGAAACCCAATTAAAACTAAAAATACAAACTCTCATTCAAGTTATGTTGATTGAAATTAAAAACACATAACACATTCTTTTTATTGTTTCTCTAGTTATGTCAATTTCATTTTCAATTTCTCACAACACTCACATATTCAATCAAGTTCACAAATTCTGTCAATTTCAATTTCTCACAACAAAAACACAAATCCATTCAATCAAGTTCTTCACCACTTCTCTTCATCATAACCAAAATAGGAGCAAAAAACTAACACTCACCATAATCACGTTTTTCACCACTCGCCATTCACCAAAATAGAAACAATAAAAATATACAAATATGAGAATTTAATTTATTAAAAAAATTCTCAAATTGTAAAACCCTAAACCATAGATTTTTTAATTGATTATCTTAGTGATTGTTTGAGTTAGAGTGGAAAGTATAATTTTAGAGAGAAATTTAGAGAGATATTATAAGGGAAAAAATGAAATAAAATTGTTTTGAGTATGTGGTCCAAAGAAATAAAATTAGCGGGTGCAAAAAGTAAACAACATATGGATAATAGTAAAAATTTGGCTTAAATATATTTTTGGTTCTTTAAGTATTTTCAAGGTTTCACTTTGGTTCTTTAACTATTTTTCGTTTCATTTTGGTCTTTTAACTATTTTTTTGTTCCATTTGGTCCTAATTATCGTTAGAAAAATGCCAAAAACGTTAATTTTGCGTACGTTGCACTTAGGGACTTGGTGGCTTTGGTGTGAGATCCAATAGAAAAACGTCACGTGGCCAGAGACCTTCTTCTTCTTCGCGTACGGAGCTTCCTCCATCACCGTCTCCGTCCACATCATCGGTGATTTTCCACATCATCGGTGATTTTTTCAGTCACGAAAGCTTACGAAACGATACTCTAAAACCTCTCATCATTCACAGTGAATCCAAATTTGATGTCTGTTTTCTCATTAGAGGCTTCTATCTCTCATTTTTGACATTTTTCTAACGTTTAGGACCAAGTAGGTTAACAGAATGAAAGTTAGTGGACCAAAACGGAACGAAAAATAGTTAAAGGACCAAAGTGAAACCTTGAAAATACTTAAAAGATCAAAAATGTATTTAAGCCTAAAATTTTTGCAATTTCAGGTAGGGATGGCAACGGGTAGGGTCGGGTGCGGGTTTGACACTACCCAAACTCGAACCCGAAAATATCGGGCAAACCAAAACCGGAACCCAAAGGGGCTTTCGGGTGACAAAATACCACCCAAATCCAAACTCGTTGGGTTCGGGTTTCGGGTGTGGGTTTGACACTACCCAAACCGAACTCGAAATATCGGGTGTCACCCGAACCCGAACCCAAACTCAGTCAACTCGGGTTTTACCTGTTGACTCGGGTTTGGGTTCGGGCGGACCCCGCGGGTTTGGGTACTTTTGCCATCCCTAATTTCAAGATGTGCACATGCAACCCCCTCAGTGCAGTGCAGCACCGCTCCTAGGCGGAGTGAGTACGTCACAATCAACAATAAATTAATTTAAATGGTAAGAATTTTAAATTTTTTTTGTCGAAACAGATGATATTTCATAAAGAAAAAGTAAAAGTTTACTAATTACAAATCTCAAAAAAGATTTACCCAATGAAAATTAAAAGGTTAAACTAATTCCTCTCTAAAACGATCCTACCAAAACAAATAACAAAGAGCCATAAAAAGATTAGCCAAGACAATGCAAAAAGCCCATATGGTGAGCTGCAAACCCAACACATTTCATACCATCAAACACATAAATACAAAACACCACCACATGAAAGTGATCACCGTGTGTATAAAAGATATTGAAACCACTTGATGTCGTAATTTATCTTGAATTTTGGACTTTTTTCTAAGAACTAAAAGGTAAAAGAAGAAGAAAAAAACACATGAAAGTGCCCCATTAACCATAACCAATCTTCAATGATACAAGAAACCATCCACCACGGCACCACCTCTCAAAAAAAAATCCAACGCATATACACAAGTACACCGCATTAATCAACTACAAAACATCAAAGAAAATCCACTAGGTCTCCAATAAAAGTAGTAACACCTACTAGAGAAAAGCAGTCCTTTGCGAGATGAACAATCACCAAGAAAAGCAATTAACCAAGTACATCAAAGGTGCTTTTGTTTTGGATTTTTTTAAAATGTTTTATTTATGATGTATTGATTTTTTGTTATAAAGAATTTTTTTATAAAAATTTCAAATGAAAATTTTGTTTAAATAGATTATCTTAAAATGTAATTTTAAACATTTTGTCATTTTATTACCAATTTTTTGGATCATAAAAATTCACAAAAATCTCTAAAAGAGATTAATTTGAAATAAGTTTTACTATTGAAAATAAATTATCTTAAAAATACCAAAAAAAAAAAATCACTTTCTTTAAATCTTAAAAAAACGCACTCAAAAAGAATAAAAAATAAAACACCTTCCCTGCATCCAAAAGTCACAAAGGGAACCAAACTTGATAGTAACACTAGCCAAAAAAACTCTTCCACCCAAAATCCACAAAATCAGTACCACCAAAAAGGATAGCTCACCTAACTCAACTTTGAAGAACACACCTTCAGCAAAATCCAATAACAACAAAAAGAAAACCTCCTAACAGCATAGGGGATGGACAAGCATAACCATAATAATCAGTTAAAGCCAAGAAAAAGAAGTTTAACTATTATAGCTCTATCCTTTATGCATGTGGTCAGAAGTTCAATTCCAAACTCATGTGTACGGAGAAAATTCGGTTGAGAAAGAATAACTTCGTAAGAATATCATGATAACTAAAAAAAATAGTTAAAATGTCACAACATCCATAAAATCATTCATTTAAATTCTCTTAATTACTAAATTACGAGACTAAAAATAAAATTGCAAATTTCAATATAAAAATATTACTTATTCAATAATGCTATGAGAGACACATAACATGTTTATGTCATGAAATTCAATGACCACTTCAACACAACAAAATCACACCAAACATTCCCGAAATAAACCTAAATAAAAACCTCAAAACCAAATAAACTTTAAGAATTAAGAACAACATTTACATTTCTAAATTCCACCAAAATTTTCCAATTGAGCAGCCAACTGAGACAAAGTCTCTATTGAAGAACCATCATTTTTCAATGCTTTCTCAGCAGAATCTCTTAAACTCTTCATTCTATCGCGCATTTCGTTACCTTCTTCCCCTTCCATTAAACACTTAATCACTTTTGAAATTTTCTCCTTTTCCACAATCTCATCATCTTCAAATTTCAACCTTAAAGCTACTTTAAGACCCTCACTTAACATAACAGCATTCATTGCTTGTTCTGCAAACAAAGGCCATGCTACTATTGGCACCCCCTCTTGTATACTCTCCAAAACTGAATTCCAACCACAATGACTTAAAAATCCACCAACTGAGTTTTGACTAAGGATTTCAACTTGAGGTGCCCATGATGCCAAAATCAAACCTTTTTCTTTTGTTCTTTCTAAAAACCCTTTTGGTAAAAACTTCAAAGGGTCATCATCATTTGCATTTTCAAGATAAGCAGCACTAACAGAATCACTTGGTGCTCTCACAACCCAAATGAATCTTTGACCACTCATTTCCAAACCAAATGCTAATTCATCGATTTGTCTTTGAGAAAGTGTTCCACCACTTCCAAAAGAAACATACAAAACAGAATTTTGAGGTTGTTTTTTTAACCATTTCAAACATTCAAACTCATCATTATTACATGACTCTTTTGAACCAATTTGTGTAATAGGTCCCACAGGGAAAAAACTAATTTTTCCATGACCCTTTTGTTCCAATGCTTTAATAGTATTTGATTCCAATTCAAAGAAGCTATTAATCAAAATTCCATCAACAAAAGACATACTTTTTATACGTTGAAGAAACATTTTGTAAGCTTCTTTTGATCTATCTTTTGTTGCTGCTGGAAAATCAATACCATTGATTGGTACACAACCTTGTAACTTTATAGCTTCTTTTAAATCTTTGAATTGACATGAAACTTCCTCATCAAGTAATGGCAAATAAAAATAAAGTGAAAGAACAAAATTTGAATGAGGGAAGTAAACATAAGACAAAGAATTGAACTCTTTTGCAAAATCTAATGCTTCAAATGCAAAAGTATCAACAATTATAGCAACTAAAGGTGTTTTTGAAGTTAAGGACTTTAAGGTTTGATGAATTGATGGTAGAGAAAGAGTAATAGCCTTTTGAATAAGGACACCTGGGTGTACTCCTTGAGGTAAGACTTGTTTGTTGATTGGTGGAAGAAAGATTGAGTTTATGTTTGGTGGAATGGTTTGAAGATATGATTTTGATGTATCTGGTAGTGATCCAAGTAAGGGAATGATGCAAGTTACATGAAAATTTGGATGATATTTTACTAATCTTTTGGTGAATTCTAGGATTGGAACTAAGTGGCTAAAACCAGGACTTGGAATAACAACTATGTGATTTGCTTTTGCCATTGAATAAACAGTTCTATGCCTCTATTGTAACTACTACTACAAGTCTTTTAGATTATTTAAGGGATTGTCATAACTCATAAGAGGAAAAACTAAAAGTTGTCTTCTCTTTGGTTGATTATTTGACTTGTATGCTGTATCATTAGTGTTAAAAGGGTCCTACTTTGAATTGAGATAGAATAAATATTTTAGGTTAGATATATCAAAGTTTCAATTCATTTAAAAAGTATTTTTTTTTTAAATTTAAAATGAGAGGTAGTATAGGAATTTATACGTAGAGAATAGGGAGTAGAAACATTTTTTTCATCGGTCTTAAAATAATTGACACAATTGACAATTGATTATACGTATTTTTTTTATTAATATGAAAATGTAAATATTAACGGATAATATGTTGTTTGATTTATTTCAATGAATATTTTTAGAATATAACTTTTAAAATTTATAAAGGAATATCATCGGTCAATAATATCAATTATTTTGGGACGAAAAGAATATCATTGGTCTTTCAGATTCATTGACCATTTGCTATAAGATTTCCCGTGTGAAACTATTAGTAGTACCTCTTTACATGATGATGTAAGCGCTTATGCAACTAAGCATATCATTATCATCCTTATTCCAATTGGTCTACGTTACATGCCTCTTCCATTAGTCATTAGCATTGACGTTTATAGCTTGTTTATTTGTGATGTACTGTAGTTGCTTACGTTACTTTTTTGGAATGGTGAGTGGTTCTTTTTTATTTATAATTTAAAAAGAAAAATATCAAAAATAAACAAAGTTATATTTTAATTTTGACTTAAATAATCAATTTGTTCGTATAAGTTCGTTTGTTTTTTGTTTTAGGCTTTGTATGTTTTATTTTGGAATTCATTCTTTAAACTTTAAAGTATTATATAATATATATATATATATATATATATATATATATATATATATGAATAGATAATTACACATGAATAAAAGGTAGACGTGCAACAAGCTGTGCCCCTAAACTTTTTTATATAGCAAAATCTAATCTTTGAAAAACTACATTCATAGACCTAAGTAACACGACATTATTATGCATGACTCTTTGGACGATCTTTTCAAAAGATCTACAAGCTTCTGGTGCTATAAAGCCAAAAGTGTCAAATACAAAAGGTATAAAAACATGTTGATTGTCACAACACGCTTGTTCCTATAATTTTTATTCATCTTTAAAGTTAAAATTATTTTAATTTTTGTGTCTAAAGCTACAATCCGCATGAAAATTCAGAAGAAAATCTGTAAAAATAATTTCGAATTTTAGATTTAAGAACTAAAACATAAAAATTAAAATTATAAAATTGAATCGAACATTTAAAAATTAAAAATTTGATCCTATAATTTTGGTGCCACCCGCTTAGATGTAACTTATAGTTCATCCTCATTTAGTAGCATATTATTATGGCTTTCCCATATGGGGCGGTGCCAAAACACTTTCTCAATCACCGGAGTATTAGGAGGATGAATTTTGTTGGAAAAAGTTTTAAAGCTTTAAAATTCTTAAATAAAGTTCAAAGCAATTTTATTTGTCGTATAGTTTAGTGGCTAAAAAGTCCACCACAAAATAAATTAGTGGAATGTCCAGAAATAAATTAGAACCATAACTCCTACATATAAAATATTGATATCCCTATCAATTAAATTATGTTCTCACGAATAAATTCGATGCAATTAATCTAGTGCAATTCTCAAAAAGAGCTGCATTAGCGCTAATATGAGACATAACACATAAAAAATAAAAAATAAAAAATCTTGTGAAAAGCATTTGACACACAAATGAAAACAAAAGAAAATGTGTATGTTCACAATCACAGGTAAAAAAACAAATGAAATGAAAAAGTGTCAAAGCAAAGAATCACTAGAGCTTCCCCTCTCTCCATAAACCGTAATTATTTTGTTGTCATTTTGCTTGTTTATTCATTATAGAGGGGTGATTAAGATCAATTTTGATCTATAATCATCTTTCATGATTGTATTTTAATTTCTTTTTATTTAAATAAGTCATTTCTACGTATTTTTAAGTTTTGTTTGAGTTTTTTTTCATTATGGTTTCTTATTTTCGTTGTTGTTTTTACTTATTTGATTTAATTTTCAGTCTTGATATAGTGTTTGTTTTGATATATATCCCATCTTTGTTGTTTTTACACTAATTTTATTGAAGATATTACACTGGTTTTGATTCGGTGTAAATCCAACATATATATATATATATATATATAAAATTTACACCGGTATTAAAAAAGGTGTTAAAAGTGGTATATTGCACCGTTTTTTAAATTATATCGGGTGTGATATTTATATTATTTACACTAAATTACAAAGATTTAACACCGGTTTTAAATTCTAATGGGTGTAAATTGTTTGTTTTTTAGACTAATTTTAGTAATCTTACACTTATTTTTATGTACAATGGATATAAAACACGGGTATTTTACACTAAATTTCAAAGCTTTTACTCCTTTTTTTCAAAATAAGTGGTGTGAAATATTAAAAATATAAAAATAAATATTTTGATATTCATTAAAGAAATTCATTATCAAAACAACAAAAAAAACTCTCAATTCTTCAATTACATATAAATTTGGAAAAACTATTAAAAAAGATGTTGACCGACAAAGTTGTATCCAATCAAAAAGTATAAAATGTGACTCCATCTCCTAAAATAAATTAAATTAAAAGGTGACACACCTAATACCATAAAAGTTGAATCTTAGAAAACCTCTATTAATCGGACCTAATTAGCAAGACATGCAAACTAGTGGTAGAAAACCAAAGATAAACCAAGACTACAAATTAACTCAAACCGGAACAAAAAAATCACACATTTATATGTAAGTTATTTTCAATTGCATATATTTTGTTGTCTTTTCTTTATTTACTTGGAGCTCTTCTTGCTTTCTCTTTTCAATCATTGTCATTTGGTGCACAAGTTGTTTTTGTTCTTCAACCATTTGCCAAAGAATTGAGTCCAAAGTTGTCAAATTTTGTTTATCAACTCTTTTTCATATGACCAATTGTCATTGAATATCTACACGTTCAAAACACAATAAATTAAACCACTGAGTATTAAACCACTGATTGACATCTTTTTCATGAAAGAAAAGTAATAGAAAAATGTTTTAAATTATATTATCTCATGAAACCCGTCACGGCATGAACAATATCAAACATATTTTTCATGACATAGTATCCATATGCACATCCGTTGTCATGCATGTTGATGCGCCTTCAATAAAAATAGACTTAGTATAATTGAATTCAAACGAAACAAAATCACGAAACAATTAAAAGAATACAAGATAACTTAAAACTAAGTCAATAACAATTAAAGAATAGTGTATGACAACCTCTAAAACACCACAACGTACCCACTTCAAAGAAACAATATTTTGCTGTAAATTAAAGGCCTACATGAATCAAATAAACAATAATAAAATTAGAAAAACACAAATCTTTAAATAATCAAAGCCCTAAACCAATTAGAGCAACCAAAACAAAAACATGAATTGACATATAATCATTTATCTAAAGAAGAGAAGAACTACGGTCAATGACATAGAATAGTGCACCACGACGGCATGAGGGGAAGACAATAGAACGACATAGACGGAGGAGATTGAACATAAGCGGCGATATAGGTTCGGTGGAGAACATATTTGAGTCAAGAAAGAGAATATGAATTGTGGGTTTTTTTCCAAAGGGATGAGTAGAAGAATTTTATACGTTTGTTACTGTGGTTTTTATCTTTATTTTCGGCCAATGTTTGGTAACTAGGTTTGATAAAAGATAATTTTTTGTTATAGTTTTTTTTTGGTAAGAATCAATATTTTTTGTTATAGTTTGATATATCAACATTTAATTTCTTTTATGTTTATAAAATAAGACTTTAGTAATTTGAAGTAAAAAAAGACATTAATTTCTCACCTTTTTATAATAATAGGTGTAATATAACTTCAGCTAAAAATATTTAATATAATAATAAAATAAATGTAATATAACTTTAAATTCTCACCTTTTTTTACAATAATGAGTGTAATAAAATTTTAATTTCTCACATTTTTTATAAAATGTAGTGTAATATAAATTTTAGTTAGATATTTTTGTTTAATATTACACCCGTTTTTTTAACAACGGGTGTCTAAATATACATATTACAATCAAATTTGACAATTTATTTACAAAATTTGCCATAACATGATCATTTTACACCGTTTTCAATAAATTAGGTTTAATATCTCAAATTATATTACTTATTTTTCACTAGTTTTATTTCTGTCTTGGTACGGTGTTTTTTTGTTTAGATTTGCATATTTGCGTCGATCCAAATTCAGTGCAGATTCAATGACTCTAACGTCTTGAACATTGCAGATTCTGAGGCATGAATATTTTGGACATTTGTACTTTGTCATATCAATTGTAGGCTTTATTATTCAGCCGTATTACTTTATTAACTCAGATGTAGTGAACTTGTTCGTCGATTCATCTTTTTTAACTTTTAACAAACTTGAATATCTTATAATTTCGATTGACGTAATTTACAAGTTTGAATGAATGAAGATCGTTGTTTTGTAGTCAAAACAAAAATCACTTAATAAGAGTAAATTAAATAGGACAAACAAGTTTTTTTTCTTCTTTTTTTTGACTAAAAATAGGAGAACGAGTTGATTGTATATATAGTATGTAGCCATATATATGCTTGAAAAATTGCCCTCATATCCCTACAATTATCCCTTCACCCCTACCAATGATTCAATATTTCAATTTCACCGCTTTTTACTAAAAATGTTTATCATGTTTTCATACTGGAATACTTTTCCAACGTAATCCGGTCGCTCATAAAGGAACACTTTTGAAAAGTTTGGTGTTTTCACTTTAAATTACAAGAAATTTTACTTGTATTGACAGAAAAACTGTCACTAAAATTGTCTGTCACTAAAAATCCCAAATACGTGAAAAGTACTAGTTTTGACTGAAATTGGAGCACTTTTTCAAACTAATCCGATTTATATGTTCATAACGGAACAATTTTTTGAAATTCCGGTGTTTTTCACTTTAAGTTACTGGAAGTTTAACTCGTAGTGACAACACATCTATCACTAAAGGTCCATAATACTAGTTTTGACTAGAACTGAAACACCTTTTAAACTTAACCGGTTCGTATGTTCATACCAGGACATTGTTTTGAAAATTTCGATGGATCTCACTTTATGTTACAAGAAGTTTGACTTGTAGTGACAGTTAAATCTGTCAATAAAAGTCCAAAATGCGTTAAATACTAGTTTTGACTGGAACCGGAACACTTTTCAAACTAATCTGGTTCATATCGGAACATTTTTTTGAAAATTCCGGTGTTTTTAACTTTAAGTTACAAGAAATTTGACTTGTAGTGATATATTTTATCTGTCACACAAAAAGTCCAAAATACATACATAGAACTCGTTCTGACGTGAACTGGAATTCGGTTTTAAAGTAATTTGTTTCAGTTGTTCTTAAGGAACACCTTTTATGAAATGCTACTCTTTCATTTATGTTTAAAGAAATATGACTTGTAGTGATATATAGAGTCTATCACTATAAGTAAAAATCTATTGGTATAACTCATTTAGGGATGAAGTTCAACAGTGTAAAAATTTAATGACAAAAGAGATAAAATTAGAATATTTAATGATATGTAAGGGTGAAGAGATCGGATTGTAGGGGTAGGAGGGGAAATTTTCTAAATGCTTGCATATCTATTAAGTTTATTTTAGTCTAAAAAAAATAAAATATTGTAAGCCTAGCCCAATTATAAAGAAGACAACACCAGCGATCAAACCAAACATTATCTTACGACTATCTAAAGAAGCCAAGACCCTATAATAATATATGGACATGAACAATTCTAGCCTAATTAGAGACTTTTGCATGTACGTAAACAAAGAGATTAGTAACTTAAAATTTATAAAAAAGATTGTGATCAAACCGAAATTTAATCTAAAAATATAGTAGAAAATATTATTATATCTTCATGCTCTCCTAATTTCTAAATGCAACTCCAAATAGCAACCACTTCTGAAAGAGCCTTAGTAGATGATCCCAATTCATCAATAGCATCATTAGCAACACTTTTCAAACATGTAATTCTTCTCCTAATTTCAACACCTTGCTCACCATCAAACAATTCCCTAACAACCTTGATAATCTCATCTCTTTCAACCAAACCATCATCATTAACTTTTGGTCTCAAAGCCACTTTCACACCATCACACAACATAGCAGCATTCATCCCTTGTTCCGCGAACAACGGCCACGCAATCACTGGGACACCATAGACAACACTTTCAAGAACAGAATTCCAACCACAATGCGACAAAAATCCACCTGTTGAACTATGTTCAAGTACTTGAATTTGTGGACCCCAATAAGGAACAACCAATCCTTGTTCCTTTGTTCTTTCCAAAAACCCATTTGGTAAATATTTCAAAGGGTCATCAATTTCATTTTCACCAATAAAATAAGTAGCATTAGCAACACTATTTGGTGATCTCAAAATCCATAGAAATTTTTTACCACTCAATTCTAAACCATATGCTAATTCATTCACTTGTTCTTGTGAAAGTGTTCCACCACTTCCAAATGAAACAAACAAAACTGAATTAGGTTCTTGTTTTTCCAACCAAGTTAAACACTTCAACTCATTTTCATTACCACCAATTGAAACTTTTTGAATAATTGGTCCCACAGGAAAAACCATAGGTTTGTTCTTCACTTCCATTAAACCCTTTATAGTACCTTCTTCAAAATCAACAAAGCTATTCACAAAAAACCCATCAAAAAGTTGAATTTTTTTTGCACGTTCAAGGAATTTCCTGTAACCGATATTCGATGGAAATCGAAACGGGACAGGAAGATCCTTGAAGTCAAAAGCTACACAACCAGGAATCTTTATAGATTCACTTAGGTCTCTAGATTCATTAGAAAGAATCTCATCTAACTTTGATGAATAAAAATAAGCAGAAAGAACCATAGCAGCTACAGGAAGATAAACATATGACAAAAGATTAAAATCCTTAGCTATATCAAAAACATCATTAGCAAAAACATCAACAACTATAGCAACAACCTTTGATCTAGAAGTTAAGGATTTCAACTCTTGTTTTATGTGAGGTAAAGAGTGTTTTACTGAGAGTTCAATTTGGACAACTAGGGTTTTAGCATCTGGAAATTGATCAAGATTTATGGGTGGTAGAAAAATTGATGAAATTGTTGGTGGAAGAGTTTGAAGATATGATTTTGTTGAAGATGGTGGTGATCCAATTGAAGGGATTATGCATGTGATGTGAAATTGTGGGTGGAGATTAACAAGACGTTTGGAGAATTCTAGGATTGGAACTAGGTGGGTGAATCCTGCACTAGGAACTACTACTATGTGTGGTTTTTCTTCCATTGAATCGTGCAATGTAATTACATTGGTTTTTTGTTTATGATCTTGTTATTTTGTAGTATAAAATATTGGAAGATTGTAACACTAAGTCAAATTTAATTTGTCTTGAATGTGTTTAAGTATATTTAATTCAGTTGATAAGAATATTGCATGTAATTGCATGTAATGTATATATATAGACTCAACTTTCATGTTTGTAAGCCTCTACTGAATTTGAAATTTGGAAGTTATTTTACTCATCAAATTATGTTTGTATGTTGTTTTACAATTTTTTTTACATGGATGTTATTTATTTTTGTTTATTTATTTATTTTTATCCCGAGTTTAAACTACAACTTTATATATAGAATACTACATTTTTATTACTGGGTTAAAATCAACGAAACTCAATTAATATTATTTTATTCAAGTACAATTTTCTATTTAAATTGACACCATTCACTATAATAATCATTTTAAGTTGCTAAAAATAATAAAACTCTGGATCTCACTTTACATATTTTGTCACCTTCAAGATTCAAACCCAACCTTTGAAAACAATATCTCACAAAGGTTGGTGGCAAATACCACTCCCACCAAACCATAGTCAAATAAAAATGAGAAAAGAAATTTGACTTTAGTACGTGAAGTGAAAACAATTGTTATTATTATTAGGGTCTTAAAAAGTGTTCTGAGGGCACTCGTTAGAATTTGTTTTATTATTATTATTATTATATGAAGAATTAAAAATAAATTTTGATTTGATATAAATATGATAAATTTTAATTTTAGTCTCGAAAAATTAAAATGAAATATTTTCATCTTCTTATATTTTCTAATTTCCTTTAAGTCCCTAATAAACAAAATTGTAACATATTTTTATATTTTTAAAACATAATATATGTTTATTTACAGGGCCTAAAGCTCATGTTTTTTAGGGGCCCAAATGTTTTTTCATGTTAGAAATGTATATAAAAATACTTATTTTATGGGGTATGTATATTAAAAAGTATAAAGATGACTCAAAAATTTGTAAAACATAAAACCAACAATTCTTCACCTTTTATTTTATGATTCAACATAATTTCCTTTACATAATCCGGTGCATCGCTTTCATTTTCACACTCCTAAAATGCATAAGTAAAAATCTAAAATGCCTTCTTGCCTACCATCAAAATTGGTATTATTTGAAGTAGCAAAGTTTATCACAAGAAAGGGGGGGTTTGAATTGTGACCCTTTAAAATTGAACTCAATTTGTTAGTAATAAAAGTTGTATGATAAATCAAACTTGAATTAAAAGAATTAAGTCAAAACAGAATTAGAGAAAGGTGAGAGAATGTTCTCTGATCAATCTATGGAAGAAGGCAGAGAACGTTCAAAGAATATTCTCACAGAATATTGTTGTATGTGAAAGTGTATTGAATCAAAACTGACTTAGAGAATGTTAAGAGAATGTTCTCTGATCAATCTATGAAAGAAGGCAGAGAACGTTCTTTGAATATTCTCACAGAATATTCAAGTGTGTGCAAGTGTATCAGTTTTGCATAAGTAAAAGGATAAGGAGAAGTATAACACAAAGAGTTTATACTGGTTCACCCTTAATTGGGCTAGTCCAGTTTCCCACACCAAGTGAGGGTTTCCACTATTCTTCTTTTTGATCTTAAACCAAGATCAAAACTTTGTCAAGCTATCACAAGCTTATCTTCCACCTTATCACCAAGGTGATCTCTACCTTTTCTCCTAAGGTAGTTGCTCAACAAATAGTCACGTATTCTTGAGCTAGTTCTTTCTTATTACAAAGAGTTGTTTGGATCTGAAGCTTAACAATAAACCAAACCAGGCTTATAAAGCTTTCTAAGTAACTATAAAAATCTCTCTGAAAATCACTCAAATGAATTGCTGATCCAAGTATGCAATTGTGAAGATTGGAGTGAAAGAGATCAAAAAGAGTTTGTGAGATTCTTGTGCTTGAAAGACAAGTATTGTATGATCAGTGGTGCTTCAAACTCTTGCTTTGCTCCTGTTGTATTCCATGCTATTTATAGATGTTTGGAGAGCCTTTGGAGTCTTGGAGAATGTGTAGAAAAATCAGAGAACAATGAACTAGCCGTTACTCACAAACTTGGAGTAAGCTGGAGAATGTTCTGAGAATGTTCTCCAAGAGGAGCGTCTTGATGAGCTGGCATTGTACTTTCTTTGCTTGATGAACAAGTGTGACCGTTGTACTTGAAATGTGCTGTCATATGAGAACAATGCTTCAGGGAGAATGATGAAAGAACATTCTCACAGAACTGTGTTGAGAAGCTTCATGGAATAGTGGAGAATGATGTGGGGACAGTTTTCTATGCAAGCAACCAGCTGTGATCTGATCAAGGCATGTTGGAAAAGTACTTTGCAAGTACAACCTTGATATAAAATAGAGTATAGCCTTTGTTGGAGAAAGGACTACTACTTTCTTGGAGAAAGATCATTAAATAATCCTTTGCAAGTACATAACAACTCATAGTGAAAGAGTTGTTGTCTTCTCCTCATTGGTCTATGTTCTTCTTTTCCATATTGACTTCAGATATTAATTAAATATGCCTTGAGGTCAAAGAACATTCTTTGCACATGCTCCATGTGATATGGCTCAAGAAGGAAAGTCCCATAAGATATTAATCACTTTGACTTGCCATAATGGAGTATGTTGCTGTAGAGATCTTGTGCAATATTCTCATGAAAAGTGTTCCTTTGTCTTGTTCATTTATCACCTAAAATAAATAGGTGCTTTGGCATTGAAGAACAATCACGCTGGAGCCAGAGAATGATGAGAGAATGATGACTGACTTTCTGGTATCATTCTCCTTAGCTGATATTAATTTATTTACTTTGCACAATAAAACCTATCTTTTTAATATCACTCAAAAGCACTTGTTAGATAACACAATGACCAAAATTATACTTAAAATATAATTAAGATGTTTGTTATCTTTAAAACATCAAATTGGGATTTTGCCTCAACAATCTCCCCCTTTTTGATGATGACAAACTTCTTGATTATGTTTTAAATAATTAATTTTGGTTTAGTCAAATCTCAAAGTAAAATGAAATATTAGTGCGTTTATCTTTTCAAGCTCCCCCTCAATTCAAGCATTCATAAATCAAATAAAATGTAAAAACTTGATATGATGCAAATTGAGACATAAAATGAATCATACATATTAATTAATCCATAAACTCACAAAAGTGAGAAATAACAATCATCAGAGTACAAGGATTAATACAAAAGGATTCATGGCAAGAAAATATAATAATACATACTATTAGAAGTTCATAACAAGTTTTGTTCAAAAGAACTTCCTATAATATCTATTTCAAAAAGATCAAACTCAGAGAATGATCAGGGAAAGTTCTTGCAAACTTGAAAGGCTTGAAAACTTGATTATTTAAAAACTTCTTCCTACTCCCCCTTGTTTACCCAAACTATTCTCCCCCTTTGTCAGAAATCAAAAAGAAGGGGCTAGGTAAAGAAAAAAAGATTAACACTCAGATGAGGAGGATGATGATGATGATTCACTAGGAGAAGGGAATGGATCAAATTCTGGCATGGGGTCACCAAAGGGTGGTGCAATGCCAAACTTTGGACAAACTTCAGTTTCAGCCCATTTCTTCATAATCATCTGCTGGTTCATCATGTGTTGCATCATATTATTTTGAATCTTCAAAGCAACCATGATCTTGGCCTGACCTTTCCTAAGCTTCATGTTATCCTTTTCCAACTTTTGTTGCTTAGTAGGCCTAGTGTGGGATGGTCCTCCAATCAGTTTAGGAGAATATCCTAAAAACCTATCCCATGCTTCAGCAGAAGCATTGCTACCAGGAGAAAGAAATGTACTCAAAGTTCCAAAGGAGGATGGAATGGATGGCAAGGATTGTGATGAGTTACCTCCTTGAAAGTGATTATCAGGACTCAACAGGTTTTGAACAAACTCAGCATTGAACAAGTTCTCTAAGCTTCCTTGAGATGAATTCATGATAGGTGAGAACAAAGTTGAATTCATTGATGAAGTGGGAAAGAAACCTTGAAGCTGTTTTCCAGTCCTAGGAGGGTGGTTGGTAAAAGGTGATCCAAAGTGCAGAGAGGTGTCCCAATAAGAAGGGAGAGTGTCACTTGAAACTCCACAGTGAGTAGAAGCAATTTCCTTAGCAGGGAGAACATTCTCTGGTTGTTCTCCTGCAGCCTCAGTCTCTGGGAGAACGTTCTCCTGACGTTCTCCAGCAACATTCTCTTCTTGAGGAATGTTCTCTTGTTGTTCTCTGTTAACATTCTCCTCTGGTGTTTGTTCTCTTTTCCTCTTAACACCAGTAATTTTCACCATTTTCTCTTCTACTTCCTTCTTCATATGACTCAAATTTTTACCATTAAAAACTGAGCATGCATTTTCACTAGTGTGCCCAGACAAATCAACCTTAAATTCTTCAAAGATTCTAGTTAACAACATTCCATATGGCAAGGCAACTTTCCTAGTACCAGATAAAGCAGTGTGCATCATATGTTGTAAAATGATGTGAGGGAGTGACAATCTCTTACCTTTAAACAGATGGTACATCACCAGCATGTCATTGTCTGTTACCTTATCCTTGCTTCCATTTTTTGGAAAGATGTTGTGAAGGCATAGGCTATGTGACATCTTGTACTCATGTTGTAGCTTGGAGGAAGTAGGTTTGGCCATCATTGCTCCTTCACTTGTGAACATATCCACAATAAGTTCATCCTTGTTCAACTTGAGATCTTTGTACCAATCTCCCCCATAGAGAGTGGTTCCATCACAAGGAATTTCCAACAAATTTCCAATAACTTCTGGTGTCAGCTTAATTTCAACTCCTTTAAGGTTAGAGACCAGAACATCCTTATCAGGACTTACCTTGGCATTGAAATAGAAAGCCTGAATTAACAAAGGGAAAATGGATTCCTTGATCTTGAAGAAAGAAGTCCAATTCATTGGATCAGTGAACTTGGTTAAGTCAATGCCATTTTTCTTCAACTCATCAAAGTCAAAGAACTTGCCAGCACTAATGGGCTTGATTTTCCAATAATCATTAAACTTCTCTCTTTGTTTAGAGTGGATTAAAGGCACATTCCTCAGCCTAGGCTTCTTCTCAGCAACTACCACTTTCTCTTTCCTTTTTCTCTCTTTGACAGGTTCAGTTTTGGCAGGGGAAGGTGCTGGTTTAGGTTTGGAAGATGAAGCAGCACGTTTGAGGGTGATAATAGGTGGAGATGGCTCACGTGTTTCTTCTTGTTTCTCTTCCTCATCAGAGTCAGACAGAGAGATAACAGTGTTATCAATAGTCATATTTCTCTTGGTGCCAAAACCAGAGAGAATGCGTGCAAATCTTCTAACATTGCATGCATCAAAGGATATAGCTTTTCTAACTTTAGAAACAGCAGGAGTGGTTTGTTGTTTCTTTTCAGAAGCTTTAGGAGTGGGTGAAGGTGAACTAGAGAAGTTCAGAGATGAAGAAGATTTGGTGGAAGGTGAGGAGTTTGATTTTGGTGAGTTTGGTTTAGGAATTGGTTCAACAGTTGGTGGAATATCAGAGGGTCTGGGAGAGGAGTAAATTTGCTCATCAGTCTGTGGTTCATTTGCAGGTTTAGGAGATGAAGGAGTATGAGCATTTGTTTGAGTTTCAACAACAGGTTCAGGAGAAATTGATTTGGATGGAGATTTTATAGATTCATCAGCAGCTACAGTGACATTTGGTGAAGTGGGTTTAGGCAGCAGAGATGATGTTTGAGGTGAAGGTTGGAGATCATTGTGACAATGATCAGAGAAGGTTTCTTCTTGTGGTGGAACGAAAACTATCAATGCCTTTGATAAATCTTCGTGACCCATTTCTTCAATGTGAGAGGAATCTGAAAGGGTTTCAGACGGTGGTGGTGATGGTGGTGACGGAGGAGATGGAGATCGAGTAGGTGAGGGAGTTGGAGATGGTGTTCTATTTCTTAGCATAACCGGAACCTTAGTTCTTGCCATTGATGAATTTGTGAGAAGTTTTGGAGAGGAAGATGAAACTGACTTAGTGGAGAGAGAGGAGTGAAACGGTTGAGTTGAAGGAGAAAGGTAGTGGGTAGTTTCTAGACAAATACTAGCCTATGATGTGGGAAGGTTGAGATATGATAGGATACTATTTATGATGGTAATGATGGTACTTTGTTCTAAAAAAATGATAAATAGGGAGATAGTTAGGTACAACAAGAGGACTAAAAAACTACATTCCCCAATAATCATGTACTATCATTTTGAACACTTAAACACTAAAAAAAATGACTTAAACGAAAATAAGGCAAGCAAGCACATAAGTCATGAAAATGTTTAGAGAATGTTCTCAGATCATTCTCCTAGAAACGTGTTTCACAAGGAATTGGGATTTTTGATAATTTTCAAATTTTCTTTGATAAAATTGAAACGATCCTCAACCAATGGTTTAGTAAAAATATCAGCAAGTTGATTTTCAGTATCCACAAAAACTAATTCAACTTCCTTTTTACTAACATGATCACGTATAAAATGATGCTTGATTTCAATGTGTTTTGATCTAGAATGCTGAATGAGATTTTTTGATAAGTTAATAGCACTAGTATTATCACATAAAATTTTAATGCTTGTGTACCTTAATGAGAAGTCTTCAAGTTGGTTTTTGATCCATATCACTTGAGAACAACAATTTGCTGCAGAGACATATTCTGCTTCAGTTGTTGAGAGTGCTATGGTGTTTTGCTTTCTGCATGACCAACTGACTAGAGCTTCACCAAGGAGTTGACAAGCACCACTTGTGTTTTTTCTTTCTAACTTGTCACCAGCATAATCAGCATCACAATAGGCTTTTAGATCAAAATGTGTACCCTTCTTGTACCATATGCCTACATCTAGTGTTCCAACCAAATATCTGAAAATTCTCTTGACTGCAGTTAAATGTGATTCTTTGGGAGCACTTTGAAATCTTGCACAAATTCCCACTGAGAATACTATGTCAGGTCTGCTTGCAGTTAAATATAGAAGAGATCCAATCATTCCTCTATATTCCTTTTCAGATACACTTTTGCCATTTTCATCCTTGTCTAGACTTGTTGATGGATGCATAGGAGTTGACATGATTTTGGCTTCACTCATCTTATACTTCTTGAGCAAATCCTTGATGTATTTTTCTTGACTAATAAAAATGTCATCTTCTTGTTGCTTGATTTGCAAGCCAAGGAAAAATCTAAGTTCTCCCATCATGCTCATTTCAAATTCACATTGCATAAGGTTAGAGAAAGCTTCACACATTTTTTCATTAGTAGCACCAAAAATAATATCATCAACATATACTTGAACAATAAACAATTCTTCCTTGTTGGTTTTTATAAAAAGAGTAGTATCAATTTTTCCTCTAGAAAAACCATTTTCAAGTAAAAAGGTGTTTAACCTATCATACCATGCTCTTGGAGCTTGTTTAAGTCCATAAAGAGCCTTGGTAAGTTTGTAAACATGATTAGGTTTATGCTCATCAATAAAACCAGGAGGTTGATGCACATAAACTTCCTCATTTAAAAAGCCATTTAAGAAAGCACTTTTTACATCCATTTGAAAAAGTTTGAAACATTTATGAGATGCATATGCAAGTAAAATTCTTATTGCTTCTAACCTGGCAACTAGAGCAAAAGTTTCATCATAGTCAATACCTTCTTGTTGATTGTAACCTTGTGCTACAAGTCTAGCTTTGTTTCTGATCACCTTACCTTCTTCATCAAGCTTGCTTTTGAACACCGACTTTGTTCCAATGATTGAATGGTTTTGAGGATTTGGTACTAAGTTCCATACTTTATTCTTCTCAAATTGTTGCAATTCTTCTTTCATAGCTCCAACCCAAGATTCATCAACAATAGCTTCATCTATGGTTCTGGGTTCAATTTGAGAGATCATTGCAAGATCATTCTCCAAATTTTGAAGAGCTCTTCTAGTCCTTACACCATCTTCAGTGTTTCCAATAATTTGATCTTGTGGATGATGATTGACTAATCTCCATGTTTTAGGAACATTTGGTAATGTCTCTTGATCAGCTTCAAGTGGTGGTTCTTGATCATTGTTTATTGAAGGTTCTTGATCTTCTTGAAGTTGTGGATTTTTCTCACCTTCTTCTTCAATGATGATACTTGAATTTATTGGTTCTTCAAACTCATCAAACTTAACATGCATACTTTCTTCAACAGTTTGGGTTCTAAGGTTGTAGATTCTATAGGCTTTTGATGTGAGAGAATAACCCAAGAATATTCCCTTGTCTGATTTTGAGTCAAATTTTCCCAAGTTGTCTTTGATGTTCAAGATATAGCAATAACATCCAAAGATATGAAAGTATGACACATTTGGTTTCCTCTCTTTCCAAAGTTCATAAGGTGTCTTGTTGAGAATTTTTCTAATGGTTACTCTATTCAAAATGTAGCAAGCAGTGTTGACAGCTTCAGCCCAAAAGTATTTCTCCACATTTGATTCATTCAACATTGTCCTAGTCATTTCTTGTAATGTTCTATTTTTTCTTTCAACAACACCATTTTGTTGAGGAGTTCTTGGACAAGAGAAATTGTGAGATATGCCATTATCATTAAAATAAGATTCAAATAAAGAATTTTCAAATTCTCCTCCATGATCACTTCTCACTGAAATAATTTTGGACTCTTTTTCATTTTGAACTCTCAAACAAAAAGTTTTAAAAGCTTCAAAGGATTCATCCTTATGTTTTAAAAACAATACCCAAGTAAATCTTGAAAAATCATCAACAATGACAAAACCATAATTTTTACCACCAAGACTAGTAGTTTTGATAGGACCAAATAAATCCATGTGAAGTAGTTCAAGAGGTTTCTTTGTTGATACACAATTTTTTGGTTTAAAACTACTTTTAACTTGTTTTCCTCTTGTACAAGATTCACACACTTTATCTAGATCAAAACTAATTTTTGGTAAGCCTCTTACTAGGTCAAGTTTGGAAAGTTTTGAAATTGTTTTCATGCTTACATGACCAGTCCTTTTATGCCAAATCCATTTGTCATTTTCAAGAGAGACAAAACAAGATTCAACAGGAAGTTCATCCAAGTAGAAAACATAAAAATTTCTTTTTCTTGAACCAGTGAATAAAATATCATTTGAAGAAGATTTTTTAATTTCACATGTTTGAGGTTTGAAAATGACTTCATAACCATTGTCACATAATTGACTTATGCTCAACAAGTTATGTTTAAGTCCAACAACATAATGCACATTTTCAATCTTACCGGAATTAATCTTACCAATGATACCTTTACCTTTTATTCTAGCTTTTTCATTGTTTCCAAAAGTAACTGTACCACCATCCTTTTCATCAAGTGATAAGAAATTATGTTTATCTCCAGTCATATGTCTTGAGCAACCACTGTCCAAGTACCATGGCTTTTTCTTGACTGCTAGATGACATTCCTGCACTTGATTGTAATAGTGTCTTAGGTACCCATAATCTTTTGGGTCCTTGTGAGTTAGTTTGCCTCTTGAAAGGTCTTGTTTCATTTTGATATGAATGACTCTTAATAAAGGATTCATTATCATATAATTGTCTCTGATTATTCTGAGAATAATCCTGTTGAGAATGTCTGGAGAATGTTCTCCTGTTCTGTTGATGCCTTCTGAGAACGTTCTGAGAATGTTCTCTCTGGAGACTTCTCTCATATTTCAGTTTTATGTTTTTTCTAAAACAGAATTTTTCAAGATGTCCTTCTCTATAACAAAAAGTACATTTATATTTTGCCACTTTTTGATTCTTTTGTGGTACAAAAAACTTTTCATATAATTGTTGACTTTGATGGTTTCTAAAACCTATTCCAGTTTTGTCTAAAGCTCCTACTTGTGAACCCATAATGTTTTCAAAAGTTTTAGTGGAGTTTACAAAGCATCTTATATCATTTTCTAATTCAAAATTAGTTTGTTTCAAAATGATATTCTCTTCTTGAAGTTTAGGACATTCTTGAGATTTTAATTTAAAATCATCAATTTCTTTCCTATGATGTTCTTGCATGCAAATGATGGTTTCTTTTAATTTTTCTATCTCAGTCTTATACTTATCTTTTTCTAAAGTTAACTTACTTATCTCATTAGAAAATTTATCATTTTTCTGAGCAGTGATTTGAGAGTCATATAATAAGTTATCAAATAAATGTTCAGTTTTTTGACATGATGCACAAGGATCAAGAGTTACCTCAGATGATGATTTTGTCATAAGACACATGTTGGCTTCTTGTTCTTCTTCATCTTCATCAGTCTCATCCCAAGTAGTCATTAATGATTACCAACGCAGTAATTCGTGAGCTATAAGCCTATAACCCGAAATGAAGTTCGGGAAATAGCTCACGAAATGAGCCAAGGGGGGTCACAAGTGAAGTTCATTTCGGGAATTAAGATATACTCTCTCTGTCTCAAAACTATTGTCCTTTTATAATTATGTACGTGAATTAAGAAACAACAAAGATTGATAAGTTAAGTCTCTTTTACCCTTACTTTATTAAGAAAGAGAAAATATATTTAATTAATGTTTTAACTTTTGTAATGGTAAAAATGATAAACTAACATTAATTTTACATTGATTTCTGAAAAGGACAATAGTTATGAGACAAAATTAAAAAGACAATAGTTTTGGGACGGAGGGAATAAATATTAACCTGTTTTGGTCTCTAATATGAATACTAAATTGTCTAAAATTTGTATCTTAAATGATCAAAGTGTATGGAGAAATAAGCATGTAAGTCTTGGAGGGTGGATAGTGCTCCTTAATGCGGTGTTAAATGCGATTTTAATTTTTTATCTTTCTTATATCAAAGTTCCTATTCATGTTTGGAGGAAGGTTAGGCGGACAAAATGAAAGTCTTATCTTGGAAATGATGGTTAAGTCATTCGAAGGTATGTCATTGTGTTTTATACGAGTGGAAAGCAGAACCGCGGAGAAAAGTGGAAAGCAGAACCGCGGATCTGTTTGTCGATATAAACACAGATCCGTGGATTCGACAAAATATCTCCATATATATATATATATATATATATATCTACAAAATATCTCCACTTTTCTCCATATATCTACAAAATATTATGAAAATAATTTATAGAGAAAAGTGAAAATAATGAAGTGAAAGTCTTTGTAGGTATTTTGCAGAACCGCGGATCTGTTTGTCGAATATGTGTTTGTGGAAAGCAGAACCTCTATATCTAGCATTGTTTTCATAATATTTTGTAGGCTTAAATGCACTTTTGGTCCCCCAAGTTTCATAGTTTTAAATTTTTGGTCTCTCTTTTTTCAAAATCAACTTTTTGGTCCCCCAAGTTTCAAAGTCAACTCCTATTTCTAGTCCCCCTCTCATTTTAGTGATGTGGCACCTATGATACTGACATGGCAATGCTAATTGGATTAAAAAAGTGTCATGTCATAAAAAAATTCTATAATTTTTTTTATATTATTAATTATAATTGTTATAATTATCTCAATTAAAACAAAAAAAATATGAATCAAAACTAGTTTCTTCTTATTCCTTATATCTTTCATCTTCTTCCTCATTTCAATTAAAACTCAAAATTGTAAACAATAAAGTATGCATTTGACGACTAAATCTACACATAAATCTATATTTGACGCTTAAGAAAAATCTGCACGACTTTATAATGGTACTAAAGATGCACATTATCATTACTAAAATATCAAAAGGGCCAAGTATAATGGCTTACAAAACATGATCACACCATCAAAAGACCAAGTTTAATGGCTCACAAAATATTATTATTACTAATAGCAAAGATCATCAAAAATTAAAGCGTGGCAAATGTTATCAAAAGGCCAATAAATGACATACAAAATATCAAAAGAGCAATATGAATATGGCTCAGCAAGTATAGCAAATGTTATCAACATAAACCTACTAAGTTGAGCTACGACATTACTAAATCTACTCTTGAGATTGGTGGGTTGGAATAGGTGCTTGAGATCCTTGAGATCTTTGCTTCAATTGTTGTCCATTTTTCCGTGAAGAAGTAAAAGGGAAAACACAAACAAGAAAAGTAACAGTGATAGGCTTTGAGTGAGAAGAAGTTAGGGTTATAGGATGAATCCTAATTTTGGGTTTTTTAGTATTAGGGTTTACTAATTTTGGGTTTACTGGTTTAACGTTTTTGTTTTGGATTAAATTCTTTTTTGTTTTAATTAAAATAATTATAATTAATAATAGAAAAAAAATTATGACATGACACTTTTTTTAATCCAGTCAGCATTGCCAAGTCAGCGTCAGAGGTGCCACATCACTAAAATGAGAGGGGGACTAAAAATAAGAGTTGACTTTGAAACTTTGGGGACCAAAAAGTTAGTTTTGAAAAAAGGGGGACCAAAAGTGCATTTAAGCCTATTTTGTAGATATATGGAGAAAAGTGGAGAAAAGTTCAAATATGTGTTTCATTTTATCTTAAATGGAAAAAATTATCTTAGAATTCTCTCAAATACGTAAATTCAGACATACCTAAATTTAATTTAAGTAACACATGTAAATTGAGTTTACATGAGCTATGAGCTGTGATTATACATAAATTGAGTTTACTTGAGCTACGTAAAGTCGTAAACTCATTTATGTATATCTTACTACAAAATTCTAAAGTTTATGTAAATTCAGACATACCTAAATTTAGTATTAGGGTTTACTAATTTTGGGTTTACTGGTTTAACGTTTTTGTTTTGGATTAAATTCTTTTTTGTTTTAATTAAAATAATTATAATTAATAATAGAAAAAAAAATTATGACATGGCACTTTTTTTAATCCAGTCAGCATTGTCGAGTCAGCGTCAGAGGTGCCACATCACTAAAATGAGAGGGGGACTAAAAATAAGAGTTGACTTTGAAACTTGGGGGACCAAAAAGTTGATTTTGAAAAAAGGGGGACCAAAAATTTTAAACTATGAAACTTAGGGAACCAAAAGTGCATTTAAGCCTATTTTGTAGATATATGGAGAAAAGTGGAGAAAAGTTCAAATATGTGTTTCATTTTATCTTAAATGGAAAAAATTATCTTAGGATTCTTAGAATTCTCTCAAATACGTAAGACATACCTAAATTTAATTTAAGTAACACATTTAAATTGAGTTTACATGAGCTGTGATTATACATAAATTGAGTTTACTTGAGCTACGTAAACTCATTTACGTATATCTTATTACAAAATTCTAAAGTTTACGTAAATTCAGACATACCTAAATTTAGTATTAGGGTTTACTAATTTTGGGTTTACTGGTTTAACGTTTTTGTTTTAGATTAAATTCTTTTTTGTCTTAATTAAAATAATTATAATTAATAATAGAAAAAAAATTATGACATGACACTTTTTTTAATCCAGTCAGCATTGCCGAGTCAGCGTCAGAGGTGCCACATCACTAAAATGAGAGGGGGACTAAAAATAAGAGTTGACTTTGAAACTTGGGGGACCAAAAAGTTGGTTTTGAAAAAAGGAGAACCAAAAATTTACAACTATGAAACTTAGGGGACCAAAAGTGCATTTAAGCCTATTTTGTAGATATATGAAGAAAAGTGGAGAAAACTTCAAATATGTGTTTCATTTTATCTTAAGTGGAAAAAATTATCTTAGGATTCTTAGAGCATCTCCAATGGTAGGTGCTTATCAAGTAGTACCTAATAAGAATCGGTACCTATTAAGTACCACCATTGAAGTACATATAAAAATGGTACTTATTAAGTACCTATGCTTAAATAAGCACTTTTTCTTTCATGGTACTTAATGGGTCCCACATGCTTTAATATAATAAAATAAATAATTATAACATAGTAAATAATAATTAGTTATTAAATTAAATGATATATAGTCATTGGTGGGACCCCTTAAGAACTTTTTAGAGAAGTGCTGGATTGGAGGATGTGAGTGCTTATTAGGTACTATCATTAAAAAATTATAAATAAGTAAAGTGTACAAGTGGGGCCGTATAAGTGCTCTAAAATGGGATTCTCCATTGGAGATGGTCTTAGAATTCTCTCAAATACGTGAATTCAGACATATCTAAATTTAAGTAACACATGTAAATTGAGTTTACATGAGCTGTGATTATACATAAATTGAGTTTACTACGTAAACTCATTTATGTATATCTTACTACAAAATTCTAAAGTTTACGTAAACCGCAATCAAGTACGTAAATTTTGATATTCCTAAATTTAATTCAAATAATACATATAAAGTGAATTTACATGAGCTACATAATTTAAGTTTACACTAGTTACGTAAACTCAGTTTTTTTAAATCACTAATGTTATTAGGATAATATTGGAAACTTAAGATTGAAAATACAAATGAGTCTCATACTCATTTGCTGTCACTTGCTGTCATTTAAGTGTAGTTATTTGCTTTCAATTGTATTTCCCATTTTGGTTCCAATTTAGGATTTCCAGGGATTGGGTGTAATTATATCGTGTAGAGCAAGTTGTATGTACACTGTATATAAATCAGCCTTGGAGCATCAATACAAACAGAAAAACAATTCTGCATCATCCTATTTCTTTAAATGTAATTTTGAGACAGTTTGATCATTTTAGATTGTAATCATTATTTAATATTGGGATGGAAAATCAAAATAAGTGTACACACTCAAACTCTAACTCAAACGAGAGTTTTTTTTGTTGACTAGTTAGGTTAAACGTTTATTTATTTATTTTCCATTAGAGGGGACCATATGATGAATTGACTACGTAACTATGATGGATAAATTTCTGGATACAAAACGTACGCAAGCTCTTACAATTGCGGGCATCTTCTTTTCTGAGAATTATTATTATACGACACAATCCCAAAGATGAAGAAGACTTCCATTATCTTCATACAGTTGCTTTTCCAAAGCAAGCTAGGCCGTACCTTCCATTAACGCATATCACCTTCATATGATGCATCTCTTTCTTTTAGTAGACATAAAACTAAAATACCGGATTGAATATATATATATATATATATATATATATATATATATATATATACACAGTGACAGATCCAGGAATTTTAAATAGTGGGAGCATTATATATATAAATTTGCAACATTTATATATTAAATTTGTTTCATAAAAAAACTAAATAAATATATTAAATTTTAATTTTTTAAAATAAGCTAATATTATAATTTTATTATAAAAATTAAGTCTAAGTATAAGTGTTACAAAAACACACAAGCTAAAATTGCAACAACCTAATGTAAGAAATGGAAAAGAAATAGTAGAGCTAGCTCAATTGGTAAAGGACATTGCACATTTATAGAGAGACTGGGTTCGAACCCGGTATGCTTATTTATTCACCTTTAAATGGTGAATTTTTAGCCACTAGACTACCTGACTAAAAAAAAATTGGAAAAGAAACAAAGACCCATAAAATTATCTAATAAAGAGGCCAACGCGGTTTTAGAGCTCGGGATTGCCGGACTCATGCAAAAAATGTTAGTATTCTTAGGGTTAATTTAAGTTAAAATTGAGATTTTTAAGAGTTAATTTAGTCTAAAATTGAGATTATTTTTTTGTTCAAAGCTGAGATTATTAGTTTAAATTGAGATTTTACCCGAACTTTATACATTTTATGACTCTGCCATTGCAAAACATAAATACACCTTATAATATCTCAATTAAAATTAAAACATAAAGAGATAAGTATTGTCAATTTGTGTTTTCTTTCTTTGTTTTGAAAATGGTTTTTTCATTTTTTATGTTCGGAAGTAAAAGAGTTGTGGTATTGTTGTGTTACTTGTGATAATAGTGTGGGCATGGAGAAAAATATTGTGTAATATGTGTAGGCTAAATAATTAAAATATCAATTTATATTTATATATTATACATACTAAAAAATTTCTAATAATTTTTGTGCAGGCAATTGCCCACAAAGCATTGCACTTGCATCCGTCCCTGTATATATATATATGCTATTATCTTTGACCATATGGATCAAAGTTAGTAATGTTGATCCATATGAAATTACTTAGCGCGCCTCCATTATCTCCACACGCCCCTAGCTTCTCACACACCTCCACACGTGTGCCCAGGGACAATCCAAAAGTTTTAAGTAGTGTAGGTCATATAAATTTGTAGAAATAAATAGAGTGTAGGTAGTATATAAATCAATAATTTTTTTATTCAGCTGACTTAATGACTCTCGAGCATCTCGTGCGCCCCTTTCACAGTTTTACCTAAAAAGTGTAGGGTCTGCGAGAAGGTCTATATTACTTAACTATGACCCACAAATTAAATTTAGCGATCTCATATATATATATATATATATATATATATATATATATATAGGGAATTGCTAACTTCGACTGTGAGTCAAAGTTAGAAATGTTTTGATCCACATGTAATTACTCTTAGTGCCCCCTACATGCGCCCCCTCCCCCAATAATTACATGTGAATCAACAATGGTCAAAATTAGCAGCCCTATATATATATATATACCTATTTTCTCTATTGTTAGGATAAGTGAATTTAGATGATAATCTTTTTTTTGGTACAAAAGATGACCGAGCCCCAACAAGAAAACTAAAAGTCTAAAACATTAATCGAACATTTGTATAGACCTACAAACGCTAGAAATATCATCAAACATAATTGTATGGAGTTCATTGGAAGCAATCTCTATTATAATACACAAAAGAATTTACAGAGAGGCTAAGGTAAACAACAAGTTAATCAATACACGAGAATTCCCAATCTCTCCAAGTATGACAAAACTAAACACGCCAATCCAAAACATTTTTATCACTTTGTTCTATGATTTAATTTATGATTATTGAAGAAGTTTATGTTGAATTTTTTGGATAACTTTGATTAATTAGATTGAAATATATTATGTTATATTAATTATTTAAATTGTTATTGTACTTAATATATATATATATATATATATATATATATATATATATATATATATATATATATATATATATATATAATTGCTAAATTCGACCGGAAATCAAAGTTAACAATGTTTGACTCACATGTAATTACTTAGTACTGCCTCCCATTTGTCTTCGCGCGCCCACCTGCTACTCACATGTCCTCCATATACGCGCTTCTCACCTCCTAATAATTACATGTGGGTCAACATTGCTAACTTCGACCTACAAGATCAAAGTTAGCAACTCATATATATATATAATTTAGAGGGCCCTCCTTTTGCTGGTGATTAAATATTCTAACCATCCTATTAGAACAGAATAACTCTCTCATGTACGATCATAAAGAAGAGGGCAGCAACTCTCATACTATTATTATTATTATTATTATTATTATTATTATTATTATTATTATTATTATTATTTTCCAACCAAATTTTAGTTATAAAAATGGCTTTCACAATCAATCATTTCAGAATTTTTTGTTCAATTAAGTTACAAAATATTATTCCACAATATAACGCGATCATTAAATTCGAGTCCCGGTCTTACCATTTTATTTTTTAATTGTACAACTCATTACACTTGTTGAAATTGCCATCAATTACAAATAGACAAACATGATTTGCAAATTGGACCAAACTATCCAAATTTATTAAGTACATTTTTTAAATTCTTCTATATAGGAGAGTTTTAATTTTATGTGGAAAAATAAATGCTCAATTATAATTTTAGAACTTTAATTTTTACTTTTTTTCATTATTTGACCTCGATCTTAAAGTCCTATTGTTTTTGACACAGACGGAAGCTCGTATAGGTATAGAAAGCGATAATCCTAATAGATAAATTTTTTAGAGTCCACTAGAAAGAGAATAGAAAGCGCCAAACTTTTAAAATAAAATTGGAATAATTTACCAGAGTGTAAAAATGGAATCCACCAGAAAAGAGAGAAAATTATCAAATAATTTTATAAATGAAAGTATGATTCTATTTCAGTTCTAAATGTCTTTAAATAGGCTTACAAGAGAAGTTCTAGATAAACTAGTTAAAAACTAACTCATCCTAAATTCACTATTTATCTAATTTTAAACTATAGTTATCTTATTTAATACTCCCTCCGTCCCTTAATATAAGACTCATTTTGACTAAATTTTACTATTCATCTATTATGTTTTGACCGTATTTTTCTAATAATATATAGATGTAAATAATAGCTTATAGGATTTTGTTTGATTTGTTTTGATGAATACTTTCAAAATATCAAATTTTTATAATTTTTACTGCTAGATAATTAAAGATATTATCGATCTAAATTGTACATTGGCGTACGTGCTGTGGTCAAAAGGGGTCTTATAATTAGGGACGGAGGGAGTAGTTTCTTTTAATCTGTTGAAATTAAAACAAACTTAAATCTAAAAGAAAATAATCTTATTAAATGGGATGATCACTAACTTATCATAATAGTGAAATTAAAATAAACTAAAAAAAAGCAAATAATAAAATAAAATCCTATCAGCCGCGCTTGTTGTAGGTGCGTTGAATTGCTCCTGCATCAATACCAAATGCATATATTTGATACTGACAGTCATGAGTATCAAGAAGATGAGACCCTTTATCAAGATAAGAACTCGGGGCTGAGTTCTTTAGAGGTGGAGGAAAAGGTAAAGACATCAAAGACACTTATGCATGGCGCACCTATCCGAGCATCAGATAATTATGTAAAAACTTGGGTATTCAACCCTGGCAATCGCACTACAAGAAAAATAGCATTTTCCAACGGCCAAAAGCCTTCAAGAAGTATCTAAGTCCGTCAAGAAACATTAATTTACCGACAGCCACCTGACGGACAAATTCCATTGGGAAATAGCTCCTCATGAAATTTCCCGACAGTCTAAGCATTCAGAAAGTGACAAACACGTAACAAACAAATTTTCTGACGGCCAAAACCTTTAGGAACGATTAAACAGGTTTGTAAACTTTTCAACGACTTTAGCCATCAAGAAATATAGACAACATTATCGATGGCAATGGCAGTCGGGAAACTCGTCTATTACATAATTTTCCGACAGTTAAAACCGTCAGAATCTTTCTTTAATTTAAAAAACTACATTATATAAATAAAATTACTGATTAATATATATATATATATATATATATATATATATATATATATATATATATACATATATATATAATTAAGTTAAAAAAATATATAATTTTTTTTTAAAATATAACAAATAAACATTCAACCCATAATATATTCTCTTTATAAAAAAAAGTATAATATATTCTCATTGTCATAATATTAAAAGCACAAGCTAATAAAATATTGTCATAATATTACAACACCGCGCAAATAGAAATTATAAAAAATATCATGAACAATCGACGCCTCCTCTTCCTTCTCTTTCTCCTCCGCATCTAAAGACCAATTATCAGGATTACCTTTAAGATACCACTTATTTCTGACACAAATTTTATCGACGGAAAATACATGTTATCGATAGTTAGGACCATCAAAAAGTATAAACATCCCGACGGCTAAGACTTTTAGGATCATAATTTCACTAGACGATAGCTTTCCGCAGCTTAAGCCGCTGGTTTGTATTTTTCATTTATTTTTAAATGCTCTCAAAATTTGTTGACAGTTTTCTTCAGTTTATGATCAGTTGATCCTTCAAAAAAATTTATGAAGGCCTAAACCTTCAACCCTTATTTTTCAGTTTGGTTGGAATATTAATATTTTCTTGTAGTGTTCGTAATATCATTCATAAGTTCCATACAGAGGCGTCTCTTTATTACGATAGAACTCGATGTCGAGTTCTTCATAAGACTAGGAGACTGATGCAGGAGCAATTTAACGCAACTACAGCAAGCGCAACTGATAGGATTTTATTTTATTATTTGCAATTTTTTAGTTTATTTAAATTTCAATATATATCATTATGATAAAGTTAGTGATTTTCTTATTTAATAGGATTATTATCTTTAAGATTTAAATTTAAATTTAAATTAGATTTAATTTTGTTTTAATTTTAACATATTAAAACAAACTATTAAATAAGATAATTATAGTTTAGATTTAGATAATAGTGAATTTTGGATGAGTTAGTTATTAACTTGTTTATCTCAAACTTCTCTTGTAAGCTTCCAATTTTACATTCTGATGGTTCCAGTTTTATTTCAATATTTTAGCACTGTTATATTCTCTTCCTGTTAGACTCCAGGAAACCTATATATCTATTAGAATTAACGCTTGCTAATCCTTTTTGAGCTTCTGACTGCGTTATTTCTACTACCCCATCATATTTGAACATAAAATTAATATGTATCTGATATGTTTTAAGTGACTTGCAGGCTCGACCCTGTGGGATGTGCTGGGTGAGCCACCGCGCAGGACCTCAAAAAATTAGGGGTCTCTAAATATTTATATATGTCTATTAAAATTTAAATATATGTATAAAAAAATAATGATTTTGTTATTACTTAAAAATATATTAATTTTGCTAAAAAAAATGGATTTAGTAGACACATTTTTAATTTTTAAGTAATTTTACGGCCTATTGTAAAAAGAAGTAACATCACTTAAAATAAAATTTAAACTAACAATATTTTGTAGTTAAATACAATTGTATGTTCATTTTTAACCATAACTTTTTTTAAAGGAAATTGATGTATTTGGTTAACAAATTGGACTAGATCCATTAACTTTGGTTGAAAATTTTTGCATTATATACTTTGGGACAGAGAGAGTATTAATTAAGGTTACAAAAAAATATGTTTAACTCAGTTGACGGGAGACATTACATTTTATAGGTTGAATTTTTAGCCACTAGAAGACTTGACCAAAATAAAACAATATGTTGTGTGAAATAAAGATTAGACCCTAGATACACTATTAAACATTTTGAAAGAAGTGAAGTGTTTTCCTAACATTATTGCATGTATCATTTTATTGACTATTTCATCACAATTGTCTCAGTAAAATGACTCATTGTATGTAAGTCAGAAGATATTATGTTGTTATTGATTAGAACATGAATCATTTTATATTAGTTACAAAAATATTTTTTTTATGTTATTTGTAATTTAATTTACAAATTGATTCTTTTTTAAATTTTTTACATTTCTTTAAAGGCCTATTTTCACTTTTTGAACAAGACCACTAAAAACTCCGGGCCGGCTCTGATGACTTGATATATGATTTGATGATAGGAAAATATTAATATCAATAAAATTTAATTAAAAGTTCCTTAAGAATATTACTTAAAATATATCCTCATATTTTAAATTAAATACTCTTTTAGTAAACTAAAAGCATCATCTACGCCCAACTGCACGCAGAGATTAATCCTCTCGAGGTAACTGAGATTCATTTAAAGAGTTGACCTCTCCCAACAAATGTTTCTCCATACATACCTTGATCGAGAATCAAACCCAAGACCAAATTATTAAAGAGCCTAAATATCTACCACTTGTGTCACACTATGATGGTTGAATCAAATATTTATTAATATAGTGACTAATTATTTACAAAATGATAAAAATAGCAAGACTAAAGCTTGAGCTAAAAAATTATTATTATGCCATTAATTAAAGCAAAGAAAATATATTACCAATACTTTCTGAGTTGGAAAAATCTCATAGGAGACCAAAGATTATATTAGAGTGCATTTAATGTGCTAAAAAAATAAGAGATTGGATATAACCACTTAAGTTATATTGTGTTTGATTTTAAAACTATTATTATAAGAATTGGACAAATTGTGGATTAAGAACTAGACAGTATAGATATTATTGTCTCTCACTGAACCACAACTTTTTTTTATCTTCAACACAAAAAATAACATTTGTTCAATTGTTTAAACAATATTTTATATTATATTGTCTTATACTGTTTTGTTCAATATTTTTATTTTACGTATATGAATAGTAAGTCATACATATTTTTTTTTTTTTACCAAAAGGAGGAGTAGCAACGTGCTACTACCTCAAACCTGAATATATATGATAAAAGAGAGATATACAAAAAGAGGAGGGGGACTAAGCCAATACCTCCTTAAAAATTTACAACTCTGAAAAAGGGTTTCCCCATTCTATTAGCTTCAAAAAAATCCTTAATGAAATGAGGAATCTCGTACCAAATGGTAAGACTATCTAGAGTTAGTCCTACATTAGCTAAACTATCAGCACAAAAATTACCCTCTCTACAAATATGAGAAACTATAAAATTCATAGACTGTGTAATAGATTTGCAGTTGTGCCATCTATTACTTAAATGCCAAGGAACAAGCAAAGAAGACTTGAAGGCCATAACCACAAGAGTGGAATCGGTTTCCAACCACAAATTCCTCCAATTTCTTGATGCTGCAATTTCTATAGCTGTCATAGCACCACATAATTCAGCAACGAAAGCAGAGACTATACCAGTAGTGTTTGCAAAACCACAAAGAAATTCAGCATTATTGTTTCTAAATATACCCCCACAAGCAGATGAGGAAGGAGTTGAAGCTCCGTCTGTGTTACATTTAACCCAATTAGCCAAGGGAGGTTGCCAAATGACTTCCCTTAGAGTAGTGGGTTTAGGAGAATGAATATTGACATTGAATCGTTTTAAAATGGTGAAGTCTGTAATTGAAGAAGAAGAAACCTTCTTAGAGAAGTTACCAGCAATAGTGACACTTGCAGAGATCCAAGACACAGAATTCCTCCAATTAGCAGGTAAATTGTTGAATCTGACATTGTTCCTTGCAAACCAAATAGCATTCAAAATATTGATGAGAGCAGCATTGATAACTATCTTGCATTGAGGAGAAAAACCATCAGCCAGGTGCCAAATATCAACCATTGAATGGAAATGGATGGTGATATCTAAAGTAGATGCCAACCAACACCAAATATTATAAGCAAAGTTGCATTCAAAAAAAAGATGGAACATGGTCTCAGCATGAAGATTACACAAAGAGCACATAGAGGGAAGGTTACATCCTCTTTCCATGAGCTTATCATCTGTTGGGACTTTATCTAGCATGATTCTCCAAGCCAAGAGGGATCTAGATGGAGGAATGTCTTTACACCAAATGCTTTTGGTCCAGCTTAAAATTGGATAATGATGCCTTTTGAACTCATATGCATCTTTTAAAGAAAGTAAACCATTTTCTAAATTTTTCCAGACAAGCATATCATTTAAAGGTTCAACAGGCAAGGTAACTTGAGAGACAATATTTTTCAGCATAGGAAATAAATTATCAAGATGAGGAGGAATGTGCCATTCTTGATTTTGCATAATGTCACTGACCTTTGGTGGGAGCCAGAGAGTGACATTTGGATGAATATTTAAGATATCAACAAGAGGATCACCACACCAACAATCAGTCCACAAATTAATACTTTGACCAGAACCAACCTTCCAGCAAGAGTTTTCCAAAATGACTGAAACTTCTTGCTTAACACTGCTCCATATGGATGAATAAATATGATGATTTATTGGACTACCATTTCTCATAGCTCTACTGTTCAAGATTAGAGCCCAGTCTTCAGTAGAATGAATCAAGTCCCAACATAACTTCAAATTTGATGCTTCATTCAGAGTTTTGAGAGATCTCAAGCCTAAACCTCCTTCGGCAAAAGGAGCACAAACTTTTTTCCAGGAAACAGTAACTAACTTTTTTTGATTTATACTACCACTCCAGATAAAGTTTCTTGTCCAAGCCTCAACTGATTTTAAAATAGATGCTGGCCAAGAGTATATAGAAATGCTGTAAATGGTCATACTTTGAATCACTGATTTCACCAGCTGAACCCTTCCAGCTATGGAAAGGAGAGAAGCTTTCCAAGCCGAAAGCTTTGCCTTTATCTTGTCTGCAATAGGATAGAAATATCTGGCTTTTGGTTTTCCTTTGAATAAAGGAACTCCCAGATAGTTGAAAGGGAAAGTCCCCACATTAAAACCAATATTATTTACAATTATGTTGAGTCTGGCTTGAGAGATACCTCCACTGAAAATAGTGGATTTTGCTGCATTGATTATTTGGCCAGAACAGTTTGCATATCTTAGAAAAAGATTCTTGAGGGCCTGAATGCAGGAAAGTCTTCCACTGCAAAAAACCATAATATCATCTGCATACAAACAGTGAGAAGGCAATAGAGAATTTCTTGATCCCTTGATGAGTTTTAGACTACCATTAGAGACTAGCTTTGTGATACCCCGACTCAAAACCTCTTCAGCAAGACAAAATAAGAGAGGGGATAAGGGATCACCTTGTCTCACTCCTCTTTTACAGTTGAAGTAACCATGCTGAGTTCCATTAATTGAGATGGAAAGATGAGCAGATGATAAAATAGATTCTATCCAATTACAAAAAGTAAGACTGAAACCAAATTGCTTTAAAACATTCAAAAGAAAAGACCAATTGAGAGTATCAAAAGCTTTAGAAATATCTATTTTCAAGGCTACATTACCCCCAAAAGTTTTCTTATCTAAAAGGTTAATGGCTTCAGAGGCTAAACAAATACAATCTTTGATGTTTCTACCTTGAATGAATCCTTTTTGCTCCTTTGAGATGATGTTTGGCATTACAGTTGCTAATCTGTCAGCCAACACTTTTGATATGACTTTAAATTTGAAATTTGCCAAAGCTATTGGTCTGAATTTGTCAATTGAGTCTGCATTGTTGGACTTAGGAATAAGAATGATAGAATTTGAGTTGAAGCTTGGCATAATCCAACCAGAAGTAAAAAATTGTAACACAGCATTAATCACATCCTTATGAATGATGTCCCAATAAGATTGGTAGAAAAAAGCTCCATAACCATCTGGACCTGGTGCACTGTCCTTGTTAAGACTAAAGACTGCATTTTTAATCTCCTCAGCTGAAGGAAGTAAGGTTAACAGAGAGTTGACATTGTCATCAATCATATGAGGGATAACTTCTTCAACCAGTAACTGATCCTGCAAAACAGTGTTAGTGCAAAAAATATTTTTAAAGTAGTCTATAGCATGACTTGCTAACAGATCAGGGTCAGAAATCACTTCATTATTATGTTTGAGAGAGGAGATCAGCTTATTTGAGTTTTTGATCTTTGCAATTTTATGAAAATAAGTTGTGTTTCTGTCTCCTTCTAAATACCAGTTGATTCTAGCCTTTTCTTTCCAAAATTCTTCTTGTTTGATTAGGGCTTTATCTAAATTGATTTGGGCTATCTTTTCCAAGGACAAAAGATTATCAGATTGGCCTACATTCTGAATCTGAGCTTGAATGTTACTAAGCGCTTGCTCAGCTTCATGCACATAAGTGTGAACATTACCGAACACATCTCTATTCCAAGTTCTGAGCTTATCTTTTAATCTTTTTAACTTAGAATTCAAAATGAACATAGGACAACCAATTACCCTTTCATTCCAAGAATTTGCTATTACTTCATGACAACCTTCATGAAGAGACCACATTCTCATAAATTTGAAACTAGATTTGAAACTAAAATTATGAGTGTTAAAATCAAAGAGCAAAGGGAAGTGATCAGATCTATTTCTAACCAGGGTTGAGCAATTCAAAGATGTACAAGCATCTAACCAAGCTTGGTTACAGATGGTCCTGTCAAGTCTTCTTTCAGTGTGTCTTGATCCACCTCTACCATTTGACCATGTGAAAAAAGCTCCAGTAGTAGGCAAATGCATTAGATGATTTGTGTCAGTCCAATTCTGGAAGTCTTCAATTGAATTTCTAGCTGGAATAGTGAAACCATTATGTTCATGAGCTCCTAATATTGTGTTAAAGTCTCCTATGAAACACCAAGGATGGTTAAATTGTTGTTGAAGATTACTTAGGCGCTGCCAAAGGGTTCTTCTTTTAATGTAACAAGTTGCCGCATAAATAGCAGCAATACAAAAAGTAGTATTGTTATCACAAAATGAGAAAGAGATTTGCTGATCATCCAAAGAAATAAGAGAGGGATTGAGACTGTCCTTACAGATACACCAAAGATTTGGTTGCAACTGCCCTCTATCATTCACACTAATTAGCTTAAAGCCCAATCTGGCAAGCCAACCTCTAGGAAAATCAATATAATACATCCAAGGCTCAGCAATGAAAATAAAATCAGGATTGTTATTCAATATTAACCTTTTTAAAGCCAATCTTGATGGGGAATTGGCCACACCCCTTATATTCCAATATAAACACTTCATTTAAAAGGTTTGGAAGCATCACCCTTTAATCTGGTTCCATAGGAATTCTTAGGAGATTTTGACTTCTGTTGTGGTTTTTGTGTTGCTTTGGCTTGAACAATCGTGAAGAGTGGCTGTTGAGGCTCCTTCATAACTGTAGTCTCTTCTAATTCCTCATTAGTTTCTAACATATTAACCCAGGACTGTTGTAAAAATTCTGTAGTATCCTTAGTTTTGTTTCTAGCAGTATCTTGGTTTGATCTCACAACATTTATGTCAACTAGTTGTGTATTTGCTACAAATTCAGTATCTTGAGAACTGGGAGAGTCCACATTCATCACTGCATTCTCTCTTTGGTCTTGAGCTTGAACATTTTCTATGTGATTTTCACCCTCAAAGTCTGATTCACCAAGAGTTGCAAATCTATTAAAACTAGTTACCTGAACCTGTTGCAAATCAGCATGCTTTGACAAATCAAGTGGAGGTGATTTCAAACTTTGTTCGTTGTCTTGAAGCTCTAAATTATCATGAATCTCATTGCATATTTCTTTACCAACAATAACCACATTCTCAACTTCCTCGACTTGAGCCTCAGTGCTTATGTTTTTTCCAACACTAACCACATCCTCATTTGCCTCATGAATTTTGCCATTATTATTAATCCCACCAACCATACTCTTTGAAGTGCCCTGATCAACCCTACCATCTTTGGTCTGCACAAAGGTTTTCTTAGCTTCTGTAATTTGATTTCTAACAAAAGCTTGCTCCTTGATAATTTGGTTTTCATTACTAGCGTGAATTCTCTTGCAGTTGTTGTAATTGTGCCCAATAAATTTGCAATTCGTGCAAAAATCTGGGAGATTTTCATAATCCAATTCCACAAAAAAAGCAAAACCTTGCCTCTCAACTAAAACTTTGTGTCTAATAGTTTGTGAAAGATCCATATCAACTAAAACTCTGACAAACTGACCAAAAGTTCTTTCAAAAAAAGGTTTAGCTGTTACATCATCCGTACATATCGGTGTCCCTATACTGCTAGCAATTGCAAAAAGTATATTTGGACGCCAATATTCTTGAGACAATCCATAAAAACGAACCCAAACTTGTGCAGAACTATTTTGTTGTGTTCTAGGATTGAAGTCTTTTGTCCAAGCAAACAATTTTAACATTCCTGGATTTAACGACCAAGAAGCAATAGATCTGACTCTTCTAACATCTTCTAAGGAAGAAAAAGTAAATTCATAATAACCTTTACCAAGCGAGATAACTCCCCATCTGCCTAGATCTTTCCACATCGGAGCAAGCTTGTTCTTCAAAGCAAAGACAGTTAGAGGAGTAGCCCCTTTTGGCCAAACGATTCTCCCGTGAAGATTGTGTTTGCAAGCTTCCATTCCTGCAAGATATTCTTTTTCTGGTATCGTGATAGCGAGGCGGTCACCTTTAACACACGCTTGAGGGAATTGCGAAATTGGAATCTCACAAACATTGTTAACCGCTTGAGCAAAGGATTTGTGGGTTGTTAATTTAGTGATTTCTGTTCGAGATTCTTTTGCTGAAGAATCTAAACAAGGCCAAGGAATAGTGAAGGAGTTCATGATGAAAATTGAAAGAAAAATGGAAAGATTATGAGGTCGGTGTTGTAGAAGATTGCTTAGGAAGAAGGAAGTGAACAGTGTGCAAATCTCAAGAGCTTCTCTCTCATCTCTCTAACCATGATAAATAACTTAAGCTCACACAGTGAACAGTGTCAAATAGTAAGTCATACATACAATTGTGTCAATTGGGAAGAGGACAAAACAACAAAAGCTGATAATATAAAAATATAGATTTTCAGGAGGCACTGACATTATGCTTAACTAACTTAATTTAAAGTTTATAACACATGGCCAAGCATAAAAAAGAAAAGTCCCATATATATTAAATGATTATAAGATCTACTATCAAAATGGACCCAGCTAGCTGGCCACCAAGAAAAATAAATCAATGGTCAAATTAGAAGGATTAATGGTGTGGGGAATTTCATGTGAAAATCATGGTAGGAAAAGTAAGGCATAACCACATAGAGAGGAACCAGCTAAGGACAAGCTACTATTAAAAGTAAAATTTGGATTACAAATGTGTGAGGTTTTTTTTTATGAACCTATAAATTTTTAAGAGAATAAACCTCCGGTAGTCTAAACTCTAAAGTATAGCTACGAAGTAAATACTACCTTTGCTTTTATTAAATATAAAATCTCGTTTCACCAAATTTTATTATTCCTCTATAATATTTTAACAGTATTTTTCTAATAATATATAGATGTAAATATTAGTATATAATTTTTATTTATTTTGATGAGTATTTTCAAAATATGAAATTTTTATAATTTTTACTGCTAAATAATAATTAAAGATATTAGTGATCAAAATTATATTGTGCATTGACATATGTATAATGGTCAAACAAAGTCTTATATTTAAAGACGGAAGTTTAATTAAAAAATTGTTCTAGTCAAGAATTTAACTTGGGTTATCACAAAAGTTATTGTTTTGATGAAGTTCATTAATCACATAAGTTTAATGTCTTGATTAATGTGTGACGTGTTAATTGATTTTAGTTATCTATTCTCAAATTAACAATGAAAATAGTTTAAAGATGATTTAAGTTCTTTAGGAAAAAAAAAAGGAATGACTGATAAGTTACTTTATAGAAGATAATTTTATAACTTATACCAAATAAATTAGCTAAATGAATTTATAGCGTTTGATAAAATTATCGGTTTACTAATGTAGGTTATATATATATATATATATATATAGGGTTGTTAACTTCTTTTCATGTAGGAGGAAGTTAGCAAGCCTCCTCCCACATGTTTTACTCGTGCACCCCTTATATATATGGAGGGCGTGCGATAAATGGAGGTGGATGAGGGGTGCGCGAGAAATGAGGGTGGGGGGGCGTGGAAGTAAAACATATATGAGGAGGCTTGCTAACTTCCTCCCACATGGCAGAAAATTAGCAAACTATATATATATATATATATATAAAAGAAATATATGTTTGATTAATTCACTAGTATATGACACATTGACACTTAATTAAAGTTTTTACATCAGTGCAACAATTATCTGATGGGAAAGAAGAATATAGAGTTGCTTTCCCATCGGTTACAAATGTACTTAAAGGGAAAAGTAAATATATAGCACATTTTCCATTGGACTTTTTAATCCAACCGATGTGAAGTATAGTATTTTTACATCTGCACTGAATCTGATGTGAAATGTGTCTGACATACCATAATACTCCTTTCCAAATCGAAACTCAAACTGATGTGAAAAGTCTTCCCTGCACTACTTAATATTTAAAAAATTTCAAGTAAGATATATCACAGGGATAATATCGAAAGAAAAAACTATAAGTTATAACATATATGATATAAACTAGTAAAAATAAATTTTATGCGCGAGAAAATATTGATTATCCAACATTTAATTGATAAACTATAAATAATAAACTCAACATTTAACATTGTCCAACGAGATCAAAAATAATAAATTCTATAAGTTATAAATAATAAATTTTATAAGTTATAAATATGGGAAACAATCTAAAATTAATAGTCGAGATCTATTATCGGGTATTAATACACGATTTTATAAAAAGAAAAATTAACACGTGTCTTTGAGACATTCGTTAGTGTACTAATTTTATTTTGAAATTTATACATTTTATATGAGACACATGTTAGCATCACCCGTTTGTAAATACAGGGAATTTGGATCCCTTAAAGTAGAACCAACTAGACAAACACATGTGAAACATAGGGAATTCGTATATTGACAAAAGACCTCAAAAAATAAAAAGCATTGGTATTCATCTTTTGCATATAGTACATCTAAATCTAAAGCCAGTGTCTTCAATTTCAACATGGGAAACAAAGTAGCTGAATTGTACCCTTCTGGACCCATGTTTTATATTCCTTTTATTTTCCTTGCTTTTGTTTCTTTTTCTTTTCTTTATTCTTTTCCTTTCTTCTTTATATAATCCATTTTCATTTTTTTAGAGAATCATATTAAAAAATAAACACACCTCTCTATTTTTATGCACCTTCCCACACTCATTCATTTTCTCTATACACCTCTAAATCAAATCTCAAACCCCCCTAACCTTGGCAAAAAAAAACATATCAACATGGAAAATGATGCTAATGAAAACATCTTAATTAGCACATCCTCATCAACATCATCAACACCAACATCACCAACATCTTCTAACTCAAATTCAAATTCATGTACCAATTATCATGACACCAAAAATAGTCCTCAAAACGGACCAAAAGGCAAGAAAAGAGAGAGAAGTGAAAAAGACACAAAACACCCTACATATAGAGGTGTAAGAATGAGAGCATGGGGAAAATGGGTTAGTGAAATTCGTGAGCCAAGAAAAAAATCAAGAATATGGCTTGGAACATACCCTATAGCTGAAATGGCAGCTAGAGCTCATGATGTAGCTGCTTTAGCTATAAAGGGTCATTCAGCTTATCTCAATTTCCCTAATTTATCTCAAAATCTTCCAAGGCCTTCAACCACATCACCTAAAGACATTCAAATTGCAGCTGCAAAAGCAGCATCCACTGTTTTTGTGGAGATTAAGGATTGTTATCAAGGTGAAAATGATCAACAAGAGAATCAAGAAGATCAAGGTTCATCTTCAAGTGTTTCTTCCATAGACAATGTTCAAGTGTCTAATTCAAGTTCTTCTTCTACTACTATTACTACTACTACTACTGCTATTACAAATGATGATATTGATGACACACTATTTGATTTGCCAGATCTTTTTCTTGATGGAAAAGATGGACTTCTTTCTTATTCTTCTTCTTGGAACTTATGTGCCGTTGATAGTGGACTTCGGCTCGAGGAGCAATTTTCTTCAACTTGGGAGTACTATTAGCGTTGTCGTCGGCCGCTATATATCTAGACCGTGACATCGAGAATTTTGTCATTGTAGGCTACTCGACCTCAAATTAATTTCATGCATCATCTGCATTTGACCTCAATTGTTCGTGGAATAATGCTTGCAAAACACTCTTTGACACAAGTTTTTAACACAATTTCTGATTGGTTGAAATTCAAATGCGCCCCACTAAATTTATGTGGAATCTACATGATTTAGAGGAATTCATTTGAATTTCAACCAATTAAAAAGTGTGTTAAAATGATTGTGGTAAATAGTGTGTTGTTTGTGATGAGACCACAAGTGTGATTTAAAATCTTGCTAGCTATAGCTATTGTTTCACATTCAAAAAAATAAAATGAGAAATAAATAAAAAAAGAAGTTAATATTAAGAGTTAAATTTGTCTCCTATGTACTCACTGCCTAGCTATGAGGTAGGTGAATGTGACTTGAGTAAATGTTTAAACTTGAATTTGTATATTGTTTGTTGTCTTAGCTATTTTGTCTAATTTAGTTTAGTAATGTTTAGACTAAAATAGATATAGCCAAAAAAAATTACTAAAATGTATGGCATTGTACAAAATAATAAAGAAGCATCTTTTATGAACTTTATGTGTGCAAATGATTGAAATTTTATATTCTCTCATGATATTTACTGGGTATGGTAAGTTATTGAATTTGGGAGAATTTGTTTTGGTTACATGGATTTGAGAGAATCAATTCCCCTTCAATTATTTTTTCACTTTGATTGCTTAATTATTATTTAGTTATTTTAGGAAAGATTTTGTCTTAAAAGAAGTAAAGAACATTATGCTTTAATGATTTTGTTCTAAACATATTGATGAAGGCTTCATGTAGTTTGACTGTAAAGTAAGGAAACCCTCAAATATTTCTTTCTCTTCTTTATCTTTGTGTTGGAAAGATACTAACAAGACTAATTGCATCATTTATTAATTATATATTTTTCTTTACCAATTGGATGATAAAATAAACAATTTTGATGGAATATCTTTTTTCCACTAACATTACTTTTTTTCTTCATAATTGAGTATAGAGATTCTTAATAATCATTTTTTATATAGTATAAAAGATTTTTTGCGATTCTTGGTTAGTAAATAAACGCACATGCATATGTAGGTATCCAAAGAAGTCGACAACATGCATCTTGTGAAGAAAAAAAACTATTGATTAAACTTGTGATTAAATTAGTAAACCAAATTGCATTTATATATAGTATGAGTGGCGTGAGTGATTCAAATCATTTAAGAGTAGGGATTCGATTTTCTATTTATTTGTATGAATTAGTTTATATTGTTATAGTAAAAGAGACTATAAGGTAAGGTCTTGAATTCTAGTCTTTCGAATGAAAAAATATATTTAGGAGATATTATTTTATAGAAAATAATAGTTTACAATTTGATTGATGGATACATCTAAGACGTAGTTAAACTTAGGGGTTATTGCATTGAGATTTTGAAGGATTTTAATGGATTTTGAGGAATTTTAATGGATTTTAAAAGTCTTGTGTTATTCAATCAAGAATTTTTTTTTCAATGCCACAAAATTCGTTGTTATTCAATCAAGATTTTTAATCAAGATTTTTTTTTTGTATTATAATTTTCACAAAATCCTGTGTTAAGAATCTTGATTGTAAAATATCTTTTAAAAAAAGTCTCTCAAAATCAATATAATCCCACGAAGTCTTTTAAAATCTTCAAGACTTTTTTTGTCAAAATAATCTCTCAAAATTCCTCGAAATCTCAATCCAATAACCCCTTTAAAAAATTATATAAATATTGTTTTTGTAAGTTTAATTTGATTGATAAGAATATCTTATTTTATATATATGAGTCAAGAATTGAATCCCGAATAAAATTACATGTGAAATTTTAGCCCTGACATTAAATAAGCATTAAATAAGCTCTTTATATTAAGCTTCTACCTTTACTCACAGAAGATGATTATAAAAAAGAACACTAACGTTGTTAGTTTAAGTGAAAAAGGTGCAAACACTATAAACAAGGTCTTGAATTTGAACTTTTTAAAATAAAATGAAAATACATAATTATGACATAAGAAAGACTTCACTCAATATAACCAACTATATTTTTATTTTTTTTTGGTACAAACCAACCAACTATATTTTTTTATGGTCTGAACAAATCTAACCGCTTCCTTGATAGGTTAAAAAATAAATTTTGATTTGTTTTCTATTATATTTGATTTTATGACCACTTTGAAATTTGTTGAGATTTTCATAATTTTTATTGAGTTTTTAAAGATTTTCAAATCTATTGATATTTGCAGGTTACTTTGTACTCCCTCCAATCACTATTAATTATAAGAAAAACACACTTTAAATTTTGGTCATTATTATAAACAAAAATTAACTACTTTTAAAATAATTAATACTGCTATTTCAAGTATACGCTTATTTAGTTCTACTACTTTTTAGACAATTATTTCACTTTATGTTTTAGTACTTGTGATTTAAAAGGATAATACAGTATACTTAACATATATCTTACATTAAATCAAAAAAATTAACTACACTTAACTAAATTTTTAAACACCACGTAAGTATTATTTTGCTTATAACAGTGACCAGAGGAAGTATTTAATTGACCTATATTGCATCGGCGTTGACTGTTTGGAGGCAGATTGCGAGCTGAGATTTATCTATTTAGAATTTCATTCTACTGTTGCCCCATCAATTTTTGGCTCACGAAGTTGCTTTTTATATTCTAATAGGTCGATCCATTTTGATTCGAGATCAGAAGTTAACGTCTAATGACATTTTTTAGGTCGAGTTGATATTTTCTCTAGTCATCTAAATATTGAGGAGTATATTTTCTAAGAATGAGATTAAAAGTGAACTTCTATAGATATATAGTGTCTGTTTTAGTATCTTTAATTGTTATTATGCCAAGTCAGTTTTTTATACAAAAAAAAATTAGTCAAAATTTGGGTGTCTATCGTTGAACGCAGTGATTAATTAATATCTCGTTAAATTAAAGATACCTTAAAACATGAGACAGTTGACTCAGAAATTTAAAGTTTTTTCATATTCAAAGTAAAAATCAAATCATCAATCTTTAATTAAAACAGGATGAACCATAACCTCTTAACCACACTATGAGTTTATACATCATGAACAAAATTATTGACAAATGTAACGATATTTCGTACTAATATGTATTTAATTTAATATTTAATATATAGACATAAAATAAAATAAAATAAAAACCAAATAGCTCTGTTTTTCTATTGGAATTATTGAAAAATTAAAGTGCTTAACGACGTCACAGACAAAAACTTAAAAAACAAAAGTAGAAAGAAGAAAGGAGATATCACAATCAAATTAATAATTGAACACGATTTACTTTGTAATTGGCCAATTTCTATTAAATGTCACAATCTACTAAAAATTCAAAGTACAATCATTATTTGCCAGCTTTTCCCAACAAGTTTTGTATGTAAATACAAACAAGTAGGCTAATTAACATAAGTTTAATTACGTGGTTTAATGTATTCCAAGCAAAAATAATGCTAGGAAATGATTTAAGAATCTAATACCACATACTATGCTATAGATACTGTATAAGATCCGGTGGTAAAAAAATAAGCATCTTACACCTAGCTAAGAAATATGATCTATATGAATACAATTCATATTCTATAAAGTGTAAATTTAGATTTTGTTATGAATATGAGAATCTCTTGGTGGATATTACGATAGAGAAAAATAATATTAATTTGTCATTCAATAATATTAATTTGTCAATAATTAAGCATAATCCGTTAAGAGAGGGGTTTATCTGTATTAATTTGTTGTAATAATTTAGAAAAATAATAATTTGTCAATAATATTAATTTTTTAGCATTATTATTCTATTTTATTGATTTGAAATGAGTGTTGTTAGTAATCAGACTTTGACCGCATGATAAGTAAAGTTTAGCTTAACAAATTATTTCATTCAATAATCAATTTAGGGTTTTTATTTTTATTTTCACGATCAGTGTTTGGTCCAATAGATCGATTAATATGATTCGAATGTCAGTTCTAACATCAAATGATTATAATCCCTCCCAAAAATGTAATTGCCGGGGTTTATTTAAATATATTTTTGGCTCTTCTAAAATTTTAATTTTAACTTTTCATTCTTTTAAAATAAATTTTGAATAATGATTTCTCTAAATAAAATTATAAATTAATTCTCATAGTTATTAACTGAAATGATGATGTGTCACTTATATGTGACATTTTTGATCATTTAGGCAATAATGTGGCACTATCGTTCTCACGATTATTATTTTAAATTAAAAAAAATGAAAAAATGTTATGTTTTACTTATGAAATCATAAAATGTTAAAATCTAAAAAAAATTCTGTACCAGAACATTTATATTCCTCTCTTATGCTTTTTCTTTCTTGAATACCACTTCTCTCTGATTATATTTTTTTCTGTGGTATTGTTATTTGTGATATGGAAGAAGAATGATATTGGGATTGAGAAGATTGTTATTGTGCATTGAATTGTCATGTTATTGGTTTAGATTAACCATATAAAATTCATAGAAAAAGTGTATATATATCAGTATATATAAGGTTAAATTGCAGTTTTAGTCCCCTTAAGTTTAACAATTATGTAATTTTGGTCTCTTAGGTTTTAAATGTGTAATTTTAACTCTCTATGTTTTTTAATTGTGCAATTTCATAACTTTTGACTATTTTAACCAAATATTTTAAAGATGTTTTTTTAAAAGGTCTTAACATTATTATTTTTTGTCAAAAAAAAAAAGGAGATAACTAGAAAGTCTTAATATAGCAATGAGATATTAGAGTTTTTTCAATTAAAATTGTCACACTAAAATGCTAAGAAAAACAACCAAATAGAAGAATAAGGAAAATGAAGCTTTAAAATGATTGAAGGGGACGAACAATATAGGCATCTGAGCACTTTTGACATGCACTAGCACTCCTTGTGCTGGTACGTGTCTCTCTTTCGTATATATATATATATATATATATATATATATATATATATATATATATATATATATATATTTCATTTTGGCTTGTTCAAAAAAATATAGGCATCTGAGGAGTTATGGAGAAGAATTAATGAGAAGTAATCATGGAAACACAATTATAATGGTTAAATTCGCTCATTTGAAATCTGAAGGACAAAATTGTACAATTAAAAAACGTGGGGGTTAAAATCCCACATTTAAAACTTGAAGAGCTAAAATTGCACAATTGTAAAACTTGGAGGATCAAAACTGCAATTTAACCTATAAATAAATCAATGAATTCAATATTTTATTATTTTATGTATATACATTCTCTCCTTATGTTATATAGATATATGATATTTTTATTTTGAAACATCTAAACAGATAATAAATTATAAAGCCTTCATTTTAGCACAAAGAGTGCAAAGAAAAAGAGTCAAAGATAATGCAAGGGTTCCAATAACTTGTTTCAACAAATATCTTAGAATGTTATTTTACCATAAAGAAACAATAGATTTAAGTATAAGCCACTACCACATATTAATCTTAATATGATCAAACTCCTAAACTTAGAGGATGTAGTTGAGCAGTTGAGACTCATTCTCCTTTAATTAAAGGTTGAGAGTTTGATTTCTCACATTGAATACGGAGTAACGTTAAATCTCTGGGCCAACTATCTTACCCTTTAAAGTGCATCCAATCTAGCGATAGGAATAACCAATGCATTCAGTGGTGGATACACTGGACTTGACAAAAAAATGAACAACCCCGTACTCAAATCGAAACTCCTTTCAATTAAAGACAAAATTGTTGCGCTTCTTTCAAAATATTCAAACGGTATCCAATTCCAAATGACCGTAAAATAACTCGATGATTTACAAATGACGGACTTGTACCCCAACATTTCAATGCAGGAGAGTGGACATTAATTGGTAATGCACTCTTCACGCCTAACCAAAGAAAATCAACACCTCACTATTGTTGAGAGAACACAACCGCTTATGAGACAACAAAATTCCTCTAACAGGCAAGTTATCCTTCGTCGAAACACAATTGTAAAACAACCGCGACAGCAACAAAGATACCTTCATCGGAACTATTTTCTTCCGAATTATATCATTGAAATTGAAATAGTCTACCTTAGCTCTCTATGCGAAAGAAACTTGTACGTCATGTCAGATACATTAGACTGCAAAGAAATATTTTTAAAGTAAAAACAAACATACTCAAAGGATCTTCCTCAAGTAAATATTAAGGTTTCCTCCACCTATCCCATCAACACTCCACTCTTGTCGGAACATTCATCCATACTCACTTAAACATTCATCCATTCATCATGGTTTGATTCTCACTCTTAAATAGTTGATGACCCGACTTTACTTCATGATCTTCTCTACTCCTATAACCTATCTCTATTAGAATTTTTGTCTTATGTGAAAATCAAACCATGTACACGAGGTTTAAGTACATATTCAATCCATTCACACTCTCAATTGAACTACTAACTGAATTTGTAGTGAAAGCAGATTGAACATATACTTAAAACTCAGACTACATGATTCAAATCTCACGAATCGGAATACAAAAACTCTACTAAAAAATAAAACAAAGAAAATCGCAAAGTAAAATCAAATCATCAACTATATATGTGTGAGATCCGAGCTGTTACACGCCCCCCTCCCTCCCACCACCACTACGTCCTATACTACCCCCACCATATTTGTCACCATATTTATTTAGCAACACATTATACCACAAACTAGTACTATACATTCGCACCACACGCTAAGCCCCCCACTAACACGATTTATGCACATCTTGTCCCAATAAATTTAATGATCTTTTGTAAATTGTAATCTCACCATCACTGCTATAAAAATATATTTATAGAGAGATTCGATTTTAAAAATTATATATACTTGTGAGAGCCAATGAAGAAACATAAAGTAATCTAGAAAACTGCTGTTTTTAGAAGAACAAGGTGACCACCACCCATAAATAGCTTATGGTATTTTTGCACCGCAAAAATAAAATTTAACTCAATAAATTAATAAACTCTAAATTGATAGTCTACGGATCGGAATTATTTGAAATTTAAAAACCAAGATACTTAAATGCAGTGATGCACGGGTAGTCCAAGATATGTACCGGGTACCGGTAAGTACCCGGTACTTAATGGGGACATACCGACGCTGCACTAATTATTTATTTATTTTAGTCTGGGTACTCGCCAGGTATTTACCGGATACTCTAACGGCTATTAAAATTATTAAAAAAAAATTGTTTTTATATTTTTTTTTAGAAATATTTTGTCCAAAAAAATTGTTTTATTTGTTTATAAAAAGATTATTAACCTAGAAATGCAAGAAAACTATAAAAAGAGTAAGAGTTATATTGAAGGAGCAATAAGAATGTGTGATATTGGTGGAGATGAATTGAATCTATTTGATGGAGCTGATATATTTGAAGTTGCTAATCTTTCTCTCGATGAACCTGAACTAGAGACCACTCATGATGATGAAGGGGATAATATTGAGATGAAGGAGGAATTGAATATTTTTATGTTTAATTATGTGTTTTAGTAGTATATTTTTATTATTTTATTATATAATCATAAATAAAAAAAAATTATACCAACGTACCCGTACCCTAATTTTTTTGAAAATGTCGTACCCTGTACCCGTACCAGTATCGGGTACTGGTACCGTACTCGTACCATGGCAACACTGCTTAAATGGAATGGTACCTACTTTATAATAAATAAAAAATTTTGTAAACAAACGTTAGTTGGTTCAGTGGTGATTAGTGTTGCACTTAATAAGGAGGATTGTAGTTCAATTCCCCCAGAAGATGACAATAAAAAAAATATAATTTTTTGAGATACTGCAAATTATGATAACATAAATTGCTATTAACCTGAAATATTATAAGAAAAATATCATTTTGACATCATTTTTAGCGTTGGTCTAATTTCTTGTTTTACTGTAAAATCTCTTTAAATTAATACTCGGTAAATTAATAAACTCTCTAAAATAATAAAGTTGTCCGGTCCCGACTTGGTTCAGTGTAAAAAATTGAAAAATTCGATAAAATAATAAGATAATAATTTTTTAAGAGATTCCTTTGTAATTTTGGGTACCAAAAAAATCATAAATTAATAATATGGCAAACTTGTAAGATATGGTGTTAATACTCTATCACATACATTCATGCAATTTATATATGGAAAACTTGTTTAAGAATACATTGAACTCATTTGTTCCTCTTGTTTACATCAAAAGTCATTATTGATATCCAATGCATATTATAAAGTCATTATTGATTTCCAATACATATTACCAAAGTCATTATTGATTTATAAGTCATTAAAAACTCTTTAAATTAATAATTATTAATTTATCGATAAATTAATAACTCTCTAAATTAATAAATTTCTCCAGTCCCGACTCTTTTAATTTATAGAGATTTTACTGTAACTAGCTCTATCAATACGGTGCCAAAATTTATACATTCAAATAATACCACTTGTTGTAAACTTTATTTATAGCAATGCCACTAAATATTACTCAATCTAGTACTTATATTATTATAAATAAAATAAATATTTAGGTTGATTAAAAAAGTGGTAAATATTTTGTCAAAAAAAAAGTGGTAAATATGGCTTATATTATGGACCAGATTCATCATTTTTTTAATGAATCTAAAAAACAATTTTTATCTTATAATAAAGATCAGATGGAGTTAAAGATCTTTCCTTATCAAAAAAAAAAGATCAAATGGAGTATTAAATATAGAATATAAAATATAAAATGCACATTACATTGTAATTGATAAAAAATGCACATTACATTTATACTCCAGTTACATGATACATGACAATTGAGAAAGTTACATTTATACTCTTGTTAGCTAGAAAACTTATTCAAAGTATTAGATCGAATCCTTCCATTAAGCTTACTAATTTAAAACTAGAAGGATCTATGTGTTATAATTTTAAAACATAAAGCACCTATTTGTTAACAAAAAAACTAAAGGATCTATGTGATATAAACCGAAAATTTAATGGACCCCTAGATGCATTTGGCCTATCATTAATAATTAATAGTTTTTATTTCCCTAATTTATGTTATAAAAAACTATTATTTAAATTTATTATTTATGATGTACCAAATATTAAAATATATTGCATTAAATTTAGTTGACTAATACATTAATTAATTACAAATATTTATATACTAATTTTTTCACATATAATTTATTTAATTTAATAATAAAATCATTTTCATATTTTTGCCTATAAATTAGTCATCTTGACATACTATTGTTCTCATCTTCTCATTCCTTGTTCTATCATATTTCAATGTTACTTTGTTTTCTTGTTAGCTATCTGAAGGGTTCTAATGATTCATCAAGAAGAAAAAATTAGAACTTTTAGATGACTAACAGAGAAATTTTTAAAAATACCTCTTATTAAAGGTGATTATTATTATTAGAATGATTATGATGGTTGTGATGCATGCTGATGATTATGTTACAACAATGAAACATGAATGAAAAGCTTCGCAAATATAATTTGATAGTGTAAAGAAGACGTTTGAACAAATAACATTGTTACGGCCACGAGAAAAAATATTCAACATAAAAAACTATAGAGGCTCTACAATTTTGGTGTTCAGATTTCTTCTTGTGGCCCTAATAGTAAAAGTTGATCAACCATCTCCTTTGCACAATCACATTATATTCTTGAAACTATTCATATTTACATCTAATCGTTGCAACATAATCATCAGCGTATATCAAAATTATCACCTCTATCATCACGTTATTAACTTTTTTTGTATTCAAGAGATACCAGCTCAGTAGCATGATTGACTTTGCAACGTTATCCCATTTAAAACAATTATAAAATGGTCATTAATGTCACAATTATTAATAATATTTTTTCTTTTCCTTTTTTATAAATTGTTTAACTTTGGCGAGCATGATGGGTGGATATCACTACTGACTATATAATTTTACCATCATAGAACTTTTTTTTTCATATTTTTTTACGCAAGAACATTTTTTATCACGACAACCAATAGTTTTTTGATTCAACGATTCTCTATGGGATAAATATATATCCCTTATATACTGTGAATTCTTTATATAATAATATGCTCATGCACATGATTTGTAAGCCTTTGTGGAGCTCCTAACATATTTTTTATCTCTCAAACTATAAATTTTGATGTGCCTTTTTTTCTTTAATTTTGTCCTTCATTTATAAATTATTTCATTTATAATTTTATCATCTTAATTCATGGATCCGCAAGTGCACGGTTCTATCACACTTGAAGGTGTCAGTGGTTAGAGTTTAATATTGTAATTTTAAGGTACTGAATTTAAATCATGTCAAAAACAGTTGTAAGATGACCATTAGTGTCTATGATAAATAAAAATTTTCCCTTTTTAAATTTCTTTTTAAAAAAATGCACAACTATATCGTCGTAATAAAAAATTATCAATTTTACAAAGACTAAACAGAGTTCTTAAGAACCAATAACAAAAGAAAGTAGTAATTAAACGGAATAAAATACTAACCATAAACAAATAAAAGTAGAGATAGAGAAGAAAAAAAAGTCAAAAATGATTTTTTTTTTTTTTGGTGCAACTCTAAAGGAATATTTATGGTAAGAGTATAAACATGTTTTTTTGGTCGAGAAGGAGTCCCAACCGCTCAACCACATCATCTATGTTTAAGTTATGTGAGGTCAAAGATAATATTTAATTCATATCTGAAAAATATATAAAAATATAAAACATTTATATTGTGTTTTGACACAATAACATTTATATTGTTATGTATCAATGAAAACTGATTTTTGGTCAAATATATATTTTAGTCTAAAGTTATATTTTCTTTGACCAAACTTATATTCCTTTTATTTTAACTTTTTATCTATTTATATTTGAAAGGTTTATTTTATTTTTTTATCTTGATTAATTTAAGACTTGATGTTTTATTTTTTTCTGCGGAAATGGATTGGATTTTTTTTTTTAATAAAGTAAGGAAAATACAATAAACTGGGGGACAAAAACCAAACCCAGTCAAACCACATAATCCCATAAGGACATACAAACAAATTTAAACACATCAAAATTGGTGTAACGGCCTTCGCATCTCAAGAGGCGAATAAATCGACCGTCAACACAAACCGATTTACGTACCAATAGCTCCTTGCACAACCACATCAAGCAAAAACATCGCTTTCACGCCAACAGTTCAAGTCAATAATCAAGACGAGGATTAGCTGAAACAGACCGCCATCGGAAGCTACACCAAAACCGGTTAGAAAAAACTCCAACTCTCTGACGTGGTGGAGGATATAGAACCGCCACAACCACTAGAGGATTGGAAACAACACCACCGCGCGACCCTTGCGGACCTAAAATTGACAGCGTTCAGAGGACGGCGACGAGAGGTTGGGAAACCACGTGGAAGCTTGAATCACCGGAGACGAAGATGTAACACACAAACCAACTACCACCACCGTGAAGGAGGCGGTGCTGGTTGAACCAAACCGCCGCAAACGAATAGATTTGAAGGAGGCAGCGCACGAACCAACAAAACCACCAAAAGGCGCCAATCTAAATCTCTAAAAGATCCTCGTTGAACCACCACAATAGTGTCTACATCTTGAAATGGATAGGTTCTAATGTTTAGTGAAAATAGAATGAATTTAATTGCACCACCACCGTCATTGTATCTAATAAAATGTTGTCACATCATGTATTTTTGAACAGAATACATGACGTGTCAATATATTATTTGATGCATGTGTAAAATTACTTCACACTGATGTTGTATATAAAGTTAAACTCAAATAGAATTAGCCACCTACGAACAAAATATTCCCTCCATCTCAAAATAATTAACGCAGTTTAACTGTTGACATTTATTTAGACTATATTTTTACTAATGTAAACAGACAAATATTAGCATTATAATTTTTCATAAAAGAAAACTAAAAATAATTAAAATTAAAATTAAAATTATACGTATACATAAGCGACAATTATTTTTTTTAAAGTAGTATAAGTTTGGCCAAAGATAAGTAAGTGAGGGTTATAAATCAGAAAGAAGAAGAAAATTAAGAGGTTACTCATTTCAAAAGAGAACAAAATAGTACAATAAGAAAATTAAGAGGTTACTCATTGCTAATAAACTTTATCAAATAATAAATTTCAGAAATACTCAAGTTTAATTCTTGAGTAGATAATTTTTAATCAGGCTAAACTCTTGACTAATAAGAGTCCCTTCCCCAGGAACAACCCAAGAGTTAATACCAAAAATATACCTTATATAACCAAAAGTGCAAATAAGTCATACAAATATGATTTTCTTATTCGATATGCAATTTAAAAAAGGCAATCCAATTTTTTTTTAAATAAAGATGTTCGAAGTGTAACTACCATAATATCTCTCGAAGGAAACCAAGTTCCATTTAAAGAATTGAGCTTTCCAAACAATTTCTTTAGTAAGTTACTCCCTCAATTTTAAAATAAGTGTCATTTGAATTACGTACGTATTATTTTATATAACATATTTTGACAATATATATTTTGATTAATGTATAAAAATAAATATTAGCATATTGATATTCAATATGTCTCGATGAATATTTTTAAAAATAAAATTTTATAATATATAATTAATAATACTTGTGACACTTATTAGAAACAGAGGGAGTAGCTTTTATATACATAAACTGATCAATTGTGACACTTATTTTGAAACAGAGGGAGTAGCTTTTACACCACACCATGTTAGTAAAAATCCTAATTCTTACTTAAAGCATTTGTATATCTCTTTAATTAGAACCATATGGCAAATTATATTTCTCAAACAGATTTGGAAGGTTCACAAATGCAAGGAAAACTATGAAATAAAAAAATTTGCAACTTGTAAAATGTAAATCAGAAGAATAACTAAAAAATGAAAGATAAATCGGGCATTCATAAATTACAACACAAAATAAATTACAATGATATATCTTGGCATATCATCTACACGATTACAGGATGTGATAAACCAAAATTGAACGACCCCTTATGAATCTAAGATATATACAAAGTACACAACAACACAAGCCTCTGAAGCCAAAATTTGAAGTTCTGCCATAGCAGCAGAAAAAAGAACTAATAATGATATAAGAGTAAAACATTGTCATTGCACTCTTAGGAGTCCACTTCCAAGGCACATAGCCATCAAGGCCAGTTCAGGCTTATAATAGTTCGAAATATTAATTGTACAGTCAAAAAACAACCTTCATGGCCTCTCCAAATCTCATTGGAAGAAGACTTATGATAAATCTGCAAAGAACGAATATCACGTTTCCCTGTGGCTTCAAATTCTTTCCACCGAAAGTAAAACCAAACATCCAACATTCAAGAAAGAGTACAAGTGGTACTAAGAAACTTCAAGTACCAGCAAAAAGAATCATTTATGGTCCAAAATCAAAGGAGACAGGCATTCATGGATTTGCTGCCAATGTTCCTGATCTCACCAGTTGGCAAAAGCAAACAATTGAACCATAAACCATATCATTTTTGAAAGAACATTAAGGTCTTCTCAAAAAGCATGATGGAACCTAGTTACAAATAAACTGGCTTAACATCATTAGCTCCAAAGCATGCACTACATTGTGGACATTTGCGCTGTCGACTCCCAGCAATTTTCTGGACACATGAGTTGCAGAACAAATGGTAGCATTTCGTAATTACCACCTGACAAAATTAGAAATATATGAGGAAACACTCAAAAAGAACCACATATTTTTCCAAATTTTAATTTGAGAAAAGACAACAAAGGCAAGTTTGCTACCCAATTAGATTATATCGCTTGCGACATAGCCAACCATATGGTAGTGCAGCAAAATAAATTAAATAAATGGGGAAACCATATGGTAGTGCAACAAAAGCAAGTTTGCTACCCAATTAAATAATCTAATACCCAATTAGATTATTATTTATATAGCTTTACCAAAGCATCTGCAGATTAATATTTCTGCCTTATTGGCAAGGCTGATATCAATCTAGAACTAAAATAATGCAATTGTTGACGTAATAAAGCTTCCTTAGACACATACACCAAAAAAATTATCTGAATAATGGTTTGAAATTTCATTTGGTTTCTTGGGAAAATCTAATATTAAACATGAAAAGGGGAAGAGGGATAGAGAACTTGAAATGTGGAATCAGTTACAATGACAAATATCAGAATGCAAAATGAAAAAGGTATTGCGATCCCACATGAGCAAATAAAAAAACAAAATACAAATGGAGCAAACTGATAGGTTCTTGAAGTACTTATACTTAGATTATAAGATGCTTGGTGGAGTACTTTTGAGGTTTGGTTTTTCCAACTTGATAGCTAGTTTATAATTTGAGGGTTCTAAAGTAGTTGGATCATTCTTATCAATTGGTATCTAAGTTAGATTGAAAGCAACCATCTATTTTATCATAAACACCAGAATCTGATATTTTATAAGATCTGAAAAAATATTGGTGTTCCAGAAAAGGCCAATGACAGGAGGTCCAGAATTAGATGTTGTACTTTTCTAGGTGGAAATGGAGTGACAGAAGTATGTGTACTCTGACTCAATTATTTTTGAAGATGTGAGGATTAAATGGGATGGACCTATGAAGCATTGTTGCGACAACAAGTCAGCTATCAACATTACTAGAACTTGTTCAGCATAATTGAACAAAACATCATTAAAATCATCTAATAGCTGAAACTGCAACAAAATATTACCTCTTTTGTCCTGTCTCGGCAGATGCTGCACTTGACAATTTCCCTGTACTCTCCCAGTTCCTGTTGAAGCTTATCAGTTACTGAGAAATCCTCATCTTGTGTCTTAAGACGTGACAAGTTTCTATTAGCAACCTCTAGATCTTCTTCTACTTTCTGTTTGTTAAACCTAGTTATAACAAGACAAAAAAAGCTCCATAACTGCTGTGCACTAGTAAACATTTGAAGAGATTAAATTGTATACATTATAGATTAAATACCTTTCTTTATCAAGTTCTACTTGTAACTCCATGCGACTCACCCGACTGCTGGTACTTTTAGATTGAGTTTCCATCACTGTATCCCTAACTTGTTGCGATGATGGTCTAATATCCGACAGCCTTCTTCGTGCATTTTCCAAAGAGGCAGAACCTTGAAGTTTATTGTCCGCAAGTTTTTGAATCTGATCTGAGCAAAACTTGAACTGCATATCAAGTAAATAGAAGTAAATTCTAAATTCACATCTAACATGTGATTAAATCAAGACCTAGCTACCTGGTCTTCAATTCTTGCAGCTTTCGTTTCATATAAATTCAGAGATACATTTGATTGCTTGATGTCTTGTTCCATTAATTGCTTCTCCATGATCAAAGAATCTGTTTTTTGTCTAGCCCTTACACCTTCTAAAACAAGCTACAACATTGGTGCAACATATGTCAATATATAACCAACAAAAATAGCACATATCATCATATAATATATATCTAGTCTTCAGGAATAACAAATGTCAATATCAGTAAATAAGTAGACAAACATGCATGATAGCATTGTCTAATATATCTATTCTGCAACTCAGATTGATTTCTTCAAATAACAGAAATAGAACACGTGATACAACAAACACAAACAACCTAAAGCCAATTTTCCTAGTGGCAAGAATTGTCCATTATTCAAAAGATAACCTTTTATAAATGGCGGAGGGTCAAAATTTGGCCATACTGGCCATGTGGGACCGTCATATCAGAGTATGGCAGAAAATCCCGCAATATCGGCTGAAATTGATCATCTTGGAGGGCGCTAGAACTGCCATCAAGAACCGCAATAACGGCTGAAATCCCACCATAGCGCCGCCATGGCTGATACTTTATAACACTGGAAAATGTAAAATAATAGTATAACCAGGATATCATCCTGATTGTATTTTTAGGAGTCTTCCTTTTATTTTATGCCTTAATATCTAGGGATTGATTAGGTTAGCTACTTAGCCTCTGTAGGCATATATTGTGTTGTACGATCTCTTCACTCGTTAAAAAGAAATACATTATTATTGTTATTGTAAGACGTGCATAAGAGTTTGGAGTAGCAGATTGTTGAAACACTTGCAAATGAACATAAATCAAACAAAAATAAAAAGAAAAAAAAACATTCACAGTACTGCTCAATCAGCATATTAAAAAAGAGGTTGCAGTTGGTTGAGAGATTGCAGTTTCTTCAAATGCTGCTTAATCAGCATATTAAAAAAAATCCATTTAGTTCATCATGTTCTAGTACTGCTCATCTTCTATTTTGTTCATCGATGGCCATGGGAGGTGATTTTTTTATCATAAATTCAAAAATTCTTACATTCTTATCCATATGAGTATATGACCATACCTAATTACAGGTTTCCTAACTGAAACTCGATTCTTGTTTGTATGAAAATGGCGAAGAAAACATCACATTAAATTAGAATATTTAATATATATATATATGTATATAGAATCGTTTTGAAATTACACTGATATCAGTGAAACCTATTTTAAGATAAATACCTTAATATTGTAATCATCTCTCTCGGTAATCTGATGCAACAGATGTTGATTTTGGGTTTGCATGTCATCATATGCTTGTCCAATAGTCTGCAGGAAAATCATCCACGCAATAGACAAAAAATAACATTGTAAATAATAGACAAAATTTACGAGCTGAAGGATCAGAAAAAATTGTCATAAGAACTCTTTCTCCAAGATAAGAAATCATCCAACCTCTATTTCAGATAAGTAAGCTTCAGTTTCTTCATTTTTAGATCTCAAAACATCAGACAGTTTACACATCTCCCTGAAAAAGCCAAACATCATGGATTAGAAAATTAACCGTGATTAGCATTATAGCATAGAACTAAAGCCATACAATTGAAAACAGATGAAGATCTGAAACATTGTTTCATGTGATCCTTTCAAATGATTTTACATTAAGCATGTATCAAATTTCATTCTACTTACAAAAACAAAAATACATCCCACTTCTGAAAGAAAAAACAAAGCAACATAAGTCACTATTCCACTGAAGAGTTTCCCCATGGTTCCATAGATTTGAGAAATGTATTTATAGATGTATTTTACTATTGAATTGGAATTTATTTTCATGAACCATCTTTTTGTTCTTGGTTACAACTGATTTCTTCTTTCTTTTTCTGTTTCGTCCTTTTGTGCAATGCGTTTTCCACTTTTTCAGCCCCCTCCGCCACCACACCCTGTTGTCCTCTATGTCGGAGAACTTACTGATTAAACTACCTACTTCGAATTGTCACCGGCCGATCCTATGCCATCTCAAAATCTCGGGCCCACTAGAGCTTCAATGTGATCCTACATGATGGAACATTGTCATCTGCTTTCAAATGGCAGCCTTTGCCTACGCTGCACATGCAACCATGCTTCCAAATAATTCTTGCATTATTGTGACCCCTCTCTCCTAGACCAAGATCTATCCTTCTTAGTTATGTTGCGACACTGCTTCTTCGTCGGCACATGTCATGCAATTTTTTTCTCATTAATGGATCATATATGGTGACTTCTATTCCTACTAGTGATCATCGTAGTGGTGGTTCTTTTAACACAGATCAATCATTTTAGTGGTGACTTATATTTACATTGATAGTCACTCCGATGGTGACTTTTGTTGGTTATGATTCACACTTGCCCAACACTGTCATAGATGCTCTGGCCTCGATCTGTGTCCGAGACGAATTGGCCGTGTCCTCGTCCAAAATGCACTGGTCGCGTCTTCGTACAAGATAAACTGTCCATGTCTCTGACTCTATCCCTGAAACAGTTGTCAGATTTAATTTCATTTTTTAAGTATTTTGGGTCTTCGATGTTACTGGTTTGAATATCCAAATGTGTGTTTGAGTGGGAAGGGCCTTGCTTTGCTTGATTCCTTGCCATGAAATTTCTATCAGGCTGCTATTGGTTTTAGATTGAGGGGTATCTTATAATATACAAAATATCTCAGCATCATTGGTATTATGTTAGAATATTTAGTGTATGCTTTAGGATCAGTTTCTAATCTTATAGATTATTTCCTAGGATTAGTGTTGATATTACTTAGTTATGACTATGATATGTTTTCTCATTTTCTTATTTATTTAGGATTATGAGTCTTGTATCTTTAAAAATAGAGGTTAGCGTTAATCATTTGTATCAATTTAGTATCAAATTATTATCAACAATATTCAAAGTTCTTGCCTATAACTTCAACATATAATGGAGCATTTACGAGACAATGACAAAGTAACTTGGTTTCAATTTCAATAATTGGACGCACATGGAAAATGTACAGAGAAGCTTATAATCATAATCAATATTTTGAGGATAGGAGAGCGGAAAACATAAAAGATCATATGAACCAGCCAGCATAAACCATCTCTATTCTTGACAAACAAAAGCAAACAACCAAAAAGATAGAAGAACAAAAGTACATGCAAGCATTCGAAAAACTTCTCCAAAGATGCACTTAAATGCAAAATAAAAAATGTCTTAAGGCAACAATTGGAAAGAAATATGAAGCACATCAGATTAGAGAACACTTTCAATTCATAAAACTAAGTTGGAGGTTAACCTTTTAGAATCATCTAATTTATGTCTCATGTTTGCAATCTCAGCTTCCGCCGCAGCAAGTTTTTGCTGAGATCTGGCTTCTGATTCAATTGCTGTTTTAACTCGAAGTTCTAAATTGTGCTCATCAAGAGATGATTTCAAACTGTTAACATGTGCCCATGCTCTGTATTCTGCTTCCCTTGCTTCCATGACATCCCTGAGACACAGATCTCTGTTAGTGTTCCACATATCTTATTTCATGCATTTAAGGACCTGGTATTGCAACTTTCCAAGACAAAGTATAGATAAGACACATCATTTTACCTCGTCCTTAGCTCAATAAAAATGTTCATAGCTTTTATACGACGTTTTTCAAAAGTTAATTATCTTATGTTTTGGAAATTGTGCATCCAAAATATTCCTTGTAATGTTAAATCCCGGTTATCAAAATATAAACTAGAACAATTCGGAGATCATATGAATTCAAATTGAGAATTTAGACACAAACCTTGAATCAATGGTCTCGTGTCTAAACATTCGCAGCATCAACTTCATCTCATCCTCAGTCACTCGCAAATCTTGAACCTGCATCAAAAGTAAAAGGAGATTTATCATAACAAGAAAAGGAAAAGATGGAAGAGAGTCACTACTATCTGCCTTCATACTCATACAAACCTGACTGTAACCATTTATATGACGTGACATCACAAATATTTACTAAACTTATTCTTCACAAGACAAAAGTTATCAAATGACAAATGTTGAATGAGAGAAAACCTATAGTCTGATCACAGGACCAATATTGCAATGACATTCTAATACAGCATAGACTATGGAGCCAGAATTGGCCATGTCTGAACTTAATTCTGTAACAGGTTTAATTGTTGGCTACAAATGCTGTAACAGGTTATTCTGGCAAAGAAGAAATGCCAGAGGTTGTTGAAGAGGTTCTGCATGAGAGCTTGAAGATCATTTTAAAGCACCCAAAAGGATTACCACCTAACAAAGGCAAGACCATACCATACAACCGATGGATAGAGCCATACCCCAAAATATGAGACCCTACAGGTACACTCTATAATAATGAGAGGAAAAATACTACCTCCTCCCCTAATTATAAGACCCTCATGAGTAAATTTCATGTCTGTTTATATGACAATATTTCAATTTTCAACCACATTTGTTATTTCTTTACATACATACCCCTAATTATTTTACTTGCATTTCTACACCTTACAATAAATACTGTGATAGAACATAAACCAATTCTCTTTCTTAAAGGATAAAATTGTAAAAATAACATCCACTATCAACAAATTTATTACTACTACCAATTTTCTTAATTCCCGTGTTTTATTCAACGGGGTCTTATAATTAGGGACGGACGTAGTAACACCTTTCAATGATAAAAATACTAGCTATTATCTTTTTATGTTATGATTTGTACACAATACTGGCATCTAGATCGAAGGTAAATTTCAAGAAACTAGTCAAATAATATTTTACAATATATTACAAATAGAACGGGGAGTTTGAAAAACCACAACCCAATTTAACTTTTTTTTATAAAAAAAAAAAAAAAAACCACAAGGATCATACCACAGCAAGCAGTCTGTTTATCTCAGCAAGTTGACCTGCAGACCTAACCCATAATGCATCACATTCTTTTACCTGGTATTTAGAAACAAACATTATGAGGAACTGTGAACTTATTTGCAAAAAGCTACAGTTCATGTAAGAAACACTAACCTTCCGATCAAGAATACTGGAAATAGAATGCACATCTGCACGCAGAGAATGGAGATCTGAAGCTGAATCTTTATGCTTACTAAGTTGACTTTGCATGGATCCCATTTCCTCAGGAAACGAAGAAAGCAGAGATTTAAATTCGGCAATAATTTCTTTCCTTCCTGAAGCGAAAGCAAATGCATCGATGTTATACCATATAAAGGAATCAAACAGCATGCTTTGCAGAAAAAAGAGGGGAAATACCAACCTGGTTCTTTTGATTCCTCTTTCAGCCTATTTTCAATCGCATTTCTTTGCTCTATTGTTTTCTGTATCTCAGTGCGTATATCAGCCACTCTAAGATCAGAAACTGCCACAGATCTTTGAAAAAGATCAGCTAAATCATTTTTAATGTACCATTCCCTTTCCCTCCATGCAAGATTATCCTTTTCAGCCTACAAGTATATAGCATAATTGGGAGCGAGAATGTCATCATCAGAGATATATACTAGTGAATGGGATAACAATCACAAGGCACAAATGAAACTACCGACCAGTAACAACCTGTAGTTTCTCATATAAGGCCTGATACTCCTGCACTTCAGATTTTGACTTTTCTATCTGATCTCTAACCAATTGGAATGCATGGGAAGAGGTAATACACTTCAAATTCTTCAACGTGTTCTGATGTAATCATTTCAAGTCATAAACTATGCTATGAGAGAAAAGGAAAATATGCAAACATGTGTGCAAAATGTCACCATCATAAGCAATAGTAAAACCTAGGTTGTCATTAGTGCCAAATAGAGGCTCTGTAGAGGCGGGCAGGGTGGACTGTACTGCAGCAGTAGCGCCACAGATTCATAGTACAGTTATAGTTATAGAGGCCGCAAGTGTGCCCCAAATCACAATGTGGGGCACGGTACGGAAAGTACTAGGAAAGGGGCAGGAAAAACTCAAAAAGGAAATTGAACTTCCTCACTTTTTTTGACAGCCTTCCTTCCACTGCAGAATCACTCCATCCTCGTTTTCCGATCGCCTTTTGCATTTTCTGGCAAGTCCAGCACTTGGGGCTTGTCTTCAACTCAGTACTCATGCCATGTATCTCTTAATAGCTAGGGTTTCAATTGTTTTATTTTTATTTGTTTGTCTTTAGTGAACAATGGGCCTCTAGTATGTAATATATGTGGTTTGGGCCTAGAATTATTCTTTTTACGAGAATACTAAAGTCGCCATGAAAAATGGATAGTCTGTTAATTAAAAATGAGTCTTTCAAAAAAAATGTCTTTTTCTTAATTAACTTGATCTTATCTGTCAAAAACAAACACTTCATTTTCTTCACTCATCTCTCATTTGGTTCTTCTCAACTGTTTTTCATTATCAAGCCCATTTGTTCCAACATGCAATTAATCAGAGAATGGGTGGAAACCGAGTATGAATTTGCCCCTTCCGATTTCTTTCTTCATATGGAACAATGAAGCAGGAATCCAAAGCTAAAACACGTGAAAAATTGTCAGATTTGTTACGGTTTTCTCTTCCATCTTTCTGGTACATTGTCTTCTGTGAAATCTACACGAATTTCGATGAACCAAATAGTAAAAGTACCATGAATCGGTACCAGGAGCCAATTCAGGGTTGTCTTGTTAGGGTAGAGAATTCTGTGACTATAATCAGAATCCTGTTTGCTTGATTTTATTTTCAATGTAAGTGGTTGTATACATAATAAAATAATAACAAAAATATTAATCAGAATTTAGACATATTGTATTTATTATTTATAGCCTAAATTGTTTAATAAACAATATCAATTGCTTTTTTAACTTTTAATTAATTTATTGTTTATATATAGTATTAATACAATTAATTTAATAAATATTAAAAATATTACATGACAGATCCCAGATGCAGAGTTGGCCACCCAACGCCACTATTTGTGATTAAAAACTACATGGATAAAAATTCCTAAGTAGAGAATGAAACAATGAAACAAACCTGTAGATCGCACAATTGTTGTAATAACCTTATTCTTTCCTCGTGAAGACTTTTCAGTTCCACTAATCGTGCTGAACTTCGGTCCTGAGAAATTCAATAATTAAGATAAAATATCCTATAAATTATAAAACCAAATAAATAAATAAAATCCAGAAATGATACCAATAGCTCCTTCAAAGTAGATTCCATATCTTGTAAATCCTTTTGTTTGTCTTTGATCTTATCATTAGAAATATGCGTATTCCCAACAGTTAATACTGGGAGAACTGCTCCTTTTGCTGAATCTTTCTCTACCTTAAGAGTTGCAAGGTTGTGATTGATTTCTTCTAACTCTGTAACCGTGCTTTCCAGTTCCCCTAAGTAAATCAACAAGAGCAAGAAAAATAAATTGTATGATGTAAACCTTCAAAGCATAATTTAGTAAGCAGTAGATTTGTGCTTCACACTTTTCCTCAGCCATTTCGTGAGAGAACAATGAGATAAGTACATGCCCAAACCAACTAAGTTATATAGATTATATCGATTGTGACAAAATAAAGTGAAAGCAACCGTTCAAGAGCTTTGAAAGGATAAGAGAACAAACTGAATTGTAATATTTTTGGTTTTATTTTAATTAAGCGGTGTTACTGTAAACCCATTTAATGAGTCTACATTCATGTTTTTAGGCACATCAAATGGGCATAGGGAAGATACAATTTCAAGTCAGCATGCAACACAGCATATCCAATCATATGTGTTACAAGCTCCCTTAGCGCTGAAGAACTTTACACTGCTTGAATAGACAGAATCATTCAATTCAGCTGATTATAGCAGTGTAGTCACAACACTGCAGCTATTCTTCTATTTGATCTAAGTTTATATGATATGAAATTTTAATATATCTAAGACCACCTACTATTTATATATCTGTTCATGGTTTTCAAAATCGTTGTTTGAATCTCAAATTGTGAAAAATAGCTAAAACGCATATTGTCCAAGTCCAAGCCCAGTGTGTGTGATCTACCTTCTGGATTCTCTACAAGGCTCTTACTCACCAAAGGTATACTTTGTTACTTGGTTTATTAAAACTCCATCTACTCACTAATGTATTGTATTTTTCTTTCATTCGTCTGTTAATGTATCTGAAATCAACTACAGTTAATTCATCTAGATGGCTAGCTTTACAAGTAGTTCACAACCTTCTCTAGTCTCTCCAGTCTGCTGCAATAGTTATCTCTTCATTTCCCAGATTCTTCAATGTGTTTCCAGTTTCTCTCAATTTTATCTGAACTAAATACTATCTTTGATCCTTTTTATAAGAAATGCAGACCAACTTTTCAAGAGTATTAATTGTTAGAATTCCTTTCATACCCTTATTTAACTAAAAATCCACCAGTTCCCCAGATAAGTGTATACATGTAATGTGTAGTGTGGGTATTCTTGGAAAAAAATGAACATCAATGCATTTAAATGCTTTTCCTTGGTCTTGATGATTTGGTTTTTTTGTTTCTTAAAGAAAGGAGAGAACGGAATAATAAAGATTTGCAAGATCACAACAAATTTCTAATGTGCCGCAGATTATCCAACCCAAACCCATCACAGTCTAACTAGACATTTAAAATGAACAACCGAAATTCAAATTGCCCATTTTGCTAAATTGTAGTTAAGACATCCTCTCACCACCAGAGGGGAAGTCAAGAGTCACAGATCAACTAGCTATTGAACTATGTAGTGCTTATAAGGATTATACAGTCCTCACCTGCAAGCCAATTTTGTTGGGTTAAGTGAAGCCCTATTAGGTTTTTATATTAGACCTAACTCAACCTTACAAAACCGGCTTGTCATATGAGGAGGGTCACTCTTTAAAAATTCATTTCAGGCCTTACATTTATCCTATGCGTTACTTAACTTTTTTCCCAATACATCCTCCCCTCACACCTAACACAATTGCGCTTGTTGCGTAGATAGAAATGGTGGGAGGCCCAATTCGATAGGCTCTGATACCATATTTTATAATGGGCCGGGTTCTCTGTAGAAACAGGAAAAGGAAGGTTGGTGTGTGTGTGTGCTCTACAGCCATTGAAATTTCTATAAACTTTTCAACATACTTCTATTTTATACTTGAAGCAAGTCACTTACAGATTTAATGGTATATCTTACAATATGAGATTAAGATTAATTGCTACGATCATAGTAAACAGAATTTACCTTTTAATCGTTTAAGCTCAGCTTTATTTTTGGAATCCAGATCCCTCTGAATTCGGAAATCACTTGCTAAAGACTTGTGCTTTAAGTGAAGTTCACTCAATGCCAATCTCAAGTTTTTACTTTCTACCTCCAGATCATTGGATAACATCTGCCCACATGAAACTATAAACAGGCAGTGTAACCAAGTAAGCTAAGAGACTGCTCTGAAAGAACAAGGCTAAGTGATAATCATATACAATAAATAAGAACTTATAGCTTACCATCTCCTCGAAGCTTTTTCAGAAGTGCAGTATGAAATCCATCTTTCAGACACTGAAAGTTATTAATAGATGTCCATATATTATTCAAAATGCTTTTAGATTTTTCAGCAGTAATTTCTCTATGTTGTTCCATCTCATTTGCGAAATGATGAGAGGAGGAACTTTCAGTTGCACCAGTTTGCAAAAGTCGGCTAAGAAAAACATCTTGAACAGTAGACGAAGTACCATCTGGAAAACAGATCAAAGAATCCTCGTTAGCTGATACACTTCCCGAACATATGAGCAATCAATGTTGTCTCAATGTAATATCAAAATTTCTAGTAATTCACTTCTTGCACACTACTTGGTTTCATAGCCAGTAAGCAACTAACAGAAGGCATAAATGATAAATATATTAACATTGAACAAATGAATGAATGAATGTCTGTTATACTAGTACTTTACATGTATGACATAATACATGCAGTCATGCATGTATGTAGCATTGCTGCTCTAAAATCTCATTACAGCCATCAAAGCCTTTTCTTGCTAGTTGGGTCAACTACTTAAATATAAAATGTCAACTGTTCTATCATAAACCATGTTGGTGACAACAAATTAAAATCCTTCTTAATAATTGACCTATATTTTTCTTAAGTCTTCCTCTACTTCAAACCACTTGTAAGTACCTCCACAAGACTTCAGCAAATACCAAATCACCTAAGCCAAGACTATTATGTTTTACAGTGGGTGTTGTCCCAACCATCACTAATCGCGTCATTCGTAATCTTGCCATGTTTAGTGTTCGCTCACCCATCATAAGTATTAAGTAAAATCTTCCTATTTACATATCTTTATTTACTTGAATATAGGAAATTACATTGACTCTTCTTTATTCCAGAGCTTCCACAATACCTCTCTGAACAACATAACATGCAACTTTTACAAATCAATATAAATCTTTGCTGTTCTTATCTCTCCACAAGTCCTGATAGAAAGAATAACTTCCATTGCCAACCCTTCTAGCATGGCACCAAATTAATTTTCTTTATTATTGGCTTTTTATTTAATCTCCTCCCAATTGTCATCATCAATAGCTTAATAGTGTGACTCCTAAGATTAATCCCCTTATAGTGTAAAATATCATTCCTCAACATACAAACAAAAATAAAATCAAGTATATTAAAAAAAATACAGCAAGGAATATGTAACGAAAGATCAAATAAAAAAGATTAATCCCATTATAGTGTAAAATATCATAACTCAACATACAAATAAAAAGAAATCAAGTATGTTAAAAACAATACAGCAAGGAATATGTAACAAAAGATCGCATAAAAAAGAAAAAGAATACGTAACATAAAAAAGAATAGAAAACAAAAAATTTATGTTAATAAATGTTTTTAGGCTTAATTACACATTTGGTCCCAAACGTTTATTTTAGGTTTCAATTTGGTCCCAAACGTTTTAAAAGTTTCGTATTGGTCCCAAACGTTTATTTTAAGTTTCAAATTGGTCATTGTCATCAATTTTGTCCACGTGTCTGTCTACATGTGCAAACCGTCTACCACATGGGACAAAATTGACGGAAAGGACCAAATTGAAACCTAAAATAAACGTTTGGGACCAATATGAAACTTTTAAAACATTTGGGACCAAATTAAAACCTAAAATAAATGTTGTAATTAAGCCATGTTTTTATATATATACAGAAACACTATAAAACAGGTATACTAAAAAGAATTGTAGACCTAATAAAAAATTTGACAACAAAAAAAATATATATCTAGTTAATAACCTAAAAAAAAAAAAAGACAAGTCAATGTAATTACAATTATAATAGAATATCTTCCCTCCCCTGAAAATCCCCCACCAATTTGGAGGGAAGCAAAAAAATGGGTTTAGGAGGGATTTCGCTCCCCTCCCCTCCATACCCCGAACGAAACAGACCCTTAAGTATCAACAACCTATAGTTGGATTCAATGCATAAAGCCAGTAAATCAGGCAACATGTGTCTGTGGTTAGCAGGAGATTATATTACAAGCATCGGTGACTATGAAAGACCAAATTGAAAACCCAAGCCCAAATGCATGATGTAAATAGTGCCTACAAAAAATGATTTCTTGGAATGTGTTACAAGATAAATCTTTCTAAGAAAGATTTATCAAGGAAGCTAGCAAATGAAAAAAGAACCGTGTCAGACCTTATGTTGAAAGAAACAAATCAGTAGTCATAGAAAAATGAAGCCCAGGCCAAGAGTTGGGTTCTAACAAAAATAATGAGCAAACTTGGTGAATAAGTTAAATGTCAATATTATAATCACTACAACAAACATACTTGACCGGAAAAAAAAACATCAGATTACATCTGAATGTAAGCTCGTCGAAATTTAAATGTGAAAGATTGTAATTAAAGCTCTATTCCAGAAAGTAATTACACTCCTATTAATAGTAATACCAAACAAAGCATGATGCACTAAAATCAATGAAGCAACATTTAATCATTATTCATTAAATAGTGACCTAAATCAGCTAATAAGACCTAAATAGCACAAACTTGAAGTACCAAATAGTTGAAACTTGAAACCCTAATAAGGACAACAAAAAAATACCTAATGAAAATTAAACAGCATGGCCTTCTAATTCTAAACTTTTAAAAAGCCAAGATATTGACCTATTCCAACAAGATCTCTACAAGACGTAAGGGCAATTGAGAGCTACAATTAGCTTTTGCACAGTATATAAGTGGTGCTGTTAGATTAACTCGTTTGTCTCCTTGGAAAAGATTGTTTTTGCCAGCTGCAAATAGATTAACTCGTTTGTCTAGTTGAATAAATAAAGATCCCATAATTGTAGTTTGTATCATTTGTATGATTATGCCGACATAAATTCATATTGTAAGGCCCATAAAATGAAACTTGTAAGTAACACTTTATGAAGGACCACAATTAAGACCCTGAGAGCTAAAGTACAACTAGTGTTTGCATTGATAATCTACACCCAACACTGAAAGTTCTGTAAAAAACTATTACAAATGAACTTGCTAGCACACAATGTCACTCAAACTATATAATCAGACAACTTCAAAAACAATGTCGCTCAAATTATAAAATCAGACAACCTAAATAAAGTTTTCACTAATTTCTGCCAAAGAAAAAAATCATCTCTCAAATGTTAATGAAATACAAAAAAAGACACTGTCAAATTCATGCAATTAAACAAATACTTAAATCACATTGTTGCAACAAGAAAATGAAAGAAATTAAAGGCCATTAGCAAATAATCCTCACCATCTGTGCTTGATGCAAATCTGGAATCTGCTTTGTGGCTAGTCTCCCTTGTACGTTCAGAACACGACTCTAAACCATTAACCAGCTAAGCTCAGAAGATGGACAATAATCAGTATACCATGGTAATATAAATCAATAAGAAAAGTAAAAACTAAGGTAATCATATAATATTATTACAGGAGGAGGCGAGAATGAAATTGAACCAATTACCTGCTCCCAAGACTTCTTGACCACTGCTAAAGTAGAATCATATGACTGTTGCCTCTCCTTCAGTTGAGAAACTTTATTCTCAAGAGCTGCATATTCTAATTTCTGAGTCTCTAATTTCTGTGTAAGTTTTTGGTTTTGATACTGAAGTACAGCAATATCAAGCTGCAACATGAGAGAATGCAAAAGTTCAAACACTAACAGTGACACTTCTTATTAGCACAGTTCAGTTTATGTGGTAAAACCGTACATGAAATACATATATTGCATTAAACACATAACATATATTATTGCCCTGCATTAACATTTGAATGAAGTCCCCGGAAACAACATATGGTAAAAATCTTTTACAAGATTTGGATTATTAAATATATAGATATGCATTAACTTTTGCAGAATGAAACTAAATAATATCATCCTGTATAAACAAAACTTTCACTCCTACCGTTTTTCTAGTTATCAGCAGTGTTCATTGCTAATCAAGGAAATGAATGATTTAAGGATGGTAAAGAATACGCAGTCTTTAGACTAGTAAAAATACTGTCTAAAAAAAGCATGAGTAACAGATCAATTATCCGATTCATCACTTGAAGTCAACCGCTAAGTCAGAAAAGCAAATGGCAGTAGCAAAAGAAGAGGCCATACTAAAAATTATCTACTGCAGTCTAAGCAACCTAAAGCCAGAAAATGTATGTTGTGACTGATCCGATTAGAGTAGAACAGTAGAAGACGTTCAACTGCAGTTATACTATAGCATCATCCAGGAATAGTCGAGCATATAAAAAGTTTTAAAAGCAATGTATGGACATACAACTATTAATGTACTTGCATTAACAAACTAATAAAACACCCATTACACAAATTTACACAAAGAAGATAGGTCAACTAGGAAGATGATAAGGGGTTTTTTCGGTTAACTTATATCTTGATAAACAACAAACAAGTCCGACCTCACTATGCAGATCAACTACATATATTACTAGAAACCGTTGGTCTATATCATATTAGAGATCAAGAACAAATAAAAACATATAACTATCATATGAAGCACGGACACGCCTCAGATTAGTCGTGTCCGACACCGACACGACACCAACACTTACGGTTACATTAAATTATATCATTTTTTCAAATATTTAGCTGTGTCAGTGTCGTGTACGTGTCCGAGCTTCATAATTGTTAACCAATTTTCACAATAAAATTGCTTGAAAAAACTTTGACTTCATTAAACAACAAAAATCAAGCAAAAGCTATCAAGTCAAACAAACAAAAATCACCAGAAAAATACTGAAAAAAAAAAACAAAATCAAACATAATTAACTAACTCTCATCATAAATTTTCACATACAAAAAAATTTCAACTTAATCATTACACATAATCAACAATTAACAACAAAAAACTCAAGCATCAAAAACTAAAAACCTAGAAAATTTTATACCTTTTTATCTTCAGAAACTGGTAAGAAGGGTAACTTCTTAGCAGTTGCAGGTGTAGGTGATAAAGAACTAAAACGCCGTTTTCTATCATGCTCACTCATACTCCCCATTGAAACCACCAAACCCTAGAAAACACTAATTTCACTCATATCACAAAACTTCAAAACCCTAAAAAATCAATTCAACAAAACCCTAATTGAAACACAAAGAAAATAGTGAAAAAATTAACAACAAAACTGAAACTAATTCTGTTAACTATTTTTCTGTATCTAACTAGTTTGAGATTTTGATGCAAGAATTGAAACTTCTCTCTCTAGATTTTTCGTTCTGTTTCTCTCTCTAGAAGTTGTGTTTTCTTTGCATATTCTCTCTTTTCTGAGAAACACACGAAGTGGGAGAGAAAGAAGTAAAGTGGGTATTTTGGATTTTTGTTTCGAAGAATGGTTAAAGTGTAATTTCGTGATGTTTTGGAGGGTATTTTTTTATAATCAGTTCACGCGTGTGAATGTGTGTGAGTGGGTGTGCATTGTATATGGCGTGATATTCTATTTTTTTTTTTATAGATTTATAGAAATAGAAATTTCATTTTTGGTAAAAATATTTATAGAAAGTATATTAATTATGGTAATTTAGTCAACAAAACAATTATGGTAATATCGCGTACTAATTATTAGTTGGTTCAGTAATGAGTGATATTAAATTTGATAGGAAGAATCACGGTTTGATCCCCTACAATTGTGATTGGAAGGAGTTTAAAATCACTTGATCCTAAAACTGACCTCCGAACCAAATTAAACAGGTGTGAAAACTAAAAAAATTGCACATTGCATGAATATTTTATTACCTTTTATTTATACAAATTTCATTTTTGGTAAAATTGTTTTTTTGACAAAATAAATTTTGGTAAAATTGTTTTATAGAAAGTATAATAATTATGGTTATACTAAAATAAGAAAAAGAATATATGATCATATTCATATTTAGTATTCTTCACACAAAAATTATCAAAAAATATATTATTTACAAAAATAAAAAGTGATTATTAGTTTTGTAAAAATATATTATAATAGTCTAAGTTAATATTTAATTTGAGTTTTTTTTAATAAAATAAAATGATATTCATTCATTCAAATTGATATAATACATCAAATACAATCACAATCAACATCTCTAAAAATGTAAAGGATAAATCTGCGAACAAACTCGCAACATTCAAATTAATAGCATAACAAGGCAAAATGTCTACTACAAATAATATAATCAAATTAAAGTTATTGTAATAGCTATGTTTCCGAATTTGAAACATTCATGTACAAATCATTGGTTGAATCTGCAATTGACTAAAGTCGATCTTCCAAGAAGAATAAAATGAATACCGCGATAATACGGGAAATCAAAATAGTGCCGCACAAGACGACGAACAACTCAACACCGCATAAGACGACGAACAACACAACGCCGCATTTAGACCTCGAAATCAATAAAAACACAAAAGAAAAACATGGTATATGCAAAAACCACTTATTTGTATTAAAAAAGAATATAAAACAAATTGAGAGGGGTGATTTTAGGCCAAAAATAATCTAAAATCACCCCCACCACGATGAACAAATGTAGAAGAAAAAATTGATTTCTCTAGAGTCGGCCGGTGCCAAAGAGAAAAAAAGCAGTTCTAAATTATTTACTTGACTTAAAACAGTTAATATTTGAAAATTTGATATTTTATTCTTGTTCAATAGTTATTTACTATTTATAAGTTATAATTGTGGAAGTTTAAAAAACATAGAAATATGTCTCATTTATCTTATAAAAAGAGGCTTACAGCTATCTAATTAAACGAAAAAATATAAGAAAGCATCAAGAAATTTGCGATCATCATAAATTAAAGGGTAAATAAAATAGGTCAATATCCGCCAGTAAAATATGCAAATTTTGCAATATTCTCTGTAAAAATTATTTTTGAGAATTCCCACTTGAAATGTTTGATTTTTTTCAGTACCCTCTGGACTCAGTCAACCATAAAAAAACCGCCGCAAAATTAAACCGTCGCAAAAAAAACCGCTGTACCGAGGTTTTTAAACTATCGCAAAATATTAGTTTAGTGACGATTTTAAACCACTGTAGAAAAAACTCCTGCAAAATATAATTTTAGCGAGGATTTTATTATGGTTGATTGAGTCCAAGGGTATTGCAAAAAATCAAATATTACAGGAGAAATTCTAAAAAAACAATTTACACGAGAGTATTACAAAACTTGCATATTTTGCAAAGTGTATTAATCTATTAAACCTAAATTAAAATTGTTTTAACTCTGCATCTATAATATGCCATGTTATTTTTTTTTTTGAAAAGCTAAATATATTATATATAGGCGCTCTCAATGCACAAGATGTACAAAGAGAGGAAAGAAGGTTACATAAATATCAGCTACAAATATATCAGACAAGACATAACAGAAAACAAACACAGGCCAATTACTTCCTACACCCAAAAAAGAAAAACGCAGCAGCCAACATACCAAAAGCTAGCCACCCACACAAACACCCAAACATACACTTCAGCGCAAAAAACAAGCTCCCGAATTCCATCGCCATTCGTAGAACAAATACGGACCTTTAGCCATGCGCCCAATGAACCATTGCCATGACAACCTTTTGACCGACTCCGGCATCTCTTGCGCATCAATAATACCGTTATTAAAGATCCGGTCGTTTCTTGCCCTCCAAATCATCCAAACTAAAGCATGCCAAATTAAAATCATGCCCTTCTTCCCAAACTTTCTGACACCACAACCAGCCAGCACATGTTGTTTAACCAGTATCAATGAATGGAACATACATAATTTATTTTTAGTACAAACAGAATATAAGTAATTAATATTTGGAAACAATAAAATTACATAATTTCTAAACTTAAATATATCATAATCATAATTACAATGAATACTACAAGCATGGAATAATATGCTGCAACGAAAATTGAATTGTTATCCATGAAGCTTAAGCAACTAAGGTAATACATTATAAGAGCTTTAGTCTAACAACTTCAATATGATATGGCTTGACTTGGACGTTAAAGTCATTGAATCTGCTCTGGAGTTTGATTGAAATAAATCTGAAAAATCTCAACAAAAAAAACATCGTATGAAGACAGGAAATCAAAACAAACAATGCACAAAGACGAAAAAATCAAAATAAATACCGTACAAAGACGGAAAATCAAACAACTCCACACTACAGGAGTAAAACAACACTAGAAGAAGAAATCACGATGAAGAAAACTCAAATAAAATCTAAAAAAATGTAAAATTACTTATTTAAATAAAAAGAAATTAACAAAAACTATCAAGAATAAACTTGGTTGTTGTTGAGAATTAAATCACTTATTTTATGTTTTTTAGTTACATAAAATAAAAATATAAATAAATACTTGTTCATAATAATTGAATCATGTCCTCACTATAACATTATTTTCTTTATAGAATAAACTATTATAAACATATGTTTTTAGTTGTTGGTTGGAATCGATCGAGTACTTTTAACTAAAATTCTTTCTTTATATAATAAAATATTATAAAAATAGATTTTTAGTTCGTGAAGAAACCTCTTTGATACAAAAAATATTAATCATTAACATGATTATGGTGGTGATATTTGTGATGTATGCTGATGATTATGTTGCAACGATGAAATGTGGATGTGAATAACTTCATGAATATAATGTGATTGTGTAAAGGAGATGGTTGAGCAAATCTTACTATTAAGGTCACAAGGAGAAATCCGACCAACAAAGTTGTAGAGTCTCTACAATTTTTGGTGGTGGATTTTCTTCTCGTAACTGTAACAATGTGATTTGTTCAAGCATCTCCTTTGAACCATCATATTATTTTCGTGAAGCTTTTCCCAGACACATTTCATCGATGTAACATAATCATCAGCATGCATCATAATTATAACCATCAAAATCATGCTATTAATTTTAAAGCGGTTCTATTTCTATTGAAGATGAAGGAGACATAAAACATAATGAACTAATAGCAATCTGAAGTGTTCTAAAAATCACCTTTAATATAAGGTATTGTGAAATATTTTTCTCTATTAGTCATCTGAACGCTCTAATTTTCTTAGATCAAATATTAGAACACTTCATAGAGCTAACACGAAAACAAAGTATTATTGAAACATATATTAAGGAATGAGAATATGAGAAGTGAGAACAACACTATTTGAAGATGACTAATTTATAGGAAATAATATGCAAAAGATTTTATTATTAAATTAAATAAATTTTATGTGAAAAAATTATTATATAAATATTTATAATTAATTAATATTATTAGTCAAATAAATTAATATTATTAGTCAACTAAATTTAATGCAATATATTTTTTAATATTTGATATATCATAAATAATAAATTTTAATAATAGTTTTTCTTAACAAAAATTAGGAAATAAAACTATTAATTTATGTGGGTAAAAAAAAATATTAATTAATGACAACGATATTAGTGATCATCTATTTTTCTAAGGCTTAAATATACTTTTGGTAATCTAAATATTTTCAAGGTTTCAGTTTGGTCCATTAATTATTTTTTGTTCCATTTTGGTCCTTTAACTATTTTTTCGTTCTGTTTTGGTCCTCTAACTTTCATTATGTTAATTTATTTGGTTCTAATTATCGTTAGAAAAATGCCAAAAACGTTAATTTTGCGTATGTGACACTTAGGGGCTTTATGGCTTTGGTGTGAGATCCAATAGGAAAACGCCACGTGGTCAGAGACCTTCTTCTTCATCGCGTACGGAACTTCCTCCATCACTGTCTCCGTCCATATCACCGATGATCTTTCCAGTCACGAAAACTTACGAAACGATACTCCAAAACCTCTCATGATTTACGCTGAATCCAAATCTGATGTCTGTTTTTTCATTAGAGGCTTCTACCTCTCATTTTTAACATTTTTCTAACAGTTAAGACCAAGTAGGTTAACAAAATGAAAGTTAAAGGACCAAAACGGAATGAAAAATAGTTAAAGGACCAAAGTGAAACCTTGAAAATATTTAGAGGACCAAAAGTGTATTTAAGCCTTTTTCTAATCTGGTTCGGGGGTCGGTTCTTACATCAAGTGGTTTTAGCTCCTTTCCAAACGCAGTTGCAGGGGATCGAACAGTGGTCCTATTTACTAAATTCAGCGTTAATCACCATTAGACCAACCAATGTTTAGTTACAAGTGTATTATTTGAGCATCTAAATTTTGACACTGTATTTGAGATTATATACATCATTATTTACCTTTGACATGACATAAAGAACTAATTAAAATAAGAAATTAAACCAACACCACAAATGGTGTCAAAATGATATTTCTCTTATAATATTTCGCATTAATTCCAATTTGTATATCATATTTGTAGTATCTCACAATATTATCTCTTTATTGCAAAGTAGGTATTGTTCCATTATATATTTTGGTTTTCAAATTTGAAATAACTCTCGTAGACTATCATTTTGGAGTTTATTAATTGATCGAGTTAAATTCCATTTATCTTGTGCGAAAATGCCACAAGTTATTTATGAGTGGTCACCTTGTTCTTCATAAAACGATGTTGTCTTCTTTTCCGGATTACTTTCTTTTTTCATTGTCAACATGTGGAGTTTGAGGTGAGTGTGGCTGAGATGTTCCTACAAGGGTGAAGTGTTGATGCGATGGGTGGAGGAGACTTTTATTTGTTTTGGAGGTAGAGATCCTTAGGGAATTAATGTTGTTTTTATTAGAAAAATATTTCTTTGCGGTCTAATGTGTGTGACTAGAGGCAGAACTAAGAATGGCTCAAATGGGCCACATCAACCCCCGAAAAAATTATAAATTACCAAAATACCATTGATATTATATAGGGTCTGTTTGGATTGATGGGATGGAATGGAGTGGGATGGAGCGCTATTCCGTTGTTTGGTTTTACAAATTATGAATGGAATGGAATGGAGTGGGATGGAACCCATTCCATTCAATACCGCCCATTAAGCCAATTTTTCATTCCGCCCGATTTGGGGTGTATTGGATGGAATGATACACAATAATTATAGTTTTACAATTTTACCCCCAATTTTATATTTTATAATAAGACTCTTGTCATTCCTCAAATCCTATTCTACTTTTCACGGTTTTTTCTTCCTTCTTGTTTGCTTTGTTTTCTTCTTCACCAACTCTTCACTATTGTGTTTCTCTTCTCTTGCAACAACTGTTCAACTAAATTTGATTCAACAAGGTAAAACTCTAACCTTTTTTCATGTATGTTTATTTGTGTGCCCTAAATTTGTTTTTTTTATTTGATGTGAACCTTATCCTATATCAATGCTCGTGTTTGTTACTGTAAAGTAAAGTGAAGTAACCAACACGAAGAACATGTTGATCGTAAGTGATCATACATATATAATGATACATGAAACTATAAATAATTTTAAGAAATTATTTAAAATTACAACCGATGGGGAGACGTATATAGTGATACATATATAGTGATCATGCATTATTAAACTGTGGGGAGACGTATTCCAAGCCTCATCTAATTTTGAAACCCCTATTGCAATAGGTTTGATACAAGTCCCCAAAGTTTAATAATGCATCAAACAAAATTGATATACGATTAGAATAATAGGTTGACCATAATAGAAACTCCCTGTTGCCATATTTCTTAGCTTTGCTCCTTGTGCTTTTTTACTTCTAATAATATATTTTTTGTAGTTAAAAAATATAACAACTAGACTACCTTAATAGTAAATTTCGATATACTTTATGCCTTTATTTTGATTGAATTTTGAAGTGACTGGTGGTGCCTTCATTACCATCTAGATTGCTAGCTATGGTGATGTATTGTTAGTCTTTTTTAATGATTGAAGATGATTTTTATTTTTTTAATTTGTCATAGATGAGCAATGAAGATATAAGAGCTAAATATTTGAAATTGGTTCAAATGATGATTGTTCAATTATCAATCATTATTGTTTTAATCACTAAGCTAAAAAACAAGTCTAGAAGATCACAAATACCTTATAGAATCACAGAGCATAGAGATAGGGTTAGGAATGAGCTTATGAAACATATTGTTGGAAGTGATCGATGTTTTGATATAATTCGTATGGGTCCGAGAGCTTTCGTAAACTTGTGCACCTTATTACGAGATCACGGTGGACTTACACATACCCGAAGAGCATCTATTGAGGAACAAGTAGCAAAATTTCTTCACATAGTAGGACATAATGCCAGAAATCGTGTGATATCATTTTTCTTTAGACGTTCTGGTGAAACAGTGAGTCGTCATTTTCATAGAGTGTTAGATGCAGTGATAGAGTTGGATGGGATGTTTCTGAAACAACCTGATGGGACACAAGTTCCTCCGGAGATACTTAACAACCATAGGTTCTACCCATATTTTAAGGTAAACATAAATTGTGTCTTACACAAATACTAATAAGTTATAAATATTATATGCTTTTAATATGTAAGTTGAATATCAGGATTGTATTGGAGCAATTGATTGTACGCATGTGCGTGTTAAAGTACCGTCAGAACTTGCACCTAGATATCGCAGTAGAAAAGATTACCCTACACAAAATGTATTGGCTGCATGTTCATTTGACTTGAAATTTACATATGTCTTGGTTGGATGGGAAGGAACAGCATCCGATTCAAGAATAGTTAAGAATGCATTGACACGTTCATATCCTCTTAAAGTTCCACAAGGTAACAAAAAAAATAAAAGATTTCTACAAGTATAAATATTTGCCAACCTAATAATTAAAATCATAATTTTTTTTATAGGAAAGTATTATTTGGGTGATGCTGGATTTCCTTTAAAGGCATGTCTCCTCACACCTTATAGGGGAGAGCGGTACCACTTACAAGAATATTCTAGAAATCCACTTCGAAACGCTCGTGAATTATTCAACCATAGACATTCATCATTAAGAATGTCGATCGAATGTGCATTTGGAGTGTTGAAAAAGAGATTTCCAATTCTACAAACTTCAACTGAACCCGCATATGGTATTAAAACTCAAAATAAAATCATCACTGCTTGCTGCATTTTACACAATTATTTGATGACTGAAGACCCCAATCAAACTCTAATAGATGAGGTACAACATGAGCTTGCAAATGAGAATAATTTTCAAGAGGGTCGTCAAAATCAAAGAGAAGAGCATGATGATAGAATTAGTGGAGAACCAATTAGAGATAATGTTGCTGGTTCCATGTGGATAAATTACTAAGAAGTTTAGTAATGTATTGTTATTCTAATAGTTGATGTTTTGAATGAATTTTATTTGCGTTTTAATTTTGTATGTTTGGATTGAATTGGAGTTTATAAATTGTGAATTGAACTTGAGTTTGAATTGAATCTTATATTTGAATTTGTAGAGATTGTTATATGTCATTCATTATATATTTAATATCTAGTTTTAGGCATTATCATATTTAAATTTGTTTACATTGTTATATTCATTATTTATTAGTATTAGATATGGAAGGAAATTCAAAGAGGTCAAGGAAATTCAAAGGTGTAGAAACATGCAACTGGACAACCGCTATGGATGAGGTTTTGATTGATGCATATTTACATCAACAAACATTGGGAAATAAAAATGGTAATAGTATGACAACAAGTGCTATGGATAGCATTCTTCAAGAGTTGAAGAAGCACTTTTCGGACAAACCAATTTCTAAAGATAAGATAAAAGATCACATGAAAAACATCAAAACAAAGTTCAATGCTTGTTACGATCTTTTCAAGAATGGTTTGAGTGGGTTTGGATGGGATGCAAAAACAAATATGTGGCTTGCTGAACCAGAAGTTTGGGACAAGCTAATTGAGGTATTGTTTACTTTAATTTTTACATATTTTCATCAAGTAATTTTTATTAGAGTTTGGATTTGGATAAACTTTTTATGTAGGCAAAACCTGAAGCTGCTGAATGGAGAAACAAACCTATATTATTTTATGATAAACTAGCCAAACTCTTTGGAAAAGATCGAGCAACGGGGGAGCATGGAGATACATCATTTGAAATGAGAGCAAGAAAGGCTGCAAAAGATAAAGAAAGTTATGGTGCAACCATCGAGGAAATAGATCATTTGGTTGAAACCAATAAAGTTACTTTGGAGGGATTTGATGTTGATGAGGAAATAGAGAATTCCCAAATTTCTCCTAAAAGACCTTCTATTTCCACTTCTCAAGACGTATCATCTTCTAGGACTAAGAAACGAATTAAAAAGGTAGTTGAAGAGGATACAAGCATGGGCGAAATTTCTACAACTTTGAAAAAAATGGCTGATGTGTTTGAAATGAGCACGGTAGAGTTGGTCAAACAGAGTAAGAGTGCTAATGGTGGAGATATTTGGGCTGAATTGGTCGAGATTGGTGTTGAATCAAATTCCATACCTAATGTATACATGTATCTTGTTAAGAATGCTGATGCATTAAAAGCTTTTAATGGAATTCCAATTGACAAGCGTAAGGAAATGTTACATCACATTGTGCCGCAATATCCCTTTCATTAACGGTAATTAATCTATTTATTTATCTATCACTTTTATGTATTTTAGATGGTTTATAAAATAGAAGTTTGTCAAAAAAATAAAATAAAATGGAAGTTTGATTATTTTATTTTTTTATGCAATTTTGCAGGTTCTTTGATGGACTTGAAGAAGATTATTGTTATCTACAATGGAACTATTTTTGGCTTTTTTTTTTGTTTTAAGACTTTATGTTGGTCTTCATTTGACAAGATTTGATTTTGTTTCAAGTTCTTGATTATGACTTGATTTTGTTTTAGTGTCACATTAAATTGAACCATTTTATTTTTGCTAGTTATTTTAACATGAATTCCAATTATTGTTATTTTGGTAGTGTAAACTTTTTGAAAGTAAATTCATCTTTCATTATTTAGTTTGTCTGCTAAATGTTTTAGACAAAATTAAAGTATAAAGTGTGATGTTGCTACTGTTGGATGATATTTGATATTGAAGTAATATAGTTGACATTCCCTTGAGTGAATATATTTGTTTGAAACGAACTCATGTAGCGAAAAAGTTTTTATCATAAAAGCGTTTAATTATAGTTTTGATAGTTTTTACCACCATTTTCTCTATAATTTAATTTGGCGGTTTGTGTTCAATTAAGAGTCTTATTATGGATACTTAAAAAAACAAGTCTTATTATGGTTGGACAATGAATTAATAATGAAATATGTGAAATTTATTGGTTGAATTGAGTAGAAAATGTATGATTTTAAGATTTTATAAATAAAGGGTATAATTGGAATAAAAAAGTTATAACTCATTCCATTCCGCTCACTTTCCAAACAATGGAGTGGGAAATTTGTTCCGCTCCATCATAAAATATCCAAACAATGGAATGGAATATGTGTTCCATTCCGTTCCATTCCATTCCATTCCGTTCCATTTCGTTCCGCTCCGCTCCATTCTGTACCATCAATCCAAACAGGCCCATATATATATATATATATATTTGGGTGGCGCATGAATTTAACAAGTTGAACAAATAGTCCACCTGGTGTATGCATCTTTAAATAAATTTTGGTCGTGAGTTCAAATGTCACTAGAATGATTTTGTGCATTTTGGTCCTCTTTCTTATACAAAAATCTTTAAAAACCAAAACATTGTCTCAAAACACTAAAGGAAAAATATATATTTAGATTTGATTGATTTACATAGGTATACAATTTAATTTATATATTATATTTTTTTAGTGGCCCACTCGACTTTTTTCCTAGTTCCGCCACTATGTCTCACATGTGGGAATGAAGAGGTTTTTATTATGACAGACACACAATTAGGGTCTGTTTAGATTGATGGAATAGAATGGAGCGGAGCGGAATGGAATAGAATGGAACGGAATGGAATGGAACGGAATGGAACATAGATTCCATTCCATTGTTTGGATATTTTATGATGGAGCGGAACAAATTTCCCACTCCATTGTTTGGAAAGTGAACGGAATGGAATGAGTTATAATTTTTTTATTCCAATTATACCCTTTATTTATAAAATCTTAATATCATACATTTTATACTCAATTCAACCAATAAATTTCACATATTTCATTTCTAATTCATTGTCCAAACTATAATAACACTCTTAATTGAACATAAACTACCAAATTAATAGAGAAAAATGATCGACAAATAGCCAAAGCCACTATCTTATTCTGCAAAAATAAAACACTATCTTATTGATAAAAATATATATTATCATATATTAAAATAATACTATTGTAGTATGTCAGACCAAATAGTAGTACTAATTTAATAAAAAACGAAGAGAAGAAGAAGAGACGAAGATTATATTTGATGTGAATTTTTTTTCATACACTAATATAATAACAAGAATAATAAAATTGATTTGTACACAAAAAAATTAGTTGCAGAAGAAGAGAAGATTAGGTAGGGAAGATATACTAATATAAAATTGGTTTGTACCAAATAAAATAAAATTGGTTACAGAAAAAGAGAAGACGAGAGAGAGGGAAGAAAGAAAAATTTCATAACAAATTTTTTTATTTTATTGTATTTGCCTTTCCAAAAAAAAAATAATAAAACAAATAGGGATAAAATTGTATTTATGTTATTAATTTATTTCATTCCATTGCACACACCCCAAATTGGGCGGAATGGAAAATTGAATGAATGAGTGGTATTGGATGGAATGAGTTCCATCACATACCATCCCATCCCATTCATTATTTGCAAAACCAAACAACGGAACATAAACACATTCCATTTCATCCCATCCCATCCCACCACATTCCATCAATCCAAACAGACCCTTAGGGAGGCGTACATCTTTCTTTCATATAAAGAGGCTACAAAAGTAGACTTTCAATTTCAATGATATAGTTTGGAAAAAGATTGTTCTGTTGAATGTATCATTGTTCTAGTCACTAGTTGTTTAGCATTGTACATTGCGTGATATTTTTTTTAATATATTTATAGAAATTTCTTTTTTTGCTAAAATTGTTTCATAGAAAATATAATAATTTCTTTGACTAAGAAAGTATAATAATTATTGTAATACCAAAAAAGAAAAAGAATATATAATCATATTTAGTATTCTTCACACAAAAAATTATCAAAAAAAAGTATTCTTCACAAAAAAAAGGTATTCTTCACAAAAAAAAAGTACTTAGTAATAGTTTTGTTACAAAAATGAAATTTCTGGCGCATTGGTGCAAATGTTGTATGGGATGTTTCAACGTCGTACCAGAGTAAAATAGACAAGTAAAAATAAATGACAGGAAAGTAAATAACACAATGTATTTGTTTACTCAGTTCAGTGACTCACACCTAATTTGGGCATAGTAATCCAGGAAAGAAATCTACGAAGTAAAACCAATTCAAAGTTAAACACCCTCTTTGCACTTATCACTTAGTAACTACCTGTATAGACTTCTACCTATGAACTCCTAGATACGAGAACCTCTGCTTACTTCCTCTCAGTTTGAAGACTTCTTGGCAAACAACCTCTGGTTCACTAATCTTCGCACTGGCTTTACGTTCAATACACTAAAGATGGAGACTGATGACAGTATTTTATATGACATTCTACTAGTTATTTTACATGTTTATTAATAGTTTTAAGTAGAAGTTACATGATTAACTCCTAGATATTTAGCACAATTGAAGAAAAGCAAGAGTTTGAAGACAAATTGAAGAAAAAGTGAAAAAATGAAGAAAATCCAAGTGGTAAAGTCTCTGGAAAAATCGCCCCACTATGGGTTTGCATCGCCCCATGATTACGAGCAGATTTTGCAAGGCAAAATTCTGAAAAAATCGCCCCATTTATGGGCAGAAATAGTGGGGCAATTGCGCGAGCAGAAAAAACCCTATTTTATTAGCTCTATAAAATGGACTCTTGGTCAGAAATATGGCTTAACACTTTTTAGAGAGAGAAACACTCTGAAGCACTGAAGAAACATATTTCCAAGGATTCTACATCAACAGAAACATCATCAATCAAGTTTTCTTTTATGCTACATCATGTATAATCTTCAAAACTCTTTGGTATTGTCTATTATTATGAGTAGCTAAATCTCATTGATTAGTAATTGTATGATGATTCTCTTTGAACTTATCTGAACCATGTAACTAGAATTCTTGTCAATTCAATGAAAGCTAATAGTTATTCAGTTAATTTTGTGTTTAATGTTTTTCTTTATTTAACCAATAAATTGAATTGATCATAAGAAGTAAATCACTATTAACCCTAGGTTTTATCTCTTGAACTAAATTAATTGTTTGCCAATCGTAATTGTTATAGGGATATAGAATTAGTTGGTATGGCTTATGGTTTAATGTGCAATCAAGCTTTTGATAATATTTGTTTCGCCTAAGAGATTAGGGTTCTATATTAGATAAACGAGACGGATGGGCCAAGGGATTGTACTCTGTCTACTTTGTTAAATCGTCGTGACTATTGGAATTTCATTGTTGAGGGCTAGAATCTAGAGTACCAGATAAGGGAGAATAGATGATTTTAAACAATTCCTAATCATTTTTGTCATCTAAGAAGTTCACTTTTAAATTCTTGCATTATTATTATTGTTTATTTACAATTAAGTCAACCAACTGCCTTGTGCACCCCCCAATTTACTCATCCTTTTCAATAACAATATTGTCGAGTAGAGATTAACACAGTCCTCGTGGAGACGAATTTATTTTATTACTTTGACGTTAATTAGTACACTTGCTAATTTGTTCATCATAGACACACTCCAATAAATAAGATATTTTCGTACCTAAAGGCTTAGAGTAAGATACAATAGACTCCTTGCTTAAAAGCTTCGGAGTACATGAGTTTACAATCAATACACAATTCTTATGCAAGCATCAAGGTGATACAAGCAAAGGCTCACAATGAACAATACTAAAACCCTAGATTTATCATTAGACACATGACGGCTTTATTCCACAACTTCTTAGGTTTGGATTCTTCCTTTAAATAGCCTGAGTATGTGAGTTTTTCTTGATGAACAAGTTTCAGACCAAATAACATATTTTTGAATCAAATATGCAACATATTTCCAAACCAAATATAGGGTTTCCTTAAATAAAAACATGCGTATGAAACCTTGTGTCCGATCCTTCTAGAACATCACGCTTCTTGGTGCCCAAGCAATATAAAAACGCGTGATATATAATTAAATCAAATCTTCAAAAGGATCTCACACAAAAATACACGCACGCCCGGATGACGCACGCAATGTTGGAACATCGTGTCCAACATCTTACTGCAACATTGATTTAACAAAATGCAGCCAACACAAAAACATCAACAAAAAATATTATAATAGTCAAAGTTAATATTTGACTTGACTAGAAGGTTAATATTTGAAATGTAGTATTTTATTCTTGTTTGTCAAAAAATATATTTTATTTTTGTTGAATTATTACTTATTACTCCTTATAAGTTATAATTGTCCAGGTTTAAAACAATAGAAATATGTATGATTTTTCTTATAAAAAATATGCTTACCACTATCTAGCTGAACGAAAAATATAGGAAAACATTAAGAAAACACTATCGTCATAAATTAAAATTGGTTCAACAAGGTATCTATAACATGTCATATTGTTTAACGAACATAACGAATGGAAGATACATAATAAATATTTGGAAACAATAAAATTACAGAATTTCTGAACTTAAATACATCATAATTACAATGATTACTACAAGCATGGAATAAATATGCTACAACGAAAATTTAATTGTTATCTATGAAGCTTAACTTACTAAGGTAATACATTATAAGAGCTTCAGTCTAACAACTTCGATCTGATATGTCTTGTTAGGACCCATGACCATAAAAGTCCAATTGAAAGGGGAGTAATGTTAGACTATTATTATTATCATTATTATTATTATTATTATTATTGTTATTGTATTTTATAATAGCAGTTATGGTAGTTATCGTGTAAGTTATTATCTAATAAGTAGCTATTAAGGTAGTTATCTATTGTGTGTGAATAAAAGGAAAATTGTAGGCTGTTGTAGATCATTCATAATTATACAAGAACAAATATTAGGATTTAGCCAGAGAGAGGGTTTCATCTATTCTCTGAGGAGCATTAGCTCAAGGATTATAGAGATTTAATTGTTAGACTACTCGGCTTAATCACTTAGAATGGGGGTTGAATAAGTGATCCAATATGCAATTAACGTTTTTCCTAAAATCGAGTTTTAGCGCTAAAGCCCACCGGATCGGTAGTCTATTTGCATCTTGATCAAAGGAGAAGTAGTATTACACCAATCTACGAACAATGATAAAAACAACGGCAATTGATGTTGTGATCGAGTAATTAAAGAATAGAAAACTTATCGAACAAGTTATACAATTCAAATTACCCAAGCGCAAACGAATAACAATTGAATTAAAAAGCAAAATTAAAGAGTTTAAGGAGAAGAAAGACGCAGACACATGATATGGGAGTTCCCTGACTTTCATGTCGTTCTCGCGTTCGACCGATACGTCTCCCCTTAATCTCGCCAAAATACGAGATTGAGATTTTATTGAAAATCTCTTTGATCCTTTTACAAATGCACAAATTCCAAAGAATACAATATTCAAGACTATACGAAAAGACTCGACCCTCGATCCTTTCTTCACTTGACGCAACTTCGGTGAATTTGAGCAACGCAATCCACAACTTCAACCTCTGATTGCAATAACCGATCCTCACCTTGTTCTTCTACCAAGAACCCCGTGACGGTTATTCGGCTGATTCCCTCGTTGTTACGTCGAAACCTTCAAGAAACGATCCTTCTTAAATACCCGATGAGAACTCGAACGTTATCTTCCAATCGAACTAAAACCCCTTCGCTGGACCCATTCAAAGAGTAATCAACTTTGAGGAATTTGAGAATTCGAAGAAGATGAAGAACTTGATCACAATCCAATTTGATCCAAAATTATCACTCAATTTTGATCAAAATATGCAATGTTTTAAAAATCGGACCGGTCATTGAACCGGTGAGGGTACGGGTTCACTGGCTCACTGGTTGAACCACGGGGTGGCTGGTTGAACCGCATGACTAAACCAGATCAAACCGGATCAAACTGGTGTAATGAACCGGTAGCTATAAATTACTACATAGTAACTAAACCGGTCGAACCAGATTGAATCGGATGACTCGGTCTCTAAAAAAAACATAATGACACCTACATTTTTTTAAAAAGTCACAATGATACAAGTGCTTAAATTTAAGTCATAAAACATTGTCATCACACAAAATTAAATAGTACCAAATACAAATTCAAATAAAGTAGTAAACAAAGTCGAATCACAATCACAACATAAACAGAATAACAAGGTGTCTAATCAATTTAGATCCAAGGAGGCATAGTTATTTCAATGTCGGGATCTTCTTCATCAAAAGCATCCATATCAAAAGCATTTGTTGATGGGATATTATCACTTTGTTCCTCGTTTTGTCGAGAATTGAGTTGCACATCATCCTCAACCTCATCCAAATTCAATTGATCTACAATACCATCAATTTTGAGAGTTTAGCAATTGACATAGTAATAAATTAAAATAACAAAATTGTAATTACGATAACTAACAACATATCAATATCATTTGAAATAGGTTGCATTGTCATATTAGCAAGATCTTTGCGTAGTGCTTCCACCTCCTCAATAGTCAAGAATGGTGGTGAATCCTCTATCACCCAATTAGAATGGTCACAAATTGTTTCAAAGTTGATTGGGTCATAATTTTGTTTCTTCTTAATTCTATACATCATAAAGAGAAATTTATTATATACTAAACTAATAAAACTATAAAAGTGAATAATAATTGTAACGAACAAAGACGAGATTTTGTAGCCTAAATTTGTAATACCTATTTTGTAGCCTTAAGTTGTAACGAAAAAAGACGAGATCATTGAGCTTTTAATGCTCCAGCCTATTTCTTTTCTTTGAATGAATGTGCTCAAACACAATCCAATTTCTTTCACAACCGGAGGCACTACAAGTTTGACTCAAAACCCGAATAGCCAACTTTTTGAAAGCGGGTGTATTAGTTCCATAACTTTTCCACCATTGATCTAGAATAAGCATGTGATAAAATAAAAAACGTTTTAAAATACATATTACATATTGACATTGTACTAAAATACAAAAAGATTATCAACTAATTTTACCTGGCAACACATTATCCCGATCATCTACAGCTGTTTTCGTTCCAAAATTACCTACAACATTTTGGTATAATCTCATCTCAGTAGTTAATTGTGTTCGAAAGTCCCTATCATCATAACCAACCTTTTCAATGACATCCAACATACCAGATGTGGTGTGCTGGTGCTTTTCAAATTCTGGAATGAATATACATGAAGGATTTAACCAATAACCAGCAGCATGAAGATTTTTGCGAAGTTGTGCATCCCAACAGTTATATAAAATCTTCAAATAAGGCTCAACCTTCAGCTTATTTCTTTTAAACCTATTTTCAATCTCCTCTCTTGCTTTATACATAGCTCGATAGAGACATCCCATAGCAGGTTTATCTTCACTATCAACAAGACGCAACACACGTACAAGTGGTTCTGTGATTTTCACTATGTCAGCACATTTAGTCCAAAATTGTGAGTCTAAGACTTGTTCTACAAATTGTTTTGCCTTAACATCTTTGGTATAATGTGTGGATGTCCATTCTTTGGATGTTACCATGGCTCTTAACTCTTCTTTATGACTCAAGGCAATGAAATTAGTGGCAAAACGAGTTGGAGCAGGACAAAGTATTTCTCTTCACCTGTGTTTTTCCTCATCAAAACCAATGCGAAACAATGATTATATATGAATTTGGTAATTTTGGAAGAATGTGACACTGCCTCACTTACTTCATCTAATTTCCCCATGTCTTGCAACATTAAATTAATACAGTGTGTTGCACAAGGAGACCAATACAACGTTGGAAACTCATTTTCCAACAACTTTCCAGCAGCAACATAATTTGCGGCATTATCTGTGACGAATTAAACAACATTTTCAGGGCAATAAACTAAAAAATTGATAAGAGTTCTCCTGCATCGATCAGTCCAACCATCTGCTATAATAGTACAACCTGTAGATTTCCAAGTAGAACGTTAATTCTGTATCTCTAACTTCATATCATCAACCCACTTGTTTAACAAATTACCACGAAGAGCATGCATAGTAGGAACTTTATATCCACCACCCATGTAACAAAGAGCAGTAACGACGTCTTGAAAATAAGGAGAATTTGCAGCATCGAAAGGAATAAATGCATCAAAGAACCACTTTGCAATAGCAAGATCACAATTTTCTACTTTTACTTTACTTCGCAACACACTTATTAAAGTAGGTTGATCTTCTGGATTTGTTCTAGGTTCAAAATAACTACCAATGCGACCATCATTCTTTCCCTTTTTAGATGCACTAGTTTGTAGTTGCAACTCACCCCCCCTTTGTAGAACACGAGCCATCTTCAGCCACATTCGAAGCTTTTCTTTTCTTGCTATTTTCATCTAATTTTGTTTCATTTGAAATCGAACTTCTGAAGACACACTTTTGCAAATTTCACAATTGCCTTTTATTCCAGCCAAATGTTCCTTTAGCCTATGAATTCCACCTCCACCAATCTTTTTGTTACAGTAGATACAAAAACTCTTGCCCCCAACCAATTGACAATGTGCCCAAGCTATATCAGTCTTCCCCCTAACATTCTTTTCAGATAAACTTTGACCTGCTGAAGAAGCTTCTTGTGACAATGGTTGTGATGGTGGCAGTGAAGTTGGTGTATCAGAAGATGCCATTTAACTGGAAACATATGTTGCGGGGAATTTGGGATTTCCACCACTACAATGATCTTTCATTTCCAAAGAGGGAAAAGTATCAAAAACCATTTAAAAGAAATTCTAAGTTCGGGGGTTGATTACATCTAGGGAAGGGATTAGCATCCTAAGCGCCTATAGTATCCTATAGTAACCTCTAGTTTATTGCTTTTTTACTTATTTTTAATGTGAAGAAATGGGAGAGTAGTGAGAATTAGAGGGAGAAGTAGCATAGATAGAATTGTGTGTGTAAGTGGAGATTGGATTGAGAAGAGAAAGTTATGGCAAAAATTAAAGTGTTTTGAAAAATAAACTTAAAATCTAATCGTGCGACTAATTTTGGTTTATTGGACTAAAGAAGTTTTATTTGAGAGAGAGAAGATGTTGTTTGTTTTCTATTATTTTTCTAAGGAATTTACAATTCGTACCCCTTTGGAAATGAAAGATTCGCGTTCGTTTGTTCTTTAGCGTTTTGACGGAAAGCGATAAAAAGTAAAATGCATGCAATGCAATTTCTACATCCATTTTGGGGTTACATTTTTTACCTAATTACATTCTAAGAGTTTTGCGAAAATTTAAACATGAATGAATGCAACAATTGAATGCAAATGCAAAAATAAACTAAACTAAATTACAAGTCCGACAGAATTAAAATAAATAAACTAACTAAACTAAACTATTTTTTTTTAGGTTCTAATATTACTCTATCTTAGGTCCGTCTCCATTATAGCATAGGTTCAAGTTTAAGTCCCAATGTCACAAAGTGGCCACAATTACAAGTTGTCAAAGCATAATAAAATATAATCAAAGAACAAAGAAATAAAGTGCAAAATATAATGAATGACATGAAATATAAATGACATAAAGTAAATAAAATAAAACTCACCTAATGAAATAAAAAGGACAAAAATACAAGAAAAATTAATAAAAAAAAAAACTGAAACAAAAAAAAAGTATATAAAACGTATAAAAGAAAAATAATTTAGAATAGGGGGTGCAAATAGTAAAGTGAAGGTGTAGGCAAGTAAATAAAATAAATCAGCAAACACAAAAAAAAAACAGAAGCCCAGACGAAGCCCAATCACAGATCCAACCCATTAGATCCGGATCGGTTCGGTTTAACGGGTTCAACTCATGGGTTGATCCAGACCAAACCACCAGATCTGGTGTGGACACATTGCGTGAGCTCGCTTTTCAGATTTCATCACCAACGCTTGATCACATCATGATCATATCAAGCGGCTGCTATTTAATAACAGAATCAACGTACCAAATATAAAACAAAGATCAGACAGTCACGATTAAATGTTATGGAAAACGGTGTATATCATAGACTTTTCTCCTTCAGCGGGCGAGTCACTGACTCAGTGAATCGTCCGCCATTAATGAGTCAACTCAAAGCTTCAAAACTTCGTCCAAAAATTCATATGAGTAGTCCATTTCACTCGATTTCTCGCGTAGATCGCAACACCAAAACTAGGCGCAAAGAACCAACCAGACTGACCCAAATCCGGGCTTAGTTTTTGCAAAAGAGTTATAGATTTTCAAAAACGTAAGATTAAAGTTTAGATCTAAAAAATCAAAATAGAATTGTACGCAAAATTGACGAAAACTAATATATACATTAGTTTCGTATGTTGTTTGCGAGTTCAATTGACGAAAACTAATATATACATTAGTTTCGTGTTCGGTTGGCTTGTTTGAACGCGTTAGCTTGCGATTTGAGGTTGATATCGTGTTTCTGAGATGTATAGTGATCGAATGATGAAAGAATTTGAAGTTTGGTTATAGGTTTATGAGTTTTGGTGTAGATTTTGGTTGATGAGTGAGGAAGAATTGTTGTTGTTGTTGTTATGGTTCTGTACGTCCTTTTCCTTTTTCTTTTTTTTTTTTCTTTTTTTTTTTGCTTTTAGGTATGAGTGTGATGTGAGGTTTCTTTTATAGATAAAAAATTAGTGTTAAGGGATAAAAGGAGAATAATGATAAAATGTGAGATAATTGAGTAAAAATGATAGAAAAAGGTAATTTGATTAAAAAGAAAAATAGAAAATAGAATAATGATGAGAAAAGGGTGAGGTGGAGCAATTTGATTGGTTAAGGTAGAAAATGGTTTTTTCGATTTTTTTAGGAAAATGATAAAGGGATAAGAATGAGATGAAATGGTGGATCACAGAGATAGAGCAACTTGTGCTCTACTATTTCCTCCTCTTGGCATATTTTTTTAAAATAAAATATAAATGATAATAAAATAAAATAAAATGTGTAAAAGTAAATTTTCCATATTTTTGAAATATACGGAAATGAAATATAAAATGAACGTAAAATAGAAAACGCTAATTTTTGATATTTTTAAACTTTTACGCTATTTAAAAGAAAATTAACATCATGAGCTGAAAAAAACTATTTTTTTGACATTTTTAGAATAAAGCGTAAAATAAAACCAAAAATTATTTTTTTATATTATTTTGACTTTTTTTCGAGAATATGAGAAAAATAAGAAAATATGCAAAGAAAATTAAATTAAAACATGTATAATAAAGAAAGTAAATATTTTTATATTTTTTATAAATGTAATGCAAATTGGATTTGTAGGTCCAAAATTGGGGTACAACAACATAAACACCATAAATTAACAAAACAAACAACAAGAACACTACAGCCAACATACCCATAAACAAATCAACGGAACATACAATCATAAGACAGAATAATAATAATAATTACACTCATAAGACATAATAATAAATTAATAACACCATAATAAAGACCACTAAACAACACCCATAAACAAATTCACACAAAGAACACTAATTAGTAAGATGAAGAACACCGAAGAATACTCATAAACCAATTCACATAAAATCATAAACCAATTTATAAATAGTAAGATGAAGAACACTGATTAAAGAAAAATTACCCACAAAGAAGTGAAAAACACTCACCGATGGTGACGAGATGGCCGAGTAAGAGGAAAATGAAGAGAGGGCCGGTGAAGAGGGACGGCGATGGTGGTCGTGGCGGTGGCAGCGGCGACGTTGATGGTGGGCGTGGCTAAGTAGCTAGGGTTTCTTACTTTCTTTCGTCAGTTCGTGTTCTGTTCTAGTGTTTCTACTTCTTCCAGATATATTTTACTTTGTCTCTTTCTATTTCTGATTTTTTTATTTTCTTTCAAAAAAAAAAAAACACAAAACGACGTCGTATTGGTTATTAAAAATAAAAATAAAAATTGAAAGTACAAAACCGCCGGTTTTTCCGGAACCGCGCGGTTTGCCGGTTTTTTTTTCAGTTTTCACCGGTTTTATTGCATATCCGATCTAACATGCTGACCGGACCGGTCAGGCACCGGTCCAACCGGTCGGACCGCCCGGTCCGGTTTTAAAAACACTGAAAATATGTTTTCCAATAGTTTCTCACACATACAAATTAACCCCATGATGCTATTTGTAAAGGAAAATAAAATGGAGTAAATTTAGGCAATTTTAACTGTATCGATACAAACTTAAGTATGTATTGATACAAACATTCAACAACGTAAAAAATTGAAAACTGACTAATATGTATCGATACAAATTTAATGTGTATCGATACATATAAGGATCTCTAGTTTAAAGATTGCCTGATATGTATCAATACAAATACACCTATGTATCGATACACCATGATCTCTCTGTTTCAAAGAGAGACTGATGGGTATCTATTCAGTTTTTCAATTTATCTATAGAATAATATTTCTCTTAATTATAATAAGGACTAAGTAATATTTAGTGGCATTGCATTAACAAAGTTTACAATACACGGTGGTGTTATTTATTTTTTTCATGCAACAATCTAAAATTTTAATATTATTACACGAACCAACTTGTATAATTTTAAAGATAATAAATATAAAACAAATTTTATAAAACTGTTCTGGAGCGGCCAAAAGGCCCAATACACTCAACAAAGGCCCATTTTCAAGACAAGGCCCAATTAGGTGACAAACCTAAAGGCTCCTCTCATGTCCTATATAAGAGACAATAATCACATCTCCAAGGTAGCTTATCTCTCCTTAAACCTGCCTCCACCTCATTTACTCTACTGACTTGAGCGTCGGAGTCCTTTTTGCAGGTACACCCCCCTCTCCTCCATGGATTCCGGCGATCTCCTTCATCGGTCCAATATATGGAAGCAAAAATAATCAAGAAGCTTCTGGATCCAAAAACTTATTTTCTTCAACTTAGTCAAATCATCAAAATACATGGCTAAATCAAAATTGAACAAGACATGATTTCTAGTTGTTAACTACCATCACGTGCATTCACTTTGGGAAAAAGAAAAATCAAAACCCCTTTTTCATAGATGAAAAACGAAGTATAGCAAATTAGGTAGCTTTGAGAATTAGCTTTGCAAACTCAGGATTTCAAACCCCTTTTTTCTCCAAATCAACAAATCATTAAACGCACACCATCACCCTTCTTATTTCAACGGTGAGCAAGCTGATGAAGACCGTAGGAATTACAAACAACAAACATGAGTGTTATTGCGCACAGCAAAAACACTACCAGCTATGAAAACAACAACACCACCGAGTCACACAACTTAGCTGGGTCACAAAACCCACAACTTGACCGAGTCAGCAAAACCCCTTTCTTGAGATCCCAAAAACGCCGCCGTTCAAATGGCCGGAAACGTAACTCTTCTTCCAGATTCTGAAATTCGTTCTGATTAGATTTGTTGAGCTGCATCCTTCACGAGCTGCGATTTTGGTGGATTTGGGCTTGAACTGCGATTTTGGATTTCCTCCGCAAAGGTTTTATGTCCGTCAGCCGTTTGTTCCGTTCTCAAGGTTACAAAGGTCACCGTTAACAGCAAGGGACCAACTTCAATGGTGTTTCCGTTTTAAGGATTCCGTTCATAAGATTTCCTTTAACATCATATGAATTCCCGCCTAGATAAGTCGCTCTCAACAATGATTCTGTCGACGGTAAAAAGCTAGAGCTAATCCCGTTAACAACAACCCGCGGCTGGAAAGTCACCTTTAAGGTTCCGTTTACAAAGTTTACGGTCTCAAGTTGGGTTCACAGGGTTTCCGTCGACATCGACATATTGAGGTGAAACACCCTCAATATCCCGCCCTCGTTGAATCTCGTCCTCAACATTTTAGTTTCCGTTTACAACATCAAAATGGTATAGCCGTTCTCATTATCTCCGTCCTCAAATGTTTTCGTTCTCGATTCAATGTTTCGTCGACGGCAAGAAGAAAGTGGAACTCGGTTAGAAAAACCGTCCTCATTATTTCCGTTAAGGTTCCACTCTCAATATGATAAGACATGCGCGTTATAAACTGGTCTCAATGAACTCCGGCAATACTTTCCAATGAAACGCAATTGAATTCCGTTGACACTAACTTGTGGTTAACACGGTCCCTTCACAACATTTCCGTTAAGGTCATATAAAGTTCCGGTAACAATGTTTTTGTCTACAAGAGTTGTTCCGTCCTTAAGGTTCCGTTCTCATGATTCCGGCCACAAAAGCATCCGCCTACAATGCTTCGTATTCAAACTTCTAGTCACAACAGAGAAAGGCTTTTGTAGATATTGGTTAATGCCTACCCTTCGATATGCAAAATTATGACATGGCTATTATTCTATTGAAGTTGTCTTGCTAGAATCATATTTATCCAACTCCTATCATACTATTTGGCTCGTCTACGGAGCAATTGGGGATTACGAAAAGAAAATGAATTTTCAAATGCAAGTATAGTTGACCTACTTGATACATGTGAAGACTAAGTGTGTGTTTGGTTTAGCTTTTGGAAGAGCCAAAAGCAATTCTAGAAGTCTAGAATTGATTCTAGATTAATTTTAGATGTTTGGTTATTCTAAAGCAGAATTGATTATGCCTCCAGAATTGATTCTGCTAGAAGCTAGGATTTGTAGCTTCTGGCTTTTAGTATCATTTTTACACTGAAATTTACTGTTCAAGTCATTTTTACATAATTGTATCCAAACATAAATCAATTATGCTGCAATCAATTTTGATAAAATCAATTTTATCAAAATGAATTCTATATAAAGTTAAACCAAATGCACACTAAAGTGCATGACAAAAGCTCTTCAATACAGTTCTCCGAACCATAAATCAGGCATTAGCAATGACGCTTTACCCTCATTTTATGATTCGATCGTCTAAAAGACACGACAAGGGAGAAAACAATAACAATAATTGAACCATACAATGGGGAATACAAAGGTGATGGGCACGGTGAACCAAAATCCGTCATCATCAACATTGCTTCAACTCATATTTTCGACAACGAAAGACACACGCTTCCAACAAGGAACATTCAAAACTCACTATGGATTAAATCAATCCTCTCCGGTCTGATACATTCGGAACATCCTTTGTTCTAAGTCGTCCAAGGGACTAAAAGATAAGTCCACTTCACCTTTGACTAAAGTTTTGGTTAATAATTGCGTTTAAGCAACGTTTTTTCTCTCAAATGAAAAAGATACTTATATCTAAGTTCTAACTTTCATTTCACAAGATCACAATTACGACACTATGTCATTGAACTCATGTCAATTTATGCTAGCACTACAGAATTGATGAAACACATCTTTAACACATGTTGCACAAAGATAAAATATCAACATCTAGCACTTTAAGATAATTTTTAGCAATACTTGAAGTTTCATATGACTAATCCACTTTCTCTTATTTTTGTTTGAGTGATTTTCATGTCGGATGGGAAGCAAACAAAGACTACCCCTATGATTACCATTATCGCGCACCAAGCAAGTGAAGAAATCATATAAGGACAAGCTAAATCAAAATTGTGAATTTATGACAAAAACAAAGATGACGAACTCATGGATAGATGCAGAGTCATCATCCACATTTCTCTCAAGACGAACTCTTGAACGGATGCAAAACCGTTGTCTGCATTTCTCTCACTCATTAAATTTTGAAATCTCATTATTAATATGTCTACTGCTTGACTGCTAATTGCTTGAATGCTAATATTTGATATTACATCATGGAATATTTTATATGTATATATATTGTGCAATGCCAAAGTTTTGCAGATATAGAGTACTTGATAGCCTCAATGATAACAAGCTTTGTCTCCACCTTACTTCTAAAGTCCGAGTTAGGAGAACATAAAAGCTTTCTAATTCACAAGAACTAGTTGATATAACACGATGAGTTCTCTACACGGCTCTAAGCTTAGATTGAAGTTATCCTCATCATATTATTAAGACCGGCATCTAGCCCGGCGCCTCCATATTATTAAGACCGAATGATCTTCCCCGGCTTCATCTTCTTATTATTTAAGACCGGATGATCTTCCCTGGATTCATCTTTTTACTATAACCGGCATCTAGTCCGGTCTCATGATATTACAAATACCGGCATCTAGTCAGGCCTCATGATATTACCTAGTCCGGCATCTAGACCGACATTTTGATATTACAAAGTCCGGATGATCTTCCCCGTCATTCTTTATATTATATGTACGGACGATATTTCCCGACATATTCTCCTTGCTTAGACCGAATGATCTTTCCCGACATATTTTATTAGCACGGACGCTTATTCCGGCATTGTTTTACCAAAAAGGCCTTCAAAGCAAGGCAAGAAGACCTTCAAAGTAAGGTACAAAGACCTTCAAAGCAAGGTAGAAAGGTCTTCAAAGCAAGGCAAGAAGACCTTCAAAGCAAGGTACACAAAACCTTCAAAGCAAGGTAGAAAGACCTTCAAGCAAGGTACACAAAACCTTCAAAGCAAGGTAAAAAGACCTTCAAAGCAAGGCTAAAAGACCTTCAAGGAAAGGCAAAAGACCATCTCTCAACGGGGGGCAACCGGGCGAGTGGCTTTTCCGGTTAGCCACCGGAAAGTAGCGCACATTCGTCGGGGAAAAGGGAACTCTTGGCTAGACTATCCCTCGACTCCGGTAAGACCTTAGATGATAAGACCAAATACAAAAGACCTATAAAACATAGGCATAAATGTTACCTAAAACGAAACATGATTCTGTAAACAAAATATTTATTAAAAGAACCTTCAAAATTAAGGCACAAGACCTTCAAAGAAAGGCACAAGACCTCCAAAGCGAGGCACAAGGCATAAGACCTTTACCATAAGACGGGTATACGGAGCAAACAAACGAAGAAAATATGCGAAGGAAAATAAAGCATGAAGATATAAAATACATGAAGTCAACAAGAAATAAAGACCTTTACGACAAGGCAAAACTAAGCATTAAAAGACCTTTAAAGCAAGGCATAAAAAGACCTTCAAAGCAAGACACTCTTCACGTTATTTAGACCGGAAGCTTTCCCGTCATTCTTCAGATTATTTCGACCAAACTTTTTCCTGGCAATCTGAAAACACGTGATATCACAACTTGAAGGATAGAACTACGTAGCTCTGATTCCCTAATCACTTAGTGATATGTAGGACCAGGAACCTTACCTGTCGAGCCATAACAAATATATCAAGCCAAGTCCCAGCATCTTCATCTTATTAAGACTAGCATCTAGCCCGGCTTCAGACAGGCATCTAGCCCGATAATCTTTATGTTATTCAGTCTGGACGATCATTCCGACGTAATCTTATCGAGAAGACCGATTATCAGTTTCGGCATTTATTATTCTTTCTAGTTCACATTTTCTGGAACCTTGTATGTTTGTTCATTTTCATTTTAGGGAACAAATAGTAAAAGAATTATGGCCCAAAACACTGAGCACCATAAAACCACCAAAGCCAATAGATTCCGAACGCGAGAACTATATATGGCGTGAAGAGTGGTACAAGTTCCTGGAAGCCCACTAGAACATCAAGGAAGACTTGGGGGGCAAGAGCAACACGCTTTGCCGGATATCATTCTTCAAAGAATTTCATTGCATATGAGAACACCCCACCCGAGGGTATACAAATAGGGTGCGGTATGCGAAAATGAGGTACAACTTAGTTTTTTACAACTCTCTCGTATACATTGATACGGTTATGCTCAGCTAACCTCGCAGGTTGACACTACACTGACAACTATATTCAAGTCAACATTCAGAGTTCCCCTAAGCAGTCGACTTGGGGGCAACTGTTCTGGACTGGCCAAAAGGCCCAATACACTCAACAAAGGCCCGTTTTCATGACAAGGCCCAATTAGGTGACAAACCTAAAGGCTCCTCTCATGTCCTATATAAGGGACAATAATCACATCTCCAAGGTAGTTTATCTCTCCCTAAACCTGCCTCCGCCTCATTTACTCTATTGACTTGAGCGTCGGAGTCCCTTTTGCAGGTACACCCCCTCTCCTCCATGGATTCCGGCGATCTCCTCCATCGGTCCAATATCACAGTGAGATCCTGTTTTACCGATCAAAACAAATTTTTTTTTTATAGAAGATATTTAACAGGTGAGAGTCCACCTACACCCAAATTTTATTATAAAACAAAATTTCTCTTTCAAAGATACAACAAAAAGAAAACACGCTTAAACAAAGGAAAAAGGCCAGTGCTCTTAAACATTTTTTGTTTCATTTCTTCTTCTTCCTTTTCATTTTTTGTTTGTCTCATGTTTAATGTTTAATGACAAAGTAAACCCACTTTTACACCTTCAGAAATAACTCGAAACTAGATTGAGACCCGCACGTTGCGCAGGTATAAAATAATTAAATGATTAATATTTAACTAACTATATGTTAATATTATTATAAATGGGGATATAGTTTTCAAGGGATTATTATTATTCAAAAGTTTTAGGGAATTTCAAATTATAGATTTAGCTTTTAACAGAGAAAAGTTTTTTCATATTAACAAGAATCAACTTCTAAACAAAGTTCACTTCATGCGGTCATTCAATTATAAATTCGTGTAATACTCGTATACTTGAATACATCTAAGAATATGATATCATCACTTATTAATGAAGGTTAATATTGTGGGCGTGAGAGGGAAGAGTTCCACGTTAAAAATGAGATGACCTATATAAGAATGTATAAATAAAGACAATCTTCACCTTAAAAGTCAATTTTCTAGAAATGAGTTTGACCCAACTCTCAATTTTAAAAGTCACAGTACAATGATGATTACTAATCAAGCGACAATTTATCACTATAAAGATTGGAAAAAACAATATTATAAGAAATTGAAAAGTGTCAACCAATTGATATTTTGAAGAATTCTGAACAACAAAAAAGATATAAACAACTTTTATTGGAACTCCACTTTAGTTGAAGTTGTTAATGAGTTTGTTCACTACCCCATGATGGGGGGCCTGGCTTGAAACATTTCATTGGATTTTGATGTTGTCACAACCTTTCTCTAGACCGTGCCGACAGTCAAGCACCACCTTTTTCTGTTTGATTTCTGCTAGTAATATTTAATGGCCTCTTGCAATGCCTCTAATGTTTTTCATTCTATTTTGCAAAGCCATGGTTTGTTTCTGTCCTATCCTGCACACTTTTCAGTCAATTAATATGCATAAGAAACCAACTAAACATGCAATTCAACTTAAAATTTACATGTGGTTATAAATAATTGTAAAAAAAATATATAGTACTTTGTTTTTTGTTAAGTAGTCTATTGAAAAGAATTTCATTCAACTATATTTTACTATAACTTTTTTATTATTTGAAACAAATAACTTAGGGTTAATTATATTTTACCCCGTGTAATATATGATAAAATTGTTTTACCCCTATAAAATTATTTTTTTGCTTTACCCCATCGTAATATAAAGTTATGTGTTTTACCCCCTTTGACTTGGTCAACCAAAACTGACTGGGTGACATGACATGACACGTGGATTTTAATTATTTTAAAAAAAAAATCTGCCAAATCAAAAATTGAAATTTTTTTTATCAGTTTTATTTTGTTTGATTTTACGAAGGATTGGGATAAAAAATTGGGATTGAGATTGAGATTAAATTAGAGACTCTACTTGTTTCCTTCTTCATTGTGTTCTTCCTTCTTCACTGCTTCCTTCTCCCCTCTTCCTTCCATTCATCCTATTAATACTTATTACTAGATCCTTCTTCGTTTAACCTTCTTCACTGCTTCCTTTTTCTACACCCAATCCATGGTTAAATGAATAACGCAGAACGCAAAACCAAAACCCAAAACGCAAAAATCACGATCTTAGAACCCAAAAATTCATTTTTCGTTAGGGTTGTGTTTCATCTTATATACACAAAAGGAACGTGTTTTTATCCACCGTAAACCTAACCCTTTCTCTGCGATCTATCACGAAACAAGATCAACAAAATCAAACCTGCGATCGATTCAAGATCCACCACCAGTCCACCACCACCTGCGATCAATTGAGGAGCGACATAGATGAAGAAGAAACAGACCTAAATTTGAGAAGAGAGGGGAAAGGGGAATGGAAGGAATTGAAAGAAGCAAAAACGTTAAAACTATTTGTGTTTTTTGTTTTGGTCGTGTTTTGTTTCTACTTTCTTCTTTTATTCTTTTTCTTCTTTATTTTATAATTTTATTAATTTAAAACAAACAAAAAATAAATAATAAAAAAAATACTAATTTTGACTTGGCAATTTTTTTTTTTTTAAATTTAAATTAAATGACACGTGGCGTGCCACGTCAGATATTTTAGACAGTCAACTTTCGTTGACCAAAGTTGAGGGGGTAAAACACATAACTTTATATTACAGGGGGTGAAGCAACAATTTTTTTTTATAGGGGGTAATGCAACTTTAACATATAACTTAAATTGGATCATACATATGCTCTTGTATAAGGAAATGTGTGCAAAGAATATCATCCCAAACAATATCACATCTCTTATAGCATGTTAATTTGTTGAAATATGATGTACATTTTTAAATATTTCTAGAATACATTAGTAATTTATAGAGTAGTTATTACTTGATAACTAGTTATGCTCATATCTAGAATTTTCTAGAGTATTTTAGTAGTGTCCACTTATGTATTGGGAATATAATGAAAATTCTAGAATGTAATATCTAAAAGAGTAGTGCTAAATGGCACGACGGGCGGGTCGTTGAAACTGCACGACAACCATGGCACTTATGTTTTTGTCTCATATTTTCAATTTGCATGTAAATTTTAAGTCTTTGTTTACACTCAAACATTAAAAAGGCCAATAATAACTTAGACTATTTTAGTTCAGTTTGCAACATTTTATTTTTCCAGTATAATTTCTGCTATTATTTTTTTAAATGATATATTTCAAACTCTATTTTTTCAAACGATATATATTTCAAACGACTTACAATAATAACATAAATCGAGTAAACAATAACATAGTTTTGAAATATAAAATATAACACATAGATAGGATGACGTTTACCATCAAATTCGAAATACAAATCTTAGGTAGTGTTCACCACCAAAACTATATATTGATTTAGTTCGATTAATTCATTGGATCTGAAAACTGGATCTGAGAACCGAACCAAACCACTTCAATTTTTAATTAGTTTGGTTCGATTTTTTTTATCTAAACCATAAAATTCAATTTATTTTCGATTTGGATTGGTTTGAATCATTAGTTTAATCAATTTTTTTAATCCACTTACACCTCTAGACTCATACTGTATGGGTCTCCATACCCCATATAAATAATAATAATAATAATAATAATAATAATAATAGAGTGTCACAAGTCAAATTGATTTTTTTAAATGAAATTAAATTTAGGAAGATTTATTGTACAAAAGAATATCAAGGGAAGGAGTGATTTAACCATCGTGCATTTAGACACGACAAATGCCGTCGTGCAATAAAGCATTTTCCTATCTAAAATATACTTCTTACACCTATAAATAGATCAATATGAATTGTATTGAAACTTTTGAGATGTAATAATGATAATATCCTTTACAATAAACAAAGTTATGTTTTTTTTTTTATTTTTGGTCAGAACAAAGTTATGTTATTAATATAGGAATATATGAATAGATAAGAACCCTATGAAAAATTGAAAAAATTCAATAAAATGAATATGGAATAATTTGATTTACTAATATTTTCAAGTGAGAATTGACTTCATTTATGCCTCCACATTAGCCGTCATCATCGCCCACTATCATAGCTCACCCACCTTATTAGCAAAGAATTGTAGCCCTATGGATATTGCAATGAACAAAATTGTTATATTAATTGTGGACCTTTGGTTAATAATTCAAATCATGTTGAAAGGATACATTGATGGAGTATTAGTTTAAAAAAATAATTTGTTTACAAATGGGAAGAAAATACCGTAGAAAAATTAAAAAGATAGAGACAAATGTTAGAAACAAATATTTGTAAAAATTGAGAAACAAAATCCTATATCAAATAAAAAATTACATTGCCTGCATGTGATATTGTTGGCACACAATTTATGTATCCCATGATATATAATTATATATTCAACTCGGGTGAGAAATACACGGAGATGAAAAGTTCTCTCAAATGGTAACTTATCAATCTATAAATAACACGTTTATTTGTTGCATTATGAGGTGTTAATGTTTTGTAACTGACCTTGCATCTGTAACATAAAATGATATATTTGCCTTGTTTTTGAAAGTCACGATGAAGAGCAAAGAAGAAAGGATTTTAGAGTTGCCAACTCAGAATATTATATGAGGTGGCAAATATAAGAGTATGTGGTGTGGTATATAAAGTGCTGATGTGTCAATAAAATAATTGAGGACTCTATTTTAATATATAAAATAGAAGTTTCAATTTTTTTAAAAATAAAACTTAAAAATTTCCGAGAACTCATAGGAATTAGGTTTTCACTGTTTCAAGGAGAAAGAGGACATAAATTTATTGTTTAAGTTTTTACAAACTTAAAATCAATTGAGATTTTGATGAAGACCGTGTGATTAGTTCATCTATGGTTGGTCTCATAAGATGTTTTAGAAAGAAAAGAGAATAATCACCGCAATAATAATATAATACTTCCTTTCTTCTTTCCTGGTCCAAAAAAAAAACTTTAGAGGACCGTATGTAACTGATTCAACAACTAGAAATTATCATGAAGTAATACTAATAATAATAATCATAATAATAATGATCAAGATGATGTTATTTAGTCAAAAATGAAAATATGAAATGAGTAGTTATACCCTATATCATAAATAACATTATAAAATGTTTACACAAATACAATCACGAAATTAATGACATTATAATGTTATAATGATATAGGGTAAACATTTTGACACTCATACATACTGATGTGTGTGGGCCATTGAACATACCTGCTAGAGGTGGTTTTACTTACTTCATAACATTTACCGATGATTATAGTAGATATGGATATGTGTATCTAATGAAACACAAATCCGAATCCTTTGAAAAGTTCAAAGAATTTAAGAATGAAGTACAAAACCAATTAGGTAAAAATATTAAAACTGTTCGATCAAATCGAGGTGGTGAATATTTAAGCCTAGAATTTAATGACCATCTAAAGGAGTGTGGTATCGTATCACAACTAACTCCTCCAAGAACACCACAATGGAATGGTGTATTAAAAGAAGAAATCGAACCTTGTTAGACATGGTGCGATCCATGATGAGTCATGCGGATCTTCCAAACTCCTTTTGGGGACATGCCCTATTGACAGCAGCTTATACACTTAACCTCGTTCCATCCAAAAAGGTTGATAAGACACCATATGAGATATGGAGTGGTAAAAAGCCATATATGTCTTACATGAAGATTTGGGGTTGTGAAGTCTATGTAAAGCGACTAATTAATACTACTTGAACCTAAATATGACAAATGCCTATTTGTAGGATATCCTAAAGAAACAAGGGGATATTACTTTTATAATCCTTTCGAGGGCAAAGTGTTTGTCGCTCGAACTAGAGTCTTCTTGGAAAAGGAATTTATTTCCAAAGGAATCAGTGGGAGGAATGTGGAACTTGAAGATATTCAAGAACCACAAGATATGGATCAACCTATGGAGGAACATGAGCAGCAACCACAAGAAGTTGTGGAAGAGCAATTTGCTCAAGTAGAACAAATCCAAGGTAGGTCAACCAGGATACGTCACGAACCTGAGAGATAAGCATATCTCATAACTGATTATGGTGACGTATTACTCATGGATCAAGATGAGCCCATAACCTACCAAGAGGCCATAACTGGTCCTGAATCTGAAAAGTGGCTAGAAACCATGAAATCCGAAATGGATTCCATATTTCCATGTACACAAATCAAGTTTGGAACTTGGTAGAACCTCCTGTAGGAGTTCGTCCTATAGGATGCAAGTGGGTCTTCAAAAAGAAGACTGACATGGACGGTAAAGTACATACCTATAAAGCAAGATTGGTTGCTAAAGGATATAAACAATTTCATGGCGTTGACTATGATGAAACCTTTTCACCAGTTGCAATGCTTAAATTTGTTCGGATTTTACTTGCTTCCATTAGTGGAAAAAACACTTTTTAAATCAAAGAATTTAAATCAACTAATATCCACATGATTTAAAAAGTGTGACAATGGGACACGGAGGGAGTTATGAAAATTGTTTTAATTATAAGTCAAGTGAAACTGATTTAAAAAGTATTTTTATTTTAGATTTAAAGTAAAATAAATTTGTTTAATATTTAATTTACTTCACTATTTCCCTGTTTCAGCGAAACACAACAAACCCTCTCTCGAACCCTAGTTTTCTCCCTCTCTACGAACGAACACCATCTTCCTCACAGTAAGTTCCGATTTTGTTTTTGCCTTCTATGTTGTATCACGAGTTTTTGTGCGTTTTAGATTTGTGTTGTCTATTTATCTTTTAATTCTTAGCACGTTTCAATTGTAATAGGTATAGGCTAAAGCACAAGAGAGTTAACATCAGAGCGGTGAAGCATTGGTGCATACAGATCCTGAGAGGACTTCTTTATCTGCATAGCCATGACCCACAAGTGATTCATAGAGATCTCAAATGTGATACCATTTTTGTCAATGGAAATCAAGGAGAAGTCAAAATTTGGGATCTTGGTCTAGCTGCAATTCTTCGGAAATCTCATGCAGCACATTGTGTCGGTATGTTTATTAAATTGCATTAATAAATATCATATATTATAATGTATCAATGAAAGATGTGGCGACTGGCTAGCTATTAGGCTTGATATTTCAGTGACAAAATTAATATTCCTATTAGGCTTGATATTTAAAATGGTTAATTCAATTGTAATTAGATTTATGCCTGTGATTGGTTAAAGAACCTTTCAAACAAACTTAGTTGAAATTTGGAATTAGTTGCTTCAAACACTTGCGGTCTTTCAAGCAACTAATTCCTACCTTATTGTTTTGATTATTGTGATATTATGGATTGAATTTTTTTACTAGTTGATTGTTTTGACTTGGAGATATCATATAACTAGTAGAATTAGTTGCCTTTGTAATTCTTAATTTTATTTAACCAGTTAAAATTATGTTTCAGACACTACTCTTGAAAATGTCAAGCATGGAGCTTAGAAATAAAGCTCAACTTAGTTAGTGCTCAACACCTAAAAGAGAAAGAGGAATAGGGACTGAGCCTTCAAAATGTAGAAGAAACATGGAGAAGTAATACACACTACTAGTTCGCTAAAAGTTGTTTATACTTTATATTTTATTTGATTTGCTTATGTAAATGGATTTGGCATGAAAAGTCTAACTTACATTGAACTTTGAAGTTAGATGTGAGGCAATGAATGTCAAAAATGAAGCAGCTGCTGCAGAAGATGTAAAAAGGGAATTGGAACTTGGAAGAGCTCAAACAGAGATGTAAAAAATTGAAGGTAATGTGTAAATTGTTAAACCTGTGCTTGGACTTCATTCCCATCTCTATTAGTGTTTTTGCCCATCATTTTTCTTTAGGTACTAACTGAATCTATAACTTGTAGGAAGAACATGCTTCATTGCATGATCTTGTTGATAAAACGGTCGAGGACAAAGACAGTGAAATATCCAGACTTTTAGATGAAAATAAGAACCTTCGCCAATCTCTTCAATCAATACCACCCGTATGTTTTTTTATTCATCTATTTTCTCAATGTCATAAAAATCAAGGCATTTGTCATATACTAAACATTTCTATGGTCTTGCATTTCTATTCTATTGGTGCCGCAATGCTGTCAAATGATATCAGGCCAATCAAAATGATAAAGACAACACAGGTATTAATTGAATTATAGTATTATAGTATGACTATATTTTCCACTTGCAGAGTTTCCTTAAAAGTTTTTCTTCGAGGTAGTGAATACTTTTTCATATTGTTGCTAGTGTAATCATAAAGTCTAACATTTAGCGATTATATGTGACACTCTTTTTCCAACTGTTATGTACAGCCTTGCATAAATTGGATCCAACTAATTTGAGTCCCTCAAATATTGAACATCAAATTCCATATAGAAGTATGAATATTGTACTCAAATTAAAAGGATAAAGAAATGCAACTATTTCTTCTTGGTTACTTGCATGTTTGTGTTGAATATGACTTCACTAATTTAAAGTTTGTGTTCATACAGAGAGCTTGTTTTGGAATCTGTATAGTCTCCTCTTGCTCGTGGTTTTTTAGGCAGCGAAGAGTTCTTGGATTTATCTTAAGCAATTTATCTAGGTGTAAAGTAAGTGTTGTTCTAGGTGTGAAGCAACGACAATGTTTATGTATTTTGAATTATATTTGTATTAGTGAATAATTTTGTAGATATGATTTTATTTTCAAGTCAGTATGCATATGGTTCTATGATGATATTTTGTATTATATGATTGAGCAACCATGTATAACGTCAGAGAAAGAATTGGAACAAAAAAACGTAAGAGAAAAAAAGGAAAAACTTTTAATATTAATTAATCAATATTAATTAATTAATTTTTTTTGATAAAATAAATAGATTTTAAATCGGTTGGACTGATTTAAAATGTGTGATTTTAAATCGGATTGGAAACTGAAATATCTATTGGATCTTTTTAAATGTGACCAACTGATTTAATAAATAAATTTAAATCAGGTTAACCGATTTAAAATATGTTTTTAAATCGGTTCGAAACAGATTTAAAAGATTAAACTTTTTAAATTGGCTGCATTTAAATCAGATCATGACCGATTTAAAATGTTGTTTTTAACCGATTTAAAAAGTGTTTTTTGCACTAGTGTTCACCAGTTGCAATGCTTAATGGAAATCTTCTTGAGGATGTGTACATGAAACAACCTGAAGGTTTTGGCATACCAAATGAAGCACACAAGATATGCAAGTTACAGCGATCAATCTATGGATTGAAGCAAGCTTCTAGAAGCTGGAATCTTTGTTTTGATGAAACCGTAACAAAATATGGATTCATTAAAAATGAAGATGAACCTTGTGTCTACAAGAAGGTTAGTGGGAGCATGATCGTTTTCTTAGTTTTATATATAGATGACATATTACTAATTGGAAATGATGTCCCTACCCTGCAACAAGTAAAGACTTGGTTAGGGGATTGCTTTTCTATGAAAGATCTTGGTGAAGCAGCCTATATATTAGGAATAAGGATCTATAGAGATAGATCACAGAAACTGCTTGGCCTAAGTCAGAGTACATATATAGATAAAGTGTTAAGACGCTTTAGCATGCATGATTCCAAGAAGGGATTCATACCAATGCAACATGGAATATGTCTTTCGAAGACACAATGCCCTTCATCTAGAAAAGAAAGGGAACACATGAATGAGATTCCGTATGCATCAGCAATAGGATCTATTATGTATGCCATGTTATGTACTCGACCAGATGTCTCGTATGCTTTAAGCACGACGAGTAGATACCAATCTGATCCCGGTGAAGCTCATTGGATAGCTGTCAAGAATATCCTTAAGTACTTGAGAAGAACTAAGGAAACATTCCTGGTATATGGAGGTGAGGAAGAACTTGCGGTTGTAGGGTACACCGATGCTAGTTTCCAAACCGACCAGGATGACTTTAGATCGCAATCTGGTTTTGTTTTTTGCCTAAATGGAGGCGCTGTAAGCTGGAAGAGTTCAAAGCAAGAAACAGTTGCTGATTCTACAACCGAAGCCGAGTATATTGCTGCCTCAAGTGCTGCAAAGGAAGTTGTTTAGAGAAAGAAGTTCATAACTAAACTTGAAGTGGTTCCTAGCATTATTGATCCCATTAGTCTATACTGTGATAACAATGGTGCAATTGCACAAGCTAAGGAACCTAGATCTCACTAACGATCCAAACACATACTTAGGCGATATCATCTCATTCGAGAGATAATAGATAGAGGAGTTGTGAAAATATGCAAAGTACCTACACTTGACAATATTGCTGACCCGCTAACAAAACCTCTTGCGCAGTCGAAGCATGATGGACACACTAGGTCTATGGGCATTAAAGGAATGCCAGATTGGCTGTAGTGCTAGTGGGAGATTGTTGGTGTAAGCCATAGAGGCCAATGAATTTAGTACTTGTATCAAATTAATTATTAATAATATATTGTTTCTTTTATTAATAATCAAAGGCATTTTCTTTATTATGTTTGTAACGTCCAAAATATTAATAAAGTCCCTAGAATAGAAAGTCCGTTTAATATTAAATGTGACTTAATCATGAGACTACATTAAACATAAGGACACTATTCTTAAAGTATCCGTAGTTGAGCTTTAAGGTGAAATGGGATAACCTTAAAGCATAAAGACTATTATGAAGATAGACTGATGATCGCATCTCGTGAATCATAAGATAAGGAGTTATCAAGTCTTGACATAGGTATAAAAGATTAAGAGTAATATTTATACCGGATTGAGCCGCTATGAGAGAACTATATGCAAAGTTATGCAAAGTGTCATAAGTTACTCTCATGGTGATAATGGTGTAAATCGCCCTTAGACCTGAAACCACTTTGTACCCTAGATGTGGAGTCAAGTGCTTTGTTGCTGATCTAACGTTGTCCGTAACAGGATAACCAATAAGGCAGTTAATGGGTACTTCACAAAGCATGCTGAGGGACAGTAATGACCTAGATGGAATTTGCCAATCCTGCATAACAGGATAAATGTCATGGGCCCAATATTGAACTGGACAAAGATGACACTGTGTATGCTATATATTATCACAAAAGTTATGATTTGATCACATGTTAATTTCTCATAACTTGGGTAGCAATGATGTGTTGCTAGATACCGCTCATTGTTTATTATATTAAATAAAGGATTTAATATAATTGCCAACGTTATGGAAACCTACAAGGGTCACACACATAAGGACAGTCTAATATTGAGATAATTAAAGGAACACCGTAAGAAACGGTGTATATCCAAAGTGATAAGGGTATCACGGTAATTTAAACAAGCGAAGAACACCATAAGATATGGTGGGAGGACGCGCACATGAGTATTACTACTCATGGGGAGCGCGTGCCCTAATCCTTGTCTCTTGTTGGGCTTTGCCCAACAAGAGATATCTTGGTGCACAAGTCAAGAGTTGTCTTGTTGCATAAGACAAGAGATATCTATAAATAGAGACCTCTTGTGATAGCTAAAAACACACCAAAAAGCACAAGAATATTTTAGAGTTGGAAAACCCTAAAATAATCCCCTCTCTCAATATTCTTGCATAGCCTTCAAACATAAAGGGCTAGCACTCTATTGAAGGTGTCTGTTCTTGTGGACTAGTTAGAGGCGTGGGTGATCTTCATCAACGCTTGTGATCATCTTGTTCGTGATTCAAAGGTTCTTCCCTACAAGAGGTAAAAACCCTATAACACATATCATGCTCATTCGTAAGGATCAAACTAAGGAAATTTTTTAAATTCCGCTGCTTAAACTATCCCTATTTTCCTACAACATCTTCTTGAAATATATAGTCAAGATTTATAGGATTAAAACTTGCTTCTATTTCTTCTTGACTTCTCCTCATTTGATCTCTCATTTTCAGCTTCATGTTGTAATGTGTAAAAACAAGTTTAAGCAACTTTTTGTACTTTAGTCTATTTCTTGTCTTTGTGTGAATGTAACTGAAAGTACTCCAATTTCTTTCACAATTTGTAGCAGAAGTTGTTTGACTGACAACTTTTATAACTAGACGTTGAAGTTCAGGAGCACACGAACCGTAATGCTCCCACCAATTAGTTGTATAAACAAACAACAACAAAAAAGTTATTGATAATATTAAAAAATAGTGTTAATTTCGAGTAACTTATAAAAAATTAGTATTTTACCTGCATTCATCTTCGACCAAGTTTTTTGAGCCACGGGCGAACCAAACGTTTCAATCTTTTCTCTATAAAGAATTAACTAGATACCATAACAAAATACATCAATATGTAGATTATAGATATACTTTGATAACAAATAACTTATAAGATAAAAATATAATATTCATTACTACCTGATTTAGAGCTTTGATTTGATCATCTATATTTCTTTCTAATTTCATTATAACTCTAGAAGTCCCTTCAAATGCTTCCTTATAAACTGCATCTCCATGTTCAACTCCATATTGAAATTGTGGATTAAGAAAATAACCTAAAAAAATATAACCATAATGAAGATCAGAGATTAAAATTACAAGAAAAAAATAAAATTAAAATATATTAACATACCAGCAGAATGAAGATCAGAATGCAAGAACTTCCAACGTTTGTCAATTATATCATTATATTGTACGTGATAATGAGAATTTTGTTCAATTGATTGTTTTGCACCATCAATGGCTTCATATAAAAAGCCCATTGTTGGTTTCTCGTCACCATCATCAAGTCTCAAAACTTTAACAAGAGGCTCATAGACTTTCAATATCTCTTTGGCCTTACTCCAGAAGTCCTTGCTCAAAATAATCTCCCTTGCTTCATATCCTGGCCAATTCTTTTCTTTACCATATTTAGTTTTTCTAAACTCTTCAGAATTGAACATTTTTTCGAGACATTCCTGTTGATTCACAATTACTTGAAGTTGCAGTAATTGTGTTGCAAAGCGGGTAACACCAGGACGAACAATCTCTTTACCTCCGGTATATTTTTTTATGAGACTCACAATATATGTATGGTTGTAGATAAATGTTGTCACCATCTTAGCTTCACATAATAGCTTTTGTATATTTATCTTTTTTCCTATATCCTCCAAGCAAAGATCTAAACAATGAGCCGCACATGAAGACCAATACAAATGTGGTCTTTTTTCCTTTAGCTTTTGACTAGCTGCTTTTAAAGCTGCTTCATTGTCTGTAACAACTTGAACTAGAAATTCTTCACCTACTTCTTTCACAACATCAGAAGCATCAACTGATTTCCAAAAACACTGTACCTTTTTCACAATACACCAAAAAATTCATAATATGAGTATGGTTGATATTGTCTGTCCAACCATCACACATTATTGTTGCCCCTTTGTTTTTCCAATATTTTTTCATACCAGCTATCCAATTCAACATTTCTTTATATTCAGCCTCTAGGTATACGTCTGAGATTTCATATGGAGTTGAAAATTTTGCTTTTCCCACCTTAGATGCTACATAACACAAATTATGCAACCAAGAAGAGTTAGATAAATTCATGGGCAAACGCTCATAAATTATAAATTTGCTTACAGCCTCTCCAAGCCTTTTCCTCCATGTCTTTAGGATGCCCTTGTTGACTATAGGTTGCTTCATGCTTTTACTCCTGACAAGATCAATATTAGTAGACCTCAACGAAAAGGATAAATCTTCTGGTCTTTCACTTTCACTAACACTTGCACGAGAGCTTCCACCTTGTTCATGAACATTTTGATATCCTCTTATTTGACATTTGAATTGTTGCCTATTTTCCCATTCATGATGTGACCTAAGGCTTTATTGTGTAGCAAACCCGATTTGATCGTCACCAAAATCATCCAAATTTTCCACTTCATCATCAATATCATCTCCTCTTAAACGTTCTTCAAATTCTTCTATTAGAATCATTTCTCTTTGATTTTCCATCAAGCAAAAGTTTCAACATATTTTCTCTAACCATAGTGTTCCCTCTAGCACAAGGTTTGACTTGTCTTCTCATATGTGCTAAATGTTGCTTCAATATCGTGATGCCACATTTTACTATTATTTTACAAAGGTTGCAACAAATGTCATTTCTACTTCTAGTAGTCATCGGTTCTCCAAAATCCGATCTATTATCATCACTTGGAGCACCCTCTAATCTATTTGTTGGAAATATATCTCTTGGTGACATTGTGTATGTTTAATAATACCTGTTAAATATAAATATAAATAAATATTAATAAATAATATAAGGATTAAATATATATTTTTTATTTACAAAATCATGTATTTAATATAATTAAGGATTAAAATTAAATAGAGACTAAACTTACTAAATTATTAAGTCTAAATATTGGTGGCTAAAATTTCCCCCCAAAATACCACTATCAATTTTTCCTTTCCCCCCATCCAATGTTTCGTTCCCTCATCTCATTAATTAACTAAAATTAAATAAAAAAATTAATATATTATTTAACATATGTATGGTGTCTAATTATAGGAAATTGAAGAAACAATTGAACAAACAAGCAGAGCATACACACACTCACCATCACCGCCGCATAAAGAAGAAAATGGTATAAACAAATTTACAATTATCTAAATCTTAATAAGCATACACTCACGGTGTCAAAAAAATAAGCATACACTCACTGTTGTTGCGCCGAATCTTAAATCTAAAGTTCTAACCTTCAAAACCAATTCCATCTTATCTACTAAACTTTTAAACCCAGAAAAAAATATCCCGTCAATCATAATAAAAAGAATTTAGATCTATTATGTTGTTTCATAACTTGAAGAACAGAGCAGGATTAGGAACAGACTCAACAGAGCAAAGCCAGTAAGATGAAATATAGAAAAAGCAGTTTCATCGATTAGGAACATAGCAAAAGCAGTAAGATGAAATATAGAAAAAGCAGTGCCAGTAAGATGAAATGAAGGTAATAGATGAACATAAACTCACTCTACTCAACAACACAACAATTTATGAACTAATTGAAGGTTAGATTTACAGAAAAAATAAAGAAGGTTTACACTTTACAACTCATTGAAAGACATAAAGAAGAAGAAAAAGGTGAGATTCTTATTCAGATTCTGATTCTCTGCAATTGCTTTATGTATTTTGTTTTTTCTCTTCTGTAGATTGCTTTATATATCTTGTTTTTCTTCCGATTTTGTCTTTTCTTCTACAATTTGCTTCTTGTCTGTTGCGGTCTCGTTGCGTTGCGCTGAGTCCTGCATCCGCAATATTGCGGCTGCATCACGTGATGCAGACCGTAATTTAAAACCTTGCCCTATGTTAATAAAGAATAAACTGTTTAGCAAATAAGTCATCTTGAGAAGAAGTAAAGTAGACTATAAAAATTTTAGTAACATCAGTCTAATCAATAGTATATTTGATGAGTTAATAGGTGATATTGGAGCACTTGACGAACGTTATTTCGCGACCGAAATTCAAAAGAACAAGGTAAGGGGAATTACTTCTAATAAGTTTAAGGATTGCATAAATTGTATGAATGTTTGATTAATTGCAAGTAAATCTCATGTGAATCTTATGAAAGTGAAAATTTTAAAAAGCATGTTTATTAAGTGATAAATTGTACTCGAGTCTTTTGTGAAGAGATACTTAAATTAATTACTAATTTTAAACCATTAAGTTTTATGTCTAAGTATAACTTGATTCTGATACTAAGTTTTAATATGTTTGTATATGTTTTCCTCTGGTGTTAACTAACCTATGAGAAATCTTAACTATGAAGAGATATATGTATCTATCAAGTATTACTACCAACTAAATTGACTCAAAGTGATTTAAATTTCTCAAAAATCTAAAATTTGCTCTCGTCACCATTAATTTTTTATTTTTATCTAATTTACTTTTAAAACTATAAATTTAAAACAATCTAGTTAATCTATATTGATTGATAAATGTATGTAATCAAGTTAGGATCTTAATCGTTACTTGTCTCTTTGATATATGACATTAATGATATACTTTTGAATTCTAGATTTTGATCATTATAAAATATATCAATAAAAACATTAACTAACTTATGAGGCAATAAGAGTCCTTAAGAATGATACTGATTTTGTAGTAGTGATAAGGACAAGTGAGAACCTAAAACAGGTCCTACTACACTAAGGTGTAGATAGGAATGAGGATAGTAATGGTTTGGTTACTTTGAGGACCTAACAAGGGCACTTGTATTTCGAACGCCTATCAATAGTCAGGGATTGCTTCCGGACTGAAGGTACTCGTCAAACCCAACACGGTTAGCCTGACAAAACTAGAATATCTAGAAATGAAGTAGTGCGATCGGACTAGAATGATTGAGGTTTAAGGTTTGACTACCTAAGTACAAACAATCATGTTATAGTCACCAAAACATCCTTATGCTCATTAGAAAATAAACTCCATGGAGTAGTGTTTGTGATTCAGAAGAAGAAAAAGAGAGAACTCCATGGAGTAGTGTTTGTGATTCAGAAGAAGAAAAAGAGAGAAAGGGATTAAGATAAAAATATACATTCATGAGTCTAACAAGGTCCGATGATTTAATCAACTAATCAATTAATTAAATGTTTTGATGGTTGGTGGGTGATGTTTCTATTTTGAGTTTTGCGGTTATTACATTCCTAACTTTGTGTTGTTATATGTCTTGATTATTAGTTGCTAGATTTTCTTCTCTTGTAACTTTGTGTATTGATGTTGTAGAGCTTTACTTTTCTTTATGCATTGAAAATGAAATTAATTTCTTATTCTGTTTTGGCTGAAACTTTAACTCTTACCATACTTTCTTGAATTGTTTGTTTTCACCCGATTTTGTTTGTTGTGTATCTGGTTGTTATTTTGGTATCTTCTTAAACGAAATTCATATGATGCCCAGAGGCACCTTGCTTTATTCAGGAGTGTGTCGAGATCGTGATAATCATAATTTTATTTTTGATGGTATTACTACTATGACAACATGTGGTATGATTGTGTTGTACCCTAATTTTGGACCTACAAATCCAATTCGCATTACATTTATAAAAAAATATAAAAATATTTATTTTATTTATTATACATGTTTTAATTTCATTTTCTTTGCATATTTTCTTATTTTTCTCATATTCTCGAAAAAGTCAAAATAATATAAAAAAATAGTTTTTTTGTTTTATTTTACGCTTTATTTTAAAAATGTCGAAAAATAGTTTTTTTCAGGTCATAATTTCATTTTTTTCCTTTAATTAGCGTAAAAGTTTAAAAATATAAAAAAAATTAGCGTTTTTTATTCTTTACGTTCATTTTTATATTTCATTTCTATAAATTTCAAAAATATGAAAAAATTACTTTTTATTTCATTTCTACACATTTTATTACCATTTACATTTTATTTCAAAAATATGCCAAAAAGAGAAAAGAGTAGAGCACAAGTTGCTCTATCTCATTTTCCTTTTACAAATAAATCAAAAAAACCATTTTCCTACCTTAACCAATCAAATTGCTCCACCTCACTCTCCTTTCATCATTATCCCATTTTCTATTTTTCTTTTTAATCAAATTATCATTTTCTATCATTTTTACTCAATTATCTCACCTTTTATCATTATTCCCCTTCTATCCCTTAACCCTAATTTTTTATCTATAAAAGAAACCTCACATCACACTCATACCTACACACATTCATTCACCAACTCCCAAAAAACCATTCTCTCAATTCCCTATCAATAAAAAAAATCAAAAAATAAAAAAAAAGTAAAGAGGTTCACGTTTTTCTCTTTTCCAGTAGAGAAAACATAACAACAACAACCATTTGCTTCATTCCAATTCCTTTTCCAATATCAAAATCAACCACAAATATTGCTTCCTCTTGATCCCAATCCTTCTAACATCATCAAATACACTTCACAAACACAAAATCAACATCAATCATAAGCTATATTCTTCAACAAGATCAACCCGAAACCAAGTTCAAACAAAACTTGAGGTGATGATTTTGACCACTTTAGAACTCCGTTTTTGTTAATTCTTGGTTCATTGAACTTGCGAACATGTAAGGAAGCTGATTCATGTATCAGTTTCCATCAATTTCGCACACATATTGATTTCGTTTTTCTAGATCTAATTTTCGTTCGCACTTTTCTTAAAATCGAAAACTCGTTTTTAAAAACTAAGTATATTTTCGGAATCTATGCAAGAAATACTATAAGATTGACTATTCATGTGTTTATTTTCGTGCGAAAATGGAGATCGATGATGGGGGGTTTGAAGCTTTATGATTTCATCCATGGCTTCCTGTATGTTTATTGATGAAGGAGCATACCATACACCCTCGAGATCTGACTTTAGATTACAGTCGTTTGATCTGCTTACTCGAATCTGGAACATTAGATCTGTTTATTTCTTAATCGTTTGATTCATTTTATTTTGATCATGTGATGCGAATTCGAGGCTGTACGATGATCTTCGGTGAGTGCAAAACACCGGATCTTAAGACTGGTTCAGGATCACCTTAGGGTGAACCGAACTAAACCGGTCCAGATCTGGTTCAGTTTTTTTTTCTTTATGGACTGGTTTATTTATCTGGGCTTTGGGCCTTTGCTTCTGTTCTTCCTTGCTGCCTTACTACTTATCATCCTATAATTTCTATTGCACCCCCTCTGTTCCTTTTTTTAGTTTACGTTCTTCTTTTATGTTTAAGTTTTTTTTATTCTTTTATTTGTTTGGTTTATTTTTCTTTATCTAGTTTATCATTTCATGTTTTTTTAGTTTAGCTTATTTTAATCCCTTTGCAATTTATTTTCTAGTCATTTTATTTCATGTCATGTTATCATTACATATTATTTTTTGTGTTTGACTATAACTTTTGGACTTGAAAATAACCCTTGGAAAAATGGAGACGGACCTAGACTAAATCATCGGACCAAAGTTTAGGCTAAAAAAAAAATAATAATATAGTGTAGTTAGTATAATTTAGAATAAGTTTAGTATTTTTTGCTCCGTCTATTTTTTATTTGTAATTGCGTTGCATTCAAATGTTGCATTCATTCATGTTTAAATTTCTGCAAAGTACCTTAGAATGTAATTAGGCAAAATGTAACCCCAAAGTGGATGTAGAAACTTGCATTGCATGCATCTTTATTTTTACCGCTTTCCGTCAAACGCTAAAAAACTAATTAAACGCGATTATTTCATTTCCAAAGGGGGTACAAATAGTAATTTCCTTAGAAAAAATAATAGAAAACAAACAAACATCTTCTCTCTCTCAAATAAAACTTATTTTAGTCCATTAAACCAAAATTAGTCGCACGATTAGATTTTAAGTTTACTTTTTCCAAACACTTTAAATTTTTGCTTTAAACCTTCTCTTCTCAATCCAATCTCCACTTGCACACACTTTTCTATCTTTACTACTTCTCCCTCCAAATTCTTACTATTTCTCTCTCATTTTCTTCACATTAAAAATAAGTAAAAAAACAATAAACTAGAGGTTACTATAGGATACTATAGGCGCTTAGGATGCTAAAACCTTCCCTAGGTGTAATCAACCCCCGAACTTAGAATTTCTTATTAAACGGTTTTTGATACTTTCCCCTCTTTGGAAATGAAAGATCAATGTAGCGGTGGAAATCTCAAATTCCCCGCAACAGATTGTAATTCGCGAGACATTAGATCATATTATTCATTTAGATAGATTATTAGTAACACTACAAGGATTTATGAATAACGCTCCGGCTGACAATTTGGTGTGAATCCTTTCCCAAATGCAAATCCACCGGAGGAAGTAGTACTTGTGAATGGAGGAGAAACTAATTTTCCATCTGAGAAAGAAGATCACCCGGAGGAGGATCCTAATTATCTCTTGGGGGGGGGGTTCCGTCCTAGTGGCCACGTCCAATCTTAATTTTCCTTATGAGGAAAAAAGTTTTAAGAGTACTACTAGTATTTAATTGTGATATTATCTCTGAAAAACTCTCTTTGGTAGTTAACTCTAATGACGTAGACATTTTAATCTTTTAGATGAGTTTCTCAATATATTGTACTTGCCGTGATGAAATAAGTCTCACAAAGTGTACTTATGAGCCTCATGCTTAATGTGTAATATCATATCCTAAGTGTATAAGTGTATGATATTATGATGTAGAATTATCTATTGTGTGTACTATATAGTTTCTTTAGTATGATTTAACTTCGCCACTGTAAATTGTACCATACTCACACTTAGGGATGGCAAAAAAACTAAACCCGCGGGCCTCAACCGAACCCGAGTCAACGGGTAAAACTCGAGTTGACTGTGTTCGGGTTTGGGTGACACCCGATATTTCAGGTTCGGGTAGTGTCAAACCACACCCGAAATTCAAAACCACACCCCTTATATATTAAATTATATAATTATCCCTCTTACATTAGTATGTTTTACACTATTTTAATATTGTAGACTATTTTTCATCTCTAATGTTGAAAACAATGGTAGCATGTTTTAGACTATAATTTTGTTGAATTTGCCGTTTTTTTACTTTTGTTAATGTGAGTTTGGGTTCGGGTGGTATTTTGGTACCCGATTGGCGTTTGGGTTTGGGTGGCCATTTCGGGTTCGGGTTCGGGTTTGGGTAGTGTCAAACCCGCGCCCGACCCTACCTGTTGTCATCCTTACTTACACTAAAGAATGCACTCTATAAAATGTTCATTGGAAAAAGGTGATCTTTAATGGCTTGTTTGATTGTAAGAAGAATTTCTGAAGAGAGAAATAGGTGAGAGAAGAGAGAAATATGTGAGAAATAGAGTAGATTAACCTATTGTTAGGTATAATAGAAAGAGAAAGAAATAGAGAAGATAGGAGTTGGATAATTTAATAAATTGACAAAAATTACCTTGTCAAATTATCTTAGTAAAATTATAATTATAATCAATTATACTCCCTTCATCCTTAATTATAAGACCTTTTTTGATCACTGCACATACGCCAATGCACAATTTTGACCACTAATATCTTTAATTGTCTAATAGTAAAAATTATAAAAATTTGATATTTTGAAAGTACTCATCAAAACAAATCAAACAAGATCTTATATGCTAATATTTACATCTATGTATTATTAAAAAAATACGGTCAAAACAAGATAAGTGAATATTGCAATTTTGTCAAAAAGGGTCTTATAAAAAGGGACGGAGGGAGTATAATTTAACCACATATTGACTTAGTTAGACACTTTCTTTACATAAAACAACATACTCCATCCGTCCCAAAATGTAAGAGAAAAAAACTCAATTTTTTTGTCCCAAAATATAAGAGAAAAAATTCAAATATTTATCTTTTCAAGAAAAATTTACTCTATCTCTTACTTTTTCGATAACCAACAACCAATAAAAATTGTTTTTACATCTTTTCATACAACTTTTTTCAAAAAAACATACTCCCAATCATTATAAAAATCACACGGTTTAAGTGTGATTTTTGTTTTTTCTCTTACATTCTGGGACGGAGGGAGTACTTTGTTTTAAAAACTTATTCATTGATAAATTAAATAAAATATTTTATTATATTTCAACACAAATAAATTAATAATTTAATTATATCAACCATTCATTTATTCCATTATTCTATCTTATATTAAGGTTTCAAATTTTGTATCTGATTCTCACCGTCACAGTTGTTATAAAAGTGTAAATATATGTAAATGGTTATCTGTCAAAAATTGTATCTAAATATTTGCTAGCACCTAGTGGTACTACTACTTAAACCGTGTGATGCAATTATAAGGAAACATATAAAGGACACAAATGGAAATGAATAAAGAAGAAGCCTTCTCCTGCCAATTTCTTCGCCAACATGAAACAAAAAAGGTGGTAGGACCCACCACTTTTAACTCTCTCTTTTGTGCTTCTATGCACATCCAAGCAGGAGAAATATCTATTTCTCTTGTATCTCTCTTTCCTTTCTCTCTTGCTTCTATCTCTATTCAACCAAACACTCCCTAAGAGTGAGAAGTATAAAGAAAAAAAATATGTTAACTTTAACGTCTTTTACTAGTACTAGCAAGTGCAAATAAAATGACATAAGCATAACATGATTTTTCTTACAGGTAGTGAGAAAAGAGTTCTTTCACCTTTTGTTAAAAAAATTATTTTAAAGATACATTTGATTAAGTGACATTGAAAGAAATTAGGATATAATAAAATGAATAAAGTTAAATAATAATTTACGTTGCGATTTATATTTAAATGTGACGCTCTTTTCTTGAGCGTTGAGAAAGGGGCATTACAATAGTGGTATTAGAGCCCGATCGAGTCTTTCGGAAAGATTTTGAGAACATGTGATTGATTATGTTTTGTAACATTAATTACATGTAGATTTATATATTCCATCTTAAATGGATTTTAATCATTTTTATTTTTAGGAAACCAATGAGTGATAAGACTAATCAGGCAAACGTGGAAAACAAAGATTGCAATCATTCAGAAGCGGGAATGGATAAAGCAATCCAAGTTATGGCATAAATGGCAGCAACCATCGCATGACAAACAGTTGCAAAGAACGCGAGAGATATTAAAAGACAACAAGGAGAATAATGAAATGTTGAAACCAAAGGATGGGTGGACTTTTGACGTCATGATCCTCCATAGTTCCTTGGAGAGACGGAATCCGAAAAAGCTGATTTATGGCTCCAACAAATTGAAAAGATCTTCAATGTTATGGGATGCACCGATGAGGCAAAAGTAAACTATGCATCTTACTTACTATTGGGAGATGCTGAATACTAGTGGAAAGGAACTCGTGGAATGATTGAAGCTATCAATCATGAAATTACATGAGAATTATTTCGTACTAAATTTCTTGATAAATATTTTCCTAGAAGTGCTAGAGCTAGTAAGGAATAAGAATTTATCCTCTTAAAACAAGGAGGAATGACAATAGGAGAATATGCTGCTAAGTTTGAATCTTTGGCCAAATATTTTTGTTTCTTTCAAGAATAAGTTGATGAAGATTGGATGTGAGAAAAAATTTGAGGGAGGACTCAGACTTAGTTTCAAAGAATCAGTGTTGCCGCTAAAAATTTGACAATTCCAACCTTTAGTAGAAAAATACAGGAAAGTAGAAAAGATGAAACGAAGCGGGACTAATCGTAGTAATACAGGAGAACAGTCAAGATGGAGGCATTCATCTCAAGGGTGAAATGAAAAAGGAAAATAACCACCAAGGAAATCTTACTCCCGACCCTCGACGAGTGACCGTAACAAACAACCTTACCGTTCGATTGGATATGCTTTTGGAGGAGGACAAGTAAGGAACCAACCTCAAGAAAATGTTCGAAAGTGTTTCAATTGTGAGAAACCAGACCATTTGGTGAATGCTTTGCCCAATGAAAGGATTGATATGTTACCAATGCAGAAAACACATATGGCTAAAGATTGTCCACCGCAAGGAGCTAAGCCAAAAATGAACAATGTGAAGGCTTCCAGACCAATTGTCAAAGGAAGAGTTTATACTCTCAATGGTGGTGAAACTTCTCAATCAGAAGAGCTCATACATGGTAGTTGCGATATGTCAAGTAATCTTTTAATTGTACTATTTGACTCAGGCGCAACTCATTCATTTATTTCTATGGATCGTGTGAAATAATTAAATTTACCAATTACTTCATTACTACTGAATCTATTTCTGCACAATTTGTTTGTCAAAATAGTCTTATTGTTATTCAGGACAAGAAATTTCTCTTTGATTTGATATGTTTGCCTTTAACACAATTAGATGTAATTTTAGGCATGGACTGGTTATCTTCCAACCAAATCCTTTTAGATTGTGCATGTAAAATCTTAATTTTTCATAACCCTGAGATTTTTGGATTTAGATCTACCCATCAAGAACAATCTCCTTTTAAGGAAGAAATTCTTTAGAAGTCGAGAATGATTTAGAGTTGAACCATATACCCATAGCACAAGATTTTCCAGATGTATTCCCAGAATATGTTTCCGGTTTGCCACCAGTTAGAGATATCAAATTTTCGATAGATTTAGTACCGGGATCAGGTCCAATTTCTATCGCCCCATATAGGATGACATCCACCGAACTAGGTGAATTGAAGATACTATTAGAGGACCTTATGTCAAAACAATTCATTAGACCAAGTATTTCACCATGGGGAAAAAGAAAGATAGGGGTTCAAGACTTTGTGTGGATTATCGACATCTCAAAAAAGAAACAATTAAGAACAAATATCTATTACCTCACATAGACGACTTGATGGATCAACTTTGAGGAGCTTCCATTTTCTCAAAAATTGATTTGAGAACGGGTTACCACCAGATTAGGGTGAAAATGGAGGATGTATCAAAAACTGCGTTTAGAACTCGATATGGACACTATGAGTACCTCATAATGCCATTCGGAGTAACAAATTCCCTTGCAATTTTTATGGATTACATGAACCTTATCTTTAATCCATTTCTCGATAAATTCGTAGTTGTGTTCATCGTCGATATTCTTATCTACTCTAAAAGCTACAAGGAAGATGAACACTACGATTTTACATTGTTATATCATCCAGGAAAAGCAAATGTTGTAGCGGATGCGTTGACTCGTAAAATGATTAATATCTCCGCAATAATGATAAAGGAATTAGAACTCATGGAAAGTTTTTGAGACTTAACAATTCATCTTGGAATGGTCAAGATATCAAATGGATTTATGGATGCCATTAGAGAACAACAAAAGACAGATGAACATCTTCAAGAGAAGATAAGATTGATGGAACAAGGGACAGTTGCAGAATTCAGTGTAGGAATTGATGGAATTATACGCTGCAATAAGAGAATTTGTATCCCGAATAATTTGGAAATGAGAAAGATGATGTTAGATGAAGCACATCAAAGCAAGCTAAACATCCACCCAAGAACAACAAAAATGTACCAAGATCTGAAACAAAAGTTTTGGTGGCCATGGATGAAAAGGGAAGTCGCAGAGTATGTCGCATTGTGTTTGACAAGTCAAAAAGCAAAAGTAGAACATCAAAGACTTGTAGGCATGCTTCAATCTCTTGACATACTAGAGTGGAAATAGGACATCATTTCAATGGACTTTTTCGTAGGATTACCAAAGACCAAGAAATTTTTTATTCAATTTGGGTCATTGTTGATAGATTGACCAAGTCTGCACATTTCTTACCAGTTAACATTAACTATGATGTCGAAAATCTAACACAAATCTACATCAAAGAAATCATTAGACTACATGGAATACCTTCGAGTATTGTTTTGGACAGAGACCCAAAACTCACACCTCGAAGAAGGTGATCGCGTTTTTCTAAGAGTCAATTCGACGACTGAGGTAGGTAGAGCTATTAAGTCCAGAAAACTCACTCCTAAATCCATTGGACCATATCAAATTCTTCGTCGTATTGGCCCAGTGGCCTAATAAATTGCTTTACCCCATTTTCTTTCAAACATCCATGATGTCCTTCATGTTTCATAATTAAGAAAATATGTTTCTTATCCATCACATATAATAGAGTCTGATGTAGTACCGTTAAAAGATAATTTGTCTTATGAATCATCACCTATAAGTATTAATGATTAAAAGACAAGACAATTTTGTTGATTAAAGTCGTGTGGGATCAAGAGACGGGAGACACTACGTGGGAAGTAGAGGATAAGACGAGATTACAATATCCCAAACTATTTGAAGGTATGTGAATTTCGAGGATGGAATTATTTTTTGTAGGGTAGTAGGTAGTAATGTAACACCCTAAAATTTTAGTATCATTACACGTACCACCTTGTATAATTTTAAAGATAAAAAAGAGTTATATATATATATATATATATATATATATATATATATATATATATAAAATAGATGATGATAATAATAATAATAATACATAGTAAATTTTGTCAAAAATAAAAATAAATAAGCAACATATATCTATATATATATACTTGTAAAGCAAACTCTAATTTGCTTATGTGGCAACCTAACAAAGCTTTTTAATTTTTAACTTTTATTCTTAGAAGAGTATTGAGATGATGTGGCATCTCTACAAAGAACTCCTCCCTTTTTATTTTATTGTTTTAAATTCATTGTATCTACTTATATAGTTATGTATAATATTCCACTATATATCAATTTAATGTCCAATAACTCTTTGAATTATAAAACTTCTTTAGAAAACTCATTGGTCGGAAATTCTAATTCTTATTCATGAGGCCTTTCATATGCTATTACCGTAAACTTTAATTACATATAACTTTTTTTGATGCAAGCAACCTTTTAATTCACATATTTAACTTATTTACACTATATGTTGGGTTCTTCACATATTTTTCGTTTGCACATTGCCAACTTTGTGGTTGAGGAAGGACAATTTTCTTCCAAAAGTTAGTATAACATGTGAGTTCATAATAAGGAAAGAAAATATGGAATAAATATGGAAGTTTTCCTTTACTTTGCCAACTTTTTTTCTTGAATTTTTGATAAGGAAAGAAAAAAAGAAAACATGATGAGTTATCAAGAAACAGAACCTGTGCCGTGCACTTTATTAATTTAAGTTTTTTCCAGTTGCTCATTTTTTTTTTGTTTATTGTATTTTGTTAAATATTTTAATGAATGTTTATTTTACACTAACACTAATATTTTTAATGAAAGTTATATGTATCAAAAAATATTTTAATGAAAGTTTAGTAGCAACTTTCATATGAAGAGTAGGAGTCAAGGTTATGAAGAGTAGGAGTCAAGGTTGAGCAATTGTATATGTGATCTTTTAATTGAAACTCATTTCATTCTATGTTTTTTTTCTTTCAAATTTGCCTTTTGTTTTGATGTATAATATAATATTTTGATTTGATTTTTTGTGTGTGTGTGTTTAATTTGCAGATCATAAATTATGCTTTTGTATCTTAAACATTGTTAGAGGAAAATTCTAGGTGATGACATAAGATATAATGTATTATTTCTCTTTTTTTATTTATTTATGTTTGGTTTTTGAAAGGTTGAATATATATAATAAACTTAAAATATTTTTATAAATTTTGATGATCTCACTTTATTGTTTCTTTTGAAGGTATAGGCCAAACATCTATTGTCAGCATTATTGCTGTTGAGACCTTTCATATGTGTGATACTCACTTTAAAGTAAGTATCTATTTGGGAGGTGACAAAAGATAATAATGTACTATTTTTCTCTCTTTTTGTTTATGTTTGGTATTTGAGAGGTTGAAGAAATATAATCTACTTAAATTTTCTTACTATTTTTATATGTTTTTGTGATCTTATTTTATTAATTCTTTTGAAAGCATACAACAAATATCTATTTGCAACATTAAATATTGCCGTTGAAAGATCATTTATATATATATATATGTGTGTGTGTGTGTGTGTGTGTGTGTCTTTGATTTGAAACTCATAATTCTTGCTTCTTTTTTGCAAATTTGCTTTTAGTTTTGATGCATAATATAATGATTTGATTTTTTTGTGTGTTTAATTTGCAGACCATAAATTATGTTTTTGTATTTTAATTATCATTAGAGAAAAATTACAGAAGGTGACAGAAGATATAATATATTATTTCTCTTTTTAATTTATTTATGTTTGATTTTTGAGAGGTTGAAAAGATATAATCTTCTTAACGTATTTTTATACATTAGGATTGTAACATCTCGGATTTTCGGGACATTAATTACTAAATTTTCTTAAGAATTTTCTTTAATAGAAACACACTACATTTTTTCTTCTTTCTTTTCTTTATAATACATTTCAAAAACAAATCATTATCATTATTTTCTTCAAAATTATAAGACATTTAAGTATTGTCAAAGTTAAAGAAAACTTATTAAATCGAAAATAATACAATCCTTCAACTTCAAAATATCCTAGATTTACATTTGAGTAGTTATAAAATTGTTAAAGAAAGCTCATTTAAATTTAAAACTATAAACTAGTAAAATCCCTTTTAATTATCCCCGCACACGCACAAGCAACACACATCAACTTCATAATTTTTTGGTACCTACAACAATTTTTAATGTAAGGGTCAATTTTCTTATCCAAATTGAATCATGCCTGACGGAAGGTAAATATCATAAAAGAATAATAAAATGTTCTACGATAAAGATAAAATCAAACAAAATCGATGCAAACAACTAATTTCAATGACACTTTATACCATCAAATAGTAACTCATGAAGTCCTAGTTTGTTAACCCACATGACCACTAATGCAACCTACATGATCCGGATTTACTAAAACACCACTCCGTCGAGTGGATCACCAATACACCACCTCGTAAAGTGGATCACCAATACACCACCTCGTCAAGTGGATCGACACTCCGAAGAGCAAAAGTCCCACCTGGACACAATACCCCACCCGGGTATTAAGCTTCGGTACCCCACCCGGGTATCCGAACCACAACAAAATCAATGCAGATGAATGAATGAATGAATGCACCTCTTTCAATCAATTACACCAAACTACGAAACATCATTAACACTTTTTAAAATCATCACCATTTCCATTTCACCAATTGAAAGTTTAAAACTCTCTTTCAAGCTCCATAAAATTCATCATTTAATCAACACCAACAAAATACTCAAATCCAAAATCAGTCACACACAACAAAACCATATAATCAAATATACATTCAGCCACACACATAATTCATAATATACTATAATAACATAAAGTGTATAAAATAGTCTTTTGTCATTCTTTCTATTATCATTCACTTCTATTAGTTAAACAATTCCATTACTAATCTATAACATAAACCTTAAGGACATGAGTGTATGGGGAAAAAACTCTTACCTGATGCGCTTCCTTTAAATGACACTCATCTTAGATACTCTACGGCTCACCGCACGATCGACTACTTAATATTTCTTTGAGAGCAACACAGAAGCTACAATAAAGAGGATTAGGATTCGATAATTGATAGTGAATAGGGTGTGGGTGTAAAGAATCACTCGTCCTCCATATTTAGAGATTTAGAAAATTAAGAGGGTGGCAATTTCACTATAAATTGATATTGGTATACATACTCTAACGAGGTGTATTGATGATGATGGGACTTAGTAGCTTGAGATGGAAAGAATGATTAGATTATATGATTAGTGAATTAGGAATAATCAAAAGGAAGAGATAAATTTGGTAGCATGAAAATTAGCATATAAAATTGAAGAGGTTGGAACTTAGAAGTTGAAAGAGAAGAGGTGAAACCGTAAAGTACAAAGAGTTGGAAGTTAATTTGCACTTAGACTAATCTGATAGTTGGAAGTTGATTAATAATATATCTAAGACTAAGCTAATATACACGTACAACCACCACACTAAGAACTAGCTCACGTTTTTCATTTTTTCCTCTTAGTGCCATTCCCTATTTCTATATATGACACACACATATATCCCTTTAATTCCTAATGTTAAGTTAAGTTTGTTGAGAAATTCCAAAACAATATACCGTCTAAATAAATAGAATAAACAAACTCAAAATTATTAATTTAATTTAATTTAAAAAGGCCTAAAGATAATCATGTATAAAATATTATCCTATCATTATAGTCACACTAAATTAATGAATAAAATATTGGGAATAAAGTCTTTAGTTAATTAAAATAATACTACAATTTAAATTTCTTTCACTTAAAAGAATTCATTGAATATGTGATAAATCAAGAAATTATTAAAATAATCATGGTAAAATATTGGGGTGTTACATTCTTACCTTATTAAAATAGTTGCGTCCTCGAAACTAGTTGGTAAATAGTTAAGATAGAGTTTTTTTTTCATTAAATAAAATAATAGGATAGTAAAAATCATTTTAGAAAAGATGAATTAAAATAATATTCGGACACAAATAATATGTCTATATTAAAAGAAATTTTTTTGGGTCTTACAAGGATAATCTCACTTTATTGTTTCTTTTGAAGGTATAGACCAAACATCTATTGTCAATATTATTGCTATTGAGAGCTTTGGTATGTGTGATACTCACTTTAAAGTAAGTATATGTGTGGTAACCTTTTGAATAGATGATTTGTGAGAGATTCAGGTTAACTATTTTAAATAAAATGATTTGAATTTTTCATTTATTGTGTGTGTTACCGATCACAAATTATGTCTTTGTATCTCAAATCATTGTTAGAGAAAAATTATGTGAGGTGAAAAAAGAGAAAATGTACTATTTCTCTCCCTTTTTGTTCATGTTTGGTTCTTGAGAGGTTGAAGAAATATAATCAACTAAAAAGAAAATTACTTTATATTTTTATACGGTTTTGATGTGGTACTAAAATTTCAATAGATGATTTTTGAGAGATTCATGTTAAATATAATGTGAAGTGTTTTAATGTGAGCCGCACTTTTTTAATGTGTTTTCTTCTATTTTCAATTCCATTTAAACTACTATTTTTCCTTCCATCCTTAAACATTGAGTGTGTAAATATGTGATTTTATGCACAACTGCTACATATTTCATTACAAATTTTGGGAACTCATTTTTGTTGACGTGGTTGATGTGTTATGAGAGTTTGATTGTACTAACGTATGATTTTTTATTTCAGACGGGGAAATAATATTGAGGTACAAACTATATGTAAAGGGATTTTCCCTTTAAATGATATTGAGGTATATCATTTTTATAATTTAATCATTTATAACTCAAGTTTGAGTGGTTCATAGATTATGAGAATTTGGTTATCGAATCATCTCGAGTTTAATGGTCTTGAATGACCATTGTGTAGATTGTGGTAGTTTCTATTATTATTGATGGTAGAATTGAACTTATAAATAATTTTATTGTGTGAGTTTGCTTTCATCCAATCAATCAAAAAACACGATATTTATACATGAAAGAGTTGGATCTTCGAAGATAAAAAGGAAAGAAATGTAGGTAATTAATTTTTATTCTTTGCATTTCATTTGTTGATCATGGTAGTTCTGAAATATTTTTATATGTTTCAAGAGAATCTCAATTTTAATTGTAATTTTAAATGTTTTTTTATTGACATGAATTTTACTTTGCAGTACCAATGATCACATTACTTTGCTTTGAACAGTAAATAGGATCAGTCTAATTAAGAGGTTGCAAGTGAGGCAGCAGCCTTAGAGCTTTTAAATTTGATTTTATTGTTAGTTTTTTAAGGATCTCATTTAACATTTTACTAAATTGCATTATTTGTTGTTCATCTATAATTTTTATAATTTTTTACTAATATTTGAAATATATCTCAAAAAGTTTATAGACGACCTATTTATTATTTTGAAGTATATATCTAATATATATAAAATACTATTTATACATACATGACAAAGTTGTTTCAAAAACTCTTTGTATATGAAGTCTTTTTTTTTACTAAATTTAAAAGAAGTCTTATAAAAAAGGATAAGTTTTTAAGAGAGTCTTATATTTAAGAACGAATCGAGGTAGTATAATATATTCTTGGGCTTCATTTTTATTAGTTTTTATATGTAGATGAATGACACATTATCTATATTACATATGTGTCGAAGGTAAACGAGCAACAAGCTGCGCCGCTACTCCTTTTTTTATATCTATATTAAATGCAATATTTATCTACATTTATTTGACGAGATAAGGGTGTGTTAAATGGTTTTTATAGTGTATCATTTTTTCCTTAAAATTGTTTTTTTTGTCGAGAACAAACTATCTACTGCCTTCTTAAAATTGTTTTAACAAAGAGTTTAAAAAAAAAGAAAACTTGGTATTTTTCATAAAATATCATTTTATGTATTTCTTCATTTTGTGATAAAATAAAAAATTTTGGATAATTAAATTTTAAAATATCTCTAAAATAAAATAAAAATCTTTCTACATGCTTAATATCGTATTTTTCATATATTTATAGTACTATTTTTTTAAAAACTTAACACAACCTCTAAATCTAGTATATATATATAAAGAAGAAAAACAAAATGTGAGGGGACACACACACGGCAAGGGTTATTATCCATAAGCTTATTTTATGCACTGCATAAGCCAATATTCACCATCAGATTAATAAGACACGTGTAATAATCCTAGGCAATATCCCAATTTCAGTCTCTCGTTCAGCCTTCATCGTTTCTCTCGTTCATCGTTCTCATCGTTCCCATCGCATTGTTTCCACAAAGCTGGTATTGCACCTCAGTCCACAAAGCCCTACTCGCCGGAAAACGTAATCGGATTTAATCGTCGTTCGCTAGAAACGGTGAGAATCTCGTACTCGTTTTCCCTCTTTATTGCTTTTGTTTTGTTCTGTTTCTTTACAACTAAAATTGAAATTAACTACCCCTTGAATTTGCAATTAAACATGAAGAATCAAACAAGATTTCAATACATTATTGAAATTGAAAAGAAGATGGATCTTGGAAAAAGAAGAGATGGACGCACACACCTAAAACCCAATATTATAACTGATTTATTGCTGATATAGGGATTCAAAATGAATTGGGGCTCTTGGGTTTTTCAGTGAAGAAATGAAGAAACAAATTGAGGATGATGGTGATGATAATGATTTCGGTGTGGATGATGATGATGATTCCGGCGATGGAGGAAGGGAATTCGACGGAGAAGAATTTCGTGTTGATGATGAGTTCGTGTGATACTGAGTGTACCATAACCGATCCCAAAAAATATTGCATAGAGCATAGTTAGAAAAATATATTTTTGTAGTATCAAAAATGAAGATATCATGATTCAAAAAAAAAAACAATGAAGATATCATTTGTCAAAAACAATGAAGATATCATAAATCAATTTTAGATTAGAATATTTAGAATAATCGTGTGTAAAGAATTTTTAGAATTTTGTAGTATCAACAAAGAAGAATCATGTGTAGAAGTTCAGTTATTCTAAGAACAAGAATGATCAAGAACTTAAAATAGTATACTTCCCTCTTAATTAATATTCAAACAACAATTTGTTACATCATACTTTATTATTAATTAATAAACTTTTCTAAAATTCAACTTAAAATAACACCATATCAATATTAATCCAACAATACAAGTAAGTATAATTTCATATTAATTATTATTTCAAGATTAAAGGCTGCGAAGAAGAACCCCTTCAAAAGTAATCCCTGGTCCAAAAGCCAATCCTAGTCCCCATTCTTCAGTTCCATTTTCCTTCAAATAATCCCTCATATATTCCATCACATAAAATATAGTATTGCTACTAACATTTCCATAATCCATTAATGCCTTTCTACTACAATCCAATTTATCACTTTTTAATTTAAGTATATTTTCCAGCTTATTGAGTATTGCTGGCCCACCTGGATGAACAGCCCAAAATAAGTCATTAAATTCCTTAACATCACTTTTAGCCATAATTTTCTTGCAAAATTCTTCAATGTTGTCTTCAATTTTTTGAGGAAGGTCTCTTCCAAGCTTAAAGTTTATACCCTCTTCAGTAATTCTACCATCAATCACATTTTGTGTATCTGGCAAGAATTTTTGGACAGCATAGTTCAGTTCCAAGAAAGGTGTTTCTTGATTCAATATAGGGTCGGTTCCGATTATGGCAGCAGCGGCGCCATCGCCGAAAAGTGCGGCGCCAACGAGATCATAAGGTCTGGCTTTACTCAGTGGTCGAAAACCGAGTATTGTGGTTTCAGAAGTGGTGAGCATAACCCTACTACCTGGATTATTCTCGGCGATGTCTTTGGCAACACGTAAGCCAGTGACACCGCCGTAGCAACCGAGGAAATAGAGCATTACGCGATTAACATCGCTGTTTAGGCCGAGTTCATTTGCAAGATAAAGGTCACCACCGGGTAGGCGAATTTCGCTCGAGGAAACATAGACAATATGTGTGATTTCTTGAGGTGATCTTCCCCATTCTTTGATGCAAGCTTTGCTTGCTCTTGTTGCCATTTCAACTACAGCTGGATTTGCTATTTCTAGCTTTTGTCTTATTGTTGGGGTTCCTTCTATGGCTAGCTCTGGATAATTGTCTAGGATCTCCTTGGACATTACTGTGTATCTTGTTTTAACAGTTGTGTTTTTACCTGAAAATGGTCAAAAATCTTGATATAAATGACATTTTTTTATTATAAACAAACATAAAGTTCAGTTCGTCAATTCAAAAGACGATAGAACTTGTTTTGCTAGTGTGGTAATAAGGTCGAAAGCACTAATATGCATTTCGAAGTGAGGTCACATTGAGATCTTTGATATTAATCGCGGAGAATTGTGATCAAATGCGGCAATTATGACCTCAATAGCAGTTGTAGTCATCAAATTTTTGTTGACGTTGACGGTCCAAACTTTTGATACAGATTTTTTTGAAAATGTGGCACTAAAAATTTAGACCAAATTACTTACTAAATAAGAAAGTAAAAAAAACCAATTATTTAACTTACAAAGACGCTCCAATTTCTCCTTAATATAAGAATCTTCGCACTTAGTATCACGGATATACCCTTCAACCAAGCATTCTTGAGGGAGGACTTGAGCGGGGAAAGCTTTCCCTAATGCGAGTATTGTTGCCTTCCCAGGAATAGGAGCACGCCTAGCACGTGCTCCATTCACCGAGGAACTTCCATTCCAATCACCTTGAGGCATTTTCTTAAAATTCAAGCAAACACTAGTTCTTGTGTTGTATGGGAACAATGAACCAAAGCTTAGTGATAGAATTCAGAAATTATCGGATTATAAATAATGGTCAATGCAATGCATTGAAAAGAAGTTGGTGTCAAGCAAGGCTAGCATGTTGAGAAAGAAATTGTTACATTATTTGAGTTTGGTTACATTTTAATGTTCATGGTTTTTAGATGTGTTAATGAAATTGGTTTCACAGATCAACAATCTTTTACTTTCTTATTGTTTGGTACCAAATCCATTTCTAACTTGTAACACTTTGCTGACTATAATTTATAAGTGTGAAGTAGAGAGAAATAAAATAAACAACATATGTATTATAAAGCTGGCGGGAGACAATAGGTGTGAAGAAAAATAAATAAATAAGAGTCTGTTTGAATGACTTCTCAAAAACAGTTTTGTAGTTTTTAAAAATTATAAACTAAAACACTTGATTGGTAATACAATTTTACAAAACTGTTTTCAAAAATAGTTTCCTATATATTAGTTTTTAAAACTAAAAAAGTAAAACAGAATTAAGGAGTTTTGCTTTAATCTTTTTATAAACAGTTTTCTAAAACACATTTTAAAATCTAAAAATATAAAAAAATTCAAGGCCTAAGTCTCTAAAATAAGATGTGTTCTCATGTTTTGGTACAAATTTTAATATAGATTTTATTTCTGAATATAAAATAAATATTCATGAGAAAAGAAAAAAAATTCAAGGAAAAATGGTGGGAATAAAATTTCAATGAAAATAAGCTCATGTGTAACTACCCATTAACCTTTCTATCATAAAATGTTCCCAGAAATATATAAATACCAAACATCTTTTTTTTTTTTGTTTAAAACAAACCTAGAAATAAAACCCTAATCCTTCCCAAAGTTAATCTTGTTTGGTATTCATAAAAAGTTGGCTTAAATACACTTTTGATCCTCTAAGTATTTTTAAGGTTTCACTTTGGTCCTTTAACTATTTTTCGTTCCGTTTTGGTCCTCTAACTTTCATTTCGTTAAACTACTTAGTCCTAACCGTTAGAAAAATGTCAAAAACAAGAAGTAGAAGCTTCTAATGAGAAAACTGACATCAGATTTGGATTCAGCATAAATAACGAGAGGTTTTGGAATATCGTTTCGTAAGCTTTCGTGACCGGAAAGATCATCGGTGATGTGGATGGAGACGGTGATGGAGGAAGCTCCGTACGCGATGAAGAAGAAGGTCTCTGGTCACGTGGCGTTTTCCTATTGGATCTCACACCAAAGCCACCAAGTCCCTAAGTGTCAAGTATGCAAAATTAACATTTTTGACATTTTTCTAACGATAATTAGGACCAAATAAATTAACATAATAAAAGTTAGAGGACCAAAACAGAACAAAAAAATAGTTAAAGGACCAAAATGAAACGAAAAATAGTTAAAAGACCAAAGTGAAACTTTAAAAATATTTAGAGGACCAAAAGTATATTTAAGTTTAAATATACTTAAATAGCTAAAAAGTTTGTATACTATGACATTAAGTTTAAATTATGAATCCCAATTTATTTTGTGTGAAACATAAATTTGTTTGGGATTTTGATAACATGAATAACATGTTTATCATGTTTAAGCATGAACAAAATTAATTTAATAGATTTTTATTCTGATTTCTAGTCGTTTGAAAAATAGAATCCGAATAAAGTTTGAAAAATAGAATTCAAACTCAGTCGAGCGGATATTTGACTTGAAAAATAGAATCCAAATCATATTTAAAGGGCTACTAGTAAAAAATAATTATTTGCAATCAAAACTTAATGTAAACGGATTTGAATGAAGCCCAGATACTAGATATACGGCGATATGGACAAATTTTAAAATTTAAGATATGATACGGCTATGATACTTTAATAAAAAAATCAAATATATAAGTGTAAAATATATAAAAATAACTAAAATTGATGATAAAAAAATATTTACATTATTAAAATTATCAAAACAAGTGAATTTACGTATCTAAAAAGCGAGTCATGCACATAAACAAAATCTTTAGTTCTTTTTGGATTCATTTTATTTCATTTCAAAAAATAAATAAAATATAAACATTGGATACTTCTCTAATACGTATCGAGAATGAACCAAAATATGTATCGGAAAGTATCAGACAAGTATCACAGAAATGTCAGAATTTTTTCATTTAAAAATTAAAATTTAATCATTGGATACTTTTCTGATACGTATCAGAAAGTATCTGACGTGTATCGGTATCAGATACTGACACGATACTTGATCAATTTTGAAGTATCGGAGCTTCATAGTTAAACACAATTTTATAAAATAGTAAGACCAGATTTGGCTAGAGTCCTAAAATATGGCAAAACAATGTGAAAATCGAGAGGCGGAAAATACCATTGGAATCAACACATCATGTTTAGGGTAACAAAGTTTTGCATGAGGAAGTAGCGTTGATAACAATTTACTACATCTTGTCATCATTCTTCGTCAGCAACTTTGTTGCTTTATCTACCATCTTCTCATCCTTCGCCACTAGCCTGATCCTAACCATTCATTTCTCCAATGGAGAAATATCCGCCCAGCCTGATCATTTTATTAACTGTCATATGAGACATACACAAATGAGAATGAACAGTTTATCAAGGTAAAAAAGGATACTCCTCAGAATTTCCAATTATGTGGGCTGTGGCAATCAAAACAATTCAGCTTAAGAGATTCTTGTGAAAGGGGAAACCCTTGAGGAGAACTCAAACATCCATTTATTGTTCGGATTAACTAAAACATAAGTTAGACTAAATGAAGAGTGTATCTTGTTCGTGTTGTTGTGTGTATACTTAGGAAATTTAATTGTTCGAACCAACATTAAAACTTCAAAGTATGAGTTGCTCGATCACAACAATCAACCTCAGCAGGTTTTTTAGGAGAAAACATGACACTCTCGTAACAGGTTTATTAAGATTTTTTATGATCTTGGCACACTGATAAATGTTTGAACTCCGAAGGGCTGAAGTTAAATCAATATTATACGAGTCTTATTTATATCATATAAAATCAATATGTATTACATGCCATGAAGTTAAATCATAAATTCAATTTGTCATATAAATCTCTAACAACACGTGAAAAGGACAAGAGGCTGAAAGTCTATATCTCAAGAAATGGTAATTATGATCAATTAGACACACACTTACAGATTAGAATTGCGAAGAGTTTTGTAAAAGTTTTATAGTTCTGCATCAGAAACTGAGTCATCTGATTATGTCTGTAGATATTAAATTGAGCATATTTTGAACAAACTATCTTGAACTTATGCAGAAGATGACTTTTATTATCACATTGCTAGATCCTAGAAATCCCCTCAACATAGGACTAAAATCATATTCTGACAATTCAAAGACTCAATCTTGAATTAAAAAGTGTCGCATATAATAGATCAAGTTAAAAGTTAGATGCTTAAAAGTTATTTAGTATTGAAACCCAGGGTTTCAAATAAAAGTCTGCGAGTGTGATCTAGGCTGCGACACAATGGTTTTTGATATTGTAGAAACCGCGATTGAGGCCACATTTAAACTGCAATTCTCCGCATATCAAAAATTGTGACGTGACCATAACCGTTACTGTGACCTCCACTATTTAAAACCCTACTGAAACCACTTTTCAAAGAAATATGTGAGATTATCTTCCAATCATTCTCACTTGCTCAGAAAAATTGTGACCACAAAAAAAATTCGAAAACAAAGAAGAAACAAAAAGGAATAATTCTTATATCCAAAATCATATTATATTTATGCTTAGCAACAACCAAGCATATATAAAAAGGGCAAAATTATATTCAAAGCAAAAATATACGCATGACGTATATTTCAAAACGCATTTACCAACATTTGATTAGCCTTTGATAACAGTCCCAGGAAATGGCAGAATCATCCAAACTGACTCATATCCTGTTCAGCAGACAATGGACCCCTAACCTCTATTGATGCTAATCTAACCTCATAATCGGTTAATGTATCATATCACATTGGTATATACATTAAACTAAAATATTCTACTCAAAGAATTAGTAAATATCAACGCCTGTTGAAACTTGTGATTTTTTAACTTTTAATAATCGAAATGGAAATATTCAAAAAATAAGAGTGAAAAGCAGTGAATGTGACTCACATTTTATTAGGCCGTGACTTCATACAGTTATTATTTCGTTCAGATCTGTCGAAGTTTTCTGCTCTTGGTATTCGCTTTGAAATAAATGCAGCCTCCTCCATTCTTCCACCTGCCTCTAAAGCAGTTACCAGATCATTAAGACATATCAAGTCCTGATGTAAACCTTTCTCCACCAATTCATAACATAACCTAAATGCTTCGGAAGCCTTGTTAATTTTGCAAAGATCGAGAATAACAATATTACACAAATCAGTGTCGATTTTCTGATTATTTTTCAAACTAAACAGCAACATTTTGCATGCTTCTGATGCCCTTCTTTTGTTGTGAAGAAATTGAACAACTTCATCCATTTTGACACAGTATCCATTCATATAAATCAAATCATTAATTTTGAATGCTTTTTCATGCAGTCCATGTTCAAAAAGTAGCTGTAAACACTTAGTTGAAAGGTTTATATTTTGTCTGATATTTCTCTCCAACATCATGACAATAACACTGGCAGACTCGTGAACACAACCCTTTTCCAAAAGTCTAGAGAGTACAGACTGCCACGTATTTGCTTCTGGTTGATAAGAGCTCTTTATCATTTTCTCGAGTGTCTCCTTTGCACGGAGAGGCTTGTCCTTCTGAAGGAAACCATTGATCAAATGGTCATAAATATCAACATCGGGAAGAAAATCTCTTCTCAGCATCCATATTAAAAGCTCATATCCATTTTCGAAAGCACCTTCTTTACAGTGCCCCAAAATCACTGTCTTATATGATAGGGGATCTTGTGTTCCCCTCTTCATTAGCTGTCTGAGTAGCCTTTCAGCCTTCTTTGTTTTCCCATGTTCACACAAATACTGAAAAATACGATTATAAGCAGCAGCCAGCGGCTTAGGGCCGTAATTACATAACAAAATTTTCTTCTCAAGTAACTCATCAAAAATTATTTCTGCTTTATCATAATCTCCTTTCTGACATAAACTTCGTATCAGAACACTGTATGAGACGGAATCTGCTGAGATCTCTAATTTTTGCATGTTATCAAGAATCTTGAATGCTTCATCCAGGTTTCCAGCACAACAATGTGAATTAATCAGTGTATTGAAGGTACATGCATCTGGAATAGTTCCATCATCACTTTTCATTTGTTCCAAAATATCTTTCATCTTGTCCCACTTGTGCGACTCACAAAGTCCTTTTATGAGAGTATTATAGGTAACTATATTCGGCTTAAGTCCTCTACCATTCATCTCTTCAAGAATAGATAAGGCCTCATCGAGTTCTTGTTTCATACAATAACCTCGAATCAAAGTCATATAAGTAACAACATCAGGAATCAAATCTTTGCATTTCTTGGCCATACCATTCACCAAATTATGTGCTACCTTAATCTTCCCTACTCTACACAAACCATCAACAAGTGTGTTATAAGTAACAACATCCGGATCACAATTAAACCTCGTCATTTCTTTAAAGAAGTGAAACCCTTCATCAACCATGGAATTCTTACAAAACCCTCTAATCAAAATGTTATACGTGTAAATATCCGGAGTAACACCATATGTGTTAAGCATTTCATCATACAACTCTTTGGCCATATTAGTCCTACCCCTTCTAAGCAAAATCAACAAAACACTATTAAACGTAATCACAGACGGCGAAACACCAATAGATTTCATAGTCTCAAAAAGCTTCACAGACTCTTTAAACAATCCAGCTTCACCATAACTCCTAATCAAGCTATTAAAAAACTTATCTTCAAGCTTAACTTCACCATTAGACCTTTTCTCAATAGAAAAAAGAAAATTCCTAGCTACATTAAGATTCTTCTCACGACCCAAAATTTCTAACATGATAAAATAGGATTGAGCAGTATGAGAGAAACCCTTTTCATGTACCCAATTGAAAAACCGAAAGGCCTTTGAAGGTACCTTAATATGACGAAGTGTTTGAAGAACAGTGGTTTTGGAGAGTGAAGTAGTGAATGATGATAACAACCCATTTGACCAAGGTTTGAAATTTATGAGATTAACCATTGTTTTCGCCGTTTTGCTTGAGTTTCTTGATCTGGGATTTTCATTTTGCACAACCTCTTGTTGTTGTTTTTGTTCAACTCCATCAATGACATTTTCTGTTTGAACAGAACAAAAGCACCTGAAATTGTGGGAGAAAAAGTGATTATGATTATTATATGAGAGAAAGTAACAATGAAAAAGAGAAGTGTATGTACCTGGATAAAGAAGGAGAGTGTGAAGTGAAGTTTGAAATTGAAATGTGACATTGATTTGATGATATAGTTCGAAAATGCATGTTTGTGTTTGTTTATCTCGGGTTCGTGTTAGTTGGATTTATGTAACTGTTGAGCATAGAAAAGGCGCTGAAGCCCTAACTCAACTGACAGAAAATACCGAAATTGTGATTGTTAGGTCGGATATCTATGATCCAGATTCTATAACTTTAAGGCACCAAAGGTATGGTAACTTTCAGCTCTTACAAAAAAATCAAATTGATCTCATAATGTAGAATGTCCTACGTATCCTTAAACAAAAAGAAACACAAAACACAAATCACTTTCAATGAGAAGAAGAAAAGGTAATAAAAGCATTCAATTAACAAAGCAAGCCCATAGCAACTCTATTGTTGTAGTCCCTAAAAATACCAAAATTAGAAGAAAGAAGAAAAGGTGAGACAATTGGAGAAATACCTACCAACACAGTGGAGGCGATAAGTAACACTGAGTGCCGCTGCACGGAGGAACAAACTGACTGCTCCAAATTGAGGAATGTGTATCCGGATTCTTTATTTTAAAAAGGCTTAAACGTCATTTAGGTCCTCGTATGTACACCCAATTTTCGTTTTAATCCCTGTATTGGATTTTTTGACAAAATAGTCCCTGTATCGCGCATTTTTGTTTGGCGTTAGTCCCTGGCTTCATTTTCCGTCCAAATTGGTCCAGGTGGCAAACGGTTTGGCACTTGGACCCTGCCACGTGTGCAAAAAAGGTTAGATGACTGGATTAATAAATTATAGGGACCTAAATCAAAATTTTAGTCTATTGCATGTTGAAAAACAAAAATTTCCTTACAGTGAAGCATGTTGGTCCTGGAGTTTTGACCATGGCGAATGATGGTCCTAATACCAATGGCAGTCAATTTTTTATTTGCACTGTACTGGTGAGATACATTTACCCACCTTCTAATCAAAGCATACACACGCACAAACACACTTATTGTTTGAAGATTGTTTCATTTCGATTAGATTTAGGCTTTGATACTAATTAAATGAGGTGGCTTTCATGATGTAGACTCCATGGTTAGACAATAAACATGTCGTGTTTGGACAAGTCATTGAGGGACTTGATGTTGTGAAGACACTTGAATCACAGGAGATAAGCAAGTACGACAATAAACATGTCTGCTTAAAAATTGATGTTCTTTTTTAGTCTTCCTTCTATCGGTTTCTCTTCTCCGTCCACATCTCCGGCCACCGCCGCTCTCCTCCAGCACTTCTCTATACAAATCAATTTGCGTCACTGTTCAATGTGGTGGCGTTGAGGACAAGCGTTCAACTGTTCTCAACCAGATCTATATTAACATTCTATTTGTTTCTAGATCTGTTTCATGATTTGTTATGCTTTGTTGTTTCTATCAGATCTTGTTTCCAGATCTGTTCTCACAAACAATATATGAGTAAAAAATCCACTTGAAAAACAAATGACAAAAAAGAACAAAAAGACTAAAAAAAACAAATTTGTGTGTTTCATGAAAATTTGGGAATTAGGGTTCAAAAGGGCGGATGTTGTAATAGACTAAAATTTTGATTTAGGTTCCTATAATTTATTAATTCAGTTATCCAACTTTTTTTGCACAGGTGGCAGGGTCTAAGTGGCAAACTGTTTGCCACCTAGACTAATTTGGACGGAAAATGAAGCCAGGGACTAACGCCAAACACAAATGTGCGATACATGGACTATTTTGTCAAAAAATCTAATACAGAGACTAAAACGAAAATTAGATATACATACAGGGACCTAAATGATGTTTAAGCCTTTTAAAAATGGCTTAATGATCATTTTGGTATATTTTAATTTCTGCATCGATTTAAATAAGTTCATAAATTAGCAAAAAAAAAATTATTTTTGTTTCTAAAGCAAAAATCCGCAGGAAAATCTATAGGAAATTTATGAGTTTTCCTGTGAATTTTAGCTTTATGGACTAAAAGCAAATAATTTAGCTGATTCAGTGACTTATTTAAAACAAAAATTGATACAGGAATTAAAACTAAAATTTAGTTGATTCAATAACTTATTTAGAACAAAATCGAGAAAATGATCATTAAACCTTAAAAAATTTATCCTATATTTGATCTATCATGTTTATTTTTTTATAATAATAATAATCTATACCTATATAAAGAGGGTACACTATTTTGGTATGGCCTATTTTTATTCCTATTTTACCCTTAATTTTAAATTATTCTCATAACAACCAAATTTGAATTTCAAATTTCAAATTATTCTCATAACAATCAAATTTGAAGAAATCATCAAAAAAAAAATCAAATTTAAATATAAAATAATAAAAAATATGTATCACACAAATGGGTATGTTGGTATCACACAAACGGGCACGGAACGTGCCCGTTTGGCCCGCTAGTAATAATAATAATAATAATAATCTATACATATAATAAAGGGAAAACATTGTGTTTTGGTGTAGCCGTTTTTAGTAATACCTAAAACGCCCTTAACGGCTATTTTTTTAAACTTTAACTTCTATGATTTTTTTAATATTATTATTAACTTCTATAATTTCAATCATCTTAACTTCTATTTTAATAATTTTTATACACTTTAATTTTCATCAAACAATTAATATTTTTAAAAACGTTTTTTTCATCAAATCGTTCCATACAAACGGGCACGGGACGTGCCCGTTTGGCCCGCTAGTAATAATAATAGGAATAAGGGTTATACCAAAGTGTTTTTTTTTTTGTTTTCATCACCAGTTTAATCTGGTTCGGAGGTCAGCTCTGGAATCAAGTGGTTTCAGTTTCCCCCGATCACATTTGTGGAGGATCGAACCGTGCTTCTTCCTACCAAGTTCAACACCAATCACCACTGAATTAATTAACGATTGGTATACCAAAGTCATTTTCATCCAAGTCATGAATAACAAAAAAAAAGTATAAATCATATGTAATTAGAGTAACTCTTGTTCAATTCACAAATTATATCAAATTTATTGATGTAGTTTAGTATCAAATGCCTCGCAAATTTCAAAGAGGGTTTAGGCTTTAAATCTAGTTGAGATACATTTTTTTTAACATTTCTTGAATTAAATTAGGGTTAACTTGGAGACTTAGTAAGATTTCAAACCTCAATCTTTGCACATAACGTGCGATGTTCTTAACAGTTGCTTAACATGCGCAATATGGACAATTTAGAAGGGTGCTATGTAAAATTTTAAGTGAAATTAACTCAACAGAAAGAAAGAACAAACTTATATTAACATTAATAATATAACGAACAAACTTTGTTTGACAAACAGAAGCTTAATTCATTTCATTAATCAAACAAGTAGAAATACAATGAGGAATATGTTAAAAAATGTGGCGCCTAGACAAAGAATAGACCGTCTGTGCTAAAGAGTGAGGAACTATAGTCGCATGACGCCTAATAAACTTGATCTCAAAATTGGAATTCAATAATAACAAAGACTTTATGTGGCAAACCAACAAACTAAATTCGGATATGCCTTCGCGCCTTTGAGATAAAGTATAATTACACTTTTAGAATCACTTTGAGACACCTCTTTGTATCATTGCATCCATTGCTTTTTAGATTGTCAAGGCTTCTCCTTCCAAGGTCTTGAGATTTGCATGCATAAGATTTGTTGCATGCATAATACTTAACCACCTTATATATGGGGGAATGCTAAGGATGTTTATCCGGTTATAGTACTCTTAGTTCATTGACTTATATTTGATAATGTGTATTTCTTCTAAATTTGAGACGAAATACATTTGACCTTTCAAATATTTTGTTTATACTGTATTTCATTTCTGATGGAGCACATTTAGAGTTATAGATATTATGTCCTAGAAATTAACAACTAAATGGACAATTGATCACTCATAATAATTCGATTAGTGATGGAAGCATCAATTCGCTCAACTAGAGTCTAATATTGGGTCAAGCGTTGAACCACTAGCTCATGTTTCTCCACATTAAAAACCGGATCTTGCCCATCAAAACTATGTTTTATGATCCATAGTAGTAGGGGTGATCATATCCGAACCAATCCAAAAGTAAAACCGCAAACCAAACCAATCCAAACCGAAACCGCAAAAAACCGCATTTAATTAAAACCGCACGGATCATTTTTCTACTAAACCGCACGGTTTGGTTTGGTTCGCGGTTTTCATTTCATAAAACCGAACCAAACCGCAATACTTAACTTAACTATATCAACTATAAACAATCAACCTATTACACAATTCAACTTAATAAACTCAATCAAAATTGAGTCTATAAAATAGTAGGTTGTTAAAATATGTCATTTTACACGATTAAGAACTATAATATTGTTATTAAAAATAAACTCTTTTTATAAGATATACAAAAGTTTTAGGATATATGCAATTTCTGTATATACATATTATTTAATGTAAAAGTAAACAATAAAATACTAATATTTTTACGTTTATTTTGTTATAAGTTGATAATATTCTCGTGTTTTTTATATCTCGATAAACCGCGGCGACCGAACCGCACCAAACCGCATTGGTTTGGTTTGGTTTGGTTTGGATGACCTTTTAAAATTCAACCGAACCAAACCGAACCGCATGTATTTTTATCTCGCGGTTCGGCTGGCTTTTTTGATCAAAACCGAACCAAACCGCACCGCGATCACCCCTACATAGTAGTGTAAGGAATGAGTTTGAATTAAGAAAACTCAATCGATTTGAAAACCACTTATTAAGATAAAAAGGTGAAGAAAAAACATACACAAGGAGGATTTTAATTTTTGGTCAAGAAAGGACCCAAAAGCACCCTTTTTCAATGAGAGAATAAAAGAAAACTTAGAAAGATTATATGAAAATATTAGGGCCGGCTATTGTTCAACAATATTATCCTTAACATTACTTTGCACCAATGTTAACAGTAGCATCCTTCTTTGCACCATCATTACCCCAAACCTTTTTGAAAAGTTCAAAAACTTTCCTGTCACGGGGTTTAGTCGAGTCCTTAATCTTCTTGCTTACAAGGGTAAGTTTGTAGGCAGGAAGATTAAGGATTCGACTAAACCCCATGACAAGAAAGGTTTTGAAATTTCCAAAAAGATTTGGGGTAATGATGGTGCAAAGAAGGATGCTACTGTTAAAATCAGTGGATCAAAAGAAGAAAGACTCTGATACCATACTTGAATTTGAGAGACATATACTCAACCACAAAAGTCAGTTTGAGAGTTGAGTTTGCACTACTCTATAAGGGCTATCTGTGCAATATATCTAGCCAATGTGAGACTTCTAACAAATTTCATTTTTTCCATCTAAACTATCCCTTTTCTGTCTAGAAACTAAGCCTGGATTCTTAACGTGATCTTCGATAATAATACCTGGAAGAAATTGAAGATTAGATATAAGATACTAAAATCAAATGTTTTTAAATCTAATGTTGATCTGGAAGAAAGAGTTGCAACTTACACATATATACTTATGTTGTACATGGAGGCATATTTTCTTAGGAGCCGTTCTATTGTGTACCATTGAGAACGATCAGATCCATCTTGATAACCAATCCGTGGCATGTGTATTGATGCTTTGCAGAATAATCAAAAGAATTTAATTTGTATCAATAAGTTTGAAATGTCACAATTTAATTCTGAAGTAATTATCAACAAGTTATAGCTTAATGTCTGAATTGTCATCTCTAATGATGCTAAAATAATCTCAGGCTCTTTATTTGATGCACTCACGCTTGATAAATACTTTACAATTACAACAGTCCATAAAGAAAAGTAGTAATATGCATAAATGATAGGCTTAAATAATGTTTAGGTCCCTGTAAGTTCGCATTTTTTTGATATAAGTCCCTATAAGTTTTTTTGTTTTAATTAAGTCCCTGCAATTATTTATTTTTTGAAATAAGTCCCTAAATTCAAAATCCGCAGGAAAATTTGAAGGAAAATCTGCACGAAAGCTGCAGATTTTCCTGCGGATTTTGACTTTAGGGATTAATTTCAAAAAAACATACAATTGCAAGGACTTATTTAAAACAAAAAAATTTACAGGGACTTATATCAAAAAAATGCGAACTTACAGGGACCTGAACATTATTTAAGCCTAAATGATATTTCTTCAACTTATAAAACAGGCTATTAAAAGGAATGTAACCTATAACAACTAGGCTCTCTAAACATTTTTTTTAAGAATGAGAAATATGAAGATTGCTTTACATTAACTTGATTATTACACTCAATGTCTACACTTTTGTAAATATAATTTCCTTCCTAGTTTTTCTCGTCTTGTGGTTATTTGATTGGATAATGGATATAAATATATAATACACTGTAGCAATGCAAGATTAAGGTATCTCGATGACAACTTTCAGAATTTAGATGCAAATGACGTGTCAAATTACTCTTGTTGGACTCATGCAGAATATAAAGTCAGTCATGTATATAAGGAAGAAGAAAATGAAAGAGACGAAAGATAAAGTGAAAATGGAAATGCAACATTATGTACAATAATAAAATATGAGTTAGATAAATGTGGAAGCATCTTACCAGAATTTTGAGCAGCAGAAAACGCTGCCTTTGATAAGCTGCTTTCCAAGTGGACAAGTGAGATTTCACTTCGAGGGACTTTACGCCTTGGATTGTAAGATTGAACGACAGCTAAAGTAACCAATTTGGGAGCATTGCCATTTAAATTTTGATCACCACAATCATCTATAAGTAAAAAGACACAAATAAGGAAGCATATATTGTCACTGATTCACCATTTATTTGGAGTAACATCAATAAGATCCATTATCACTTTTCAAAGGATACCCATTAATAACTGATCAATATACTGTAGAAGACTAAAAGATTAATACTAGTATGAAGCACAGGTATCCTCAAAAGACTGAAAATTTATGCACTAGTAGAATGCACACTCTTACTAGTTGATTACATACACTCAAAAGCACGGGTATTTGAAAAAATATGCTATGAAACTCAACTAAATGATTGTTATATTTTAATTTATTGATTTTTGTATATAAACCATTTGGTCGGTGTAGCTTTGACAAGAGAGTTGTATGATCCATTTTCTGGAGCTGCCATGACCGGAAAATCAGGATGTGAAATCCGAGATGTGGCAATCATGTGACCGGAGCATGGTCATTGTTTTATACTCTCTCTGGTCACATTTATAAATAAAAATATACTTTTTAGATTCATTGGACAGTCTATCTACCGAGTCTAGATACATAGACTGTCCAATGAATCTAAAAAGTATATTTTTGCTTATAAATGTGACCAGAGGAAGTACATAATAAATAAGATAAGTTAACTGAAGTTCAGCAGCCAGAATAATTATTTCTGATGTCAATTCATCAATATCACCTCAATTATTTTACTAGAGCAATAAATTACTTCTGCTTGTGGGTCAAGGTAGCATTTTGTTGTGAGTTCAATTGCAGTTCTACTTTTATAGTATTAATTTATAGTATTAAAACATTAAAATGTGTTTGTGCTCACCTTCAAGCCTTATAAGATGGAGATCGCCAAGATGCAGATCCCCGTGTTCAGAAGCCCGTTCATATGCATCACTGATGCTTGACGAAAGTTTAGTTAGTGCATCGAACATTCCACCATGGCCCCATCGTCCAGAGGTGTCAACACAGCTGTAAAACCAGATTATTTATTCACAGTTCATAATAAAGTCCGATTTCAATATCAAACAGTTCATATTAGAACAGAATTATAAAGAAATTTAAGCATAGTGATTGCTCTATGCAAAGAGAGTGCTGTATAAAAGCAAAAATTGATGTGATTGTCTCAATACTCTCTCGGCTATACTCTTTCATAGACAATAACTAACTTACTTAAATGTTTACCTCCCAATTACGATTAAGCTCGACAATTTCATACTTGACCTTAAATTCATCAAAAACAATCTTCATTCGTATTTTTTTTGAATGTAGCCATCAATGCAAACTCAAAAGGATAAACATATACAGGAACACATATTATCAGGGCATTAATATTTTATCAATTTTTACACCACATCTCATTTCTAATGTAGAAAGCAAAACCACATGGAAAAAAAATGTACAACAGATATTAATTTCATCAATATCAATATAATTATAAAAATCTTAGTGCGTCATAGCAAAATATGCAGTCAGGCAAATATAAAAAGTTAACCTGAAGATTATAGCCAGTTCAGATGAAGAAACATTTGAGGGAGCTGTACAATCTCCATACACAAAATGAACAGAACCAGCATCTAATATGATATCGTCATCTGGTGGGCTGATAGGGTCTTCCACATTCAATGAATGATATCCAACAGCATTCCACTTAGACAGCTTCTTTTCTTCTGCCTTCTTCTTTGCAATCTCAAGTTTTTGACTCTTCTCCTCATCTAAGTTTCTTCTGCTTCTCACGTCAACAATTGAGTCGCAGCTTGATTTAGAAACTTCCTCAAACTTTTTAACCCAAGAAAGATAAGAAGCTTCATCAAGATCAAGGTCACAAGAAAGAGAAGCAGAACCTCTTTCCTTAACATCATATCCTTTTAAAAAGTTTCTTGGATTGACCTCAAATTTCCTGTCGTCCTTATCAAATATTTGTTCATCACGAATAGCAATCACCTTGTCAGCCATTGCATTAATTTCTGTTAAGTCCATGTCCTTATCTTTTCCATTATTGATCTCATTGGGATCAAACATATGTAACCCAACTATGATGGATTTCAAATCAGTAGTTCCAACTGCAGATAAATTTTTATCATCATGTTCCATAATATTATCACCAGTAACATTGAGGCTCAGCTGCAATTTTCTTTCTGCCCTCCGCATAATTACCTACAGTGTAACATATGAATTCTCATAGTAAATGCAAATAGCCTCCACAGTCAAAGAATAAGAAATGTTACAAACAGAAACTTACTTCCTCCACTGTGTGTTCAGTAACAAGGTTTATACACAAAACATGATTCATCTGGCCAATTCTATGCGCTCTCTGCAAAGCTTGTCTGTCTACCTGCGGGTTCCAATCTTGCTCGTAGAATATAACCTAAAGAATACCATGAAACACAAAATATTATAAAATATGTTTTAAAGAATGGAAGTCTCATAGATATTTTGATCTGCTTATAAAATTTATTCTCATTCTTCCATTATTTATTCTATGTTTAAATATGTTTTTGGACCCTCTAAATATATCAACTTTCATATTTAATCCGTCTAAAAATTTCCTTCGAACGTTGGTCCTTTTAAATATACCAACTTTCAATTTTAAACCTTGCTTATTTATAAAAGTCCATGTATCATGTTCGAAATGACTTTTTGATGACATGTCATTGTTTACTTTAAACTGCCATTAGTTTAATATTTTAACAATTAAATCTTTAATTTTTATTAATTTATCTATAAATTCAAATTATAGATTAAATGGTTAAGTTATTAAGTTGATGATATTTTGAGCTATTAAAAATCACATTTGATCAAAAAAAGTCATTTTTAACATGAAATGCGGACTTTTATGATAAAACATGGACTAAATTAAAAGTTGGTACATTGTACATATGGATGCATAAAAAATATAATACCCTCCGTACCAAAATATATGACATTTTGACCATATCACACAAATTAAGAAATGTAATTAATGTTGCATGGAAAAGAAAAATTATGAGTTAGTTTACAAAATTATCCTTATTAATGGTATGGGAAAAATAAATTGTAGAATTGAAAGAAGAAAGAGAAACAAATAGTCAAGGTTATAATAAGAAAAAGAGCATTAAATGCTTCATTGGTAATGTAAAGTGACATATATTTTGGTACAAATATTTTTTCTAAAACGACATATTTTGGAAAGGAGGAGTAACAAAGAAAAACAAGAAAACTAGTAATCGGTAATTAGGTTCTAGTTTCAAACAGGAAGGTTTAAAGCTAGACAAAACTCACAGTATCAGCAGCAACAAGATTCAAGCCAACCCCCCCAGCTCTTGTTGAGATCATAAAAACAAAAGCTCCATCTTTGTCCGCTTCAAGATTCAAGCCCATATTAGCTGAGGAGTTGCTGAAACTTCTTATTGCAGCAAAGCGCTCCTCAGCCCTAATTGATCCATCAAGACGCTCGTAAGAATACTTACGTAACTCCAGAAAATCCTACATTAGAATAGAAGAACATTTCATCAATTTACCCATTTAACTAATACAAGGTATTCAATACAATGGTAGAAAGATTTTACCTGCAAAATGTCAAGTGTATGTGTCATCTGAGCAAAAAGAAGTACACGATGTCCATAATGATGTAACTTTCTAAGAAGTTGGTCCAGAATCAATAGCTTACCACTGGCCTGACAGAAAAAGACGATAAACTTGTTCAAAGCATGAATGATGGTGCAATAGCAAAGTGTATAATCATGTACAATAGAATCTGATATGAACAATTATTAAGGTCCTTGGGCCTAGTTTGACTGATAAGCAAGAGATGGAGCTAGTATTACACCAAACCCCAATAGAACCCATAATATGGAAGGTTGTTGGAAATAGTGTTGTAGTTAGGGACGGACCTAAAAATTGAGCAATGGGGACTATTAGAATTAAGAAAAATGTGTAGATGATTCCTAGGCATTCATTGTATCCTCATTATAAATATATGGTGTGTGATTTGAGTTACACACACAAAATTTACATAACTTGGACAACATAACATATACAAATATAAATTTACAGCATTAAGTATATACCAAAAATTAAAATTATTTTCATACTACAAAACTCATACAATAACCCCAAAAAATCACAACCAAACTCCACCAATAGAGTTTCCCCTATTAGTTAAATTACCTTCTCTCTCTAGTCTTTTCTTTTACTATTTACTATGATTATTTTTTTTCATTAAAACAATGTAGGCGCTGGTGCTTACACTAGTTGTAGTTAATATTAGTGTTTAGAGTTGCCACAGTTATAATCAGGTTCATCTACATAGTCAGCCACGAACCTAGAGAATATCATGCATGCACTTAGGAAGTAATTATGCTATTAATATCCTTGTAAATATAAATAGTACTTATTACTCATGTGCACCATTGGCCAACACTAACCAGCGTTGACCTATGTTGACTAAAGATGAGAGTTTAACTCAACGATCAGGAGAGAAAATTTGACCAATGTTGACCACCACTTCACTGAAGGTCATTTAAAGATGAGAGTTTAACTCAATGGTCTGGAGAGAAAATTTTCAGTACGAGTACTTTGGTGTATTCAGGTGTTTCTACTTGTTTTAGGGTTGAAAGTCTCAAAAACCACTTCTACCCTCTTTTGGATTTAAGATTCTAGTGCCTAACACCTTGCTATATATACTTCTCCACTCATTCCTCTAGTCTCAGCAACAAGAATATAGTGATTGCTGATGTTACACTTGTAATTGTAGCTGGCATTGAAGATATTCAAATAAATTGCTCCATAACCTTACGAAATCTGCTTCATGTCCCAAAGTTGCCCACCAGCCTTTATACAAAATCTCAAAGGATTTACCTTGACTGTAATTTTTCGCAATGATTATTTTGAATTTCAGAACAAGGATTTGGGGAGGATGATCGGATGTGCTACAGTGCTAGAGAAGGAAATGGCTTTTATTATCTTGAATAACCAAATTTGTCCATCACACCAAAAAACCACCTTTCTCACTCATTTGTGTTAGAGTCTATGCTCTCTAGTAGAAAGAAAAAAATTGTTTTTAGTTGTCACTTAGGACATCCTTCTTTTGAAGTCATCGAAGTTATGTTTCAATCTTTATTTTTATGGGTTTAACATTGAAAGTTATCACTATAAAGTATGTGAAATTGCAAAACATAAGTGGGCACATTTTCCTTTAATTGGTACAAAAAGTATATATCTTTTTCATCTCATTCATATTGATATTATAGATACATCTACTATTTCAAATGTTTGTGAGGCTTGATGGTTTGTAAGTTTTATTGATGATTGTACCTGAGTTACTTGGATGTTTCTACTTAAACATAAACCTGAATTGAGCACCGTTTTAAGTGCAAGTATGTGTAACTATAATTTGGAATGTTAACATGAACATAAAGCAAGCATAGCAAAAATGAGGATGTTGCGTTGGATTTGTGGGAAGACTAGATGGGATAGAATTAGAAATGAGGACATTAGAGAGAGAGTTGGGGTAGAACCTATAGTAGAAAAGATGGTAGAAACTAGACTTACAGTGTTGCAATTGAGTTGTCGATTTCTTTAATATTCTTTTCTCATTTTCATAACCATTTTTATCCTCTTGTATGGGAGATACATTACTAAGTTACTAACAAGCAATTAAGAGCACAAGATAAAACAGAAATGTGCTATAACAGTGACTACAACTTACAAGCCCAATGTAAGATAAATCCAAAGTTATCTAGTACAAACAAAAGTGTAGTAATTACCTGAACCAGATGTTCACCTTCTTCATAAGGTTCAGGTTCAATACCCGGAAAGAGATAAGGATGGTTGCATGCTTTTCTTAATAGTAACACCTAAGAGAGTGAATCATACTTATTATTAACCACAAGGTGAAAGAAACAAATAGAAAAAATGTAATATGTAGGTTGATATATGACAAAACAAACAAATATGAACAAAATTTAAATCAATGCAAATATAGAAAAATAAAAATAGAAGGAAAGCACATAATCAAATTCATTGGACTATACTTTCATGAGCCAATGAAATCCAACAAAATGCATGAGGCAAAGATTATTACCTACATTATTAGTTTTTGTGAGAAAAATAATATAAGAGAATAGGAGAGAAATATGCATAGAAAGAAGTATTGCATTTGCAAGAAAACTAAATGTCGTTTAAGGTAATAATGAAAAGATTAAGAAAACTTATAAATAGCTTCAATTAAAAAAAAATGTAATTGCATTTAACTAAATCCCCTTTACTAAAATAAACAAATATAATCACTTCGTTAAAGTTACCTCACACAATGTTCTATTAAAATACCAAGAGATAGCAATGAATTGAAACGGTAACTAACAGTTTCTTGGTTTCCTAAAACATTTGAAAATTAAAAATTAAACATTTTTTTCCGAATAAATGATTTAAATTGAGAGAAGTACCAAATATGAATCAATCTGGCATCTGCCTGCCTCAAGGCATACTGGAACTAGAGAATTTGATAAAAACATAAATTAAAAAAAGCAAGAGGTTCACTAACAGTATTCTGTAATGATTGGTGATTTGACGTTCCAGAAGATAGTGCAACTAGCTTTGGAAGTTCTTTCCTCAGTATTGACATGTAGACCTTTTTTTGCAGGCTAACAAGGGGTACTAACCTGTCATGGGATAGAATTTCAATTTTCAATGGAAGAACTTTGCATATTTTAGTTATCATAAATTACAGTTTCATTGAAATAAAAAGTGTAAGGTAGTATCTAATCAGAACAAGGTGTAACGTACACTGTTGTCTCAGTGAGAGGTGGCAGCACTAAACTTCCAGACTCCATAAGCTTTGATTTGGTTCGTCGAAGCATAAAAGCAGCCAATACACTTCTCAGGATTTGAAGTCGCTCCTTTACCTTTGGAGAATCATGAACTGTTAAGAAACAAAGCTGCAACAATCAGAAAAAGCTAAAAGCACGGTGCTTTTTTGGAAAAGCCCAAAAGCACGGTGTTAATTAGGTTCCCCTTTTAATAAATTTGCTTTTTGCATAATCACAGAGTACTCAATTGATTGAGAAACATTCCACCTTGTGGATAGCCTCTTCAAATCATTTTAAGCTAATTATACTAATATCCAACAAAAGGATCAAGATCTACAGTTGAGCACTAAGATACTTTAAGTGTGCAGCAAACTTCTAAGAGAACCAAAACAATTAACAATCCAGTGATGCTAATTATAGAACAAAATGATGATACTTACCTGAGGTAAGGTCACTAATGTCCCTGAATGTAGATAGGAACTGATCTAGTGTACCAAAGACAGATGGCATGCAAAAATACATCAGTGCCCACAGTTCAGAAAGGTTGTTTTGAATAGGTGTGCCAGTCATCAACAACCGTCTTGGCATGATATAGCGATCTTTGAGAACATTAAATAAAACCTGTAATGTTTAAGAAGTTTAATTACAACAGTCCAATAATCTCAGAGGCTGTATGACTAAATTGTCTTTTAAGTTTTGACTATCGCACAGAATCACAAAACCCAAGTAAAATCCACGATTTTGTATGGTTTTTACCGATTTTGGCTTGATTTTTTTGGGTGATTTTTAAGAGGGTAAAAGTTGACCCGGTTTGATGTTTTTCCCCGGTTTATTTAAATAAACCGCAAAACCATTTTTTAGTTTTTTTATATAATTGATATCTTTCATTCTTTCTCCTTCATCATCAACCTTGCATCTCATTAACAACTTTGCAATTCATCATCATCAATCTGTAAGCATTGTCGACCTATTCCTTCAGCATCAATCATCAATCTGTTTTCCATTATTCCTTGTTGATGTTGCTCTATTTTCCAACATCCATTGCTCTTATTTTTTCATAATCCATTCTTACTTTCAGTTTATACCATAAACCCTAAAGTTTAGGGTTTACGGTTTCACTTTCAACTTTCAATAGTTTCAGTTTCATTAATCTTTTTATTTATAGTTTAGGGCACAACAATACCGTCACTTAAAGTTTTCTATTTTGTATGACATTTTCTATTTCTGTTTCCAGTTCCATTACTCTGTTTTTTTGCTTTTCGAACAGGTTTCTGACTGTAAGTGTCTCTATTTTGTTCTCTTGTTATATGCTCTCTTATTTAGACTTTAGATGGCAAGTAGCAGTTCAATGCCGCTTCCTCCTCCTCCTGAAGGATCAAACTCAAGTGTTGGGGGTATTGTGAGACGTAGGAAACCTCCAAAAAATGCTGTCAGTCATAAACAAGATGTGGGGTGGCTACATGGCACTCTTGTAGACGAGACTTCAAACAAAATAAGGTGTAACTAATGTAAACAAAAGTTTTCTGGTGGTGTTGGTTGATTGAAGCACCATTTAGTTTTCTGGTAGTTTGTGCCCGCTAAATGGTGCTTCAATCAATACACACCACCAGCAAACAAAAGTAACAAACAGAAACATACTCTTAATTGAACACTATACATAGGCATTCAAGTTATTTTCAACATACACTTGATGGGTTTTTAAGCCTTTGGGCTTCATCGATGATTGCATACTGCCATGGTATTTGAGAAAGAAAATCCTTATCCATCAGTGCAATGTCATATGATGTTAACAGCACATCAAAAGGCAAAATGGCCTGCCAAAACATTTGATTGCAATATTTATCAGTGAAAGTTCATTAAGAAATATTATGATTGCAAGAAAAAACATCCAGAATCAATGAGCCAATGAAACTATAACAAACTCACATTATGTGTTGACTGTCTTGTTACATGTTCATGTATTTTCATACGTAGATTGCGCCTACATTCTTTATCGCCAACATATTTTAAGACTTCTAGTTTAGGGGCATATTTGATTATCTCAGACACCCAACCATCTGTCACACTTAAAGGACATATAACCACTGTAAAAAGTACAATGAAATCAGGAAAAGTGATGATAAGCGTTCATCTGATAGACATTTCATGAAAACAAAACAATCCAAATGAAAGTTTCTTTCACTCACAAAATGGCCCATGTGACAACTGGCGCACTTTCAAATAGCTTAAAAATGAGATAGCTTGCAGTGTCTTGCCCAATCCCATCTGTCGATATTCATACACAGACATTAACATAAACACATCAGGACCATATTTTTCATTCCAAAGACTGGACTATGAACCTTGTTTTCAGTTCTTCATCTGCTGAATTGGAAAAGTTCGACGCTTAGAATTTTCGAAAGCATGTACACTGCTACTAGTTAACAATTTGTGGATAATGCAGCTTGTTACATATGAACAAATGAGTTACATGACAATGACTACAACTAACTTTCAATGAAGCTCAAAAGCAACATAATGCAACAGAAAATTGTACATAACAAACAAATTTCCCTCGATTCATTAGAAAACTTGACACAAGAAATATTATATGCCAGTAAATAGTACTACCTCCGTTCCTTATTATAAGAGACATTGCATTTTATAGATTCATTATAAAACTTATGTATTTCGACTATAATAATGACTAAATACAGCAAAAATTTTAATGAATCTAAAAAGTGCAATGTCTCTTATAATAAGGAACGAAGGTAGTAATATCAAGAAACATATGATATTTAAGAAGCATGAAACCTCCCTGCTGGGTATAGGTTAATTTTACATAATAATGATAATAACAAAGAAAAATTGTCAGATAACCATTTAAGAAGGTAAGGTTTGTATGACTGTAATACCAATTAAATAAAAAAATTATCCCTTTCACATTACATATAACTAGAAGCTCTGATACAGAATTGTATGAAGAGTATATACCTCATCCCCTGCAAATAATGGAAACATTATGATCACTAACATAATTAAAAAATGCCTTGTCAAAGGTAATATCAAAACCACCTAGTCATGAACCTTCAAAACAGAACAATGAAAATACAACATTTGTCAACTCACAATTTCTGTCTTCCTTTGTTACAAAGAAAGCTCTGCCTATGTTGGTTTGTTACATGTTTCGATGAGCATTTGACAACCTTGCTTTGAATAAATTATGAAATTGATGCGAAATTGATTTTGAGAATTGTTTCACTCTAAAATAAGCTTTAATGTAAAACGCAATTTTCAATTTAACACAAAAGCTTTTTTTTTATCACTTGTAGTAAAACAAAGATTTTGAGACAAAATCAATTCTGTTACAAACTAAAAATACCCAAATCACATTTGTCCAAAGGAAAATCACTTTTCACGTCCCACTATGCATCCAAACATGCACTTAGTCCGCCAAAGGCATGTCACAACACACATTATCTTCGGTCTCCAGCATTTATAACAATTATCAAATTGGTCCTTCAAAGATAAATGTCATGAGCTTCAATTTTGACTAATAAATTGATATGAAAGAACCAATTTGAAGCATTAATAAAAGGAGAACCAGGAAGAGCATACATGTATTAGTGTGTTACTATACTTAGAAATTAGAATGGCTAGTTGCTTGTTCAGAATCATGGTGAGTGTGACAAAACAACCAAGGCACAGTAATTTTGTCGAAGCTCTAGTAAAGCGTAGCTTCTGTCAATGTCAAAATCACAATGAATCAACATGATTCTGTTACTTTACAGCTAATTCAAACAAGCACTAAAATTTACACTAAATATAAAATTTTATTTTGTATTTTACATTTATCTTAAAAATTTGGCCAAATGCATCCAGGAATCCTTTAAGTTTTCGGTTTGTACCACATAAGTCCTTTAAGTTTTTTTGTATCAGATAGGTCATTTAAGTGTTTAAAGTGTTGCACTGTTACCCTTCCAATTAACCTCCATTACAAAAACATTGATATGTTCGTTAAAATGTTTTTTTTTTTTTTGAAAACAGTTCGTTAAAATGTTGATTTGGCACGAAATTGTGTTTTGACATAACAAGTGTGTATAATAACGTTAGTATAGGGTATGAAATAGCGATAAAATGGGCAAGAAATAGAGATACCGTTAATATAGTAACGTCAATATACACACTCTATCTCTATTTGTTGTCATTTTATCGCTATTTCATACTATATACTAACGTTATTATACACACATGTCATGTGAAAACATAACGTTTTGTGCCAAATCAACATTTTAACAAACACATCGACACAGAGGTTAACTGGAAGGGTAACAATGCAAGTTGCAACACTTAACAAACTACATATTCATTAAATCTATAATCTATAGTTATAATCTCACCGAGAATAACGACATTCAAGTGTTCCATAATAAAATTAAAACAAAATTCAACGATAATTTTTCTCTGAAATTATAATGATCAACCACAAAAGAAGACTGAAAGGTCACTACTATCTCACCGAGAACAACATTGACGCCGAGTTTATACCTCCGAATGAGCCAAGAAATCCCTTCAACTTGGTGAGGTTTGAGTGTTGCCCTAATTCCAAGCTCTTCTTCGCTCGGCGGCGCGTCTCCGGCGGTTGCATCGTCGTCGAGTATTATTCTAGCAGCGACTTGGATCCTCAGTTCATATCTCAGATTCATGGCGTCGACGCTGAGTCCGAAACCGTAAACTCGGTGGAGAGAAAGAGAGAGAACGAGTGAGTTAGCGGCGATGAGTTTTTTTTTTTTCTTTCTAATTTCTTGAGAGTGTGTTTTGAAACTAAAAATTGTGAAAAAATGCTCTTTACCGCCAAATGTTGTTCCGACACCCAAATAATAAGGGGGTTATTGGATTGATATTTCGAGAGATTTCGAGAGATTATTTTGACAAAAAAGATTTTAAAAGACTTTGTGAGATTATATTGATTTTGAGAGATTTTTTTTAAAAGATATTTTACTATCAAGATTTATAATACAGGATTTTTTGAACATTATAATACAAAAAAAAAATCTTGATTAAAAATCTTGATTGAATAACAACGGATTTTGTAGCATTGAAAAAATAAAAAATAAAATCTTGATTGAATAACACAAGACTTTTAAAATCTCTCAAAATTCTAATCCAATAACCCCCCAAAATTGCCCTTCATTTCAAAAAAATTACTCCCTCCGTCTTATATTATAAAAGAAAAAAAAAATTGTATTTATTAAGAAAAAGTAAAATATAATTATTGAAAGTATATTTTTTTGAAAAAGTAAGAATGGGGTAATTTTTTTTTGAAAAGATAAATGTTTGTTCTTTTTCTCTTATATTATGTTACAAAAAAATTAAGTTTTTTTTTCTTATATTATGTGATGGTGGGAGTAAGTTTTAACCAGTCTTGATAAATATTCTCCAAAGCACAAGGCAATTTGGAAAAACAATTTCGCTCGTGTTTTTGTTCAGAAAATATTATCTGAACTAGTCAAATATATTATTGAAGCTGCATAATGTGATGAGCAAAAAGCCACAATAACAATGATGTAAGTCAAATATGAGGGCCACAATGAATCAGTAGCTACATATGAGAAAAGTGAAACACAAAATGCAGATGAGTGTAACAAAGAAACACAAAGTTGTAGACGACACATCAATGCCATCATCATTGGACATATGTCGCAGTTGTTGTGAGATATACATCACCACCAGATAATGAGTTTCTTGTAGTTGGCAACAGAGATGACACGAAGGTGATGAAGGTGAAAGATAAAGGAGTGGATTATGACTTAGGTCAAGTATTCTTGACCTGATATACCACCACTAGCTTACAAAAGAGAAAATATTATCAAATCTATTTAGGTACCACTAGAAGCGTCAGACTCTGGTGAACTTGTGATGGCACTTTCACAATAGTGCTGAGAACCTTTGGTCAAGCCGTCAAATCTATGCATTTAAATGGACTAGGTGGATGGTCGAGAGCAGATGTAGAGAGAATGAGGCATTCAAATAAACGGTTGGATCGAGCCACCACCACCACTTGATCCACTATTTGATATAAACTTTTTAAACAAGTGAATTTTGTAAAAATTGTATTGTTCTATAATGTCATGAATGATTTGTGCACAATAGACAAAGTCTATTATATTTACTCTAGTCTTTATTATAAGAAGAAATTTATTTTTTAGATTCATGAAATGTTTTATGTATCTGAATTATGTTATAGATTAAATACATCTAACATTCTATGAATCTAAAAAATCAATTTCTTCTTATAATAAAGACCGGAACAAGTATTAGTTACTAGTTTTACAAATAAAGATGTTGAGATGGCCGAGTTGGTCTAAGATGCCAGATTAAGATTTTGGTCCGAAAGGGCATGGGTTCAAATCCCACTCTCAACATTTTTCATTATTACTAGTTTTTTATTTAACAAATATGACTTAAAATACCACATACTATAAATAAATATTAATTTTACAAATGTCTGATTTTATTTTATTAATTATATTTTAGTCAAGACATGGATTTTTTTTATTGATAGAAGTTATTTATATAGAGTCAAACAATATTAAACGAGGTTTAAATTTATTTTAAAGTCAGACATTTTTATTTTAAAAGTGAATATATTATTATAACTATTTTATTTTTATTTTATTTTTTGAGATGCAAAATCATTTTTTATATTGTCTTAATTAATTTCTTTTCACATTTTTTTCAATCGATAACAAAGTCAATCCAATTAAACTCAATTTGACAAAAATCAATGGATAACTGATAAGTTGCCTTAGAGTGGATTAACTTATAGCTTATAACTTATAAGGTAGCTTATACCTAATAAGTTAGACATGTGTTTGATTTCAATTCTAGATGGTCAAAAGTGATTGTAGAGGCTGTAGAAGTGATTTTAATATGTTTGGATGATTTAAAGGAGAATTGATTTTGCTTGTAGAATTTATTCTACTCGAGAATACTAGACTAAATCTTCCCTCGACGTAGCTTCAATGATCCTTCTGCGAACGTTCACAAATCTTGTGACTCGAACCTCCGATTGCGATAATCCAAACTGGCTCGTTCTTCAAGACCAAATAACCCTTTCGCGAATGATTATCTGGTTGATCCTCCGCCACTTGTGAAGCCTCAAGAACTTGAATCTTCTCAATTCTTGATGAAAATCCGATGACAAACCCTTGCTTCCAGTTCGACCTAAAAGATCACACACGGTCCACTTTGGACATTATCAAACAATCAGACGAAACTCCTCTTTGGACCCATTGAAAGAGTAATCAAATTAGAGTTTAAAGATTGATTGAAGATGAAGAACTTGGGAGCAATAAACATTTGATCCTAAATTTTCCTCAATTTAGATCAAATTTATGTTTTCACTTGTTTCTCACACTTTACAATTTCACCCCATGTTGCTATTTATAGAGGAAATAGTATAGAGTAAATTTTGGCACTTTCTAACAGAAGTGTCGATACACACTTAGTATGTATCGATACATCTTTAATGGCAGTAGAAAATATTTGAAATTTGACTGATATATATATATATATATATATATATATATATATATATATATATGTGTGTGTGTGTGTGTACATAGATACATATAAAGCTCTTTGTTTAAAGAAGGCTTGATATGTATTGATACATATAAATGTGTATCGATACACATAAAACTCTCTGTTGAAAACTAGTTTGATATGTATAGATACATACAAATGTGTATCGATACACATAGAGCTTCCTGTTCAAAACTAGTTTGATATGTATTGATACATATTACCTTGTATCGATACATGTTGAGCTTCAGTCAAAATATTTATCTATGACACATATGTATCGATCCACATATTACGTGTATCGATACAAATTGTGCTAAAACAAATATATATGTATCAATCTAGATACTCTGTGTATCGATTCAAATGACCTGAAAACTGATTTTTCAAAGTTTATAAGGAATTTCTGCTGTCAAGTCATGTTTAGTTAACGCCAAAATGTATCATATAATATTTTCTTGCGTTTTGACAATTATTAAAACTTGGAGGGAAACTGATGCATTTACAATAAAATTGCAAAAATACATTTTTAAAAAAAAACTGATTTATTGATTTATGGTTCCAGATCCCTAAAAAACAACCTTTTATACTTAATTAAAGGCTAATTCATGTGTCCCATAAGCTTAGCTCAATTGGTTGGACACTGCATTATATATTCAGGGGGCGGGAGTTCGAACTCTAGTCATCCCACTTCTCAACTTTAAAAGTGGAATTTCTAACCGCTTGATTACTTGACAAAAAAAAAGGCTAATTCGTGCAATTGCATCATCACCATCTTAAGTAGGAAGAAATAATTATTCAATTTAGGAATAATAATATAAGTTAAGTTAAGTCAAGATATTCTGATCCCCAATGACTTGGTAGGCCATCCGGAATAAGTCTAAAAAATTTAAGATGAAGCTTGATAAATATAATAATAATTTATGATTAGGCATATTATGCTGAAAAGAAATTAAGGATTGTTCCTTAAGCTTTCGGACTTTCATGCCAGAGGAGAAAAAGATAAACTTGACATGAATGAACTTGGGTCATGTGACTAGTCATGAGAAAGATAAAAGATAAACTTGACATGAATGAACTTGGGCCATGTGACTTGTTATGAGAAAGGTAAAAAATAAACTTGACATGAATGGACTTGGGCCACGCGACTTGTTATGAGAAAGGTAAAAAATAAACTTGACATGAATGGACTTGGGCCACGCGACTTGTCATGAGAAAGGTATGAATGGATTTGGACCATGGTACATACTATAATACAAGGAGTATAACTTCCACTCCAACCTTGAAAGATGAAAATTTAGTCAAAGAGTAGACGGTATTGAGACTACTCACCCCAATAACGTCTATAAAATGAATCTAGATTAATTTTATGTGACACTTTATTATTGATGGTTATTATTATAATGACAAAATTATGTGATATAAAGAAGAGATCAATCCTATGAGGAATGACAACTATTTTATTTGATGTATTAGTACCCAATGACGCTCATTAAGTAGGTGATTCCCCAAAAACTTAATCAGTGAGACTAATAAGAACAAAGTTTAGACTAACCGAAGCATGTAGCTCCACATAGAAGATGCTAACATCTTAAGATAGGTAGAACTCATTGAAACATGTAGTCTCATCGCATGCCTTCTCTTTTTATTTTTCCAGATGCATATGGCTCAGAGCTAAATCAGTACAAGATGTGTGATAGTTGAAGTTTTGAGAAAATCAAAAGTAATTCATATATTCTTTCTTTTTTATGTACTGGTTTAGTTATAAGTTTGGTTCCGCTGTATAATACTATTAACACTTATTTAAGTGATTTTATATATCACTGTATAATCAAGTTCATATTTCTGTAATTTTAATATATTTAAATTCACTTATTATATTCCATTCAATATTTTAGATAAATCAATATAGGGCGTTATATTGACAATTCCAACTATATAATGCTCATTATCTCCAACACATTGAAAAACGAATCCTTACCATTACTTTAACACAAACCAGTCCCTATATGGATGTTCTGTTACATATGCAACTGCCATAGCCTCCTCATCAGTTCTCATCCATAGATTTAGTGTCAACTAGTGCGTGTGCCCGCGCGTTGCGCGGGTGCGGAACGCTAAATGTGCAACTTAAAATATCAATTGTCAAATTGTGTTATTTGGATTATTAATTGTCATTTTGATTGAGTTGTATCCACAATATTAATATAACTTAGATATAAACAATAGATTACAACTGACCGTGCGAGAAAATTGTAATAGTGATTTAAAAAAATTTATCAGCAATAAAATATGTCATTTGCCCGTTAATTATAAATACTAAATTTTTATTAGGAATAATTTATAATAATGGTTTTAAAACTTCTCAAATTAAAAATTGATACTAAAGTTTTTATTATAAGAGAATGAAATTAGTTATTATTAACTATATATATATATATATATATATATATATATATATATATATATATAATCAAAAAGTTAAAAGCCCCAAAGTTAAAATAACTCTTTTTTTTTATCAAAAATAAAAGGTATTCATTCATTCAAATGGACAGAAATTGAAGTTTTAGAGTTGAAATTGTTTTTTTATTTTTTTAGATCTAGCTTATCTCAATGCTAGTGCTTCAACACCCAAACCTTCTTTTGTCCGCCTCTTCTACACCGTAACGTCTCTTCTACACCGTAACTCTTCCTTCCGCCGGCACCAACTACACCACCACCACCAAAGTTCCACAATTTTGTAAGAAGCTCAAGGTTTCCAAAAGTTTCCAAAGTTAAAACGATCAATCCTTTAAGTATTCAAATAATTTAAAAAAAGCACCAAGTTAAGATAACAAAGTCTATTACTTCTAATTGAGTGCAACATTCAATAGTCACTTCTAATTTACGGAACACCATATAATTTGGCACAAACTTTTATTAACTATAAAAACTATCATCTTCCCATAATTATCAATTTTTATCAGTGATAACTTGTAATACAATAGTGATTTTACAACTTTTAATAGCACTAAAAAATGTCATCTCCATGCAAATTATAAATTTTATTAGTAATAACTTATATTAGTGATTTTAAAACTTTTATTAGTAATAAAATATGTCATCTCTCCGTCAATTATAAATATTAAATTTGTATTAGTGGAAAGAAATGCAGATTTTAATCTAATTTTATTATCCAAAATGCCAGAATTTGGACAAATAATTTTGATCAAAATGCCACTAAAGCTCCAACTGTTTGAATGTAAAAGAAACAACAATTTTTTCATCTTCCAATTGAACCAACAACTTTTTTAAACTGCCATAACAGAGTTAATTTTTTGATTCGAACAATCCAAGTACCACAAATGAAACCCAATAAGTGAGTTTATACTCTATAGTCAAAATATTTAACAAAACTCTTATATAGGCGTGCAAATGTGTGCTGAGAGACAATTGGCATTTATGATAGCACGGATATAGCAATGAAATTCAAATTCTTCTGCTGGATATCAGATTTATTATTAATACACATAAACAACCACTCGTAAGTGAAATCTTTGTTTCATATCTTAAATATTTGACCAGAATTACAACTATCACAATTACAATTGTCACAATATATCTACTATTTTTTTTTTTGGTAACATATATCTACTATTTTATCACCATTTAAATGGAAGTTTGGACTCATAGTGTGGCTTTTATTACCAATTCAAAATAAGCATAGTAGAGATAGTCACTATAGCTTATCATCACCATTTGAATGGTGACTTGCAGTTGATAACTTATACAATAATCAATGGAAGTTTGACAGAGAAATCTATATCAGAATTTTGAATAGTTTGAATGATCTTTAGTTTACATTGGAACATGCTTTTTTAGCATGATAATGGAAAAGTTCAGAGGAGAGTTATTTTTATCTACTAATAGCAACACAACTTATGAATGATCAGTATATATTGGAACATGCTTTTTTAGCATAATAATGAAAAAGTTCACAGCAGAGTTATTTTTATATACTAATGGCAACACAACATGTGTATCTTCTTCCCCTTCCTCATTATAAGCAATGTTGAAGCACCTTCAATTCATAGAGACTTCTGTATTTGTCTAAAGCAATGACTTGGAGTAAGAATCTTAGATAGTGTTTAGTCAAATACTTCGTCAAATATAGGATTAAACCCAATTCATCTCCAAACTATCATTAAAAAAGCAAAATATATTAAGATACAAAGGCAAAAATGTAAATGAATAACTACTTTTTTTTGAAAAAATAAATGAATAACTACTTATTTGGTCTTCATTTTGCTCCTTCTCTCTTTGGGTGAACAGAGCCACCACACCAATATGATAGAAATAGTAGCTTATGCATAAGCACTTTTCTATAAGTGCTTAATTAAATTGTTTATCCAACCAGATGAAAGTATAATTATGAGCATTTCAAACATCAATCCACAACGAAAGTTGAAAACAAATTTCCAAATCCAAATAAGATAATAGAAAGAAATTGCAATAAGGTTGAGCTTAACTCACTGATTTTTGAGAAGCCCCTTTAATACCAAGAAGCTGATTAAAGCTTTATAATTGTTCAACAAATGTAAACTCAAACAAAAGTTCTTATCTACTATGAATTCTTAAACTTATGAAATTTATATAAAAAATGTACTTACTTGATCAATGCTGCAGCGCAGCAAGCTGATTTCTTTTCCTCTCAAGCCTAGGTACCCACCAATAGTAACAAATGGCTCACCTTCTCAAAATGCTTAGCTAACATATTCTCAAATTATTAATATGAAAATAAGCTAAACTAACACGATGAATTTATTACCTTCCAATTTGTTGCACGCAAACCTCCTCCATCAGGAATTCTGGTGCTAGCAATTCTTGGCAAATTTTCCAAATTAATCTCCTTTTGAGAAAGCTAGATTAATAAACAAATAAAATGGAAATTATGAAACAAAAATAGCAGAAATTACAAAACACTACATTTTAATTTTTCTCAACCAAAATAATATAATCAGAAAAACACAATCACACCTCCAACCTCGTATTCTATATCCGATCTTTTCACACCTCCAAGCTTCTGATGTTCTGCCACACAAATGGTGGAGGGAAAGAGGTGGGATAATGGACCATGATGAAGTAGAAATTGGGGAGAAGAAGAGGGTGTTGATTAAGACAATGATAGGTAAGCCACAAAATGATGAAAAGGCTGCGGATCACAAAAAATGCAGGGTCATCACGTGCCCATTAATTCTTGGTTTCTAACATCAAATAGAATTTTTTTTGAACAAACATCAAATAGAATTAGTTAAGCTTTTAAAATTTATTTTAACTTGAAGCTAGAATTTGTAGCTTTCACTTTTACATCAACACAAACACATCAACACAAACCATTTGGAATTTGGATCACTTTCAACTTTTAAGTAAGATCCATTTTACAAATTAACTTACCAACACAAGCTCATCTTTGCATTTGATACCAATAACAATCTTGGAACAAAGTTTTAAATCTCTAAGATCACTAACTTAAAACAAATCAAAACAAATAATTATATCCTTAAAAAAGGAACTATATTGCACTATTGTCTTTACTTTTAAATATGATGTAATTTTCTACGTATGATACACTAAAAATGGTATTGAAGCATAGTTTTGGAACATTAGATGATAAACTAACAACAGAATACACTAAGAATGATACTGAAGCATAGTTTTGGAGCATTAGATGATAAACTTACAATAGAAGAAGATGCTCCTGCTACCACCGCATAACATCCACCACCTTCCTAATAGATTTTTGCTATTAACTCATCCAACTTCTCCACAACATTCGGTGATTCTGCAAAAAGCCAAATAAATCAATACATAAATGATAATTGCAAAAACATCTAATTTATCTCACAAACCAGTTCATCCAAAGAATAAGCATGAGGGAAGTATCAAAATAAGATATCACATTGACAATTTATTCCACTCAAATATCATGCAACTAAGTCTTCCTTCTTTTAAATTTACATGGAGATTCTACATAGGCAGCAGAAATTTCCACTTCAGCAAGAACAGAACTATTAATTGCCATGGCAGCCTTTAGTATCTGGTTTGTACAATCCCTACACTGCTGCAATATTTTCCTATCATCCTCACACAACCCATTTGGCAGAAGCTTAGGATAAGGTAGCCAACATTTTTCTTCTCGCAAAACCTATTGCATCCTTTTAAGTTGCATTCCTTCTGCTGATTATTGATTACAATCACGATAACAATCATCTTTTACATGACAGAAATTAATCCTAACTTCACTTAAGAAGCTAATTCTACATATGATGTCTTAAATTGAAAAGGGGGGAAAATGAAACTAAACAAAACCTAGTGGTGAGATTAGTGTTCGATAAATAACAATGATGAAGTAGAGTTGGAAAATCATTGTCGTGGCGAGATTGCAGCTTCTACACAACATGATGGGATAATGAGAGAAATACAAAATGAAGCAAAATTACATTTTTAGTAAATAGCTTTGCAATCAATTTTTAAGCTCTGGACATAACCCAGCAAGAGAAAAAATTAGTTTCAATTGTCAACAAACTAATCAATCTCAAAACCAAACAACATATATGGAGTCAAATTAAGAATTGAGGTTCTCCATCACTCAAAACTAATTTACCATAAACAAATCAATTACTAAAGTTCAAATAAGTTGCAGCAAACAAAAATAAAAAAAATAAAGGAACACATTAAATAATCAATATACTTGATAACTATACACCATCACATTGGCATACTGCACCATATTTTGCGCTAAAAAGTAAGGACACCACCCTTTCTCCTTCCTAGATGTTTGCAGATCAGATTCAAACATTGTAAAAGTTCTGGTCATATCAAAATACAAACCACAAAAAACTCAAAATGTTTGGGGCATGGTTGGTGCAAGCAAATACAATGTCAAGCTAAACACAACACGACCCCGAGAAGAATCAAAATTGCTTATCGCCAAATAGAGTTCGAGAATAAAGAGTGTGACAGCCATACACCAAAACAACAATGCATAAGTATAAAAATCAAATTTTTATTTAATGAGAATATCAAACAGTTTAAAATAAGAGAGGGACTTAGGGAACAACATCCAAGGCCAATAATAACCAAACACTCCACCTAACACTTAAATTCCCTACATAATTAAATTTAAGCCAACTATACTCAAAGTTTGACCATATTTTCGAATTAAGAAACACCTAAAACTGCTAAAAATCAAACATTTAGGAATCAAAGAACAACATCCAAAATTGAACACTCAGGCTCACTGGAAAAAAAACATCAAAGCAAGCATTTCAAAATCATAAAACATCATCAAAATCAACCACACTTGAAATTCATACATTGATGAATCAGAGAAGAACTTCCAAAACCGAAAAATTCAACCCCATTGAAAAAAATATATCAAACATTCCAGAATCAATAAGACAACAGTATCCAACACCGAACATTCAACCCCACTAACCAAAATCAAGCATTCCAGAATAACCTACATCATGAAAATCAATATTTGTTCTATTTCTATAAATAAAAACTTTATACATCTCAGAATATCATAGCATCCAAAGGCAATAAAAATCCATCAATCTAGAATAACCTAACAACATAAAAATCAATTTTTTATTTTTATAACAACTTTATAAATATTACAGAATAACATAGCATCCAAAGCATATAAAATCCATCAACCAAACTAACAAAGTTCAAATTCCAAATACCTGCAAAGTATAAACACCAGAAGGAAAAACAGAAGCAGACCCCGCTCTATCAAACTGTTCAAAAAAACTCACAAGTAGGAACATCCGGATTCTGCGCAGCAAGATTCAACATAAAACATATCACAATGGAAGAAAAAGAATGAAAATTGACACTAAAGTAGAGAAGGAGATAGAGAAAGACCACACTTCAATTTAACCAAAAGAAAAAAAATTGACATTTTCAATTAGAAAGGGGTTTAGAGTTCATTGCAACATGAAAAAAGACAAAATAGGTTTAATTCTAATTCTTCTTACCTTAGCCTTCAGTGACCCAAAAGATTGAACTTGAGGAAGAAGAGTGTGGTTCTGGGGATGATGATCGAGGTCGCAGCGGATACTATGGTGATGGCGATGGAGGTCGCGGTGGATGGCAACAACAGAGAGAGAAGAGCACGAGAGAGAAAGAGAGAAAGAGAAAGGGGTATCAATGGTGTGATGGTGGTGTGCGGTGGTGACTGGGTTTGGCCGGCAGCAGAGGAGAGATTAGAGCATGAAAGAAGAAAATGAAAATTGGAACTACCGAATGGATGGGGAGAGAAATATGCATTTCTTCTACTCTATGTGGAATCTCTGCAAATAAGTACACACATGGAACCAATGCATGTAAGGGAAATTGAATATTTTCTTTTCCAATAAAGAAGCAATGATGAAAGAAAGTGGAATAATTAATGACCCACTTGCTTGCACAGTAAAAAGAAGATGGAAGAGATCTCTTGCAGAATACACACACGAGTCAGTGGGGAAAGAAGAACATATGGCACACACATGGATGACAAATCACAAATGACACCAAACCACATCCAATTAGGCCAAGTAAGATTAGGGTTAGGGTTTCCTGTGAACAGTGGAAAACAACCTCAACTTCTATATACTATATAGATGACACTTTGAATTATAGCTAAAAAGACTAAAGAAAAAGACATAGTCCCCAACAACTAAGTTTCAAAAGTAAGCAAAACAACCATGCTTTGAAGGCCCAATTAGCCAAAACAAAATGACCACAACAGGAATCAACTCATAAAAGAAAAGAAATCCTGCCGAATCGACAACCAACACAATTACAGAGGAACTCTAGTGGAGCATTCAGGAGCGAAAACCTTATGAACAAAATTTTAAGACTTGATAGACATCATTATTATTTTGCTTAAAAAAAACTTATAAAAATAACATTTATTATTAATAAATTTATTATTATTTTCCACTTTTTAAATGTCCGTAATTTAGGCCTCGTTTGACCCGGTTTATTATCTACTTTTTTTTCTTCTTCTTAAAAATAGTAAAGAAGGAAAAAATTGTGTTTGACTCCACTTCTCTTTATGTTTTGCTTCTTTACTTTATTTTTCTAATACTTTTAAGGAGAAATATGGCTAAATTCAATTTTATACTTCTCTATTTCGTTTAAAAAAAATAAAAAAAGTGAAAAATAAGTCGGGCCAAACGGAGCCTTAGTCAACAGAGTTTTATAATTAAAGATGAAGATAGTAAATATTATCAAAAAAATAATTCATTATTAAAAAACAAAAAAAAAGGGCGTTTGGTGCAAATATTTGAGAGTGGACCATATATTGTAAGATAAAGTGGGTCACTTACCGTCTAACCAATAAATATTGAAAATGTGTAAAGACTATGGTCTAGCTATTGCAAATTATATTAAGTCGAAAAAAATCTATTGCAAATTATACTCCCTCCATTCCTAAATATAAGACTCCGTTTGACCAGTGCACGTACGTCAATATATAATTTTGATCACAAATATCTTTAATTATCTAATAGTAAAAATTATAAAAATTTGATATTTTGAAAGTATTCATCAGAAACTACAAGAAAATTATGCATTTCCCACGAAATTTTTCCTCACAAATGGACCAATTTTTCTCACTAATGTACATTTGCGAGGAAACCAGTTGTTGGTAAATCAAAGGTTGTTAAGACGACATTAGCGACGAAATTTCCTCGCAAATGTAAAGGGTCCCACACGCAAATCAGTCAGAAAACGTTTGAGAGGAAATTTTCTCTCAAATGTCTTCAGCAAATTTTAAAAATTAATTTTGCTTAATAAATCGAAAATTTGAATTTCAATTTTTCCCTCAATAAATTTTACCGAAAATTCTAATTTCAATTTTTCCCACAATAAATTTTTACCGAAAATTCGAATTTCCAATTTTTTGACCGTACCAATGTAATTTTCAAAAAGTTTAGTTTTCCCTCTATCAGTTTACGATGAAATTAAAAATTTTAATTTTTGCGTCTATATATACATAAATTTAGTTTCTCTATGCAGAAAATTATCGTAATAACTAGCTGGCAGATTTTCTGGTACATGCGACACATTCAACACCAGCTTGTTAATGAACTCCAAGCAATCATCAGGTACATTCCAATTTGACTTGGCGGCTAAAAGGCTCAGGCACGCCGATAACTTTGACTCAGAAGACCCTTCATACAACGGCCGATTCACTTCCTCCATCATTGCATAAAACTTCAACGCTTTTTGGTTCGGGATTATTTCCTCTTCGCCGCTTCCTTCATACGACCAATTTACCCCAAGAGCGTCGCCAACCATATCTTCCATCCTATCAAAGTTTTCACACTCCGCATGCGCTTCACTGCCCGAAGCCTGCGCATTGACATCAATCTGCTGGGTGTTAATATCCGCCGGCTCTTCTTCACCGTGATGTCTCCACACGTAATAGTCATTCATAAATCCATTTTTTCTTAAATGAGCCGTGACATCTTCTAGACTCTTAATCAATGTACACAAACATTTGATACACAGACATCTTATCCCTCCTTCCATTCTAAAATCTTCTAGTGATATCCCATACTCAATAAATTGTTCAACTCCTTCATTAAATTTCGCTTTAATCAATCTCATACCCGGATATTTTCTATTGTACATCCGACTTCGTTGAGATCTAATTTGATCCATCTAGAGTCGTTTTCAATAATAAAAATTAATCAGGTTCAATATTTTATCCATTAATTAATACATTAAACTAAATTTACGATTAACTAAATATTTTTACTAACATATATTTATAGCACTATCTTTTTACAAAATTGTTTTCATAAATTATAAAATATCTTTTTATAAACTAAAATATTAATTAAATATAAATATTTTTACTAAATATTTTTACTAACAATACATTTAAAAACTAACAATATTTTTAACGACTAATATTATTTTTACTAACTAGTTTTCTTACATTAAATTTTTCACATTATTTTTACTAACTAATTTTTTTAGTCAAATTTACACTCCATTTGGATTTTAAACTACAATACATTTAATTAAAAACTAACATTATTTTTAACCACTAATAATATTTTTTTAGTCAAAACAAACTAATAACTATTTAAAATAAATAAGATATACTAACCTCAGATAATTATGCCGATGAGTTTAGAAGAAGGAAGAGACCGATCCAATAATCAACACACAACAACAATCACCCTAAAAGATGAAATTAAAGATTATATAAGAAAATACCATATTTAATTAATTTTTACTAACTAATTTAGAGTACTTTTTTCTAACTAATTTTTACTAACTAAACCATATAAATTTAAATGTACTTTATTAAAATAAAAAGAATAATAATAAAATAAATTTTACTAATTAATTAATGGGGTGGGGGATTGTAACGAAAAAAAATTAAGGAGTGGGGGAGTTAATTGATATTGGAAACACAGTGGTGGTGGTGCGCCACTGTTGTTTCTTAATTTCAATTTTTTTTATTAATTTATTAATTATAGTAGGAAATAATAACATATTTTTGCTACAAATAAATTAATAAACTAAATAAATACATTTTTTGCGATCTATTTAAAATAAATTAGATAAACTAACCTGAAATAAATGTCGAAATGTACAACGACGATAAAATAATCTCCACCGGAGCGATCCAACAACAATATATATATATAACTTGTGCAATAACAAGTTATATCACCCTAAAAAATATAATTAAATATTAAAAAAATTGTACTAAAATTTTCTATTATAACAAGTTTATTTTTACTAACTAATTTTTTTTACAAAACAAGTTAATTAATACATAATATTATTGAACTTATATTTTTACAAGACTAACATTATTATATTTAACTATATCAATTTATACAAAACTAATTAATTACTTAAACATATAATAATGTACTTAATTAAAATTTTTAAAAAATATGGGTAAGGGACTGTACCATCCCAATTTGGTCTGACTTTAGTTGGACTGGCCCATTCCATTTGAAAACTCAGGCCCAATCACTCTCCCATTTGAAGGCCCATTCACTCGGTCACTCTCTCTCAACTGGCAAAAAATAACTGAATCCAGAATATTAGAAGCACATGGTCAATATTCATTCTCCCTGGAGCTGGCTACTCAGTCAAACAATCCCAAAAAAATAGGAAAACATGGAAAAAGCTGGACAAAAAACCAGGGACGTGGGGAGAGATGCTCCTGGAATAACTGAACTAAGATATGACTTGGGAGAGATATATATTGAGGACTCACCCTCATAAGGAAAGGACTTCGGAGAGACTACAGTCATTCACTTATTCTTCTTTTTCTTCTTCATATCACCATTTTACAAGAGAACTACGTCGCTCTGATTCCCTAAATATTTAGGGATACGTAGGACCAGGGTCTCTCCCTGTCGAACTATAATAAAAACACTCTCAAGACAACAAAAATTGGCTAATCTCTACAAAATATTCTACTAGTTCTATCACACTCATTTTTGGGCGAGAACATTTGGCGCCCACCTTGGGGCCTCGGTAAAACGATTCCTAGGCCTCAAGTTTCATTTCATTCATCAAATCAACGTTATTCATGATAATTTATAAGCAATTGGGACAGAATCAAATTTTGAGAATTGCAAGAAGAGTTTCGCATGGTTTGTGGCACACAATATTTACGAGAGCAGCAGTGTTGATTGGAAGGAAGAAACAATAACACAGTATATAATTCATGAAAAGCCATGTGGTCATATAATTCATGTTTGGTCTCCATGTATTGGCGAGATTAAGAAGAGGAGTTAGATTGCCCATTAGGAATGAAAAAGATGTGGTCGCTTTGCAGAAGAAAAAATTCATCAGCGCGATAACAATGATATTAGTCTTGCAACTCTCATTGGTTCACTCACTTGCTACTGTGTTAGAGTAAATTAAAGGTAACTTGTTTTTCATACTTTATTACTCGGCTGATGCTTTTTAAATATGAGTATGATGGCTTCTTGATTTGGCAACGTCACGGTATCATGAAATTGAAAGTTAATAAATTTGCTGCATAGTAATTAGTAGTGGGCGAGTGCCAATTTGCAATGATGGGCGTGTGAAGTTTAATTTATATTATCATGAATTTAATTAATAGTTTGATTACATGGATAAATATTAATATTTGGAATAGAGTTAATTCAAAGGAGACTGAACAAGTTAATGGTAAAGGGAAGAGAAATTAAAGTTATGAGTGCTATATAAAAGCCTTAAAATTGTTTAGAATTACATGGATAAATATTTAGAATTATTGTTTTATATTCACTTGTATTTTATTTTATCATCCATTTACAAATGTTGTATGTATGAAAATATAATTAAGTGGTGATAATTTTAAGAAGTCGCATTTTAAGATTTGATTTTACATGATAAGAGTTTTAATCTTCGTCTTGGCCGTGTGAGAATAAATGAAAATATTTTTGTTCTTCTATGCTTTCAATTTTATATAATTTATGCTATATAACATTTTCTATTTTTTTGTATATTGGTGATGACTCAACTTTCCTGATGAATGATGATATATAATTCATATATTTCTGACTCCATTTTTTATAACGTGGTTTGTATGTTCATTACATGTGCAAATCACTTCGAGCACAACACCCTTCTCGGATGAGACAAAGGTTATAACAATTAAGTGGATATCATCTTTCTAAAAGGAAATGTGTAAAGGTCTCTTTGATGTACCAGAGTATTGGTACCAAAGAATAGTTGATATAAAAAAAATCATGATAGGACCAATAGAGGAAGAATCTAGACAATATATGGTTCGTTATTAATGGCTTTCGGAAGAATAACATACAATCTGAAAATTGTATACGATACTCGCCGACAAACTATGTTCAAAAATTGAAAACAGGTGCAGGAAGTCTGAAGGGGCACATAACTATCTTGCAGGCCGGCACACAGATGCCCAGTTCAAATGGAAACTCAATTTTTTGACAATCAAATGCCGAGTAGCACATAGATGCTGACAAAGAGAAGGTCCTAGTGGCAACAAATTGGTGTAAAGCTAATGACCGGATAGAAATTACAAGTTAGCTAAAAAAGCTAACGTGCTGAAGTGGCACTCGCCCATAATTAAATGTATTATCTGAAAAAGATAATGCCAAAGAAATGAAGGGTGACACTAGCCCTATATCAATATGAGTTGGCCGAAAAGGCCAATGACTTAGAAAAATAAAATTGGCATAATGCCAGGAGATTAACGAGTGGAACTCTCCCTCTGAATGATGTGAGTCAGCTGAAAGGTTAATGATTCTCTAACTGATATGAGTTAGCCGAAAGGTTAATGATTCCCCAAATGAGATGTGAGTTAGCCGAAAGGTTAATGATTCTCCAACTGATGTGAGTTAGCCGAAAGGTTGATGATTTTGAAATAAACTGGTTTATACCAAAAATGATTAACGAGTGGAACTCTCCCTCTGAATGATATGAGTTAGCCGAAAGGTTAATGATTCTCCAAATGAGATGTGAGTTAGCCGAAAGGTTAATGATTCTCCAACTGATGTGAGTTAGCCGAAAGGTTAATGATTTTGAAATAAACTGGTTTACACCAAAAATGATTAACAAGTGGAACTCTCCCTTGGAATGATGTGAGTTAGTCGAAATGGTTAATGATTCTCCAACTGATGTAAGTTAGCCGAAAGGTTAGTGATATGGAAATTAATTGGTCAATACAAAAAATGATTACGGAGTGGAACTCTCCCTCCAAATGATATGAGTTAGCCGAAATGATTAATGGTGTGGAAATTAATTGGTACGTCAATACCAAAAAAAATTAAGGAGCGGAACTCTCCCTCCGAATGGTATGAGTTAGCCGAAATGGTTAATGATGTGGAGATTAATTGGTCAATACCAAAAATGATTAAGGAGTGGAACTCTCCCTCTAAATGATATGAGTTAGCCAAAATGGTTAATGATTTGGAAATTAATTGGTTAACACCAAAAATGATTAAGCGGAACTCTCTCTCTGAATGGTATGAGATGGCCGAAATGGTTAATGGTTTTGAAATGAATTGGTTAACACCAAAAACGAGTAAGGAGTGGAACTCTCCCTCTAAATTATATGAATTAATCGAAACGGTAGAGAATATGAAACCGAATAGATGCAAGTAACGAATAACTCTCGTTGTACAAAAACCAAATAACGCTGTTAGTAAAAGACGGCGGTGGTCTTGCAATAAACTCGCCCACTATTTATGCAGTGGAACTCGCCCAATATTTTTGCAGGGGAACTCACCCATCAACAGCAACATAGCTATAATCAAAGGGAAACTCGCCCACTTAAGGAAAATTGTGTGACGGTGGCATAGCCGGCACGATAGCTCTAATTCGATGAAGTGTCAATTCGGAACAACAATTGATATTAACAAATGTCAATAAAAACAGAACTCTAAGAAACAAATAAAGCTTAAATGCACTGAATTATAATTAAAATGTCCTCCATAAATTTTCAACAATGCAAATAATTCAAAAATAGAAATTGCTCATTGCAGTCATTGGTTACAGAAAGAAAAGCAAAAACAAGAAACAAAGACAATATTGCTTATAGCAACTTATTAGCAACAAGAAACAAAAATTAACAAAAGGAGGACATGGTGGAAATCGATCCTAAAAAAAAGGTTAGAGACTCTCTGCACGGTTCTCAACTGATGTCCAGCGCTTTCAGCTCCTCCGTGATTAGGTTATCTTCTTCACTTCTTCAGTGACGGCATCAAGTTTTTGACAATTACGTTTCTCCGCGTCGAGGATAGCGTCAAAGAAGGGGAGAGTATCCTCGATAATCCTCTAGAGTTTGTTCACGGAGGACAACAACTGACGGTGCTCTGAGGTTAGAGTGCTAGCGAAATTCTTTAGATCTTATAAAGTTTTGTACAGTTCGTCAAAAAGACGGGAGTCATGGCATATCTCCTCTGGACCGATCCTCATGATGCACCTCAGTCTCTTTAAGAGGCGATTAGCTGAAGGAACCATGTTTTTGGAAGTGGTGCGAGTAGAAGCAACCCAAGACATGGAGATGGAATGAAAAATTATAATGGTTTTCTGTCCCTATTTATGACCTAGACTGCTAAGTGAGTATAGGAGAAAAACTTTACTCTCTCAAGGGGGCGTGTACACTATGATAAGTGCTTATCCTAATCATTCAGAATTGACTGAGTTCAAGTGAAACAAGCTAACAAACTAGCCTTAACTGCTCGGCGAGTTGCATGGGTTATCCCAACAAAAAGACCACCAATCTTAATACGACATGTGGCACTCTGTTTTGGTATTATATGTGGTTGCTCAAAATTAATAAAAGCATTTTCTCTTTACCAAGAGACATGCTTGGGGGGCTATGTACCATCCCAATTTGGTCTGACTTTAGCTGGACTGACCCATTCCATTTGAAAACAAAGGCCCAATCACTCTCCTATTTGAAGGCCCATTCACTCGGTCACTCTCCCTCAACTGGCAAAAAATAATTGAATCCAGAATATTAGAAGCACATGGTCAATATTCACTCTCCCTGGAGCTGGCTACTCAGTCAAACAATCCCAGAAAAATAGGAAAACATGGAAAAAGCTGGACAAAAAACCAGGGACGTGGGGAGAGATGCTCCTGGAATAACTGAACTAAGATATGACTTGGGAGAGATATATATTGAGGACTCACCCTCATAAGGAAAGGACTTCGGAGAGACTACAGTCATTCACTTATTCTTCTTTTTCTTCTTCATATCACCATTTTACAAGAGAACTACGTCGCTCTGATTCCCTAAATATTTAGGGATACGTAGGACCAGGGTCTCTCCCTGTCGAGCTATAATAAAAACACTCTCAAGACAACAAAAATTGGCTAATTTCTACAAAATATTCTACTAGTTCTATCACGCTCATTTTTGGGCGAGAACAGGGACCATAACAAAAAAAATTAAGGGATGGGGAGTTTTACAGAAACACAGTGGGTGTGTTTCTTTCAATTTTTTTTTAATTAATTTATTAATTTATAGTAATAATAAGTAATAATACTAATAATTCATAATTTGTCATTTTTCCTAACTATTTCTTAAAATATAACATATTTTTTAAAGTATAAATTTTATATAAACAATAATAACATTATTAGTACTAACCTCGAATAATATGATAATAGATGAGATGAGAAAGAGTTCCGATCCAAGATATAGCAACAACAACCAACAACAACATCAACAACAACCTAATTAAATAATAAAATCAGAAAAATGTGTTAAAAAATATATAATCACAAACATTTAAATAATATAAAAAATGTTAACATAATCTATGAAACTAACCTTGATTAATAATGAGATGAAAAAATAGAAGTAGATAAATATAATTTAGATGAAATTAGATAGAAAGATTTTGAAGAGAAGAAAATTTTGTGAGAGAAGAATTATGAATTCGAACGAATGAATTAAGAATGAAGAATGGGAAGAATATATAGAGGAATTGAAGGAGGAGGGAGCGTGTGATCTGCATCATAGCCGTTGCATAACGTTCCATTTTTTGGTGGGCCATAACATTAGCGAGGAAACATTAAATAAGTTCGTCGCAAACGTAAAGCTGTCAGAAATCTTGCAGGCCGCGCAGAACGCGTGTGGTGCACGCGCAAATGGTTACACATTAGCGAGGAAAATTTGCATAATTTCGTCGCAAATGTTATTCGCTGGCAGACGTGTCAGAATTTGTGTTTGTTCGTTGGGTCCCACTACATTAGCGATGAAATTTTGTCGCAAATGTAAAACATTTGGGACGAACCAAATTTCCTCTCAAATGTTGGTAGCAAATGTAAAAAATTCTTGTAGTATATGTTAATATTTACATCTATGTATTAAATACGGTCAAAACAAGATAAGTGAATAGTACAATTTTGTCAAACGAGATCTTATATAAAAGGACGGATGGAGTATTTAGTAAAAAAAAAAACGTTTTGAAATGAGTGTCGTTTTAATTCAACTTTTCATTTCTAATACAATATTTTCCAATTTTATTCTCTATTAATTACTTTATATACTATTTTCAAGAAAATAAAAGAAAAAGTAAGATTAATTTAATAAAAGTGTTATTACTTTTAACATAATAATTATATCCTTAATATATTTGAAAACACCAAAAATGACATTTTGTTTTTGAACAAGCCAAAAAGATATATATATATATATAATCAAAAAAGTTAACCTCTCAACACAAGATGTGCTAACAGCAGGTCAAAAAAGTTTACACCAAGAATCAATACAAAAGGAACATCTATACAACAATCAACGGGTTCACCCATCAACTATGCAAGTTAACTCCTATTCCTGGATACTAGATACTGAGTCCTCATCCACCAAAAAAAGTGCCGCTTTATCAAATCCAGCAAAAGAAAAGTCGACTGCATCAAATTATTAAAAAAAATTATATTTATTTTGAAATAGAAGGAATTCATACAATATTATATATTAAGGTTGAGGAATATGGTCTGGCCAAGAAAAGTAAAATCTGAATTTGGAATTAGTTAATTAATTAAATAATGGGAATGAGAGGATGAAATCAGCAGATTCCTCTATAGACGGGCCAAAGCAAGGCGTAGGTCCATGGTTTTTGTCATCATGTAAGCAGAATCACACCAACTACAAACTTTGGTATCAAACATTATTTTGAGTAAGACATTCTGCTTAAGTAATTACCCTTCTGTTATATTAATCTAGCACCATTTTTTCCATTACACATTGTTTAAGTGTTATTTTGATAGATTAATGTTACAATTTATCAGTTATAATTTTTTTTCATTAAGTCATATTCATAATTTTCATGAAAATTTATTTAAGGGGGACTGTGATTTAATTTATTAGAGAGAAAAAGTAAATGAAATATTTTTTAAAAGGGGGAATTTTTATTAATTATTGGCATTAATTGTTATTTTACAACTCGGCACCATGAGATTACAAATTAAACTTTTATCATTGAGCTAGCACCTCCAGTGAAATAAGTGGTATATTAAACTAATGGTAGAATGAGAAAAACAACTCAAATAATCCACTATCTTAGTTTAAGAGATTTTTGTTATAATGACACTTAAAAAGAAACAGATAGAATAAAGAGTATTATTATCAAATAACAAATTTTGAAAGATTTCAACTTTGATTTCTGAATGGAACAATTTTATATCCTACTTTTCAGTCAAGTATGTGTACTATTCATATTTTTAACGAGATTTTGTATTTATGTATATAATATTACTTCTAGAAATTTTTTTTTTTCTTAACAAATCATGAATTAAATATGAATTTTTAAGTGTAAACACTTCAACAATTCATATTTATTTTCATCTCTTATTAAAAAAAATTAAAATTTTACAATCATTTCAATTTTTAATGTACATAAGATAACTGTAAAAAATAATTCATAATTTTAAAAAATATACATGAGTTGACATGAAAATAAAAAACAAAAAATTGTCAAAATAATTTTAAACTTCAATTTTTTAATATTTATAAGGATTAAAAACATATTTAATTCTTAAAAAAATATTAATGAGTACTCTTTAAAATTCTTAAATAAAAATTTCTATGAAAATGATTGCACTAAAAATTAAAATATTTAAAGAGTACTCTCTAATATTCCAAATCACTCTGAACTGCCACCATGCTATATGGCATTTTCCTTATGCGCCCCTTCTAATTTCATGATTGCAATAAATGATTAATTGAGGTATTTATATTATAATGCAAATTGGTCGTTTCTTTCTCAACCATCATAATTTGATGGCTATCATTGATGCTCTTACATGATTATCAAATTGCTCTTGTCAAACTAAAACTAGTTTGGCCAAAGAGAAAAATAATAGTAAGATGGGCAAAAAATCTTCATCTCAAGGAGCACCAAGCTATACACTTATGAACAAGCATTAAAGAAATAAACTAAAACAAAACAAGGCAAGTGCATAAGCATAGAAAATTGAAATGCGTTATATGTCTGCCACTAAAATTGCAAGAAATTAATTTGGTGTCCACCACATTTTAATATGTCTCCATATATACCCCACGCGACCATTCTGCTTCATTAAAATTTAAGTGAATTAGATCTCAAAAACTTAATGTTAAAAGAGACTTTAAAACTCATAAAATTTTAATAGAGATATTTAAGTATTATTTATTAACAACATATTCATATCAAAAATTTAATTTAAATTCTTTTCAGAATTGAATTGAATTTTTACCGACTAGATCAATCCTTTACGTAGGCAACTAGACATCCCAAATGAACATTGATCATGGAGCACAAACCAAAGTAAACCATGCAACCAAAATTAAAATTCAAGATGGCAAATCTGTAATTAAAGGAGATACACAATGCAATTACACTTGGCAACAGTCCCATGTCCATATATTATCTATATATAGCACATCACCAAACACCTTCACATGCCAACTACATTCTTAATTAATACCAACGCCTCTATAACTAACTCCCAAAAATGCAAGCCAAACCGATTCACAACACCTCACCATACATAAGTCCTCCTCTCTTAAGGCCTCCTCCCGTGCACCAAGCCTCCTTACCTCAAACAATAACCAAACCAATATCCACACCCGTACCCAATACCGATGTTTTGGTGCCCGATCGGGTTCTAAAACCGGTTCAACCTTTTATAGAGCACGATGACTCTATTGCTGCTTCATGGGACTACAATTTCTTATTCATGTCACAAAGATCGGAAACAATCCAACCAATCAGACTACATGTCATGGAAGGTGCAATACCTACTGATTTTCCGTCTGGTGCATATTATTTAATCGGACCGGGAATTTTCAAAGATGACCATGGGTCCACGGTGCACCCACTAGACGGCCATGGATACCTAAGAGCATTTACTTTTGATAATGTGACTAAGGATGTCAAATACATGGCTAAGTACATTAAGACTGAAGCTCAAGTCGAGGAGTACGATCAGAAGACCGGCTTGTGGAAATTTACCCATAGAGGTCCATTTTCTGTATTGAAGGGTGGGAAAAAGATTGGGAATACTAAGGTTATGAAAAATGTTGCTAACACTAGTGTATTAATGTGGGGGAAGAAGCTTTTGTGTATGTGGGAAGGTGGAAACCCATATGAGATCGAATCTAGTACGTTGGATACGATTGGGGAGTTCAACATGACAGACGATAGTTGTGATTCGGAAGATGATGATGATGAAAATCACAATGGTGATGTTTAGAAAGTTGCTACCAGCTTACTCAAACCTATACTATATGGTATGTATCGATCACTGCCTATGTTTTTATATAGACAAAACTTATTAATAGACGTATAAAGTATACTTAAACCCTTACATAAACATTTTAGATGATTTATAAGCATACTAAAAAGTTATTCCACCAATCTCAAAATACATAGCTTGATTTTCATCCCTTTCCAATCAAACAAAATCAAGAATAAGTTTTATATGATAATTGCCTCTATGGTTTGCATTGCACATTCAAATAGTGTAAGTTATTTCTTCCGGTTTTTATTATACATAATAAATTTAATTTTATAGGTACATTAAAAAACTGAAGTATAATATGGTCTAAAATATAGACAAAATACATATATTATTCAATGTATAAAAATTCAAATTTACTTATAATTAATAATATAACTATATTTAAAAGAGTCCACTTTAGGTTTCTCCATATTATGAGCATATAAGAGCTTGAATAATACACACACTACATGTCATGACACGGGACAAAAATGGGGTAACAATCAAAGTGGATTATTTTCCTTCATATTTTAAAAAGCATATGAAATTATTAATAAAATGTGACCAACCGGTGTGATTATGATGTTGAATAATAATAATCAACTTGTTGATTCCTAACCAATAAACAATTTGGGTGATAATTGTTGGACAAAGCAGCAAGGGTACTGTGAGACTCTAACTCTAGACTTACATATGCAAATCATTAATTAATTATTTATATATATATATATATATATATATATATAGTAATTAATTCCAATATTATTTCAATAATATTTTTTTGAAGTGAAGTTTTATCACAAAGTGGCACACAAGACACACGTAATCATAGCTATACATGTTCAAGTGTGTGTACAAAAATAGTTTTATTAGTGCCCAAATTTTAGTTTATCTAGTAGAAAATGTCGAAGTTATTATTAGATCAAATGTAAAAAAAAAAATCAAATCCACCGTAGCCACAATGTTGTGTCTACGGTGGATTTGATTCAACGCACCTCTTGGAATTGGTTTATTCATAAGTCGGTTAAAGGCCCTTGTTTGTTATATGAATGAGTTTGAAACCCGGGCGACTCTATGTTACGGTGAGATGTTGCTTGTCTTCTTTCCTCTTGGTGCTGTTGTTGGCCTTGGTAGCGCTGCTGTTGTGTTTGTTTGTGTGGTCTTGTGTGTTTGTATTTTGCTGTGATAGCTTTATTGCTTGTTGGCTGGCTTTAGATGAGATGTGGGTGGTGTTCAAAACCACATTTTCTTGTAACCTTTGTTTGCATTGGTATGTCTTATACCAATCAAACCATGTTAATAAAATTTTTGATGTTCAAAAAAAAAAGAAGAAGGATCAAATGTAAAAAATAATTAGATCAGAGTTCGAATTCTGATATTTTTATTTTGTTTGTGCGTGTTTTTAATGACTTACTATTTCGTCTACATATTAAAAAAATTGTTTTTATTATGACCAATTATAGTTTCCCCAAGGAGGTATTAAATAAGGTTTTCATGTTATATACTCATTCCGTCCCTAATTATAAGACCCCTTTTGACCACAGCACGTACGCCAATGTACAATTTTGATCGCTAATATCTTTAATTATCTAGCAGTAAAAATTATAAAAATTTGATATTTTGAAAATACTCGTCAAAACAAATCAAACAAGATCCTATAAGATAATATTTACATCTATATATTATTAGAAAAATACGGTCAAAATATGGTAGATGAATAGTAAAACTTAGTCAAAAAATGTCTTATATTAAGGGACGGAGGGAGTAGTATACTCTAGGATATACCTTAATTATAATAGTTTAAAGAAGGTGTACAGCATTGAGTTTTTCAAATTATTCTTTCGTACAGTACAATAATTTGTGAGTTTTAAATATTATTTTTTTTTTAATATATTATATTTGATTTGTTTCTATTTTATTGAATACAGGAATATTTAAGATGCCACCAAAGAGACTCTTGTCTCACTATAAGGTTGACTCTAGCAGGAGTAGATTACTCACTGTGTCATGCAATGCAGAAGACATGTTACTTCCACGAAATAATTTTACATTTACAGGTAATTAAATAATAATAATAATAATAATAATAATAATAATAAAATAATAATAATAATAAAGCAAAATATATAAGTTTCACTTTTGTAGTTAATTATAAGTTCAACTTAATATTTTTGTAAAAATAAATTCAACTTAATTTCATAGTAATTCATGAACTCTTATTTTATTTTACAGATAAATGTGACTGTAAAATCAACATTTTTATAGCTAATATGGCTTGTAGTATATGAGCCAGATAAATAAAAATGTCTAGTCTAGTTGATTTTGATGTTAATTCATGAAGTTTTAATTTTATTTTGTAGAGTATGACTCTAATTTCAAGTTGGTCAAGAAGCAAGAGTTCAAAATTCCAGATCAACTTATGATTCATGATTGGGCCTTCACGGATACTCATTACATAGTATTTGCCAATCGCATCAAACTTGATGTCCTAGGTAAGAATTTATTTTGCTGTAACAAGATTCATTAATTAATTTTGAAAAATTATCAAGTTAGTTAGTATAAATTAAATCAGAACATACAAATTTTTAAGCAAAATAATCATTAATACTGTAATCACTAAGAGAAACTCAAGCTGAGCCAAGCAAGATGTATATACGAGTACTTTCAAAAATATCAATTTTTTATATTTTTACTATTATATAATTAAAGATATTTGTGATCAAAATTATGCATTGGCGTACGTGCAGTGGTCAAACAGTGTCTTATAAAAAGGAACGGAGGAAGTAATAATAATAATTACTATTATCAAAAATTATTTCCCGTGTTCCTGAATAATAGATATTAAACAGATAAATTTAAATAAGAATTGTTTTTGTTTATAATTTAAAAATTGATATATTAGTCGTTTAAATTTTTCATAAACAACTGCTTATTAAAAAAACTATAAGTTTGTCCCGTTTATATTTTATCCGACCACCATGAACATATATCGGAAAAAGAAGATCATTTTTGAACTCCTTATCATCTGTGCTATCAATTGAATTAAATAAATCAAAGTTTAAAGCAATTTGATTACATAACGCATGTTTTCTCTCACAAAAAAATAAAAGTTTTTACCATGAAAGAGAGATAAGAAGTTGAAAGAAAAGAAAGAAGAAGACACAAAGTATGCTTGTGTCATAAAAATATAAAAAATTAAAGAAGAGACAAATTTTGTTTGTGTCATAAAAAGTACAAAAATCTGTTGTAATATTTTAAGTATACTATAATAGTTTTTGTTAAACAAAACCATTTTTAGCCTCAATTTTACTGAGTTAACAACTCAAATAAAAATGACCGTTTGAACTTTAAACAACCATCTTACTTTCTTATATTAATAGTAGATTATAAACTCAAACATATTCCGAACAACCATTTTACACAGTTCCAAATATGCGTCAAATTATATATTTCACTATTATACTAATTTTTTATTATATTAATTTTTACAATTTTTATTTTTTGTCCGTCTTTTACAAATATTTATATGATGTGTGATAGTTTATATTAATTAACCAAAAGAATGCTTATAAAAAAAATAACCAAAAGAACTTAAACAAATTTCAGGGTCAATGGGAGCAGTATGTGGGGCATCTCCAATGATATCAGCATTAACAGTAAATCCAAGCAAGAGTACATCACCAATATACTTACTTCCTCGGTTTCCAAACACACCAGAAGGCAAAAAGAGAGATTGGAGAGTACCAATTGAAGCACCTTCTCAATTGTGGCTTCTCCATGTCGGTAATGCCTTTGAAGTTAAACATGTTCATGGGAATTTGGATATCCAAATACTAGCTAGTGCTTGCTCTTACCAATGGTTCAACTTCGGCAAATTATTTGGTATATACCTTAGTTTTTTTTTGTTGTTACAAATTTAGTATATGATCTCACCTGATCATAAATAATGACCGCTACAGTTCCATCGTGTAAACTCCATGAAACAGAGGAGGGGGGTTGTACCTGCAGGAACTCCGACGTTCAAGTGAGTGAAGGAAGGAGCAGCGAGTACAAGTTAAAAGAATAGATAATTGTGTCATTGTGAAAAATAGCGTATATATATCCCAGCGTTGAGCCATGGCTATTAATGAGGAGACAAACAATTTGTTCCTGCAATTAATGACTGTCTGGATTTTGACTTGAGGTCATAATGAGCAGTAAATGCCCATTATCCCGAGATTTGTCCGTTATGATTCGTAATGGTGCTTGAATTTTGCTCGCGCGCTTTAGGGCAATCACAAGTACTCTAGCCGTATGTCGCGCATATGTCGAACAAGAGTTACTCGACATATAGTGGTGCTGGGCCTGGTCACTGTCGGGCCCAGTCCAGAACAATATATATATACTTTTATATTGATAGTGATGTTGATGCATTGGCTTAATTACAATAAATTTATTTGTAGGTTTATGTAATTTTACATATTTTGTGTTATTAACATGGATATTGTGAGTTTGTTCGAAAATTAATCTTTATATTTTTAACAATTTTGAATTTATATTGTATAGATGTATTCTATTCATTTGATTGAATGTCTATAGTTTAGTTTTAATGAAAAAAAATCTCTAATCTTGTTTCATTTATTTTCAGGATATAATTGGCAAACACGACAACTAGATCCATCAAAAATAAATGTCAAAGGTGAAAATGCGTTGCCACATCTTATTGAGGTAATTTATGTTTCTTCTCTTCGTTTTCTCATAAGTTCCCTCCACTAGAGGCAATCCTAAAAATGTGTTGGGGAGTCCAGGGAAATGTCGAGAGAAATAACAGGTCAATGTCTCAGGATCATAAGAGAGGGAGACGTTGCATCTCCACTAAACATATTTTTCATTTATAATGGATGTGGGACTTAACCCTAAGTGTGAATTCTTATATCCTATAATTGATCCAATACTAGGACCCACCCCGGCTCCCCTGCCTAGTTGAATCAGACTCTGATACTACATGTTGAGGAGTCCAGGAAGTGTCGAGAAAAAAAAAACATATTAATGCTCCATGAATAGAAGAGAGTCAGACGCCATATATATCTCCATATCCACGATCAAACATCACTCACTTATTGCTCCCCCAAATCAGACTGAATCAAGGCTCTAATATAATAATTATTCAGGAGAATGAGGGAGTGTCGGGAGAAACAACGAGTCAATGTTACAAGACCACAAGAGAGGGAGATGTCACATTTCTACCCAAAATCTTAGTTAATGCGAGACTTAATCACTCACACTAGAAATCAACCAAATCTATTGTCATAGAGTTCGTAAATATTTATTAAACTCAATTTTTTTTCATGTCTAAATAATTTTTATATATAGTCACCTACAAAATAATTTTTATTCAATGAATCTTTATTGCATTTTATCTCTTTTTGCTCATCAATATTAATTATACAACATAATATGCTGTAGGTATCAATAAAACTAGATTCAGATTACAATTGCAGAGAATGTGAGGTGAAGCCCATACAAAAATGGAAGAAATCTGCAGATTTTCCAGGAACCAATCTCGCATTTTCTGGAAAGCAAAACAAATATCTCTATTCTGCAACCACTTTAGGATCTCGAAAATCATTGCCAACTTTTCCATTTGATACAATTGCGAAATTTGATCTTGTGAACAATTGTGTACAAACTTGGACTGCTGGAACTCGAAAATTTGTTGGTGAACCTATATTTGTTTCCAAAGGTGAAGAAGAAGATGATGGCTACCTTCTTGTTGTTGAGGTGAGTATAGATTTATCGAGTTTTCTTTTACTCTCGCTGATTCTTATTATAAATTGAATATATCAATTATTCAACGAAAAAAAAAATTATTTATGCAATTGTTGGATTTCTTTGCCCCATATATATCATGTATGAATCTTGCATAACAATGTTCTCAAAATTTAGAAAGAAGGCCATAATCAATCGTGCATAACTATATTTGCTTAGAGAAAAAAATAAAATTTAAATTAAGAAGGTGTTAGAGAGGACAATCAATTAACCTCAACAAAGATTTGCCAGTAATAAAATTTGAACCTCAATCCTATAGCACTAATTTAAAAAAATTATAACTGTGTGAAAATCAAAATTTATTTATAAATATGATTATTTGTTTTGCAGTATGCTGCCTCAATGCAGAGATGTTGTCTTGTTATCTTGAACCCAAAAGAGATAGGAACAAAAAAGGCCCTTGTTGCAAGACTTGAAATTCCAATGCACTTAAACTTTCCTCTAGGCTTTCATGGTTTCTGGGCAGCAGCTAATTGAAGTCAATATTTAAATTATTGTATATTTTATTTTATAGTGAAAAATAAAATTGTAGTTGAGATTATAAATATTTTATAGTGAAAATGGTATTTCAGAAAAGACCCTTGTACATTTCATATTATGTTAAAATCTATAAGTATTTGTCAAAAACTGACATATTAATAGTTTTAAATATTTATAGGAATAATATATCTCTATTCGATAAATTATTTCACAGAATTTAATATTAGACCTAACTCAACCTCACAAAACTGATTGTATTTGATATGTTGTTGCCTGTTGGATTATTGTTGTTGTGTTTGTGGTATATAGAACAAAACCCTGAATTCCATAAGGTTGGTTGTGAGTGACTAAGCGGTGAGAAAAACTGATTTTAAAAGAATTAATTCTAACTAAATTTGAGTTGAATGTAAAATAGTTTGAGAATTTCTAACCACACCCCAAAAAAACCTAGTTACACCCAAAGTTCCCTAAATTTTTGTGATAATACCATAATCGCGCTTCTTTAATATATATATATATATATATATATATATATATATATATATATATATATATATATATATATATATATATATATATAGGTTTGAATGCACTTTTAGTCTCTTTATTTTAAATTTTTGAAATTTTAATCCTATTTTAAAAACCAATTTTTTAGTCCCCTATTTTAGTTTTTTTTCTCACTTTTGATCGCCCACCCATATTAATGTTAATTTTGATGACGTGGACAAGGAAAAACAATGACGTATCTTTATTATATACATTATGATAGTTCCACGGAGCTCTCTCGTGCATTCTCAGGAAAATTTGCTTATATGTCATTCAATTAGAGCTTCTCTAAGATTTTTTTTTTTATATTTTTTTTAGACATTTATTTTAGCATAATTCAGGTGCATTGGTTGGGTGTCTTTCAATTAGAGCTTAACTAATTTTTTTTTTTCGTAAAGTTTTTTTTAAACCTAAGAAATAAAAATAAAAATTATTGATAACAAGAAAAAAATAATATTTTACGGATAACAACAACTTAATTTGTTTCCACTTTAGCATAACAACAACCAAATATAATTTAGCTATATATAGAAAACACATTCATCGTGAGAAACACTTTTTTTTTTAATGATGATGTAAATAGTATCACCTAGATGTATTCATAAAAAAGAGCAAATACAAAAAAGAAAGGGGGACTAGGCCAAAACCTTTCAAACATTAACAAATCTGTAACTTGGTAATCCAAGCATGTTTCTAATGTAATCAGAGTTAAAATCACTAGGAAAATCATCAAACCAAACTATAGAAGAAACATATAAACCAATATTAGCAAGCGAATCAGTACAACTATTTCCTTCTCTGAAAATGTGTGAAACCAAAAAATTCATGTTTTTAGTAAGTTCTATACAATTGTTCCATCTATTTTTGATAAACCAAGGGACTATGGCAGTGGATTGAAAAGCAAGAAAGACTAACATAGAGTCGGTTTCTAGCCATAAATTCCTCCAATTTTTAGAAACTGCTAATTCAATAGCTTGCATTGCACCTGATAATTCAGCAAACAGAGAAGTACCAGTACCTAAATTTTGAGCAAAACATCCAACACAAACTGCATCCTTGTTCCTGAAGATACCTCCACAAGCTGCTAAAGCAGGAGTGCCAGCAGCTGCCCCATCAATGTTACATTTGATCCAATTGGTGAGAGGAGGTTGTCAAATAACTTCAATGATATTAGGAGCCTTGGGAGGATGAATTTGGATATTGAAAGCCTTCAAGATGCTATATTCTGAAATATAATTTCTGGAGGATTTTTTAGTTTTACTAGCAGCTAGGGATACATTAGAAATGATTAAGTTAACAGCTGACCTCCAATGAATTTGTTTATCCTGAAACCTTGCTTGATTCCTAACATACCATATAGTATTGATAATATTGACAAGGACAGATTGGATGGCTACTTTGCATTGATCAGACCAACCTTTATCACAAAGAAGCCAAATGTTTTCTAGAGATGTAAATTGGATAGTCACATTAAGAACTGAAGCTAACCAACGCCAGATGTTAATAGAGAAGTAACACTCAAAAAACAAATGAAAAGATGTTTCTACGGCAGATTTACAACAATTGCAAATAGAGGGAAGATATAAACCTCTTTGCATTAATTGTTCATCAGTTGGAACCTTATTGTGCATTAACCTCCAAATCAAAAAGGACTTGGAGGGAGGAATATCATAGCTCCAGATGGACTTGGCCCAATGAAGATGTTGCCCTTGAGGAGATTTGAACAAATAAGCATCTTTGAGGGATAGCTCATCAGAAGAAGTGTGTTTCCAAATTAAAGAATCTGAGAATGTTCTGATAGGAATAGAAACATGTTGCACAAAATTTCTCAGATTGGGGAAAATATTATGAACCTCAGGAGGAATTACCCAATGACCATCATTAATAAAATCACAAACTTTTGCAGTCAAGTCTGAGGCAATACTATGGTTGATATTAAAGATTTGATACAATGGAGTACCACACCAGCAATCATTCCAAAAATTGATTGTTTGACCATCACCAACCAACCAATTCACATTATCATATAAGGTATTGTAATCGCCTTTGATGCTACTCCAAATGGAAGAAAATATATGATATGAGATGCATTTATTTTTTCTAATTACTCTTGATTTCAAGAGCAAAGCCCAATCATTATCTTTAGTAAGAAGCTCCCAGCACAATTTCAAATTTGTTGCTGCATTCAAGGTTTGCAAGGACCTCAAACCCATACCACCTTCCTCCAAAGGCTTACAGAGCTTATTCCAAGACACAGTAACTAGTTTTCTTTTTTCAATATCCCCACTCCATATAAAATTTCGGATACATTTTTCTACATCTTTAAGCAAAGAAGAAGGCCAAGAGTAAATGGAGATTGTTGAATCAGCATTCCTTGAACCACTGATTTAACTAATTGAACTCTTCCTGCAATAGATAGTAGGGAAACTTTCCAAGCCGATAATTTCAATTTGACTTTGTCTGCAATAGGCTGAAGATGAATATGTTTAGGTTTGCCTTTAAAAATAGGAACTCCAAGGTAAGAGAAAGGTAAAGTGACAATTCTGAAACCAAATAGAGTAGCAATGTGTAATAATCTTGATTGAGATATAGATCCTATTGAGTCTTTGGTATTGGCTGCATTTTTGGTTGATAAACCATTGTGACAAGATGTTGGATACAATGCTTCGAAGACTGTATCAATGTACTGGCTGTGTGCGCGCGCGTTTTATATTTTCAGAGAATATCTTTATTTCTCTCTCATGGATCATGCATGGCGCATTTAATGCTTCAAATTATTGTCAAATATACTTTTATCAAGAATCTCCATGAAGCTTATTTCTGAAGAAGATATATTTTATTTATTCAGAAAATATATTTTATTTATTATGAAGAAATTAGGTTGGATCAAATATGAAGCCCAAGTTACTTGTGCCTCAAGAACGTCTACTGCCTATTTAAAGGAGTTGCTAAACCTAATTCTAATGAGAGACTTGTTCACGCCGTTTTTGTTTCTAGAGTCTAGAATTCTAGGTTTTGCGTGTGTGTTTATTTGTGAGCTTTTCTTGTGTCTCATTGATACAAGTTTAGGACGTGTTCTCTTCGAGTTGTAATTGTGTTCCTCTCCTAAGCTGTGAAGTACGGAGTTAGGACTGTTTATTGTGGTTACAACACTCTAAGCCTTTAGGTACGAGTGTGTAGTTTTTATAGGAGTGTGTCTCCAACAAAAGTATTTGTATCTGTGCTGATAAAATCCTTGCTGTCTGTAAGGTTGTAAGGGAGTGAGATGGGATCTCTGATCTAGGAGTTCCTAGGTTGAAGAGTCATTGGTCGTGCCTAGGTGATAAGTTGTAAACGGGGCGTTTGCTGATAACTTAGAACTAGAACCATCATAGTGATATTCCTTCCTAGATTGGTATCCCCCATATTAGGTTGCTGTTGTGCGCTGAACTGGGTTAACAAATAATGTGTCTCCTTTATTTGTTTTTTGTCTTTATTTATTTTACTGTATTACGTAAAGTGTTGAATAAAGTGTTTAGCACACTGTATCGCGCACTGTGCTTGGTGTGCCAGGTATTTCAATTGGCATCAGAGCAGGCACCCTGCTTGTTCTTAGGGTGAGATTCAGGACCTAAAATCTCTGGCACTATGGATAAGGAAGAAGGATATATGAACATGTCACCTTTGCTAACTGGATCCAACAACTATGATGCTTGGAAATCTAAAATGATCATGTTTTTGAAATCCATTGATAGCAAAGTCTGGAAGGCTGTGTTAACTGGATGGGATCAACCTACCCTTACCGACAAGGAAGGTGTCTCAACAAAGAAGCCGGAAGTAGAATGGAGCACATATGAGGAAACTACAGCTCAACATAATAGCAAGGCTATCTATGCCCTGTTCAATGGTGTAGACTCAAATGTTTTCAAGCTTATTAAGAATTGTGTGTTTGCTAAAGATGCGTGGCAGATACTGAGAACTTGCTATGAAGGAAGTACAAAAGTTAAACTATCAAAGATCCAACACCTCACATCCAAGTTTGAATCTCTAAGAATGAAAGATGAAGAGAGTATTCAAGAGTTTCACCTGAGTCTTCTAGACATTGCAAACTCCTTTGAAGCCTTGGGTGAGAAGATAACTGATGAGAAACTATCAAGAAAACTTCTTAGATCCCTCCCCAAGAGGTTTGATATGAAGGTTACAACCATTGAGGAAGCACATGATATTTCCACCATGAAAATGGATGAACTAGTTGGATCCCTCCAAACTTTTGAAAATGTATTAAATGATAGAGGGGACAAAAAGAACAAGAGCATTGCATTTGTCTCAAATACTGATGATAGTAAAGATCTTAGTGAGGATGAAGGTGAAGAAAGTATAGTTGATTCCATTGCCATGCTTGGAAGACAGTTCAAGAAGGTAATGAGAAAATTTGATGGTAGAAATCAACAGAATGGGCAGAACATCGGATTCGACATCAACAAGCAGCAAAATACTGTGAAGAAGATCAAACCTGAAGAAAATAACAATCAAAGCAAGGGCATTCAATGTCATGAGTGTGAAGGATATGGACACATAAGGTCAGAATGTGGAACGTATAAGAAAAGACAAAAGAAAGGTCTAATTGTTTCTTGGTCAGATGAAGACTCAGAGGAAGAAAATGAATCAGCTAGACATGCAACTGCCTTCACAGGAATCTTTAGTTCAGAATGTGAGTCAAATGAAGATGGGGAAGTATCATATGAAGAACTTGCATGTACCTACAAAGAACTACTTACTAGATACAATGAACTGTGCAAGATCTTTGAGAAACAGAAGAAAACCATCAACAAACTCCAGGCTGAGGTGAATTTACAAGTTGAGAAGGCCTCACAAGCTTGGGATGAAGTTACTCAAGTCAATATCCAAATGAATGACTTGAGAAAACGTGTAAGTCAGCTTAACTCTGGAACTGACATGCTTGAAGAAATTCTGGAGAATGTACTAGGTGGTAAGGCCAAGGCAATTGGATACAACTATTCAAATCTAAATCAACATCAACAGAATCATGAAACCAGGTTTACTTCTGCTGAAGATGTGTTTGATCCTTACACTAGAAAGAAGATGTTGCAACATCATACTCAACACCATAAAGTGTATCCTGTTCCAGAATTTGCTCTCAATTCAAAACCTCATGATCACCAAAGGGCTAAAACAGAATAAGTATCGTAAGTGGGTGTGTTATTACTGTGGTAAGCGGGGACACATTAAACTCTTTTGCTACAGACTGCATGGATATCCTAACCAGGAATCAAAACCAAATGAAGTGCAGGAAGTAGAAACTACCAAGATGGAATGGAGGCCTAAAACTGAAAATGTTGGATTAATTGCTCACACTTCCCTGAGGGCTTCCTCCAGTGAAGATTGGTACTTTGATAGCGGATGCTCTAGACACATGACTGGTGTAGAGAAGCACCTTACAAATATGAAATCGCACAAGTCTGGTTTTGTAATTTTTGGAGATGGTTCTAAAGGAAAGATATTAGGAATTGGTGACTTGACCAATCATGCTTTACCCAATTTGGAGAATGTACTCTTTGTTGAAGGACTCACTGCTAATTTAATCAGTATAAGTCACTTGTGTGACCAAGAACTGAAAGTGAATTTTACCAAGTCTGAGTGTCTTGTCAATAATGAAGAAGGACAACTGTTGATGAAAGGGACTAGGTCTAAAGACAACTGTTATCTATGGAAGTCTCAAGAAGAAGCTCATATAGCTACCTGCCTTCTCACCACAGAAGATGAAGTACAAGTATGGCACCAGAAACTAGGTCATCTCAATCTTAAAGGGATGAAGAAAGCCATGTCAGCTGATGCTATTAGAGGACTGCCTAAACTGAAGATCATTGAAGACAATGTTTGTGGTGAATGCCAGATTGGCAAGCAAGTTAGAGTGTCGCATCCAATGTTGGAACATCGTACAACTTCCAGTGTTCTGGATCTACTTCACATGGATCTCATGGGACCTATGCAGGTTGAAAGTCTAGGAGGCAAAAGGTATGAATTTGTAGTTGTGGATGACTTCTCTAGATACACTTGGGTGAATTTTATTAGAGAAAAGTCAGATACTTTTGATGTCTTCAAAGAACTATGTACTCAAATCCAAAGGGAGAAAGGAATCAATGTGGCGAGAATTAGGAGTGATCATGGAAGAGAGTTTGAAAACTCCAAGTTTGATGATTTCTGTGCCAGTGAAGGAATCAAGCATGAATATTCATCTCCTATCACCCCACAACAGAATGGTGTAGTTGAAAGGAAAAATAGAACTATTCAAGAGTCAGCTAGAGTCATGATTCATGCCAAAAAGGTTCCTTATCACTTCTGGGTTGAAGCCATGAACACTGCATGCTACATACACAACAGAGTAACTCTGAGGAAAGGTACTTCTTCAACCCTATACGAGCTATGGAAAGATAGAAAGCCAATTGTCAAACATTTTCATGTCTTTGGAAGTAAGTGCTATATTCTGGCTGATAGAGAACCAAAGAGAAAGCTTGACCCTAAAAGTGATGAGGGAATTTTTCTTGGGTACTCTACTAACAGCAGAGCATGTAGAGTCTTCAATTCAAGGACTCAAGTTGTAATGGAATCTATAAATGTGGTTGTGAAAGATTCACCTTTAGAGAAGAATGATGATGTAGATCAAGGTGTTACTATAGGTGAAAATGTTGAACACAATGTTGAAGCATCCGAACATTCCAATATTGAAAAATCTAATGAAGAGATTATTGAAGTGGAAGCTGATAATAGAACTGAACCCCCATCTCAAAGCAAAGGTCCCTCTGTACGTGTTCAAAAGAATCATCCCATAGATTTGATTATTGGGAATCCTGAACAAAGGATAACTACCAGAAGCAGAAATGATGTGATAGAAAACTCATGGTTTGTATCTCTATTTGAGCCCAAGAATGTGAAGGAAACTCAAACTGATGAAGCCTGGATAGAGGCTATGCAAGAAGAGTTGAATCAATTTGAGAGAAGTCAAGTGTGGGACTTAGTGCCAGGACTTAAAGATGTGAATGTTATTGGAACAAAGTGGGTGTACAAAAACAAGTAAGATGAGAATGATACCATTACCAGAAATAAAGCAAGACTTGTGGCACAAGGATACACTCAAATTGAAGGGCTTGACTTTGAAGAAACTTTTGCTACAGTTGCCAGATTAGAATCTATCAGACTCTTATTAGGAGTTACATGCATCCTCAAGTTCAAGCTATATCAAATGGATGTAAAAAGTGGATTCCTAAATGGATACCTACAGGAAGAAGTGTATGTTGAGCAACCCAAGGGATTTGTGGATTCAGAACATCCAAATCATGTGTACAAATTAAAGAAAGCCATGTATGGATTAAAACAAGCACCTATGGCTTGGTATGAAAGGATGACTCAATTCTTGGAAGATCAAGGATACAGAAAGGGAGGATCAGACAATACCCTGTTTGTGAAAGAAGAAAAAGGAAAATTTATAATAGCTCAAATCTATGTTGATGACATTTTGTTTGGTGGAATGTCTGATACGATGGTCCAACACTTTGTCAAACAGATGCAGTCAGAATTTGAAATGAGTCTTGTTGAAGAATTGACTTATTTTCTTGGACTTCAGATTAAACAAATGGAGGACACTATCTTCATATCTCAAAGCAAGTATACAAGAAATATAGTCAAGAAGTTTGGAATGGAAAATGCCTCACACAAGAGAACACCAGCACCTACTCACTTGAAACTCACTAAGGATGAAAATGGAGTCAGTGTTTATCAAAGCCTCTATAGAAGCATGATTGGTAGCTTGTTGTACTTGACTGCAAGTAGACCTGACATCAACTATGCTGTTGGAGTATGTGCCAGATATCAGGCAGATTCTAAGGTAAGTCATTTGACTCAAGTAAAGAGGATCCTGAAGTATGTAAATGGAACTTGTGACTATGGCATAATGTATTCTCACTGTGAAGACTCTGCTCTGTATGGTTATTGTGATGCTGATTGGGCTGGAAATGCAGATGATAGAAAAAGTACCTTGGGAGGTTGTTTCTTTCTAGGTAAAACTTTAATCTCTTGGTTCAACAAAAAGCAAAATTGTGTGGCTCTATCTACAGCTGAAGCAGAATATATAGCTGCTGGAAGTAGTTGCTCACAACTTGTCTGGATGAAGCAGATGCTGAAAGAATATGATGTTGAACAAGATGTTCTAACACTGTACTGTGACAACATGAGTGCCATAAATATTTCAAAAAATCCTGTTCAGCATAGCAAGACCAAACATATTGACATTCGTCATCATTTTATTAGAGATCTTGTTGAAAACAAAGTTGTAGCCTTGGAGCATGTAGGCACAAAAGAACAGATTGCAGATATTTTCACTAAGGCACTAGATGCTGTACAATTTGAGAATTTAAGAGGCAAGTTGGGAATTTGTCTCTATGAGGAATTGTAGCAATTATAGTTAAAAGGAGTGTAGTGTGCAGCAGTTACTTCTTCCCATCAATTACTGCACATTGATAAAGGACATCATGGGTATCACCACCATACAAACACGCCACTATTAATGGTTGGTTACTTTTATTCCAAATCTGTTCAAAACATCACTTCCCCTTCTAAGAGGACGACATCAAAGAGGAAGAAAACTTGTGCTGCTGTACCTGATGTAAATGTTGAAGAGGATGCTTCAAGCATCATGTCTTCTAAACGAAGAGTTGTTGGTAGATTTATTCCACCAAATGTCCCTGATGTGCAAACAGACAATGTGTCTTTCCACTTCATTAACAATGCTGCAAAGTAGAAGTATGTGTATGCTAGGAGACTTGGTCTGGAAAAAGAGTTGTTTGATGATGACTCTTTGTAAGGTATTTCATCTTCCCGTTGCATGTTGTTGCTATATGAGAAGATTGGTTTGAAAATGATTGGTTTGAAAATGAACGTTTTGATGAGAGGAATAATTTTATATTGAAAGAGGATCTCTACAATATTTCACTTTGAAGCAAGTATGATGAGATGAAAGAAGGGTCACAATCATAGAAATATGGGTGGCTTAGTCAGTCTCATAGCAATATGGTGGCCTAGTTAGTTACAATCATAGCAATATTGATAACTTATATATGCTTCTTTATGGTCACTCTCATAGCAATATGGTGGCCTAGTTAGTTACAATCATAGAAATATGGGTAACTTGTACATGATCCTTTATGATGCACATTGTATTAGGAGAAATTAGCTAATATTGGCTGATATGTCTGATGTTCTACTTGATGTTGACACATCTTTCTATATGGTGATATGGAGTAGTTTATGTTGCTCTGCGATATGGAGTAGTTTATGTTGCTCTGCCATGTATTTAGGGGGAGAGCCGTGTCTTTATGCTATGCATGAGGTATTGTTCTCAGGGGGAGTGCTGATGTTGAAGGAGAGTGTTATTCTTATGCTTGCTTGATAATGTTATATCAGATGTTGAAGCATTCAGTTTTGTGTGAAGCACTGTTTGTGATAAAGTGTATTTTCTCTGATGTTTGTATGTGAGGCTATTTTCTGTCATCCGCTACCGTATGCCTCTAATGTTTAAATGTTCAAGCTTATTTTTTTAGCACTTTTATTGGAAATCTACTATGTGAAGATGTTGCTTAGTCTCCTTCAAAGCTGCTATGAGTTGATTGATTAGAAGGAGTGTGCTATGTATATCTCTCTGGCTTTCAAATATTGCCATTCCTTGAGGATGAAGTTTTGAAGGGTAGATTATGATGTTGCTACTGGTTTGTACTATTCTCCTGAATATTTGATCTCTCTGGTATTGTTAAGTTGTCAAATTTGTGGCAAAAAAGGGGAGTAAAAACTGCACTGGTATGTTTATGACCTGATCTGATGTGCTATGATGTGTTCTGACATCATGATATGATCTTTTATCTGATGATATGTTCTGGTATGTCTATCTGCACTACTCTACCTCTGGTATGATAATAGTGTAGTTTGAATAGAGTATGTAGACTCCCAGTTATGTGTGCTCCCATATATGCATATGTTCAGGGGGAGCTGATTTATGTTCTGCAGGGGGAGATGTTGGATATGATGTTCCAACACTCTATGCATATGTGCAGGGGGAGATGTGTTGATGAAATGTTGAAGCATTCTATTCGACATCCTTTCAATGATTATGCTTCTGATGATTTAAGGCAAAGTAGTTATTCTATATTCCGATGTTGCATGTTTCTCTGATGTGTGTAGAAGGTAGAAGACTTATCTCATCTATTTCTACTAGTTTAGAAGAATGGCTACTACTGCTCCTGATGCGTATGTGTTTTATCTTGAGAGAATGATTTTTGTTGAAGAATTTGTTTTCAACTGAAGTATCTGTTTATGTGACCTCTGGATGGTCATAATTTGTTTTAGCCAAAAATTTGCCAAAAGGGGAGTTTGTTGAGTCTTTGGTATTGGTTGCATTTTTGGTTGATAAACCATTGAGACAGGATGTTGGATACAATGCTTCGAACATTGTATCAACGTACTGGCTGTGTGCGCGTGCGTTTTATATTTTCAGGGAATATCTTTATTTCTCTCTCATGGATCATGCATGACGCATTTAATGCTTCAAATTATTGTCAAATATATTTTTATCAAGAATCTCCATGAAGCTTATTTCTGAAGAAGATATATTTTATTTATTCAGAAAATATATTTTATTTATTATGAAGAAATTAGGTTGGATCAAATATGAAGCCCAAGTTACTTGTGCCTCAAGAACGTCTACTGCCTATTTAAAGGAGTTGCTAAACCTAATTCTGATGAGAGACTTGTTCACGCTGTTTTTGTTTCTAGAGTCTAGAATTCTAGGTTTTGCGTGTGTGTTTATTTGTGAGCCTTTCTTGTGTCTCATTGATAAGAGTTTAGGACGTGTTCTCTTCGAGTTGTAACTGTGTTCCCCTCTTAAGCTGTGAAGTACAGAGTTATGACTGTTTATTGTGGTTACAACACTCTAAGCCTTTAGGTACGAGTGTGTAGTTTTTATAGGAGTGTGTCTCCAACAAAAGTATTTGTATCTGTGCTGATAAATTCCTTGCTGTCTGTAAGGTTGTAAGGGAGTGAGATGGGATCTCTGATCTAGGAGTTCCTAGGTTGAAGAGTCATTGGTCGTGCCTAGGTGATAAGTTGTAAACGGGGCGTTTGCTGGTAACTTAGAATTATGACCATCATAGTGATATTCCTTCCTGGATTGGTATTCCCCAGATTAGGTTGCTGTTGTGCACTGAACTGGGTTAACAAATACTGTGTCTCCTTTATTTTTTTTTCTGTCTTTATTTATTTTACTGTATTACGTAAAGTGTTTAGCACACTATATCGCACACTGTGCTTGGTGTGCCAGGAATTTCAGATCCAGAATATATTGTTGATTTGTTAACATTTATAACTTGACCAGAAACCAAAGCATAATCCATAAAGAGTTGTTGCAGAGCTTCCAAACCAGAAATTTTACCTTTACAGAAAACCATAATGTCATCAGCATAAAACATGAGATGGAACCTGAGAAAATCTCTAGCCTGTGATAAGTTCCAATTTTCTATTCTGCACCAGCTTACTTAAACCTCTACTCAGAACATCCCCAGCAATGCAGAATAGTAAAGGAGATAAAGGATCGCCTTGTCTCACTCCTCTCTTGCATTTGAAGAAACCATGAAGTTTACCATTGACAGAAACTAAAAGATTTGCTGATTTGAGAATAGTTTCAATCCAGGAACAAAATTTGTGACAAAATCCAAATTGTTTTAGAACATTAAGAAGAAAGCTCCATTCGATAGTATCAAAGGCCTTGGAGATATCTATCTTCATTGCTCGATTACCGCCAAAGAATCTATTATGCAAAAGATTGATTGCTTCTGAAGTTAAACAAATACACTCTTTAATTTGCCTTCCTTGAATAAAACCTCTTTGCTGACAAGAAATTATAGAAGGCATGATGCTAGAAAGTCTCTCTTCAATAACTTTAGTGATGATTTTGAACTTGAAATTAGCTAAAGCAATTGGTCTATATTGATCCATAGACTCAGCATTAGGAACTTTTGGAATTAAAACTATTGCATTAGAATTAAATTTTGGAAGGAGCCCGTCTTGAGTAAAAAATTCCAGAACAACATTAACCACATCCTTCTTCACAATAGACCAATAATTTTGGAAGAAAAAAGCATTGAACCCGTCAGGTCCTGGCGCACCATCCTTATTCAAAGCAAACACTGCATCTTTGATTTATGCTTCAGATGGTAAAATAGTAAGCAAGTTATTAGTATGATCATCTAATAAACTGGGAATGACATCTTCCACCAGGGAGCTATCCTGCAAAGCAACAAAGTTAGTAGAAAAAAGATTTATATAGTGATTTGTGATATGATTTGCAATTTGCTCAAGATCAGTTATCACTGCATCTTCATGTTTGATGGAGGAAATGAGATTGGTTTTGGTTTTTATGTTTGCTAATCTATGAAAGTAGCTTGTGTTTCTGTCTCCTTCCAGATGCCACTTGATTTTAGCTTTTTCTTTCCAAAAAGCTTCTTGCAAATCCAAGGCTTTGTCAAGAGAGATTTGAGAAGTTTTTGTTGTTGTAGAAGATTAGTAGAAAGACCATTTGAGTCAATTTGGGTTTGGATATGCTGAACTTCTTGCTCAGCTTGAGAAACCAAAGAATGAACATTGCCAAAAACATTCTTGTTCTAATGTTTGAGATTTTTTTTGAGGTGCTTCAGTTTTTCACAGAGAATAAACATAGAACTTCCAGAGAATTTCATATTCCAAGAACTAGTAATAACATTGAGACAATTGTCATGCATAGACCACATTTTAAGAAATTTAAATTGCGAAGTAAAGGAAGTATTTGAAAGTTGGAAATAAAGTAAGAGAGGTGAATGGTCACACCTGTGTCTAGTTAAAGTTGAGCAAGACAAAGTAGTGCACATATCAAGCCATTGATGGTTACAAATGGCTCTATCAAGCCTTCTTTCTACGTAAGCAGATCCAGGTCTTCTGTTAGACCAGGTAAATTGAGAACCACTAGTGGGTAAGTGAATGAGATGATTAGTTTCAGTCCAATTGACAAAATCTAGAATAGGAGCTCTAGCCGGGTTGTGAGATCCTCTGTGTTCATGGGCCCCTATAATGGAGTTGAAGTCACCATAGAAGCACCAAGGAATGTTGTAATTAATTTGCAAAATATTAAGGGAGGACCATAAATGTCTTCTGCTGAGGTAGTTAGTGGAAGCATAGACTGCAGCTACTCCAAAAGTAACATTGATGTATGATTCATGGTCAAAGAATGTGAGAAACACATTACATTCATGGTCAAAGAATTTGAACATCAGTTTAGGCTGTTCGTGGCTCATGTTTAATTCAGATATTCCCAAAGCTGTGACGTTAAAATTGATGTATGATTCTATTATTATATCAATTATAAATTACATTTAATGAATTTTTAGTTATGCATAAATGCAATTGTTTATTAATTTTTCCTTTCAATTTTTTTAGAACTTATTAAAATAATGATTCTCTTATACAAGTTTCAGTTCATCTTCAAGGTTTTCCATCACGATCTACTGAAAATCACGATCTACTTCTAGAATGTCAACAAGTAAGACAATTTTCTTTTTCAATGTCAATTTATGAGTATTTTATTATTATTATTATTATTATTATTATTATTATTATTATTATTTCTTTTACTAAAATACTTTGACAAATATCACTGTGAATAAATTGTATGAATCAATGTTTATAATCATGGCTGAAATCAAATATACTAATGATGGTGTTTTGTGGTATCAGTCGTGTCAAGAACATAATATATAAGTAGATCATGACACAAAGTACTAATGCAAATAGTGTCAAAGACATACATCAAAAGTAGTTCCATGGTAAGCACCTAGAATTTTCATTTAAAAAAACAATTTTCATAGATTAACTATTTCATCTTAACTTATTAAATCTATAGATTAACTTTTTCTTCTTGACTTATTACTACTAATAATTTTGTGTACTAATAAGTTTCATACTCTCTATTTTCTAATTTTTTATCATTGCAATTCATACTTTATATGTTCTAATTTTTAACTGTGCAATTCATACTTTATATGTTCTAATTTTTTATCAATGTGATTCACAAGATCTTGATGAAACAATAGAGGGGAAGGTCAAAGATAGAACTGCTTTAGATGTCGTAGACTAATGCTCACATAAAGTTGATGGTATATCAGTTAAGAGGATTTACCCTGATGAAGTTGATTTATCCACAAACAAATATATGAAGACCAATATAAAAATTAAGAAAGACTAGACCATTTCAATTACCGGAACAATGTATTGTAGGGGTGAAATGAATGATAAAAAATAATAGTTTAAAAAATTTAATAATAAAAAAGGGCAAAATAGGATTATCAAGTGGTTTGTAGGGGTGAAGGGCTAATTGTTGGGGTGGGAGGGCCATTTTTCAAGGTATGAATGGACTTTGGACCATGGTACATACTATGATACAACGAGTATAGGTTCCACTCCAACTTTGAAAGATGAGAATTTAGTTGATGAGTAGATGGTATTGAGACTACTCACCCTAATAACGTCTGAAAAATTATAATGACAAAATTATGTGCTATAAAAAAGAGATCAATCCTATGATGAATGAAAACTATTTTATTTGATGTATTAGTACCCAATGACGCTGATTAAGTAAGTGATTCCCCAAAAACTTAATTAGTGAGACTAATAAGAACAAGGTTTACACTAACCGAAGCATGTAGCTCCACATAGAAGATGCTAACACCTTAAAATAGGTGGAACTCACTGAAACATGTAGTCTCATCGCATGCCTTCTCTTTTTTTTTCCAGATGCATATGGCTCAGTAGTACAAGATGTGTGATAGTCGAAGTTTTGAGAAAATCAAAAGTAGTTCATATATTCTTTCTTATTTGTGTACTGGTTTAGTTATAAGTTTGGTTCCGCTGTATAATATTATTAACACTTATTTAAGCGATTTTATATATCACTGTATAATCTTTTTTTTTCAATATGAAATTAATATTTTAAATTCAATGTCTAATATATATAGATAATTACACATGAATAAAAGGTAGACGGACAACAAGCTGTGCCGCTAAACCTTATTGTATAGCAAAACCTAAACTTTGAAAAACTACATTCATAGACCTAGGTGACACAACATTACTATGCATGACTCTTTGGACTCTTTTCAAAAGATCTACAACCTCTGGTGCTAGAAAACCAAAAGTGTCAAACGCAAAAGGTATAACAACATGTTGATTGTCACAACACGCTTGTTCATGTTTGGCCATTTTGTTGAAAGCAGCTCTAAGGGCTGCCCGTCCCATAGTAAAATCACCAACTTTCAGTCCCACAAGTGGGGAAATCCCAGTCAAATCTACACAAGCATGTTTCCCTCCTACCCATCCATACACCAAAAGATACGCCGGGTGAAGTGTCGATCTCCTTTCTTGGGGGTCAGTCAGGAAGTTTGCTGGTGCCTCTTTCTTCACAGAAATTTCTGCACGCCTAAAAATATAATAAAGGACATCTCTGACCAAGTCATGTCTGTATTTGAAGCCTAGAAGCTCCTTACAATGAACTGCATGCTCGCCAAAGGTGTCAAGACATGCTTTACGACACACCGGACAAACTTCATCCTTAGGGAATAACAGAATCATGAGACGGTATCTAAGAATGGTACGATACTCTACTAGGGACATGTGTTGGCCTAATCCATAAATGGGAATAGCTAGGAGGAAGTCTTGAGCATGTGCCGCTTTCAAACACCCAAAAACGACTTTTTGTCTAATAGTCATGTCGAAATTAGTTTATATGTCTTGAACAATCTTACCAAAAAGGACACTCGTCAAAACATGTTGGGCTTTTGTGGGGACGGTATCCTTGCTAGCAAAATTACTAAAGTCAAAAGCCGGAATCATCTCACGAAGGCCATCCAACGCAATTCCAAAACCAGGGTCCATACCACATACAACGTTGTCCCTCAATATATGATCTTGTAAAATTCAAGATTGGGCCCTAGAAGCCACAAAGACATATGAGGTGGCCTCTACTGCTGAAGACAAACTTAGCCCCCAAACTTTTATAGGTAAGGAAGCCACATAGAACGGGCCTCCCCCCACCACAATGTCTTCAATCACCGCTCGCAACTTGTTATCAAACAGAATAGACGCCTCCTTCATATAAATTGGTTGACATGTTCTAAGCCCGAAAAAAAGTTTACCGATACCCAAGCACGACTGAAGTAGAAGTAGCTCACTTTGTGGGTCTCTCAACCGAGGAAGAAGATGCATTAACTTGACAGCTCTAACAACTCTTTTCATGGCCACCTCTTTAATAAAAGCTTTATCTCTACAAACAGCCTCTCCAAGCAATTTCACCCCCGACAACAACCTCCCAATGTCTGAAGGGAACAACCCTTCAAGATCTTTGCTTCCATCACAAGAAGGCCAAAAGATCTTTGTTTTATGAATATTCAAATGAAGCCCCAATCTTGGACTTGTCTCTCTAATAATATCAAGGGCTTTAGCCACTTCCACTGAATCCCCTATGATAGTCCCGTCATCAAGATACCAAGCATGAAGAAGAAGCTTGCAGTTGTCTCTAATTTTATGACAAAGAGGATGTAACACAAGAGCGAAAATGAGTGGTCCCAACAGGTCCCCTTGTTGCACACTAGTGGTGGCCATAATATGTTCATCCCCAAGGTACAACCTTGCTGCCTGATCATAAAGAAATTCAACCCACAAAGAAATAGATGGTCATCTCACTCTTACCTCTTGTAACAGCGCCGACTTGTCAACCATGTTAAAAGCATTCGAGAAGTCAACTGTGAGCATAGCCACAGAACCATTTTCATATCGCTGGTTCAGTATCCTGTTGGCATTGTGCAAAACAGCCGCTGCACCGCCTGATATTCCAACCCCAAATTGAAAATCATTGAGATACTTAACCACATCTTTACCAACTCCTTTTATAGCAACCTTGGATACAATACGCCTCCAAATAGTACTTACTGCAATAGGCTGAATCCCACCATCAAGCTTTAGTAATGGGGTCAAGGGTGCATAAGCTACAAATTCAGACAAGCTACTTGGGCATCTGCCTCCAAGTCATAACTTAACCATTAAAGTGAAAGCATTCAAAAGATCTCTAGCCACCGGAGACCCTTCTCCACACATTGCATCTAATAGGTGTTGGGCACGCAACCCATCTATACCACAAGATGTGTAATCAAATTCATACTTCTGTAATTTTAATATATTCAAATTCATTTATTATATTTCATTCAATATTCTAGATAAATCGATATAAGGCGTTATATTGACAATTCCAACTATTAATGCTCATTATCTCCAACACATTGAAAAACCAGTCCTTGCCATTACTTTATCACAAACCAGTCCCTGTATATGGATGTTCTGTTACATATGCAACTGCCATAGCCTCCTCATCAGTTTTCATCCATAGATTTTGAAGGTGTGAAAAACACAAGAAGGGGGGGTTGAATTGTGTTTTGGTAATTTTAAAAACTTCTTCTTTAAGTTTAGAAAACTTATCAGAAGCACCAGCGGATAAAGCAAACACAAGCAACGCACGTAAACAGAAACAGAAACAGAAAGAGTAAGAGATATAGAGAGAGAGACGAGACAAGCAATTTTATACTGGTTCCTCTCACAAACCGAGAGTAGTCCAGTCCCCTTGCACTTCCAAGGGATTTCACTATAATCACTTTGATTACAATTGCTCAAACACACTAGTAAGAGACTTCCTAATGCTCAAGTTCTAAACAAGAGACTTCCTAACACAAAAGCAAAAGATAATTGAGTTTTGAGCAGTTGATATTAAAATCAAAAGCTCTTAAAAACAATACAACACAACTGTAAAGACTCTAACAAATGATTCCTAAGAAAACAAAAGTCAGAAGCACAGACAGAATAACTTCAGAAGCAGTGCTTGCAGTCTTGTATGAAAAACAAAGTAGGTGTTGTTGCTTTTTGAATTTTTGCGTCATTAAATCTTCAAGAGTTGTTCTCTATTTATATGAGGTAGAAGAAAAAAAGACGTTTGATGTTACTGACCGTTGCAGAGGTCATTTTCACACCAGCTGTGTAAGGACAAAGGTAACATGGGATATTTGCCATTTCTGGTAAAGCTTATCCATTTATTCCTTTTGTATGAGAATATTCGCCCTTATGTAGTAACCTAAAACAACACAAACAACGTTGCTTTTATTCTTTTCTCTTTTAATATGTTTACTTTGGACAAGAGACACACTCTTCCGACTGAATAACAACTCCGTACCTACAGGCTTTGGAGAAGCACAATTACAACTCAACTAAACACGTCCTAGCTTGACCAGCGATGATACAAGCAAAGACTCACAAAGAAATAATAAAAACAAAAGAAGACTAAACCTTAAAACACACGCTTTAGAAACACACATGGTTTAGCTTAGATTCTAGGGTCTGGCATTACATATATTTATACTAGTAGGGTACGGGCTTCAGACACCTTTGGACGTTGTAAGGTCCAAGTCTTGAATCTTCTAGAACAAGAGATCTCCTTGAAAAATAAATCAATATCACCTTTTAAAATATATCTAGGCTTGACCGCCTTAGACTTCTTCAGCACACGTGACTTAATCACCAAGTAATGGTTAAAAGAAAAACCATAGCGAATCTTAATAAAGATTGCATAAAAATATAAACGCGCGAGCTGGCGCGAGCTGGCAGATCACAGAATGCTGTTCCATATGCTACAGCATCTGACCCATCATCAGTGATCATGGCATCTGACCACACATCTGGCTAATATATGTTTTTGACACAATTGTAGCCAATCTTCAAAACTCAACAATCTCCCCCTTTGGCAAAATTTTGGCTAAAACATTTAAAGCCAGTTCTTTGGAGAGATAAAACCAAACTTCCTTCAACCAACATAGGCACAAGAATCATAGTAGATAATGAAAACACTTTCAGCACGGCTCTATGGTTAAGGATCACTTACACGTAGAAACAGAGGTGATCATCAGAAGAGAATACGTCCAGCCTCAAAGAAAACAACCTCTCACATAGTGAGTTCATAGAGAGAGATAAATGCCTTTGGAAAAAATAAATTTCCACAAGCAGAGTTAGATAAACTCCCCCTCAAAACATGCGTACAATCAAGCGCACATATCATAAAGATAGTCACTCCCCCTCAAGGTACGCACACACACGTTCTTCATAAGACATATATTAGAGCATCTGTCGTCACATCTTCAACCAATCGCTCAGGGCTACGTGAGACACGTATAAGAGCTTCACCAAATGAACGAACACAAACACGATCAAACTATGGTATCAGAGCGAGCGAACACGATCACGATCACGAACAAATACTACTCCCCCTTTTTAGCCATAAATTCTGGCAAACAAAAGTCATGCATATAATGCAGAAATAGAACATAGGGTAGTATCACATAGTGCATATTACAGACCATAAGCACACAAAGTGCATAACAAACCATAAGAAAGAAAATCTGAGATAACAAACATCAGAGTTACATAAAGGTAGACTCATCAGAATCATCTGACATCTCCTCAGTATCACCAGTATCACCAGCAGCAGAAGCATTGTCCTTTCCTCCTTCTTCTTCCTGAAATTCCTCATTAACAGCACCAGCAGCTTCCTCTTCAGCCTTCAAAGCTGCAATTACCTTATCTATCTTCAACTTTCTGGCCGCCAGAGCCATACTGGTCTCAGTTAGATCAGCAATCATTTGTTTTCTGCTGAGCACACCAGATGACCGGACATAAGTAGCAACATCTTCAGCAACATCGGTCACAGACAGCATCCTGCAATCCACAGACAAAGGACTTGGCCTTTTGCAAGGTTCATCATTACCAACCAAAATGTCTGGATGTTGCTGGAGAATAATACCACACAGTAGAGTGGGAAAAGCAATAGGAAACTTGATAGCATAAGACTTGGCATGTTCCAGAACTTGATAGAAAATATAAGAGCCATAGTCAAAAGCAGTCCTAGTACCAACTGCATAAATAAATTTGGCCAACCTAGTAGCAATAGAATTGGAGTGAGTGGTTGGGGTCTAGTTGGAAGCAGCTATATTGTTCAACACAGCAAACAAGGGAGTTAACTTTGCCGCAGACAGATGTTTAGGCCAATGTTTGACCTTGTTACCAGTGATAGTCTTGCAAATTGTATCATCAGTCACCTCCATCTCAGGAACCTCTTCAGTAGACCTCTTAAGATATTCATTAATAATCAGAGGAGAGAAGTTCACACACCTGCCTCTAACAAAAACCTTCCTAAACTCAGGATTCCTTGAATCATCACAGTCTTCAGATACATTAACCAAAAACTCCCTAACCAGCTTATCATAGCAAAAACCCAGATTCCTCACAGTCTTCATCAAACCAGCAGAAGATAACAGATCCTTAAGCTCCTTACATTTGAAAACATCTTCCTTTAAATTCCTTTCCAGAGCAAGCCTTCTATGGTAGATGTATTTCCACCTAGCAGAACCATTTTCCAGATGGAAAGACACATTATCAAGGGGTGCTGGAGGTATAGATAGAGGTACTTTCATACCCTTAATAGTCTTCCTAGATGCCTTGCTAGAAGTGGCAGCATCAGTCTCAGCAACCTCAAAGTCAGAGTCACTAGTTGGGGGATCTTTTCTTTTCAGACTCTTCTTCCCTGGAGTAGATTGGGGCACAGCCTTGCTCCAACCCTTAGGGGAACCATACATGGGCTTCTTCCCAGTGTCAGCTTTCTTCTTCTTGTCCTCAGGGGCACTATCAACCACAACAGGTGTACTCATAACAGATTTGCTCCTAGTTCTACGAGCAATACCAACAACAGGAGTTTCCTCCACAGTAACATCATCTGGTTTATTATCATCAACCAGAACCACATCATCATTCTCAGGACTCTCAGCATGCCGAGTCTCACATTCTTCAGTATGAGGTTCAGGGGAACCTTCCACATGAATACCCTCAGTAGGAGGAGTATCAGGGACCTCATTGGTGTCCATATTTGCTTGTACCAAAGATGCGGGAACATCTGGCATAGCATCTGTCTTTTCATCAGTAAACATAGCTGATTTCTCAGCAACAGTCTCATCATTCAAACCTTTCTCAGGTTCCACATGTTTCTCAGCAATAGAATCAGTCTTTTCATTAATCAAACTAGCATCTACCTTAGGATTATCTGAAACTAGGGTTTCAGTAGTACTAACATTCTCAACAGTAACATCATCAACAACATTCTCAGATTCATTATCAGGTTCCACAACAGTTGAGATAAAAGGATTCTCTTTACAATAGAGATCATGCATGCTCAGACTAACACGCTTAGCTGGAGAGGGTTTTGATTTCTTACCTTTAGATTTAGAACCCCTTTTCAAAGCAGAAGACGAAGAGACTTTGCTGGTACTCTTCTTCTCCGAAATTGGTACTTTAGTGCTTTGTGTTACCACACCAGTAGAAGAAATCATGGCGAGTGGTTGAGCATCAGTAATAACTGTCATAGGATCGACTTGTTGAGCGACGGTATCAGAAACAGGATCGGATTGAACATTTGTAGTTTGATCTTGTAATGTAGGTTGTGGAATAGAATCAGACATGGTGGTGATTTGTTGTTTGATCAAGCAAAAGTGTAGTAAACTTGGAATATTGATGAACCGAGCGAGAGAGAAGTTGAGAAGTTGAGAGTTTGCAAAAGTAAAGTTGTAATGAGCAAAAGTAACTCTTGAGGAAGTTGGAGAGTGGCTTCCTTGACTTGCGTGCAATAAACGGTTATGATATTGAAATGTAACTGCTGCACGCCTCCAATAAATTAACTGCTACAATTCTTCAATCTGGCAGATACCTAACTTCCCTCTTAATTTTTCAAATTGAGTAGTTTCAATGGCTTTAGTAAAAATATCTGCTACTTGCTCTTCAGTTGCAACATGCTCTAGGGTGATGACCTTGTCTTCAACTAAATCTCTAATAAAATGATGTCTAATGTCAATGTGCTTGGTCCTGCTGTGCTGTATAGGATTTTTAGAAATATTAATTGCACTTAGGTTGTCACAGAATAAAGTCATAGCATCTTGCTTGACATTGTACTCACTCAGCATCTGTCTCATCCAAACCAATTGTGCACAACTACTTCCAGCAACTATATACTCAGCCTCAGTTGTGGATAAGGAAACACAATTTTGCTTCTTACTAAACCATGATATGAGATTGTTGCCCAGAAAGAAACATCCACCAGAAGTACTCTTCCTGTCATCAGCACTTTCAGCCCAGTCAGCATCACAGTATCCAATCAACATAGTATTATTCCCATAATCACTGGTACTGTTGACGTACTTCAAAATCCTCTTCACCTGAGTCAGATGACTCATATTTGGTTCAGTTTGGTACCTAGCACATACTCCAACTGCAAATGTAATGTCTGGTCTACTTGCCGTGAGATATAGGAGACTTCCAATCATGCTCCTGTACATACTTTGATCAACATCAACACCCTTTTCATCCTTTGACAGCTTCACATGAGTAGGAGTAGGAGTTCTTTTATGAGTAGCATTCTCCATACCAAATTTCTTGATAATACTTTTAGCATACTTGCTTTGGGAGATAAAGATAGTATCTTCCATCTGTTTCACTTGAAGACCAAGAAAATAATTTAGCTCACCCACAAGACTCATCTCAAATTCAGATTGCATTTGCTGAACAAAATGCTCCACCATCTGGTTAGACATTCCTCCAAACACTATGTCATCAACATAGATTTGGGCAATCATAAGCTTTCCTCTAACATCTTTCACAAACAAGGTTTTGTCATTGCCTCCCTTTCTGTAGCCATGAGCACCAAGAAATCAGTAAGTCTATCATACCAAGTCTTATGAGCTTGCTTTAACCCATATAGGGCTTTCTTCAACTTGTAAACATGATCAGGACCACTTGGATCAATGAAACCTTTAGGTTGTTCCACATAAACAACTTCATTTAAATATCCATTGAGGAATGCACTCTTGACATCCATCTGATATAGCTTGAATTTAAGGATGCATGCTATTCCCAACAACAACCTGATAGATTCCAACCTAGCTACAGGTGCAAAAGTCTCACCAAAATCTACTTCTTCTGTCTCCCCCTGAGTGTCACCTGCTGAGTCAGATGTGCTATCATGTGGTATAGCATCTTTACCACAGTCATCTATCACTACATTAATAGACTCCATCATCGTTCTGGTTCTGGAATTGAACACTCTATAGGATCTGCTGTTATTTGAATAACCCAGAAAAATTCCTTCATCACTTTTAGCGTCCAACTTCCTTCTTGGTTCTCTATCAGCCAGGATATAACACTTGCTACCAAACACATGAAAGTGTTTCACTGTTGGCTTTCTGTCCTTCCATAATTCATATAAGGTAGTAGATGTACCTTTTCTCAATGTAACTCTGTTATGGATGTAACAGGCTGTATTCATGGCTTCAGCCCAGAAATAGAAAGGTAGCTTCTTGGCATGTAACATGACTCTAGCTGATTCTTGCAATGTTCTGTTCTTCCTTCCAACTATACCATTTTGCTGAGGAGTGATAGGTGCAGAAAACTCATGAAATATTCCTTCAACAGTGCAAAACTCAGAGTACTTAGCATTCTCAAACTCTTTCCCATGATCACTTCTGATTTTGACAATACTACACTCCTTTTCTCTTTGAAGTTGTAAACATAGATCTTTAAACTTCTCAAAAGTGTCAGACTTTTCTTTAATAAAGGTGATCCATGTGAATCTGGAGAAGTCATCCACAATAACAAAGGCATACTTTGTACTACCTAGGCTTTCAACTTGCATAGGTCCCATCAAATCCATATGTAGAAGTTCAAGAACTTTGGATGTGGACAAGTGTTGCAGCTTCTGGTGCGGCATTTTGGTCTGTTTATCCACCTGACATTCTCCACAAATACTACCTTCTTGAATTTGAAGGTTAGGTAAACCTCTGATAGCTCCTTCAGCAATAGCTTTCTTCATACTTCTCAGATTCAAATGCCCAAGTTTTTGATGCCACAGTTTCACTTCATCTTCTTTGGCTATTAAACAGACAGATATCACAATGTCTTGTGAGACCCACATGTAACAGTTATCCTTTGATCTCATTCCTTTCATCAGGGTGTCACCTTCATCATTTGTTACCAAACATTCATCCTTAGTAAAGTATACTTTCAACCCTTGATCACATAACTGACTAACACTGATTAGATTGGCAGTTAGTCCTTTTACATGAAGAACTTTATCAAGCTTTGGTATATCTCCATTCACCAGTGTTCCTATACCCTTGATTTCTCCCTTGGCTCCATCCCCAAAGGTTACAAAGCTGGTAGCATGTGGCACAACATCTGTCAAAAACTGTTCTACTCCAGTCATGTGCCTGGAACACCCACTATCAAAATACCAATCACTTCTAGATGAGGCTCTCAGAGATGTGTGAGCAATTTGAGAAGTCTCACTAGCAGTATTACTTATGAATTGGTCATTCTTTATCTTCCATTCCTTCTTGATGTTCTTCACAACAGGCTCAAGTCTTCTGTCAGGAGAGCCATGTAATATGTAGCAGAAAGGTCTAATGTGCCCCCTTCTTCCACAGTGGTGACATATCCAATCATAGTATCTACCCTTTTGTCTGGACTTGTAGTTAGTCCTCCGTTGTCTTGCTTGATGTAGGGGCATCTGTCTTGACATTGTTGGATCATACGAACAAACAGCTGGTACAAATTGTGTCTGATGAGGCACAGCTCTATAGTCAAAGCCTATACCTTTAACATTTCTTGAACTCTGCCCAATCTCCAGAATCTCATCTAATTTGTCAGTACCTCTGTTGAGCATCCTCAGTTGCTTGTTCATGTTATCTATCTTTGATTTGAGTAAAGCAACTTCATCATTGAGATCTGAGTTTATCTGCAATAAATTGTTCTTTTCAGCTTGCAGAAGAGCAATGGTTCCTTTTTGCTTACAAATTTCTTCACTTCTGATCTCCAATTCTCGATAAACTTCAGGAGATTCTTCATAGGATAGTTCTCCATCAAAGAAGCTTGAGTCAGATGTACACACTCCTGTCAGAGCAACAACATGATTGGCAGTTTCAGGATCTTCTTCATCTTCATCTGACCAAGTGACATCCATTCCCTTCTTCTGTTTCTTCAAATAAGTCGCACACTCAGTTCTAATATGACCATATCCTTCACATTCATGACATTGAACCCCTTTGTTTTGATTCGTCTTGTCTTCAGTTATGGGTTTCTTCTGATTAATGACATTCTTGTTTGTGCTGCGACTGTTGTTTGGAGCATATGTCTTAGGACGTCTGTCCATCTTCAAGGCTCTACCGAATTGTTTTCCCAACATAGCCATAGCTTCAGAGATAGTTTCATCAGTCTCCATATTATCTTGTTGGTCAGACTCTTCAGCAACAAAAGCAATTCTCTTTGACTTCTTATCAGATCTCTCATTGGCTGACATCTCAAAGGTTTGTAAAGAGCCAACTAGCTCATCCATCTTTAAATCTGAAATGTCTTTGGCCTCCTCAATTGCAGTGACCTTCATATCAAATCTCATAGGTAGAGACCTAAGCATCTTTTTCACTAAGGTTTCTTCAGATATCTTCTCACCCAAGGCATCAAATTGATTGTCATAATCAAGAATCTTCATGTGGAATTCTTGAATAGTTTCTTCATCATTCATCTTCAAGCTCTCAAACTTACTAGTCAAAAGTTGCAATCTTGAGCTTTTCACCTTGGATGTACCTTCATGAACAGTTTGGAGTATCTTCCATGCCTCCTTGGCAACAGTGCATCTTTTGATCAGCTTGAATATATGCACATCAACTCCATTGAATAGAGCATTCAAGGCTTTTGAATTTGCATTAGCTAGTGCCTCCTCATCTTTGCTCCATTCTTCCTCAGGCTTGAGTGTGGTGGTGGCATTACCATCTTTATCATTGACTACTGGATGTTCTCAACCTTTTATAACAGCTCTCCATGTTTTGTGATCCATAGATTTTAGAAACGTTGTCATCCGGGATTTCCAGTTGTCATAATTAGAGTCACCAACCAAAAGTGGTGGCCTATTCATAGGTCCGCCTTCCTTGTCCATCTTTGCCAGAAAAACTCCCTGGAGCTCACCCTAAACAGAACAGGGTGACTGCTCTGATACCAATTGAAATTCTGGCTGTCAGACAGACAAACGCTGTGAAAAAAGTAACCACAACTGTCCGAGCGCGTGTCTAACTCAGGACAACACCACAAATAAAACGTAATTAAAAGCAGCGGAAAAGTAAAGAACACAGTAGGTTTGTTAACCCAGTTCAGCGCAACTTGCCCTAGTCTGGGGGATACCAATCCAGGAGTGAATTCACTATAATAGTTCTAGTGTAAGGACCAACGTAGCCTCACTACTTGTCTTCCACCTAGATCCTACTTCACGTGACACTTTTACCTAGGAACTCCTAGATATGAGACCCCGTCTCACCTCCTAACCTAAAACAACACAAACAACGTTGCTTTTATTCTTTTCTCTTTTAATATGTTTACTTTGGACAAGAGACACACTCTTCCGACTGAATAACAACTCCGTACCTACAGGCTTTGGAGAAGCACAATTACAATTCAACTAAACACGTCCTAGCTTGACCAACGATGATACAAGCAAAGACTCACAAAGAAATAATAAAAACAAAAGAAGACTAAACCTTAAAACACACGCTTTAGAAACACACACGGTTTAGCTTAGATTCTAGGGTCTGGCATTACATATATTTATACTAGTAGGGTACGGGCTTCAGACACCTTTGAACGTTGTAAGGTCCAAGTCTTGAATCTTCTAGAACAAGAGATCTCCTTGAAAAATAAATCAATATCACCTTTTAAAATATATCTAGGCTTGACCGCCTTAGACTTCTTCAGCACACGTGACTTAATCACCAAGTAATGGTTAAAAGAAAAACCAAAGCGAATCTTAATAAAGATTGCATAAAAATATAAACGCGCGAGCTGGCGCGAGCTGGCAGATCACAGAATGTTGTTCCATATGCTACAGCATCTGACCCATCATCAGTGATCATGGCATCTGACCACACATCTGGCTAATATATGTTTTTGACACAATTGTAGCCAATCTTCAAAACTCAACAAGTACTAACGTCACTATCCTGATGATAAGGATGTAGTACTATGATTTCACAATCAATCACAGCCTTTAAATTCAAATGATTTCCAATCATTGAATCACTATCAGTTAACACTGACATTCTCTGATAGTTTAATCAGACTTTTATGTTTTCAACATAACTTCTGATTCCTTAGCTTCTGAAATTTATGACCTTCAGACTCAACACAACTTCTGAGTTAACCAGCTTCTGACTTTGGAGTAACTTCTGATCAATGTTGCTTCTGATGTCGTTGCCTTTGATATCGTTGCTTCTGATATCAATTTTTGGCGCTTGTTTCAGAGCTTCTTATATCAAGTGTGAACATAGTATAATTTTAATCCTGCACACTTAAATAAAATATTAAAATGCCCTATTGTTCATTAATACTTTTGTTATCATCAAAACTTTAAGGACTTAGTTAGAACCACATTTGTTCCAACAATCTCCCCCTTTTTGATTGATGACAAACTTTGTATTAATTAACAATGGTTGTTATTTTAATTTTGCAAGTTTCACTTAGGTTCACAAGCTTTGCAAACTCCCCCTAAGTTTAACATTTGAATAATTAAAATAGTATAAAACATATTTTTATTTTGACTCAAATTCTTCATATTTTGACTCTCAGGGAATAGTTTTGCACGCTCTCCCCTTAAGTCTGATAATAAGTGAAAAAATTGCACTCTTTTCATTTTTCATCATATGAAAAATTTAGTTCAATATAAACCTATGTTTCCCACATAATATAGGTAGAAAAAAAAAATTAAACAAAACTGTAAAGATATTTTTGGTTTCAGTTTTGTGCTTCACATTGTTAGATTAATGACTCTTACTCCCCCTTTTGTTATCAAACAAAAAACAATTTTACAAAAAGAAGTAAAGACATTAATAAAAGACAAAAAACAGTCAAAGCACAACTTCCAAGTAGTCAAGTCAGTGGACAGTTACAACTGTATCATAAATGACATTCTTGAAAAACCACATGACTTAAACCAATTGAAGTCTATAAAAGCAGTACGTTACCAAGTTCAATTTACTCAACACTTCCACACATTATTTTCAGAATAATGGATAAGGATAGAAGAGCAAACAAAGGTAAGATGCCACAAGAAGTGAAGAAAGAAGAATCAGCTTCAAAATCCAAGCCAGAAGGAAGGAAGTTGAAAGAAGAAGGTTCTTCTTCAGCTCCATTAAGAAGAAGTAATAGACTCAGATCAAAAGCAGCACCAAAAGATCCAGTGTATATAACACTTTCATCAGATTCTGATGAAACTGATTCTGATTATGCAGAATTTCTCAAAACATATGATTCATCTGTTAATGAAGGTTCAGAATCCCCTTCTGATTCCGATAGGACATATTTTGATTATATGAGTTACTTAGAGATTCTTCAATCTCCAACAGTGAACTCAAGCTTTGCTAGTTCTCAGAAGTCAGATGTAGACTCTAAATAGAATTAGGATCTCATGGTTTATGCTTTGAATTGTTTCTATTATTTCTCTGTGCTTTTACATTGAAAAACGTTTTCAAAAACATTTTTTTTTTAAAAAAAAAAACATACATATAATGCAACACAGATAAGATATAAGCAAAGATGTTCATGCAATTAAAGAAAATAACATGTTCAAGCATTACAACCAAATTGAAATGCAATAAAAAAATGTGTGCACAGACATAGAATCCTAGGGTTGAGATGAAGAAGATTTGGGTAGCAAATGAGTTTCAAACAGAGACAGCAGTTTCTCAAACTGTTTGTCAGTCTTCTCAGCATTCTTGTCAATAGTTTCCTTCAGATCTTTCTGATTAGACTTGACTTCATTTACCCCAGCTTCCAAAGAGATTAACTTGTTTGTATGCTCCTTCTGAACTTCTTCAAGCTTCAGGAATCTTGTCTCATGATCAATATGTGCATTTTCAATTATCATCTTTGTTGATTCTCCACTATCATATTTGTTTATATCATTCAACTTCATCAGCTTCTGTTTCATTTCCATTAAAACCATCTCTTCATGTGAGCCGTTAGTAAGAGCAAATTTCTGTTTCTGAATAGATTTTTCAAAAGCATTCTCAAATTCATCACAGAACTGCAGATGTTCATAAGTAAGCTCTTCAACATACTTCTTCTTCAAGGCAGCCATAATTAACCTCTGATAACCATCAATTTCATCAATCTTCTGCACAATCTGACTAGGCATGATAGCATGAGAAGATTTCAAGGCATGCAATCTTCTAATATAATTATTAATAAGCCTGTCCAGAATCTCAATACTAAACACAATGTTGTTTGAGTGTTGAGACACTATGCTGTCAAGTATAGATTGATAGGAAATTTCTGGCTCATAGAAGGTTTGAGAAAAGTTTTGTGGCTCAGAAGTTGTTGTATTATGAATTGGAGATAATGGAGGTGAAGTAACAATGTAAGGTGGTTCAGAAGTAACTTCAGTTAAAGGATTGATGATTTGAATGGTTGGTTTAGATGGAGTTGGGTTTTTGACAGGTGTTTTGACATGTTGTGGGGTTGGAGGTTGTTCATCTTCTGAAGAAGAGTCAGAATTAAAGTCAGTAACAATCTTGAAGAGTTCCTCTTCAAGTTCATCTAACTTAGTTTTCTTTTTCTCTTCAGAGATTGGTTTGGATGGTGTTTCAGGCAATTTTGTAGTTTTAGTATGAATGGTTTGAGGAGATAAATGCTCAGATAGCATATCTAACACTGAGGGCTCATGCAAAGGTTCAGCAGTTATTGTGGGTTCAGGGGATACAACAACATCAGGTTCAGAAGAAGGTTTAGGCAAAGAAGACACATCATTCCTAGGCTTAACATCCCTAGATTGAGATTCAGTAGGCTCATTAACAATGTTTTTAGAAGACATACCTTGATTCTGCATTTGATTCATGGTTGCTTCTTCTTCCTTGAGCTTCTTAATCCTTCTCCTTTTTACTTCCAGAGGTTCCTCATCAGTTTCCTCATCATCAGAACAGACAAGCTTCCTCTTGTTCTTCTGATTCTCGTTTGACTTCTTTGTTCTAGCCTCCTTCTCACGCTTCTCCCTTTCTTGATCACTTATGATAGAGATACCAGCATTTGAATTTTTCTTTGGTATTCTTTCCCTTCTCATAGTAGTTTTCATCACAAAATCTTGTTTCTTGTCAAAACCAAGTTTGGTGATATCCACCTCATTACCAGCAGTCTCAAAACCATACTCCTCCCAATGCTTAATTAAACCTTTGACAATTACCATTGCTCCTTCTGTATTCACTTCAGGGAAGGTTGACAACAGTCTTTGATCCTCTTTACCTATCAGAAGTGGATTGTTTGGAAATACCACTTTTCCACTTATCAGATGCATCTTCTTGAGAGACCTTCCATCAACCACTCTCTCTTCCAAATAAGATGCCTTCACAAATCCAGGATAATCCTTCTCAAGAATTTGTGGAAAGTTGCTTAAGAAAAACATATGTGAGAGTAACCTAGCATGATGACAATTGGTGTGACCAAGTTCAATGCTACAATTGATTACTTCACAGAGATGATCAAAGATGTATTTTGGAATGTTCATCTTTACAAACTTATGTAAATAGAACATAAAATATTTCTGTTCAGAAGAAATACAGTTTGTACCACCAGCCTTAGTAGCAATAGATTCAAACAAAATTTTGTAGACAACCTTAAACAGATTCTTCAAGTCTCTTTGCTCAGAGGATTTTTCTTTATCAAACAGCTGAGTTTGAATAGATGAGTTGTGACCCTTGTTTTTGTATCCACCCAGATACATTCCATTGTTGGGTAGGTTGAGAACTTTAGCTATGTGATCAACAGTAATCACAATATCCATTCCAGCAATATTGGTTCTGATTTCTGTTTGAGTAAAAGCTGGAAGCCCTAATTCTTCTCTTGTTTTTCCTTTTAAGTGAGGAGTTGTCTTAGCCAACTTAACCACCTCTTGGTAAGCAGCTTCTCTGTCAAAAACAGATGCCTTCATCCAAAAATTCCTTTACCATTTCATCATAAACTGGACCGTTTAAGATGTTAAAGTACTTTTCTAGATCTTGTTCAAAGAACATTTTCTATACATCATAACCATTTGCCTTTAAACTGTTGAAATCCACTCTCTTTTCAACAACGCACTTGAGATGAAGACTCTTGAACTTCATCGTATCCGTAGCGATTGAGAACTTCTGTTGTTTCTGGAGATTTACGATAGGACCAACTTCAGGTACGAGTAAAGATGTAGCAGTTTGAGAAGTAGCAACAGGTTGAGCAGAGGATGACGATGCCATTGTTGAAGGTTTAAGGTTTTGGTAAAGCTAGAGATGAGAAGAACTGAAAAGTTTGGAGGTTTAGAAGAATATGAAGAGTGTTTGTAGTGAGTGCTTGTGTGTAAGTGTGTAACGTGTATGACATGTATATTTTTAGAAAACAAACAAACAACAAAACAGTACCACGCAAAAGGACAAGAGAGTCATTTTCTAAATAAAGCACTTAATCATCATTAACCAACAATCAATCTAAATACAAACAGACACGTGTATAGAGGTTTATTTAAATAACTGACAAGTTAGTGGACAACAGTTAAAAGGATATAGGACACAAACTGTTCCACTACCATATCAGAACCATTCTTTGATTCTGATTATTATCAGAAGTAGTTGTCTATCAGAACTTCTGACCTTGAGGTTCTGAAATCCAACAGCTTCTGATTAAAATCAGATTTTAAAAGAATTTCACTCTCAAAAGCTAACAATCAGGAACAAACACCATGTTGAGATTTTTCTTTATAAATTCAAATCTTTCAACAGATAAAGGTTTAGTACAAATATCAGCCCATTGTTTTTCAGTCTCAACAAACTTGATATTTATAACCCCTTTTTCAACATAGTCTCTAATAAAATGATGTTTGATCTCTATGTGTTTAGCTCTTGAGTGTAAAATAGGATTTTTAGAAAGTTGAATGGCTGCAGTATTATCACAATATAAAGGAATATAGTGACTGCTTATATGATAATCCTCTAATTGATATTTCATCCAAAGAAGTTGTGTGCAACATTTAGCAGCTGAAATGTATTCTGCTTCTGCGGTTGACATAGCAATGGTGGTCTGCCTTTTGCTACACCAAGAGATAAGATTTTCACCCATAAATTGGCAACTACCACTTGTTGATTTTCTTTCAAGTTTATCTCCAGCATAATCAGCATCACAGAATCCATTTAACTCATATTTATTGGATTTCTTGTAAAGTAATCCATAATTACAAGTTGCTTTCAGATATCTAAAGATTCTCTTCACAGCAGTGAGATGAGATTCTCTAGGATCTGATTGAAATCTTGCACATAAACAAACTGAGAATAAAATATCAGGTCTAGATGCAGTTAGATAGAGTAAGGAACCAATCATACCTCTGTAAACTTTCTGATCAACTTTGCCTTCAGATTCATCCAGGTTCAGGCTTGTAGTTGGATGCATAGGAGTGTTCATAGGCTTGCAATCTTCCAAGTTGAATTTCTTCAGAAGCTCTTTGGTATATTTGGTTTGATGAATATAAGTTCCTTCCTTTGTTTGATTAACTTGTATTCCAAGAAAGTACTTCATTTCACCCATCATACTCATTTCAAATTCTTTCTCCATAAGCTTTGAAAAATTCTTGCAAAGAGTAGCATTTGTTGACCCAAACACGATATCATCAACATATATTTGGACAATCAAAATGTCTTTCTTTAAAGTCTTTCTGAAAAGTGTACAATCAACTTGCCCTTTCTCAAAACCATTATCAATCAAAAAGTTGTTTAGTCTATCATACCAAGCTCTAGGTGCTTGTTTAAGACCATAAAGTTACTTCTTTAGTTTGAACACATGATCTGGGTTTTGAGAATTTTCAAATCCAGGGGGTTGTTTGACATATACTTCTTCAGAGATAAAACCTTTAAGAAAGGCACTCTTCACATCCATTTGATATAAGATGATACCATGATTAACTGCATAGGATAGGAATAGTCTGATTGCATCCAATCTTGCAACTGGAGCAAAAGTTTCTTTGTAGTCAATTCCTTCTTGTTGACTATATCCTTGTGCAACTAATCTTGCTTTGTTTCTTATGACTTCTCCTTGTTCATTTAGCTTGTTTCTGAAAACTCATTTTGTTCCAATAATGTTTTTGTCTTCAGGTTTAGGAACAAGATCCCAAACATCATTTCTTTCAAACTGATATAGTTCATCTTTCATAGCTAGAATCCAGGCTTCATCCTTTAAAGCTTCTTCAACATTTTTAGGTTCAGTGGTAGAGACTAAACACACCATTGAATCTTCCTTTTGAAAGCTTGATCTGGTTCTTCTAGGACTATCTTTGTTTCCCAGAATTAACTCTTGAGGATGAGATGACTTATATTTGAATGAGTTCTTCTTGATAACTTCTTCAATCTCAGCATCTGATTCACTATCTTCTTGAGATGTTGGAACGGTTTCAGAAGCAGCTTTGTCTTTAGAAGGTGATTCAGGTTCTGAACTCATATGAACTTCTGAACTTTCTTCTTCTGAATCATGTTTATCTGCAATAACTTCAACAGGCTCTGATTTTTCATCATTAGGCACTTTATCATCAAATTTTACATGCATAGACTCCTCAACTGTATTAGTTTCAGAGTTATACACTCTGTATGACTTTGAATGCTCAGAGTATCCAATGAAGATACCCTTAGATGCTTTAGAGTCAAATTTCTTTAAATGGATTTTTGTATTCAAGATATAACAAGTACATCCAAATTGATGAAAATAAGAAATATCAGGTTTTCTTCCTTTGAACAATTCATATGTTGTTACTTTCATCATAGGTCTGATATAGATCCTATTTTGAATGTAACAAGCTGTGTTTACTGCTTCTGCCCAGAAATACTTAGCCAAATTATTTTCATGCATCATAGTTCTGGCCTTCTCTTGTAAAGATCTGTTCTTTCTTTCTACAACCCCATTTTGTTGTGGAGTTCTAGGAGAAGAGAACTCATGGAGAATTCCATTATTTTCACAAAAGATTTCAAAAGGTTCATTTTCAAATTCACCACCATGATCACTTCTTACTTTAACAATTTTCAAATCTTTTTCAACTTGTATTTGAGTGCAGAAGGTACTAAACACATAATATGTATCATCCTTGGATCTGAGGAACTTAACCCATGTCCATCTACTATAATCATCAACAATGACAAGTCCATACTTCTTACCACTTATTGAAGCAGTGCTAACTGGTCCAAATAAGTCAATGTGAAGTAATTCCAAAGGTCTAGAGGTAGAGACAATGTTTTTATCTTTAAAGGAGCTTTTAAAAAGTTTCCCTTTTTGACAAGAACCACAAACTGAATCTGAGTGATACTTTAAATTTGGTAAGCCTCTCACAAGATTTTGTGTACTAAGCTTAGAGATTAATCTCCAGTTAGCATGACCCAATCTCTTGTGCCAGACCATTTTTCTTCACTCAAAGTCAATAAACAAACAACATCTTGTTCTTTTAGTTCAAAAAGGTTGATTTTATAAACATTGCCTTTTCTCTTCCCTTTGAAAACAATAGACTTATTAGAGTCTTTGTTTACAGTACATGTGTTCTTATTAAATACCACTTCATATCCACTGTCACATAATTGACTTATGCTCAGAAGATTATGAAATAATCCATCAACTAACAAAACATCAGAAATAGTTGAGAAAGAGTTACCTACTGTACCAGTACCAATTATTTTTCCTTTCTGGTTCCCACCAAATCCTACATTCCCTCCCTCTTTGTGAGTTAGGGTGAGGAACAAATCCTTTTCTCCTGTCATGTGACGTGAGCAACCACTGTCCAGGTACCAAGTACTTTCCTTTTTCTCTCTTTGAGTGCAAACCTGTCAAATAAACTATTTCAGATTTTGGTACCCACAACTTGTTGGGTCCTGATTTGTTAGTGTAGGCCTTGTAGAAGTATGATTTTTGAAAACTTGTTTGAGATGCATACTTCTTCTTTCCAAAGCTTCTAATAGGTTTCACACACTTTGTATTAGAAGTACTAGCTTCTGAAGTTATCAGAACCTGAGTTTCCTTAGGAACTGGTCTCTTCAGAATCTTAACTTCTGAATACTTCATTTTTGAATTAGAGTTTGTCTTAGTCTCTGAAGTGTTACTTTCTGAAACTTTTGACTTACCCTTATTCAAAACTGTAGTTTGTGAAACTTTCTTAGAGTTTCCAGATTCTGAAACAAAAGTTGAATAGAGAGGAGGAGGTGTTTTGCTTAAACAATCAGATTGAGTTGATTTATCTTTATCAGAAGATGCAGAATAACCAAGCCCATAACCTTTGTTTTTGCTAACACTATAGATCATGGAAGCAACCTTGCTCTTATTGACATTATGTTTCACAAATTCATGAAGAGCAACTTCATACTTATCATGAGATTTGTTACAAGTAACACAACCTTCTTCAAGCTCTTTGATTTTCAGAATAGATTCATTGTATTGAGTTTGAAGTAGATTAGATTTCTCTATAAGCAAGTCAACTTTATTTTTTAAACTTTTGAAATCATTTGACTTGTTTATATATTGCTTCATAGTGTCTTTAAGTGCAATCAGAAGCTTATCATGAGGGAGTTTAGAGATTACCTCATCAATATCATCAGTATCAGATTCATCATCCATGTCTGATTCATTTTCAGAAGATGTTGTAGCCATTAGAGCTATGTTAGCCTCTTCATCATCATCATCTTCATCTGATAACTTTTCTAGATCTTCAAAAGTTGCCATAAGACTTTTCTTCATTCTGTTTTTGAAACTGCCCTTTTTCCCTTTATCATTTGAGCTTAACTCGGGACAATCAGCAATGAAATGACCAGTCTTTTTGCAGTTGAAACAACTATTCTTAGAGCTGTCTTTCTTGTCTTTCAAACTTGAATTTTTGTTTCCATAACTCTTTGAACTAGAACTTTTCCCAGAGGCTTTGTTGTTCTTGTATTTGTTCCATTTTCTGAACTTTGAAATTAAAGCAAAAAGTTCCTCATCTGATCCATCTTCCTGTTCATCTACAGAAGATTCCTCAGCATCAGATTCAATAATTTTAGCCTTTAGAGCCTTAGGAGACTTCAAAGTTGCTGGCAAAGCCAATGACTTTGATTTCTTCTTTGGCTCATCAGAAGCTAGTTCCATCTCGTGACTTATAAGAGAACTAGTTAACTCTTCTAGGCTTAAAGTATTGAGATCTTTTGCTTCTTGAATAGCAGTGACTTTTGGTCTCCACTTGGGTGGTAAACACCTCAGAATCTTCTTCACATGATCAGAAGTTGTATAACTCTTCTTTAAGACTCCAAGACCTGAAACCAAGATTTTAAACCTTGCATACATTTCTTCAATGTTTTCAGTGTCTTTCATCTTAAACATTTCATACTGATGGACTAGAAGATTTGCTTTTGCTTCTTTCACTTGTTGGTTCCCTTCATATGTAGCACACAAAGAGTCATAAATACTTTTAGCACTTGATCTGTTTCCAAGTTTCAAAAATTCATCATGAGTGATGCATTCAGCAAGAATATATATAGCTCTATTATGTCTTTTCCACTCTTTCTTTTGTTCAGCAGTGAAGGTCTTCTTAACAGCAGCAGTAGTTTTGCCATCTTCATCAAGGTGTTCTTGAAAGCTAACACCTTCTTCAATGATATCCCACAACCCTTCATCTTCAGCTATAATGTGTGGATATAATTTTGTATTTGCACCAACTAAAGGTTGATTGGTCACCATTGAACTTAGGTGCTTTGCTGTAAACACTTCCAGTTTTCTCTCCTTTCTCAGAGTTGTAATCATATGGAATTTCAATCTTCTTAGAACTCTCAATAGTTTCAGTCATTGTGTTTTTCAGGATCTTTTTGTTTCATTGTTAAGTGATGTGTAACAACCAGGCTCTGATACCAATTGAAGGTGTGAAAAACACAAGAAGGGGGGGTTGAATTGTGTTTTGGTAATTTTAAAAACTTCTTCTTTAAGTTTAGAAAACTTATCAGAAGCACCAGCGGATAAAGCAAACACAAGCAACGCACGTAAACAGAAACAGAAACAGAAAGAGTAAGAAATATAGAGAGAGAGACGAGACAAGCAATTTTATACTGGTTCCTCTCACAAACCGAGAGTAGTCCAGTCCCCTTGCACTTCCAAGGGATTTCACTATAATCACTTTGATTACAATTGCTCAAACACACTAGTAAGAGACTTCCTAATGCTCAAGTTCTAAACAAGAGACTTCCTAACACAAAAGCAAAAGATAATTGAGTTTTGAGCAGTTGATATTAAAATCAAAAGCTCTTAAAAACAATACAACACAACTGTAAAGACTCTAACAAATGATTCCTAAGAAAACAAAAGTCAGAAGCACAGACAGAATAACTTCAGAAGCAGTGCTTGCAGTCTTGTATGAAAAACAAAGTAGGTGTTGTTGCTTTTTGAATTTTTGCGTCATTAAATCTTCAAGAGTTGTTCTCTATTTATATGAGGTAGAAGAAAAAAAGACGTTTGATGTTACTGACCGTTGCAGAGGTCATTTTCACACCAGCTGTGTAAGGACAAAGATAACATGGGATATTTGCCATTTCTGGTAAAGCTTATCCATTTATTCCTTTTGTATGAGAATATTCGCCCTTATGTAGTAAAATAGTACTAACGTCACTATCCTGATGATAAGGATGTAGTACTATGATTTCACAATCAATCACAGCCTTTAAATTCAAATGATTTCTAATCATTGAATCACTATCAGTTAACACTGACATTCTCTGATAGTTTAATCAGACTTTTATGTTTTCAACATAACTTCTGATTCCTTAGCTTCTGAAATTTATGACCTTCAGACTCAACACAACTTCTGAGTTAACCAGCTTCTGACTTTGGAGTAACTTCTGATCAATGTTGCTTCTGATGTCGTTGCCTCTGATATCGTTGCTTCTGATATCAATTTTTGGCGCTTGTTTCAGAGCTTCTTATATCAAGTGTGAACATAGTATAATTTTAATCCTGCACACTTAAATAAAATATTAAAATGCCCTATTGTTCATTAATACTTTTGTTATCATCAAAACTTTAAAGACTTAGTTAGAACCACATTTGTTCCAACAGATTTAATATCAATAACACTTTGAATTATGACTAAAAAGATTAAAGAAAAACACGAAGTCCCCAACAACTAAGTTTCAAAAGTAAGCAAAACAACCATGTTTTGAAGGCCCAATCAGCCAATACAAAATGACCACAACAGGAATCTACTCATAAAAGAAAAGAATTCATGCCGAATCGACAACCAACACACTCACAGAGGAACTCTAGTGGAGCAATCAGGAGTAAAAACTTTCTTAACAAAATTAATACTTGATAGACATGGTTATTATTTGGCTTAAACATCTTTTTGGTTCTTGTATATACACCAAATTTTACTTTTAGTCTTTTTATGTGATTTTATTCTAAAATAGTCATTGTACCGACTAAACTTTTTGTTTTTGGTCCATAAAGTTAAAATCTGTAGGAAAATTCTCAAGTTTCCTGCAGATTTTCCTATGAAATTTCCTGCAGATTTTTGCTTTAGGGATCACAAGCAAAAAAGTTTGGTTGATACGTGGACTATTTTGGAATAAAATCACATACAGGGACTAAAACCAAAATTTCGCGTACATACAAGAACTAAAATGACGTTTAAGCCTTATTATTTTGCTTAAATTTTTTTTATAAAAATAACATTTACTATTAATAAATTTATTATTATTTTCCACTTTTTAAATTTCCGTAATTTAGTCAACATAGTTTTATAATTATAGATGGAGATAGTAAATATTATCAAAAAATAAATATAAAAAAATAAAGAAATAAAAAAAGGGCGTTTGGTGCAAATATTTGAGAGTGGACCATATATTGTAACATAAAGTGGGTCACTTACCGTCTAACCAATAAATATTGAAAATGTGTAAAGACTATGGTCTAGCTATTGCAAATTATATTAAGTAAAAAAAAAACCTATTGCAAATTATATTTAGTTAAATTTTTTTTTAAAATGAGCGTTGTTTTAACTCAACTCTTTATTTTTAATGCAATATTTTCCAATTTTATTTTTTATTTATTACTTTATACACTATTTTCATGAAAACAAAAGAAAAAGTAAGGTTAATTTAATAAAAATGTTATTACTTTTAACATAATAATTATATTCCTTAATATATTTGAAAACACCAAAAATGACATTTTTTTAACAAACCAAAATGATATATATATAACCAAAAAAGTTAACCTCTCAGCACAAAATGTGCTAGAACAGATCAAAAGAGTTTATACCAAGAATCAATATAAAAGTAACATCTATACAACAACCAACTGACAAAAAATCAAATGCTCAAACATAATAAATAGTTCACTCATCAACTATGTAAGTTAACTCCTATTCCTAAATATTGGGTCTTCATCCACCGAAAAAATTGTTACTTGATCAAATCCAACAAAAGAGAAATCGGCTGCATCAAATTGTTGAAAAAAATGACATTTATTTTGAAACACAAAGAATACAATATTATTAAAGTTAAGGAATTTGGTCCGGCCAACAAAAGTAAAATCTGAAATTGGAATTAGTTAATTATTTAAATAATGGGAATGAGAGGATGAAATCAGCAGATTCCTCTATAGACGGGCCAAAGCAAGGCGTAGGTCCATGGTTTTTGTCATCATGTAAGCAGAATCACACCAACTACAAACTTTGGTATCAAACATTATATTATTGAGTAAGACATTCATTCAGCTTAAGTAATTACTCCTTCTGTTATGTTAATCTAGATCTATTTTTTCCATTCTACATTGTTTTAGTGTTATTTTGATAGATTAATGTTACAATTTATCAGTTATAATTTTTTTTTCATTAAGTCATATTCATAATTTTCATGAAAACTTATTTAAGGGGGAATGTGAATTTAATTTAGGGTTAAATATGTTTTTAGTCCTTATAAACATCTGACTCTTCTACTTTTAGTCCTTCTAAAATTTTTTCCCACTTTTTGGTCCATACAAAATTCTCTAACATGAATTTTGGTCCCTACTTTTAAGTCAACTCATGTATACTAATTAAAATTTGAAATTATGTATTGAAGTAATGTTTAGTATATTAAAAATTGAATTGATTTACAAAATTTAAATTTTATTAATTAGTGATGAATTAAATATGAATTTTTGAAGTGTTTGCGCTTAAAAATTCATAGTTAATTCATCATTTGTTAAAAAATTATGAATTTTGGTTTGAGTAATTTTTATAATATTATAAACATGATCACAAAAACTTGTTAAAAAATTTGAATCGTACACATAGTTGAGTGAAAAGCAGGGACCAAAAATCATGATCGGAAATATTTGGAGGACCAAAAAGTGGAAAAAAAATTTAGAAAGACTAAAAGTAGAAGAGTCAGATATTTATAAGGACTAAAAACATATTTAACCCTTTAATTTATTAGAGAGAAAAAGTAAATGATATATTTTTTTAAAGGGAATTTTTTTATTAATTATTGACATTAATAGTTATTGTACAACTCGGCACCATGAGATTACAAGTTAAACTCTTATTATTAGCTAGCACCTACAGTGAAATAAGTGGTATATTAAACTAATAGTAGAATGAGAAAAACAACTCAAATAATCCACTATATTAGTTTGGGAGCTTTTTGTTATAATGACACTTAAAAAGAAATAGATAGAATAAAGAGTATTATTATCAAATAATGAATTTTGAAAGATTTCAACTTTAATTTCTGAATGGAACAATTTTTTTACTAGACTTTATTAAGTCACGGTCGAACTTTGAACTATTAATTAAAGTCTCTTCCTCTAAAAATCAAAAGGTTAAACAAATAAGGCAAGTCATTATTTTCTTATTAAAAAAAGGGTTAAATACATTTTTTATCCCTATAAATATTTGAAAACTTGATTTTTAATCCCTCAACTTTTTTTTTGCACTTTTATATCCTACTTTTCAGTCAAGTATGTGTATTATTCATATTTTTAACGAGATTTTGTATTCATGTATATAATATTACTTCTAAAAAAATTTCTTTTTTTCTTAACAAATCATGAATTACATATGAATTTTTAAGTGTAAACACTTCAAAAGTTCATATTTATTTTCATCTCTTATTAAAAAAATTAAAATTATACAATCAATTCAATTTTTAATGTACATAAGATGACTGTAAAAAATAATTCATAATTTTAAAAAATATACTTGAGTTGACATAAAAGTAGAAAACGAAAATTGTCAAAAAATAATTTGAAACTTAAAATTTTAAATATTTATAAGGACTAAAAATATATTTAATTCTTAAAAAAATATTAATGAATACTCTTTAAAAATCTTAAATACAAATTTCTATAAAAATGCATGCACTAAAAATTAAAATATTTAATTGTTAAATAATTAATTTCATTTACTAAAATCTTTAAAAAATGTTCAATATTCTATTTCTTCATTCTTTAAAGTGGTCCTAATTATATGATGATTTCAAAGTCAATCCAACATAAGTGCCCCCTCTAATATTCCAAATCACTCTGAACTGCCACCATGCTATATGGCATTTTCCTTATGCGCCCTTCTAACTTCATGATTGCTATTCGGTTAAGTTTATGCTTTTGATGATTATTATTATTACAAACAATGCAAGTTCAATTTAAAATGTTCCTGTTTTATTTTCTCTCAAATAATATTTTTAACTTGACTTTAGGAGATATTACAAAAATTCTAACATTACAGAGAAAATTCAAAAAAATAAAATTTGCTAAGAGAATTACAAAATTTAAGTATTTTACAAGGGATATTAAACCATTAACTCTTTTCTTTATTAGGTGGTGCTCATGGCGTGTCTTTTGTAAGAACGTGTGTTTTTTTGTCTTTATTTTTTGTGATGTTGCCAAACAAATACATTAAAAAATAAAGAGGATTCAGTTGAATAATCTAAATTGCCTTTAATTCTAAATTCTATAAAAATTTAGAATTACCTCATTGACACATACTCTTAATATTTATTACAAAGATCATACCAAGTTTTTATGCATGAAGATGATAACAAACTACTAATGCAGGATGGGAATATCTCTATTAGATTTAGAAAATTGAATAAAAATGAAGAAATATTAAATATAAAACAAAAATAAATGTTTAAAAGTAAGATTAAAGACACAGGAAACCCATACCAAAAAAAAAACACAAGAAACGTACATAAAAAAATAACTAAGAGAATTCATTCCTAATACACTTTGAGCAGTTGAGGTTCATCCTTCTATAACTAAGGGTCGAAGGTTTGATCATTGCTTTGGGTACGAAACAACTTTAAATTTTTGAGCCAGCTATTTCATCCTTTGAGGTACCTCCAATCTAGCGAGGGGAACAGTCACTGCATTCGGCAGTGAACACCCTGATTTCGACCAAAAAATAATACAGTGTGATAGATTGTATTTAAATAAGCCTTAATGTAGCAAGTAACTAACTTCAACTGCATGTAACTAACTAAATACTAATTAAAGTCATGGTTTAGTCACTTCATTTTGCGTTTTTAATTTAGTTTTAGAAATGGTTGTGCAATCGCAAGAGTATAAATAAAACATGATAACATTAGGAGAAAATGACACATGTTAAGGTTCTTAATTAAGATAGAAAATTGCGTCAAAAAAAAACTTAACATAGAAAATTAATCGTTCTTTCAACTATCAAAAAAATTAAGATAGAAAATTAGTTTTAAAAATTATGTATTTGCTTTTTACAAAGTCAAAATTTTATTTTTTTTTCAATATAAAATTTCTACTTTATTCAACAAAAAAAGAAGTTTTACTTTAAACTTCTTTAACATTATTATGTGTCTTTAAGATAAATGTTAACAATACTCGTAATATTATATTCCCTCTAATTTTATATCTAAAAACAAAAACAAAAAGACAATTTTTAAGAAAGTATACGGATCACATTAAATGATGAGAAAAAGTTATTTCATTTCCGATATTACCTTATTTTATTTATTTAATTAAATTATTAATTAATTAGTACTGTGATGACTTTTTGGTAAATCAAAGGTATCATCTGCGCGCAACTGCAGAGACTAATCCTCTCGAGGTAACTGAAATCCATTTAAGGGGTTGACCTCTCCCAACAAATGCTTCTCCATTTGATACGTCTCTCTAAAGGTAAAATTGGAATTTGACAATAAATAAATGTAATAATTGAAGTAAACTTTTACTGTTAATTTTGGTGACAATTTGTGTTATTGAGATATTTATCCTTAACCACTACAAAAAGTTTTAAGCGATATAATTTTTTTATAATGATATTTAAAAAAATAATATTCTCTCAATGATATTTTATATGTTATTGAGACACATAAAGATATTTGATATTTGATATGTCCTTTCAATGATATTTGATATGTTATTGAGACACATAAAGATTAATGATATTTAAAAAATCACAGAAACAACTAATATTTTCTACGGCTTTAAATATAAACAACTTTTACTTTTTTTAGATACATTGAATAATTAATATATCTATCTATATATCCTACATTCTAGACTAAATATATTAGTTATTTAATGTATCTATAAAAGTAAAAGTTGATTATATTTAAGGCCGAAAAAAATATTGCTTACATATAACATTGGAAGGAATTTTTAATTTCTATTATTCTACTATTTCTTTTTGGACCTCTTATAATTAAAGGGTATTAACGGTGCATGATATGGAGACAAAGGTTAATGGAAACCATTATACATCTCTTGAGTAGTGATAAGAGTGTTGTCTAGTATAAGTACACAAGCACGTTAAGAATGTGCTTTCAAATAATATGTCAAGACTAAATTATAAGATGATGATAAATTTGTCAACAAATAAATTTAACTAGGAGTCCCTTCATTTTATATAAGACTAACTTTTGAAATTTCTTTCAATTAAATAAGACTCTTTTTAAAATTTCATATGAATTGATTTATTCTTTATAAAACAATATCCACATTCATGTAACTACTAATTAAGTGTCTCAAAGAAACTTAATAGTTACATATATTCGTCTACATTTATGTCACAACTCACAAAATAAGTGTAGTGAAAGAAAGCATTTTGTGAGTTGTGATAATAATAAATATCATATAAAAATAAATTTATGTAATATTCCGTGAAAATATAACATATAAAATACATAATTCTGCACTTATAAATATTATTTAAATTTTTTAATGAAGTGTTCGGAACAGCGTTGCCATGGTACGGTACCGGTATCCGGTACTGGTACAAGTATGGGGTACGACATTTTCAAAAATACTAAGGTACGGGTACGTTGGTATAATTTTATTTTAATTTATAATTATATAAAAAATATACTACTAAAACACATAATTAAACATAATAAACAACACACTTTAAAAGTAATTAAAATTGTTCAAAAACATCAAAACAATCATATCAAATTAAAAAATAATTTGCTAAAAAATAGTCAAATTATAAGCAATAACAAAAACAAACATTTTAAAAATGTCATTATTCATCGAGTCAAAACTGAATCTCAATATTTCCCCCTTCATCATCAATTAAAAGAGTGGTTTTTAGTTCAGGTTCATCGAGAGAAAGATTAGCAACTTCAAAATATCAGCTCCATCAAATAAATTCAATTCATCCCCATCAATATCCCACATTCTTGTTGCTCATTCATTATAATTCTTACTTTTTTTTACAGTTTTTTTGCAGTTCTAAAAAGAAATATAAAAACAATTTTTTTTTAATTTTAGGAGTCTTTCAAGTACCCGGCGAATACCTAGACCAAAAAAATAAAAATAAATAATTGTTGCGGCGTCAGTGCGTACCCATTGAATACCAGATGCTTACCAATACCTTGTTCGTACTCGGTACCGGTACTCTCCCTAAAACAGAGTACCCGCGCATCACTAGTTCGGAAATGGAGTCCTCGCGAGGCGGGCTACAAAATCTCACCCCCATTATCCCAAAACTCCTTCGAGCTGAGGGGAGTTTTTTCTTAGTGGTTTTGCAGTAAAGAATACATGGAGGATGATGCTAAAAATTTAATAAGTGGATGTTGCAGCTAAGGTGGGAAGCTACTAATACATGTTTGAATTGATTAAATGCATGTATATATATATAATTGCTTTTGTTATAATTGTATTGTACTTTTTGATGTGGTGCAAAATTTTCAAACAATTTTTTTCAATATTAATTTAACTTTTCTTACTTATGTGACAAATAAAAATAATTGGATATCGAATTCATAATTTGCATATGGCACCTAAAATCTCTGATACGTAATAATCATGAAGTAAGTTGATTCTCTCATTATATGTATTATTAGAATTTGGGAGACATATATATACTCAACCAAAATGTTAATTTGAAAGTTGGGGTTTGTAGTACTATAGTTTTAAAGACTATCGATACTATATCTCTAGTCAATGTAAAACTTCTAACACACTCTCTTACGTCTAGAACTGAACAAGCTGGAACGTAGAATCAAGAATAACGGGTGACCCAAATATGAGAGGTCTCCACAACAAACAACAAATGAATTTATGATAGACTCTAATACTATATTAGACTCCGATACCTCAACTGTTCAAAATAGAGAGACTGTTGCTCACGTTCATTGTGTTTATATAGTTAAAACAATTGAAACTATTGTGTATTTTAATAGAGTGTACATGTAAATTGCACCTTTTCTTCTCAACCATCATTGATATATATAGAAGGCTATCATTGCAGCTCTTATATGATGATGCAAGTTGCCGTTGCAAACTAAAATGAGCAAATACAAGACAAAATTAAAAAGTGGACATTACAAATTAAACTTCATATATAAATGATTAATTGAGGTATTTATATTATAATGCAAATTGGTCGTTTCTTTCTCAACCATCATAATTTGAACAAGCATTATCAAATTGGTATTTATATCATTGATGCTCTTACATGATTATCAAATTGCTCTTGTCAAACTAAAACTAGTTTGGCCAAAGAGAAAAATAATAGTAAGATGGGCAAAAAATCTTCATCTCAAGGAGCACCAAGCTATACACTTATGAACAAGGATTATAAAGAAATAAACTAAAACAAAACAAGGCAAGTGCATAAGCATAGAAAATTGAAATGCGTTATATGTCTGCCACTAAAATTGCAAGAAATTAATTTGGTGTCCACCACATTTTAATATGTCTCCATGTATACCCTACACGACCATTTTGCTTCACTAAAGTTTAAGTGAATTAGATCTCGAAAACTCAATGTTAAAAGAGACTTTTAGATTCACAAAATTTTAATAGAGATATTTAATATTATTTATTAATAACATATTCATATCAAAATTTGAATTTAAATTCTTTTCAAAATTAAATTAAATCTTTACCGACTAGATCAACATTTACGTAGCCAATTAGACATCCCAAATGAACATTGATCATAGAGCACAAACCAAAGTAAACCATGCAACCAAAATTAAAATTCAAGATGGCAAATCTGTAATTAAAGGAAATACACAATGCAATTACACTTGACAACAATCCCATGTCCATATATTATCTATATATATAGCACATCACCAAACCTTCACAAGCCAACTACATTCTTAATACCAACGCCTCTATAACTAACTCCCAAAAATGCAAGCCAAACTGATTCACAACACCTCACCATACATAAGTCCTCCTCTCTTAAGGCCTCCTCCCGTGCACCAAACCTCCTTACCCCAAACAATAACTAAACCAAAACCAATATCCACACCCGTACCCAATACCGATGTTTTGGTGCCCGATCGGGTTCTAAAACCAGTTCAACCTTTTATAGAGCACGATGACTCTATAGCTGCTTCATGGGACTACAATTTCTTGTTCATGTCACAAAGATCGGAAACAATCCAACCAATCAGACTATGTGTCGTGGAAGGTGCAATACCTACTGATTTTCCGTCTGGTGCATATTATTTAACCGGACCGGGAATTTTCAAAGATGACCATGGGTCCACGGTGCACCCGCTAGACGGCCATGGATACCTAAGAGCATTCACTTTCGATAATGTGACTAAGGATGTCAAATACATGGCTAAGTACATTAAGACCGAAGCTCAAGTCGAGGAGTACGATCAAAAGACCGGCTCGTGGAGATTTACCCATAGAGGTCCATTTTCCGTATTGAAGGGTGGGAAAAAGATTGGGAATACTAAGGTTATGAAAAATGTTGCTAACACTAGTGTATTAATGTGGGGGAAGAAGCTCTTGTGTATGTGGGAAGGTGGAAACCCGTATGAGATCGAATCTAGTACGTTGGATACGATTGGAAAATTCAACATGATAGACGATAGTTGTGATTCGGAAGATGATGATAATGAAAACCACGGTGGTGATGTTTGGAAAGTTGCTGCCAGCTTACTCAAACCTATATTATATGGTATGTATCGATCATTGCCTATCTTTTTATATAGATAAAATTTATAATTAGACGTATAAAGTCTACTCAAATCCTTACATAAACATTTTAGATGATTTATAAGCATACTAAAAAATTATTCCACCAATCTCAAAATACATAGCTTGATTTTCATCCCTTTCCATTCAAACAAAATCAAGAATAAGTTTTATATGATAATTGCCTCTATGGTTTGCATTGCACATTCATATAGTGTAAGTTATTTCTTCCGATCTTTATTATAAGTAAATTTAACTTTATAGGTACATTAAAAAACTGAAGTATATGGTCTATAATATAGACAAAATACATATGTTATTCAATGTATAAAAAGTTCAAATTTACTTATAATTAATAAATAAAGCTATAATAAATTTAAAGAGAAATAATATAACTATATTTAAAAGAGTCCACTCTAGGTTTCTCCATATTATGAGCATATAAGAGCTTGAATAATACACACACTACATGTAAGGACACATGACAAAAATGGGGGAACAATCAAAGTGGATTATTTTCCTTCATATTTTAAAAAGCATATGAAATTAATATAATGTGACCAACCGGTGTGATTATGATGTTGAATAATAATAAGCAACTTGTTGATTCCTAACCAAAAGAATAGTAAACAATTTGGGTGCTAATTGTTGGACAAAGCAGCACAAGTACTATGGGACTCTAACTCTAGACTTACATATGCAAATCATTAATTAATTATATATAGTAATTAATTCCAATATTATTTCAATAATAATTTTTTGAAGTGAAGTTTTATCACAAAGTGGCACACAAGACACACGTTATCATAGCTATACACATGTTCAAGTGTGTGTACAAAAATAGTTTTTATTAGTGCAAAAATTTTAGTTTATTTATTAGAAAATGTCGAAGTTATTAGATCAAATGTAAAAAATGATTGGAGTTCGAACTCTGATATTTTTATTTTGTTTGTGCATGTTTCTAATGGTTTACCTTTACGTCTACATATTAAAAAAATTGTTTTTATTATGGACAATTATAGTTTCCCCAAGGAGGTATTAAATAAGGTTTTCATGTTATATAGTATACTCTAGGATATACCTTAATTTCCTCAAAAAAAAAGGATATACCTTAATTATAATAGTTTAAAGAAGGTGTACAGCATTGAGTTTTTCAAATTATTCTTTCGTACAGCACACTAATTTATGAGTTTTAAATATTATATATTTGTAATACATTATATTTGATTTGTTTTTATTATATTGAATACAGGAATATTTAAGATGCCACCAAAGAGACTCTTGTCTCACTATAAGGTTGACTCTAGCAAGAGTAGATTACTCACTGTGTCATGCAATGCAGAAGACATGTTACTTCCACGAAGTAATTTTACATTTACAGGTAATTAAATACTAATAATAATAATAATAATAATAGTAATAATAATAATAATAATAAAGCAAAAGTTTCACTTTTGTAGTTAATTATAAGTTCAACTTAATATTTTTGTAAAACTAAATTCAACTTAATTTCATAGTAATTCATGAACTCTTATTTTATTTTGCATATAAATGTGACTGTAAAATCAACATTTTTATAGCTAATATGGCTTGTAGTATATGAGCCAGATAAATAAAAATATCTAGTCTAGTTGATTTGGATGTTAATTCATGAAATTTTAATTTTATTTTGTAGAGTGTGACTCTAATTTCAAGTTGGTCCAGAACCATGTTTTCTGATTCTAGGACTGCTATTACTCTTATTATTGAACCTATTGATTTGTGGCATCATTATGCACCCATTATCACCAATATTCAGGACATCCTGAAGAAGGAGTGGCATGTCACTATTAGCCATACGCTCCGCGAAGGAAACACTTGTGCTGACTACCTAGCGAAACATGGTGCGAACAGTGATGAAGTCTATTCTACCATTGTCATCCCTCCCGCTGGTTTGAACCTACTCCTGCTGGCTGATGCTTGTGGGACGTGTTTCATGAGATAATTTCTATTTTTCTTTTTCTTTGTTTTTTTTTTTCTCTCCTTGTACCAAAAAAAAAAGAAGCAAGAGTTCAAAATTCCAGATCACTTGATGATCCATGATTGGGCCTTCACGGATACCCATTACATAGTATTCGCTAATCGCATCAAACTTGATGTATTAGGTAAGAATTTTAATATATTTTGCTATTTCAAAAAATAAAATTGCTATTACGGGATTTTACTAAATTTTGGATTATTACTTTTCAATATTTTTTTTAAAAAAAGCGAGTTTTTACTGTACATTTGAATAATGAAGTCATGAAATTGATAAATTAATAATTATTTTTATGAATTAAAATAACAGTTAGTTGATTATTGTATTTTAGAGACAATAATAACACAAGAAAAAATAAAAAATTCATTGTTTATAACCATTACACTAATATTTTAATATTTTTCAATAAAAAAAATGAATATTGACTATTATGAAGAATAAAAATTCAAAAAATATCAAAATTTATATTTTTGACAATTTTGATTAATAATAATTGGTTATTATAATGTTTCTAATGGTATAAAAATTATTTCTTTAAAAAAAATTATTTTACTTATTATTTTACTCAAAAAAAAAACTCATGTACCAGTACATTTGAATTTCTCATTTAATGTTTAAAAATTAAATATACAAGTTCTAAGAGAACAATTATATTTCTACATTCTTTTTTTTTTTTTGACAGAAATATTTCTACATTCTTAACATCGATCTTTAAAATATATTTTTAGACATTCTCTTTTACTCATCTAACCAATACTATCCTACAAGATTCCAAATATGTGTCAAATACTCAGATTATATTTAATTGTTATACTAATTTTTTATATTAATTTTGAAAATAATTTTACAAATATTTTATATGATGAGATGTGATTAATTACAAATATTTTACAAATTTCAGGGTCAATGGGAGCAGTATGTGGGGCATCTCCAATGATATCTGCATTAGCAGTAAATCCAAGCAAGACTACATCACCAATATACTTACTTCCTCGGTTTCCAAACACACCAGAAGGCAAAAAGAGAGATTGGAGAGTACCAATTGAAGCACCTTCTCAATTGTGGCTTCTCCATGTTGGTAATGCCTTTGAAGTTAAACATGTTCATGGGAATTTGGATATCCAAATACTAGCTAGTGCTTGCTCTTACCAATGGTTCAACTTCCGCAAATTATTTGGTATATACCTTAGCTTTTTTTTTTTGTTACAAATTTAGTATATACTTTTATATTGATAGTGATGTTGATGGATTGACTTAATTACAATAAATTTATTTGTAGGTTTATGTAATTTTATATTTTGTGTTATTAACATGAATGTTACGAGTTTGTTTGGAAATTAATTCATATGTTTTTAGCAATTTTAAATTTGTATTGTATTGATGTATACTATCAATTTAATTGGATGTCTATTGTTTAGTTTTAATGTAAAATAATTCTCCAATCTTGTTTACTTTATTTTCAGGATATAACTGGCAAACACGACAACTAGATCCATCAATAATGAATGTCAAAGGAGAAAATGCGTTGCCACATCTTGTTGAGGTAATCAATGTTTTTTCTCTTCGTTATCTCATAAATTCCCTCCACTACTAGAGGTAATCCTGAAAATGTGTTGGGGAGTCCGGAGGAATGTCGGGAGAAACAACAGGTCAATGCCTCAGAATTATGAGAGAGAGAGAGAGAGACGCAGCATCTCCACTAAACATTTTTGTCATTTATAATGGAAGTGGGACTTAACCCTAAGTGTGAATTCCTATATCCTATACTTGATCCAATACTAGGATCCACCCCGGCTCCCCCGCCAAGTTGAATCAGAGTATGATGTCCAAGAAGCATCTAGAGAAAACAATAGGTCAATGCTCCATGAATAGAAGAGAGTGAGACACCATATATATCTCCATGTTCACGATCCAACATCACTCACTAATTGCTCCCCCAAATTAGACTGAATTAGGGCTCTAATATAACAATTATTCGGGAGAATGGGGGAGCTTCGGGAGAAAGAACGAGTCAATATTCCAGGACCATAAGAGAGGGAGATGTCACATTTCCACCCAAAATTTTAGTTAATGTGAGACTTAATCACTCACACTAGAAACCAACCAAATCTATTGTCATAGAGTTCGAAAATATTTATTAAACTCAACATTTTTTTTTCATGTCTAAATAATTTATAAATAGTCAACTACAAAATAATTTTCTTTTCAATGAATTTTTATTGCATTTTATCTCCTTTTGCTCATCAATATTAATTATACAACATAATATGTGTAGGTATCAATAAAATTAGATTCAGATTACAATTGCAGAGAATGTGATGTGAAGCCCATACAAAAATGGAAGAAATCTGCAGATTTTCCAGCAACCAATCCTGCATTTTCTAGCAAGCAAAACAAATATCTCTATTCTGCAACCACCTTAGGATCTCGAAAAACACTGCCAAGTTTTCCATTTGATACAATTGTGAAATTTGATCTTGTGAATAATTCTGTACAAACTTGGACTGCTGGAACTAGAAGATTTGTTGGTGAACCTATTTTTGTTTCCAAAGGTGAAGAAGAAGATGATGGCTACCTTCTTGTTGTTGAGGTGAGTATAGATTTGTCGTTTTTTCTTATACTCTCGCCGATTCTTATTATAAATAATCAAATATATCAATTATTCAACAAAAGAAGTATTTATTTATGCAATTGGTGGATTTCTTTGCTCCATATATATCATGTATGAACTTGTTAGAAATAATATAAAAACCATTAATGTGGCTCATCGGTCATTTAACATGAACCTTGCATAACAATGTTCTCAAAATTTAGAAAGAAGGCCATAACCATAATCAATTGTGCATAACTATATTTTTTTAGAGAAAAAATAAAATTTAAATTAAGAATTTGTTAGAGAGGACAATCAATTTATCTCACCAAAGATTTACCAGTAATAAAATTTTGAACCTCAATCCTATATATATAATACAATTTCCTACCACGGAATTATGATCATTAATTCAAAAAAATTATAACTGTGTGAAATTCAAAATTTATTTATAACTATGATACTTCATTATTTGTTTTGCAGTATGCTACCTCAATGCAGAGATGTTGTCTTGTTATCTTGAACCCAAAAGAGATAGGAACAAAAAAGGCCCTTGTTGCAAGACTTGAAATTCCAATGCACTTAAACTTTCCTCTAGGCTTTCATGGTTTCTGGGCAGCTAGCTAATTGAAGTCAATATTTAAATTATTGTACATTTTATTTTATAGTGAAAAATGAAATTGTATTTGAGATTATAAATATTTTATAGTGAAAATGGTATTTCAGAAAAGGCCCTTGTACATTTTATATTATGTTAAAATATATAACTATTTGTCAAAAATTGACATTAATAGTTTTAAATATTTACATGAATAATACTCCCTCTGGTCTCGAATATAAGAAACAAAAAAAAAATTGTTGGTCTCAAATATAAGAAAAAGTTACTACAATGATTACTTTTTTTTATCATTATTCCAGTTTTGCTCTTTATTAAACTTATCTAACTTTTCCAATTAATGCTCATAAACAGATAATAACTAAAATATGTTCATAAACAGCTAACAACTTAATCCTAAAAACTAGTAACTATTAGTAATAAATATTAATTATTTAATTTAATTAAAAACAAAAGTTAAGAGTAAATTTGGAAATACAATAATTTCCTTAATATGTGTGTTTTTTTATTGTTTCTTATATTCGAGACCGGAGGGAGTATATCTCTATTAGATAAAATATTTCACATAATTTAGTTTTGAGTTTAACTCAACCTCACAAAAACGACTTGTAATGATGATTAACTCTACTTTTTTTTGACTAAAAATGCGATATTTATTCATTCCAATAATTGATCAAGTACATCATCAAATGCAAATAAAAATTCGCTAAAAACAAAAAAGGTGAATCTGCAAACAAACTCACAACATCCAAGTTAATAGCATATAACGGCATTTTGCCTATAAATAATATGATAAAAGTAAAGTCACCAGAATATTCATATTTCTGGATCTGCACTGTTGACATCCAAATCATTGATTGAAGTTGATATTTCGATAGAACTAAACGAACACCGCACCAAGACGGGAAATCAAAAATGCCGTACTAATTAGACGACGAACAACACTCCGCCGCACTCAGACGACGAACCACACACCTCCGAAACTTAGACGACAAACAACACACCGCCGCACTTAGACGACAAAATCACTACAAAAGAAATCGACTTAAAAACTTGAATGTGTGAATAATCACATTTATTTAGATTAAAAATGAAGAAAATAAGATGCAAATGGGTGATTATAGGCCAAAAATGACCTAAAATCACCCCCTCTCCAATAAAAGATGTAGAAGAAAGCTTTGAAGAAAAGGAAAAATAGGGTGGGTCGGCGGCTGAGAGAAGAAAAGGAAATTAACTCTACTTTATAAATACATATTCATACCGTTTTAGTATACAGAGCAAAACCCTGAACCCCATAAGGTTCGTTGTGAGCGGATGAGGGTTGAGAAAAACTGATTTTAAAAAAATTAATTCTAACTAAATTTGAATTGAATGTAAAATAATTTGAGAATTTTTAACCACACCCTAAAAAAAATAGTTACTCCCAAAATTCCCTAAATTTTTGTGATAATACCAGAATCGTGCTTCTTTAATTATAAAAATGGGGGCGCGAAAAATGAGGGTTGGTGGGGACGCGCGAGAAATATTTATATATATATATTAGGGATGCAAGTAAAATATGTGGGAGGAGACTTGCTAACTTCCTTCCATATGGGAGAAAATTAGCAAGCCCATATATATATATATATATATATATATATATATATATATATATATTACATGAGATACGCAAACTGAGTTTACATAACTTATGAAAATTGAGTTTACTTGAGTTACGTAAATATAATTTACATTAGGTACGCAAACTGAGTTTACATATATTTTATTAATGCAGTTTCATTATTTAAGAGTAATTTGGTAATTTGGGATGTAACTACTCTCTCCGTCCCGAAATATAAGGGGAAAAAATTAATTTTTTATGTCCTAAATTATAAGGGAAAAACTATTTTCATGAATATATTTTTTCTTATTCTCATAAAATTTATTACAAATTGCATTTAATTTTCCTTCTCTCTCTTTTTCTCAATAAACAATAACCAATAAAAAATAGTATTATACATTTCAATATAACTTATTTCAAGAAAAACTCCACAAAACCGTATTTTAAATTTTCATGATTATGTTTTCTTAAAAAGTGAGATTATTTTTTCCCCTTATATTTTGGGACAGAGAGATATGATTTATTGGAATGTGGGAAGGAAAAATCAAATAATTTATGTTTGAATATATTTAATAAAAGTGTATTGAAAGTTAAATTTGACTTAAATAATCATTTGGTAATGTAAATTCGCGTCTTTTTTTATTTTAGTCCATTTATGTTATTTTTTTTTTGTAATAAATGGGTCCAATATGACATTTATATATAATTTAATTAAGTACATATGAATATAAGGTAGTCGGAAAATAAGCTACGCCGCTACCCTTTTTAGATTGTGACGAGCACTGAACTCACCAAAGTTAATTAAACCGAGTTAAAACACTACTTGTAGTATTAGTGACAACCCGAATCGTTTTCCAATTGACCAACTTTGAATTTCAACCAAATATAAAAGCAAAATTAAAAGGTTTAGGGGGTTTTTAGTTTTGAAGATGAAATCAACATAAACAAAAACAAATAAGCAAATAGATTTGTAAACAATGATTTAAAGACAATCAATCCAAGAGGTTCAACATTATTGAGTTTAATTTAATCCTTAATTACAAATAAATATTCATAAGTTGATTTCATTCTTGGTTATGAATTACAATAAATTCATTCATTATTGAGTTGTGACCCAATTGGTAGTAGGAATGGATTGAACATGCACTTTATCCCCAGGGTGCATGGTTCGATTATCACGGAAGGCAAATATTCCACTAGTGAGGGGAGAAGATCATGAGGTGGCAGCCGGGTCATTGACAGAAAGGTCCAGATATGCACTGCCGAAGACAGAAAGGTCAAGATGTGTAAAAATCCAGAAATTCATAATGTTTAACAATTATGCCCAAATTAAACCTATAATTATAAAATGCATCTAAAACCTAACAATTAAACAAAAATGATGATTATCAAACCAAATATGAGAGTGAATTAAAGTATGAAATTGGTTCTCATCAGATTTCAAAACTCATTCTTTTGAAAACTACATCCATAGACCTATGAGAGACAATGTTACTATGCACGACCTTTTAAACTCTATTTAAAAGATTCACAGCCATTGATGCTAGAAAACCAAACGTGTCAAATGCAAATGGTATAAAAGCATGTTGATTATCTGAACAAGCTTTTTCATGTTTAGCAACTTTGCTTGAAGCAGCTTTGAGGGTCGTCTGTCCCACAATGAAATTGTGAGTCCCCAATCCCACAAGTGGTGAAACCCCAGTCAAGTCTACACACACATGTTTTCCTCCCACCCATCCATACACCAAAATGTCTGCTGGCCTAAGCATCAATCTTCCTTCTTCTAGGTCAGTTAATAAGTTCACATACGCCTCTTTTTTTACAGATACTCCCGCTCATCTAAATATATCATAAATGACATATTTCTCAGAAAGTCATGGCTATATTTGAAGCATGGAAGTTCCTTACAATGAACTACATGTTCCCCAAATGAGTCCAAGCATGCCTTACGACAGATAAAACTTCATCAATAGGAAATAAAGGAATCATGAGGCGATATCGCAGGATGGTACGATACTCTACCGGTGACATATGCTGGCCTAATCCATTAATGTGAATAGCTAAAAGAAAATCTTGAGCATGAACCTCCCGTAAACCCCCGAAAACTGTTTTTTCTCTTGGTGTCATGTCGAAGGTGACTTCCATGTCCTGACAATTTTACTAAATAGAGCACTCGCCAAAACATGTTGAGGTTTAGGGGGACGGTGTCCTTGCTAGTGAAACTGCTAACATCATAAGTTGGAATCGTATCATGAAACACATTCAAAGCGTTCTCAAAATCAGAGTCCATACCACATACTCCGATGTTGATGACTCACTAAAAGTGGAGAATTTAGGCCTTTATTCATTAGTTATTCTCTGCCAATATGGTGATCAAACCATGTTTTAATTCACTTTCATTAGTTTTGAGTCTAGAATTATGTAATAGGAATAACTATGTAATTTTGGTGAAAAATAGTTAGTTTAGAGACAATTTATATCAAGGCATGTTATCTGGTTTTGGATTGTCATCAAAGGCATCTACTGATAATTACTGTCACAACATTCTGATCCGTACAATTCAACAAGTCAAGCACCACAAGCAGACAAAATAAGGGATTGTAGTACAACATCGTTGGAGGTATCTTTTAAGGATAAGGATGACGGCTGACTTGCTAGTTGTCAACATCACAAATGATTGTACTATGATTAAGCGGTCCTTGCAAAAGGAATATTCTTTATTCCTTGGGCCAAATGTCATCATTTAAGGTTGCACCGGATCCAAGAAGGATATGCCTATAAATACACAACCCTAATTCATATTTGGTGTGCTTGAAAACCCTAAAGAAGGATCTGAAGAAGAAGAAGAGAGGCAGCGCCGTTCCTGCTACTTAAGTGACAATCGGTGATAATGGGAGGCACGATACTGTTTGTAGGAGTATCTATTGCTTTGTAATGGGTATCACTACTTTACTTATTATTATTGTTGTTGTTTCCATGCTCACTCTGAGCTAAACTCTTTTGTAGTTGAAATTATGTGAAGTTTAATATAATGAATGAAGTATTTATGTGAATGAATGATTGTTATTGTGTCATCTTTAACTTTATGTTTTTATGAAAATAAATTTATTTCTTTGACTGATCAGCTTAGGAATAAATACAAGTTGCATGTGTAGAAACATCTAGCATGTCAATGGAAACTTAAAGTAATAAGGTTAAGTGAGAGCAGACATGTAACCTCTACTTAATACTGATGTGCTATGAGTATTAAGGCCTTAGTGAGACACCAAACAAGCAAACATTTTTCCGAACTTTAATGGGATTAAGTGTAACCTAGACATAGCCAGTCACCTCATACCCTGTTTTAATATCTAACGTTGTAGACATACACCACAAGGCAAGTTTGTTCACAGATGGCACGACAGTAGTTATCATTCACTATATTTCATTCATGTATTAAATGGATCATGGTTTCAGCTACCCTTTTATCTTTGTTTTCAACCATCACTTTATATAACTGTTATTTAATTTATTGTATTAAAAACCAATCATGTTTTGTTACCATTACAATAGACTAAAACACACTTTGAATGTATAACCCCTAAACTATTTTCTGTGGGATCAATACACTCTTTACTTATTACTTGCTACTATTGACTGTGTATATATACTTGCACACATTCAAATAAAATCTACCAACTGTCTCTCAAAATATATCTTGCAATACCTAAGACTAGGCCCTAGAATCAACTCAATAACTGTGACTGGTCTCCCAATGTCCAAAGAGAACAACCCCTCATGAAGTTTAATGTCGTCACATGATGACCACAAGATCTCTGTCTTACGAATGTTCAAATCAAGACCTAAACCAGGGCCTGTCTCTTGAATGATATCAAGTGTTTTAGCAACTTCCCTTGAATCTCCTATGATATTCCCATCATCAAGATACTAAGCATGAAGAAGAAGCTCACAATAGTCTCTAATCTTATGAATAAGAGAATGTAACACAAGAGGGAAAAAAAAGTGGTCCTAGCAGATCTCCTTGTTGCACTCCAGTGGCTGACAATTCAAGAATATGTCCATCTTCAAGATACAACCTTGCTGCCTGATCATATAAAAATTCAATCCACAAAGAAATAGATGGACATATCACCCTAACCTCATGTAATGCAACTTATACATAGTTTGCTTTAGTTGTAGTACCATTTTAGATATCATAAAAACTAAAATCATATTTGAAATGAGTATGGCCGGCCCTAGAGCTCTGCTAGGGTTTTGATCGTACGTTCTTTCTTCTCCATTTCTCGGACGTAAATTCTTTCATTGGGACCTAGATCAAGTGAGAGTTTAAAGTCCTAGATCAAAAAAGAATTCGCATTGCTTCTGCGCAACAGCAACACAAGGAGGATGATGATAACCAGTTTACCAACTATTTCTTCATGAATTTTCCGGATAATTTTGGCGCAAAAGCTATGTATAATGCTTTTAGAAAATATGGGAATATTAGGGAGGTGGTCATTCCGCCCAAGCTTGACAAGTTTGGAAGGAGATTTGGCTTCGCTAGGTTTCATGGTGTGGAGGATGCTAGGAAGTTTGGGTATGAGTTGGATCAAATGATCATAGGGCGGGATAAAATTCACGTCAACCCCGCACGTTTCAATCGTGGGGTTAGCAAGGAGGGTAGGGATAAAAATGATCGAAAGGAAAAGGCAGGCAAGGTGCACGATCGCATACCAGGAATTGGAGAGAAGGGGGATAGTAATGCAATGTATAACAACAGTAAGTTTGCAAACCTAGTGCACTACCACTGCCACCGAACCACAATATGGATGGCACGTTGTCGTTTGCGCAAGCAGTGAAGAGAGGTGGGGATAACCTGAAGAAAGTGGTGGGAAACACAGTGGTGTACGAACCGGATGCCAATGATGTGGATCGTCTGAAGAAGGCCTTTGTAGGATACGTGGTTAACCCGGGCATGACATACAATATCCAAACTGAATTTCACATGCAAGGTTACTTCGGGGTTAAGGTAACACCGTTGGGTTCTAATTTGGCATTAATAGAAGGTCAAGATGAGGGAGAGGTGGAGGCTCTTTTAACGGAGGCTAAGGATTGGTTGGCTACTTGGTTCAAAGATATCAGCCCTTGGAATCCAACTATGGTTGATTCGGAATGATTGATTTGGCTTCGTGTTTATGGCATTCCAGCACAAGCTTGGAACTTCAATTTCTTCGACAAGATTTCTGCCCAATGGGGTACTTATATGTATGCTAATGAAGCTAGAATCCTAATACGTACTAAAAGGCATTTAATGGTGAATGATATTATTGACGTGAAAGTAAATGAATTTGACTACTAGTTACGTGTTATGGAGGACTCTTATTGTCTTATGCGTTGTGGGAATGTGCAACAAAATTCTCGTCGTGCCTCTGAATTGGGTAGTACGGAGTCAGAAGGGGAGGAGGATGTTGTGATACGAATGGAGGGGGTGGCGGATGAGCAGTGGGAAAAGGAAAGGGAGGAAGAGGGGGAGAATATTTTTCCAGTAGAAGTTGGCGTACATGCTTCTAATCACGTCTCTTCAGTATACTCAAAGCGGAGGGAGGTAGTGTTAAATTTTTCGTGCAGTTGTGTCCCTTAAACACAATCTGTGCAACAAAATTTGAATCACGACGGGGGGTGTGGTTTGGATAAGGAGGGTGTGGGTGACAAGGACAGCAGGGTTGGGGACAAAGATGAATTAGTGGACCAGGAGGTGGGTGTAGGAGGGGACACTAATTTGTCTTTGCCACAACATGTTGTCAAGGGGGTGAAGATAGAAGTGTTGTTAACTCTGTTTTATTGGGCCAGAGATCCTTACCAGATATTGTGGGGTCAGATGGGGTTGGGGTCAGTGTTGGGACATCAGCAAACACAAGAGGTGCATTTAGTGATGGTCCTAAAAAGAATTTGTATCGTCTAAATACAGGTCTAAAGACACTATCTAATAAGGAGGCAAGTGACATACCAAAATCAAAACCATTGGAATCGTACCACACATTCAAGAAACACCCGTCATCGCAGGCAGACGTGGTAGATCGTAATCGGTCTCTTCAGCGCGCAGGAGATGAACACCATGACGGTGAGCCAAGGCCGCGCGGCAGTACCTTGTTTGGTAGTCATCCGATTGTGTGGGAGAGGGTGCGACGAGTCTTCCCGTACAAAACTCATAGAGGGAAACAACTGCAATGCTCTATTTCTTCCGCGGGTGATGTGCTTTGCTGCAACTCTTTTAATTCTTCCGATATCAGAAATTGTAATGCAATTGCCATCAAAAAACATGAAAAGGAGGTTGGGTCTAAGTTATGGGCAGGCGCGTTGGAATTGGGAGTAGAACTGGGGGATTCAGAAGTTGCCGGTGGCTCAAAGATAGAGTGTATTCGTTTGATTGAAGCTAATGAACGAAGGGATGAGAGGGTTAGTAGTAGCAGAGGCATAACCATCAGTTATTACAATGAAGATTGTCTCTTTGAACATGCGAGGGTGGGGAGGTAGTGCCAAACGTCGTCGGTTGCAATCGTTCCTCCAAAAGGGTGATTTTGATGTATGTCTTTTATAGGAAACAAAGTTAGCAAATGCCGATACCGTCTCAATTCAGAATCTTTGGGGCAGGAAGGAAGTGAGTTGGGTGGTGAATGATTCCATTGGCATGGCAGGGGGTTTACTAGTGTTATGGACAACTAACTGCTTCAAATTGGTCAATAGTTTTTCTGGTGTTGGTTTTTTGGGAGTTACGGCTGATTGCGATGGAGTTTCCGTGCACATTATCAATGTTTATTCGCCTTGTACTTTGCGAGGGAAGAAACAATTATGGGCAGATCTACTGTCTTTGAAACGTAGTTTAGGGACGGGGGAGTGGTGTGTGGCTGGTGACTTCAATGCCATGGTCCATGCCACCGAGAGGAAGGGTACTAGTATGGTTAATAGACAAGCCAAAATGAGGATGTTTCAACAGTTTGTGGGGGAGATGGAGTTGATAGATGTTCCTGCCTTAGGGAAGTCTTTTTCGTGGTATAGTGGTGATGGATTGGCCATGAGCAGGATTGATCGTTTCTTGTTGTCAGATGGTTACGTATCCTAGTATTGTGTTTCTAATCAGCGGATCGGTGATAGAGATATATTTGACCATTGTCCTATTTGGTTGGATGTGTCTACACTTAATTGGGGGCCAAAACCATTTCGGGTGATTAACGGTTGGCTAGAGCATCCGGATTTTATCCCGTCCGTTGAGTCTTCGTGGCATAGCTTTGATGTAAGAAAGCTTTTGCTATTAAAGAAAAGTTTAAACAGTTAAAAGATAGGTTGAGGGTGTGGAATAAAGAGGTGTATGGTGTCCTTGATTTGCACATTGATAACACGGTAAAAGAATTAAATGTTCTTGAGGATTTGTTGGATAATGAAGAGGTCGAGGTGGACTTTTCTAGAAGGGCAGAGTTATCTAAAGAATTTTGGTACCAGTTGCATCATAAAGAGTGCTTGTTGAAGCAAAAATCGCGTGCGAAATGGGTTAAAGAGGGTGACCCAAGTATTTTCATGAGGTTATTAAGAGCCGACGCCGTAGAAATCAATTAATGGCTCTTAAAGATGGAGACGGTTGGATCCAGGGGGTCGAGGAAGTGAAGAGTTTTGTGAAGAATTTTTTTACTGATAATTTTGTGGAGGAAGTTGAACACCGTCCTGTTGCGGGGATTTTAGGATTTCCACCACTACAGTGATCTTTCATTTCCAAAGAGGGGAAAGTATCAAAAACCTTTTAAAAAGAAATTCTAATTTATTGCTTTTTTACTTATTTTTAATGTGAGAAGAGATGGGAGAGAAGTGGTAAGAAATGAAGGGAGAAATAGTATAGAAAGAATTGTGTGTGCATGTGGAGAGTTTAGATGAGAAGAGAATGTTATGATTAAATTTAAAGTGTTTTAAAAAAGTAAACTTAAATCTAAACGTGCGACTAATTTGGTTTTTGGACTAGATAAATTTTATTTATTAGAGACAAGATGTTTATTGTTTTCTATTTTTTTTCTAAAGAATTACTAATCGTACCCCTATGGAAATGAAAGTTCTCGTTTGTTTGTTTTTAGCGTTTGACGGAAAGCGATAAAAAAGTAAAATGCATGCAATGCAATTTCTACATCCACTTTGGGGTTACATTTTTCCTAATTACATTCTAAGATTTTTTTTTTATGAAAATTTAAATATGAATGAATGCAACAATTGAATGAAAATGCAAAAAATAAACTAATCTAAATTACAAGTGTTGGCGTTTTTGTATGTTGGCTATAATTTTGCAAAAACCCATTTTGTCACATGCTCTAGGACATGCTGAAGCATCTGAGTTTGTTGAGCCCTGAAGCTGTTTGGATGCGTGCGTTTTTATTTTTGAAATATATCTTGGAAAGATTTGTTTTAAAAATATATTTTATCATGCAAGCTGGCATAACAGAACGCGCTTTGGGTCAGAAGTTATCTCTTATGTGAGATTTAATTCTAAAATATAATTCCCATATTTTAGGATTTGGTTTGTTTTTATTGGATATATTTTTGAAGACTCCTTTTCTTAAGGAACAAGTTAAGTTGCGCTGAAGACTCTATATATACATGTGTAAAACCTAGTTAGGTTCGTGGGAATTTTATTGTGTTCACTAAAGCGTGTGTTGTCTTTATTTTTCCCTAGTGAACTTGTGAGTCTTTTCTTGTATCACGTTGATACAGGCTAAAGACATAGGTTGTTGTCTTGTGTTATTTGTGTGATTACTCTTAAGCTTTTAAGTACGGAGTTGATCGTTTTGTCTGAGTGTGTTCTCACCATTAAAGTTGTTTGTTTGATTGTGAACAACACTGTGTTTGTGTTGTTAGTAAGGAGTAAGGCGGGGCGCCTTTGACCTAGGAGTTCCTAGGTTGAGTTGCACAAGGTAGTTGCTAGGTTAGGAGCAGTGAACGGGTCGTTTACTGGTGTCTTGAAACTAGGGCTATAATAGTGGATTCCTCCTGGATTGGTATCCCCCAGATTAAGGCAAGTTGCGCCGAACTGGGTCAACAAACTCTTGTGTTATTTACATTCTGTTCATTATCATTTTTATTATTGTCTATGTTGCGAGTAGACGCTGTAGCAATTGCTAAAGCATCTCACTGGTGATCTGGTCAAGGAGTGGCCAATGAAGAATAATTTGTCTGCTGCCAAGCTTTCTACAAAGTATGCTATTCTGAACAAGATTGCAGCTGCAAATTGGGTTCCTACTACCCATTCTAATGATGTCTCCAGGGTGCTGAGTAAGTTTATCTATGCTATCGGTACCAAATCTGCTTTTAATTTTGGTGAATTTATTTTTTACCAAACTATAGCACATAGGAAGACAAATGCCACAAAGACTCCTATTGCTTTTCCAACCCTGATTTGTGATATTATCTTGCAACAATATCTTGAGTTATGTTTTCCTACTGATGAGCCTGCTAAGAGAGAGACAGAAATTACTTTAGACTCTAGGTTTTTGGAAAAGTCACATGCTGCAGATATTGCTCTAGCATCTGCAAAAGGCAAATCTGCTATGCTCAGCAGACATCAGATGATTGCTGATCTCAAGGTTGTGAGTAAGGCACTGGATGACAAGAAGTTCATGGTGGATCGTGTGATTCAAAATTTGGAAGCTGAAGAGCTAGCTGCTCATGATGAAGCACGAGTGGTGGAGGATTCTGAAGAAAGTGCTGATTTTTAATAATCCATTTTTATGTTTTCTTCTGATGTTCTTTTTATGGGTGAAGCCCTAGATTCTCTATGCACCTATGTGTGCTATCTGGTCTGTAATAAGTACTATATGGTTCTATTCCATACTTATATGTTCTGACAGTATGATGTTCTTTTCCTTTGGTCAAATTCTTTGGCTAAAAACGGGGAGTATTATTAGTGTTGATGCACTACTGAAGTTTATTGCTTGCTACTGATTTCTATGATATTCTCATCATCTATCTGATGTTTAGCAATGCATGAAGAAAGGGGGAGTGTAGTATGTATGTGTGGATATACTCCTATCTACCTACCATTGAGGGGGAGTATTGTTGATTGTATGCATTAAGGGGGAGGAATTTATTTTTCCTAATCCTGATTGCATGAATTAAGGGGGAGGAATTTATTTTTCCTAATCCTTAAAATTTGTTGATGCTTTTTGAAGCTGATTATTTTTCTCTGGAATCCACTTGAGAGTTCAAGTCTCTCTGATCATACTCCTTGAGGCTGGTTGAATTTCATATCCGCTATGCATGCCTCTGATAAATGGTTAGCCTATGCATTCAAGTATTGTCCTATTCTTCTGAAGTTATATTTTGAAGTTGATTTGAAGAATTATATTTTATGCATGCTGATCAAAAGTGTTTTAGCCAAAATTTGCCAAAGGGGGAGATTGTTGGCGTTTTTGTATGTTGGCTATAATTTTGCAAAAACCCATTTTGTCACATGCTCTAGGACATGTTGAAGCATCTGAGTATGTTAGCCCTGAAGCTGTTTGGATGCGCGCGTTTTTATTTTTGAAATATATCTTGGAAAGATTTGTTTTAAAAATATATTTTATTATGCAAGCTGGCATAACAGAACGCGCCTTGGGTCAGAAGTTATCTCTAATGTGAAGATTTAATTCTAAAATATAATTCCCATATTTTAGGATTTGGTTTGTTTTTATTGGATATATTTTTGAAGACTCCTTTTCTTAAGGAACAAGTTAAGCTGCGCTGAAGACTCTATATATACATATGTAAAACCTAGTTAGGTTCGTGGGAATTTTATTGTGTTCACTAAAGCGTGTGTTGTCTTTATTTTTCCCTAGTGAACTTGTGAGTATTTTCTTGTATCACGTTGATACATGCTAAAGACATAGGCTGTTGTCTTGTGTTATTTGTGTGATTACTCTTAAGCTTTTAAGTACGGAGTTGATCGTTTTGTCTGAGTGTGTTCTCACCATTAAAGTTGTTTGTTTGATTGTGAACAACACTGTGTTCGTGTTGTTAGTAAGGAGTAAGGCGGGGCGCCTTTGACCTAGGAGTTCCTAGGTTGAGTTGCACAAGGTAGTTGCTAGGTTATGAGCAGTAAACGGGTCGTTTACTGGTGTCTTGGAACTAGGGCTATAATAGTGGATTCCTCCTGGATTGGTATCCCCCAGATTAGGGCAAGTTGCGCCGAACTGGGTCAACAAACTCTTGTGTTATTTACAATCTGTTCTTTATCGTTTTTATTATTGTCTGAGCAATTGCTATAGCATCTTACTACTGAGTGCCAGGAATTTCAACAAGTGCGACGGAATTAAAATAAACTAACTAAAAACTATACTAAACTAAACTAAGATATTTTTAGGTTCTAACACTATTTTTTAGTCCGTCTCCAATTAAGCTATGGTATAATTTTCAAGTCACAAGATTGAATTCAAGTACAAATAATAATATGCAATAATACGATAACATAAAAAATAAAGGACTAAAAAATAAATTGCAAGAAATACAAATAGTATGAAAATGAATAAAGAAAATGAACTAATTAAATGCCATAAACTAAATACTATAAAATAAGATGACCAAAAAAAAGACAAGAAATAAACATGAAGAAAAGAAGTATAAAAATTGAATAATGAAGAAAGAAAAAAAAATGCAAGAGAAATAAATAAATAAAAACTGAGCAGGGGGTGTGAAAGTAATCAAAGGAGTACTGAAGTAAAATAAAAAGACAGAAACAAAAGGAATCAAAGCCCAGATCCATAACAAATAAACCCAATGCAGTGAACCAGATTACACAAACCGAACCAGACCGGTCTAAGAGAACCAGTCAACAGATTCAGTGAGGTTCACACGCGTGAGCTTATGTCTTGACTTCGTCACCATACGTCTGATCAAGATCAGACGCGCGTGATTGAATCTAAAGCCAACAGACCATATTGGATCAAAATAAATCAACAGACACGATTAAATTATAGAAACAAGAAATATAATATGGTATGTCATCTTCAGAAGAGCGAGTCAATGACTCACTGACTCGGTCATGACTCGCCTTCCATTGATGAGTTTCAAGAAGCTTCGATTTAGAACCAAAAAACATTAATAAACAGTCGATTTTGTAGTATTTTCCACATAAATCTCAAATACAAGATTAGTTTCTACCTAAAACGTTTAGATCTTAAAATAAATGCGAAAGAAATTCGGATCTGAAATTTTGAAAACGATTTGTACGCAAAATTAAAGAAAGCTAATATGTGCATTAGTTTCGTATATTGTTTGCAAATTCAATGGGTCAAGAATCGAGTGAAACGGATATCTAAAACCATCAAAATCGAGTACCTCAAATTGTTGTTTGAGAATGGTTTCGGGCTCACTGTTCACGTGTTTTGGAATGGCTTTTGTGGTCGTTTCTGGTTTTCAATGAGTCTGAGAGTAACTTAGATGTGATTGGAAGCAAAAGGAATTGGTGTTGATAATAGATTTTGAATCAATCAAATGAATTTAGGAGAAGGTGTTATGTTTGTTGTTACTGGAAGCAAATGACGTGAATTTCTTCTTCTATCTCTTATTTTTGTTTGATTTTTTGTGATTGGTTGAAATAATTGAGGAGAATTGAGAGAAATTGTGGTTTGTGAATGAATGGAGTGTGTAGGTATGAGTGTGTGAGTGTGATGTTTGTTATATAGAGAAAAATTAGGGTAAGGGGTAAAAAGCGATTGGTGAGATAGAGATAGGATAATTGTGTAAAAGTGATAAATATGGTAATTTTGATTAAAAGAAAAATGGAAAATGAAATAGAAAAAGATAAGATCTGAAATTCTGGCAACTAGACAGACAAATGATGTGCACAATGTTAGAGCACTTATCCGAGCACTTGTCACACAATAATAATAAAACGCAGTGTAGCAAGTAAAATAAACGTGACTGAAGGATAAATAACACAGTAGGTTTGTTAACCCAGTTCGGCGCAAAATGCCCTAGTCTAGGGGATACCAATCCAGGAATGAACTCCACTATAATAGTTCTAGTGAAAAGCACAACGTAGACTCACTACTTGTCTTTGCACCACGACCCTACCAATGGCTGCTCTACCTAGGAACTCCTACGTATGAGACCCCGTCTCAATTCCCACTAACAGTACAGACAGCACTGTTAAACACACACTTGTTTCTATAGTTTGAGTAAGAGTCACACTCTAAAGAACACAACTAACTCCGTACTTCAAAGCTTAGGAGTAGTACACCATTACAACACAAAACACAGAGTACTTGACTTGAATCAGGGTGATACAATCAAGCCTCACAACTAACAAGAAAACCTAAAACCTTAAGACACACGCTTTAGTACACACACGGTTTTCCACACACAAAACTAGGGTTTGTGTTTACATATATATAATACTGAGCAGTCATTGGTTTAGGCTTCAGCACACAGCTTGGACGTTGTCAGGTCCAGCAAATAATTTTTCATGAGCAAGAATATTGTTTCCAAAAATATATCAATATTAATTAAGGAAATACACCAAGGCAAGACAGCCTTTTACAGCTCATTAAACCTGCGCGTCTTGATCAGCACGCTAGGTTAAACATAAAACTTCATAGAATCTTCAAAAGATCTTGCATAGAAATATAACGCGAGCTGGCGCATAACAATTAGACAACACAATGCTGTTGCACTTGCTACAGCATTTGTCTCAGCATTTGGCTAGTATATGTTTTTGCAAAATGTAGCCAACTTACAAAAACCCAACAATCTCCCCCTTTGGCAAATTTTTGGCTAAAAACAATATATAGCCAGCTCTTGGAGAGATACACAGAATTTCTTCAATTCACATCAGCACACGTCTTCTCAAATCAACTAAACATAATCTTGGCATATAATGAAACTACTTCCAAGGGGACTCTTTTAATAAAGATAACTTGTAAATAGTATCAGAGGCATTCGTCTTCAATAATCATAATACGCCTAGCCTCACATAATTAGCCAGATAGAAAGAACATATATATAGTGGGTTCATATAAAGAGACGAAAACATACTCTTGAAAGATAATTCCACAACATATGAAAGATCATCAGATATACGCGCTCCCCCTCAACATATGTACATCACAACTACATATCATAATGCTCCCCCTCAAAATATGCATTCGTATGAAACATAATAGAACTTACTTCAATATGACACATGTAGGAGCATCTGTCAGAGCAATCTTCAATCAGAAAAAAAAGAATTATACTACCATACTACCATATTCTACTCCCCCTTTTTAGCCATAAATTCTGACAAACAGCAATATTGCATAAGAGAAATCCAGAGTAGCACATCAGGTCACATAGGTCACAGAGTCACAGAGGCACAGAGAGGCCACAAATATAGTTATTACAGACCATACAGCACACTCAGGTGCATGAATAAAAGAAAAGAAAAAAAAATTACACAGTCATTAATCAGAGGCAGTCTCATCAGAGGCAGCAAACACTTCCTCAGTGTCACCAGCAGCAGAAGCATTACCATTTCCTCCTTCTTCTTCCCTGTCATGGCCTTGTGCAGGAGCCTCACCCTCAACTGCAACCTCAGCTTTCAAGGCAGTTATAACCCTATCAATCTTCAGCTTCTTAGCACCCAGGTCCAAACTAACATTTGTAAGCTCAGCGATCATCTCCAGCTTACTCATACCACCAGATGACTGGACAGAAGTGCCAGCCAAATCATCAGCTCGTGGCTGGGATATCAACCTGCAATCCAAACCAAGAGGACTAGGCCTTCTAACAGGCTCATCTGTGCTAACCAGAATATCAGGGTGTTGTTGAAGAATAACACCACACACCAGAGTAGGAAATGGAATAGGGAACTTAACAGCAAAAGATTTGGCTTGCTCCAAGAATTGATGATAGATATAATAACCAAAATCAAAAACAGATTTAGTACCAACTGCATAAATAAGCTTACCAAGAACAGTGGCCACAGAATTTGAATGAGTAGTGGGGGACCAGTTATTAGCAGCTATTTTATTCAGAGCAGCATACAGTGGAATCAATTTTGCAGAGGACAAAAGCCCAGGCCAGTGTCTAAGCTTATTACCTGTGATAGCTCTGCAAATGGTGTCATCAGTAACTTCCAGCTCAGGAGTGTCTTCAATAGATCTTCCAAGATAGGCATTGATCACTTGAGGAGAAAAATTGACACATCTACCACGCACATATACCTTCCTATACTCAGGATACCTAGGATCATCACAGTCGTCAGGAATGTTGACAACAAACTCTCTTACCAACTTGTCATAACAGTGACCCAGGTCCTTCACCGTCTTCATCAACCCAGCAAATTCCAACACATCAACCAGCTCTTGGCACTTGAACACATCAGCCTTCAAATTCCTTTCAAGTCCAAGTCTCCTGTGATAGACAAATTTCCAGCGAGTAGCTCCACTTTCCAGATGAAAAGAGACATTATCCAGAGGAGCTGAAGGGATATCCAAAGGGACTTTCATACCCTTGACAGTTTTTCTAGATGCTCCACCAGATGGGGCAGCATCTGTCACAGCAATGTCAGAATCAGAATCACTTGAGGGGTGATCCTTTCTTTTGAGACTCTTCTTCTTTTGATCAGGCTTGGGAGTCACTTTACTCCAAGACTTTGGGGGACCAGCCATAGGCTTCTTCCCAGCAGCAACAGTTTTCTTCCTAGTGCCTTTAGTACTCTCACCAGCATCAAAAACAACCTTAACAACCTTGCTCCTTGTTCTGCGAGCAACACCAACAGCAGGAGTCTTTTCCAAGGATTTATCTGCAGACTCTTCTTCATCAAAATTGACCACATCAGTTTGATCAATGTTTACAGTCTCAACTTGATCACAACTTGTTTCCTGAACCTCATCATGTTGATCTTGAGGTTTGGGAGAAGCAGTTTCAGGATCATTCACAGTCTCAAGAGTGTTTGGTATGACCAAGGACTCCACAGTGGCTTGTGCCAAAGATGCTGGAGCATCTGGCACAATGTTTTGAATATTGGCAGAGGGATCAACAGGTCCTTCTGTCACAACAATGTTCTCAGCAACATCATCAACAATAGTCTTCTCATTAACTCCAGTATCAACATCACCAGCAAACAAATTTAATTCATCAACACTTAATTTGTCATCTACCTTAGGATTAACAGAATCTAGGGTTTCAGTGAACGCTTCAGTTCCCTCAAAAGGTTTTTCATCAAAACCAGTGACAGTAGTGTCAACATCTGGTTCTACAACAGTCGATTGGAAAGGATTTTCCTTACAGTATAGGTCATGCATGGTGAGACCTACACGTTGAACAGTAGAAGCAGATTTCTTACCTTTTGATTTTGAGGTCTTCTTCGTTGCCGAGGAAGTTGACCCTTTTCTAGTGCTTTTTCCCTTTCGTGACACAAGCGTTTTAGGACGCTGTTTGATCGGAGTAGATTCAGTGATCATTGCAAGAGGTTGAACAACCATTACCACCGGCGAAGTGATTTCTGGAACAGTGGGAGGAGTTGAATCGTTTGCAGTAGGAGATGAAGTGTTGGTTGCAGTAGACATGATGATGGAAGAAGTTTTGAGTACTTGAGTGATTGGGAGAGTTGGAAGAGCGAAGGGAGTAGCAAGTGAGAAGATGAGCAGTTTTGAGAAAATTAGGAGAAGGAAATAATGATGAGGGCGTGTAATTGTTTTGTTTAAGGGAAGTTGGGATTTTCTTCCTTGATTTGCGTGCATAAAGCGGTTGAGGAGAGAGAAAATAACTGCTGCACGCCTCCCATTAATTAACTGCTACAATTCCTCAATTAGGCAAATGCCTAACCGCCTTCTTAATTTTTCAAATTGTGCCATATCAAGAGCCTTTGTAAATATATCTGCTAATTGCTCCTCAGTTGAAACATGCTCAATAGAAATAATTTTTTCTTCAACCAAATCTCTGATGAAATGATGTCTGATATCAATGTGCTTGGTCCTGCTATGTTGTTCAGGATTCTTAGAAATATTGATTGCACTCAAGTTGTCACAATATAATGTCATAGCATCTGTCTTGACATTGTACTCACTCAGCATCTGTCTCATCCATACCAATTGTGTGCAACTACTCCCAGCAGCTATGTACTCAGCCTCAGCAGTTGATAAGGAAACACAATTTTGTTTCTTACTAAACCAAGATATAAGATTGTTACCTAGGAAGAAACATCCACCAGAAGTACTTTTTCTATCATCTGCACTTCCAGCCCAATCTGCATCACAATATCCTACCAACATAGTACTCTCTCCATGAGAATACAACAAGCCATAATCACTGGTACTGTTCACATATTTCAGGATTCTCTTCACTTGAGTCAGATGGCTAATTTTTGGCTCAGCTTGGTACCTAGCACATACTCCAACAACAAATGTGATATCAGGTCTACTAGCAGTCAGATAGAGTAGACTTCCTATCATACTTCTGTATAAGCCTTGATCTACATCTTCTCCCTTGTCATCTTTAGATAATTTGACATGTGTGGGAGTAGGAGTTCTTTTGGTGGCAGCATTCTCCATACCAAATTTCTTGACCATATTCTTTGCATACTTGCTTTGAGATATGAATATAGTATCTTCCATTTGCTTTACTTGAAGACCTAGAAAGAAATTCAGTTCACCAACAAGACTCATTTCAAACTCAGATTGCATCTGCTGAACAAAATGTTGTACCATCTGGTCAGACATTCCTCCAAAGACTATATCATCAACATATATTTGTGCAATCATCAGCTTTCCTCTCTCATCTTTCACAAAACATGTTTTGTCATTACCTCCCTTCCTGTAACCATTATTCACCAAGAATTCAGTTAGCCTCTCATACCAAGCTCTAGGAGCTTGTTTCAAACCATATAGTGCTTTCTTCAACTTGTATACATGATTTGGAAAGGCTGGATCAACAAACCCCTTGGGCTGTTCCACATAGAGCACATGATTTGAGCATAACCTTGAGCTACCAATCTAGCTTTGTTTCTAGTGATGGTACCATTTTCATCAGATTTATTCTTGTAGACCCATTTTGTACCTATGATATTAGCATTATCTGGCCTAGGGACTAGATCCCACACATCACTTCTCTTGAACTGAGTTAGTTCTTCTTGCATGGCATTTATCCAAAACTCATCAGTCAAGGCCTCTTTAACATTTTTAGGTTCAAAATTTGAGATAAAACAGGAATTTGATACCTCATAGTTTCTTCTTCTTGTTGTAATTCCTTGATTCGGATTACCAATAACCTGATCTATTGGATGATTCTTCTGAACTCTGATGGATGGACCTTTGTTATTAACTGTATCTTCAGAACTTATTACCTCACTATTTTCCTCATTGACAGCTTCATCTTCTGTCTCTTCTTGTAAGTCAGATGATGTGCCAAATGTACTATCTTCTGGTGCAGCATTATTACCCTTATCATCAATCACAACATTTATGGATTCCATCATGGCATTAGTTCTGGAGTTGAAAACTCTATAGGCTCTGCTATTAGTTGAATAACCTAGGAATATGCCTTCATCACTTTTAGGATCCATCTTCCTTCTTGGTTCTCTGTCAGCTAAGATATAACAGTTACTTCCAAACACATGAAAGTATTTCACAGTGGGCTTTCTTTCCTTCCATAGCTCATACAGAGTTGTAGATGTCCCTTTTCTCAAGGTTACTCTGTTATGTATATAGCAGGCTGTGTTCATAGCCTCAGCCCAGAAGTGGAATGGTAACTTCTTAGCATGTAACATTACTCTGGCAGACTCTTGTAGTGTTCTATTCTTCCTCTCTACTATTCCATTTTGTTGAGGAGTAATAGGAGCAGAGAATTCATGGAATATTCCTTCAGTCGTGCAAAACTCAGAAAATTTACTATTTTCAAACTCCTTCCCATGATCACTTCTGATTCTAGTGATACCACATTCCTTTTCTCTTTGAAGTTTCAAACAAAGATCCTTGAACTTTTCAAAAGTGTCAGATTTCTCTCTGATGAAATCAATCCAAGTATATCTAGAAAAATCATCTACCATGACAAAGGGCATACTTCTTTCCACCTAAGCTCTCAACTTGCATAGGTCCCATTAAATCCATGTGCAACAATTCAAGCACTCTGGATGTGGTCAGATGCTGCAGCTTCTGGTGTGGCTTTTTTGTCTGTTTTCCTATCTGACATTCTCCACATATACTTCCTTCTTGAATCTGAAGCCTAGGTATGCCTCTAATAGCTCCTTCAGCAATAGCTTTCTTCATACTTTTGAGATTTAAGTGTCCAAGCTTTTGGTGCCACAAGTTCACATCATCTTCTTTGGTTACTAAGCAAGTAGATAGCTCAGCTTTGTCTTGAGATACCCATAGGTAACAGTTATCCTTTGATCTTTCTCCCTTCATCAGTAGATCACCTTTACTATCTGTAACTAAGCATTCACTCTTTGTGAAGTTGACTTTTAGACCTTTGTCACACAACTGACTAATGCTTATTAGATTAGCTTTCAGCCCCTTCACATGAAGAACTTTGTCAAGTTTAGGTAGTCCTTCATTGATTAGTGATCATATGCCTTTCATTTCCCCTTTGGCTCCATCACCAAACGTTACAAAGCTTGTAACATATGGCAAGACATTTGTCAAGTAATCTCTATTTCCTGTCATATGTCTTGAACAACCACTATCAAAGTACCAATCGCTTCCAGATGATGCTCTTAGAGAGGTATGAGCAATTTGAGCAATCTCCACACTTTCAGTTTCTGCTTGATTAGGATCATCAGCATTGCTCTTCTGCTTCCACTCTTGCTTGACATTTTTCAGAATAGGTTCCATAGTCTTCAAAGTAGGTTCAGCATTCTTCAGAATAGGTTCAGCCTTTGGTATATGAGTTTTAACAGGATACCCATACAATTTAAAACAGTAAGGTCTGATGTGTCCCTTTCTTCCACAATGATAACAAACCCAACCAGAATATCTCCTCTTAGGTTTAGTGTAGTTTCTGATTGTTTGTTGTCTCACCGGATGCTGGGGCATCTGTCTTGACATAGTTGGATTATAGGTAGTAACAGACGGGACAAACTTCTTTATAGGCACCGTTTTCTGATTAATTAGTGACTTGTAATTGAAACCAATTCCTCTTGTATCATTAGACTTTTGTCCTGTCTCTAGAATTTCTTCTAGCATATCAGTACCTGTGTTCAGCATCCTCAATTGCTTGTTCATGTTGTCAATCTTGGATTTATATAGAGTAATATCACCCTCCAGTCTTGAATTTTCTTCCTGAAGTTTGTTTTTCTCTGCTTGTAGTATAGCAATAGTCTTCTTTTGCTTTATCACAGTGTTACCAACCTCTAGGCTTTTGAGCCATAATTCCTTATAGCATTCAACTAATTCATCATAAGGCATATCACCATCGTGTGACTCAGCATCAGAAGCACATATCCCAGTTAAAGCAATCACATGGTTAGCTGATTCAGACTCTTCCTCAGATTCATCTTCATTAGACCAAGAGACAGTCTTCCTTTCTTTTGCCTCTTAAGGTACGTGGCACATTCAGTCCTGATATGCCCATATCCTTCACATTCATGACATTGAACTCCTTTGCCTTGGCTTGTCCATCTGTCTTTGATTTCCTCAGATTGTTGCTGTTCCTATTAATGCCGTGACTGTTGTCTGGAGCATGTGTCTTGGCATTCCTGTCAAACCGTTTGAAGGCTTTATTGAATTTCCTCCCTAGCATCACAATGGTTTCAGATAGACTGTCATCAGTTTCCATATCACTCTCCTCAGATTTGGAGGTAAACGCAATACTCTTTGTCTTCTTTTCAGATCTCTCATTTGCAATTACTTCAAACGTTTGCAAAGACCCTACTAGTTCACCCATTTTCAATTCTGAAATGTCCTTGGCTTCCTCTATGGCAGTAACCTTCATGTCAAAAAATTTAGGTAAAGACCTAAGCATTTTCTTTACCAGGTTTTCTTTAGAGATCTTTTCTCCCAAGGCATCAAATTGATTATCAAACTCAAGCATTCTCATGTGAAAGTCTTGAATGCTTTCATCATCCTTCATCTTTAAGTTCTCAAATTTACTGGTCAACAATTGCAGCCTTGAGCTTTTTACCTTTGAGGTACCCTCATGAACAGTTTGGAGCTTCATCCATGCATCCTTTCCAATAGTACATTTTTTTATTAGTTTGAAAATATGCGCATCGACTCAATTGGTTAAGGCATTTAGAGCCCTTAAATATGCATTGGCTAATGCTTCTTCATCCTTTCTCCATTCGTCCTCAGGTTTCAGCTTAGTGATGGTCTCCCCTTCCTTTCCAGTAGTGACTACAGGAGGTTCCCATCCTACAACCACAGCTCTCCATGTTTTGTGATCCATGGATTTCAAAAACGTAGTTATTTTAGACTTCCAGTCATCATAGTTTGCATCACCAACCAAGAGTGGTGGTATATTCATCAGTCCTCCTTCTTTGTCCATCTTAGCCAGAATTATCTTCCCTGGAGCTCACCCAATCAGGCAAGGTGCCTGCTCTGATGCCAATTGAAATTCTGGCAACCAGACAGACAAATGTTGTGCACAATGTTAGAGCACTTGTCCGAGCACTTGTCACACAATAATAATAAAACGCAGCGTAGCAAGTAAAATAAACGTGACTGAAGGATAAATAACACAGTAGGTTTGTTAACCCAGTTCGGCGCAAAATGCCCTAGTCTGGGGGATACCAATCCAGGAATGAACTCCACTATAATAGTTCTAGTGAAAAGCACAACGTAGACTCACTACTTGTCTTTGCACCACGACCCTACCAATGGCTGCTCTACCTAGGAACTCCTAGGTATGAGACCCCGTCTCAATTCCCACTAACAGTACAGACAGCACTGTTAAACACACACTTGTTTCTATAGTTTGAGTAAGAGTCACACTCTAAAGAACACAACTAACTCCGTACTTCAAAGCTTAGGAGCAGTACACCATTACAACACAAAACACAGAGTACTTGACTTGAATCAGGGTGATACAATCAAGCCTCACAACTAACAAGAAAACCTAAAACCTTAAGACACACGCTTTAGTACACACACGGTTTTCCACACACAAAACTAAGGTTTGTGTTTACATATATATAATACTGAGCAGTCATTGGTTTGGGCTTCAGCACACAGCTTGGACGTTGTCAGGTCCAGCAAATAATTCTTCATGAGCAAGAATATTGTTTCCAAAAATATATCAATATTAATTAAGGAAATACACCAAGGCAAGACAACCTTTTACAACTCATTAAACCTGCGCGTCTTGATCAGCACGCTAGGTTAAACATAAAACTTCATAGAATCTTCAGAAGATCTTGCACAGAAATATAACGCGAGCTGGCGCGTAACAATCAGACAACACAATGCTATTCCACATGCTACAGCATTTGTCTCAGCATTTGGCTAGTATATGTTTTTGCAAAATGTAGCCAACTTACAAAAACCCAACAAGATCAATGAGCCATAGAGATAGAGGAACTAGTGCTCTACTCTTTTCTCTGCTTGACATATTTTTAAAATAAAATTTAAATGGTAATAAAATAAAATAAAATGCGTAGAAGTAAATTAAAAAATAATTTTTTTCATATTTTATGAAATATATGGAAATGGAATATAAAACGAGCGTAAAAAAATAGAAAAAATGCTAATTTTTGATATTTTTAAACTTCTACGCTAATTTAAAGAAAATTAACATCGTGAGCTAAAAAAAAACTATTTTTTGACAATTTTAAAATAAAGCGTAAATAAAACCAAAAACTATTTTTATATCATTTTGACTTTTTTTCAAAAATATGAGCAAATGAAATTAAAACATGTATAATAAAACAAGTACATATATATTTATTATGAATGTAATGCGAATTGGATTTGTAGGTCCAAAATTGAGGTACAACAACTGTCCGTATTTAAGTTTCTTCAACAGAAGAGATGAAAAGTAATTTTTTTGTCTAGAGGCGGTTGAAGAGACTTAAATATAAGACGTGCACCATTTTTGGATATAAAAATCCTCTAGCAATGCTCATGATGCAAGTGTATACCAAATGTTGACTTTTTTTTGAACTTTTGTGGAAAATGTTATAAAGAAAAAAAATAGAGTTGAGACTCCACAAGGGAAGAACAAAACATGGCCCGACTGGGAAAACAACAAGACATACCTTGAGTCCAATGAGAAACGAACTCTACTGGGGAACGTAACCAAACAATAGGGAAAGATGTTATCAGCTATTGTCCGACCAACAGCAAGAATGTTGTACACCGACAGACAACATTTTCAAATCATCAACTACCGACTGACCGACAGGCAGGATGTTGTACACTGACGCACAACACTTTTAAATTATCAACTATCATCCGACTGACAGCAAGAACGTTGTACACTTACACACAACATTTTTAAAAAATCAACTATCGACTGACCGACAGGAAGGATGTTGGCACCGACACACAACATTTTCATATTATAAACTATCGACTGACCGACAAAAGGAATGGTGTACACTGACATACAACGTTTTCAAAACAATAACTATCATCCGACTAACAGTAAGAATGTTGTATACTGACACACAACAGTTAAATATCATCAACTATCGACTGACTGACAGGAAGAACGTTGTACACTGACATACAACATTTAAATATTATCAACTATCGACTGACCGACAGTAGGAATGGGGTACACTAACATACAACCATTTGAAAATCGTTTACTATCGACTGACTGATAAGAAAGATGTTATGCACTAACACACAACATTTAAATCAAACAGACTATCGACTGATCGACAGCTGGAATGTTTTGCACTGACGCCCAACATTTGAAAATCAATAGACTATCGACTGAAATGTAGGACATTATCTACCACCCAACAGAGTGACGGTGTATAAAAGACAATGATCAGATATTACCGACTACCGTATAATGATAGTGTATATGAGGTAATATAAAGAAGAGAGACACTGGCTACCATCCAACAAAGCGATGGTGTATAAAAAACAATGACCAGATATTACCAACTACCGTATAATGATAGTGTATGAGAGGTAATATGAAAAGATGAGACATTGGCTACCATCCAACAAAATGATGGTGTATAAAAGACAATGACTAGATATTACCAACTATCGTATAATGATAGTGTATGAAAGGTAATATAAAAAGGTGTAAGACACTGTCTACCATCCAACAAAGTGATGGTGTATAAAAGACAATGACATATATTACCAACTACCGTATAATGATAGTGTATGAAAAGTAATATAAAAAGGTGTAAGACACTGTCTACCATCCAACAAAGTGATGGTGTATAAAAGACAATGACATATATTACCAACTACCTTATAATGATAGTGTATACAAGGTAATATATAAAGATGAAACATTATCTACCATCCAACAAAGTGATGGTGTATAAAAGACAATGACTAGATGTTACCAACTACAGTATAATGATAGTGTATATAAGGTAATACTCATCTGTGAGAATCAACAACTCTACCAGGAACTTCAAAAGAGACGCAGGTAGATTACATTGTAAAAGTGTATGTATTTGTAGAGGAAAAGATTTGTATGATCTTTTTGTATAATGTCTGAACAGGATTCACTGGAGATAAAACCACCTGAGGAATTGTAAATGTATCTGATAAAACACAAGCTTGTTGTATTGAAAACTTGTCATTTGTTGTTTTTTGAATTGATGTTCAATCCGGGAACAATCCGGAGAGAAACTGTGAAGCAAGACTATGCGTCCAATTGAAGAATAAATTCAAATGAGAATTTTCCTTTTGTTGTAGACACGGACAATATTAGAATGCGTCTAATTGAAAAGAATGATACGCCCATCCCGACTCTACTTGTAGACACGGACAAGATAAAAGATAGAAATTTGTATATGATGTAACAATGTATGAATGATGTAAATATTTATGGCGCATGTAAATGCTATGTATGTATGTATGTATGTTTGAACATCGATTGTTGGACAGACTAAGTGACCAAACCGGAGACACAAGCCAACACCGCATCATTATTCAAAGTATCTCAACAAGGTGCATATGTTGCTTTAGATGAAGCAAGAGAACTCCTTGGGGAAGGAACAACTTCTCTGGGGAAATGACCGCTTTAACCAAAATGATCTATATTCAGACTTGATGGTACTCAAGAAAAAATTGTCAACCTTTATTAGGGATGTACCCCTTTTTTTTTAGATAACTATCGACATTCCTTTTAGAGAAAGCATGTTTGTTGTTGATGAAATAACTTGAGCAAATGGGGACTACTTGCCCCTTGCTTTTGACCCTTTGCTTCAGTCTGGTAAGACTTTGAAAACAATCGCTCGGAGAGCGTGACTGGTTGACCTTGTTCATTAAACATTGTATCTATTGACCGCAGCAGCGTGCACTGAGAGTAGAAAATCTTCTTTGTTCATGATAATAACAACCACAATCTTGTCATTATTTCACAACATGTAACTATTCAGGAAGATATGATGTTGACATAGTATGCCCCCAAGTGCTTGAAACCTTGAAGGGTATGCCCCCTGATCAATTGATACTTGTAATGAAATCAAATCTTGAACATTTTCAACCTTGATAAATAGAATACAAATTGTTTGATGTCAAATATTAACCTTGATACTTGTAATGAAATCAAATCTTGAACATTTTCAACCTTGATAAATAGAATACAAATTGTTTGATGGCAGAATCCATAGATAACTTGCCCCTGGTTAAGAGCGTCTCAACTCAGCTTTGCCCTTGATCAAACTATAGCTTCAAATTTCTTTGATGTCAAATATTAATTTGCAAGTAAAATCATTTCTTTTGAAATGTATTTTTGATAGAATGCACATGTGAGTTTTAAAATTGAATATATATTTTTTGTATTTTTTTTTTTGAATGGAAACACATGATATGTACAAAAGATAATTTGTGATTACTCAACAAACAGGAGGAGTCAGTTTAACAATAAAATTGCCGAATATTCTTTCACAGTGAACCTAGTTTCAATTAGGTCTTTTGTATGTTATAACGTGGTTGGGTTCACGGTTTTCAAAAAAGGATTGTTAAGCTCAAAGTTTATTTGGTTCCACCCATTCTTCTTGATGTCCTTCATTCCTAAGTTCAATTAATTCAACTAATGCACTCATTCGACAAAAGAATCTTTTGGCAATGATATTTGAAGTTGACACCTTGGTTGAAGCTTCATTAATACTTTTTTGTATAGACTTTAATGAGATTCTTGAATTGACACTCACCTTTCTTTATTTAGGAAATTTGTTCCTATTTTGTTGGGAATCACTCTTTCTTTGTATGGACTAGTTCTTTTTGAACTTTGAATTTACGGTCCATCAGGATGCCCTTCTTTTTTGTGGGCTCTTTTTTTTTTGTATTCCTTTTGTTTATTTTTTTTGTATAACCCTTGTAACGCTTTTTTGGTGTATTGTAACTGCCATATAAATTGTTGTGAGCTTCTTCTGTTTGAGGTAAGCATTGTGCCTAAACTTCTTACTTGGTATGCCCAGATAAATTGATTCTTTTGTATCAGGATGCATCATCAAATTAATTGAAATAATACCCTGCCCAGGTTATGATTAAGGGTTAAAAAAAAACAGAAAAAAAAACACCAACTTCAGGCTCAAAGGGGTTGATTACGGATTATCTCCTTATATCTCCACTGTTTGGGTATTGAAACAATGCCTTATATCCTCAACTAGTTTTTTTACCATTGAAAGCATATATCAGCAAAAATCAGTGGTTTATTTTCGTCATCCTCGCTCCAAGTTTATAAGTAATAAAGCAAGAGAAAAGAGTGAACATGAATTAATTCCAAAAACATGCGTGTTTATTATGTTAAAAGTACTTGACAAAAGATAAAATTTTAAAAGAACACAAATGCTTGATAAGAAGGAAATAAAAAGCCTAGCGATCATAGGGATGAGCTTCCTTTTATCACTTACTTCAACTGGATAAAGAGTAGCAGATGTGACGTCAACAACAACTCAATGGTATCAAACCATATCCATGCATAACAAAGTGGGGTCTATATCCTCGAAAGAAAACTTGTTAGCCCTAACCAACTTTTGAACTTCAGATTGCAGAAGATAACAGTGTTCAATATCATGGCCAGGTGCCCCTGAGTGAAAAGCACAAAAGAGCTCTGGTTTGTACCAATAAGGCAATTTTGCAGGTATCTGAGGCGGTGCTCTAGTCTGAATCAAATCCCTCTCAATCAAAATTGGAAACAAATATGCATACAACATAGGGATTGGGTCATATTGAGGTGACTTCTTTGGAACGGGACTAATAGCAGCGACGTGCTGTTGCTTGTTTATCTTCAGCTTCCCATGAGCCACCATACTCAACTCTTGTTCTTTCTTTGTATCAGAGCCCGACCCAAACTCTTTTGCATTTCTGGAAGAAGCGGTCTCTCTTGTTAAGCGTCCTTCTCGGAGACCTTCCTCAATGCGCACACCTATGTCTACCATGTCAGTGAAATCATGGGGCGCACTGGCGACCATTTTGACATAGTAGAAAGTATCAAGACTTTTGAAGAAAATTTTAACCATTTCCTTTTCCTCTAGAGGTGGACAGATCTGAGCAGCAACCTCCCTCCATCTTTGAGCATATTCCCTGAAAGTTTCCTTGTATTTCTGAGCCATGGCTCGAAGCTGATCTCTGTCTAGTGCTACATCAACATTGTACTTGTACTGGCGGACGAAAGCCTCACACAGGTCACTAAAAGTTTTGATGTTGGCACTACCCAAACCCATGTACCATTTTAAAGCAGCACTAGTCAAACTATCTTGGAAGGAATGAATCAACAACAGATCATCTTTTGTCAAAGCACACATCTTTCTAGCATACATCACAAGATGAATCAGAGGACAAGAGTTCCCCTTATACTTTTTAAACTCGGGTACTTTGAACTTAGGCGGAATCTTGACATCCGGCACTAGACAAAGCTCACGAGCATTCTTCCCAAACAAGTTTTTCCTTTGGAGAGCACGAATCTCACGTTGCATCTCATCAAACTGATCTTGGTAAACATCCACATTTGATGCTCTGACATTTTCAGCTCTTCTGACATTGTAAACAGGGTCATTCTTAGGTGGTGTAGTGTGAACCACATGAACTGGAACAGTCATCACCGGTGGCGGGATAGACATAGTAACTTGAGAAACTGTCAAAGCAGGAATCCGGATACCAGACACATTGAGATGAAAGCTCTCATTGAAGTTATACGTTTTTAGAACAGTGCTTGTCAAAGCCTGAGAAGGAAGAGAAGGAAGAGGTGGCAGAGGTGTCTGATTCTGTGTATTCAACAAAGTTTCCATCATAGTAGTCAATCTATCCACAGTTGACTGGAGTGTAGCAACTTCTTCACGGAGCCGAAGGTTCTCTTGTTCAATTGTTTCCATTATTTTCTCTTGATTAATACGAGCGTTCACTTGCAAGTTGACTTTTGACGAAAGCGTAAGACAACTGAGAGAAAGACATGAAGCTTAGACCTTTTTGGAGAAAACCATGAATGCAAAATGATGCATGAGAAAGAAAGTTTTGTTTTGATTTTGATTTTCAAAGGACTTTAGGATATCATTCATGAAGGACCTTATTTTTTGTTTGCGAAAGATCAAAAGAGTTTTTTTTTTCTATTTCTTGTCAAAGCAATCTCTTTTTTTTTTCTTTTTCAAGGTCCATGATGATTATGAAGTTGATAAAAAAATTTCCTCTAAGTCCTTTGAATATCATTTGAAAGAGATTTTCATGGATGAATGAGATGTGATTATGCAACAAGCACAAACATAAGCAAACATGGTTGATTTGAGATAACACTAGATTGGAGTGAAAAGGTGAACCACCCTCAATGTATGAACTAATGGTTTTCTTCTTTTTGTAACACGGGTTCTAAGAAATTCCCAAGGTCATCAACTTTTCTATTGAATACCATGTGCTCATAACTACTCATGGCCCAATGAAATATCCAAAGAAAGAGCCTCGTTTGGGCGAAGCATCGCGGAACAACCAAAGCCTAAACTATTCGTGACTTTAGCCATTGCGCTACATCCTAAAAGCCAAGATGGGTTAAATGTATCTAAAAAGGAAGAGGTGGCAGAGGTGTCTGATTATGTGTATTCAACAAAGTTTCCATCATAGTAGTCAACCTATCCACAGTTGACTGGAGTGTAGCAACTTCTTCACGGAGCCGAAGGTTCTCTTGTTCAATTGTTTCCATTATTTTCTCTTGATTAATACGAGCGTTCACTTGCAAGTTGACTTTTGACGAAAGCATAGGAAAACTGAGAGAAAGACATGAAGCTTAGACCTTTTTGGAGAAAACCATGAATGCAAAATGATGCATGAGAAAGAAAGTTTTGTTTTGATTTTGATTTTCAAAGGACTTTAGGATATCATTCATGAAGGACCTTATTTTTTGTTTGTGAAAGATCAAAAGAGTTTTTTTTTCTATTTCTTCTCAAAGAAATATCTTTTTTTTTTCTTTTTCAAGGTCCTTGATGATTATGAAGTTGATAAAGAAATTCCTCTAAGTCCTTTGAAAATCATTTGAAAGAGATTTTCATGGATGAATGAGATGTGATTATGCAACAAGCACAAACATAAGCAAACATGGTTGGTTTGAGATAGCACTAGATTGGAGTGAAAAGGTGAACCACCCTCACTGTATGAACTAATGGTTTTCTTCTTTTTGTAACACGGGTTCTAAGAAATTCCCAAGGTCGTCAACTTTTCTATTGAATACCATGTGCTCATAACTACTCATGACCCAATGAAATATCCAAAGAAAGAGCCTCGTTTGGGCGAAGCATCGTGGAACAACCAAAGCCAAAACTACTCGTGACTTTAGCCATCGCGCTACATCCTAAAAGCCAAAATGGGTTAAATGTATCTAAAAAGGTCCTTGAGCTTCTCGGGATCCACAAAAGATGGCGTCGCCAACACAACTACTTGCGCCGACTATTCCACCTCTCATAAACCCTCCTCCCAAGCGTAGCCATATCACTTACATTTATGCACAAACTACTCTATACATAACCGCTATGATTTCACCACAATTCATATCCTATTTTGTTCACTCAAGCAGGGGTATTGTGCTTGTCTCATCTCTCATGAAACCCATGACATAATAAGTAAATCATTTAAGCATTTAGGAAAGCAATAAACTAGATCGGTTCAACCCTCTTAAGGAGGATGTCCCTAGTGCGGGGATTTTGAGATTTCCACCACTATAGTGATCTTTCATTTCCAAAGAGGGGAAAGTATGGAAAACCTTTTAAAAAGAAATTTTAAGTTCGGGGGTTAGTTACACCTAGGGAAGGTATTAGCATCCTAAGCGCCTATAGTATCCTATTGTAATCTCTAATTTATTGCTTTTTTACTTATTTTTAATGTGAGAAGAGATGGGAGAGAAGTGGTAAGAAATGGAGGGAGAAATAGTATAGAAAGAATTGTGTGTGCATGTGGAGAGTTTAGATGAGAAGAAAATGTTATGACTAAATTTAAAGTGTTTTGAAAAAGTAAACTTAAATCTAAACGTGCGACTAATTTGGTTTTTGGACTAGAGAAATTTTACTTATTTGAGAGAACATGTTGTTTATTGTTTTCTATTTTTTTTCTAAAGAATTATTAATCGTACCCCTTTGAAATGAAAGTTCGCGTTTGTTTGTTTTTAGCGTTTGACGGAAAGCGATAAAAAAGTAAAATGCATGCAATGCAATTTCTACATCCACTTTGTGGTTACATTTTTCCTAATTACATTCAAAGATTTTTTTTGTGAAAATTTAAATATGAATGAATGCAACAATTGAATGAAAATGCAAAAAATAAACTAATCTAAATTACAAGTGCGAAGGAATTAAAATAAACTAACTAAAAACTATACTAAACTAAACTAAGATATTTTTAGGTTCTAACACTATTTTTTAGTCCGTCTCCAATTAAGCTAGGGTATAATTTTCAAGTCACAAGATTGAATTCAAGTACAAATAATAATATGCAATAATACGATAAGATAAAAAATAAAGGACTAACAAATAAATTGCAAGAAATACAAATAGTATGAAAAATGAATAAAGAAAATGAACTAATTAAATGCCATAAACTAAATACTATAAAATAAGATGACCAAAAAAAGACAAGAAATAAACATGAAGAAAAGAAGTATAAATACTGAATAATGAAGAAAGAAAAAAAAATGCAAGAGAAATAAATAAATAAATAAATAAATAAATAAATAAAAATTGGGCAGGGGGTGTGAAAGTAATCAAAGGAGTACTTAAGTAAAATAAAAAGACAGAAACAAAAGGAATCAAAGCCCAGAACAAGGTCTAGTAATCCCTGATCCATAACAAATAAACCCAATGTAGTGAACCGGATTAAACAAACCAAACCAGACCGGTCTAAGAGAACCAGACAACAGATTCAGTAAGGTTCACACGCGTGAGCTTATGTCTTGACTTCGTCACCATACGTCTGATCAAGATCAGACGCGTGTGATTGAATCTAAAGCCAACAGACCAGATTAGATCAAAATAAATCAACGCACACGATTAAATTATAAAAATAAGACGTATATTATGGTCTGTCATCTTCAGAAGAGCGAGTCAATGACTCACTGACTTGGTCATGACTCGCCTTCCATTGATGAGTCTCAAGAAGCTTCGATTTATAACCAAAAAACGTAAATAAACAGTCGATTTCGTAGTATTTTCCACATAGATCTCAAATACAAGATTAGTTTCTACCGAAAACGTTTAGATCTTAAAATAAATGCGAAAGAAATTCGGATCTGAAATTTTGAAAACGATTTGTACGCAAAATTAACGAAAGCTAATATGTGCATTAGTTTCGTATATTGTTTGCGAATTCAATGGGCCAAGAATCGAGTGAAACGGATATCTAAAACCATCAAAATCGAGTACCTCAAATTGTTGTTTGAGAATGGTTTCGGGTTCACTGTTCACGTGTTTTGGAATGCATTTTTTGTCGTTTCTGGTTTTCAATGAGTTTGAGAGTAACTTAGATGTGATTGGAAGCAAAAGGAATTGGTGTTGATAATAGATTTTGAATCAATCAAATGAATTTAGGAGAAGGTGTTGTGTTTGTTGTTACTGGAAGCAAATGACGTGAATTTCTTCTTCTATCTCTTATCTTTGTTTGATTTTTTGTGATTGGTTGAAATAATTGAGGAGAATTGAGAGAAATTGTGGTTTGTGAATGAATGGAGTGTGTAGGTATGAGTGTGTGAGTGTGATGTTTGTTATATAGAGAAAAATTAAGGTAAGGGGTAAAAAGGGATTGGTGAGATAGAGATAGGATAATTGTGTAAAAGTGATAAATATGGTAATTTTGATTAAAAGAAAAATGGAAAATGAAATAGAAAAAGATAAGATCAATGATTCATAAAGATAGAGCAACTTGTGCTCTATTGTTTTCTCTTCTTGACATATTTTTAAAATAAATTTAAATGGTAATAAAATAAAATAAAATGCGTAGAAATAAATTAAAAAGTAATTTTTTCATATTTTTTGAAATATATGGAAATGAAATATAAAACGAGCGTAAAAAAAATAGAAAAAACACTAATTTTTTATATTTTTAAACTTCTAAGCTAATTTAAAGAAAATTAATATCGTGAGCTAAAAAAAACTTTCTTTTGACAATTTTAAAATAAAGCGTAAATAAAACCAAAAACTATTTTTATATCATTTTTGAGTTTTTTCGAAAATATGAGCAAATGAAATTAAAACATGTATAATAAAACAAGTACATATATATTTATTATGAATTTAATGCGAATTGGATTTGTAGTTCCAAAATTGGGGTACAACACGTCCTAATCTGAATGGTGTTAATTTTCAATCTTTATCTGAGGAGGATAATTTATTGTTGTTAGCACCTTTTTCGAGCGCAGAGGTCCGAGAAGCCATTTGGAGTTGTGATGGCAACAAATATCCCGGACCAGATGGGTTCAATTTCAATTTCTTAAGTGCTTGTTGGGGTATTATTAAAGAAGATGTCATGGGCTTTTTTGAAGAATTTCATAGCAACGCTTTCTTGCCTAAAGCTATCACCGAATATTTTTTGACTCTTATTCCCAAGATCGATCATCCACAAGTGTTGAAGGATTATCGCCCTATATGTTTGGTATCCAGTCTGTACAAGATTTTATCAAAAGTGCTCGCCGCTCGTTTGAAGTTAGTTCTTGGGAAGGTTATTTCACCAATTCAATCCGCTTTTTTGCCAAATCAACAAATTCTTGATGGCGTGTTGGTGGTCAATGAATTGTTGGACTTGGCTAAAAGACGTAAGGATAGATGTTTATTATTTAAGGTGGACTTTGAGCGGGCTTACTATACGGTGAGCTGGCAATTTCTTGATTATATGATGTCTCGGATGGGTTTTTCAGAGGAATGGTGTCGTTGGATTAGGGTGTGTGTGTTCCAAAGCTCTATGTCGGTGTTGGTTAATGGTAGCCCAACTGTTGATTTCAGTGTTGGTAAAGGTTTGAGGCAAGGTGATCCGCTTTCACCTTTTCTCTTTTTGGTGATTGTAGAGGGCCTAACTGGGCTAATGAGAAGGGCAGTGGAGCGCGACATGTTTACTGGTTTTCAGATTGGGCCTAAGAATCAGGTACCATACTCTCCAATTCGCGGATGACACCATTATAGTGGGGGATGACTCACGGGAAAATTTATGGGCTATTAAATTAGTGCTGTGTAGTTTCGAGTTGGTTTCGGGCTTGAAAGTTAACTTTAAAAAGAGTAAGTTATATGGTGTTAACTTAGAAGATGATTTCTTGAATGCTGCATCGGCTTTTCTACATTGCGGTGTGGATGCAATTCCATTTCGGTTCCTCGGGTTACCGGTGGGGGCTAATCTTAGGAGGCAATCTACTTGGCAACCAGTGATCGATTCGATGAATAGGCGCTTAAGTGCTTGGTCTGGTCGTAACTTGTCGATTGGTGGTAGAGTGACGCTTATTAAGTCGGTATTTTCAAGTATGCCTTTATATTTCTTTTCTTTTTATAAAGCACCACCTATGGTTATTAGGAAGTTGGTTGGCATTCAACGGCGGATTTTATGGGGTGGTTGTAATTCCGAGCGCAAGCCTCTGTGTTGGGTTAGTTGGGATAGAGTTTGTTAGCCTAAAGCCCAAGGTGGGCTCGGTATAAAAAATTTGCAGATTTTTAATGAATCTTTGTTGTTTAAATGGAAGTGGCGATGCTTAAATGACATTACATCACCTTGGTACAATTTTCTAAGGTTTCGGTATGGACCATTTCCCGACAATGTTTTGGTTGAAGATGGAGCTCACCGGTTGAAGAAAACGTCTTTATGGTGGCGTGACATAAGCATGTTAGGAGGCGAAAAGGACGGTCGGTGGTTTGATGCTAATGTTAGTCATGTAATTGGAGGCGCTAAGACCATTAGGTTCTGGCTTGACAAATGGTTGGATGCGGTTCCGTTTTGTGTTTCTTTTCCTGCTCTTTTCGCAAAGGCTACAGATTCGCGGGTGTGTGTGGCTGAGATGAGGCAATGCGTTAATAATGTATGGTGCTGGACTTTTGATTGGCAGGAACAACTTTCGGCCGAGGAATTGGAGCTGTTCCGCGAATTCTTGTTGTTATTAGAACAGGCACACATTTTCAGTGACCAGACCGATCAACGTCGATGGATACCCGCATCAACTGGTTTGTTTTCGGTAAATTCCACTTATTTGTTTCTAATTAATCGGTTGCCGTTGGTGGTTGTTGATGATTCCACTCGGCTTGCTTTGAAAAATCTTTGGCTAGCAAATGTACCGTCCAAGATGAGTGTGTTTGGTTGGAGATTATTATTGGGGAAGTTACCAACCAGCGATGCTTTACATCGCAGGGGCATATTGACGGATGTTATTGATGGTAGATGCGCTCTGTGTTCTTCGGCGATGAAAAATACATCACATGTTTTTATTTCTTGCACTTTTACTTCTCCGGTTTGGTTGCTTGTGTTTCAATGGATTGGTGTTCCTTGTGCTTCTGGTACAGAGGTCTTGCCGCACTTTGTATCATTTGGTTCAATCGTCCAAGGTAGTTCTTACAACGACTACATCATATTATTTGGTTAGCCACGACGTGGTGTCTTTGGCGCTTACGCAATAGTTGTATATTCAGGGGGGGTTGATGCTGATGTGGTTGCTTTATTCGAAATTATTAGATATTTTTCTTGGTTTTAGTTTGTAGGCCGGTCTTGTTTTACGACTAATTTAACTTTTGCGGATTGGTGTAGTAATCCGTTAGACTGTATTCAAAGAAGCTAAATGCTTCTCTCTTGGTTTTGTAAGGGTTGAGTACACCTTGTGCTCTTACATTTTTGCTTATAAAAAAAAACCTAACCTCATGTAGTTAAAATTATTTTAGTTTCAGTCTCTAAAACTAAAATTTGCAGAAATATTTACAAATTTAGTATAAGTTTTCCGCAAATTTAAGGTTTACGAAGACCAATTTATTATTTAAGTCTTAAATTTTATGTAAAATTTTTTTTTTTTTTTGACAAAAATGTAAAAATTAATTCTAGGTATAATATTTCCTCTAGCGTTTCATTCACGGTAGTTTTTTGTTTTGATCTTGACTACCCTTGTTGAGGCAAAAACCCTGAACCCCAAAATCTCAAACCCCTTCATATTCACAATTCACAAATCAAACTCCCCTCTTTCCTCCTCCTCATTTTCAAAATCAAAAACAAAAAAACCCCACTCACCACTCCATCACTCACTCGCAACAATGTCGGGTTTCTCATTCGGATCTTCATCTTCTTCCACTCAATCTTCATCTACATTCTCATTCGGATCCTCACCCGCTTTCGGTTTCGGATCTTCACCTTCCCCTTTCTCAACCACCACTAACCCTACCTCCGCCGCTTCTCCTTCCCCTCTCTCTTTCTCTCTCGCCCCCTCTTCTAACCCTTCTTTCTCCGTTCCTTCTTTTGGATCCTCTTCTTCCATATTCGCCTCTTCTTCTGCTCCCTCCGCGCCGCTTTCCTCAGCTCCTTCAATTTTCGGCTCCTCTTCCGCTTCCTCCGCGCCGGTAGCATCAACTCCTTCACTTTTCGGCTCATCTTCCGCTTCCTCCGCGCCTGTTGCCTCTGCTCCGTCGATTTTCGGTTCTTCCACCACTGGTTCGCCGTTTGGTGGAACTTCTTCAACGAATCTTTTTGGAGGAACACAATCGGCTTCAGCACCGGCTTCCACATCGCTGTTTGGTGCACCGTCATCGGCTTCAGCACCTTCGTTTGGTGCACCGTCATCGGCTTCAGCGCCTTCATTTGGATTTGCGTCATCGGCTTCAGCACCTTCGTTTGGATTTGCGTCATCGGCTTCTTCAGCACCTTCGTTTGGTTTTGCGTCATCGGCTTCAACGACGCCGTTTGGCGGAGTTTCAACTTCTTCTACGACAACAACTCCAACGACGTCGTTTGGGGGAATATCTTCTACTACAACGACACCGTTTGGCGGATCTTCTTCTGCAGCAACAACGACGTCGTTTTCAGCGTTTAGTGGTTCTTCTGCAACTACAACAAATTCTTTGTTTTCAAACACGTTCTCTACAAATGCATCTTCAACTTCAGCCACAACGACGTCGTTTTCAGGTTTTGGAAAACCCTCTGCTCCAGCAAGTACAGTAACTGCAACGACGTCGTTTAGTTCACCAGGATTCAGCTTAGGAAATTTAAATTCAAATTCCTCTGCTTCTCAACCCTCATTTGCGTTCAACAATGTGTCTACCTCCTCGGCTTTGTCTTCGGCGGCTTCTACATTTTCGATTGCACCTGCGGTTTCAAAGCCGGCTGGTTCTTTCTCGTTCTCTACATCTTCGACACCTTTGTTTTCGACCTCTACTGTGACAACTACCACAGCCTCGACAACTGCGACTGGTGCTGCAGTTGTTTCCGCGTCGGTGCCTGCCTTTAGTGCTAGTGTTGCACCTTCTGCTCCGGCGAGTGGTGGCTTTTCATTGACAGCCACTCCGGTGGCATCTACTGGAGGTGGCTCTTCGTCTTCCAGTGGAGGATCCTCATTTGCCGGTTTTGGTGTAACGACATCCACTTCATCAGCATCGACTGCTTCTTTTGGGACGGGGTTTTCATTTTCTAACAAGGCTTCAACTTCGGCTGTTTCAGCATCTACTGCTCCTGCAGTTGGTAAGCCATGTTTTTTGAATTGGAATCATGTTTACTTGTGTGAACTGTCATTTTTGAATTGTAAGCCATGGAGTGTTTTAATTTTCTTATGTTATGCTTTTTATTCTTTGAATTTATTTCATGTTTGCTTGAATGAAGGCGTGTTATAGAATGTGGTAGATGGAAAATGTTGAGAGTGTGTAGTTTACGATGGAGGGTAGGGGAAGTATGTGTAGGTAACTACTTTAAAAGATATGTTACAATTTAGGGGAAATAAGTTTTGCCTCAAACTTCAAAGATGCATTTCGAAGGTTTTCAATAAATTTTCCTTAATTTATATCTGTTAATCTCTATATTATGAGTTTGTATCAAAAGTAACTCAATGTAAAGATGGTGGGAGAATTTTACAAGTAGAGTATGCTGTAAGACTAACAAGGGATTGTGGGTTGTTTTGATTGCTCGATCATTGTTATAGTATTTGTTTTTTCTTGTTTGATTTTCCCTTTATTCTTGCATTAGTTTATTGGGTATTTTACTAACATTAACTTGAGAGATTAGTTAATCCTAACACCTCACACAGGGTTGCTTTATATCAATGCGATAAGATTTTTACAAAAGTCAATTTTCGTGTAATATTTTTTTTCTTTCTAGTTAGATAACGCTTACTGCTGTCTGTGTGTCATGTTCCTTGTGTCTAATTTTGATTTGTGGTCTATACCGAAGCTTTCTACTATTGTATTATTACTTTAGGGTGTTGTTTCTATATACTGCAAGGTTGCTAGAGAGTATTATGGGATCAAAGGTTTAGTTCAATTTTGTTCCATCATAATAGTGTAGGGCTGTAGGAAATAGTGTTATGGTATATTGGTATGGTATACTTAGGTTTGTGGGCCATGCTTTGGATGCTAAGTAATTGCAAATAATCAATCAAAGATACTGATCCAGGTTCTACACTTCTACTTTGATTCAAGCAAGTTCAAATTAGATGAATTAAAATATTGTAGGTAAGAATATTTGTTGAGTTTAAGGATGGGAGAGCTTCCTGGATTCACAGTTTCCATTGATTAGCATTTCATCCAAGATTTTACTTCTTTATACAGACATGGGGAGAACCATGGTGGCATGTATATTGCACAATGAATTTTGCTGCCAGGGATAAATATTGCATGGTGAATCATAATCGTAAAACGAGCATAGTTAAATTACGGTCATTTGCGGGTTGAGTGGAACTGTGGAACATTTGTTTATTTATTTATTTATGACTTGAACCTTGATTTATTTTTAAGTTCATATATGATATATTAGTTCATGTGTCTACTTACATTACTTATTTTTATGTTTTAATATAATTTGAAAAATAGGTCTTCTAAATTCTAATACATACTTATCTTGATTAGGCAACCATGTGATAGTTAAATCCGTAAAACAGGAACCTGATAAGGATTTATATACCCCTTCTTGACACACTGCATGAAATTAAAATACATTTGGCTTTATGTAGGGATGCAGCCCTTAAATCTACTCGCACCTTAACTCAGCTATCCTATGTATTTAATATGTTTTAATGGATAGAGCTGGCATTGGTCCAATTCTGAATAGCCTAATCATACTTTTTTTTCTTGTCTTAGATCTATAAACTAGTTTATTCAATTGAAACTGAATAACTTTTTAATATTGGTAGCATGTCAGATGCATTTGATTTAGTTTTTTGCTTAGTTGACAAGTTCAAAAGTAGAGCAGGCAATGTGGAGACTTTTATGATGCTTGTCCTTGTTTTTTTTAGTATGAATTTTGGATCCATATTTGCATTTCAATACTTTTTTTTTATTTCACTGAAGAAATTTACCTTCCCATTCTTGTAAGCTATTTATTTTCTCTATTAGTTTTTCTTTCTCATGGTAGATTGTTTATTCTGCAGGGGTGAGCACTTCAACCTCTACTGCACCGGCAGTTTCTAGTTCGAGCACTAGTACAACTCAGTTGTCATCTGCTGTTGTTGTGGCTTCCAGTAGTGGGTATGCACACTTTTTTTATGGATGTAGTTAAAATGCATGCAAAATATTTCTTTATTCTGTATTCATATTAATTTTGTTTTCACTCTGTATTTTCTGATTTAAATTTTTCCATCCGCAATTTGTTATATTGGTAGTAAATTGATGCTAATTTAACGCTAGAAGATATGCATATGCATTAGACTCTTGTATAAAAATAAATTCAGAACGCTTATTTGCATTCCAAATGTTTCTCTACTTTTTTTCCATATATAGGTTTTGAACAGGAGGGGTTTTCATTGTGTTCTCTTGTGTGCTTTGGTATTCCAAAGCTGCACCTTATAGTTATTTATTGTTTTGTTGGTATGCGTTTTCTATTAGTAGAACTAGTCACACTTATTTCGCTGTATATTGCATCTAGTTTAGTTCTTTATTTTTCCTCACTTTATATCTACCACTATACTTTAGTTCACTGTATATGCACAAGGGATGAGAAATTAGTACTAATTTATAGGATATTAATACTTTCTTTTCTGCTTGTCTCATAGAACTACTTCAACTGTCAGCACATCAGTTGTTGCTACACCAAAAATGCCGTCTGAAATCACTGGGAAAACTGTGGAGGAGGTATTTGATATGTTCCTTATACTTTTATAAATTCCCTCCTATATTATGTTTATTTAACTCAGACTTAAAAGAGACTGTATTTGATTATTTGAGTAAGACTTGACCTGCCATTTCGTAAAATTCTGCTAAAGAAAGCACGAACCATCTTTTCTTTTTATTATAAAATGAAGGATGAGAAGTTTGTTTAGTATCACCAACACTAACACTCTTCAATGAATTCTCAGTTAATTTATCCTCCATTTCTCTATTTCCCTTCCCTAATCTTGTAACTTTATGTAGATTATCAAGGAGTGGAATGCTGAGTTGCAAGAGAGAACTGGAAAGTTTCGAAAACAAGCTAATGCAATAGGTGAATGGGATCGCAGAATTTTACAGAACCGTGATGTTCTATTAAAGCTTGAGGTTTGTCTATGTCTTCAAATGATCATTTTTAATGATTTTTTACATGAAAACAACTTAATTTAGCTGTTTTAGCTCACTTATATTATTATAATCTATAGATTGAAGTGGCAAAAGTAGTTGAGACACAATCAAATTTGGAGCGGCAATTGGAGTTAATAGAGACACATCAACAGGAGGTAGTTTGAAATCTTTTCTCCCCCTAAATAGTTTGGTGTGGGCTTCTTTTTCGTGCATTTGTAAGGGAACATTTCATTTTTTTTTTATTATTATTATTATTATTATTATTAATATTATTATTATTATTAATATTATTATTATTATCACTGGGTGTTTATCTAATTTAGTGCTTGTCCTGGTATTGTTTGACTACTGTGTTTCTATTCTAACATCAAATTGCTAATGCTTTTGTAGATGTATGCATATAAAATAGCACAAATAAAATAATGATTTTAAAACAAAACAATAAGTTGTCAAAAAAAAAAAACAATAAAATCTAATGGAAACAAAACAATAAGTTGCTAGAACTCTAGAAGTAAGTCTAGATTATTAGGAGGAGCATTCAATTTTAAATGTTTTTCCTATACACCCGACTTCCAGAAGTGGTTAGAGCATTAGCACTAGTGGAGACGTGGAGTTGCTATATAAGTCTAAATTATTAGTAGCACTAGATTTTATGCACAAAACAATGGATTAGTAGCACTATATAAGAACAATGGATTAAGTTTTCCTATCTCCTTATAAGCAACTTTTATGCCCAAAACCTGAAAGTAACAAGAACACAAGCCATATTCACAATTAAAACCGGTGAAATTTGTGAACCCATTCAGAAACTGTTCAAATTGCACAAGAAAAATCATGGTTGCATAATGGAGCTTGCAGAAATTAGGTCATGTAGCCTAGAGGCAGCACATATTGTTTCCTTAATTTGTGTCACACTACCAGAATGTTAGGAATCAACTGGAGAAGATTTGGATGTTTGAGTAGAAGTAAGATGCCATTTTTATACTAAAGGTAGGTGAATTTTTGGGCTGGACTGGGTTATGTCAGCTTCTGACTAACAAAACTCACACTGTCGTAGTGGAAAGCGTGCTATTCACGAGGAACTAAACGTTTGTGGCAATTTTATATGTTAAGTGTTAACATGTACTTGATCAATTCCTTCCACTATGAATTATAAAAAGGTAGGAATGAGATCCAAGGCCAGAGGAACTCTTCAGAGTTATATGATTGTACAATCTGAATCACAATTATGAGTTTGTCTGACTATTGTGTTTCTATTCCAACTTCTAATTTGTAGATGAAGCTAGATGATATTAGTCATTTCATCTAACTTTTCTTTTGGGCTGTTAAATATTTCTTTTGTAGTATCAGATAGGAAATTTACAATGTAATGTAAATAAAGAAAGGCTATTTATTTACCCCCAAAATCTCACAGATTAAACAGTTCACTATTGCATGTAAAATAATTTTGGATATGTTTTATTTAACGTGAAAGAATTACTTCATTACTTGCCACCCTTGTATTAGGTTGATAAGGCTTTACAGAGTGTGGAGGAAGAAGCTGAACGTATTTACAAGGATGAGCGTGGTGTACTCCTTGATGATGAAGCTGCGTCCACAAGAGATGCAATGTGAGTTTCAAATTCTCATGTTTTCCCTCTCTTAATTAGTACTACCTCCGGTCCTAAATATAAGAAAAAATTTACTGTTTAGATTCATTGAGAATCTAATGTATTTGGTCTACAATATGAACTAGATACATTAAATTCTCAATGAATCTAAAAAATAATTTTCCTCTTATATTTAGGACCGGAGGGAGTATCTTGGTTTGCTGAAGGTGAATTATTTAGTTTAAGTCTATATAATGCAATATGAATTGCTATTATGTTATTACAAATTATTTTTATTTAAAATGACCTTATGGTTGAATTGTTGATATTCGATATTTTTTGAGCTTTTTAACCTCATCATTGTTAGAGAGTCAATTCTTTATTTCAATATGCCATCTGGTATCTGTTTTGTGTGAAATAATTTTTATCTATGCAAATGCAACTGTTTAATTATTTTATACTTATCAGATTAGATACTTCACCCTAACAATGATACAGTCATGAACATGTATGCAACATTTCATAAAATACTCAAACCACTAAGGCTCTAAAAACTTTTTTTTTTTTTTGATGATATGTTACTCAATGAAACTCAACATGCAAGTGAAGGCTGTATATCTTTCGAAAATAATGTGCTCAATTTTTGCCTTTTACACTCTATCTTCATTACTGATGCATTCCTTCATCTCTGTTGTTTTTCTGTATACTTTGCAGGTATGAGCAGTCGGAATTGATAGAAAGGGAACTAGAGCAAATGACAGAGCAGATCAAGTCAATTATCCATTCCCTTAATTCAAACCAGGTAAAGGAATGTCAATTGATCTTTTATTTTACATAAACCTAATGAAATTGTGCTTACAATAAATAGTGTTTCATTCAGGGTGGAGAGGTCGAAGCACCGGAAGGAATGACTCCACTAGATGCTGTAGTTCGAATTTTAAATAATCAACTAACTTCTCTCATGTGGATTGATGAAAAGGTTTGTATTTGTCAAATGTTCAAACTTACTAGAATCTTAAATGTTCAAACTTTTTAGTCTGAATTTCGCTTATTTCTTCGAGTAACCTGCCTCTGACATTGATCAATTTACTTCAGGCTGAAGAATTTTCTTCTCGCATTCAGAAGCTAGCTAACCAAGGTTCTGCTTCAGATCGTGAACAAACGGGACTTGGAATCTGGATGTCTTGATATTTCAAATCTGTATAGTATCTCAACCCTTTCAAATACAAGCAAGATAACACATTTTTATTACGCCACATTATGAATTTTTGAGGATTGTTGGTTGTAAGGAATCTTGTATCTTTGTTGAAACCCTTACTGAAAATGCTGAGATCTGTAACTAGTTACTGTTGTGGTTTTACAGATGTTCGAAGGTACACTACATGAGAATTTGGAAATAGTTAAGTGAAATTCTTGAGACAATTTTTTTTTTATAGTTGATAAACACAATATCAATTAAATTTTAAATGTTTTAGCAGGTCATTGATTTTATCTTTGTACTTTGAGTGAGTCTAGTATAAATCACTACCATTTTTCTTGATGATTTTGACTGCATATGGTAGACATAAATGAGCGGTTGAAATTTCACTACACAGAATTTGCTCTCGTTTATGTTATTCGCGAATATGTCTCGTTATTGTATTTGCATAAACTGATTTTCACATCACAAAGTAGTTGAATCTAATACAGATGTGCAAAATCTCAAATGAATGGTCCAAATTTTAAATATCTAAAATGAACTAAATGAAATGTTGTCATCACATTCATACATCACTAGACTCGTCGACTTTGATATCTAGCCATGATTACAATCAAAAGGATAACAATGGAAAGAAGTGTAGATGACCTAACTTTTTCATCCAGTTGTGCTGCATCTCTTGTTGCAGTTTCAATCTTAGGGAACTGAAATAAATCATTCATAAGTGACTGAAAGGTCTCTATCAGTTCCAAAATTTTACCTTTCATGATATAAAATATCCAGTTTAAGATTTCTATGCTGATGTCTTTTTGTTCTGAAATTTGAGGCCTTTGACAATTATCTGGATGAAAGAATACAATGTTAAATGAGTCATAGAAGTATATTGCAACTATAGATTTCATTCCTTCTTTCGTAATTGGGATCCACCATTTTGGTTCATAAAAGTGTAACTCGCTGTTATATTGGTTCTTGAATGTATTATTGCAAACACTCCGTAATGTCTCTTTTGTTTGTAATTTTATAGACTAAATTGACCAACAAAAACACATTTGAGGACCAAGTTGACTACCTAAACACAAATTTAAGGACCAAAATGATTAATAACAGAGATATTTGAGGATAAATATGCAAATTAGATACATACAGAGACGAATCTGACAACTAGTTATACTTTTAAGTACTAAAATGGTGGTTTACCCTTCGTAATTCCATTCCACATGTTAGTAAATACGGACTTGTATCGTCTTAAGACCTTACTCAATTGGAAGATATTGTTAGGATGAACATCACCATCTGGGTTCAAACTGACCCCGCAGTTGTGTGTGAGAGTTTTATATAGTGTTCGACACTTTATATATATGCGGAAAAAAAAATGCACACAAAAATAAAATACAGACCTGTACAAGGCAACTCTAGAAGCCTTTGATGCAACACATTTCTTATGACAGCATCCCAAATGGCTTGATCAGATGATAGTGAAATCACTAATCTCTACAAATTATAGTCAGAGAGACCTTCCATTATCATAGAAATTTATACAATATTTACAACTAAAGAAACCCAACATTACATAATTAAACCAAAAGAACATTCAAATTGAGGATCAAAATGAAAGGCTAATGTTAGATGAGTCATAGATGTACATTGCAATCATAGTGAATTATCCATTTAGTGTCTAAAATCGAAGTGGTCGGAAAATTTAGTTCTTGAATGTAATGAACTTCAACCAATTAGAAAGAGAGTGTTCAAAAAAGAAAGTGTTGCTAACACTCCTATGTGATGAAATATTTTCAATTTAAAGTATTAGTTTGAAATTTCATTAATTTCTTCAAGCACCAAATTTTGTCCTTATAATTTTAGGGACTGATATAGTATTTCACTGGTTAAACACTTCAAAGGGTCAAAGAAAATTGATGTATTTGGTTCAAAATATAAACATAAAATAGAAAATGCTTTTAAATGTTTTGAAGCCATGAAAAGTGAAGAGGGAAACCTTAACAGCAGGATCAGCTTGCAGCAACTGAAGAGCATCATAAAGTCTTTTATATCCCTGAGACAGCACAATCCTTGAATCATAAGTGTTTGAGATTTGTTGAATTGTGATTGTGGATGATACTGCTTTCATGAATCTGATACATAGCAATTTGAAAATGAATGCTCAATTTGGCTACATGATTCTTAGAAGACTTTTACAACAAAGGAGATAAATGAATGATTGGGACACTTATTGACCAAAGTCAATATGTTTTAATTTGCATTTGCAACGAAAATATAAACGATTTTGAGGTCACGCAACAACAACAACACTACCACAATTTCGACCACATCAACGGTATTTTTCTGCATTTTGCCACAATATAAAATTTCAAACATAACTGCGACCGCAATTTAAAACCAAAGTATTGTCAACCAAAATTTATTACCATCATAACAGTAACTACCTTTTTCTTGGATTTATAGTTTCAATAAAACTCTTATTTTTCTCTTACAACCAATTAAGTTTGAAGAAATTCACTCAAGAGTCCTTAGATGAGATGTGTGGTTCTCTTCTAGCTTAATTAAGATGATGGGTTTGATCCCTCCTTGGGCATACAACAACATTAAAACTCTTAGGTAAAGATGTCAACGGAACAAAGAATGAGCAGGGAGAACTTTACCACACATTTCCCCACCATTTAAAAAGATCCCCATCCCTGTCTCCAATCCCCACTTCAGAAGAGTATTCACTCTACATCCCCATCCCCGCGGTCCGTACAGTTCCTACGGGATCCATCAACATTAAAAATATTATCAAATTTTTATTATTTTCTATCAAACTAGTCGTAAAAATATATCATCCCCATCCCTGCGGGGAAAAATTCCCCTTCTTTTGGTCCCCAAACGGAGCAATCCGCACATGGTTCCCCATTTACACATCAAATTAACATCATACTCTTAGGGAGAATTGCCGCCTATTTGGGTCTTACAAGACTTGAAGGATTAGCCTCACACAGCGGATATCTGGTTTACGCCAAAAAATTAAGTTTGAAGAAATCCTAGATAAATTATATTTCTAAGGGCATAACACGGAAAACACTACATTAATTATGTTGTTTTCATATATATATATATATATATATTCCGAAACTAAAAATTTCATCCAATCAAATGGTTTCCCAAGACATTTATCTCAAAAGAGTATTTAACAAGTAATAACAGAAATAAGCAAATTCAGTTGACACACACAACATGGAACTCACTCTTGAAGAGCTGAAATTGCATCCTCAATTTCCCTTTGAGATGGAACAGACTCAAATACATGATTATATACACAGCCACTTGTTGTTATCTCTTGTTTTTCACCTTGTTTTCTGCAGAGTTGACCATTACAGCAACAAGAAGATAAGATTTTACTTTTATTGGTGTTTCTATCTGTTGGAAGTGATGTCTTGAGATTGGAAGAAGAAGTAGTAGAAGATGATGATGAAGATAAATTGTTATTTAGATTATTTCTTAATTGAGGTACAAGATGATCAACATGCATAGTTCCACCTCCCATTGATGAATGATTATTGCTTTTTTCAATATTTGCAGATAAGTGATTATACAGTTTTCTATAATCTTGTTGCTAGTGGCTGATGGAGTGTATGTGTCATCACTTGTGTCAATAGTTTTCCATTCCCCAAATTGTATTTTATTTTCAAAATAAAAATTCAGATTTTTGTTTTTAAAAACATTGTTACTTTTATATTTTTGAGTTTTGAAGTTTTTCTCGATATTTGAAGTTATTCAAATATTTTTCAAGAATTTTCTGATATCATTTTGAAAACAAATCATCGAGTTTTTTTATTGCAAAAAGAAAGTACAAATTTTTTTCTAGGGGTTTTGAAAAGAAAACTATTCCGCTCGGGTCAGAACTGGAAAAGATGGAATCATGATGATTGATTTGTGATGGGTGCTGTACCGGCCTCGTCGATGGGGGGCGGTATCTGTAAAACATATTAGCACTCTGACGCTCAAGTCAGTATTGGTCAAAAGAAAATGTTAAAAGATGGATAAGAATACGTGTACATTGAGATTTAGGGTTTTGAGGTATATATAGGACAAATAAGAGTGTCCTTACATGTTGGTGGTGATCCCACCAACAAGGGCACGCCGCCTCAATAGTACCACGAGTCATGAGATCCGCTACGGGTAGGAGCACCACAAACTTAGATGAAGATGAACAGTAGTTTATGTAAATTTGTCCCTTTGTGGAAAATTGGACCATTGTAAGATGGATTGAACTTTAGTCTGGTCCGAAACAAACACATTAGAAAATATTTTAAAAACAAATTCTCAAGTTTATTTTTCTAAATTTATTTCGGAATAAAATTGACTTTTTTTTTTCAGAAAGAAAGAGTTCCAAAGTTTTTCTCAAGTTTTAGTAAAAAACTCCAGAAGGTTTTTCGAAAAAGAAAATTGAGAATACTTTTGGAAAAATAAAGTATTGCCGTTTTTCTCGAGTTTCGGAAAAGAAAATATTTGAAATTGTTTCAGAAACAAATTCTTGAGTTTTTTTTTCGAATTTTTCTAAAGTTATCCATTTTTTTTTGACTTTTTTAAAAATTTTCTAGTTCCAAAGTTTTTCTCGAGTTTCGGAATTTTTTTTTATATTTCTTCGAAAAAATTCTCGAAACTTCTTTTGAAAAAATAATGCTATGGAGTTTTTCTTGAATTTTAAATACATTTTAGAAAACATTCTAAACATTACATAAATGATTTTGAGAAAATTTTCTTGATGTTTGTGTGGGCCAATAACAGAGCCTTAGAAGAAGCTTAACAAAAAACAAAATAAAATAGTAGTGGGTTAAAAATAAAAACAACTCAACTCAGAAAATTTCTCTCCACCCCACTACTTCTCTATTACCCCCAATTACCCTTTAATTTTATGAGAGAATATAGTTTGGATTCTAAAATCCGAACTTTGCAGGAGTTTAGAAGGTTCGGATTATAAAATCCAAACTTCATAGTTGTACTATGGGTAATTTGTAGCTAATTCTTAACTACGACGGTTTTTGTAGAAAATTCATTGCTATTCTCTAGTAAAAACAAAAACAACCAAAACCAATATAGCTAAAATCAATCAGATCTCGCCCTTTCGATGGTAACATTATCACAAGCCAAGCCACAACCCTTTAATCAACAAACTAAAAAAATTGATTCGGCCAAAATTGTTTCTAGGAGAAGAAGAAAGAATAGATTTAGGAGAATCCAAAATTGATTTAAATAACAAACTAACATTAAGTAACACGAAGGAGTGAACAAGTATTCAACAATTTCACCATCAAAACCACCAGAACAAACAATCAACAATTTCAAAATCCAACAACAACATCAATGAATAACCACCGTTTTCAAACCTTTCAAAATAGAATTAACAACATCACAACCACCATAACCACCACTTAAAGAACCATCAAATCGCTACCACCACAATCATCATCATCGCAAAACCAAGACACCAAGCAGCAAGTAGAACAATAAAGAGAACACCACTGCCATCGCCGGCAAAGCCATAACAAAACAAGAACGGAAAGAAGAGACGATTCGCCGCTGCAATCGCCGGCTAACGACCACACCGCGCTCACTGCCTTCCAGCTTCTTTCTTCTCCTCGGTCAGTACCACACCGTCACAACTTAAAATCGTAGACTCTCCATCAACAAGGACGTTACACTTTTGATCCAAACTCTTTCAACATCAGTTTGGATTCTACGATCCGAGAAATTTCTGTGAGTTTGGATTCTAGAATCCGATCTTTCCTTATAACCTCAAGGGCAAAACTTGTAGTTCAGGAGGGAAAAAGAAGTGAAGGGGCGGAGAGAAATTTTCCTCAACTTATAATAGTAGGCCTAAAATTTTTGAGTTTGATAAGGACCCAATAATGGGTCTTTTAATAGAAAATTACTTTTAGTGCCCCTTTCATTCCTCGCGCACCATTGGCAGTGACCAAAATATCCCCTTACTATTTAGGTACCGAAATTTGTTCGCACTTTAAGTAGCGAATGCTACTTTTTATGACCAATATGTAATTTGCGCCCCGAGTTAGTGTAAATATTATGAAAAAAAAATAGTTCGTTACCTAAATAGAGAATGTTACTTTAAGTAAATATTTAGGGGGACAGAGGTGGTATTATTAAATTTTTTAGTCTACAATAATAACACAATAACTTATAATTACAGTACATATTATTCTTTCTTTATATGTTTAATATGATCATATCATTACGGTACATATTATTTCTATTGTTTATAAACTGACTTCAAAAAATAATGTTTACAGTATAATTCAGACTCTTTCCGACTCCTTCCGGCCTTTTTCATAAGCAAATGTCATTTTTTAGGTATATTGAATAATTAATGTATCTGAACTACAGTTAAAGCAAGATACATTATTTATTCAAAGTACCTAAAAAATGAAATTTGCTTATAATAAAAGCTAAAGGGAGTATAATATGTACGGTAATTATTATTTATTTTGAAGCGAATATGTACGGTAATATATCCTTTAAAAAGGGTAATATCATTTCAATATATTCTTTCCCTCTATTACTCATGTGATAATTATATGATTTAAGGTACATATGTATTTCTATCCTTTATAAATTACATGATGAAATAAATAAAATGTATATCAATGATAATTATATTGTCAAAAAAAAAATCAATGATAAATTATTAAATTCCTAATATAAACCGACAACATTTAATCAATTGTAATTATAAGGTTCGTTACTTAGAAGCATATTGTTTTTATTTCTTCAAATTTTCAAATTTTACACATGGAAGTGGAAACGCAGGGGGCACGTAATATTGACAGAGTCACTAAAAGAAGTATTTTTTAATATAGGATTTTTCTTACTGCTCTCTATGGTATTGTGAGGTTGACCTAAGGTTTGGTAATAAATTTTAAAAACTTCTTTTAGTGCCCCTATCATATGACACGCGCCCCCAATGACAAAATGACGCTGCTCGCTCGCTATATATATAGAGAGCATGTATATTTTTCACCGTTTACCCACTTTACGCCCCCTAGTTAAATGCATGTATATTTTTCAAAACATGTTCTCTATGTAGAACGCAAACGTGACTGTTATAGAAAAAAATAACATTACATTGACATGATGCATATTCTAATCAATAGTTTTATTGATTTTCATTAGACAACAAAAATTACTTTACAAAGAAAATATACGCCGCTAAAACCAATTCCTTTTTCACCGAAAATTGTTTTACGAAAGCTTCAAATGGATTTTGGAAAGCTTGTTTCCGAAGTTTAGCTTCAATTTCAAGCGACCCTCCACCTCTACCACTACAACCCCTTTCAATTACTCACATCATTCTCAATCAGGACACAAAAAGTCCCCAACCGATTACCATATCGTTATAAACCGTGATCACATTAGAATATCGATAAGAATGCTATGCGTAATGGGCGAAGAACTATGCGGTCGTTTACACGAAACTTACAAAAACTAATACAAGAGAGAGAGAGAGAGAGAGAGAGAGAGAGAGAGAGAATGGATAAAATAAAATACACCTAAATGTGTTCTATTTATAGAATTCTAGATGAATTCTCAGTGGCCACGTGGCAATCAATTTTGATTGCTTGGGAGACTACAATTTTCATCTGCGGACTAGTTCGCTCTGTAGGTAGCGAACGGTGTGGGAAATTGAATTTTAACATGCAAATGGTCTGTGACAGAGGAAAAGATTTTGTGACAATGAAAAGAATATATTACTACTAGTTTATACAGTAGAATATAATAGATAGAAAGAAGTTGAATATAATATCAATTTATACATGATAGATAGGAAGGAGTTGAATATAAACTCTTTGATTAATACATTAGACTGAAAAGTTACATCAGTTTACACAGTTTATCAGATGTCTCTACTTCTAATAATTTCTAATCAATGAGAAAGCTCGTGAAGCTCTTGTGTTCAGCTTGCTCTGTATGATTGTGATACTCATAGCATTGGCACTTCAGGCTGGCTTCCCTATTACTTCCATGTACCTACCATTTCGTTTACTCATATCGTACTCAAGTAGTCCTTCCCAGTCACTTCAATATCACCACCTCTCAATTCGATTTCTTATATCGTTCTCAAGTATCCCATGTCACTAACATGCTACTGCCTCCCACGTGGCCAATCAAAATTGGCCATCTGGCATTCACGTTTCACTACATGGTAGACTGTCTTTCAAGTCTCATCCCATTCTCTATGTACAAAGCGAACGGTGTATGCGTTCACCTTTTACCATGTGAACGGTTTTGTCATATGCATCAGAAAGTAGAATGCAAGTGTTTTTACAAAATGATTACAAAGAAGAGTCTAGTAGTGGTGTTCAATGGGGAAGTTCCCACCCCACCTACATCTTCAAGGTGTTAAATGGGAAGGTGGGTTTAACATGAAATTCCAGTTTCACACTTAGCTGAGAAAGATCTAATATTGAGCTTGGAATCCATAGTTTCCATGCCTGAGAGCAGGCTGTTAACGCTTTTCAGCTTCTCCCCTACTAATCTCAACCTTTAAGATGAGTGTTGCAGTCAATCCGATTACTCATATCGTTCTCAATTAGGACACAAAAGGTCCATCCTCGATTACCATATCGTTCTAAATCGTGATCACAAAAGAACATCAATTAGAGAGATATGAGTAATCGACGACGGACTATGCGGCCGTTTACACAAAACTTACACAAAAACACACAGGAAACAAAGAAAGAAAAAGAGAGAATGAAGTGAAAAATTTTGGTGAAAAATATCTAACACAACTATGTCCTATTTATAGAATTTTTGATGAATTCTCATTAGTTGGTCCATAGGCACGACTACATGGGAGACTGATTTTTTTTATTACCGACATGTTTTCTACTTACAAGGTGAACAAGATTCGTTGTGTAGACGGCGAAGCATATTTTTCCAATTTAATCCATGTGCTGCCTACATAGCGAGTAAAGTTGTCAAAATGGGCAGCCAAACCCGTTTCGGGGTGTCCTGGACGGACTTCATCGGACCGGGCTAAAAAGCCTGGATTGTGTATGGGCCTTCAAAAATAGTGTCCGAGCCCGGCCCTACATGGGATAAAAGGCCCGGATTGAATATGGGCCTTCAAAAATAAGACCCTTAAATTATCCAAAACAAGTTATCAATCAACAAAAATAACATAAATTAAGTTCAAATAATTTTCCAAAACAAACTAAGTTTCAAGTATGAGAAAAATATCAATTTTTGGAAAATTTGACTTTTATTGCACATATTTTAAGGCCCAATCCCTACATTTTAACGAGCTTGGCGGGCTGGCCCATGCGGGATAGCTCATTTTGACGGCTCTATCAGGGTAAAAAATGAAACACAGGGGGGCGTCAGATTGTTAGGGGGCGCAAAAAGATTTTAATTAATTTTTATGGTGAATTCTAAGGTGTTTAAGGGTGCGTTTGATTCGCAAATAGTAAGTATTGGACAAAGAATTATTGACAGAACAAGATAGTACATGATAAGACAAAATTGTATCGAAGAAAGATAATGAGTTAAAATATATATATTTGAAAATAAAAAGTGTATTTTTATATTTTTTTTTTTATAGTTGTACTGTGGACAAAAAGTTGTCATGTGGTTTAGTGATGGACAAAAATTCTTCATTTTGTCCAGTAGGTGCTTCCTACTTTATCCAGTCTCATAACTGTTTTTTAAAGCAAATAGATCAAACTTTTATCTAGTCCCTTATTTTTTTAGCAGATCAAACTTACCATAAGTCTTTTACCATGTATAAGTGGTCGAAAACATTTTAACAAATACAAATTTTACAAAATTCACTATGGAATTAAAATTTTGTATCATATGAATCATCCATGTCAAATTTTACAGAAATTAAAAAATTTAATATGTTATTGAGACCTTTTAGAAGTCTACATGTTAATTTTTCTAATGCAAAATTACTATTTTTGAGATCCTTAACATGTGTTAAGGATACATATTAACAAGACCCTTTTTTTTATTACTAAATGACCCTTTTTTATTACTAAATAACCTTTTTACCATGTACATAACACTTTGATGCAATTAGGAGACATTTAATAATATGTTTTTTTTACCTTTTATGTAATTAAGAGACACTTAGTAATGATTCTTTTTTACAACTCTAAAAGTGCTAAAACTATTTAATCTATATAAAGTGAGAACAAACTTTAAAAATTATAAAAAGAAGAAACCGTGTTCTATTTCTTACATGCTAAAGGGACATAATATGGCCAAAATTGTTATGTTTATTTATGTTATGATTGTCTTTCTTTTCTTATTTGTTGATGCAATGATACTTGACAGTAAGTCATTTTTTATCTTTCATAGTTATTTCCTACATAGTATTTTATCTCATTTAGTAACATTTTAGTTCTATTTTTTTTTCCTCCATCACAACAATTATGTGCTTTGAGAGTTCTGATTGTAAAGAAATTTTGTGCTCGGGTTCTGAAACTCCTTATTGTAAGAAATGGCCATTTTTCTCCGAAAAAGGTGTATGTGATTGTAGAGACGGACCCGAGGTGAAGTATACGTGGGGTTTGACCCTCACTTAATTTCAATCAAATGTTATTTCTAAGGCCACTCAATAATATGTGGTTTTTGCTTTTTCTATTTTTACGAACCTTGTAATTGTGTGTTTGTTCTTTAACATGATTGTAATGAAATGCAATAAAGTATAAAAGAATAATATAGATATTTTTTGTTCAATCTTAAATTTTGGAGATATTACTTTGACCTTAAATTCATGGCCCGACCTTCATAACATCTTCAGTTAAGTAAAATAAATTTATCTTATTTCTAAGCTATTATTTTATAATGTTGTTATACGTTGTCAAATGGACCGGCCTGACCCAACCCAGTTTGGTCCGCGCAGCTTTGCACTATTCATGAGTCAGATTGGGCCAGCCCAATTTTAATTGGGTCATGATTTAGTGAGTCCGGCCCGGCTCTACAAAAGTCTGGTCTGGTCCGATGGACTAATGGGCCGCCTCGATCTAGTTTATATTTTTTTTCTTGTTTATTCGATTTTTATAAGTGACTTTGATATATTAGTTCTTCATCATTATTAATTTTATTGATATATAACTGTATGCAAATGTAAATTACTAAAATTTTAGGTAAATTTAATCATTTTTATTGCACTTACACGTTAAACTATGTTTTTTATAATAATTTTTCAATTAAATGATAATTTTTTATGTATTTATTGAATTTTGTATTTTTTACAAAAGTGATATAAAAAGTTTGATAATAGGTCGGTCTGAAGCCTGATGGGCTAGCCCAACCCAATACTCAGAAGGGTCAAATGAGCTTCGGCCAAAAAAACCCGATTGCTTTTGGGCCACCTATTTTGAAGCCCAGTTCGCCCAAGTCCGTGAAAATTTCTCTACGCCCCCCCCCCACGCTTCTCTTTAACCCCCCCTCAAATCTGGAATTGCCCTTCATTTAACACTTAAAAAGTGGTTCGGATAATATAATCCGAACCAAGACAACGAGAAAAAAGCCTGGTTCGGATAAAATTTCTCGACACTTTTAGTCATAATTCGGATAAAATTTTCCGAACCTGTCAGATTAAGAAACAGAGAACGTGAGTTTGTTTTTCACTTTTTCAGAATTATAAGAAAGAAAAGGTTTTAGGATTCAACGAAAAATTAAAAAAAGGGCGCGCGATATTGTTTCTCTCATTGCAACCATCTCACATCAATTTGTGGAATCTATCACCTAAATCAAATAAGTATTAACTATGTTTTAATTTTGATAGGTTTATGAGTTTGGGGTTTAGGGTTTGGGAAAAGAACTTATTTTGATTGTTTAGATTGGGATGTTATTGGGTTATTATAGATTATGATGATTGGGTGAGTAGGAATTTGATAATGGGTTATAAATTATGATGATTTTTAAGGTTTATGAATTTAAGTTATAAAAGTTTATGATTAATGAACATTGTTAGGTTTGTATGATGATTGTAATGTTTTTGATGATTTTGTTATAGATTATGATTATAAGAATATAAGTTGTTTGAATTAAGTTGTATGATTATAGATTATGGTTATAAATTAGGTTTAAACGTCATTTTAGTCACTGTATGTACGCGAAATTTTGTTTTTAGTCCCTATATGTGATTTTATTTCAAAATAGTCTCCTTATCGGCCAAGCTTTTTGCTTCTGGTCCCCAAAGCAAAAATCTGCAGGAAAATTCGTAAGAAAATCTGCAGGAAACTTGAGAATTTTCTTGCGGATTTTAAATTTAGGGACCAAAAACAAAAAGTTTAGTAGATACAAGGAGTATTTTGGAATAAAATCACATACTTGGACTAAAAGCAAAATTTGGTGTACATACAGGGACCAAAATGATATTTAAGCCTATACATTATGATTACAAATTGTTTGAGAAGTTGAATAAGTTGATTATTGGTTTAGAATGAGTTGAATAAGTAAGTTATGATTATAAGGAAGTTGAATATAAATTGAATAATTTGAGTAAGTTTAATATAAATTGAGTAAGTTGAATGTAAAGAAGTTGAATAATTTGAATAAGTTGTTTGAATGAGTTGATATTATGAATTTGATGATTTTAATTTTTGTTGTTGAATAGTTATGGAAGAAGTTGTTGGAAGAGGTAGACATGGTAGACCAAGTCGGGCACATTCATCGGCTCGAAAAGATCTTACTGCTCCTGCTCGTGGTTCAAAAAGAAGTAAGAAAACGCTTCAGGAACCTGAGATAGTTCCAGGAAACAATGATGATGAAGCTGGTGGTTGACACGGACATAATGAGATTGAAGTGGGTGATGATGTTGTTGCTGATAATGTTACTGCTACTAAACTTGTGCGACGCAGACATATACCCAAACTTGTTGTGCGTGAACCCTAGTTTCATGAGGGAGATCAATACTTAAATGATGGTGAAGAAGAAGATGGTGAAGAAGGATATGGAGGTGGACCGATAGATATGTCTTTGTTGATAGATTACGCCGAGTATAGGTCCAACATGGTATGAAATGCAAATGAAGTAAAAGATAAGGAGGTATAGCCATTATAATTTTGGTTAATTGTTGTTGATAGCATCATTATTAATATTTCGTTGTATATAGTTTAGTAAAATTTTTAACATGATTTATAGTGTATGTGTCTTAGGATTATCGATTTGACATTTTTCAGATTTTGAATTACACTCAAAAAGTCACAACCCATGGAATGAAGATGTTGAAACTTAAAAAGCCTGACCGTATTGATGACAATGATTGGTTTTTGGATGCTGTAATAAAATCTGGTCTCAAGCCCCTTATGCAAACTAGCTACAATGTTATAAATCATGGGCTGATGACATCATTTTTCGAGAAATGGTATCCGGAAACAAAAACCTTTCACCTTCCATTTGGTGAAATTGGCATAACATTGGATGACATTCAGCATCTTCTTCATATTTCCATCCAAGGACGCTTCTTGGACACCTCCAGAATGGGCAAAACTGATGTTCTTGACTTCTGTGTTAAGTACCTTGGATGTGACCCGACCGCAGTTGATGCTGAATTCTTTTTTACTAGAGGCCAACATCTGAGACAAAACTTCGTAAAGAAGATTTATTTAGAGAATTGGGAAGCTGCTGAAAATGCTGTTGAGGAGGGCTTGCCGAAGGAAGAGGTAGATGAGTTTAGAGAGAGATGCATTAGAGCTTTTCTGTTGTATTTGGTCAGTTGTACCATTTTCACAAACAAGAGTGACTCATACGTGGAATTGGGGTGCAGCTGCTCTGACTTATCTTGTGAGGTATATGAATGAATCATCAAAGGCCACGTTTGGAATGATGGCAGAATACTTGTCACTGCTTGAGGTAAATTACTAAGTTTTGCAAGTTTTAGTGATTTATAAGTTTTAGTAAGTAAGAAATTAATAACTGACTAAATTATAGTATTATTAACAATTGATATATATTAACAATTGATCTATATTTTGCAGGTATGGATAATGACACATTTACCTACCATTACCCCGTGGCTATATGCTGATAACTACCATGACCATCTTCCAATATGTGCTAAATATGCTGCAAAACAAGCGGCATTAAGTACCGGTTGGTTTTGTATGTGCAGTCTATTATCAAAACAGACGAAAATGAGTTGAACAAGTCTACGGATTGAGGGTGTGAAAAGAAGATATCTTGCACAGTTGTAGACTCACCAATCGTCCTTGTTCTGTAAACATAGTTGTTATCCCATAGAAAATTAAACAATTGCTGCATTTCAGTCATTGAACCCCTAATTTGAACCTTATTTCTATGAATTACGTTGTAAACTTGCTTAATGATGGTCGAGTTCTTCGGGTTTCGCTCTTTCATTGTGGAGATGACATTTTTAGGCTTGACCAAATTTCTTGTCAACGCAACCACCAATTGTTTCTCTTTCGGTTTCAAACGCCCAACAACCAAATGACCTTCTAAAGCACGGTCCATAACATGGTTGTGTTTCCCTAAGACAACCGTGAGATTCCATTCCTTTGATACATGAAAATAACCACGGAGCCTAAATGGACAACCGTATTTCCTCGTTCCAATTGATTCCATTTTTTACTTCTTATTTGTCAGTTTGTACTCCTCCCATTTCGCAACCCAACACTAAATATTGTTTTCTTATATCGGAATCATTGTCAGACTTGACAGTTACAACTGAAAATTTTAACTTTGTCGCTTCGCCCCAAACCCAAGCAATGAGCTCATCTCTATCACGGTATTTTTTATCGGTATGAAATTGAGCACTTGTATCAATTTCTACCGGCTCGGGTTGAGGACAGTTAGAGTTGGATTCAACATCTACGACCACAAAACTTTGTTGAGGCTAAGCTTGAGGAAAGTTTGAGATCGTTTCACCACCACCATTTACAACAATCGCCTCAATTTCAACCGCTTCATTCGTTGCATCCCCCTTAACTACAAATACATTAAAACGAACATCACAAACCAACACAAAACCAATATTTGCAATTCTCATAATCAACTAATCAACTAATTATATTTTTGCAATCATATTCAACATATATTAAAACAACCATATTCAATCATATTTAAATAACCAACAAATCATACAACTTATATTAAAAAACAAATTCAAACTAGTTTAATGGAAGTTCTGCCGCGCAGAATCCAAACTAGTTCGGACAATTTTATCCGAACCACACCCTCACTTCACTTCGGAAAACTTTATCCGAACCTTCGCAGTGTCAGAAACCCAAAAACCAGTTGAACTTAAAATCAGCAAACGCAAAAAATTAATCGGTTGAAGTGAGAGATTACCTTATGTTGACGCTCTAAAGTGTGTGCAAATCTCTCGCCAATGTTCCAATCTTTAGTTTGAATCTCAAACCCAAAACAATGAAAAAGTTTTGAGAGGTTTGTTTTTTATTGTGTGTAGAATAAGTTGGAGAAAGTGAGCTATGATGAGCTTAAGTAGTAGGCGTTCGAATAATTTGTCCCGAACTTGTTAGTTTATTTTGTTCAGAATATTTTATCCAACCTAGAGTGAGTAAGTCGGATAATTTTTCCCGAAGCACCTTACGCTCGCGCAAGGGCTTAATTGTCAGTTAGGGGGGAATAGAGAAAGAAGGAGGGTGGGCAGAGAAATTTTCCAAGTTCGTGGGGTAATGGATTGGCCCGGCCCATTTTTGACAGCATACCTATAATTTTTCTCACACTTCAATTTATATTTCTCTATCTTTTTTTCAACAACCTCAAATATTTTTTCTCTTTTAAAATATATGTAAAACTATAATAGGGTTCAATATGTTTTTTATCTCTAGAAAATCATGTTTTTTCAAGTTTAGTACCTATTAAATTTTAATGGTAATATCAGTCCCCCATAATGTTGAAAGTTATAAAATAGTCCATATTTTTTAAAACATATTTTTATTCCCTCAAAATAGTTCTGGTGATCCGGATATCGCCCCTATTGGCGTAATAATTTCTATTGCCCCATTTAGAACTTAAAAACAAATCACTCAGCTTGACAATTACTAATAAGATCGTCTCATTTAACACATAATAACAAATCACCTCATTCGACACTTAATGCCTCATTTAGCACTTAGAAACAATTATATACTATGCTCATTATAAACATCATCAAATAAAATCATATGTAATTATACTTTTGCATTAGAAATCAGCACAATAGTCAACAAGTGATATTAATTCAAACACTATGTTCAACAAGTAATCTAAATAATAAACTTTACAAGTAATCCGAGTAAAAAAAAACCTTACAAGTAATTTGTTGAAGTACAAAAGTAAGTATAGTTTTTATCGTATCCACAGGGATTGGTGCGATATCAATGCCTTTCAACAACTTATATAATTTCAAGTAAAAGGGTTTTCAAGCGGTTTGTTTGGAAAAGTACAAAAATATAAACACTGTAATTGTCTAGAAAATTAACAGAGAGATAAGTTTGCTGGAATTAGACTTCACTACTTCAATCGTACGTATCCTTTTAATCAGTTATATAAATCTTAGCTATTTATCAAACTTATCACGTATCGCTCACGTACATGTCTGTGTCAAGATCACGGCAAGAGTCCTGGTTATATCTATTAACCCCCGATGTCTCGGGTGACTAATCAATACACCTGCTTTACTGTATTGCTTAAACTCTGATGTCTCGGATGAATACACAACACGATAACATTAAGATTCGATACAATTTGTGAATATTAAACTCAAATCTATGTCTAGAGTTTAGAGTTCAATAGATATTATCCTAGATCATAGATTCAAAAGGTATATGTCTATAACAATTCAAATCTAAAGATAAAACATTAAATCAAAGATAACATCAAATTAGAAATTATAAAAAAAATATACAGTCATCGTATTAATACATGGGTACAAATATATATCCTCATAGAAATATACGTTCTTGTAAAATTATAAAAAAATTCTTCGTATTAGAATATGGTTTTTATTTTTATATTACGTAGATGTTCATTTAATATTGATTTTATTCAAATATGATAAATAATACAAATGTAGAAATTTAAAAGGATAAAATACTCTAGAGGGTGTGATCTCCCACTTTCCATTCTCAACAATATGATATTTTCTCACATGTCTTCGTAGAAATTATATAAAGAAATATAGATGATCATGTATTGATATACGAATATAAATATAAGTCTCGTGTGAATTAAAAAAAAAACATTTGTATTAATATATTAGTAAAAATATTGATCCCGTGTAAATTAAAAAAAAATACAGGCATATTAATATAAGTGTAAATATTTTTCATAAGCAATAAAATAAAATATCATAAAATTTCCTCAAAAATAATCATAAAAATATAATTTTAGATGTTGGTGGAAATCAAACCATGTGGTATTGAGGAATTTTAAATTTCTGGGAGAGTTATTTCATCCTTTGAGGTGCCTCCAATCTAGCGAGGGATTAGTCACTATGTTCGGCGGTGAATACCCCAGTCTCAACAAAAAAAATAAACCATGTATTTCATACTAAATTTTATTCGTGAGAGAGACATAGATGACACACATAAACTTTGGTTCAATTGTCCCGTAAAATTTTGTTCATGAGAGAGACATCCGTAAATATATTATTGAGACAGAGATAGAGATTATAGAAATTAGTAACTTTTTAAGAAATATGGTTAGTAACAAGTAAGTAAAAAAATACATCATAAAAATATATTTTTGTTGTGGGTGGGAATTGAACCATGTTCCTTTTGCTACAACTCAAAATTAAATCTATGTAGTATAAGTAAAAATATATATCATAAAAATAGATTTTTTGTTGTTGGTGAGAATCTAACCATGTTACTTTTACTAAAGCTCTTAACTAAATCTAAGTAAAATAATATAAAATTAGAAAAATGTTGTTGGAGGGAATCGAAGTGAGTATATTTAGCTTGCCTAATTGTTTAAAACTTAAAGCCTTGAAATCTTGCCACATAGACTTATGAAGACTTGGTTGATTGCCACGTTGGATGATGATCGGGAGAGAGACATCCGTAATTATATTATATAGAGATACTTTCCATTGCACATAGGCTCATAAATTCATCACTATCATAAACTCAACAATTAAAGATGGCACACAAATATTAAGCAAATATATTCTCTGATGTAGTGTTCATTTCTTTCTCTGAAGTAGTGTTCAAGATATGTCAATTTTATCTAGCTTCTAAAATTCACTAAAGAACACAAGTTAGATCACAATATGTTCATAATATAAATAAAAATATAATTGAAAATGTTTGTTATCTTTAAAACATCAAATAAGGATTTTGCCCCAACACTCTTAACAATTTCCCTCAACCAATACTGACTTGAGCGTCAGAGTGCTAAAGTGTTTTGCAAATACTTCCCCTTCTCGACGAGACCGGAACACCAAACTAGACTTAGACAAATCATCCACCTTTTTTCTACCGGAGTTGTTCAGTTATGCTCGTTCAAAGCAGTACGTAAACTTACTTTATGAATATATTTAAGTAAATTTGAGTAATTTAATTTTTTTGAGGTGTATCTAGAAAAAATATTATTCTTTTTGGTCAAGACCAATTATATGTTTTTTATGCAATCATATGTATTTAAATTTTTGCTTAATTTGTTATAAGTAAAAAAAAAGTAAGGAAGAGAATTGTTATTTTGGCAATTAACAACAGAAATTAATTCCTTCTATTACGCCTTCCATTTCTGAATAACTGTCACAATTGGCCAGTTTACATATGTTAATGGACATCTTTGACATAAATATCTTTAATTATGTATTATAAAAGTTCTATAAATTTTATATTTTGAAAATATTTATCGAGACAAATCGAACATCATCGATCATATATGCTATTATATATTTTTATATATTAATCAAAATATATGGTCAAAGTGTGTTATATGAATAGTGTGCACGTAACTCAAACGACACTTATATAGGAACAAAGGGAGTATGTTTTGACAATTCTTGTTTTCTATGGCAGCAAAGAATTAAGTTTCACTCTAACAATTATTATAAACCAATCATAGCAATTAATTGGTATTAAAATTAAATGTCAAGATTTCAGCTCTATTTGGAAAGACCAAAATTTGAGGTTATAACTTATAAGCTCATTTTGCAATCTACTTCGTCTTATGTGATGAGTATTTTTCTCCTACCAAGTACCTTTATAGATGATATTGAAAAATGCTTACGCATTTTGGTGGGGTCATAACAGTGAGACCTCTCTCGTGTCTTTCATTGCCTTTCTTGGGAGAGGTTATCGATCTCCAAAGAAGTCAGAGGCATGAGTTTTAAAAACCTTCAAGCTTTTAATCTAGCTATGCTCGGTAAACCAGCTTGGAACTTGATTACTAATCCAAGTAAGTTAATCACAAAAATACTCAATGCTAAATATTTTCCTAAGTGTGATTACTTTGATGCGAGTATCGGGCTTAATCCAAGCTATGTTTGGAGGAGTGTTTGGAGTGCTAAGTTCGTAGTGCTACAAGGTGTTAAATGGTGTATTGGCACATGAGAGAAAATACAAGTGTGGGAGTAAAATTGGCTTCGAGGAGGCATGTCCCTCGTTAAACTTCTTGATATTCAACATGCTGCTGACTTGAGAGTGCAAGATCTGATGTTGTCTATGAAATTCCCGGCAACCTGACAGACAAATGTTGTGCACAATGTAAGAACAACTGTCTGAGCACTTGTCAACTCAGAACTTATGACAGTAAAATAACACAACGTAGCAAAGCACAAAATAAACGAATCACAGCAGAAAGATAAATAACACAGTGAGTTTGTAAACCCAGTTCGGCCCAACGTCCTAATCTGGGGGATACCAATCCAGGAAGGAAATCCACTAAGTAAAACAAATTCAAAGTCAAACTCCTCGTTTGCACTTCTCACTTTGTAACTACCCGTCTAGACCTCTACCTAGGAACTCCTAGATATGAGAACCTCTGGTCACTTCCTACCAACAGTACAAACAGCACTGGTATCAAATACACTTTGTTCTTTTCATTTATATTTTTGTTTCAAGAGACACACTCTAATGACACATACTAACTCCGTACTTCAAAGCTTAGGAGTAGTAACAATTACAACTCAAACACAGAGTCCTTGACTTGAATCAGAAAGATACAAGAAAGGCTCACAAGTTCACTATTTAACATATAAGCAACACACGCTTTAGTGAACACAAGAACAACCGACTCTGTACTTCACAGCTTAAGAGCGGTACAAAGGCAACTCCATACTTAAAAGCTTAGGAGTGCACACATTAAAGCACAAGGCTTTAATCACGAAACCCTAAAACCCTAAAGACTCCTTTTTGTAAATAATGGCTTCGCTTACTTTAGGTTTTGCATCTTCCAATATATATATATATTCTGTAAGAACGTGTTGAGCAAGATACATGGGTTTTAGAATCCAGCTGGTCCAAAATAAATCTTGCAATTATATTTTAGAACCATATAATATGTTTCCATAAATGTAGAAACATATTTTATGAAGCAATCAGGGCAAACCGCCACCTCCTGAAGGTTCTACACGAAAAGGCGAGACTTAGTGCACAAGTAATTGAGATAAAACTGAAGCAAATCTTTAAAAAGATCTCGCACAAAAATACGCGTACGTCCTGATGCTGTACGCACATGCTGGAGCATCTGGTCCAGCATCTAGCCAGTTAGCATCTGGTCCAGCATCTGGCTAGTTAGTGTTTTAGCAAAAATGAGGCCAATACACAAAAACCCAACAATCTCCCCCTTTGGCAAATTTTTGGCTAAAACAATCTTAGACCATATATGAAAGCCAGAGAGATATACATATGACACTCCTTCTAATCAATCAAAACATAGCAACTTTGAAGGTGAACAAGAACCATCTTCTCATAGTAGATTTCCATTAAAGGTGCTTACAAATAAGCTTCAACATACAAACATTAAAGGCATACAACAGCAGATGACAGAAAATAGCCTCACACATAAAACCATCAGAGAAAATACGCTTCATCACAAACAGTGCTTCACACAAAACCGAATGCTTTAACATCTGATATAGCATTCTCATGCAAGCATAAGCATAACATTCTCCTTCAACATCAGCAAACATCAGTACTCCCCCTGAGAACAATATCTCATGTATACCATAAAGAATAAAGAAACAACTCATGCATATTTGCCATGGCAGAGCAACATAAACTGCTCCATATCACCATATAGACAGATGTATCAACATCTAGTAGAGCATCATGCATATCAGCCAATATCAGCTAACTTCTCCCCCTTTTTAGACATAAATATTGCCAAACATCATATGAGGATTTGAAACAAGCATATACCAGAGTAGCATAAACATCCAAAGAACACAAGAAGAGAAAACATAAAGGAATCATGCTCATAATCCTGCTTTGCAATTTCACATTGCACCATAGAACACTTGCGACAATATCATAGTAACTCCATTGATCAACATACTCAGATAACCACAACTGCACAATCCAACACAATACATTCCTACTCCATGTAACATGTTGCAGCATCAGCAAGCACATCATACAACTAGCATCATAACAACTAACAAGATCATGAAGTAATCTTGTCAAACATAGCATGTCATACAAGAACATCTCAGAAGTAGAATGCTAGTAAATTCGCATAGCTAAGAACCAGAAGATATCATACCATAGAGAAGAGGATGGATAATGCATAAAGTGCAGAGTTATGATTCTACATATGTAAGTTATAGGCACCCCTACCATAAAGTGTGAACCTCCATTCCTTCTCAAACCCTTCATTTTCAACTAATCTTCTCATATAGCAACAACATACAACGGGTAGATGAAATGTCTTACAAAGAACACCATGTCATTTTAGATACTCCATAGTGTAACTGTCTCATGATTAGCCACAACATAAGCTTCTTCAAGTTCCAAAGCTTTGCAGGTTTCTTTCAACCCAGCTATTATATCCTTTCTTGACATAGGTCCAGCTGCAGCTTGCTTAGATGTTCCAACAATGTTACTTCTCATGTATACTTGCACTTCATAGACCAAAACTTTAGGTAAAACATTATAGGAGTAGTATCTTGAACTTCATTTAAATACAGGTGCCTTGATCAGTAAGCTAGATAAAAAGAATCTGTAGAAGATTGCGTACAGAAATATAGCGCTAGCTGGCACGAAATCACTGATCACATAATGTTGAATGTTTTGGCCAACAATATATCAGAGGCATGCACAGCGGATATAAGAACAACTAGCCTCATAGAGTATGAACAGCGAGAATTAACCACTCACAGTGACTCACAGTGGATTCTCGGATGAAAATAGAAGCTTCAAGATAAATCAATCTTAAGGACTAGGAAAAATAAATTCCTTCCCATTAATTCATGCAATCAGCAGAGTATCGTAGAAAATAATTCTACTTAGTCATCATCACACAACATCCATCATCACAGAAGATGCATATCCTCCCCTTCTAAACAAGCACAAGCACTCCACTCACAGATAAATTGGCAAGAGATACATACTACTCCTCCTCAGATAATCAACAGGTAGATAATAGGAGATTAATCAAATATAATTGCTCCCCCTCAAAACTTGCATACATACACCATAAACTCCCTTACTACTATAAGTCAGATGTCAGAGCATCTATCTGAGCTTCTTGCATTACACCAACAACATAGACAGTGTTGTCATCAATAATATAATATAAGCTTTATGCATCAAACTTATAACACTTCCCCTCACTTCATGCACATATAAGCAGGAAACATGTTCAGAGGGACATAATCACAGAGTGCATATTGCAACTAAGTGCACATGCAGGTGCATAGAAAATCTAGGGCTTAACCCATAAAAGAAACATAACATCTGATGCAAGAGGTCAGAAGTAACACATAAGATCAAAAATCAGCACTACCCTCAAAGTCTTCCACCACCAAATCATCACTTCTATCGTCAAGAGCAATCAATTCTTCAGCTTCCAGAGTTTGAATAACACGAACCACCAAGAATTTATTGTCATCCAGAGCTTTACTCATAATCTTGAGATCATAAATCATCTATTGTTTGCTTAGCATGGCAGATGTGCCTTAGACAGATGCTAGAGCAATGTTTGCAGCATGTGACTTGTCAAGAAACATTGGATCTAAAGTAATGTCTGACTCTCGTTGACTAATCTCATCAGAATGATTACATATCTCAGAATATTGATGCAGAATGATATCATAGATCAAGGTAGGAAACACAATAGGAAGTTTTGTAGCATTAGATTTCCTATGAGCTATATTCTGATAAAAGATATATTCATCAAACTTAAATATAGACTTTGTACCTACAACATAGATGAACTTACTCAAAGCTCTTTAGACATCATTGGAGAGTGTATTTAGCACCTAATTAGCAACTGCAATTTTGTTCAATAGAGCATACTTTGTAGTTAGCTTAGCTGCTGACAACTTTTTCTTCTTTCACCAAATCACCTCAAACAAAAACCTGCCTGTACTCAGCACTCATAGGATCATCACAGTATTCCCTATGTTCACAATAAAATCCATAACCAGCTTGACATATCACTTCCCTAAACTGTGCACAGTTTTCGTTAAACATGCTTCTTTCACAAATAAAATTTTCATCTGGAAGCTCTTTTCTTATGATGGAAAGACACATTATCCAAGGGAACAAATGAAACATTTCAAGCTCTTTTTCTCCATGCTTCTACTGGCTTGTCAGATGTGCCAGCATCTTCAACAGCATCTTCAACTACATCTTCTATCAAAAATTTCAACTTCAGCTTCAATATGTTGTGTGCCTATTTCTGAGTCTGAGAGACCATGATCCTCTATTTCTACTTCAGTAGTCTTCATACTCGCATCAGTTTGAGAGACCACAAGTGTATTACCAAACATATTTCCCTCTATATTAGTTTGAGAATCAGAATCATTAGATGCTCTAGCGTCTTTCGCAGCACACGACCTAGGGAGGTTAACAACTTCATTAGAATTGCCACTTTCAGGTATGGTGGTAATTTGAGTATTCTCTGGAGTTGTTTTCAATATAGTCTATCTGTGGCCTTTGTGTCAGCACCGCCATCAACAACAGCTTTTTCAGTATCTTATAAACTTAGGTTTGAAGACTCTTGTACACTCTCAGTAGGAGAATCAATATCCTTTTCATTCAAATCTTCTACATATAAGGATTCTATCATAGCATTGATTATGAAATTAAAGACTTTATAAGATATGCTATAGGTAGAGTAACCGAGAGTAATTATTTAGAGGAGCAGAAAATCAGAGAACTTGACTTCTTCAAATTTCTTCCCACGGTCACTTATGATCCTTACAAACACATTTTCATCCTTTCTCTTTCCAAGACTTCCAACTTTCAAAGGACCTATCACATAAGCAATTATCTCTTTTATGGTCATGATATTAGAAGTTTTCTGGTCATATGTTACAGCATTATCTAAGACATGTGTCCCTTCATACATTCTATAGTGCAACTTGAGAGGAGATTCCCTCTTACTGGCAACATCAGAGCTGATCAAAATATCAAGATGGTGATCAAGAATAATACTTCCGAGCAGCGTGGGAAATGTTATTAGCATCTTCACATCCAAACACTTAGCATACTTTATGGATTGATCAAGAATATAAGTGTTAAAGTCATAGAAGGTCTTAGTTCCAACCATATGAAGAGACTTACCCAGACCTGTAGCGATGTCAAAACGGTGAGAAGTGAACATCCAGTTGATAGCTCGATTCCTGTTAAAAATTGCATATTTCACCATGAGCTTATTAGATGACAACTTGTCATTCTTTGGCCAAACTTTAACCTGATTGCTATTGATTGTCTTGCAGATGGGATTGTCATTAACCTCAATCTCAGCCTGAGCTGCAATAATCCTGTCAATTTTCATCTTTCTAACACCAAGTGTCATACTAATCTTAGTAAGTTCAACAATCAATTGTTTTCTACTAAGAACAACAGTTGTCTGGACAGAAGTACCAGCTAAGTCAGCAGCATGTGATCCAGACAGCAACCTGCAATCTAAGGACAAAGGACCAGGCCTCTTACAAGGCTCATCAGTGCTAAGCAAGATATCTGGATATTGCTGGAGAAAAATACCACACAAGGGAGTGGGAAAGACTATAGTAGACTTGACATCATAAGACTTAGCATGCTCTAGAGCCTGATAGTTGATGTAGGAGCCATAATCAAAAGACGTTTTCGTACCAACAACATATATGAACTTGGCCAAACCAGTAGCAACATAATTTGAATGAATAGTTGTAGTCCAGTTTTGAGCACAAATCTTGTTTAGAACGACATACAATGGAGAGAGTTGTGAAGAGGACCAATGTCTAGGCAAATGCTTAACCTTGTTCCTTGTGATTGCCTTGAAAATGGTGTCATCAGTCACCTTCGAATTCTTAATACCCAGATCCAAACTAATCTCTGTAAGCTCAGCAATCATATCCTTCTTACTCATAACACCGGTTGACTGGACAGATGTGCCAGCCAAACCATCAGCACGTGGCTGGGATATCAACTTGCAATCCAAACCAAGAGGACTAGGCCTCCTAACAGGCTCATCTGAGCTAACCAAAATATCAGGGTGTTGTTGCAGAATAACACCACACACCAGGGTTGGAAAAGGAATAGGAAACTTAACAGCAAAAGATTTAGCTTGCTCCAAAAATTGATGATAAATGTAATAACCAAAATCAAAAGCAGATTTAGTACCAACTGCATAAATGAGCTTACCAAGCACAGTGGCCACAGAATTAGAGTGAGTAGTGGGGGACCAGTTGTTAGCAGCAATTTTATTCAGAGCAGCATACAGTGGAGTCAGTTTTGCAGAGGACAAAAGCCCATGCCAGTGTCTAAGCTTGTTACCTGTGATAGTCTTGCAAATGGTGTCATCAGTAACCTCCAACTCAGGAGTGTCTTCAACTGATCTTCCAAGATATGCATTAATCACTTGAGGAGAAAAATTGACACATCTACCACGAACATATACCTTCCTGTACTCAGGGTTTCTAGGATCATCACATTCTTCAGGTATGTTGACAACAAACTCTCTCACCAGCTTGTCATAGCAGTGACCCAGATCCTTCACTGTTTTCATCAGCCCAGCAAATTCCAACACATCAACCAGCTCTTGGCACTTGAACACATCAGCTTTCAAATTCCTTTCAAGTCCAAGTCTTCTATGATAGACAAATTTCCAGCGAATAGCTTTACTTTCTAGATGAAAGGAGACATTATCCAGAGGAGCTGGAGGAATATCGAAAGGAACTTTCATTCCCTTGACAGTTTTTCTATATGTTTCACCAGATGTGGCAGCATCTGTCTCAGCAACCTCAAAATCAGAATCACTGGTAAGAGGATCTTTCCTCTTGATATTCTTTTTCTTCTGATCAGATTTGGGCATAATCTTGCTCCAAGCCTTAGGGGGACCATACATAGGTTTATTCCCAGTATCAACTGTTTTCTTCTTCCTCCCTTTGGCACTTTCACTAACATTAGATACACTTTTGAGAGATTTGCTCCTTGTTCTACGAGCAACACCTATGACAGGGATCTTCTCCAAAATCCTTTCTTCCAGTACATCTTCATCAATATTAACAACATCATCTTGTACCAAATTTGTAGTCTCAGCATGACTCACAGATTGTTGAGTCTCAATCTCTTGTCCCTGAGACTTGGGTGTATCATCATCATGAATACTCACAGAGTTAGGGGTATTTGGAACCACAATAGCCTCTTCATTGGCTTGTGTTAGAGATGCCTGAGCATCTGGCACAGATCCTTCAGCTTATCAGGAGAATTAACAGGATTCTCAACAACAATACTATCAACATCAGTTTTCTTATTAGCAGCAACAAAAATAACTTGTTCAGTAGAGAAATTTAGCCCATCACCAACTAATTTGTCAAATACCTTAGGATTATCATAACCTAGAGTTTCAGTAACATCAATAGTGCCCTCAACATTCGTCATGACAGAGTTCTTGACATTGGACCTTTGCTTCCTTTCAATTCTCATAAAAATTTTCTTGAATTTTCTTCCAAGAATTGAAGCTAAAATACTTTCCTCAGGGTCCACAAAAGATGTCATATTAACCAATCCTTCTTCCTTGTCCATATTGCCAAAAAATTTCTTCCCTTGATCTCACCCTTTTAAAACCAGAACAGGTAGAGTGACCTGCTTTGATACCAATTGAAATTCCCGGCAACCTGACAGACAAATGTTGTGCACAATGTAAGAACAATTGTCCGAGCACTTGTCAACTCAGAACTTATGACAGTAAAATAACACAGCGTAGCAAAGCACAAAATAAACGAATCACAGTAGAAAGATAAATAACACAGTAAGTTTGTTAACCCAGTTCGGCCCAACGTCCTAATCTGGGGGATACCAATCCAGGAAGGAAATTCACTAAGTAAAACAAATTCAAAGTCAAACTCCTCGTTTGCACTTCTCACTTTGTAACTACCCGTCTAGACCTCTACCTAGGAAGTCCTAGATATGAGAACCTCTGGTCACTTCCTACCAACAGTACAAACAACACTAGTATCAAATACACTTTGTTCTTTTCGTTTATATTTTTGTTTCAAGAGACACACTCTAATGACACATACTAACTCCGTACTTCAAAGCTTAGGAGCAGTAACAATTACAACTCAAACACAGAGTCCTTGACTTGAATCAGAAAGATACAAGAAAGGCTCACAAGTTCACTACTTAACATATAAGCAACACACGTTTTAGTGAACACAAGAACAACCGACTCTGTACTTCACAGCTTAAGAGCGGTACAAAGGCAACTCCATACTTAAAAGCTTAGGAGTGCACACATTAAAGCACAAGGCTTTAATCACGAAACCCTAAAACCCTAAAGACTCCTTTTTGTAAATAATGGTTTCGCTTACTTTAGGTTTTGCATCTTCCAATATATATATATTCTGTAAGAACGTGTTGAGCAAGATACATGGGCTTTAGAATCCAGCTGGTCCAAAATAAATCTTGCAATTATATTTTAGAACCATATAATATGTTTCCATAAATGTAGAAACATATTTTATGAAGCAATCAGGGCAAACCGCCACCTCCTGAAGGTTCTACACAAAAAGGCGAGACTTAGTGCACAAGTAATTGAGATAAAACTGAAGCAAATCTTTAAAAAGATCTCGCACAAAAATACGCGTACGTCCTGATGCTGTACGCACATGCTGGAGCATCTGGTCCAGCATCTAGCCAGTTAGCATCTGGTCCAGCATCTGGCTAGTTAGTGTTTTAGCAAAAATGAGGCCAATACACAAAAACCCAACAGTCTAGTAGCAAAGATTGGAACAAAGAACTTGTTTATGGTATGTTCAACGCAAGAGATGCAATAAGCATCTTGCAGACCCCCTTACTGCCTTTTGTCCGTGAAGACCAGCTGATGTGGCGACTGGAACATGATGGTATGTACTCAGTGCGTAGTGCATATAATCTGTGTATGGATCGTGCAGGTTTCCGGGAAAACATGGCATCACAGGTAGTTGGAGCTTGATATGGCGTGCAAAAATACCACCAAAAGTGAAAACTCTGTTATGGCGTGTTGCTCGGGATATTGTTCCAACACCTGTTAAACTTGCCAATGGAGGTGTACAATGTCCTTTAAATTGTGCAATTTGTAATGCAGGAGAAGAGGACACTATGCATGTGTTTTTTAGCTGTTCAAAGAGTGTTCAGCATTGGCAACTTACAGGGTTATGGCTAACCTTGGTCTTACAAATAAAATAGTTGCAGATAATATGTTTTCGATCTTACAACGACTCGATTCTGCTAAGCAAGAACGTTTTAGCGTTATGGTGTGGAATTTATGGCAACGAAGAAACAATCAAGTGTGAAATAATGTTGTTGAGACGCATCAAGGGGTGTGGGATAAAGTTAAAAATTAAGCCTTCTCATGAGTTGGTAGCAAGCCCAACAAGCTCGGGAAGTAACTGAGAGAGTGCACTCAAACTCTTCAACAATTGTGTGGACAAAACCAAGCACAAGAAGGTACAAGTGTAACATTGATGCCACATTTTCCTAAACTCAAAACAAGGTGGGAGTTGGTATTTGCATTCGAGATGATCAAGGACATTTCAGATTAGCAAGAAGCGAGTGGTTCTCACCAGTCCTAGAGGTGGAAGTAGCCATGGGTCTACTAAGTGCTCTTAGTTGGGTCAATGAGTTGCAACTAGGTGATATGGACTGCAAAAAGGTGGTGGATAGCCTTTATAATAATAAAACTTATGTATTTGAGTTTTGTGCTATTATTAGTGATTGTAGACGGTTGATAGCAACTACTCTTGCGAACTCCCATGTTAGGTTCATTAGGTGACAAGCCAATAAAGTTGCCCATAATCTTGCTAGGGTGGCTCCATCTTTAGCTAGTTTCCATATTTTTATCGATATTCCAACATGTATTTGTAATATTCTTATGAATGAAATGAGATAAGTTATGTGTTCTCAAAAAACTTATAAGCACATTTTATCAATAAAAAACCATGTTTGATATCAGTATTTTTCTAGCTCATAACTTGTTTTTAATAAGCTATTTCAATTAACTTATGAGCTTCTAGCTTATAATTTATCATCTTTTCTTCTAATTTAACCCATATCATCATATTTCAAAAAAATTAAATATTAATTAAATTTATGTTTTTTTATATCATTTTACATTTATCAGTTAGGCTAACAGCTAATTTTACCAAACACTTTAATTAACTTATCAGTTATTAACCATATACCATCAACTATCAGTTATAAACTATCAACCATCAACTATAAACTATTTTTTCGAAACAGAGCATTAAAGTAACTTATAAAACTTACTCCTCCTAATATATTTGTGAGTGTGTAAATAATAGAAAGGAAAGATGACAAAAATAGAAAAAATATGAAAAATTTATGAACATTAAAAAACATGCACATTCTTTAATTGAGGCTTGAGAAATAGTTTAGGAAATCATAACAAGAATGAGATTTGCAAAAATTACATCAAGATAATCATTTATTCAATCAAACCACATTTTCACATCAAATTACAACACTTTTAGATTTTGATCATCTCTTCGTATCATTTCAGGTATCTAAGCATAATTTCCCTCTCAAATTTTCTATAATTGTTTTTCTTCTTGCATGATCTATAAAATTTCTTCTATTATCATATCTCTCAATGTGTATTTGGATTTGGATCCCCTCCCACGATATTGCTGTGAAACAGAAAAAAATTTAAAAACACATAAATTAAATTATTTTGTTTAATCATAGGATAGGATCTATAAGTCTGAGATAATATGTGTGAATTTCATTTTCATTTTGTCATTTTTTACCTTCTTTGTATACATTTAATATTATTATTTAAATTTTATAATGTTATTTTGCTCAATTAAAAATTTGTGTTATTACAAAAGGTGACAATAAAATTATGGGAGACAAAAATTCAAGGTATGTGAAGTTGACAAAAGATAAAGAACAAGCTCCATTTCGAGACATTACTCCTGGAGAGCTAAACCAACCCATTGATATTCCACAAGTAATCTACTTATCTATCTTTTTGTTCTTTTTTCTTTTCATGTTTCCTATTTTAAGCATTAGTTTGTTATGATGTGATTTTTTTTATATCATAATAAATCGCACCATTTCAACAAAAATGCTTATAATATTAGTGTTAAAGTTGTGCATTGGCAAATATGGACTAATCAAGTTTGTCGATTATTTTGGGACAAAGAAAGTATATAGTATTCCTCCTTGTTTACTAATTAAAATTTGCTTCTGATCTATATGACATTAACAATAAAGTTACAAACACACTCTTAGTAATGTATAGGATACAACATAATATCTAACATATTTTAACTAAAATATTAATCATTTATATTATTTTTCTATCTCATTGATGATTTGTTATGATCTTTTTTATAGCTAAATGCTCGTAGATGTCTTGAATGTGGACAAGTTTTACCTGAAACCTACCAACCTCCAGCTGATGAAGATTGGACAACTGGAATATGTGGTTGTATCAATGATATTGATAGTTGTAAGATTTTTATCTATTTGCAATTGTCATGAAGGAAAACTTAAGTGACTATAATCTTGATTTTACAATCTTCTCTCATGATTTATCATGTCTTCCTCCTTTTAATACATAAAAGGTAGTATAGTGTATGGTTCTAAATTGCATTTGCAGTGCGATTGTGGTTAGTTGCAAAACTAAATATAATGGTCAACTTTATTAAAATGCGACTACAAATGGAGTTACGATGTAGGTGCTGACATATCTAAGATCTCCATATGTGGTCGCAATTATAGTTGCGAATTGCAATTTAAAATAGGTGGAATATATGGAGAAAAAGGGTTGAGAAGATTTAGAAAATATATACATGAATGATTGTATAGTTGAAATGTGTACACTTTTGAGTAGGTCGTCTTAGTAGAAGGAAAACATAAGCAATGAATGATTCTTGTGTTTGAGTACAAGGTCTTTGGATAAAATTAATCAAAAGTTCAATATAATTCTAAAATAATTTGACTAATTAAATAGTAAGAACTTATTATTTGTACCCTATGATTATTTTTATATCATTAGCTTTTGATTGATTGTTCTCATATCCACCGTATACCTACACAACAATTTCTCTAAAGTGGCTATAGTTGTTGATCTAATCTTTTACAATTTAATTATTTTCTAAAGTCGGTATCCGATCTAAATATCAACTAATCTGAATGGTCTAATTACACTGTTCATTTTTTGGGTTCTATTTTATTATTAGAGTAAAATTTTGTATATAATCAAACAAAATATACACTAGGGGGAATCGCACCAGGGACCTTTAGAAAAGTACACTTCAAAATCGAAATTCTATACAAACACCACTAGACCAACCCAATATGATTGACGAAATGTTGATAATGAAACTTTGTTGTAGGTTGGATTGGACTCTTTTGTCCATGTGTTCTTTTTGGAAGAAATCTTGAAGCATTAAGAGATGATATTCCATGGACCAATGGATGTGTTTGTCATGCAATGTGTATTGAAGGTGGCATGGCACTTGCTGCAGCAACGGCATTTATGAATGGAATTGATCCTGAGACTTCTTTTCTCATTGGTGAAGGCCTTTTCTTCACTTGGTGGATGTGTGGCATTTATACCGGTATCTTTCGACAAGCTCTTCAAAAGAAATATCATCTAAAGGTGAATTTTATTTTCTTGTAATTAATAGTAGTGTTAAATAATTTTTTTATATCTAAAAATATAGCGAGTTTTAATTTTAATCCCTACTATGTTCATATAAGTTCAAGAAATGTTAAGAACGTATTAAAATTATGTCCACTATGTACGGATCAAAATCAAAACAAAAACATTTATGGGGACAAAAACCTTTTGTTTTAATTTTTAAAATTAAAATCAAATTTTGCTATATATTTATAGAAACAAAAAAATTATTTAACTCTTGATATTAATAGGAGTTCAAGTATCTCGGTGTTTCCTATTTTTCTATCTTAACTTATATCTTTTGTTTCGTGAATATGTTTTAATTGATAGTGAATTTGGCAAAATCATGTTATAATATTTGGATCTTGACAAGAACTACGCTTTAGAGTTTCAATATAATTACAATGTCATCGTGATTTTCCAAGCTCACTCTCAATTCAAACATAAACATAAAAATGTAATTTGCTCACTTCCTTCAATAACATGCTTAGTTACCATAGTCATGGACTATAAACTCAAAAAAAAATAATCATTTTTGATGGTTTATTTTGGAAATAATTTTAGGACTCACCATGTGATCCTTGTATGGTGCATTGTTGCTTGCATTGGTGTGCTATATGCCAAGAGCATCGAGAGATGAAATACACAACTTCACCAATGTAATCTTCTTATAGTTCATAATTAAATACACAACATTATTTCAGATATAGATTCTCTTTTTATTTTCCTCCACTTTACTTTCCAAGAATCTTAGTCTCTAATCATGTCTTCTCCTCAAGCAAAAACTAATTTCAAAAATAACAAACTTCAATTAAACTTGACGAGAAGAACTATATCCAAAATTGAAACAAGAAAATTCCATTTATAGAATGGAAGAGTATAAAAATGTATATCGATAGAATAAGAACTAACAATATATTTAAAGGGACAAACCTCACCAAATGAGTGTATACTTAATGTAGTATACTTAAGCAAATATTATTAAATAAGAGAGACAAAAACTAACAATTTCCTTGCTGATGTATGAGTTTGGTTGTATTGTTGGATCTTCCCCTTGTAACCCCTTTGCTTCTCCGGTACATCTTGTATGGAGAATACTTGAATAAAATTTTGCTATTTCAAAAAAAAAAAAAAAGATAGCTAGTTGCTGCCCGTCTGTATGAGTGTTTGTTACTAAAGTTGTTAAAGTGAAACTTGCATAGGTTATGTTGGTTATAGAAAGCAATTTCTTTGGTAGAATTCTATTGTTAAATATATTGTTTGTATTTCACTTGCATTAAATACTTAATATGTGTTTACACTAAGAGGGAGAAGTAAATAAATTTATAGAAATAAATGACAATTATCTATGTAAAGGAAAAACTCCACTTGATGCATATAGTTAATATTGAATTATCTCTCAATAAAGGTAATTATTATTTATATTTGCTATTTTGATTTTTTTTTTCCATTTGAATGTTAGATCTGATTAAATATTTTTTATCTTTTGCTAAAAAATGAGTTAAAGGAAATAAAAATCACTATAACGGTGTTGGAGTCTCTTTTAGAGTTACAAAGTGTATTAGAATGGAAAAAATTATGTTTTATATTGATTGTGTGATTTTGCATTACTAATGTGATTCTTGATATTTTTTGTTTATTTTATGAAATGTTTGATTAATCCATAGCTTCTTAAGAATTTATGTTTATATATTTTATATATACATATTTATAGCAACCTAATTCTACATTTAAGAAAAAATTGAAATTAGTGACCAAATTAATGAATGATTTGTATTTAAAAATGAAATAATTATGATCTGGAAATAGATGGCTAAAAGTATGTCTTCTAATTCAATTTTTAATTGTAACAAAATATTGCTATATTAAATTATATAAATATGTTTACCCATACGTTTTGCATTACTTATCAATTGAATACATATGACAACATGCCAATTAGTTTGGATGTTCTTCTCAATTTGGTCACGTAGTAATTTCAGATGCAACTAACAAAAAATTGAATAAAAAAGTTTATAACTCCAAATAATAAATTAGTTACATACATATGTGATGATGATATACAATTTATAAGGCAATTACATGTAAATGAATAAAGGCTTAAAAGAAGAGAAGCGTGGAGAGACACCTATAATATAGAGTAATAATTGTGTCAAACAATTTTGTTCGAACACCTGAAGGTGTCAAACAAGTTGGATATAAATGGGAGTTTGTGCGAAAACAAAATGAAAATGGTGAAATTGTGAGATATAAAGCAAGGCTCGTTGCTCAAGGATTTTCGCAAAAACCCGGTATCAATTTTGATGAGACATATTAACATGTAATTGATGCAACCACTTTTCGGTACTTAATTAGTCTTATAGCACGCGAAAGGCTAAATATGCACATGATGAATGTTGTTACAACTTATTTGTATGAGTCACTTGATAGTGACATTTACATGAAACTCCCTGAAGAATTTCATTCAGATGAACCTCGAGCAAACTACTCCATCAAATTGAATACATCTTTCTATGGACTAAAATAGTCTGAACACATGTGGTATAATCGCCTAAGTGAATATTTGATGAGAGAAGGGTATACAAATGACTTCATTTGCCCTTGTATTTTTATAAAAAGGTCATGAAGTGAATTTGCTATAATTGATGTTTATGTTGATGACATAAATATTATTGGAACTCCTGAAGAGCTTCCCAAAGCCATAAATTGCTTAAAGAAAGAATTTGAGATGAAAGATTTGGGAAAGACAAAATTTTATCTTGGATTACAAATTAAACAATTACAAAATGGCATATTTGTGCATCAATAAGCCTCAATGGACAGTCTTGAGGGAGTATTATGAATATTATCAATGGATGTCCATGTTGGTTATTGGTCCATGTAATTGGCCTAAAATGTTTGCTTATATATAGAACATATGTACAGTGTACCATTGTAAACCATAATTCTAATGGTGAATAACATAAGCTCTATTTTTTCTTTTTCTCTCTTTCATTTCTACTCTTGTTTAGATTAGTTTTATAAAAAGACGATTTTAATATTTTTTTTTAATGGGTTTATATAACATGTGAAAATAAATAATTACTATGAATTAATATTTTAGTAGAAATAATAGATTAACCTATTTAATTTCTATAAAAGTAGTTAACATTATACGTATAATATATATAAAATAATTGAATGTTGAATATAAATAAACACACATGAGTGTATGTTTAGTATATATGGGGATGAACATTTTCCATATTGGATCTAATAAATATTTTTGATCTTTTGCTAAAAAACGAGTCAAAGATAAAAAAATAAAAATCACTCTAATAGATTATGTAGAAATAAAAAATTAACATATTTAATTTGTTAAAAATAATTAACAATATTCGTATAATATTTTAATTTTAATTGAAATAGTATAACATATTTAATTTTTAATAAACAATTAACAATATTTGTTTAATATATATAATACATGGGGTGAGTTTTAAATTGCAAAGATCACAATTTCACAAAATGTTTAAACATTTAAAAAAAATATATGAATGATTAAAATTACATCGATGTTAACCATCCCATAAGTGAATTTTTTTTATATGGAAAAACAAATCCATTTTATATCTTACTATATTATCAAGGACGTTCTAGAAAATGAATATAAAAATGTCTAATTATCAAAAATGAAATACCTCACAAAGCGTGGGTTAGATTTCCAATGCTCTTTAACAATTTTGTAGACCTCAATCAGCAGCCATCCGGATAAACACCATTTGGATAAGGCCCAAGCACTCTCGTGAGTGGTTTGTGAAGTGGATCATCATAATGATGAGTCTTATTTGTTGCAGGGATTTTGGAATTTCTACCACTACGGTGATTTTTCATTTCCAAAGAGGGAAAAGTATCGAAAACATTTTAAAAAGAAATTCCAAGTTCGGGGGTTAATTACACCTACAGAAGGTATTAGCATCCTAAGCGCCTATAGTATCTTATAGTAACCTCTAGTTTATTGCTTTTTACTTATTTTTAATGTGAGAAGAGATGGGAGAGAAGTAGTAAGAAATGGAGGGAGAAATAGTATAGATAGAATTGTGTGTGCAAGTGGAGATTGGATTGAGAAGAGAAAGTTATGACAAAATTCAAAGTGTTTGCAAAAAAAGTAAACTTAAATCTAATCGTGCGACTAATTTTGGTTTTTGGACTAAAGAAGTTTTATTTGAGAGAGAGAAGATGTTGTTTATTGTTTTCTATTATTTTCTATGGAATTACTAATCGTACCTCTTTTGAAATGAAAGTTCGCAATTATTTGTTTTTTTAGCGTTTGACGGAAAGCGATAAAAAAGTAAAATGCATGCAATGCAATTTTCTACATTCACTTTGGGGTTACATTGGGCCTAAATACATTCTAAGAGTTTTTACGAAAATTTAAACATGAATGAATGCAACAATTGAATGAGATGCAAAATAAAATAAGCTACAAAACAAGTCCGACGGAATAAAAACTAACTAAAAAAACTACACTAAAGTAAACTAAGATTTTTTAGGTTCTAATACTATTATTTTTCTAAGTCCGTCTCCATTAAGCATAGGTAATAACTTTAGTCCCAAAATTACCATTCAAACTCAACTAAATAATATGAAATATGGCATGAAATATGAGTGCAAGAATTTAAACAAAGTAATGCAAGAGTGAAGGAAAACTAATTAAACAAAGTGCAAGAATTTAAACAAAGTAATGCAAGAGTGAAGGAAAACTAATTAAACAAATTAACTAATAATGCTAAATAATAAAGTAGGCAAGAAACAAATAAATGCAATAATTAAAACAATAAGACAAAAAAAATAACAAAACATGAAGTAAGGAAAAAAAAACGTGAATACAGAGAAAAAAACAGAAGGGGAGTGCATTTAATATATAAACCAGCATTTATAAAAAAAAAACAAGATAAGGGGGGTGTGTTTATGAACTGGGTTTTGTTGGGTTTATCTGTTAAACCCTGTTTAATGTATGAATCGATCCGGTTCGGTTCAGGTCCATTAGTTGGACCAGACCGAACCGGTTTTGGTCATGTGTGTGTGTGTACCATAGTCCAACAAGCATTCATCACTTGATCTTGATCAGACTGACCTGATCAAATCTTGGAATCATGATGCTAGTCCAAGGATTAGGGACTAATGGTTGTTATCAGATTTAATAAAAATGAGTTCATAATATGAGTCTTTTTCGTCAGCATAGAACAGAGAGAAAAGAAAAAAAACGAACAAATAAATAAAGAAACGCAGAAATAACGTGATGGTTTCAACAGAGATCATCAAAGCTTATTAGAATCCTAGCCAAAACTACAAGTTGGTACTCGATTTTCTTCACCTCGTCCCACCGATCCTAAACCTATGAATCGATTTCACAGTGGGACTCTAAAACAGGCTCAAATCGTCATCGTACATCCGACTGAGTTGGAGAAAAACGTTTTAAATAGAGTCGAAAATAAAATCAACCAGAAATAGTTCCTGTAACGGTTTATTCATACGGTTATAGGTTTCATTATATCAGAAACAGTGAGGATAAAAACAACAAAGAACAAGAAACAAAAATGATTCAAAAACGATACAACAAAAACTCCAAACACATAACAAGTTATAATCGACTACGAACATGGGAAATGTTTTTCGACCTTTTACGCTAATTAACAGAAAATTAAAATAAAAGCAACTAAAAAATGATTAAAAATTTTAAATATTTGTAAAATTAAAACAAAACAATAAAAATGCATAAAAAGGTTTTTATAAGAAATTTTAATTATATGCATATATATATATATATATATATATATATATATATATATATATATATATATATATTATAAAAAGGACTATGAAAATAATAATAATACTAATAATAATAAAAAAACACATAAAATATGAATAAAACATATGAGTTTAAACAAAAACTATTTTATGAATTATTTATTTTACTTATGCATGAGAAAGTAATTTGGATTTGTTAGGTCCAAAATTGGGGTACAACATTATTTCTAATAGCTCTGAGGAGAAGTTTAACAACCTGAAAACGATAAGTTGTATGAATATCACTCTATAAGTGATTAACTAAGATCCAACTAATATGGTTATCTCATCTTCCATTTATATCGATCCGTTCAAACTTATTCACAATATATGGACCGATGCAACTCATCACTTGATCGCTCGCATCGCAAATAAAATTAAGCTTTTTTTGTTGCACCAAAATAAAAGATGTAATGTGATCTCTTCTACACTTGGCCTTTCCTTAGGATTAGGTTGTATTAAGTTATAAACCAGATCCCTAACTTTATGCATCAAGACTGAAGTTAAATCTTTGTTGTCCTTCAATATGTTGGAATCACGTGTCGGACCATCCCCAAATGGGTGACGCCCACCACTCAGCCTAAATAAGTATGAAATTGTTTCATTTGTTGTGAAAGCATAACAACAATTACAAAAATCAAAATAAAATTTCATTAGTAATTTAAATTACAATAATTAAAAAAAATTATAATCTCATAATTAAATTATCACCTGCTTTTGAATTGCTTTTAATAGAGTTTAATGGATAAAATGTTGATAAACATTAATGTTTATATGTTTGATATACGGAGTATATGTTTCACAGACTACAAATACATATTAACGAATAATTTGTGTTTAAGAATTAAATAATTTTGTTTTCTAATTTGATCGCTAAAAATTGGTCTCTTATTCAGTCTCTAATCATAACAACATAATGTTGTATTTAATTATTTTACTTAGAAGAAAATAGTGACATATGTTATAAATACTTTTTTTTTAGACTAAAATATATTATAAATATTTGTTAGTTATGCAATCTTAATTTTATTTTACCACATGTAAAATAAAAAATTTGAATTATCCCCTGCATTATTGATGAGTTTTGATTTACCTCTCTCTGTTAATTTTTTTCTTATACGGCAGACAAAATTCAACTGCCATATATCAAATTTTTATTGTCACATTAACAAAAAGTTGACTTATTGTCTGTCACATTAACAAAAAGTAAACATAAGGGCATAAATCAAAATTTGTCAAAATTACATAATTCAAAAAAATTATTTTACACGAGGTTAAATCATAGTATGTGTCATGCATAAAATTGCATTTAAGAAGAAAAAGGCAATACATACAATATTAGTTTGTGTACCATTAAACTTTTATTCTCAACTAACTACCACACAATTATATATTATTATATTAAAAATGATAGATTATATTTTAATTAATGTTTTAAATTATAAATAAATTTGGCCTTCACTACACAAAAGTTCTAGGTATGTAGAAAGATGAAAGGCTAAACTACCTTAATCGCCGTCTAGGTGTGCGAGAGTTAGATTTTCTAGTATTAAGGATTAGTTTAGCTTTTTGCCCAACTTTGATGTAAAGTTTATACGACGAAAAGCAAACATGATTGCTCATTTTCTTGCGAGGGTGGTTATGTTTTGGGTTGGTGATCACCATTATCTTGATATTATTCCTCCATATATTGAACTTTTGGTGAATGAAATACACTAAGTTTTTTTGATAAAAAAAGAAGTAATAGAACCAGTTTATGAATTATTGGGACAAGATACTAAAAGGTTTAAATGATACTAGAAATAAACCCGCGCGTTGCACGGATTCGATTAAATTATAAATTAAAATATTTATATAAATGAAAATTAATAATTATGATAAATATAATCATATTGTTAAATGAAAAATATATTTATTTATTCCTTTTAAATTGCAATTATTAAAAAAAATTGATATTTTATTTCTACTAAAATAATGTTGTATATTTGTTATCTTAAAAATGGGAAAATGTTTTAAAATATGTAAAGTATGTAGTATTCAGTTTGTTTATGTTTTTTTTTTGTTCTTGAATTAAAGAATATAATATATTCAATTTATTTAAATTTGACAGATATATGGTTTAATATCTATGAAATATGTTTTAATATATTTTATAAATATTAATTTTTTACTTCAATTTTTATAAATATATGTTAATAAGTAAATATGCATAATAATTTTTAGAGTGTCAATAAGTATAATACTTGCTTAGGAGCTTGAATAGCTTCTCATTATAAATAAACTATATAATTAAAATAATTTTATAAATAAAAAATAATAATTGTGATAAGTATATTTACATTGTTAAATAATAAATATTATTTTAAAATATGATTGTTTTTTATATTAATTATATTTAATATTAATATATGTAGAAAAATAAATAAAAAAGTTGTTTATAAATTTGAGATTTTTATTGATTCAAATTGTAGTTTGAATCATATTTTAATGTGATGGATTTTTTATAATATTGAATAAGTTGGAAAGATACCTCATATATTTTATTTTAATATAGTTTACATGTATCCCCAACTTATTTTATTTTATTTCAATAAGAGTTGGAAGTATATTTACTTTTAATATTAGCGCATCAAAGATTTTGAAATAAGAGTTGATTATAGAATACTCCCTCCGTCCCAAAATATAAGGGAAAATAAAAAAAACACACTTATTAAGAAAACATAAACATGAGAATTAAAAATATGGTTTTGTGGAATTTTTCTTAAAATAAGTGCATGGAAAGATGTAAAATCAATTTTGATTGGTTGTTGTTTATAGAGAAAAGTGGAGAAAGAGAATATTAAATGCAATTTACATTTAATTTCATGAAAATAAGGAAAAAAGTGGTTTTTTCCCTTATATTTTGGGACAAAGAAAAGTGGTTTTTTTCCCTTATATTTCGGGACGGAGGGAGTATGATTTATATATGGTGTCTTTTGACTTTGTTTTTTATGGGATATCATTTTAAAAAAATTATGTTTGAAAAGTGTAACACAAAATAGCTTATCTACTTGCTCCCCTCTCGTTTTTTTTTTAAGTTTCTTCTCACATATTCACTTAGTGGAATTTATCCTAATTAAGAGTCCCGATTTTTTAATCTATATTGTTTGGTTTATATTTTGCTTTGCTTGATCTTTTATTTTTTGTTTGTTTTTCTTTTTTTTTTGGTGAGGTTTGTCCCTTTAAATATATTGTTAATTTTTGTCTCTCTTATTTAATAATATTTGCTTAAGTATACTACATCAAGAAATACGAAGAAGATTAACTTTACTCTTAACATCTTTATCTTTAAATCATATTATCTTTTAATTTTAATTTAACATCATTTATAAGAAATATTAACTAGTTGGGCTCATCCTCCCTTAACCAAGAGTCGAGGGTTCGATCCTCACCTTGGGTATGGAGCAGCTTTAAATTCTTGGGCCAGCTATCTCACCCTTCGAGGTGCCTCCAATCTAGCGAGGGAATAGTCACTGCGTTCGGCGGTGGATACCCTGGTCTCGACCAAAAAAAAATATTAACTAGTTGGACATTCGTTTAAAATGAGTGTCGTTTTCAATTTCTAATATAACATTTTTCAATTTTATCCTTTAATTATTACTTTATACATTATTCTCAAGGAAACAACCAATAAAGTAGTGTTAATTTATTATTTTTGACAACATAAATGCATTTTTTAATGTGTTCAAAAATCTTAAACGACAATCATTTTGAAACGGAGGAGTATACGATATATGATTAAATTTTTTATTTCATTTGTAATATATATCTTCGTCCATCTAGGGGTGCTCAAATTCAATCAAAGAAAAATGAAAACAGAACCGAAAAACTAATAACCGAAAGAAACCGAATTTTTTTGAACATGTTTGGACCACCTTATAGGAAAACCGATTGTCATAAATCCCAATTATTTATCTATTTTTTATCATAAAAAATATATAATTTCTCTATTTATTAGGTGCACTAAATTATAAATCATTTTTTCCTTTACCATAGCAACACGCAAAAAAAAAGTTTATGTTCTCTCTTTTGTTTCGTTTTCAAATCATCGTATCTCAATCCATCACTACCTCCTCAAACTATTGTCGTCTCACTCAGTTCTCTCTTTAGTTTAATCTAACAATATGTTTTAATTTAAATCTAGCAATATAATTAGTAGTTGTTTGCATAACTTCTTTAAAAGTTAAAATATATTTTTATATTTACAAGTATTTACGTAGGTTTATTTAAAAACCGAATAAATCTGAATAAACTCAACTGAAGTAAACCTCATAAAACTAGATCAGATTGACTCGAATATTTCTTTTTGTCATCTAAAAAACAAATCAAACCGCACATATTTTCTTTGAATCGAATAACTTTTTATCTCATAATTGATCTAAACTGAATTGCAAACACCTATCCGTCCCTTCGCCAATTGCCATCATAGCTGAATTTTTTTTCCAAATGCCCCTGACACAAACTGACATTCCAATATTGGTTAAACAATGATTTTGAGTCTTCGGCAACGGCGCCAATTTAATCGCTGTCGTAAGCGGTTAAATCTTATATTTGGCTCTCGCAGGCAAGAATGGCACCATGGCACACGATAGGGTCCGATGACACAAACTTTTAAGAAAACTTCTTTTCGCGACCCCGGAAATGACCATAATACCCCTTGAGTTCGCACTGTATAATGTGAACAAAACTAAAGTTCGCTGATTAAAGTAATTTAAAGTAGCGAACATCCGTCTAGTTCGCACATATTGTGAGACGGGAGGAGAATATTCAGGTTTGGCCCAGTACATATGCGGTGTGGGCAACGGCACAAGGCCACAAAATTTTGACAAAATTTTAATCTTAATATTATTCAGTTATCTATGTATGTAAAAAAAATTAAAATTGATGAATGTATGAATCGTTCTTAGGAATCAAATGATTATTAGCCCTAACATTTGAAACTTGAATATGAGATGATTGTTTAGTCAATAATTATTTTAGACATATTGAATTATTGAACTATTATTATTACAATTAACGTGCGATAAACTTTCTATGATTTTTGAATTCACCTAAGACATTAGAGTTTTATAATTATGGGAAAAGGTTCCTTAGTCACTAACACTAATCTGAACCAATTTGTTAATTCATCGTGACATTAAAAATGAATTTGTAGTCTAGTATACCGTGTTTACCAAATTGTAAAAAGGAAGTGAATCGAATGACTTAATCGTTTGTTTCACCTATTGAAATCATCAATATTTACTGTTTTATTGTTTGATAAATCAACTTTGCTAAGCAAATCCACTTTAATTATATCCTAAATATCATACAATTGTTTTATCAAGATTGAAACAATTTCTATGAATATAAATTTAATTATTACTTAACAACAATTTAGTTCACTTGCTAAATTATTCATCACCCACCCCCGCACATAAGTTGAGGTCGACCTAATTGTTTATATAAGTCCAACGATACTGCAACATGGACGTCTCACTAAAGTAGTCAAAACGGGCAGCCCGGCCTGTTCTGGGCCGGTCAAAACAGGCAGGCTTCATCGGGCGGGCTAAAAAGCCCGAATGAAATATGGGTCTTAAAAAAATATTAATTTTGCCTTAAATTAATCTATAAAATTATCAATTTTACCTAAAATTAACCCATAAAATACTAAAAAATTTCGGCCGAGTCCGGGCTAATGTCAAGCGGCCCTTATGCTAAAATGGCCCCTGTTGAAATATTAGCCCGGGCGCCGAAGAAGTAAAAACATAAAACCGGAGCACAATCAACAACACAAGAATATAACGTGGAAACTCCAAAACCGGAGAAAAACCACGGCCGTTGTCTAAACCAACAACCAGAGAATAAATACTATGTGAAAATTGTTACAACACATAGATTCACTCTCAACCACATCCATGACCTCAATACACCCACACTCTCCAAAGTAAATATTTGAACTACATCTCAAGAGCATCAGAGAAAAAGATAGATACAAATATAAACTTAAAGTGTTTCTCGGTGCTACTCCATGGTGTCACATCTTGGTGTGTTAAAACAAGAAACTTGAGGTCTCTTTATATAGCATTGAGCTCTCCCACTCTCCACTATTCTAAGCAATGTGGGACTTCTCCAATATAATTTTCTTCACCTCTTTTTTCCTTCATTACCAATGTGGGACTTACATTGCAATCAACTCGAACAATACCAAGGGGCTCTGTTATGTGTCAACTGAAATTTGACTCAGTTGTATCTCGTTAAGGTGAAAACTCTCACCGTCTCTTTTTTGTCCTTCGCACCGAATTATAGTTTATTAAGTCTGGCCTTTGTATTTTTACTGAATTTTCTGTGCCAAGTTGCTTTGTATTTTCTCATAACAATGTCTAATTGGGACTGGCCTTCTGTACTAAACTAAATTATTCAAGTCTTTCACCTATAACAATGTTTGTTTTAGGATTTCTATCTTTGCAAGAGTTGAAATTTGCTAAGTTTATAATGTTGAGCAGACGATGATCTTTACCTGCTTAATGAAATTGATGGAAAAGATTTTAGATTTCATACCATTCATTGTAACAAGTGATTTTCTTCTGCGTACTCTATTTATATTGCTAACAAATCTTTATTTATTTTGTGCACTCTCTACGTTGGCATAGCAATTCTTTGTTGTTTAAATACTCATTCAATTCATGGTATATAAGATAGAAGTTTATAATCATACCTATACACTCATATGGAAACTTAAAATTATTGATCATGAGTTCGTTCATGTTGCTTGCGTGTCAAGTCATTAACCAAGTCATTGACGATTCCCTTGAGCCTACATTTCTCTTTTTTTATAAGAAACTCCATAGAGAATTGCACACTTGTTATATCGTCTGGGCAAAGATGAGGGAACTGCCATTGATAAAGATGATATTCATGATTCAGTTAAAAAATTTGTAAATATAAGATTTTGTTTTACATTTTTATTTACTAAGTTAGCAAGTTGATGAAAATAATATATTTGATTCGTTCCTCTCCCTTTTTTTGGCTCACTTGGTTTTGTTTATGGATTGAAACAGATGATGCTGATGGTGACTCAGCGCATCATTTTCTCTTCTTGCAAACATCCATCAAAGAGAAAGATACGGTTCTTGCAAAGTTCATCAAAGAGAAAGAACTGGTGTTTTTCTTTGCTTGATTAATGACGACAGTGTTTCATCTGGGGCAGAGTTTGATGATTATGACGATATCAGTGGTGGTGATTTCATTGGAACTTTGGATATTTGAAGCCATTAGCATATTTGTTTTCTGTTTTTTTTTTTCTTTATCTAGTTGTCAATTAAGAAGGAATTAATACCTTATCTATATACTTTGCTATTTTGTTTGTTTTATTTTGGAATTTTTTTGAAAAGTTTGTTATAGAGTTTGAACTTTGAATTTCTATGTTAATTGGTGTTCTATTATATTTATATCATTTTTTTATACAAATATTTATGTCATTTTTGAGTAATTTATATGCTCATATATATATATATATGTACCATGTCATATTTGTACCATTTTTGAAGTGTATATATATATATATATATATATATATATATATACCACTTTTAGGAATTAAACAAACAATCGAAGAAAATTAGGAATTTAAACAGCGAAAGATATTGAAATTAAGAGTGTTACCAAACAACTGATGTCGACGATTTTAGTTTCAGATGAGAGGATGAGACAATAATGAGGGGATGAGATGGTGAAGAAGAGAGTGATTTGTTATTGTTGTGCGTCATCAGTTGTTGTTATTAGAGACAAACCCGACCGAATAGAGTGTACAACATGAACTTGTGCACAAAACCTCTATATAAATATTTTAAATGTATATTTTAATAAAACTCTTGTGGAGCTGCACTTGCACATGTTTATTACTAGTTTATTTTAATTGCAAAGTATTTCTATCAAAAATGCTCTTTGAAATGTTTTTTAAAGACAATAACCCTTAATTTCTTGTAATTTTTTTATTTTTGGCTTAAACATCATTTTAATATGTATGCGAAATTTTGGTCTTAGTTCCTGTATCAATTTTTATTTTAAAAAAGCCCCTAAATCAATTAAATTTTTTGGTTTTAATCTCTAAAGTTAAAATCCGTATAGAAATCTGATTTAGGGACTAAAATTAAAAGGTTGGTTGATTCAAAAATTTATTTAGAATAAAAATTGTTACAAGAAATAAAACCAAAATTCAGCAAAACGAAAATGATATTTAAGTTTTTTTTTCATTGTGAAAAAAGTACCCGACCTACCTAAAAGTCCGACCCGATAAAATTTCATCATTTCATTTGGTGCTTAAGGGTTTAACTAACCTTCCATTTCTTCAACTTCAAACCTCTCTCAAAACCTCTCAACTGAAACCCACCACCATGTCACGCTCCAGGTCCACCGCGCACCGCCTTCTATACGCACTCCACTCCACCACCACAACCACCACAGTCTCTCCATCTCCATCAACCTCCCTAATCAACGGCACTTTCCACCTCCGACACTTCTCATCCGGGAACGTAGCACGCGCAAAAGCAGCGACAATCGACAAAGAGCCATGGTGGAAGGAGTCAATGGAAATGATTCGTAACATTGGGATCTCGGCACATATTGATTCCGGGAAGACGACGTTGACGGAGCGTGTACTGTTTTATACTGGTCGGATCCATGAGATTCATGAGGTTAGAGGGAAGGATGGCGTTGGTGCAAAGATGGATTCTATGGATTTGGAGAGAGAGAAAGGAATTACTATTCAGTCTGCTGCTACTTATTGCACTTGGAAAGACTATAAGGTATTTATTTAAGTCTTGTTTTGCTGAATGAATTCTAGTGAATGAACCACCAATTTGTGAAATGTTATATACTTTAGGTATTAGGTAGTAGTATTAAATTGATGACTTTCGTATACTTACTAAACATTAGTTGGTCCAGTGGTAATTGACGCTGGACTGGTAGGGAGGACCACGGTTTGATCCCCGCAACTGCGTTCAGGAGGGGGTTGTAACCACTTGATGCCAGAATTGACCCCTGAACCCGATTAAATTGGCGCGGAAACCAAAAAATTGATGACTTTCCTATACTTTAAGGAATACATTTTATATTTATATATATGGTTTAGGGATTAAATTTGAGAGAGGGATAGTTTAGGGTCTAAATTGATGGTTTATCCAAGTGAAGTGAAGTAGAGTGAGTTAATTTTGAATGGATTTTGAGCTTTTCAAGCATTGTAGGAAATAAGAATCTAGGAAAAATTTAAATTGGAAGAGATGAGTAGTATGAGTGTTTAGTTGAGTTTATAGGAAAAATTTAAAATGGGAGAGATGAGTAGTGTTAAGAAGCCCCACATCGGTTGCAAGATGGCCTGAATATGTGTTTATAAAGTAGAGGCAATCTTCACCTTAAAGTTTAGTTGAGTTTAAGTTGAATTTGGAAGTCTAGGAAAAATTGAAATTGTGAGAGATGAGTAGTGTTAGTTGCGACGTTGAGTTCATAAGAAAAATTAGTAGTCCTGAGTAATGTTACTATTATTATAATGTATAAAATGAGGGCATCCTTGCACACAACTGTGGAGACTAATCAGTGCCAAAGTCATATGACTTATATGATATGGGTGAGTAAACGCTCCCTCAATGATTTTAAGTTTTATACTTCTGCATTTTTAGATATGAATTTGAACTTGAGACTACAAAGACGGGATATATCCAAATCTTGACTCTTCATTCTAAAAATAATTAATTGCTATGATTAACTAATAATAATTGCTAGAGTGAGGACTTTCTGCTCCTTCTTTCTAAAATCACGATCCATGTTCCTCGTCACAACCTTTGACGCTTCTGTTTTATGGTTCTTAATTTTTCTGCGTAATCATTGTTTATCAATAGTTCTAGATTCTTAATCCATTCTATGGCACTGCTTAATTATTTTAATCTATTCCGTAGCATGCCTAGCGAGTTCATGTGGTAGTAGGTAGTTGTATTTTTTTTATAGTTTTTTGATGGATAGAATGTAATGGTAACCAAATAACATGATAAGATACATGAACGAGAGCGATGCTAAATTCTTTTAATCTTATTCTTTGAGTTTTAAGTTAATGCCGGTTTGTATCAATTACCAAGTTGTATTGCCAGTTCAAAAAGAAAGAGCAGAGAATCCTAAGCCTAGCAATTATTATTAATTAATCATAGACATTATTTATTATTAGGATGAAGGGTCCATATTTGGAGTAAATTTAAAAAGTTACTCGAGGAGTAGATATGTCCCTCCTCTAATATTATTATTATTATTATTATTATTATTATTATTATTATCAATAATGATTGTTAAAAAAAAGGATAAAGTGATTAAGGTAGTAGTGAGTCTTTTATAGGATTGATTTGGATAAATAACTTCATTATGTGCTTACACATTAAGCATTTATCTTATAAGAGATTATAAATAAGCTATTTCTACAATTGAAGAGGGACATATCAATCGATGCTTATCTTATATGAGATTACGAAAATAAGCTATTTTATAAACTCTTCTTAAACACTTTACTTCGTAAGATAGGACTATTAAACTCTTTGAAATGTTTCTGTTGTTCTATTAAACTCTTTAAAGTAACAGGGATTGATAATTGAATGACGAGGAATTAATTTTCCTTTGAGGGACAAATTTGAGATTTGAGTGCTGTATTGTTATCTTAGACGGTGTAAGTTACTTTTGGTAAATTGGTATTAATCATCGTCATACAGGAAGGATAGTGGTTGAAGATATTTCTATTTTTAGTTATCCTATTCCTAAGTAAATTATAGGCCAAATGATTCAAGGGTCCTTTAAGTTTTGTGAGTACCAAATTAGTCCTTTAAGTTTGTAACAAATTACATCATCAGTGTAGTTTTACTTACCTAAAATGGTAACGGTGTAATCTGTTACAAACTTAAAGGACCGATTTGGCGCTTAAAAAACTTAAGGACCAATTTGGTGGAAGTTACAACTTACATTGATATATTCTTCAAATTGCTTCTCGATTATGTTGTTTTCTAGTGGTTATTTACATTGAAACTTCTACAAAATGTTTTATTGCAGATCAATATAATTGACACACCTGGTCACGTTGATTTCACCATTGAGGTTGAAAGGGCTTTGCGTGTCCTTGATGGTGCCATTCTTGTTTTTTGTAGTGTTGGTGGGGTGCAAAGTCAGTCTATTACTGTTGATCGGCAAATGAAAAGATATGAGGTTCCAAGACTTGCATTTATCAACAAGCTTGATCGAATGGGAGCAGATCCGTGGAAAGTTTTAAATCAGGTGTGTATGAGATTTATGGAGGTCAGCTAAGATGATATTTTATTGTTATATTCCCACTTACAAAAATTTGTTTAGCTTGAAAAGTGGTTTTCACTTTCCAGTGGCATTTATGGAGGTCAGTTATAAAATTTGTTTAATGACTTGACAACTTCTACTATTTATTAATTAATTTGTGTATTTAGTAATAATTAACTTTGTTGCTTTTTAACACTCTTTCTCATCCTTATTTTCGAATTGAAAGTTTTCCATTTTGAGACCAATTTGTTTAATTTTTCAGGCTAGATCTAAGCTTCGCCATCATAGTGCTGCAATTCAAGTCCCAATAGGTTTGGAAGAGGATTTTAAGGGACTTATTGATCTTGTGAAGTTAAAGGCCTATTATTTTCATGGTTCACATGGGTCTGTTTTCAAAATTCTGCATTATATTTTCCATAGATTTTGTCTTCTTTGTCATGTTTCTCCATCTTACTCCAGTGTTGCTTATTGCAGCGAAAAAATATCCGTTGAAGAAGTGCCTTCAGATATGGAAGCCTTGGTGGCAGAAAAAAGACATGAACTAATAGAAACTGTGTCAGAGGTTGATGATATACTTGCTGAAGCGTTTCTTAATGATGAGACCATTTCAGATGCTGATCTTGAGGTGAGTAGGTAGCAGTTTTTTTTTCCTGAGTTTTCTATGACAATTATTTGATTTATGGGAGATGCATCATACTATCCTACTTCTAACAATTAGTATTTTGGTCTGTTCTCTAAATGTGTTGTAGACCTTATGTGGATTGAGCACTCTAGCCGTGCATAAAAAAAATGATATAGACGTGTCAGATTGTAATGGTCTCATTATTTTAACAGAATCAATTCACATGGTTCCTATTTTCCCCTGATTCATGAATCTGCGAAGGAAAGTCCTCATATGCATGGTTTTGTCTGAAAGTTGTCTGAAGTTTAGCATCAGTTGGTTTCTACCTATTGTGGTTCTTGTAGGAATATCCTTGGCTTGCTTGTTTGATGAGGAGTGATTATTATGGTCCTCCCTACACTTCAAACCATGATTCTACAGCAGCAGCCCAAAAGGAGTAATTCGTTGCACTTACCAGTTTTCACTTGTGATCAAGGAGATAATGGTCAAACTGAAGTAGAAAGTGCACAGACCTAGAGGTAGACATGTTGGTTTTGGTGCAGATTAGGGCTTAGAAAGCTGGGGTGATGTACTCAACAGTTTTGGTCTGAAAAAATTTCATCAACAGTTCATGAATCAGATCGAGATGGATAGAGCACCAAAACCACTGGTGAAGCATAATCGTGTGATGGATTATTAAATCACCAACACCATATATACTTAGGAAATGATGTGGTCAAACTGAATCTAATCAGTGCATATTATAGGCAGTATAAATACATTATTAATTCTAAAAGAGGAATTATCTCTTATGTTGATCTTTAATGGAACTAATCATCTCTAAGTCAACAACAATTAATTATTTTGATTATACTTGTGCTGAAATCTAACCTAAATTATATTAGTTTCCAATCTAACCTTTTCCAATCTGATTTTGATTATACTTGTGCCTCCATCCGCATTACTCCTCTCTCCAGTCTCCACATATATTTTAATCTAGCTTATAATTTGTGGTTATTATGTTGTGTAGGGAGCAATCCGTAGGGCTACCGTAGCACGGAAATTTATACCGGTATTCATGGGCAGTGCTTTCAAAAACAAGGTAATGATTAAATTTAAACTCATCTACCATTTGTAACTTCACATATAACTTCATGCTGCATAATACCACCTTCTTTGTTCCTCCCATTTGGTAAAGATGGATGCACAGTAGTTTTTCTCCATCTATTTTGGACTTAATGGTATGATCATGATGCAATATAGTTTGGGTTATTTGAAGATTTTACTTTTGAAATTGAATCCATTTGTAACATTTTTATTTGCAATGTTTTTGTGATACAACTATCATAGTTGCTATGTATGACTATGTGCATCCATGACCAATCGTAACTGTCATGCCTCACTGTTGGCTTTTTTTGGGTTTGTTTACATGTTAGATCAACACAAAACTTTAACAAGGGTCTGTCTTTGAGTTTGGAGTGGAGGGCTTTGAGGAAGGAGAGGGAGTTCCTAACGAGTAACGATTAAACAATTCATAACAAGAAAAAAAAATCTGATTCCATTAACAACAAAACTTAGGTTTTAAAAATATCAATTTATCATCTTCTCCATTTCCTTGGCATGATTAGCCAGTGGAAATTTTCAATGCGCATGTCTTTCCTTTTTTACCCTTTTCTTTGATATCTTATCTGTCTCTTTTGTAAGTTTGCCACATTTTTTCTCTCTTACAGAAATTATCGGATCGACTATTCTTTGTTTGATTTCATTTTCTCATTTATATCCAAATCCAATAGCTTGAATGCAATAATATTGTTTGTATCGTCTTAAAATTCTTAATGCTTTCTTTATCTGATTCTATCAGTTGAGTTAATGACGAATCTTTTCATGATCATTTTATCTAGATGAAATACTCTTAACTGAAGTTTCAATTCCCCTCTCCAAAATATTATTTCACATTGATGCACACACACACACATTGAGATGCTCAAACACATTTTTCAGTATGACCCAAACTTGCACATTCTAGATATCATGCATACTGTTTAATTGTTTCAATCATTACTTCTCTTATATATTTAATCTTCCTTTACTGTTTGTTCAAAATAAAAATCTTCCTTTACTGATACAGGGGATACAGCCACTTCTGGATGGCGTACAGAGTTATTTGCCATGTCCAGTTGAAGTTAATAATTATGCTCTTGATCAATCTAAGAATGAGGAAAAGGTACCTGATTCATAGAAAGTTGATCCCTGTTTTACTTTGATATTATTTTGCTGTCATGATTATTGTAAACTTCAAATTGAATTTTAAGGCCAAATTTTTGAATAACAAATTATAGAATTCTCTATTAAAATTATAATTTCTTTTGAATTCGTTTTCTTCATAAATAAAAACATAACTGATTCATTCAGAAAGTGTAAAATATCAGTAGTAAAGATTATAATGCATCTAGGTCATAAAGTCACTTGCCAGAAAAGAAATGAAACCCCAAAGTTCAAATTAACATTTAATATAATCAAGATTTAAATTTTGGTAATAGTTAGTCTTTACATGTTAAAAGAAATGTTAAGTCTGAAAGGCTTATGTCCCTTCTTCATCATAAAATTAATTTTCATATAGAAAATTAAGGTTTATGATTGGAGGATATTCAAAGTTAAGGTAACAAGGTGGGTTCAATTGTATAAGCTTGGCATGAGTTTCTCAGCTGCCCTTGCTATTGCTTTTACAAATTGGCGAATAGTCTTCCATTCAAGTTGACAGAACCCACCTGAGTTTGATGTGAGCTGATTATTTTTTTCTTGGAGAAAAGGTTTCTGCAATGAAATCATATGATTATAGAAATTGTCTTGGGTTGATTGCTGTAAACTTATGGTCTAGAGAGATTGCATTGATTTGCATTTGTTTCAGAGATTGTTGTTTCCTTGCTATATATTTTTTTATGCAAATAAAAACGAAGTTACTGGTTATTGTAATAGTCTTTAGTCTTTACTTGTCTAGGTTGAGCTGACTGGAAATCCTGATGGGCCCCTTGTAGCATTGGCTTTCAAGTTGGAGGAAGGGAAGTTTGGTCAGTTAACATATTTAAGGTACCTCTCCCCTTTTGAGGTTGCTAATTCCATTTATCGTGGTTTGTGTATATTTTAAATTTGTGGTAACCTTTCAGTACATTTTGCATAAGCTAATTGTTTGATTATTTGGTTGAAGAATTTATGAGGGCGTCATTCGGAAGGGTGATTCTGTTGTTAATGTTAACACTGGCAAGAAGACCAAGGTAAGTTTATGGTTTTTTGGTGCTCTATTTTGATTGCATTAGTTTTGTTCATATGTATGCTTTTCCTTTTCAGGATGGAGCCATAACTCCATTACTGAATTATTTGAGTTTTTGTCAAAAGCCATCTATAATAATGTTTGGTCCAACTCTACAGTTTTCTTTTTTACAATAATTTAGTCCCATATTCATGAAAATTCTATCAGTTCGTCATGTTTTCAAATCTCCAAGTTTAAATGAATGGAGTAAAGTTCTGTTATGAACCTACATACAAGAATTGAAGAGTAGTTTGAGATATAAAGTAAATGAATCTTCTGTTGCTGAATATCTGAAGAGAAAATGGGAACACTTCTCCATGGGGTTCTGATTGAACCTGTGGTTCTTATGTAGCTGCGGTAAGGGTCCAGTAAAGGAAGATCCCCATATACTGAGCCAGCAGATAAAAGGGCCCAGAATTCTAGCAGGAATGAGACGAGCCCTTGATTTATTTAGTAAGCTAAGGTTGCAGAGAAATGATTCATGTGAATGTGGTAGGCTTTAGGAGGCTGGTCTGCATGTAGAGAGAGCAGTTAAAATTGCAATTTGTTAGGTACTTAGGTCTTTATCTGGACAGAGAATATTTTATGTGTAGACTGTAGGCTCTGGACTTTCCTTTAAAGGAAAAGCTCATTGATTATCCTTTTATTTTTCCTATAAAAAAACTATGAACCTGAATTATATACTGGTTTTCTATCTTTTGTCCAACATGCCAGATTCAGTGAGGGACTTCCATTGAGAATTGTATGATAGCAGTGGAAACATATCTACATTGGGGAATATCAAGTTGGCTAGTTTGAGTATGAAGGGTCACACAATTCTTTGGTTCACCCTACTAAGTGATAGAGGATGATCTAACACAGGAAAAATTTAAACAAGCTCTAATTGCTTGATGCTTTGGGTGCAAACAAATTTAAACAAGTTTTTTTGGAGGAAACCTTTTTGGGGATATATCAAGCTATTTTATTTGTTTTCCCTTTTTCTTCTAAACAAATACCCTTATGCCCTCCAAGCTACTGTCCTACTAGCACTATGTAGTATGGACAATCTTTTTGAAGCTTGTCGTCCTACATAAATGCCATCTTTAACCAGACATCTGACAATATTCCTCCTGCATGTACTCATAGTCTGATATGAGGATGTTTTGGGTTATCAATTTGGACCTTTTCTTCTTCATCTTGAACTTTTTGTGTATCTAAAAGCAAAAGAACATGAAAACCTAAAACAGTACAGTAAAAACTGGAACTAGTTTTAGTTTTTATAAGTTGGATGTGAGGCTTGGTACATAATTAATAATTAAATGCCGACTATAATAATTTGTGGTTGAAGCTTTTGTTTTGCCAATGCAGATTCCTCGCTTGGGTCGGATGCATTCTAGTGAGATGGAGGTTTGTTTTTAGACTCTGTAATGATGATCTTCCTATAAATAAGAATGCATATGGAAACTGCAAATATATTTTTAATAAGGGTGTTAGAATTATAGTTAGGTCAAAGAATATTATTTACGCTGATGAAGGGAAAACTTGTAGGCTTTTGTATATCTTCTAAACTCATTATGAAATTTGTTAATATTCAGTTATTCTCTGCCTTTTCTGTAAAACTTCTAATTGGACATTTTTCCTCTACAGGAGATTCAAGAGGCTCATGCTGGCCAAATAGTTGCTGTATTTGGTGTTGAGTGTGCATCAGGTTCTTATTTTCACATTGCTTGGGCATTTGCATTTCAAAAATAGTCACCAAACACAACTAAATCTAACGTGAAATGTAAATGAAAGATGTCCTTAAATTAAAATCTAGGTAGTCGTTAGCGCTATAGCGGCAGAGCAGAGCGGTGGTGTGCCACGATAGGTAGGCGGGTAGCGGCACAGTTAGCAATAGCGGCTGCTCCAGCCGGGATAGCGGTGGATTGAAGTGGAGTGGGTCACAGCCTTTTGTCGCGGATCAAGCCCGCTATACGCTACCCCGCTATCCCAATTTTGGGGTCGGCCACTTTGCTCCACTATCCAGGATTGATTACCTGGCTTAAAATATAGGTATTTCAATTCAAAGTCAAACAATTAATTTCAATCTCATGTGACGATTCAATCTTAGCTGTACTCCCAGCACTAAAGACCAAGGCAGGTTATGAATACAATAATACCCATGAAACCCTTCTGCTTGTCAAAAATAAACACTCACGTTGCTTTGAACAACTGCAAGCAGAGCTCCAATACTGAATGCCCATAAAGTCATAAACATAATTTAAAATCAAGTGACATGTAAAGGAAGAACGTCCTTCAAATATATGCATTCCTCTCCAACAAATATGCAAGAGAACCCTATAAACTGCGTACTGAAACAAATTGTCTTCTACTCTTGAAAAACTGAGATAAGGTGAAAGCTTGCATGAGAGTATTGGAGAGAATACTCTTGAAACCCTATAATGTATTTTATACAGTTAGAGCTTAACTTAATCCTAAATAACACCACCTTAATTGACAGCTTTCAGTTTAGAGATCTATCAAAAAGGTGTTCTTTACAAAGAGCCTAACACAAGGTTACCTTGGAGATTGAACACAAAGGCCAAATTGAAGGAGAACCAAATTTGTCTGGCGCTAAAATTTGGAATTTAGGATGATCAACACGTTAGTCCTTTATTATAAGACCTACATACACAATTTAAGGATATTTAAAAAAGTAGTTATAGCAATAAATTTGTAAAAATATTTATTACTTTTAATAATTACCTGTACAATTAATGATATCATAAGAGAGAGAAAACACATTTATGTCTGCCAATTCTAAATTAAATAGTGGTATTTTAATAATGAAATTATTAATGCAATTGGAAGTTTGTAAAGGGTCTTATATCAAGGGACAATAAATAATATGAAAATAGGGGTATGTGATAAAGATTTGTTGTTGCCTTGTTGGAACAATCTCTGTTTCATATTTAATTCTGGGTCTGCTCATAATTTTGTCCTAATTTTATACTGGCCTTAATAATTTTGTCTTGGTCATCAGGAGATACTTTTACTGATGGGTCGGTTAAATACACAATGACTTCTATGAGTGTTCCCGAGCCCGTGATGTCATTAGCTGTACAGCCGGTCTCAAAAGATTCTGGAGGGCAAGTGAGTAATCTCTTTTGTGTACCTTGCCAACCCTGCTGCCCTTCTTTAAAAGTTGTATATTTTACAACTCAATTGATTTTCTCCATGTATTGCTTATAGTTTTCAAAAGCTTTGAACCGCTTCCAAAGAGAGGATCCTACTTTCCGTGTTGGCTTGGACCCAGAGAGTGGGCAGGTTGTCCTTTATCCTTTATTATCTTCCTCATTTAATTGACAATATTATTGTTCTTATTATTGACATTAACATTAGCATACTTTTGAGTGTAGACAATCATATCTGGAATGGGAGAACTGCACTTAGATATTTATGTTGAACGCATTAAGAGGGAGTACAAGGTACCTTTTTATTCAACAATTATATCTTTTTCCTATGTTGTTGATGCATGCCAAATGTTTACCTCCAAAGTTTCATTCTGTTAGAAAGTTATCTATATTTGAACCGAGGTAGTCAATCGTGGCCAATAGCGGCGCAAACACAGTGATGCAGAGCAGAGTTGGCTGCTATGTAGATGCCAGGTGCAGTGTGGTTCACTGTTCTTGCCGCTACAAATGCAATTTGGAGAACACAAGGCACAACACGGCGGCGGTCGCATCACTTTGTTCCCATGAAGGTTTCTTTAAAGTTTAAAATCCCGAAGAAGGCTTAAAGAAGTGACGAATCACAGTAGTAGAAGAAGAATACAGAGTACCACATGATAATTAAAACAGAGGATATAGATTGAACATAGCAATCACACACCAGAAAGTAAAGGAAAGTTTAGAGAGACAAGAATAGTAAAGTTACAAGTTTATGCTCTTCTATGAAATTCGAGAGTCATCAACAAATAACCAAATTGATAATTTTTCCTTAACTTTTCCCTTGTCCTTCCCTATATATTTTTAAACATAAAACATACCATAACTAACAATAATAAAACGTAATTGCTATAATAACTGCTACAGTTATATCTTATCCTCTCCTCTTTTATTTGGTGTGGTACGATACGGTGTCTAACACATTCTTTTATCTTTATCTTCTAAGGTTGATGCTTCAGTTGGAAAGCCCCGTGTAAACTTCAGAGAAACTGTTACTCAACGTGCTGATTTTGATTATTTACATAAGAAGCAAAGCGGAGGACAAGGACAATATGGACGAGTGATTGGGTAAGTATAGACCTGTCATTCTTATTTTATTCATATAAAACTAAGTGTTTGATTCTAGTGATCAATTTCACAATAATTCAATAGAAGTGGCCAGTTCTGATGATAGAAAGTGTTTTATTGAGAAAATGATGCACAGTGTTGGAAACTTTGAAAGGAGTTTGAAATAAAATGAGTATGTTAGATTTTAGAAGATGAGGAATGTCTTATAACATCTTGATATATTTAATCATCTCAAGATCAATTTCTTATTTTAGAATACCTCTTGAGATTATTTTTCACACACTAATTGGTTGAGGGATTTTATTTGAAAAACTCAAGTATAACATTTGGTTCAAATAAGGGCTAAATATTGCTTATGGAGGCTTGACAATCATCACCACTGTTGTCATGCAGGTTTTAAAATAATCTTTAGGAATACGAAATTGTGTTACAAAATCTTAAGCAAGGCTTGTAAAGTATCTTTTTGTGTTTTAACTTTTTATATAATGCAAGCTTACTTTTTGAAATCAGCTATATTCTTGAACACAAATTTGGTTTAGAGATTTATCATATGCTAGAACTCTTTGTGCAGAAACTTGCAATAGGGAATTTTTCGTCTCTATAGTTTATTGATTATTTTTTATTAACAAAAGAAAAGGGATACACAAGAGAGAGAGAGAGAGAGAGAGAGAATACTCTCCTCTCACTGGATTTCCAGTCAAATTTAATAGTTTATAAATGATCCTAAGACATCAAGAGAAGTCTTATTTATAGACTTCCCGTCCTGATTATACAAAGGCCTAAGGATGCCAAATAGAAAACTAACCTAACAACCAACTAACTAAACAACCTTGCATAACTTTCGTTCTTATTTCTGGACTTCTTCCTTTGGTAGGCTTGCAGAGGTCTGGTTCTTGATCTTTTAACAACATTCCTAGCAGGCTAGCATCATATATGTTATCTTGTTATGTAAATTATTATTATCATTCATTTGGTAGAGAAGCTAGTTGTGATATTATATCTTCCAATACCTCTTTTCTATTTCTTAATGGCTTATATTGTATTCAATATGATCACAGGTATATTGAACCACTTCCTGCCGGGTCAGGAACTAAATTTGAATTTGAAAACATGCTTGTTGGTCAAGCTATTCCATCAAATTTTATCCCTGCAATTGAGAAAGGTTTTAAAGAAGCTGCCAACTCGTGAGTGAAATTTTAGTAGTTATTTCTCTCTCTCTCTCTCTCTCTCTCTCTCTCTCTCTCTCTAATATATATATATATATAGAGACTCTCTCTCTCTCTCTCTCTCTCTCTCTATATATATATATATATATATATATAGAGGATGTATCAAGTGAGAGGAGATTTTAAAATAAGAGATGAGAGGGTTAAATGTGAGCCATTAGATTAAATAGATGGATGTGATTAGATTTTAATATTGGCGAGTCACATGAGACTTGTTTTACTCAACCAAAAAGCTAACACGTATCTCTCTCTTACCTTACTGAAACATCGTTTCTGCTTCCTCTTTTCTTCATCTATTACTCCTTCACTCAACTAAACGTTTATGCTAGATGATTCCAATATCATACTACCTATAACTTATGTTATGTCTTTGACTATTTCAATTAGAAAACAACATGAAGGATTATGTTTTTTTGAAGAGCATGTCCTATGTGGTACTTTGTCACAAGATACGAACTGCAACATATATAGGGGTCTGGAGACTGCGGACGTGAAAGCAACAAATTGAAATTTTCCTCATATATTATTCATTTACGACCGCCTGCATATTTTGGCCTATTCTTAATTCTATTGATTGAGAAAATAATAGTGCTTTTTAATCAAGTCGGATTGGAAATATATATATCTCATGCTTATATTGTTTAAAGTTAATTCATGAGGTCATGTACCAGAATACAACAAGCTGATAATTTTGCTTAAATTGTGGAAATGAAGCAAGAGAGGTAGAACGAAGAAAGGGAAGAAGAGGAGGCAGAGAGGAAGAAGAAACGAATCATGTTCCTGCATCGTGTGAAGAGAGAGAAACGTGTTAGCTTTTTGGTTGAGTAAAGCAAGTCTCATGTAACTCGCCAATATTAAAATTTAATCACATCCATCTATTTAATCTAATGGCTCACATTTAACCCTCTCATCTCTCATTTTAAAATCTCCTCTCACTTGATACATCCTCTATATATATATATATATACACACACACACTTTTGTCACTTTTGGTCACCTGGCTTTCTCCGGCGCATATTAGCTTAGCATGTGCAAGTATAATTGAAATTATATTTTTGTATGGCAAACCCTAACCCAATATTGCTCTTTGCACAGTGGTTCCTTAATTGGACATCCGGTAGAAAATCTCCGAGTTGTTTTGACAGATGGTGCTGCCCATGCTGTTGATTCCAGTGAACTTGCCTTTAAGGTGGCTTCTATCTATGCTTTTAGACAGGTATTTTTGTTCACCATCTATATTTACTAAATTGCATTGCACATATTTTCTTTGTAGTTTAGTCTGTTGATTCATGGCTTCATTTCTTGACAATTTGTGGTGCTGTCTTGTGTAACAGTGTTATGCAGCTTCAAGGCCAGTTATATTAGAACCTGTTATGCTTGTCGAGCTGAAAGTACCAACAGAATTTCAGGGAGCTGTTGCTGGTGACCTCAACAAGTGAGGATTCTTTACCTTTTTTCTCGATGTTATTTATATGCGTTAAACTTTCAGAATTCTCTGACGTACTTTTATTACACATGAAAGGAGAAAAGGTGTGATTGTTGGCAATGATCAGGACGGAGATGATTCTGTCATTACAGCTCATGTAAGTACCTAATAGGCTTCCCCTCCTTTGTACACAACACTGCGTATTAGGAAATGAAGTGGGGTTCTTGATATGTTATAGGGTTTATAACCTATTTACAAAATATAATGGTGGTGGAAAATTGTTATTGGGGAAACTTGAAATTTATTGTGTGTGATTGTCCCACTCCCTTGTTTATTTCAAATGTTGATGTAGTTCTTGCTTTTGGCCTTAATTTTTTTGCGCATTTGACGTGACTAATTTGACTTCTGCTGTGAATCATTTTCAGGTCCCTCTTAACAATATGTTTGGATATTCTACATCTCTCCGTTCGATGACACAGGTGAATATCCTGCGACCCATACCTTTTTTTTTCCTCTGATAAGCACCTATTAATATTTCATGTTTTGATGGCAACTTATATTTGGTTTTTTATTTTGCGCCGTTTTTCTTCTTTTAATAACTGCAGGGAAAGGGTGAATTCACAATGGAGTATAAGGAACATTCACCTGTTTCTCATGATGTACAAACCCAATTGATCAACGCATACAAGGGCAATAAGGCGGCTGAATAATCTCGTCGTATTGAAGCATGGTCCTAAATTTTTTGTTGTAACAATAATATAGGGATATAGTAGGCTTGGTTAATTTTTTGGGTCAACCAAATTTTGAAAGCAATAAAAAGTTGCTATAATTGTGATAGTATACTATTTTGTAATATTAGATAAATAGTTGCTAGTAATCTGGCTTCTGTAAGATGTAAGTTATATGCAACTTCAAAAGAAAAATAATCAAGTTATGCAGGCTCACATTAGTTAAACATCTCTAATATATGATTCGTATATTCGTAAATTTAATCACAGTTTGTTCAATTTCAAGTTTCGTATATTCGTAATCTCAGGAGTCAGGAATTATTTGGTCTGTGTCTGTCTCTGAAAATTAGATCATTTTTAGATTATAATAGATGAATCTTAATATATTAATTAGATTGACAGTAACACTACCCTAAGTAATATATTAAGGTCCATCTATTATAATCTAAAAATGATCTAATATGTGTGTGCGCGCGTGTGCGTGTTCAAGATTTTGGATTCAATGAATGAGAAAACTCTAATTACAGTTCAATGAATAAAGTGAAGATTGTTGAAATAGTATGGGTTAAAAATGCAAATTATGAGTATAACTATATAAGAATTACACAAGATCCACTGGAAAAAGTATTAGACAAGATAAGGAGTTTATTAGTTCTACTTTTTTGTTGTGCATAACTCTATTGTGGTGAGATTGACACAAGCAAATTTTATGTGTACTCAATTCTCACTTTATTGTGGTGTGATTGATTTTCTTGACCTTATATAGGGTGTGTTTGTTTGTGATTATTTTTCTAAAAAAAATCACTTTTTTCATTTTTTTGTTTCATATTTTCATAAAAATCATTTTGCTAAAAAAAAAAATTTTGATTCTCAAAATCTATTTTTTTAAAAACAAGGACTATGTGTTTGTTCTCAAAAATAATTTTTATAATTGTAAACAAACAGAAAACAACTTTAGATTTTTTTCAAAATCTCTACAAAATTAATCTATTTTTTAAAAATTGATTTTTTTAAAAAAATCTATTTTATTTTAATCTCAAACAAACACACCCATATTCTTTCCATTAAGTTGATATCTTTATCTCTATTGTTGTTATATATGACTTTATCAAACAAATTCATTGTTTTTGCTTCAATAAGTTTAACATATTAATATGTTTTTATTATATTTAATGGAATAGAAAGTGAGGAGTGATGTATGTTTTTTAGAGACGATAAATCATCTCAATATTTGTCTAAAACTGAAGTTAAAAATGAATTTTTTTTATTAAGTTGACATATAAGTAAATAAAAGTTTGCTTTACAAGTTTATGTACGTGCATAGATAAAAACCATAAATAATATAATGAAGAAGAAAAAAGCAGAATGATCCATCTTTTTATTTTTATTTTTATATATCAATTGCAAGTCTCTAATATTTTTATCTCTTGAATTTATGTGTCTCATAAAAAGAAACAAAGGCATCCCATGTCTCACAATTTCCATCTTGCTTCTAGTACTACAAGGATTACCACTTGAATAATTGAACCCCATGTGAACGAGAGTACACGTGTCAGAAACCCAGCATAAGCATTATTACATCCAGATTTGTTTTAACTTTTGTTTGGTCACTAAATTTTTATTCTTTCATCATCATCTGTTTTATATGAGAAAGAGACTCTATTAATTTAGAGTTTGAATTAAGTTTTAATATCAAATAATTTAAATTTTTTCAAAATTTAGTCGTGGAAAATCAAACCAGAATTTTTTTTATAAAATCTAACATCAATTACCACTAAATCAATTAACATTTTGTATAGTTTTCAAAATTTAAAGTAAAAGTGACCTCATCAACGATCCCGCCATGCCAAAGGTACCTCCCTGGTTTTGCTGGCCATGCCATGTCCAAAATAAATTTCTGACGTATTTAGAAGATGCCAAAGGTACCATAATGATCCTTTAACATTTGATTGTGAATTCAATATTTCACCAATGCAAAAAATATTTGTTTGAAGAGATAAATTATTTTGTAACAAAGTTCTGTGTAGTGAGTATCTTAATTTACTCTCTCTGTAGTTGTGTAGAGAGTATCTTAAATTAAAAGAAAAAGGAAAAAATGTTCTTCCATTTATTTAGTCGATTGACCAATACATGATCTACTCCTTTTGGCCTTATATATAAGCAACTTTTCATTTTTTAGATTTATTGAATAACTAATGTATCTGGTCTATAATTAAGGCTGAATACATTAGTTATCCAATAAACTTAAGAATTGAAAAGTTACTTATAATTAAGGCTGGAGGGAATATTCTTTTTATTTTCTTACAAAAAAAATATATTTAATTTTTTAAAAATATTGAATAATTGATATATTTGTTGATAATAACAATCAAATTCATCAATTATTTATTGGGAAATATCAACTATTGCGTGAGATTCACTAGTTAAGACTTGTGAGTATAAATTTAAAAAAATTCTTGTAACAAATTATTGAAAGTTGTGTAATCAAACTTCTTAAAGTTTAAATTTTGATTTTTTCAATGTATAACTTTTATTTTAGTTCCCTAACTAGTGTATACACTAGTTAGCAAAATCTTTATTTATTTAATAAATTTAAAAAGTGAGTTTTTGACTTCTTTATTATGTAAAAAATACTATGAGCTCGGAGTCTCTCCTGCTATTTGTGTCCAACTTTCCCTCATATTTTTAATCTAACGATTTTTGATTCACAAAGGAAAATAAAGAATAGTGTAAAAGAGAGAAAAATAAATAAATGAAGGGCTGCAATAAGGGCAGGTTGAAGAACATGAGAGAAATTACAAGAGAGTAACCATATCCAAAGACTATTATAATATGTAAATTGCATATACCATGATTTTTAAGTTGACTTTCTAGACCTAATTAGTGGATGTTTGGTTCCACTTTAGAGTGGCTAAAATTGAGGTGTAAAATTAATTCTGATATATTTAGTTTTATTAAAATAAAATTGATTCTGACTCTAAAATTAATTCTACTTGAAGTTAGAAACTTAATTTATGATTCTAAAATTTAATTTTACATCTAAATTATTTATTAACTCAATTTTACGTAAATGTATCCCATACCAGATGAGATAAAAAATATCAATGGACAAGTATGGCCCAAGCTCCAAATAAGAGATATGAACATGCCTATACTGTCATGAAGGGTTGAGGGCAAGAAAATAGGGCACAAAGGTTATTGATTGGGTAAGTGGCGGAACCGCCTAATCAGTGAGTGGGGCGAATAAATCAATTATCTCGACTTGTATAAATAAGTATATTTAAAGTTGAAAATATTATCACTCATCTTAATCAAGGATATAACAAATAAACTCTTAAACACTCTATAGAGCTTATTTTCATTTATAAATAAGTATATTTAAAGTTGAAAATATTATCACTCATCTTAATCAAGGATATAACAAATAAACTCTTAAACACTCTATAGAGCTTATTTTCATTTTAAGAATAAGCAAGAACATATCTAAACATAAATCACTTATTTCTATCTCAATTTTAATCAGAATCAATATTACAGAATTAATTTTGACAAAATTAATTTTTTTCACCGTAAAATCAAATATACTCCATAAACAAAATCACTTCTTCATTCATTCAAAATCTAAATGGTCCCCTCTTCAAATAGTCTTAAAATCAATTAAAGGAAGTTGAAATAGTATAATGGTCCCCCTTTTATCTCAACTCACCATCCCTCTTTCTCTCTATACTATTTCTGCAAAGTCTAAACCTTTTGTTGTGTCTCATTAAAAGAAACAAAACCATTTCATGCCTCAAAATTTCCCTCTTGTTTCCACCAAGGGAGTAACACTTGAATCCTTATTTGAATGAGTACTCATGTCAGAAATTCAGCAAGCATATAATTGGAATTTTCCATGTATCCATATTTGTTGGAACTGTTGTTTTGTAGTACTAACAATAATAATGTTAATCATCAAAAATTATTAGCTCAATTTTCAGTATAAAGAAAAAGTTTAGGAAACAAACAATTAAAAAGTGACTCAGCATAGCATGATCCAACAAAAAGTCAGATGTACCCTCCCTGAGGTTCTGCCTCTCTGCCTGGCTCTGTGCTGAATTGGTCTTTATTTAACGTACACAGGTAAAATTTTATTATATCCACACAATTCAGTGTTCTATAGGATCAAGTTAAAGAGTTTAACCAAAGTTTTTTTCTGAATGAATTAGTCCATCGAAATTGATATTAGTGAGAATTAAACTTGAAACTTGTGAAGAGTATACTCTAAGAACTTAAATCAACACCATTAAACTAACCCTAGTGAGTTTCATAGTTAAAAATATTGTTTTTTTGGTACATTGAGTTAGTAAGTTGTTTGATCTTCAAATATGTTTTTTATTAGCTTAGTATAATCTTTGAATGTCTCTTTTATGAGATCTTATGTTGGAATTTATATGAATATGATGAAGATTATGCAAACACTAAACATTAGGTTCGATTTGCTCTCACCGGTATATGCAAATTGAATGAAAATGAATAAAACGACAAATATCCTTCATGATATTTTAGAAACTTTGATATGAATTGTATACTGATATCAATCATATTGATCGCTTATGTTTTATAGAATAAAGTCTTGTAAACTCAATGATTCTTATATACTAGAGAAATGAAGAAATTACTTATGAATATTTTAGGCAAAATTTTATTAATGAAAATTTGATTTTCTATTTTTTTGCGTACCTTCAGAGTGTATTTATTTATAGAAAAATTATGTCTTTTGGTGAAGAGAAACAATTATTTAAAAGTTTTAGTAATTAGTAATGAAGATTGAGAACAAAATTATTTTTTGAAAGGGAGAACCAAATTATATAATGTCTCAAACTTTCGGAAATTATCTCCAACATTTTCTATTAGACAACTTGGTCCACAAAACAAAATAGATAATCAAGATTGTTTCTTTAATTTCACCATATTTAGAAACTATAATGACACTACTTACTTATATAATTAGGGACCAAATGATGATGATTTACTCTTCATCCATATAAGTAATCAATTGGTGGATTCTTAGACTGTCAATTGGGTTTTTGTTGAACTAGTTCTTCTTCAAATTGCAAGTGGGTTTTTGATTCAAGAGGTGTTCTTCAAACTAAGGTGTTTTTTAAGGTGTTCTTCAAACTGTGGTATTAACTTTACCGGTGTAATATTTGAACAATCTTCTCAATAATACTATAATAAATACTAATTTTATAAAATTCATTGTTAATTTGATCTGCAAAATAAAATTATTGGAAAAAATAGTACAAGATAGAACAATCATTCAACAAATTATCTTGTATAATATTTGGTTGAAAAAAATAAGGTTAATTACCTTTTACCCTCTGTAAAATACACAAAAATTGTTTTACCCTCCGTAAAATTATTTTGTTGCTTTACCCCCCTGTAATATCAAATTCTGTTTTTTACCCCCTGGTCAAAGTCAACAAAAGTTGACTAGGCAGAGCAGTGACGTGGCAGGTGATGTGGCGTGCCACATGGATTTTTTTTAATTTTTTTTAAAAAAAAATTGCCAACTCAATTTATTTTTTTTTAAATATTTTTTTTAATAAAAACTCTCGCTAAATATAATAAAACTCCCGTAAATTATACTAAAAACCGCCCCTAAATAACAAATTTTTTAAAAAGATTAAAATTAAAATTTTTAAAAAAGAAAAAAATCTGGCAATTTTTTAAAAAAAATAATATTTTTTTTAAAAAAATATATTTAAAAAAAAAAAAAACTGAGTTGGCAATTTTATTTTTAAAAAAATTAAAAATTAAAAAAAATCCATGTGGCACGCCACATCACCTGCCACGTCACTGCCCTGCCTAGTCAACTTTTATTGACTTTGACCAGGGGTAAAAAGCAGAATTTGATATTACAGGGGGTAAAGCAACAAAATAATTTTACAGGGGTAAAGCAATTTTTGTGTATTTTACAAGGGGGTAAAATGTAATTAACCCAAAAAAATATATTATTTTGATGATTTAGACAAATTGTGTTAAAGACAAAAAGATGTGTCGTGGTTCACTGGGAGACAAAAATATTTGTTTTTGTTCAGTCCGTTGACCCCCCAATTTGTTCAGTCCCTTTGACCTCCTAGTTAATCCAATATCTGACAGTTTTAAAATCAAACACAATATAATTAAAGTTGGCATGTTCAATATCTTATTTTTTAGCAGATCAAATGCATCCATACTTATAGATAATTTATACATAGTTTTAAGAAAATTGAAAAATTATTTAATATGTTATTGTGACACATTAAAATTAATAATTAAACAAATGTGCTAAACAATATCCTTAAACACTAATTAAGTATATTAAAAAAGAAACTATGTCTTGGAACTTATATACATTCAATACTTTAAAAATATAAAAAATTATTTCATTAACATTAATTTTATTTTTTATTTACTATGTCAAGGAACACCTTAGTATGATATGATCCATATAATAATTTACAAGTACTTCTTCCGTTCTATATTTACTTCTAAAATATAAATTCCTTTACAAATTACTAAGTGTATTTATTACTTTTTTTTCTACATATACCTCTAATTATTACTCTAACTTGTATTGGAATTTAAAAAATCAAATAAAATACACATATAACAAAGGACTTAGTAATATTCATACATAAAAAAAACATAATAATTACAATATCAACTTTTTTTAATATGTGTAAAAAAAGTCAAAGATTTATATAATGAGACGGAGTGAATATTTCCTAGTATATCCTACCCAATCTATGATGGGTCCGCTGGTAGGGGTAGCATTCACTCCCAAGTCCTAAGTGATAGTGTGTGACATGCGATAGAAATATATATACACGGTAAAAAAGTTGGCCACACCACCAAAAACTGTTCTTGACAAAGAAAAATATTGGCAACCCATGTGGGAATGTGGGATGATGCTTTTTACATTATTATTGAATATAATTGAAGATAATGGCAACGATTTCAAGAACTCTGGCTATCACCAGTTCATGCATGCATAAATGAAATCAGTCGTCAGTCGTGAAATTGCAAAAAGCCTGCCTCACTGATTTATAAACTAAAATTGGAATTTACTTTGCTAAAGTCATCTCCTTTGATGAAGGGAGAAAAATAAATGAAGTTATATACATTTAACAATATTTTGTTTTTAAATTAATGATCCAATATTGCATTTAGAATTTATTTATGAACAAATAATACGCGATTAAATTGACATAGTTGAATTGTTTATATGAATTTAGCTTAATTGTTGGAAATATTGCACATAATATAAAGGAATTATAGTCTGAATCATGATGCATTCAGTTACACATTTTAAAAATGAAATTCTAGCCAAATATAATAAGGAGATTGTTAATGTCTGTTTAGCACTACCATTTGAAGCGTATGAAATTCATAAAAGATAAATCTTATGCAATTTCAAATCCTTTTGCATTGTTAAAGTTTATGCTACTTTTGAATCTGGTAATGAAAGGACTTGTCAACAACTAGCAGCAATCACAACACCATATTTCATAATATACGGCCAACACTGAATTGTAGCACTATTAGTTGCTACAATAATATTTCAAGCCAATCCCAAAAAGGTACATATATATGTGAATTCATGAGAATTAATTATATCGTTTCAAAATGAGTGTTGTTTTAGGTGTTTGCACATAAAACTATTGTACTATTACTTTTTTAGTTTTGAAAAAAAACTATTGTCTTTTTTGAAAATCAATGTAAAATTAATGTTAGTTTATCATTTGTACTCTTACAAAAGTTAAAACATTAATTAAATATATTTTTTCTTTTTTAATAAAGTAAAGGTAAAAAAAATTTAAGTTATCAATCTTTATTATTTTTTAATCCACATATATAACTCTAAAAGGACAATAATTTTGGGACAGAGGAAATAACACCTTTACTAAATTAACTCTACTTTATTCATTTATTTTCTTTGAATTAGTGCAAAAATAATAAGGGGGTAAATTTGGAAAATATTGCATTGAAAATTGAAAACGACACTCATTTTGAAAAACATTTTTTTGGCTAAAGCAACATTCATTTTAAAACAAAAAGAGTAACATAAAAGCAAAAATAAATCAGACATTCTTTGATCAATGACAATTCATATAGAGAAGTGAAATTGTTTCATTATATTGTCCACAAAAATACACAAAGGGTCACAATTTAACTAATTCCATTTTTTAATTAAAAGGTAATTTTTTTAATATGTTTTCATGTAGAATGCTCCAATCAAAATGTGTGTATCTTGAAATAATTTTTATTTTCCATACCTGTTGGTCAATCTTCACCTTTAAGGAACGATACAAACTCTTTACAAAGAATATAGCATACCGTAAAACACCCCACACAAATTCATTCTATAATTGTGAGAAAGAGATTAGCAACTGAAGAATTTGTTGAGCTTCTAAAAGAAGAAAAACTTCATTAATTAAAGGCATATTCCAACGGTTAATATCATGATGTATAAGATTAGATACAAACATAATACTCCCTCAGATTAAAATGAGGGTTGTTTTAGCCTGATAAATTTGTTTCCAGCTGAGCGTCATTTTAATTTTCAATACAATATTTTTCAATTATACCTTCAAATTATTACTTTTTACATTATTCTCAAGAAAACAAACAAGAAAGTAAAGCTTAAATTTAATAAAAATGCTATTATTTTTAACATCATAAATGTATTTTTTAATATGTATGCAAAAGTCTAAATATCAGGTAATCATTTCATATACGAGAATGATGACCATTCCCTGCTTTTTAAATAATTACTTTTTCAAGCACATTAAGACAAGAGCTTTCAGAGTACTTCTTCAAGTATAAGTTGTATAACTTAGGGTCCATTTGATTAGAAAGAAAGAAAGTAGAAAGGAAGGAAAACACGGAAACCAATGCATGTATTTGGATTATTTTATAATTTAAATACATCTCTCGAATTCCGTATTTTCTTTCCTTCCTACTTTCTTTCCTTCCAAGTTCCAACCAAACGGAGGCAATAACCAAGTGAATTGCTTATGGAAAAATATATCTTACTTTCAAATATTTTGAGATTAACAACATTTTATTTTATGGTTTTGTCTAATATACATAAGTTGATTAAATAGTGCATGATGCACAAATCGTGAATAACTCTATATAATTTATAGGAATTTTATAAAATTTATTATTGAATTGAAATTTTATATTATATAGATAATTTATGTCAAATTTTATATAAATTAAAAATAATTTGATATATTTTTGAGACTCATCAAATTTAATACTTTATGAATTTTTATAGAATATTGATAAGTTTGATAAATCTCAATAACATATGAAATGATTTTTAAGTTCTATAAATTTTGATATAAATAATCTATATGTTATAAACTTTCAATTCAATAATAAATTTTATAAAATTAGTAAGTATTCATTATTTTATTTTTTTTGACGAAATATATAATCAACTTGAACACTATAAATAGAAAGTTTCTCTATCCACCCCCATAATTTTTTTTCCCTTCTAACTACCTTATATGACCTTAGTGGATATTTAAGCAAAATTCAGGACGCAGAACCCGAAATAAGATTCGGATTCTACGTCTCGAATTTTGTGTGAAGTTTTAGGGGTACAAACACTATTTCGGATTCTAAATCTCCAAATATATAGGGCCTTTATCCCCCAAAACTTCACACAAATTTTAGGTGGGTATGGACGCCATTTCAAAATCTAGAACCGAAATGAATTTAAAGATCTAAATCATGAAATAGTGCCTATATCCCTAAAACTTCGTATAAAATTCAAATTCTATATCCGAACTTTATTTCAGAATTTACATCACAAATTACAGAGTGATTTAGAATTTTATTAAGAGGTTATAGAGAATCACAAAAGCACCATAGAAATTTTTTCCTATAAATATAACCTTGATATGGACAGAGTGAGTTGATAGTCATAATATAGCTGCAGAGAGAGAGGCTACTCTCCTCTGATATGATCCACTAGTGTCTTGTCACATCTTTCTTTTACTTTCATACATACAATTATTACCATCATTATCTCTTTTAACCTACGTGTAGTTTTCTTTTCACACAACTTCACCATTCCTCCATCTCTCTCTCTGAACAAAAAATAGTAACCTTTACAGCTTTATCTTCAAAACAACAGTACTCCATTCATCACTATTTCTACTTTTATACAAACAAAAAAGAAAATAAAACATCTCTTACTTAAATTCTCTTTCACCCATTCCACTTCTGTTATAACATCCAAAAAAAACTTCTAAAACATTTTTTCATCATTCCTCAAACCAACCAACCAACCCAGTTTCTTTTTCTTCAGTGTTCTTCTTCCGTATTTAGAAAGCAGTGAAAAAAATATTATTATATTTTAATAGTTTATTAGAGAGAGAAACAAAGATGGATTTTGGAGGGAACATGTTCTGTCTCAACAACAGAGACCAAAATAATAATAACCCTAACGGTAACAGCAACAGCAACGGTTTTATAAGTACATGGAGTATGAATACTTTCAACGTTATGGAGGAAAACACCGCCGCCGCTGTTGTTAATTACCGCGAGGCAGATTTAGCCAACGCGGTAATGTTTAACAACGACGGCGGTGGAAGACAGCATAGAGGAAACTATATGGAACCGTACGGAGGAGGTGGGTCGAGGTCTCATGTGATGACGGACCCACATCTGACGTGTTTGAAGTTAGGGAAGAGGCATTATTTTGAGGATGTGAATGGTGGTGGTGGGTTGGGGGATAAGAGAGGGAAAGGGTACTGTGGTGGTGGTGGGAAGACGGTGGCAGCGGCGGGTGGGAGTTTAGCGGTGGCGAGGTGTCAGGTGGATGGATGCCACGTGGCATTGATGAATGCGAAGGAGTATCATAGGAGACATAAGGTTTGTGAGATGCATTCAAAGGCACCAAAAGTTGTGGTTTTGGGTTTAGAGCAGAGATTCTGCCAGCAGTGTAGCAGGTCAGTAGTGTGTTACTCACTCACTCTTCTTTGTAGTTTTCTTAAATAAATATTTTTAATCATTGTATTAGTATTAACACTCCCATATTATAAAACAAAAATAACATTTATAAATTTAGTCAAAAAAAATTACATTTATAAAAATAAATATATATAATATTAGAAGTATGTATGTAAAGGCCGAGTATCCTTTATACTTCTTATAATATCATTCTTTGTTTATAAAAAAAAGTATGTTTTTTGAAAAAAATATAAAAATAATTTTATTGGTTATTATTGATTATAGAAAAAATAAGAGAAAAATAATTTTTTTCTTAAAAAGATAATTGTTTGAGTTATTTTTTCTTATATTTTGGTAAAAAAAAGTTTTTTTTCTCCTATAGGATGGAGAGAGCACATTAATAAATTCTAATATATTAGTATTCTTAGTTTTTAAAATGATAAATTAACGATTATTTTTATAAGATAAAAACTTATTTATTGACTATAACTCTAACCCTCATTGTTTTCAATACTCTTCTTTTTATTGGATAAGATTAATCTAAATCTCATTATGTTTTTAGGTGATCTATTTTTAGAATGGAGAGATTTACGTTAATTTCAATTAGAATGAAAGTATTAAATAGTGTTAAAAATAGATAGTGAATTTAGTATTCATATTCTAATTATTATAAGACCATTTAATAGAAAATAATTGTCTCGTAAAATTTGTTTGATCGGTAGTAAAATATAAAAATTGAAAAGAACAACACTAGATTAAATGACACATAATGCAATAAAATCTCTATAAACTAATAAAGTTGGGACCGGAGAAATTTATTAATTTAGAGAGTTATTAATTATTAATTTAAAGAGTTTTTAATGACTTGTAAATCAATAACGACTTTAGTAATATGCATTGGAAATCAATAATGACTTTAGTAATATGCATTGGAAATCAATAATGACTTTTGATGTAAACAAGAGGAACAAATGAGTTCAATGTATTCTTAAACAAGTTTGCCATATTATTAATTTATGAATTTCTTGGGAGCGAAATTACAAAGGGATCTTCCGAAAAATTATTATCTTATTATTTTATCGAATTTTTCAATTTTTTACACTGGCCCAAGTCAGGATCAGACAACTTTATTATTTTAGAGTGTTTATTAATTTATCGAGTATTAATTTAAAGAGATTTTACCTTAATACATTAAGGTGTTCAATAATTAGTTCTTTTGTATCATATTTGATGTAAAAAAATACTATTTTGATATTTTAGACAATTTGTATTTACGACAAAAAATTGTATTGTGGATTGTGGTTTAGCAATTTATGTTTTGATTTTTTTGTGGTGAATGTGATTATTGTTTGAATTTTGATTCCAAAGATGTGGAATTAATAGCTACCTTTTATTTCTCTAAAGTTGAATTGGTATTGTCTTTAAAATTAAAGAATTATACCTTATGATTCTAAAATTGAAATTTATCCTTGAATATTTAACTTAATTAATCATATTTGTTTGTATTTAAACATAAGTTATTTTACCTTTATGTCATTTTTAATTAGAATCAATTTCATAGAAATTAATTTATTCAATATTTTCTTTTCATTGCAAAATAAAACTTACACTTTTGAGTGATAATTTCTCATTCCACCCTCCAATACTCTCTTTTCTCCTCCAAAATGATTTTTGTATAAGAGTAAAAACTTTTTTGTATGAGAAAGTGTTGGGGGGAATAGATAGTGTTGGGGGCTGGAATGAGAAATTATCCTTTTGAACATAAAAGTCAATTTTAAAATTAAAAATTACAAAATTATTAATTCTTTATATCTAAAATCATTTTTTTTTGAAACATCTAAAATCAATTTAAATACAACATGACACTCTGCAAAATTTCATACGAGTGAATTTTGTGCAGTTTTTTTTGTCAAGTAATTTGTGTAGTTAATAAAGTAACATAATAAATTTTCTATTTTGCATTCTAATAATTTATCATGCATGTATAATTTATTATTTTAATTTTAAATCTATTTCTATATATTTATCATGCATGTAAAATTTGATAGCATTAATTTATAGATATGAAGTTGTGAACACACATTTTCACCCTGTCATGTCATGTCATGTCATGTTATGACCTGCAAAAATCGTACGGGCATTACCTTTGGGGTTGAAAGATGTACATGATTTTACCCTCTTTAACTAAACAATTGTGGGTGTTGGTTGCACTAATAAAATAAATGGTTTAGAAGACAAAAGTGGAGAGACATATACTTCTTCGATTTTAAAATAAAGGGTTAAATATGTTTTTAGTCCCTATAAACATTTGACTCTTTTATTTTTAGTCCCTCTAAAAAAATTTCCCACTTTTTGGTCCCTACTTTTAAGTCAACTCATGTATACTAATTAAAATTTGGAATTATGTATTGCAGTAATGTTTAGTATATTATAAATTGAATTGATTTGTAAAATTTAATTTTTTTTAATTAGTGATGAATTAAATATGAATTTTTAAAGTGTTTGCGCTTAAAAATTCATAGTTAATTCATCATTTGTTAAATAATTATGAATTTTGGTTTGAGTAATTTTTATAATATTATAAACATGATCACAAAAATTCGTTAAAAAATTTGAATCGTACACATAGTTGAGTGAAAAGCAGAGACCAAAAATCATGATCGAAAATATTTGGAGGACCGAAAAGTGGGAAATTTTTTTAGAGGGACTAAAAGTAGAAGAGTTAGATATTTATAGGGATTAAAAACATATTTAACCCTAAAATAAATGTCGTTTAATAAAATTTTGCAGTCATGTTTATAATATTATGAGAATATTTTCAACAAAATTATTATTTTTTTAATAAAATATAAATTGATTATGAATTTTTATGTGTAAAGAGTTTTAAAAATTTATATTTAGTTCATCTCTTATTAAAATTTTGCAAAAGAAGCTTTTATAATATGTTAAACATGAGTGCAAATAACAATTAAATTTTTTGAAAGACACTTGAGTTGACTTTAAAGCAAAGATCAAATTTTGTGGCTGCAAATTTTTGAAATTTTTTGAAAGATCAACAAATGTCAATTTTTTGAGGATTTAAAACTTAAAATTTCATATATTATATATATAAGGACTAAAAACATGTTTAATGTTTAATTAAACATATGGATTGTCTCCGTAGGATAGCTCAAGTGGTAAGAGCTAGGACATATGGGTTGGATAAGAGGAGGTCCAGGGTTCGATCTCTGGCAGGAACATATGGGTTGGGTACATATGGGTTGGGTAGGGGACATATGGATTGGTATTCAAGAGTGAGTTAGTTGATTACAAATATCCAACTAAACACTAGGGCACCTAAGAATTTAACTACTCTCTCCATCCCAAAATAAATATATTATTTGTTAAAATTGTTTGTCTCAAAATAAATGTCTTATACTATTTATAACAATAATGATTTTTCCTATTTTATACTACTTTAAAACAATCATTAGATGAGAGAAAAAACACTTAAATAATTACTTTTTAGTATTTCTATGTCTACTACTAATAAAAAAAAGAAATATTTTAGTAAAATTATATTTCTCTTTCATTTACACATTTTTCTTTCATTTACACATTTTTCTTAAAGTTTGTGAAATGGTCAACTAAGACATTTAAATTGGGACGGAAGGAGTATTTTTTATCCGTACACACTATTGTTTATTTTTTGGTTTATGTTTTAAGATTGTTCATTTGTTAATTAACGAACATATGGAAAATGTGGTGGTGTGTGGGTACTGGATTTTTAGGTTCCATGTTGTGTCAGAGTTTGATGATTCAAAGAGAAGTTGTAGAAGGAGACTGGCAGGGCACAATGAGAGAAGAAGAAAGAGCTCCCATGATTCTGTTGCTAGGAATTCCTCACAAGGTAAAACTTTGTTTATTATTGCAACTATTCATACTTGTTGCTTGTCTCAAACGGGATTCGAACTTTGCTTATTGAGGTTACAAGACTAAATTCTTATCACTGAGATAACACCTCATGTGTCGTAGTTGTCGTTGAAATTAAAGTGACGTGTCATAAAATGAAATTTTCATATCAAATGCTATTTGTATTCTAGGATACATATTTTGTTATGTTACATTTGCAACCTTGTTATTGAATATTGATGTGTCATATATATATTGATTTTGAGAGTTGGTGTTTTATCTTACTTGCCATCAGGTGGGTGTGCTCTCTCTCTTCTGTCATCTCGGACTGATTCATGGCTTTCACCTGCCGATCTCTCTGTAAGATGTAGTGCTGCACTAAGTGAATTGATAGCGGAAAACCGGGCAGCCATCATGGCTCGGCAATATGTCTCAGACAGAGACTTGCATTTGCACCACCATGCCATGGAAGACTATAGGGAGGTCCAGCCCGAGTCGAATTATTTCCCACAACAGATGTTTCCTCAGACACATTAGTGATTGTTCTTATGGCAAGGACTTTGGATGAGGATTTCTTAGAAATATCAAACTCATCGCAGTCAATAATCAGAATTGTTGGATGAAGATCAAACGTCTCATCTTTTGAGTTGTTTCTTAAACTAGTATGAACAAGCTTAAAATATGAATCGTTTGATTGTCATTCAACTCTTCAGAGTTATTGACTGCGGTGAACATGTGGTATTTAATGCATGTAATCTTGATCCAAGAAGATTAGGGAAATAAAAGTGCCTAAAAGAAGGGCCTATTTTATGAAGTTTTGAACTATTTAATATCCTTAAAATAAAAGTTTAGAACTTTTTCCATTGTCAAGATGCTAGCTAGAGCTAGACTAGTTAGGGAAATAAATTTATAAGGTTGTATTTGCATTTCCAATTGTTGCTAGGTATTTGCAAATTTTGTTTTGTTTAATTGAATTCATTGCTTGAAAATTTTATTGGATAATTGTGTTCACTCATGTTTTGCATGACAACTCTCTTACGTTAATGTGGACAATGCAGAAGCTTCTGCTTTGAAATTTTATATGTCCTAGCTAATAAATCTGGTGACTACACTATTTACTGCTTATTTAATCTCAATATTTTATTATCTTATCTTTTGAGTAATTAGAACTTAGCTAATAAATTGAGTGTTTAAATAAAAAAATAACCAGCTTCAAGTCACTATAGGATTATCCCTCCAATTCATATATAGAAAGTAGAAATATAGATAAAATTCTATCAAGTGTGGCTCAATTGGTAGCTACAAAAAATATTATCGGAGATGCTGAAGTGTGGCTGATACCGTGTGAGTGAGCTACTAGCGTTTTGGCAGATTGAAAAGCAGCTCAAGTGCAACAAAATAATAGTGTGTGCAGCAAGAAAACCTTTTAGGTGGTCTAAGCCTCGGATTGGAGGTTATAAATGCAATATTGATGCAATAATGAGAGACTGTTTCCCCGCCCCCCAGAATTTTCCCCGTCCCCGATTCTCGTTGCGGAGGAAAATTCCCCTCCATCTCCATCCCTACAGTATTCATGGAGTTCCACAGACATAAAAAATTAACAAAATTGCTATACTTTTTAATCAAAAGTACAACATTAATTTCTTGTTTTTTATTCTTTTTTCTAAAAATTATACATATTTTCTATCTTTCATTTTTTAAAAATAAAAATATATTTTGCATCAGAAACAAAAAAATACAAAAATACTTTCTAATTTTTCTTTTTGTAAAAATAAATAACTATTCAGATCAATTTGTTGTCACCATAAATCTCTATCTCTATCTCTATATAATATATTTAAGAATGTCTCTCTCATGATACTTTTCTCATGTGGCATCCTTTCAATGAACAAAATCCTATGTGTCACATTCTCCTTAATTTTATACCATGTAGAATTAGTTAAGAGTTTTAGCTAGAGAAACCCGGTTCGATTCCCATCAAGGTCAAAATAACAATTTTTATAATATTTTATTCTATATAGAAGGTATGAATTTTAGTAAGAGGTACAAGGTTCAATTCCCACCAACAACTAAAAAATGTTTTTTATAATTTTTTTTAAAGCATTTTTATGATATTTTACTTATTATAAAAAGAATAACTTTAACTTTAAATACATTAATTTTTTTCTATGGTAACATATTTATATTAATATATTAATAAATATTAATACGAAGGACTCAATTTTTTGTAATTTTAATGGGTCTTATATTTACTTATATTAACATGAGTGTTTTTTTTTTTGTAATTTACACAGGATCAATATTTATATTCATATACTAATACAAATGCTTAATTTTTTTGTAATCTACACGGGAGATAAAATATATTGTTTTATAATTTATACAGGAACGGGAGATAAAATACCATATATGGTTGAGAACAGAAAGTGAAAGATCACTCTCGAGAGTCTTTTACCCATTTAAAATCTCTAAATTTGTATTATTTTTCAATTTGAATAAAATTAATATAAAATAAATGTCTATGCATAGCATAAAAATAACTTCTTTTTTTTGCAATTTTTGCTAGGACATATATTTCTATGATGACCTATATTTGTATCCATATATTAATTTTGGGGTCAAGTTTTTGTAATTTCTACATAAAATTTAACATGAGGTTTATTAATACGGGACATAGACTTTTTTTTTTGTGGAACCAAAATATTTATACACATATTAATTATTAATAGATGAAACCTTTTTTTTATATGATTTAAATTTACACGCATATTAATACAAGTGTCTTTTGATTATTTTTTTAATTTACACGAGAGCCAATATTTATATGTATATATTAATAAAAATCATTATCTTTTTTGTAATTTCTATGCGGACAGGAAACAAAACATCATATTTTTGCTAACGGGGAGCGGGAAATCACTTTACACTATGTTCTATCCCTTTAAAATTCCTAAATATATATAGTATTTTTCATATTTAAATAATATAATATAAAATCAATTTCACAAGTAATTGGAAAAATAAAAGTTTCAAACATACGAATTATTTGAATTTTTTTTTCAACAATAGATAATTTTAAAAATGTGTATGAATGTGATCTATATAATATAAACTTTCAATATAACGGTGCATTTTTGTAAAATTCATATTTGTTATAATATTATTCATTCATAAGTGGTGCATTGTGCGTCACTTGACTCACACTTTCGTGTTAACCATAATAATTTTGAAACATTGAAATCGAATACAATTGCTAATTTCTAATATAATTTTGAATATTAATCCGTGCATTGCACGGGTTAGTTATACTAGTAATCTTTATAATGTATTAATTATTATTTTTTTATAAAAAAACATATAAAGTTATATAATTATACATTATATATAATTTAAATAATATGGTCGGGGTCAGGGAATCAACGATGGCGGAGGGACCTTCCCCGTCCTCCGTCCCGAATTATCTACGGGGGAATTTCTCCCTCCATCCCCACGGGAGAAAATATCCGCGACTTCGAATCTTCGTACAGATAATCCCCACAGATAATCCGTTATCAAATGCAAATTAACATCCCTATCTTTCTCTACTCACAATAACAAAGTTGGTGATCGGCACGTGTATAAGAGAAGATCAAGATCGATTTGTGTTAGTTAAAATGGAATGGTTCTCTCTAATTTGTGAGGTTGATATTGGTAAAGCACTTGGGCTTCATATTGCGCTAAACTGGATCTACGAGCTACAATTAGAAAATGAGGATTTCGAGTTCGATTCTAGAAATGTTGTTACAATAATCTATATTAAGGAGAATATGTCTGAATTTAGTGTTGTAATAAGATATTGTTTAAGTATCTATAATTCTTATTTTAGAATGAAACTCTGAAATTGAGTTTATTCGAAGGCAAGTCAATGAAGTCTCTCATGTCCTAGCACGAGTGACCACATCTACAGTCAGTTTCCACATTTTAATTGATATTTGACATTTTCACTTGTATTACCACTGTTATTATAATGAAATGTTATATGTTTATGGACTCAATTGGAGAAAAATTTGAGAATTAACTGAAAACAAATTTAAGGATCAAAACCGCCAATTCTTTCTAAGCTCACTCACTCCACACACTCAAAAACTCACACAAACTTTTAACACCATGCAACAACTCAATCACCACCACAAATTCTCATGGCCACCACCATCACCACCCATTTCCTTCCCAACACATTCAACACTCAAACCACCACCCACAAAAAATTCCCAAAAATCACCGCCTCTTCCGTCACAGCCCAATCCCAATCCGCCAAAGAACACCTCCTCACCTTAATCTCCGACCAAAACCGCGGCCTCAAAACCCAAAATAACCCTTCCAAACTATCATCAATCATTACCGCGATCGATGCGTTGGCCGCGCTTGGCGCTGGCACAGTAACTACCGGCAATTCCCTCTCTGCCACATGGAGGCTACTCTGGACTACTGAGAAGGAGCAGCTGTTTATCATTGAGAAGGCTTCCTTGTTTGGAACTAAAGCTGGAGATGTGTTGCAGGTTATTGATGTTGAGAAATTGAGTCTTAATAATGTTATTACGTTTCCTCCTGATGGTGTTTTTTTCGTTCGATCGAATATTGAGGTTGCTTCACAGCAGAGAGTGAACTTCAGGTGATTAATTTTTGAAAGTAGTTAATGTTCATTTTGTTTAGTTGATGTAGTTAGTTAGTTAGTTAATGTTGATTTTGAATGTGCTTTTGATATCATTCGGATCGTGTTTCAATAGGGATTGCTAGATGTTAAATGAGAGCGCTTAAATGAGATGACGCAGGTCTCTTCTAGCTTAACTAAGGTATTGAGTTACCGAACGATTAGTTGGTCTAGTGGTGATTGATACTGGACTTGGTAGGGAGGACTGGATTCGGTCCCCTACAAGCAACTGTGTTTAAGAGGGGACTGGAACCACTTGATGCCAAAACTCGCCCCATACTTTGAACTACTAGGCCCCATTCCCTCAGGAACCAGAGAGTGAAAGCCAATTATTTTTTACTGACTTGGATCTTTGACTTGGGCATTCAGCAGTGTTAGAACTCTTAGGTAGAATTTGCCATCCATTTGGGTTCCACATTACATACAATGCAGTTGCAGTTGCAGCAGAGACTATCTGGTTTAGAGACTATTTGCTCGATGGATTAGTCTATGCAACTGCAGCGGAGACTATCTGGTTTAGAAAAAAAAGATATTGCTAGATGTTAATAGTCTCACATTACATGCTGGAAGATATGTTTAGATGTATGGTCGTTTCTCATTTTACATGCTAGTTTTGTGAAGTAGAGTTAGACCAAATCCAAAATTCTAAGATGAGGGTCAGGTTTCCGCTATTGGGCCACTCACTATTTATATCCATGCAAGTCCGCATATATATCCACGCAAGTCCACATTGGATGAGAGATGAGCTGAAAATATGTTTATAAGTGGGGACATTTTTCACCTTACAAGCTGTTTTGTGAGGCCCGAGATAGGCCAAACCCAAAATTTTAAGACTAGATGACTACTTTATCTTATCAAGCAACCACCCTTGAATCTACGTCTGTTCTGTTCAAGTTCTATTTTTTTTTTTCTGACTGTGTAGAGTATACTTAAGCTTTGAATTGTTAAGTCGTCCCATACATAGGATTAACCTTTTGATATAGTTGATTTTTCAGGGCATTAGAGTGGAATGATCTTTTATGACCTGTTTTATTGCTATTTTTCTATATGAGTTCTATAAATTGCGGAACTAACTTATCCTTAATCTGTTAAGATCAATTTCCATTTGGTTGGTTGTGTGACAAATTCCAACCATAGAATGGTAGACTTTATTCCTTTGGCTTGTAGCGTTAAAGAGGAGGGGCTCTATATAATATGATGTAGTTATGGGTTATAGATTAAAATAAGAGAGATATAACAAAATCAAGAATACTGTTGATAATAACTTGACAGTAGTTTGATGAAAAGATGAAATACTAATCCTTATTGACAGGGATACAAGATTCGTAATCCTAAATAAACAAGAAAATCATGAAACAAATATAATTATCATTGTATTATATTCTAAGAGATATACTAAGATACTCAGATATAATATAAAAATATTACTGTAGAACATTTTATTATATTCTAAAAATGTCGAACTTCAAATATGATAGGATTTCCAATGTATAAACCAGTCTAAGTGAGCTATTAACCCAGCAGCAGGCCAAACCCACAGTGTTGCAAGTGTATATATATTAGAACTTAGAAGAAATGAGAACTGATGGAATGGGGATACCCCTTACAGCGGGGAGCTAGAGACCGGATACCCCACTGGCTAGTTATCCAGAGAGAGCATTCTCTTCTCTGATTTTATTCTGTTATTTTTTGTTCCCATCATACTAGTATGAGTATCAAACTCTCTCTGGCTTTCTCCTTTTTCTGCATCTACCCTTGTCTGCATGACACTTCAACTCACTGCCGCTGCCATAAAATTTTGGATCTGCCTTTTGCCAACTATCAGTTTGATTGTAACTATAATATCTGAGTTAAATAAGCCTTGAATTTAAAATACAAGTTTATGTTGTCTCCTAAATTTCTAGTTCTTTGAATCTTCCAGATGAAATGTTCTATCTTCCACAAGTTTTAACTCTTGCTGTATGAAACTGAACAAGTTCTTGGGAAGAAATTTCCACTAAGTATCATTTTAGTAAAGTCTCTTCTTATTTTGGAATACATTAATTTGTCTCTTAATAGTTCTTTCCTGGTTTGCTGTCATGTTTAATTCGGAATTTTTTTTCTTCCTATTGTATCGATGGGATTGAGATTTTGCATAACAATGCACTAGTACTTTGTATAATCATTCAGTTTATTTTTATTTTCTTGTATTATGTTGTTTGTTACACATAATATTAATCTTTGTCAGTTCCTTTTTTTGTTCACAGGGTGTTAGCTTTGTGGTAAGAGTTTGACGTTGTAACACCTAGGGGTTAGTTCAAATCCCTTTGAGAACAACTTTAAAATGGACATTAGTTACACTTTAGTTTGTGATGTTTTTTTTGGGTCTAGTAGCCTAGTGTTTAGAATTCCACCTTACAAGGCGAATAACTGGGCGTGCAATTCAAACCTCTCTCCTTGCACATTACATATAATGTTCCAACCAGCTATGCTCACCAAGACACTTTAGTTTGTGATATTTCTTCCATGGAAAAGTTGAATTTTGTTATGCAGTATAGGATATACTTAAAGTCCAAAAGACTCGTAAGGGGTGTCAAAGATGTAATATAACGTTATTTCTAAGCCTCGACTTTACATCTTAGGATTTTAGAGAAGTTGGTCATCGACATAAATGATAGTTTTGAAAAAAATTGAATATTAAAAACGAATCAAAATTCTATTTTAATTTTAGATATCTTTAATACGAATTCCATCACACACGTTACTCGGTAAAATTTGGTGGACGATGTTATTGAATCAATATTAAGGTCGTAATGTTTATACAATAAAAATTCGTTTTACCTACAAAGATTAATATTTGGTCATTTGATTTCAGATTTACTAGTGCAGTGTTACGTGGGAAGAACTGGGAAATACCATTACCACCATTTGGACAGGGTTGGTAAGTAATTCAATTTTTATTTTCTTTTTGATACAGGTAAGTACTTCAATTTTATAATGTATTGAGCTACTTTTTTTTAAATGATTTAGGAAATTTGTTTACATATATACCAATTGGTTATATTGATAAGTAAAATTTAGATTAGCCATTATCGATTAGTTTCATCACTTCGTAGTTGTAACTTGTAAGCATGACATTCCACCAAATTAGCAAAACTCTATATGGTATTAATGGTTTAAATAATCTCCCACACAAATGTGCTCTTTTTATTGGGAAACTGAAGTTCATAGTAGTTTTACCATACATGTATCTTTGGATTCAAACACTTGGAATTTCTCAGAGTCATGCTCATTATCAAGAAGTATCTTATGTATCTATCCATACCTATTTACACACGTCAAAACGTGCCGAAAAGCCAGAAATCAAGCATTGAGCTTCTAAAGAAAGTTTAGTACACAAGTTATGATCTTATATCTTAGCTTTGTTGTGTTATTTGTATGCCTTGATTTTTTTCAATCATATAGGTTTGATTTTCTTCAACCATAAGTTATAATCCCATTTTACTTTTTTCTATGCCTTGATTTTCTTCAGAGAAATAAATGTATAAACAACGTTGACGGGGTCTGTCACATTTTATTTATAGGTTTGATACTGTATACCTCGACGATGACCTTCGAGTTGTAAAGGATATCAGGGGAGACTATTTAGTTGTTGACCGTGCCTCCTATAGCTGGAAAGAATGACCAGAATCTTCATTGTCACTTTTTTTTCCTCATCTTCACTGAAAAGATCCAACTCTACTGCCTGTAATCTGTATGGTTTCGATTCTGTCTTTGTACTTAATCATGTTTGATGTTCATGTAGATTACTGAATACTTAATCGCCTTTTGATCTCCTTTGTAAATCACAATGTTTGTTCTTTGATAACAATTAGAGAATGCTACACTTAACCGGTGCAAATATAGATTAGATCTATTCTGCTTTAATTATTTGAATCAGCAGAATGAAAGCTGTAATAAATAGCATTATGAAGTCTTATCCGATATTCCCGCAGGATAGGACGTCATGAAACACTCACAAATATTAGACACAATACTGACTCATAGACATCAGTGATAATTTAAAAAGATAGGACGTCATGAAACACTCGCACAAATATCAGACACAACACCGACATATAGACATCAGTGATAATTTAAAAAAATATAAGTAATTAATTAAATATAACCATATGTCTCGGTGTTAGACATTGGAAACAACTTCAATGTGCGGTGCTGCAGAGCTTTGTAGCTAATGTGATGGTTTCTTTGTTTAGAACAGTAATGCAGCTGACTAAGAAAGTTAAAAGAGATAGGCTCAAGGTAGAAGAGGATGGGAAAGTTGATTGAAACTAGAACATACACAACTTTCTAAGCTGCAAAAAATTTAATAATAATAATAATAAAAGGAAAAGTCTGTACTATATTTTAAATGAGTTGAATACGGTTGAACATTATAATACAGCTACAGAGATAGGCTCGTATAGAGAGCTATTTCTCAATGTTCTTAACTACATAACTGTTTTTCGACAGGTATGTCACTCTGGAATTGGATTAGGCGCAGTATGGTGCAGACAATACCTCTGAACCGTCCGATATAAGTCTTAGACGGTTAAGAGATCTTAAATTTTTATTTTTATTTTTATGTAATATAAAATTCTAAGTTTGAAATCAAAACCATCCGATCTTAACGGACATTCTTGAGCTTTCCAACTGCATGTTTGCACCAAATTTTGACTGCACCTAGACCCAAATCACGTCACTCCTGCTCTTTCAACCTATTTGATAATTAACACAGAGAGTGTGGTTGAATGGTTGTGGCTCATCCTCCCTTAACCATTGATCGAGGGTTCGGTTATGAGTACGGAGCAACTTTAAATTTTTGAGCCAACTATCCCACTCTTTGACGTGCCTCCAATCTAGTGAAGGAAATAGTCACTGCGTTCGACGGTGAATATCTTGGTCTCAACCAAAAAAACTTATTTGATAATTTCACAACTTAGAAATCATCATTTCTATATTCTCATTTTTCTTTAATCACACCTACTACTCAGTTTTGTTTCCAATTTTGCCTCTACTTTTTCTAGAATAGACTTTTGAAGACTTTTGGGCCCATGTAACAAATGATGAAGAGTTTTTCTTTTTGCGCCCCTATATCTTCTCACATGCCCTGCTGAACAATGATATGATATTTTGTGGTCTTTAAGGGTGTGTTTGGATTGAGAGAGTTTGGAAAGAGAGAGTTAGAGAAGAGAGAGTTAGAAGAGAAATAGACAACTTACTCTGTTTGGTTTGCAGAGAAATAGAGTGGAGAGACCTGAAACTTGTGGGTCCCACTCATTTTCTATTTCTTCACTGGAATGACGAGAAAGAGAGAAGAGATGAGTTGTTATATTTAATTTCCAACTCTACCCTTTTGTTTCTAACATTATTATTTATTACTTACTTCCAAAAATAATTATAGAAAATGAACTTCCCTGATTCTCAACATTAGAATTGTGGCCTTTTTTCATCATCCAACATGAAATTGTTTTTGTCGGTTAACACTTAACACATGAGCCATGTTTATATTTTCTTTCCAATTACCCTGTATCGTAGTATCGTCTCCATAGACCATAATCCATAGAAGGTTGCGTTTTTGTGAATTTTATTATGAGTAATTACAAATTTGTGAGTTGATTTAATTAATTAATTAATTAAATTATATACTAATTTTCTTCATTAATTTGTGAGTTGATCTAACATATTAACTAAATGAATTTAAATTAGTTAATTAATTTTGATGGAAGTTTATAATCAGGGGTATTTTAATACTTTTAAAAATAATCACACTTCTCTCTCTTCTATTTCTCTTCTTTTTCTCTTATACCAAACAACACAACAAATCTATCTTATTTCTCACCTCTTTCTCTCTTACCACAATCTCTCTTCTCAATTTCTCTCTTCACAACTTCTCTTCTAAACCAAACACACCCTAAGATTTCTTGTTTTGATTGTATTTCGACAAGTATTCAGTTGTTCTTTTATCTAAGTAGTCAGTTACTCTTATTTATGCTCTTTTAATGTAATTGATCATACCTTAGTAGTATAGTGATTGTTTATCTATTTTGATTTTGATCACAATGTTATGTTTTAATTTGGTTTTTTACTTTTACTTCTATTGTTTAATTTTGGAATTTGGGTGAGATATGGAACATAATATGATGTTGCACTATATTTCTTTTGATGAACCGATATTGTACTCTTATTCTTTTTGTCCTAATGATAAGCAAAAGTATCAATTAATTTTATCATTTTCCTTTTAATCATTTTAAAGATTGAGGTTTATTTATTCGCATAAAATTAAATATAAATTATCTTTAATTTACTTTCTCATATTTTCCATAATCAATAACAAATAAAAACTTATTTAAAGAAAAATACAAAAAAATCTTGCTTCAAATTATTGAAGTGTATAATTTTCTTAATAAATGTAGAATTAAAAGTTGTTTATAATTTGAAACCGAGGGGAGTAGTTTCAGTGGCTGATTATGGACAATATTATGGTACGTAGTTGACTAATTAGATTTAGGTGACGGTGATATTTGAAGTCTCTTTCTGTCCCCCTCACTAGCAAAGATAAAAGGGACATAATTGCATCATGAAAAGAAAAAATGGAATGCTGAAAGAAAAAATTGGTATCATAACAAATAGAAATGAGTTAGTTCGGTCGAGAAGAATATTACTATCTCCGTTCCTTTTTATTTATCGTTTTAAAAAAAAAAGACTAAAATAGGAGGGATATATTTTTGCATCTTATTTTCCTAGTATGTCCTTTTTTTAAATATATCATATTTTTAATCCACCAATAAATTCCTTCTTTTTCACAAACATTATCTATTTTCAAAAAAATTGTAACACTTTATTTAAAAACAAACAAAATTTATATACAATAAAAAATATTTTATTGTTTCAACAAAAACAATTATACAAAATTTAGTCAATAAAATAAAATAAGAAGAAGAATATAATAGGCAAAATATAATTTAAATTGCTAAAACGACAAGTAAAAAGGAACAAATATTTTTTTCTAAAACGACAAGTAAAAAGGAATAGAGGTAGTATATTTTATATGTAGGTGTCAGAATTCAAATCACAAAAATATTGCTTATTCATTTTAATAATATTTTTTTAACCACTAAACTATTTGATAAAAAATAAAAGAAAAATATCCTACAAACTTAGTTTAACTAATAAAATATATCATACGTATATATAGATCGAGATTTGAACTCTGTTTCTAATTATTAAGCTACCTGACTAAAAGAAAGAAAATAAATGAAAATAAATGGCTTTCGATTATTGTGTGATTATGCACTAATTAAGCGTGCAAGTATTAGCCGCAATAGGTGGGACCATTACGTGTGATTTGTCATATTATTGTTTTAACAAAATTATGTTCATGTATAAAAAAAACAAATTTTGTTCAATAAAAACCAAAAAATTACTTATATGCACACCTAAATCGTAGAATATTCCAACACTCATTTTGAAGATTAAGATTAATTTCCTTTAAGCTTAATAAGAGTTCAACCCAAATGCACAAATTACAAGGGCTAAACACGTTAATTATGTACCAATATTCTCTTTGTGACGAATCATGACATTCATCCAATCTAGATCGTTAGATCAGTCTTAATAGTCACCCACAAAATATGCATAGAAGACGTGTTGGCCGTACAACGGGGCTTTCTATATATATAAAGTGTGGCTTGCAACCACACTCATGTACAATCACAACTTTATCCGAAATTTGCACTACTCCACCCCTCGCCCTCTTTTATATATTGACTTGAGCGTCAAAATACACACATTTTATACAGGTACCTTTACATCAACCACAATACTATAAACCATCACCACCGTGAGATTTATTGCACAAAAAAACTCTTCTATTCTCTCCATAATAATAATAATAATAATGTAAAGAAAGATCGAATATATATTTGTTGCCGCCATGAGCAAATTTCTTTAACAAAGTTTACATCAAGTTTTGATCATTTGGGTGAAACATTTTCATGTTATAACTGTAAATTATTTTTTGAATATATTTCGCACAATCTATGTCCATGCTATATATTATTCCACGTATCAATAACCAAAATCACTGAAGTAACTTTACAGAGATCAATTCCTTAGGATCATTATTGTTGTCCCCTCTTTGTTACCTTTGACACTTCATATTAATTCATAGTGGAGTGGATTCTAGTTGATGAGCACTTGTTTATTGGGAACTTGTAACACTTCAAAAGCATATATATGTCACAGTGTTGTACAAGAAATCTTGATCAGTACTAGAACCAAAATCTTGTGGGAGCTACCCATAAACCCACTTTACTTACCATTGTATATGTTTCACATGATATGGACCCTACCATGATAATCAATTTGGTTTTGATTTCAAAGTAGTGTTTTATCAGCTTAATTATATTGTGTGAATCCGTGATAATCAAGATTAAATAGAGTAATCAACAATCTATTAAAATTATTGGAATTGGACAATTTGGTATCAATGGATTTGAATAATGATTCATGAAAAAATGATTTCTTTATGATATTTATTGAATAAAATTAATTTGGTATCAATAAATTGATTCAAGTGGTGGTATACTTTAAAGAGTTGGTCAGCAATTCGATTCTTGGATGATTCCTGACTCTTGCATATGAAAAAATTCAGTTGAAAAGGGAGAACTCATCTTGTGTGTCTCACAACTTCTACGACAGAGATTAATCATTGATAATAATAGTGCAAACTTCGTACCTTATATCATAGTATTTTCAAAAAAAAAAATATTTTGGAGAATAAATTGACCGATTAAAATACGGTTAAATAAAACTATATTATATTTCTTTTTACCAAAGAAAAAACTTAACTCATATTATTAATGAATAATAAAATATTCAATACAAAAAAGAATAGTTTATAAATCTTTGAAAATTCATCAGAATTTTATTGTCTTAGGCAAATGTTTGATAAACAAAATTTGTTTGTTTCTACCAAACGTTAGTTGATTCAGTTGTGATTGACGTCTGCAACTGTGTTTAGAAAGAGATAATATCATAATTCACTCCAAATTATGGATTACAAAGATCATCTCCCTCTAAGGATCTAAGAGTAAAAATAAAAATCTTTATCCCTTAACAATTTTTTTGGTACAATGTCTCTTAGCTAATTTTTAACATCAAAGTATCTAAAAGACACTATATAAACATTAATAATATTAAAAATAATAAGACTAACTAAACTTTGGGTTACCATCCCCACTTCAAACATATAGGTTCCACATGTAACCAAAAAATATACATGTTCCACTAATAATTGTCAATTACTCTCTAAACGACCTTTTCCATTGCACATAAAAGAGCAAAAACTTCTCCTTTCCACTGTGAGATCGAGCAAAGTCTACAGCCATAAGATCACAACTTGTCATCGAAGTAACACTTATACCTTCAAAAACACCTACATCCACATTACAAAAAAAATATATTTTAGTTACTACAAAAAATTGTAGTGATTAATTAGGGTGCCACCGTCTCTATCAATTTGCAATGGTGCTAGTTGTACGGCATAAAAATACTTCTTTTTAAGGTGTGGTGTAGGCATATTTGTAGCCTGCTGGGCTTGTGGGCACATTATGAAAGAAAGTAATATAAGAGAGGGGAATGGGGCCAGATTGGAAAGGTAACCTTTTGTAGGGAATTCCATGGGGCCATAAACCTCTATGAATGTTTTTTTTGTAGGGTTCCATTCCTTCACAACCTTTCTTTTGTGGTCCCATTTTCAAAGAAATTGAAAATTTTCAACAAGGTGATAGAAAGTGATGGATGCCCTTCAAGTACTACCTTCATGAAAGAAAGGGTGGGGTTGATACTTGGTTATGGCTTGGCACTTTCCCATTGCTATGATGCTACTATTATATGTCGCCTAGTTTGGATCTAGACAAGGTTGTTGCTTCTATTTTTGGAGATTTCCTTCTATGAAGCTTTATAGTGATATTTGTTATTTTTTACTCTCTCTGATTTACTGTTTAAAATTAATTGTCACTTTAAAATATTAATAAAGTATTAATTTTTTCTCTCTACTATGACTTTATTTTGTGAGGACAAGGTCTATACATATCTTGAAAGGGTATTGGAAGAATCCACACCGTATGATATCTATTGTTAAAAGGTCTCATAGTAAACTACAAAGTATTGTTTGGATTTGTTTAAGAGTTCAACATTAGTGTTGTGATGTATATGTTTATAAGAGAGGATAATTCTTACTTTACAAACCAGTTTTGTCAGATTGAGTCAGACTTAACTTCTAATTTTAAGATGGTATCAATTGGAAGTTAAGTTATCTCAATCTTATAAATCTAACGCGTAATGTGATGAATGCATGTAATGTTATAATTGAGAGTGAATTTTAATTCAATCTTACAAAACATGTTTACAGTGGCGATGTCGGGACCCTGGTTCAGGGGTATAAACGTTTAATTTTTTTGTTTTGAAAATGATATTTAAAATTTATCACTATAATATTTGAACTTTGTTTATTCTTATGTATTTATTCGACACATTATTTTATCTATATATCTTTTCCTATTATATCAATAAATTTTCACACATATATATCATACTACCAATGTTAATCTTTTATCTTTTTCTCTAGATCTTTTATCTCTTTCTCTAGGAAGCCGTATACCCTCGCATATCGGTATACAACAAAGACAATGACCCATTGTGATAAAAAATATTAAAGCTAATATGTCCAATCCTCATAATACATGCCTTCGTGTTTGAATCTATATCTATATCTATATCTATCTATATAATCTAATATTTAAGAATCCTTATAAGAATCACTTATTTATAGAAATATTTTACAATGCCTTTCTCATAGCTATTGCATATTTAATGTTGCCACTTGTCAATGCCACTATTAGAAATGATTCTTATTGTCTAGAAGTCCTAGCTCAAATGACAAATGTCGAAATTGCTAGGTTGGACGTCGTGACCCGGGTTCGAATCCGGGACCTCACAGTTGTGTGAGTTGTTTAATTTCAAAGGATTACCACTCTATCTAAGACCAAAAAATAAAAAAGAAATGATTCTTATTAATTGCAAACTTTATTTCATAATATTATTTTATAAACAATAATTTTATATTTTATATGAAAATAATCAGAATCTATAATTCCAAAAAAAAGTTCTTATAATTATCTTTTTAAGGATTTAATCACTTTTACAAAAATTATATTGAATTTTTTTAATGAACAGAGACACACAATCAAAGATGATAAACCTTTTAAAAAATAGTTTTTATTAAGGGATATTGTAAATAATACAAAATTTTAGTTAAAAATATAATATTTAACTGGTTCTATTCTTATATATTATGTTATGATGATGATTAATTCAGTCATTTAGTAAAATTATGTGGAAAATCACACGGGATACACACACATTAAAGATATTATTCAATATAATTATTTTTTAAAAAAAACTTTATTAGAAAATATACAGAATATACACACATTCAAGATAATTATCAGAGTTTCGTAAAATAAAAAGATAATAATTATTAGAAAACACATGGGGTACAACACATTTAAAAGAATATTTTATTTAAAATACCACACAAATAATTTTAATTTAAAAAATTCAACAAGGCTGGGAAATGCAAGATGAGGTAAACATGTGGGCCAAATCAAACAATTGAAATTTCCTTGTTTAAAATCGAGCAATTGTGAAATTCAGGCCGTTAAAATCAAGTAATTGAATTATCAATGCAACATCTCTGTGGAAAATCACACGGGAACACATATTCAAGATACCATTAAATATAATTATTTTTTTCTTAAAAAATTTAGAAATACACGAGGTACAATTTAAGATACACAAGGAAAATCACACGGGATACACACACATTTAAGATACAATTTAAAAGCACACTGGGTACACACACATTCAAAAAATTATAAGAAAACATAAGGGAAACAAACAAATTTAAAAGCATATTTTGTTTAAAAACCACAAATATTTTTTATTTTAAAAAGACAACGGGGCTAGGAAATGCAAAACGAGGTAAGCTTGATGCCGGCCACAACCGAACAATTAAAATTTAGGTGACTAAAATCGAGTAATTGTGAAACTTAAGGAATTAAAAATCAAGTAACTGAATTATCGATAAAAAATCTATGTGGAAAATCACATTCTTAAAAAATTTATAAGAAAAAACACGGGATATACACATATTCAAGATACCATTTAGAAACACATGGAGTACACACATTTAAAAAATTATAAGAAAACACATCGGTTATACAAACACATTTTAAAGCATATTTTATTTAAAATACCACATAAGTAAATTTTATTTTAAAAAAGTCAACAGAGCTAGGAAATTTTAGACGGGATAAATTTGAGGGCCAAAATCGAACAATTGAAATTTAGGGACTATAATTGAGCAATTGTGAAACTTAGAGAGTTAAAATCAAGTAATTGAATTATCGATGCAAAATCTCTGTGGAAAATCACACGGGATACACACACATTCAAGATATCATTCAATATAATTATTTTTCTTAAAAAATTTATACAAACACATTTTAAAGCATATTTTATTTAAAATACCACATAATTAAGTAAATTATATTTTAAAAAAGTCAACGGAGGTAGGAAATGTAAGACGGGATAAATTTGAGGGCCAAAATCGAACAATTGAAATTTAGGTGACTTTAATCGAGCAATTATAAAACTTAGGGAGTTAAATCAAGTAATTGAATTATTTATGCAAAATCTCTGTGGAAAATCACACGGGATACACACACATTCAAGATACCATTCAATATAATTATTTTTCTTAAAAAATTTATAAGAAAATACACAGGATACACACATATTCAAGATACTATTTAAAAACACACGAGATACACACATTCTAAAAAATATTAAAATAAATTGACAAGGTAAAAAAAAAAGTTTAGAAACTAAATATTTTGCACGATTTCTTTTTCTTTCCTTTTTTTTCTTTTTCTTTCCTGCCATGTGTTTAGTGGTAAAAAGTTCACCTCTTAAAATAAATAGGCAGGTTATCTTGATTTCAAACGCTGAATCCTTTAAATTGTGACGTCTATCTCTTACCAACTAAATTATATTCATAGGAATTATTGCACAAAAAATTCTAACTAATCAAAATATGATGATTTTTATATTATTATTAAACTAAACAAAAAGAAATAAAACGTCAATTATATGTGAAACAAGTGGTAGATACTCAGGTCCCTAAATTATTTTGATGGGGTACGATAATCAATAGTATAAGTTGGACACCAAATATTTTTCCAAAATATTATATACATCTTCAAAAATAAGTTAACAAATATACCTTCAATTTTATCATAAAAATATGTACATTTAAATTTAATTATTATTAAAAAAATTTATATCATGACTTTAAATCATTGGTGATGTCTATTTAGTATTTACCCATCCACTAAATAGCTACTCATTCTCCATCTAATCTTCAACTAAATTGGGCAAATTCAAACAATACTTAGACCTTAGCTTGATCTAGATACAAATTTGGTAAACATTTGTGCTGGATTATTTTTCCAATGACGCTTGATCTACGTCTCTAACAAAGCCCTTTGACGGCCTCCATATGTTTCAAAAGAAACAACTTAACTAATTTTAAAAGTAATATTTATTACACGGTCAAATCCACACCAGCCACTATAATTAATTTATGATCATGGTTTTTTTTTGACACATCATAGTCTTGCTATGAGTTACATACTCTCACGATCTCCATTACATAGTCTTCCGTCTCGGTTGCATTTTCTGAAAATTACAAAGGGAATTGTAAAATAATCTAGAACTAGGATTGAATTAATGTAAAAGGCTATGCAAGAAATTGTTGTTTCACCAATAGCAATTCCACCAATAAGTGATTGTTACGTTGTAGCTTAATTAGAATCTGTTTTTAAGTGTTCTGAATTAGGCCTAAAGCCGAACAACCGAGAAACTTGCCCTCTTGTGTGCCGAACTCGGCCCAACTGGATATCAACTGAAAGTCATGTCCTCCTTCCCAACACTCAAGGAAGTCCATCTTCCGTAACGTTTGAATCAGAATAGTTGATAGGGGATTATATATATATATATATATATATATATATACTTATATACTTTCACTTCACGCAATTTCTAACTTGTGTGTCGGAGTGTTTTTCTGCACAAATCTCTCTCTATGCTGTTAGTATAATATAATTATTGGTTGACCAAAACAGTTATTGACTAATCAAATAACCAACACCTTAGCTTAAACCATCAAAGTCGGTTGTTTAGTTATAACCACAAGCCCATTGTAAAAGTTTCCAATGAATTGAACTATAGTTTAATTGACAATGTGATTATATATAGTTAGGATTTATGAGATAATAGTACAAACCATTTGATTAAATAATTAAGAATATTATCTAACGAAGAGCAATAGAGAATCATAGTATTTGACAAGTAAGATATATGCAAAGTGTAACTTTTCATAATCACAAATCTTAGGATTCATAAGCTTGTTCAAGTTGACCGAATCTAATAATATATATGAGTGTGCCAGCATAAAATGTTGGTGACAACAACTACCCTATTTTATTCAAATATGTTAGTTATAGTACATGTGCATAGAGCTTGAGGATGCATATCTTTCTTTTTAGTCACAGTGTGGACAATCATTGACTTCTAACATCTTAGTGATGGTTGCTATTCATTAGTATAACTTTTTAAAATAAATAAATTCTTGCATTGTTAATTGTTTTTATTTTAGAATAAATATATTTTTTATTGTCTATAGATAAAGTGGCAAGGACCACTTAAAACACATACAAATAAGTGAATGATTTGAATATGTTGATAGGTCAGAAAATGCATAGTTCAATCGTCGTATTAAAAAATATCGATTCTAATGAGAAACTAGATAGAATTTTAAAGAACAAATGACAATAACAATAACAATGGAGATTAGTAACAATAACTAAATAAAATAGTAAACAAGTACATAAAAGTGGAGATGAATATGATTTTTTCCATGTTTAATAGATTTTTTTATCAATATTTGTCCCATATATACTATTATACTCCTTTTAAAAAACTTATTCTCTTATGTTAGCAAATATTTATATCATTGTTCTCCCACAACTAGAAAAACCACTTTTAGGGTCGGCTCAAAACTCACTCCAAAGGGCTAAAAACCGACACTAGTAGGGTTTTAGCGTCAGATTAGCGTCGTAGTCGGGCTCATGCTAAAATCGTCAAGGCTAAATACTAGCATCGGCTTTTGGTCATCTAACTCTACATCGATCAAGCCGAGTCAACGATCGACTCTAATAACATCCGACACTACTTAAGTCAACAAACTGAAAGTCAACAAAATCATTAGCCTTGGTTGGTCTGACTCTAAAGTCAATGTTTAATTAGTCAACATAATTATTGGCTTGAGCTTGGCCGACGCTAAAATCAATATAAAAAAAGTCAAAAAAATGTTATAGACTCGACTTAGCCGATGCTAAACTCGTTTTTTTTGTTACCTTGTATCCTAGATTTGTACTTAAAAACAAAAGTAACACCAAACCTACCACAAAACGTCTTAATGAATTAAGATATATACGTTTAAGGTAACAAAGTTGTTATGCAAATTAGACCAAACAAGAAAATAACGAACGGAGACCTCATTGAGAGAGATGGATTTTGCTCGGATAGCATGAGTGGAACGTTGAAAGCTTGTCAAGAATAGGGCACTCTCTAACTATCTCATGTTGACAGGAAATGTCGGATACTTAGCTTGAATGCACACATAATTATTTTTTCATGTGAATTGTGTAATTGTTTACTTGAACATATGTGTTTGCTTGATGAGATGCTATATAATTTATTAGCATGTTTGTTTGTGATGTCTTATCGGTATGAGAATCTTGTTGAAAACATGCTAGCTAAGTATCCGACATATTTCTTTCCACACCTTGATTTTTCTTGGATCTGAAGGTCCCGAGAGAGACCTCTCATTCTCTTCACAAAAGACATGGTAGGCTGATCGCACAGAGTAAACACCATCCTTTTCCCAATTCCAAACTAGAGTATCACACGGGAGTCGCAAAAAAATAGGGATGCTCAAAATCTGCTTTGCGACACAATTGTCAAAACAAGAGTAAACCACGTCTTGCTTCCATTGTTTGGTCTCCACATCAATCAACTCCATGACCAGAGCATTATCGGATAGAGGACAATTGTTGTTTCTAAATGAGATGCACTTCATATCCGGCACCCAAATATCCTTCCAAATTCTCACTTTTCGTCCATCACCAATTTTCCAAAGACCGCCCTTCTCAACAAGGCTTCGGGCACTGAGAATGCTTCGCCAAGCATAACTAGGTTGGTACCCTTCCTTAGCATCCATGAAAGCAGCGGATGGATAGTAACGACTTTTGAAGATTTTCTCAAGTAAAGACGATCCTCCGGTTGCTAGTCTCCAACAGTGTTTCCCAAGTAAAGCTTTGTGGAATTCTTCGAAGCCTCTGAATCTCATGCCACCATCCTTTTTAGCTCTAGAAAGTTTTTCCCAACTCTTCTAATGGATCTTTCTTTTTTCCTCATTCGACCCCCACCAGAATTTAGCTAACATAGAATTAATGTCCTTGCAACATGCCACCGTCATTTTGTAACAGCTAAGAATATAATTAGGAATTGCTTGTGCCACAACTTTGATTAATATCTCTTTACCTGCTCTAGATAAGAATCTCTCTTTCCAGCCTTTCACTTTCTTCCACACGCGATCCATGACAACGGAAAAGACAACCTTCTTAGACCTCCCAAAAGGAATAGGGAAGCCAAGGTATCTAGACTGAGCCTCCACTGCCTTAGCTCCCATCATGTTGCAGATTATATTTTTATCTTCATTTTGCACATTTCGGCTAAAGGAGGCTTCAGACTTGTCAAGATTCACAACTTGGCCAGAAGCTTGTTGATAAGCTTGTAGAATGAAGAGGATCTTCGTTGCTTCATTACTATTAGCTCTAGTGAACAGTAGGCTATCATCTGCAAAGAAAAGATGTGACAATTGCGGCGCCGACCTGGCCACTTTGATACCATGGATTTCCTTTGCCCTTGCTGCTTTGTGAAGTAAACCTGAAAGAACATCAGCACATAAAATAAATAAATATGGTGAGAGTGGATCTCCTTGACGCAGGCCCCTCTCAGGCCGAAACGATGAACTAGGCTGACCATTGATAAGAATTTGGTAAGACACCGAGGATATACATCTCATAATCAACTCCACTACTCTGATTGGATAACCCATAGATGTTAGAACATGTTGCACAAAGGGCCATTCGATACGGTCATAAGCCTTGGACATGTCAAGCTTAAGTGCCATAACTCCTTTCTTCCCCTTTCTCTTCTTTTTCAACCAATGAAAACATTCCATAGCAATTAGAGCATTATCTGTGATCAGCCTTCCTTGAACAAAGGCACTTTGTTCAATATCATTCACATCCGGGAGGGTGACTTTGAGTCTATTAGCAATTGTCTTGGTAACAATCTTCATGACCACATTACACAAACTTATCGGGCGAAAATCTTTTGGAGAGGACGAGTTTTCGCCTTTTGGTATAAGAACCAAGAAAGTTTTATTAATGTCACGGGGATCCCCATTCTGATTCAAGATACTAAGAGCCAAATTTTGGACTTCTCCACCCACAATGTGCCAATACTTTTGGAAAAACAACGCCGGAAGGCCATCTGGCCCGGGGGCCTTAAGGGGATGCATTTGGTCAATAACTTCTTTGATTTCTTCACATGAGAAATCCATCTCACACCAGGCCTTGTGCTCGTCCGAAAGTTTCCCTTGAACCACCTCACATGTAGCTTCAATATTAGACGGGTTTGAAGAGGAAAACAACTCTTCGAAGTAGTTAATGAGGATTTTTTCAACATTTTCATCACCCTTCCACCACACGTCGTCTTCATCTTTTATTTTCTTAGTTTCATTCACTTTCTTTCTTTGGCTTGCTTTGTTGTGAAAGAATTTCGTATTTCGATCACCATCTTTAAGCCAAACTGCTCTACTCATTTGTCTCCACATAGTTTCCTGCCTCATCAAAAGATCACCATGGTGTTTCTCAAGAGCTTTAAATCTCATAAGATCCTCTACTATTTCATCCCACAGACTTGGGTCTTTCAACTTCTTCTCAACACTTGCAAGGTCTTTCTTTATATTGGCCAAATTATGATCTTCAAATTCTGCTCCTAAATTCTTCATACCCTCTAGTTTCTTAGTGCATGAGGTATCCCCAAGTTGCCAATTTCTACGAATTACATCTTCACACAAACCCTCTTTAGTCCAACTCTCCTTGAACCTAAAGAGCTTTTGTCTCCTTCTATTGTTCCAAACAGTAGGGATTTCCAAACAAATAAGAACAACAACATGATCAGAGCCAAATCTAGGGAGATGACAAACCTTGATGGGAGAGAAACGGTTGATGTAGCCTTCATTTGCCAAAGCCCTGTCAAGCCTAGATTGAATATTTTCCTCCTCTTCTCTACCATTAGTCCATGTGAAAGGATATCCTTCAAAACCGAGATCGTTTAGTTGACATTCAGCCACTGTGTGTCTTCCTAAAGCAAACTGACCTTAACTTCGGATGTTACCCCCTTGCTTTTCATGAGAGTCTAGAATATCATTTAAGTCGCCACAACAAAGCCACTTTCCCTCTACTTGGCCGACCAAAGAACTAATGAGCTGCCATGTTTTCCTCTTATTATGTTCTTCTGGAAACCCATAGATCCCGGTTAAGCTCCAAGCCTCCCCCATATACTCATCATCACAAAGACCATGAATGTGGTTTAGAGAATATGAGTTTATTGAGATACTCAAATGCTCCATCCACATAAGAGATATACCCCCTGCCCTATTACTTCTAATTAACTGATAAGCAATTCTTGAAACCCAATTTACTTCTAATTATGTCCACTTCAAAAGTCTTCAACCTTGTCACCATGAGAAAGACAATTTGGGGGTTTTCAATACGGATGAGCCTTAACAAGGCTCGAACTACCTGAGGATTCCCCAACCCCCGACAGTTCCAGCTGAGGATTTTCATGGTTCCCGGCGGTGTTGGTCCTCCAACACCACCGTTCCTGAAGATACATTGCAGTCAACCATCTCCACATCTACTTTCTTCTTTTTTTCTCCTCTTCCTATCTCTTCTAGGTTACCTTCCGTCACCACCACCTCCACTAGGGCTCTCTTTCTCAACTAACTTGGCTGATTGTTTCTTCCTCGGCTTGCTTCCTTTTTGTCTCACCCATTTCTTTGTCTTTCCACATTTTGCTGGCTGTTTGTCCCCCATTGAGATAGGCATAAGAGATATTTTCACTGCCCCAAGAGACTCTGCAACCCCTTCAACCTCTTTATGCACACTCACCGCCTTCTCCACCACCCCTACCATAGATTCATTTTGGTGTTCAACATTGGTTTTTGGTTGGGTTTCATTCTCACCCTTTTGTTGGTTCACTTCCTCCTCATTAACTCTTACAGTACTTGAACTTTGGCCCTTGCTATTACTAGTTGATGGGAAAAGGCTCTTGCTACATGTGCCCGAACTTGTCTCCTTCTTTACTTCATAGAATGCTTTTGGAAGAGGTGAGGCCCTGAGCCACGGTCCAAAAGATTGGTCTTTTTCCTCTAGTTCACAATACGCATCTATGTCGGGATCTTCGGCTTCTTCACAGTCACGCATCTGATGACCTATTCTTCCACATACAAAACAGAAATTGGTTAGTCGTTCATACTTATAATCCACCCAAATTTCTTTACCTTGGAAGCTGAGTTTTGATCCCCTCTTTAGTGGTTTTCGCAAATCCATGGATGCTCGGATTCTTAGAAATTTTCCCATCCTATTGCAATCTTTCAAGTCCATCTCTTCAAAACTCCCCAAAATGTTGCCAAGCTTTTTGGCTATCGCTTTAGATCGTAGCTTCAAAGGAAGGTCATAGACCCGAACCCAAAAAGAAACATGATTCATTTCAAGCTCTGAAGGTTGTTCGTTACCGGAAATACGGTTCAGGATGAGCACATTCCTGTCAAAACTCCATGGCCCATTTTTGCACACCAGCTCTGCTTCCTTCTTCGTAGCAAACTTGAAAAGGAAGAGATTCTTGTTGAGGTCTTGAATGTCCACCGGATTCCTACATCGCCAAGCCTGAGTCATCGTTTTATTAAAGGCTCGAATGTTGTACGGACTCTCAGTCCAAATCTTTCCGACGAGAGTGCAGCAAAAATTCTCATCATCATTGCACATCTCATCGGCTTCCACCGGAATAGCTTCGTCGTCCTCATGGATTGGTCTTTTCGAGCTGCTTCGTTCCATTGTTGTTGTTGTTCAAACGGTATCACTTTCTACTAATAGAGACAAAGAATGATTCCTGGACAGAGGGAATCCAACATAGATTGGAGAAATAGTTTCTAGTAATTACTCTAGAGTTATCCAAAACGTGATGGGATAGATCCAGATCTGACTGGTATGGATCCAGGAAAAGCTTGGGATGAGCCACCACGTAACCTAGCAGAGCTTTGGTAGGGGGAGAATTAACAAAACTAAACAATCTTGGTTCTCTCTATACTTAGTGCTGCATAAGAATGGAAGACTCTAAGTCATATTCGCAACCAATTCTTGATAACACCCATAGTAGAGAAAAATCTTTTAGCGGTTGCAGTTGCAACGAATAATATCAAAGATAACTCTAAAAACGAATATATCCATGGCTACACAACAAAATATGGTTGTTGTGAATGTGGAGTAAAGAAACAACTTAATACTTGAATTTTCAGCCATCAATTAATTTGGTCTGTTAGTTTATCGAACTAGCAAAACTATTCCTCAGTTTGTGAAAGTTATATCAAACCTGTCCCTAAGCAATTGATTGAAGGATAATTCAGAGACTAAACTATAAAAACTTATGGTAATTAAAAGATGCAATATAATTGTTTAAGTGAGGAACTAATTTGATAAAACTTTCATAAATTGAGAGATGTTTTAATTATTTCAATTAATTAAAGAATGGAATTGATTGATGTGTGAAAATTTAAAGACTAAATTATTTATTTATTATATGTGTGTGATAATAGTGTGGGCTTAAAAAGAAATACTATGATATATGTGGGCATATTGTCAAAATGTCAATATATATTATACTACAATACATATTAAATAAAAATTCTCCAAAATTTTGTGCAGGCATATGCCTACACTAGGGACTTCTACATCCGTCCCTGTGTGCATGTACCATTTAGTTTTTTTTAATCAACATAAGGGTTTTCACTACCGAACACAATGATTATTTTCTTACTAGATTGAAGACACCTCAAAGAGTGGAACATCTGACTCATAAATTTAAAGTTTTTTCGTATCAAAAACGATGATTGAACTATAACCCTTGATTAAATAAGGATGCACCCATACTTGTTAGACATACATGACCTAAAATAGAAATTAAATACCCCTCGAAGAGAATGACTAGGGATGGCAACAGATAGAGTCGGGTGCAGGTTTGGCACAACCCAAACCTGAACCTGAAATATCGGGTGAACTCGAACCCGAACTCAAAGAGACTTTTGAGAGGTAAAATAACACCCAAATCCAAACCTGTTAGGTTCCAGTTTTTCCCACCCGAACCCGAACTTACATTAACAAAAAAAAAAAAAAATACGGAAAATTCAATGAACTTACGGTCAACAACATGCTAACATTGTTATCAACATTAAAATAAGGATGAAAAATAGTCTAAAATATTAAAATAGTCTACAATATGCTAATGTAAGAGAGATAATTATATAATTTAATATATAACTGTTTACGCTGATTTTTGGTAAACAACCGCTAGTTTGCAATGCTTGAGAGACCAACTAGAGAATCTCGGAACATGTTTTGTGCATTCATTGTTTAAGTTTGAAAATAGCAATGTTCATTAACGCAAATGAACAAGTTTGTTTGTAAAAAGTAAATTAAATGAAAGTAGATGACTTGAATGACAAGAAATGTAAAAATACTCAAAATGAGTACGTTTTGACAAGAAAAAGTAAATGATTCAATGAATTAAAATGCAAGTAATGTAAATGAAAGCAGTAAATTGCATAAAAATGATAAATTGCATTGAATTAAAAGAAAGTGATCACAAGATCATACATTGTTTCCTCTTGTATTCCTTTCGCTCGAACGCTTGGGTACTCAGAATTTGTAAGGATTTTTAGTATGTGAATTTGTGATAGGAATTACATCAAATGAACTACTATTTATAGATAAATTCTACAACTATCTATTAACGACTATGAAACATCCATTTGACAAGTGTCTTGCCACCTATTCTTCATTCTTGAATGCCAATAGTTGCCATCTTTGAATGAAGAGTTGCAATGGTTTGAATTTTGAATCTTCAGAAATGTTGATAAATTACCAAGTTACAAAACGTCTTCGAGTTCGAATGATCCTTGATAGCTACTCGAAATGTGGATGACTCGAATCAAATCTTGATTTGCTTCTTGGACTTGTGAATGCTTTCCATCTTCTGAAATTCATGAATATTTTCTTATAACAATGTTCTTTTTGCTTAAATGCATTACCTTTGACCTTCATATGAAATTAAATGATATGGAAATATTAGTTTCCATGATTGAAGGTTTATTAATTGCATTCAAAGAACATTTAGTGCATATTTTGACTTAACCAAAATATGGGCTAACAAATTGCCCCCAAAAAATGCCAAATTCGAATCGAATCGAATGAGTGGAGAACTTGGCGTTTTTTATTCCACAATAATGGCATGTTGATAACTCTGAGGATAATGGTTCATGAAAGACCAATTTTTCCTTGATTTCAATCAACTTATTTAAGTTTTCTGGAGAAACTTTGTAACCAGAAGCTATTTGAGCCAAGTCATTAGCTTCCTGATTCTGTAGTCTAGGAATATGTTCAAATTCCACAGACTCGAATCGATCCAGTAAGGTACTAGCAATCACAAAATACTTAGCCAAATGTTCTTTAATACATTTGTATTCTTTTGTTAATTGCTTAATTACCAATTCTGAATCACCTCGAATGACAATGTTCTTTGCCCCCAAGTCTATTAATAGTGCAAGACCTGCTATTAAGGCTTCATATTCTGCCTCATTATTGGAACAAAAACCATTGATTTTATATTTAAACTTAGTTGGAATTTGTATTGGAGATATTATTAAAATCCCAATTCCAGTTCCATGCTTATGTTTGGAACCATCGAAATACAAAATCCAAGGCTGTGTTTCCACATAACTTAGTGGCATTTCAATCACTGAATGATCAACAAGAAAATCTGCCACTATTTGACCTTTTTTATTTCTCAAAGGTTTATATGTTAGTGAGTATTCAGTTAGAGCTAAAGCCCATTTACCAATTCTACTATGTAAAATAGGTTTCAGAAGCATATGTTTAATAACATCAAAGTGAGAATAAACATAAACTTCAATAGGCTTTATATAATGCTTAAGTTTGATACAAGAGAAATATATACACAAACATAGTTTTTCTATAGCACTATATCTAGTTTCAGCATCATTTAATACTCTACTTAAATAATATATAGCTTTCTCAACACCATCTTCATCTTCTTGGGCAAGCATGCTACCAATAGTTGAGTCAGATGCTGAAATATACAACTTCATTGCCTTGTTTCGAATAGGAGGCATTAGCGTTGGTGGATTAGCCAAGTAAGATTTGATGTCCTCAAATGCTTTTTGTTGATCTTGCCCCCAATGAAATTGATCACCTTTTTGCTTTCTAAGTAGTGGAGAGAAAGGACGAGCCTTCCCACTTAGATTCGAAATGAACCTTCTCAAAAAGTTGATCTTTCCCAATAGGGATTGAAGTTGTTTCTTTGTCTTTGGAGGCTGAGTTTCCATGATAGCCTTCGTTTTATTTTGATTGATTTCAATGCCTTTTTATGCACCACAAAACCAAGGAAATCCCCTGCATGTACACCAAAAGCACATTTTAGTGGATTCATTTTTAATCCACATTTTCTCATCCTTTCGAACGATTTTCTAAGATGACTCAAATGATCATCACTAGAAGAGGATTTAACAACAATGTCATCAATATATACTTGCATAAAGGCATCAATAAAGTCATGAAAAATTAAATTCATTGCTCTTTGATATGTGGCACCAGCATTTTTTAGACCAAATGACATAACAACCCATTCATAAGTCTGTAATGCTCCAGGGCATCTAAATGCTGTTTTTGCCACATCTTCTTCAGCAATGAAAATTTGGTTATAACCAGAATAACCATCAAGCATGCTTAGGTACTCGAACCCTGCTGCTGAATCAACTAGCATTTCTGCCACTAACATTGGATATTCATCCTTAGGTGTTGCATTATTTAAATCTCTAAAGTCTATGCATACCCTAAGACTACCATTTTTCTTAATAACAGGCACAATATTTGCTAGCCATTCAACATACCTTGTAGTTCGAATGAATTTGCTCCTCAGCAATCTTTCAATCTCACTTTTGATCTTTGACAGGATCTCTGGGTTGAATCTCCTTGGTAACTGCTTGATTGGCTTTTTTCCTGGCTTGAGTGGTAGTCTATGTTCTACCAATTCTCTACTCAATCCTGGCATTTCATTATAGTCCCAAGCAAAACAATCTTTAAATTCCTTGAGTAGATTAACCAGTTTTTGCTTTAACTCGAAATCAATATTGACACTTATATATGTTGGCATTTTTATGGGGCCATCTCCAATATCAATTTCTTGCAAAGGGTCTTGGGCTTGCATCTTTTGATTCGAACCCAAGGGGTCTTTTTCAAATCCTAAGGGTTCATCATCGTAGATGCAATCCAATCTTTGCTAAATTGGCAACAGTTTGCCATTATTTTCATCAATGGTTTCTTCAACCATATTCTGTTCGAGTGCAGCCTCTAAGGCCGTTTCAAGCTTTCTTTCGGCAACATATGCCGTTATCTTGGCCCATGCAGAGGGCTCAGACATCACTTGACTCTTCATCATCATCCCAACCAGATGGTGGGATTACTCCATCTTCAGGAGGGAAATCTTCAACTACTTCCCTTTCCCAACAGAATCCATGTGTTGGATGGAGTTTTATGGAATGATACACATTATTACTGGTGGCTCCTCGAAAGCCACTATCTCTCTCCCTACAAGGAGAAATTGAAGCTAAGTTTTTATCAAAAGTTTTCTTAGTAATGTGATCGACCTCACACATATAAAAACTTTGATCAGCTTCAATATTTTCAACTATTTTATCTTCCCTCCAAAGTATTAACCTTTGGTGAAGGGTGGAGGGTACAGCACCCACTCCATGAATCCACTCCCTTCCTAGAAGCAAGTTGAAACTAGCTTTTGATGGCACAACTATGAATAAAGTTGGCCTAATGGTGCTGCCTACAGCAACATCCATTTGAATGGCACCCATAGACTTGCCACTTTTTCCCTCATAATTAGAGAGAACAATATTGTGAGAATGCATATCAGTATCATACATTCCCAACTTCCTTAGCATGAAATGGGGCATTAGATTAACTGCAGCACCCCCATCCACCAAGACTTTGTTCACACCAACACCACCAACTTTAGCCTTAATGTATAAAGGCTTTAGGTGGTTCTTCATACCTTCATGAGGCCATTCGAATGTGGCCTTCTGTTGTTCTATGCATCCATTATTCATCACATAAAAACACACAGGGGTATAATCATCTAGGTTAGGTTCTTCAAACTCCTCTTCAGGGTCAGACGGTGACCTAACATCATATTCTCGTGGTAAAATGGATACCACGTTGACTAACACATCAAAATCTGGTTCAGAGCCAGATTCGAGTAGATCCTCATCCACTATATCATCTTCCATGTTGTCATCAGGAAGTGATATTCTTTCTTTAACAGGCCTCTTCGATGAAGAGCCTTGATCAGCAATTAAGGCTTTTTCAGCCTTATTGGGAACTTGCTTATTGTTCCCAGGATTGGTTTTGTTGCCCCCAGCATGGGCAACTTTGTTTTTGTTATCCCCAGCCTGGATAACTTTATTAGTGTTGCCCCCAGCATGGGCAACTTTGTTAGAATTGCCGCCAGTTTGGGCAATTGGTTGAGATTTGCCCCCGGCTAGGGCCATCTCCCTTTCTACCTTCTTTTGGCGTTGATACCTACGCCATTGTGTTCGAGTCATTGGGATCTTTCCCTTATAATTGTTATTATAAGAGAACCTCTTGGCTTCAGTATTGTTGCTCGAAGAAGAATGACTTGAACTCCCAATCTCCATCTTCCTTTTCTGGAAGGCTTGATGTTGGCCAGATGACCATTGATTGATTGGGATCCTATTGGAAGGAACATATGTTTGCCTCTTCCCTAACCTGTCATGGATGGAAAGGCCTTGCTTCACATAGTTTCTTTTGTTTGGTCTAGCATTAGACCATTTGTTCTTGTTATCCACATAAGGCATAACATTCTTAAGGCCTGCAGTAGCCTCTTTGTCACACACAGCACTGCAACGAGGGCATAGCATGACCTCAGTATTGCTTAACTTGCACCTGTTCAGAAAGTCAATCAATTCCTCTTCAGCCTGAGGATAGACCTTCTGAATCTTCTCTTTATATTCCTTCTCCGTCACAGCTCGAACTGGAGAAGCTTCCATGGCATCCACCATCAGGCACTCGAATGGCTCAACATAGGAAGTTTCAGCCACTTGAAGAGGATCAGTATCCACCTTCATTGGAGGCTTGGATTTTTCATCAAATTTCAGCCTTCCCTCGCCTAATGCCTTCTGAACAAGATCCTTGAAAACAACACATTGAGAAGTTTTATGACCTAAAAAGTTATGAAATTTGCAATAACCTCTCTTCTTTCTTTGTTCTAATGCAGGAATTTTTAATCCCTTTTGAACAACTATTTGGCCATCAGCAACCAATAAATCAAAAATTTCATCACATTTAGTAACATCAAATGTGTAGGTTTTTGCAACATACTTATCATTTTTAGGTTCAACTGGATTTTTTCCATTCGAGGGCTTTAATAACTTGCAAGTATAAGGAGGCCCTGGCTTTAATTCAGCCAAATCTATTTCATTTTCTTCAGCCTCTTCATATTCTAACTCAAAGTCATTATCGCTCTCATAATGTCCAACATAGGCTACCTTTTCTTTTGATTTATGAAACTTAGAATTCCTAGCCTTTTCACTTTTAAGCCTCTCAACTTGTCTAACTCTGTCAGCAAGTTGGGCCATGTCCCTAAGATGTTGAGTATCTAACTTCTTTCGAATTGAGTAGTCAAGGCCACCAGCAGCCATTTCTACTAACTCATGTTCAGGAACTTGGGTAAAGCATCTTGCTTTAAGAAGCCTAAACCTATTGAGATAGTCATCAACAGACTCTGGTGTCTTGCGCCTCACACTTGCTAATTCCTTGAGGCTAATCTTAGTTTGACCCATGTAGAATTGTTCATGGAAAAGTCTTTCCAATTGGGTCCATGTATACACAGAATGGGGAGGCAATGTTGTGAACCAAGTAAAAGCATTCTTGGTTAGAGAATTTGGAAAATATTTCATTTTCAAGTTCTCATTATTTGCTATGTCCCCAGCCTCTGTTAGATACCTAGCAATGTGCTCAACTGTGGACTCTGTGGTGTCACCAGCAAACTTAGTAAATTTTGGGGTCTTCATACCCCTAGGTATTTCTGTTTGCAACACAAACTCAGTTAAAGGTGATACAAAATTTGGCCTATGTAGGCCCACATTAAGACCATTTTGGGCAAGAATTGCCTCTACTAAATTGGCTAAGTTATTCTGCCCATAATCATTTTGTTGGGCATTTCTCAAAACCTCATCAGCATTTTGGTTTCGATTAACTAACACCACTCCAGGTTCAGCATTCCTTTGCACAGGTTGTTCTATTACTCGAGGCACTGGTTGTGGCCTCTGTTGAATTTCAATTCGAGCCTCTGCAACTGGTTCAGGCTCTGGGGCCTGTATTTGCTGAAATGGTTGCCTAGGCATTTGAGGGCCACCAAAGAAATCTGCTATTCTACCCATTTGGGTGGCTAGTGCCTGGTAACTATTGTTAGTATCTCGAATTAATGAGTTAATTACTGTACCCATTTGGGTTGTGAGTAAGTTCACCATCTGATGATTACTCTCATCCATCTGTTGCCTTATAGCCAACATGAAATCTGTAGTAAAGGTTGGTGCACTTGCACGAGTACGGTTATTATTAGATGTTTGTCCCCCATGGAGTGGGGATCGAACCGTAGCATTATCAGAGTATGTAGATTGATGTGTGTACAAACCCTGCATGAGTGAGGTTGGCATCCCATAGGGATTTGGCCTACCTGAATGATATAATGACCCTGATTGACTCCTAAAGTCAAATGCTGGCCCTGAATTGCCATTGCCAGTCCCCATTTGGGAGGAAATTATGGCAGGGGCTGTTGAAGACTGATCCAATAATGTTGTGGATGCATTCAAACTCCCTGAGGAGGGGTTGGTAGACCCCGTAGGTATTAACACAGGAATTTCTTGTGCAGTCCCTGTGGAATTCGAAACCTGATTTGGGCCAGTCATGGCCCTTGATGTGCCAAACTCTATTGTTGGATGACTATCATCGAAGTCTTGATCATCATGTGGATCATTATTTTCATTATTATTATTATTATTGTTGTTGTTATTAGCGTTTGTTGCTCTGGCTCTCACCATTTCTGGTTTTATTCTACCACTTCTTAAACGCATACACTACACAACAATGAATTTGTAAACTTTTCTAGAAATTTTTTTATGCAAAATGCAATGCTCATGCACTAACAATACTTTTCTCAGAAAAATTTGAAATAAACTATTAAACTAAAACACACAAAACCAGTCCCACCGGGTGTGCCAATTTGTTTACGCTGATTTTTGGTAAACAACCGCTAGTTTGCAATGCTTGAGAGACCAACTAGAGAATCTCGGAACATGTTTTGTGCATTCATTGTTTAAGTTTGAAAATAGCAATGTTCATTAACGCAAATGAACAAGTTTGTTTGTAAAAAGTAAATTAAATGAAAGTAGATGACTTGAATGACAAGAAATGTAAAAATACTCAAAATGAGTACGTTTTGACAAGAAAAAGTAAATGATTCAATGAATTAAAATGCAAGTAATGTAAATGAAAGCAGTAAATTGCATAAAAATGATAAATTGCATTGAATTAAAAGAAAGTGATCACAAGATCATACATTGTTTCCTCTTGTATTCCTTTCGCTCGAACGCTTGGGTATTCAGAATTTGTAAGGATTTTTAGTATGTGAATTTGTGATAGGAATTACATCAAATGAACTACTCTTTATAGATAAATTCTACAACTATCTATTAACGACTATGAAACATCCATTTGACAAGTGTCTCGCCACCTATTCTTCATTCTTGAATGCCAATAGTTGCCATGTTTGAATGAAGAGTTGCAATGGTTTGAATTTTGAATCTTCAGAAATGTTGATAAATTACCAAGTTACAAAACGTCTTCGAGTTCGAATGATCCTTGATAGCTACTCGAAATGTGGATGACTCGAATCAAATCTTGATTTGCTTCTTGGACTTGTGAATGCTTTCCATCTTCTGAAATTCATGAATATTTTCTTATAACAATGTTCTTTTTGCTTAAATGCGTTACCTTTGACCTTCATATGAAATTAAATGATATGTAAATATTAGTTTCCATGATTGAAGGTTTATTAATTGCATTCAAAGAACATTTAGTACATATTTTGACTTAACCAAAATATGGGCTAACAATAACGGGTGTGGTTTCGGGTGTGGGTTTGACACTACCTAAATCCGAACCCGAAATATCGGGTGTCACCCGAACTCGAACCCAAACTTAGTCAACTCGAATTTTACCCATTAACTCGGGTTCGAACGGAACCCGTGAATTTGGGTACTTTTGCCATCTCTAAGAATGACAAACCAAACTTTTTTTTTTCACGAAAGACAACTAAACTTTTTCTTTTTTTTATGGATCAAGCAACCAAACTTTTGTTAACTCCTAGATTTGATGAATATCATACTAATTAAATACTTGATTGGATATGGCATGGTAATATATAATACGGTACACAATTTGCGCGTCTAACAGAGCGTGTAGAGCGTGCTAGTAAATTGAATGGATCATAGCTACATTACAAGTATCTCTGATAGCTAAGTTTGCTAATTTTATATTGCAATTCCAAAATGGCACAAACAAGACAAAAGGTGTTGAATAAGAAAATAGAGAAAAACAAACATAAAAGAATTGGTAAAATATTATAATCAAACAACCTCAACCATGGGTCTAACTGTCTTTTTTTAAAATAAATGATGTTTTTCACTCTCTCTCTCTCCATGGCTGCCTGCCCGCCCTAACTGAAAACGAGTGGAAGCAACGTGTGGCCTACTTCTGTATATATTTTCTAATAATGTAATTTATTCACAAATGCAAAATTTGGAAAAGTTACTCTTTTCAAATATGAAATTAGTAATTTATGTAAGAAAATAAGTTATTAATGTACGGTTGTATTGTAGTTTTATAGTCCATATGTATTTGATCTATTAAAAAAATAAAATATTGATCACGACAACTTTAACTGTAATGACGTTTCAAAAAAATAAAACTTCAACTGTAATGTGTTTGATTTTAAAACGTCACTGGATTGAACAAATTAATTTGTACGGTCTATATTTGTGAGTAAAGAAGACATTTCGTTAATATAGACTATACAAATTAATTTTTATAAGTTTTATTTTAACAATTCAGTCCCATATGTATGATCTTAAGATCTTTCTCATTCTAATGTGAATTCGATTTAATCATGTGTCCTCTTTTGTTTAGAAGCTTCTATTAGCAGCTCATTGTTCATGTCTATGCATCAGCGGTCACTCTCTATCCATGTTACTCCTAAGTGTTATATGTTCACCAACTTCCGCTTAGTTCATTCTATAACCAAATCATATTGGAATAGTTATGCTCTAATACCATTTGTAACATTTTAAACTACTTTTAAGATCACCTTCCGCTTAGTTCATCGTAGCTAGAATCACATCGTATTGATATTATTTGTAACATCTCAAAATACTTTTAAGTATAGTCAATTGGTCCTAGCTACAGTTCATCACACAAGTTTTTGCAGAGTGCTTTGTCCTTACTTGTACACTTTTTGTGAACTTTTCAGCTGTGTCACATTTCTACACATGTGGCACTTATGTCTCATAATTTTAGTTTAATAGACAAAAGTGTTCTTATTACTTTCAGTTTGGGACAAAATTATCAGTTTGCGGCCAATATCACGAAGAAGTATAAATGGGTAATTTGGCGTCCAACATGTAAGCAATAAAGACATTTTTCTCCATTGATCTAAGTCTTCGTTTGGCCCAACTTACTTTTTTTAAGAGTAAAAGTTGCTTTAAACTTAAAAATAATAAAAAAAGTTTTACAAATAAAGTAAAAGTTGTTTGACAACTTTGTTTTATATTTAAAAGTACTTATCTCTTTTTTGTATTTGAACTAAAATATTTTGATATAGTATCTACTTTGTATTTATCTTCTTTTATTTTACATATTGTGTTTTAATTTTTTTTGTCAATACAAATCTCTATATGTTCTTCATTAATATTAAACCACTTTTTTTAATAAGAGCTTCATAAAATATGAGTTTGGCCTTACTTGTAACTTAAACGAGAAGTAAAGCTAAAATAAAGCCAGACCAAACAGACACTAAAATTATGCGAGACATCAATGTCACATGTGCATAAATGTGACATGTCATCAAAGAAATGAATCATAGACCTTTTTAAAAATAAAATGAAAATATATAATCAATTTGATATTTTTTTGAAGCACATAGATCAAACAGTGACCCCAAATTACATGACTTTTTCCAAAGAAAAATCTATAGAAAGCTCAAGGTAGATTCTTGTCTTCCAATCCAAAAGTTTAGTTCAACTAAAAAGATTTTGAAATTGTACATAAATTTCTAAAAACTTTATCATTTCATCTATATATAAAAAAGAATATTAATGTCTTCTAAATTAAAGTATAAACCACTTTTCTCTCTTTCTCTCTCCCACTTTTGTCATTGGATTAGTTCCTTCTTCTCTCTTACCTCACTCATCACATTTTTTCTTCTTTTCTTTTCTTTCCGCATCTCTCTCACTCTCACCTTCCAAATTCCCCTCTTTCTTTCTTTCTCTTTTCTTATTAACACAACTCTGTGATTCTCTATTTGTTCACCACACCATAACTATGGTGGATCATCAAACTGTTTGTTGCATGTGTGGTGACGTTGGTTTTCCTGACAAGCTTTTCCGTTGCAACAAATGCCGCCATCGCTTCCAACACTCGTATGTATTTTTACTTTCTTTCATCTTAATTTCCATTTTCATGATCATCATCATCATCATCTTTCATCATACCCATATCATATGTAATTTCATTTCACATACATACATGATGCTTGAATCTTTCAATATTTTTTGTTATTGAACAATAAAAGTGGACGTATCAGGGTTAAAACTGTTATCTATAATATGTATAAGTGAGTTATGTTCATGGGATATACTAATTATTTTTTATTAATGTTTTATATTATTTTAATAGTATTTTATATGATATTTAAACTCTTTCTTTGTAAAGTCAAATTATTATTAGTAATCTGAGAAAACTCAATTTTTCATTATCATATGTTCATTAGTTAACCATCTTTAATTTTAAAGGTATAAAGCCACTATACCATTAATTTTTTTTATAACAATAATATAAAACATTTGAGTCCATGATCATGTTCATGATCATGTGTTAATTAAATATTTTTTTTTAATATTTTATATGTTCATAACTTCATAGAATATATATATTTTTCGGGTATGTAATTATTTATGTTGCTATTTTATTAGATGTGATTTAATAACCTTAAAATTTTGATTTATTGTTGTATTATTTTTCAGGTATTGTAGCAACTACTATGGGGAGCAAGCGGAGATAGAACAGTGCGATTGGTGTCGAAGTGAAGAAAAGAATTCAAGACATGCTAGTTCCAATTCAAAGAAACCTGCGGTGGCCGAGATCAGAACAACCAATCGTCAAGAATTTTCCGGCGAGAAAATAATGAAACAACATGATCGTGAAGAAAGTGGCTCAGAGAAGGGGAAGAGTCCTTCCCCGTCACCACGAACGGCCACACGTAGGTACAAGCTTCTTAAGGACGTAATGTGTTAGATATAGATATCATCGAAATCGTGAACAAGAAGATGAAGATGACGACGATAAAAAATAATAGGTGACTTTTGTGTTAAAAAGATGTGTTTTGTGTGTGTCTATAGCGTGTAGTGTGTTTGCAACATATTAAAGAGTGTGTTTATTTTGAGTGTTCTTCTCAACTTCTTTTGTTATGAGTGGCTTTTCAGCAAGTTGTGAATAATAAAACTATGTAACTTTCAATCTATGTCATAAGTTTCAAGCTCTTATCCCCACTTTCTTTTCTATTTACCAATTACAACTTTTCTTTCTTCAATCACATATCTTATAGTTGCATATATTATCCACAAATAGGTTCCACAAAAGAATAATCTAGCTAGCTATATGATTTTTTTCATTCATTTCATTTATTTAAATATTTTGAGGGCAATGCATATGATACACATGAATGATATGAAATATGTTTCGTGCATGAGAAATTATATAAAATTAATATTTTATTGGAATTCAACTCCAAGAAGCAAAGGTTAATTAAATTGACATAAACATTAGCTTTTATATGCATAATTAAATAATTAATAGTTTATAGATTTTTTTTTACACAATAGTTATATACAATTCAGTAGTATTTTATACAGTAAAAACAAAGTAATACTATGTTTTTTTCTTGTCATATATTTTCTAATAAAATAAGATGAATTCTTTAATACCCAACATGTTCAATATTTCATATTAAATTTTATTTTGAGATAATATATCCAAGAATATAAGTTGAATATCTGAAAAAATAGAAAGCATGAATCTCTTGAGTAACTTGAATGCATGAGCTTTTTTTTTGGGCGAAGATATCATAGTACCAGAATCCTGCCCTTTATAACACTTTGCAGATTCATTGAAAGCCTTTAATTGCTAGGCCCTCTCTATTATTGTCCAATGTCAAAGAAATTGAGGTGCTTCTTTAATTAGAAGTGGAGGATTTTCACCACGTAAGTTATTATCCTTTCATTCTCTCTCATACTCTCTTTATATTTTTGTATATTCTATTTATAAATTAAATATATACCCTAGGTGCTCCGCAATCTCAAGAACCATATATATCTTTAAAATATAGGTCAAAGTCTACTCATAATATTTTCTTATATGTCTATTTCTATTATTAATTTATTATTGATTGCGAGATATATGTTAAGAAGTCTCATATTAAGTGTGAAATGGTTTGAACGTGAATTTATAAATTAGAAACAAACTTCACCTTACAAATTGATTAATAATTTTGTAGGGCGTTAAAACCTCATCGATAACAAATTTGTAGAAAACATTTATTAATATTTTTTAAACGTTGTATTCTATCTTGTCTTAGTGATACAAGTGATACCGTAGTATAAAATCCACCTAATTAGTTAACTCTTGATCATGATATGCTACTTACTATAGAAACATCGATATCACGCAATTTCACGCAAATCTTAATTTTGACCATTGATTTGAAATCAAACAGTTTAAATTGTATATTAGTAAACAATTTCAGACGTCGATCGCAGATTAAATGGCGATCCAGTTACTACATGTAATATGAAACCCTTAACTCTTATATATTGATAGGGAAAAAAAAATAGATGAAAAAAGAAAAAGTGAGTGGGAAAGTTTTTACAAGACTTGATGAAGTACTTGAGTTTCTAGTTGAGGTGGTTGTTTATAGACCATACATTAATGTCGTATGTGATATTATTTTCTCACAATTGTTTGTACACTGTTGACCCTAAGTTTGTGAATTATCTTCAAAGTACACAATGACAAGGCCTCTCCTTCACTGTGCCTGTTCTACCCATTTATTAGAAACCAACAAATACTTTCTCATTGGGCTTTTGAAAAATGCACAATTATTTTCACCTTTTCAATACTTATAAGTATTAATTTCACCTAATTTTTTTTTTCACTTGGATAATATCTCTCTCTTTCAAGTTTCAACCGTATATTATATCTTTGTCTGACCTTCATGTATGCTTCCTTCGTTGTTGGGGACCTTTTGAAGTGACAACAAAGAAATGAAATCAATGTGCCAGTAAACATATACATACATAGGCCAAATCTTGAACAGTTCACAAGTGAAATAAAAGGAAAAAAAGTGAGATAGACAATTTGAGATCCCTCAAAGGTGTCCTAACAATTTTAGATCGAGTCATTTTCAGCTAACCACTATATATGCAATAATTATTTGTATTGAAAACTATCCCTCTCTTTGGATATTATTTTTTTCACGTTTACATTGATTCGGAGGTCAACTTTAATATCATATAGTTATAGTCTCCTCTCAGATGTAGTTGCGAAAGATCAAATCGTGATCTTTCCTACTAAATTCAATATCAATTACGTACACTCTCTTTTAATTATACGCATCGCGTCGTTAGACAATACTATGTAATGGATTTTTGGTTGAAATAAAAATAATTTAGTCAATTTATATTGCACTATATATATTTTTGAGCAATACTTTGTAAAGTATCATCATCTTAACTAAAATCCTAGCCTCGTTTTTCCTTTCCATGTGAAGGTCTATTAACACTTGTTAATTGTTATCATGTTTTTAGGGTATTTGAGTTTAAATGTCATACATTGACCATCAATAGATTAATGATTATATGAAAAAGTAAATTATTCATATGTCTATAATGTCTTAATTAAAACTCTAATTTAATTTAGTGAATTTCATATTAATTGTAGCCTTCGTCATATTTGTTGATATTAGAGCATTTTATGTTATTAAATCCGCAGAAAACCGTTTTTAATGACAAAATTTGCAGGAAATTTTTTGAAAATACCTACGGATTGTTTTCCGCAGCAAAAGCCGTAAGAAATAAACAGATTTTTTGTAGTGTAATTTGAATGAATGGATATTGTTATTTGTTTATATATATATATATATATACACCATGTCTAAGCCAAATTTCCATAATTTTTTCTATGGACAAGGTTATCTATTATTAAGTTAACATGTTATAAAAAAACACATGATGACCCCAGTAGTGGTCTCCTTTGTGTGTATCCATCCATCCACACTTTCCTTTCTTTCTAATCCATCATCAAAGAGAGATGAGATGAGTCACATGCTTGCTTGGCTTCCCTTCATCCCCTCTACCTTTCCTTGTCTAACTTACAAGCTACTTTCCAAATGTAGGATCTAACACATATTAATGCATGCAATAATGCTCATTCCACATGCAATTTCTGAGTTATTTTTTTCCATTCTTCAATGTTATCATTTAAATCAATACCAACCGCGTATTTTCACATATATGATATTTTTAATTCTTCACACTTTTTACCAAACATAAAAAGCTATACTACCAGTCTATCACTGGTCTTTAATATAAAAAATTATTTTTATTAAATAATTTGAATAATTAATATATGTAGTTTATATTATTGTACATATACATTAATTATTGAATGTATTTAAAAATTAAATTTTCTCGTATATTAAAACCAAAAGGAGTATTATAGTATCCTTCAATTAACAAAATATATACTTATGTTTTATTTTTCTTTATACATACACCATCCGTCTCAAATTATAAAAACAAATTATAGTTATTAGAAAAAATTAAACAAAATAATTTAGAGAATTATTTGCACATAAAGAGGTATATAAAAATAACTTTTAGGGTTAATAAGTATTTATCCTCTTCAATGTGAACGAGTTTCATTTTTTTATTATCCTTGTTAAGATTTTATTGTTAGCTCCTTAAGTGAACTTTATACTGATATAATAGTGAGTTTTCTGTCTGCCACATTAGCAAAAAATTCACTCAGGTGGATAAACATGCAATAGAATCATCACATTACAGAGTGTAATCAACAAAAAAATATTAGAAAGGAAAATCGAAACTTGCTCACATTGCAGAGAGAAAAACACCTATTAAACCTAAATTTTTTGTCTGTCATTATTTATTTTGGGCTTAAATGTATTTTTAGCGATCCTATTTTGACGTATTCGGATTTTCAACTTCCTATATTAAAACTCGGAATTTCACTCCCCCATATTTTGATTTTTTTTCATAAAAAAATTCATCCCAATCACATTTGGTTTATTTTTGTATATGTGGCAATAGTGATGTGTAAATTATTTTATTTTTTTGACATGTGTGTATTATGGTGGCTTCTAAGGTGAGGGAGCTATTAAGTCTCTAACCGGTGAGAGAGGATAAATACACCGTTCGATCTATTTAATGGTCTGGATCTATCAAAATTTAAAAAGAGAACATTTACAATTGTCCACACACAATCATTCCATCCTCTTCTTTTCACTATGCAAAAACGCCAAAAAGTAACATAATCAGGAAAAAAATCTTTGATTTTTGTTTTTGTTCCATGACCGTACAGTTATAAATCAACTTTGAAGATTCAAAATCTGAAGTAAAACCATCAAAGATTGAATTTTGAAACCAACCCATCACGCAAAACCATTGAAGAATCTCAAAACTGAAACGGACCCAAACTCTTCCAACTTCCGACAACGACGAAGCTTCATAAAACACATTAAAGCTTCGAAGAAGAGAGAAGAGATAAATTACCCAAAACACCATGCGAATATTTAAGCATTTGTAAATGGAATTGCTGACAATAAGAACATGAAAGAAAAAAATTGCCCATTTTATAACTGAATTTTTTAGTGTGTTTGATGTCCTTTTCTCCTATCAATTTTATGGGTTGTGTTTAATGTAAACATAGTTATTTCCATTTCAAAATCTATGATATTTGAAGTTTGTTGTGTTTGTTTGATTATTGTAGATTGCACAAGAAAAATGAAAAAAAAAAAAACAGTTTCTGCCATGTTCAATTGAATTGGAAGGATGGGTTGGAGGCACTATTGTGTGAATAATTGTGCAGATGTTCTACTTTTATTTCTATTAAATCTAGACCATTAAATAGATCGAACGGTGTGTTTATCCTCCCTCACCGATGAGGGACTTAATAGCTCCCTCACCTTATAAGCCACCGTGTATTATCTTTATCCATTATTTTCTTTAAAAATTACTAGAAAATTCTAAAAAATGCCATCAAATTAAGGGAAAATTATAAAATCTATAATAAATTACTATAAAAATACCATAAAAAGATATTTAAATATATTAAAAATTTTCTTGTTTAAAAATTTGTGAATACACTCCAACATACTCCTTAAATCCTTAAATGAAAGAGAAGGGATTGATTGCTTTAGACATTGAAAAATGGGGTGTGAGGCTGTCATATGATAAACAAATTTTTTGATATATTTAAATGTCTTTTTAATGGGATTTTATGGTATTAATTTTTCTTGATTTTTTTAATTATTTTATATAGTAATTTATTTATAGATTTTTTATTTTATAATTTTTCCTTAATTTTTTTGGCATTTTTAGGAATTTTCTATTAATTTTTAGCGAAAATAATTAAGTGGATAAAGATAATACACGTGTCAAAAAATGTACACATCATCATTGCCACATAAGCAAAAATAAGTCAAATGTGGTTGGAGTGAATTTTTTATTTTTTTGAAAAATCTAAAATAGGAACGGTGAAATTCCAAGTTTTAAAATAGAGGAGTTGAAAATATGAATCCGTCAAAATAGAATTGTTAAAATTGCAATTAAATACAATTTATATTTTATTTTATGAAAATAATTAAACAAAGTAATGCAACTACTACCTAGCTAGGCACTAGCTATGTATATGAAGCATTCAGAACCTTTTGAATCTTTTCCTGTACAGATGTCTGTCTCAACTTTCCCATACCTTTGATTACCCTTTCTTTGTATGGGTGGCAGTTGTTAGCTGGGTAGTCTCATATTATTATGCCACGTGGTATTGTTATTTAAAGCACTAAAAATACTTTTAAATAAAATAAAAGGAAAATCAAAAAGAAAAAGAGTCGATGAATGTGAAAAGTTAAAATCATAAAGATTGACTCTAGGTTTAAATACAATTTTGATTTTTTAACTATTTTTAAGATTTTATTTTAGTCCTCTAAATATTAAATGTTATGATTTGGCCATTTAAATTATCTTTGTTAGTTAAAATGGTCTTTTCATTAACTTTTAACCCCAAATGTATAGAATGAATCAATATTATAAGTGGTTCATCGTATATCTTACTAATTGTTTTAATTTTAACCATTTGATTTTTTTTAAAAAGAGTCATTGGATCATTTAAGTTTATGTTATCTAATGTTTAAAAAAACGACGTGGTATTTAGAAGTATTTATTCTGAACCTTTAAACAAACGACATGGTATTTGTTTTAGGGTCTTGTATGTTAAGGACACTAATTAAGGTAACAAAAATGGTAAGTTCATATTTAAAATAATATTTTATGTACTTTTATTATTTTGATCGCACAAATTTCAATGTACTTTTACTATATTTGTGTTTCTTAACCATTGCCCTAAAGGCACTAGTTATCATTTTCTTTTATTTTATAGACAAAAATTAATGATCAATTTTTTACTACTGCAGTCTGGATCAAGCTTTGAACCTTCATCAATTCATTTCCCTTCAACGTCTTAATTCATACCAAACATTTGGTTGATTAATGATTGACGTTATATTTGATAGTGAGTACCACAGTTTGATCTCTACAAATCTATTCGAAAAGATTAAAAATGAAAACCTTACTTTGAATCTTTGAGAAAAATGACATGGTATTTATTTTATAGACAAAAGTTAATGATCAATATTTTACTATCTCATTGGAATGATCAAAACCTTCATCGTATCAGTTTTCTTCAACGTCTTAATTTATACCAAATGTTTGTTGGTCTATTGTTGATTGACATTTGGTTTGATATAAAGAACTACAGTTCGATTCACGCAATTGTGTTCAGAAAGAGATTAAAATCATTTGATGTCAGAATTGACTAATAAACCAGATTAAAATGGAAATAAAACAAAAGGAAAGATGTTTCATGGTTTTGGCCTAGCTGTACATCAGATTTTGTATTAAAGAATACTGAAAATAATTGAACAAGAAAATGATGAAAACGACATTAATAACTGCACAAACAAATTGTAAATTGCATACGAATATACTAAAGTTTATGCTCGATTTCGTCCTCATTAATTTTATATTTGAGATCACATTTAAGGTAAGTTTTTCACAATCGCATCAAATTTATTGGCCAATTCAATGATATTTCATAAAATAAAGTTTTTCATGAGACATAACTTTGGTAGAAATTTAATTAGCTCAAGTTCTTCGAGTGTCGTGATAGATATGTTTCTACCTAAATCGAGTGTTCTATTTTTTATAGATAAACGCATATCACATTTTGTAACGAACATGACACTCAAATGTTTCAACTTTCAACATGTATGATGTATTCAAATAATTATAAGATGATACAATATTATTTCGTGCATATTTAGTTCTAAATATAAGAAAATAATTACTTTCAATGTATTTTAAAAGTTAATTTCTTTCTTATATTTAAAACTAAATGTAGTAGTTTCTTGCATATTACAAAGTGTAGAATGGCAAAAGTAATGCTATGTTTATTTTGCGAAAATGTTTTCTGTATTGATTTCTTAAAATTTGTGTTGATTTCTTTTTATATATAAAAAGAGGGTTAATGTCCAAAAAAGAAAAGAGATTATAAAGATATCAATCAAGGAATAGTCTAAAAAACCATTAGCATACAATTCAGTAAGTTGAGAAGGACAAACATCATAGAACAAAATATCGAAAATTTCTCTTTTGCCCTCCCGCCCCCCCCCCCCCTAAAACCCAAAAATACCCCTGAATTTGGCAAAATTATGCAATTCGGAATCCATACTCCGAACTCAGCTTCGTAACGTGAATTCTGAAGTACAGACAGATTTTGATAACTACTCGTGCATCCCCCCCCCCCCCACCCGCGGCAGCGCTTCAACGCTTTCACTTCGTAACCTAGAATCAGAAGTGTGATAACAGCATCGATGCTGAAGCTTAAGCATCGATGCTGGGAACAAATTTAGGCATCAGAACTAACAATTTCTGGTTTGAGCATCGATGCTGGCATAGGAGCATAGATGCTGTTGTATTGTCTGGGACTTTCCCAACAATTCATACGTGCACAACATCGATGCTAACAATTTCTGGTTTGAGCATCAATGCTGTCATAGGAGCATCGATGTTGTTGTATTGTCTGGGACTTTCCCAACAATTCATACGTGCACAACATCAATGCTGAAGCTTGAGCATCGATGCTGTGAACAAATTTATGCTCCACTTCGTGACGCAGAACACAAAATAGGCATCAGAACTAACAATTTCTGGTTTGAGCATCGATGCTGGCATATGAGTATCGATGTTGTTTTATAGTCTAGTACGTGGACAACATCGATGCTGAAACTTGAGCATCGATGCTGAGAACAAATTTAGGCTTGGGGGGGGGGGGGGGCTGGGAGTGGCTTAGTTCGGTACGTGGAAACCGAACTGCAATTCGGTTTCTACGTTACGAATTGGGCTTAATGAGGGTAAAAAAGGTAGTTAGGGGGGGGGGGGAAAGAAAATAGGGGGAGTTAAAGAGAAATTTTCCAAAATATCACGATCAATAGATCATCTTACACTGACCAATGCATTCACACATTTATTTCCATCAATCGACGTATTTAATTTGTTTCATTAAGGAGCTACCCAACGAACTATTTGATCTTTTATTTTTTAAAGTACGAACCACAGCCTCTGAATCAATATTAAGCTCACCTTCTTGAAACCCTACTAATACACATAACACAAACCTTCAAAAGCTCCCCACAACTCTGCCACGAACACACTACATAAACCAATGTTTTTAGCAAGACCTCATATTTATTCTCTTTGGCTGCCTCGTATCACTCCACCACAACCATCAACTTATTGCTCATTATAACTTGTAAGCTCCGTCTATATTGAACTTAACATACATCGGTTTTGGAGGATTCCAACCTACCATAGTTACAACTTGGTCACGAATTGAAACAACAATGCTATTAGAACTTGCACTAAATAGATTCTTGAAATGACCAATTATGGATATAACAACAAAAAATGCACGTAATTCAAGAAGAAAAAAATTGTTCTCATTATTTTACAAAACGTATCATTTCTAACTAAGTGTTGGTTGAAAAAAGTCTCACAAAACTATAAATAGAGGGATGCCAAAATTATAAATAAAATCTAAGGCTTTGTTTGAAACAATTTTGATTTTTGGATTTTAAAATGTGTTTTATAAAAAGAAAAAAAATAAAACTTTTTAAATCTGTTTTAGTTTTTTAGTTTTAAAAATTAATATATAAAAAATAATTTTTGAAAACGGTTTTGTAAAATTGTATTATCAATTAAGTTTTTTAGTTTTTAATTTTTACAAACTACAAAACTGTTTTTGAGAAGTCATTCAAATAGTTCCTAATTCTTTGCTACAAGATATGCATTAGTAAAAACACTTTAAATTTATATTTGACGTTTTTCTCCTCTTATACCCTTGTTTAAGAGTGTTTCTGAGAGATTAGTTAGATATTTACTCTAGAGAGTGTGGAGTTATTGAGGTAGTGTAGTGGTTGAGGGAATTGGTCGAGCCAAAACTTTTATAGAGTCTAAGCAAAATTTTAATTAACCGCAAATCCACATTTGACATAAAAGATGAGATTTCAATTTAACGGTCGAACCAAAACAAGAGTTCAATGGTGGATGGGCTGTAATGACCCACAATTGGGGTGGAAACCTGATCGATAAGTCGTGAGGACGCCACAACCGACTATGAAGGTTCCGGTTGATATGTCAAGAATTAGCACCACAACAAACCGATAAGCTAAAAATAAAGTTTAAAGAACTAAAGAGAGTCTCATATTTTTTTACCTAAACCAAAACCTTCTTATTTTATAAAGGAAATTACAATATATAGAGTTGTTGCTAAGTAGCTCAATAGTTACTAGTTAGTTTAAATAAAACTTATAAATAAAAGCCTAATGAAAAGTAAGTAAATAAATCAGCATTTGTGCCTTCTAATTTGTTCTTTTCCTTCCTTTTATTAAAATAAGTGAATTTCACATAGTATTTAGTATTTTTCTTTGTGATTTCGTTGTCTTATTGTACGGCGTTTTGTTGTTCGTCCTCTTGGTGCGGCGTTTTGTTGTTCGTCGTCTTGGTGCAGCGTTGTTTTGTTTTCCCGTCTTGGGCGGTGTTTGTTTGGTTCGGAAAGACAGATCAACCTTATTTGGCTGCTTATTCAACAAGAACAAGTGACAAGTTCTTCAACGATGTAGATCCGGAGGCATAGGTATTCCGGTTACCTTAAGTTTATCACATTATTTGTAGGCAAAAGTAAGTCGTTTCATGCTATTAACTTGGATGCTGTGAGATCGTTCGCAAATTCGTCTTTTTATGTTTTTAGCGGTGTTGAATTTGCAATACCATCTGATGTAATCTATCTATTTGAATGAATGAATATCTTTATTTTTGTCAAAAAAAAAAGTCAAGACATTAATGGTGAATGCAAAGAGTTACCGTGTTCTGATCGGTAAAACAGGATCTCACTGTGATGTTGGACCGATGGCGGAGATTGCCGGAATCCATGGAGGAGAGGGGGGTGTACCTGCAAAAGGGACTCCGACACTCAAGTCAGTAGAGTAAATGAGGTGGAGGCAGGTTTAGGGAGAGATAAAACTACCTTGGAGATGAGACAAGTGTCTCTTATATAGGTCATGAGATGGGCCATTAGGTTTGTCACCTATTTGGGCCTTGCCATGAAAATAGGCCTTTTAGCTGGTCCGGAACAGTTGCCCCCCAAGTCGACTGCTTAGGGGAACTCTAAGCGTTGACTTGAATATAGTTGTCGGTGAAATATCAACCTGTGAGGTTAGCTGAGCATAACAATATCAGTGTATATGAGAGAGAGTTGTAGAAAACTAAGATGTACCTCATTTTCGCATACCGCACCCTATTGTATACCCCCGGGTACGGTGTTGTCATAAGCAATAGAATTCCGCGAAGAATGATATCCGACAAAGCGTGTTCCTCTTTCCCCCCAAGTCTTCCTTGGTGTTCGAGTGGGCTTCAAGGCACTGATACCGCTCTTCACGCCATATATAGTTCTCGCGTTTGGAAGCTATATTGGGTTTGGTGGCTTTATGGTGCTTGGTGCTTTGGACCATAGTTTTTCTTGCTATTATTTTCCCTGAAATGAAAATGAACAAATAGGCAAGATTCTAGAAAATGTGAACTAGAAAGAATAATAAATGTCGAAACAGATAATCGGTTTTCTCGATAACGCCAGAATGATCGTCCAGACTGAGTAACATGAAGATGCCGGGCTAGATGCCGGTCTGAATAATATGAAGATGCCGGGCTAGATGCCGGTCTGAATAAGATGAAGATGCTGGGACCTGGCTTGATATATTTGTTATGGCTCGACAGGTAAGGTTCCTGGTCCTACGTATCCCTAAGTGATTAGAGAATCAGAGCTACGTAGTTCTATCCTTCAAGTTGCGATATCATGTGTTTTCAGATTGCCGGGGAAGATCATCCCTGCATGAAACATAGAGAGTGCCGGGAAAGCTTCCGGTCTAATAACGTGAAGAGTGCCGGGAAAACTTCCGGTCTAATATATCATGAAGAGTGTCGGGAAAGCTTCCGATCAAAATAACATGAAGAGTATGTGAAGAGTGCCGGGAAAGCTTCCGATCTAATAACATCAAGAGTGTCAAATTCCAATAATCAATTCCGAAGAATAGTATGGATGTAGTGTGAATAGCCATTTGCAAAGAATCCAACTCCTTTGTTGTAAATGGGATTCGTTGAGAATGAGGACATGATGAGGCATTTTGTTGCCGACTTCAACATATTGAGGACGGGTCCAATTATGGTGGAACCGTTGATCTGAGTACGGTACCATTGAAGGCGGAACCGTTTGAATTGATTACGGTACCATTGTTACCGGAGGTTTTGAATATGGGCACATTGTTGCCGGAATCTTTGAATGCAAATAGAATAGATCCACCGACGATGAAATTCATTGAGATCGGAGTCAAATATGTGGAGAAGTCAAAGAGGAATGACTTCAAAACGTTGGCTTCAAGGGATGATTGAAGCTTTGGTTTGATTCCGGTTGTTGAGATAGTAATGTTGTAGCAATAAAGCATACACAATTTTTCAACAAGGGTGTGATTAAGTTGCTTTTAGAAAGAAGAATCAAAAGCATCGATCCATAACCAAATATGTTGAATGTTGTTGAACATTGTAGTGGCGGAGCCTTTGGTCTCTGGCGGTGGTAGCAGCTATATCAAACTATGATTTCAAATCTCCTCCATTATGCTCACAAGGTGTATCATAATGCTTTAGTCAATTCCATCTTAGGAATATTTTGCTTTGCATGCAGTTTTCATTATCATAAATACTTTGATTTATGAATGTTATGTGCGATTCCATCTTAGGAACATTTTCACATCAAGTGTGTTTTTATGCCTCCCTTGAAGGATCTTTTTACGAACACTCCGTTATGCCTTTCTGAAAGGATCTTTATAAATATTCCGTTTAGAATTAGATTATTTTTACGGTAATACATGTTTATGTGCCTAAGTTTGATAGGGCTTTGTTTTTAGCCTTATAGTTCAAGGTCTTACTGGAGTTGTGGATAATCTAGCCAAGATTTCCCTTTTTTCCCTGTGAACGCGCGCTACTTTCAGGTGGCTAGCCGGAAAAGCCATTCACTAAGTTGCCCTCGTAGAGAGAGGGTCTTGTGCCCCCGTTGAGAGAGAGTCTTTTGCCTTTCCTTGAAGGGCTTTTTGTCTTGCTTTGAAGGTCTTTCTACCTTGCTTTGAAGGTTTTGTGCCTTGCTTTGAAGGTCTTTTTGCCTTATTTTGAAGGCCTTTCTACCTTTCCTTGAAGGTCTTTCTACCTTGCTTTGAAGGTTTTGTTGGTAAAATGATGTCGGAATAAGTGTCCGGGCTAATAAAATATGCCGGTGAAGATCATCTGGTCCAAGCAATGAGAATATGTCGGGAAAGATTATCCGTACATATAATATAAAGAATGCCGGGGAAGATCATCCGGTCCAAGCAAGGAAAACATGTCGGGAAAGATCATCCGTACATATAATATAAAGAATGTCGGGCTAGATGCCGGACTTTGTAATATCATGAGGCCGGGCTAGATGCCGGTATTTGTAATGAGATGAGACCGGGCTAGATGCCGGTATTTGTAATATCATGAGACCGGGCTAGATGCCGGTATTTGTAATGAGATGAGACCGGGCTAGATGCCGGTTATAATAATGAGATGAAGCCGGGGAAGATCATCCGGTCTTAAAATAATAAGAAGATGAAGCCGGGGAAGATCATCCGGTCTTAAATAATATGGAGGCGCCGGGCTAGATGCCGGTCTTAATAATAATAAGATGAGGATAATTTCATTCTAGACTTAGAGCCTTGTAGAGAACTCGTCGTGTATATCAACTGGTTCTTGTGTGTTATGAAACTTTTATGTTCTCCTAACTCGAACTTTTAGAAGTAAGGTGGAGACATAACTTGTTATCATTGAGACTATCATTAGTCCTCTTTATCTGCAAAACTTTGGCATTGCATAAAAATATTCCATGATATAATGTCAAATATTAGCATTTAAGCAATTAACAGTCAAGCAATTAGCAGTCAAGCAATTAGCATATTAAGAATGAGATTTCAAAAATTTAATGAGTGAGAGAAATGCGGACGACGGTTTTGCATCCGTTCATGAGTCCGTCTTGAGAGAGATGTGGATGATGACTCTGCATCTATCCATGAGTTCGTCATCTTTGTTTTTGTCTTAAATTCACAAATCTGACTTTAGCTTTTCCTTGTATGATTTCTTCGCGTCCTTGGTGCATTGTACATGGTAGCCATAGTCTTTGTTTGCATCCTATTTGACATGAAGATCACTCAAACAAAAATAAAAGAAAGTGGATTAGTCACATGAAACTTCAAGTATGGCTAACAATTATCTCAAAGTGTTAGATGTTGAATCAAAGGAAGTGCTACTATCTATCTTCGAAATAAGCTCAATTATGTAGTGCTAGCGTAAATAAGCTTAATGACATAGTGTTGTAATGGTGGTAAAACACAATTATCAATTTTGTTTGAGAGAGAAAACGTTATTTAAACGCAATTATTTAACCAAACTTTAGTCAAGGGTGAGAAGAACTTATCTTTTTAGTCCTTTGGATGACTCAGAACAAATGATTGATTTGCTCCGTAGTGAATTTTGAATGTTCCTTGGTGGAAGCATGTGTCTTTCGTTTTTGAAAGTACACGTTTGAGTTAATGTTGATGATGGTGGGTTTTGGTTCGTCATGCTCATCATCTTTATAGTGACCATTGTATGGTTCAATTATTGTTATTGTTTTCTCCCTCGTCGGGTCTTTTAGACGATCGAATCATAAAATGAGGGTAAAGTGTCATTGCTTAGCGCCTCATTTCATGGTTTGGAGGACTGTATTGAAGAGCTTTTGTCATGCACTTTAGTTTCCATCAGCTTGGCACCAAGTAGATCAAGTGTATTTGCATCTACCCATTTTCTTTTCGTAATCCCCACTTGTTCCTTTATATATTATGTCTTCAAGTTTTTTGTTGAAGACAGCTCCATCTTCTTTTTCTTGCCGGAACTTTGAGAACGGAACTCGAAAGTGTTGCCGGAGTTTATTGAGGACGGAAGTTCAGATGCCGTTAAGGAAAACCGGAGACCGTGAAGACGGTTTAGTCACAAGTTCTTGTTGGCTGAAACGTTGAGGACGAGGGTCAACGAAGACGGAACTTTGTTAACGGCAAGATTGAGAACGGACACTTTGAAGACGGAACCCCCATTGGAGACAGAACCTTTGCCGCTGTTAAAGGAAATCCTGAGAACGGAACCTGTGAGGACGGAGCATTTCATGACGGTTTCTAGCCGGCACGTTTTATGACGGCACGTTTGAAGACGGTAGTTTGTAACCGTGTTGACGTCGACGGAAGTATTTCTAGCTTGTTACCGGAATATTGAAGACGGTAGTTTCTGAATACGGGATGTTGAAGACGGCTTTTGCAAGTTGCTGCGTTCGTCGTCAAACTCCGAAGTCTTCACATTAACCTTCTCCGTCAACCGGCTTGCCGGTGGATTTTCGTCATGGGTTTCGAAACACCGTTCTCCTCAACGGTATCATCCTTCGACGGAATTCATTGAGAACAGAGTAACAATCTTCGACGGTGGAAACCTGAATCGCAGTTCAAGTTCAACTCAAGCGAAATTGAAACTCGTGAAGTGAAGTTGACGGTGGGGTTCATGACCGGAAACATAATCGTAACTCAGCAAACCAAAATCTGAAATCAAAATCAGAACCGACACTGACGGCGATTTTGGGATCTTGTAATTGGGAAATTGAGAAACAATGAAAAGGGGTTTAGAAATGGGTTTTGTATTTTGGTAGGTACTGCTACGCTGTTGTTGTTGTTGTTAATTAGCCATGCTTCCTTGATGATTTAGCCATTAATGGCTTTTGATGGTTTGGTTGAGTTGTATGACTCGGTGATGTTGTTGTTGCAAAAGAGTTTCAAACAATCAATTTGCAAAGTCACCCATTTTCTTCAGTTTTGCGTTTTGCTTTTTCTCCTTTCTCTTTCTATTTTGCATTCTCATTTTTCTATGGTAGAGATGAAGAGAGCTCTTCTGTTTCTGTGAATGTGCTTTTCAACTTAAGTTGGAAATTTGATTTTTGGAAAAAATCTTCTCCACATCACGTTTTTCTATAATTGTCGTAGTGCTTTTTGTTTTGGATCTTGATTCCAGAACCTAGAAGCTAGTTTGTTCCTTTGCTGGAGAAAAATTTATAAATCTAGATTTGCCAATTTCCTCCATGACAGTGAGATTGAAAATGAATAAATTCAAGAACAAAAGTCGTTCCCACATACGGCGCCACTATTCTGATCGGTAAAACAGGATCTCACTGTGATGTTGGACCGATGGCGGAGATTGTCGGAATCCATGGAGGAGAGGGGGGTGTACCTGCAAAAGGGACTCCGACGCTCAAGTCAGTAGAGTAAATAAGGTGGAGGCAGGTTTAGGGAGAGATAAAACTACCTTGGAGATGAGACAAGTGTCTCTTATATAGGTCATGAGATGGGCCATTAGGTTTGTCACATATTTGGGCCTTGCCATGAACATACCGTTATATGATTTAGATGATGTGCTGGTTGCTTCCAACTTCTTCTTATCCGCAGCCTCTTAATCATCTTCCAAATTATTGTGCAATGTAATGGCTGAATTAACTTGCCAATGTGCTGCTCCATTAATTCAATGTGGTGATTCAAAAGTATCTAACGCCCAAAACAATTTCAATTCACGTCCTGAAATTCAAGCAGATTTTACACAATGATGGTAGCCGAATTGGATCTTGCAATCAACATATGAATTGTAGATAATTGGTTAAGCTTTCCAACGAATCCAAGATCATGTCAATCCGACAAGTAGAGCGCTGGTTATAAAAAAAACATGATAGACAGGTACAAAATTACAAAAAAAGATGCTGCAGATCAAGATTCAGTGCTTTCTACTGACCGTATTGCATTCAAATAGATCTCAGCCATTTAATCTAAGATCATACGGTTAGATTTAAAATTTAATTTTATATTTAAAAAAGACTTAATCTAAACTTAAAATTGTAATAGTCCGATCAATCGGACAGTATGTATTTATTGACTGCATACAATTGACTTCATGGAATCCATTTCCAACACAACATGCAGTTATCCATGAGTCGAATTGATAATTTTTGCTACTTACATAGCATAACCGTTGAAATGTTGTCTTTACCATCAATAAATTATTACCTCCATCCTTAATTATAAAAATTTGTTGAATAAATTATGAGAATTAAGAAATTAAAAATAGTAATAAACTTGTTAATAGTGAATATTATTTTATTTTATCATACTATGTATATAGTATTTATTGTAAGGGATAGAAAATGAGATAAATGCGTCAGAAAAAAATGAGACAAAATATTTAGAATTATGTAGGTAAAAAAATAATGTGGCTGAAAATTTAAGTAGTGTCTTATAATAAAAAGGGACAAAATTTTTTTTTAAGAGGATCTTATAATTAAGAACTGACGGGTAGTATGTTATCTCCTCTCAAGCCATCCATCCACTTGCTCAGTTTAAAAGGTGTTTAGAAGTGAAATATTATTCACTGTTGACCTTTGTATATTGGAAAGAAAAAGAAATCAATTGAGTTTAGGGTATACAGCCCTCAATGTGTTTTGCTTGTTTCACATTTTTCCTATAATAACCCCTTTCTACTCTGTGTACAATGCAACTCCTCTTGCAAACATAATAAATCAAAGGATGCATCTAGAAAAAAGGGAGGTTATGACAATCGGATATGACGATCCTCATCAGAAAACTTGTACATTCAATTAGAGTGTGCCGAAGCAAGGTTTCTTAAATGGAGATGCCATAGTTGCTAATTTTAGAGACCTCCTTGGCCATAGAATTCTTTTCTCGCTTTGCCTCAGAAGCAAGTTTGGAAACCTGTAATCCAAAGAATACATGATCAGCATATTGCATTAGGTAAAAAGTTTTTAAATCCGTACAAGGCCATGTTCAGATAAATAGCTTAATTTAGCACTTATAGCATAACCGCTTATCATAAAAGTGCTTATGTATGAGTCTTATCTATAAGAATTAAGTCAAATAGTTTTATACTTTTATTACATAAATTTGATAGAGCTGTGGTATTTTTGTATTGTGCCATTCCATTATTGTAAATAAATAAATAACTGTTCTGAACAAAAACAATATTGTCTATTATATATCGAGCAGAGACAAACTCATACACCAAATAATTTTCATGAATTTCCAGATTCAAAATTCATCAATATATCATACACTACAAGAAATTATGATTAATCAAGGGAGGTATCGGCCGCTATTGATAACCTAATAATGATTTGATTAAAATGACCAAGCACAATCATTATTTATAGAGATACAATCCCTAATGGAGAAACAAATGAAAATAAATACAAAATGTGGAAAATAATCTTAAGAAAGAATACGCAGATACTCTAAGACCAGAAACTGATTCTACAAGATATACCAAGATACTCTTTTTTTTGGTACGTATACTAAGATACTCTAACATAATATAAAGATATTATAAGATATTTTCTTATAATCTAATATTCCCCCTCAAGATATTAAGCTTTAACTAGTTACAAATATATTTATTTGTTTATTGGGCAAAACATGGTGTAAAGGAAGGAAAGATAAGGATTGACGATCCAACTAGGTTGGCACCCCAATCCTATTCACCTAATCAATACATCCCTAAAATTTATTAAAAGATGAAAAACATACAACTTGGGGGGACAAGGCCAAAAAAAATAAACTGAAAAACAAGAAAACTACTTCCTCAGTTCTTTTTTAACTTTCATTCAGCAAAAAACTCTCCAACCAAGATAGTGGGGTTTGTGAATTGTTTTTCCCATTCTACCCTTATTTAAGTCAGACTCATCATCTCTCTCCAATAATTAATTCTCTATTTTTTTTGCACAACATGTACTATCTTCCATATCATTAATGAGAGAAAAAGGGTAACTTGCAGTCTTAATTTATCAAAATGACACCTAAAAAGAAACAAAAAATTTGTGCGAGAATGACGGTTAAAAAGGAACGGAGGGAGTATATGTTATCTAAAACATAAGGCCCAAAACCCAAGAAAACTGAAAAACAACTGCCTCATTAAAAAAACTCCTTTGTAAAACCCGTTGCCCTTGGGATAAAACCAGGTGAAGGAAAAAGAGTATAGTGTGGATACTGTTGAGATATGATCTGAATTTATTCTTCCTTGAATATAATTATGCTTTTATTAGGATAGATTTAATCGAAATTCATTCCCTTTGATCAATGAATTCTTTGCACAGTTTTGATTATAAATAACAGTAGACTGAGAACTATTCTCTCAAGTTATCCAGTACCAAAATCTTATTCTCAAGTTAGGATCAGAAAATCTCCAAGATCCATTGTGCCACTTGCTATCATTGGGCAGGGGTTGCCGGCTGCAATGGTATCCAGAGATGGAACAGATAACGCTGGGAAAGGTTAACCATTTGAAAGAAAATAAGACTGACATGGCATATGATCAATGAACAACTTGGACCAAGCAGCAGTGAGACAAGTATATAGTCATTTGGCTAAAGACGACACAAACAAACCACAAAGATGTGCAAAACAGGACTAAAAAGATATGTGCACTAACATGGCAAAAAATAGAGCATAACAAAGGCAGTTAAAGATGAAGCCTGACATTACTAAGACAACTTCAAGAAATCAGATGAGGGGGTTTCATCAGGGTTGCTAACAGGAAAAGTTTTCCAGCAGCAGTGGGTGGTTGTTGCCAGATACATTGGTGTCCAGAGATGGAACAGATAAACGCTGGGACCAATTGAAAGAAAGAAGAAAGTACAGTTCAACATAATAACTAATAAATTCTAAAAACTACTGTTTTTCTTTAGGAAAATCGTTGCAGAATAAGGAGACAGGACATGAAGGATCAAACCAGGATTTAGATATCATGTTGAAGTTAAGGGATTTAGATAAAAGGAGAGACATAATGGTGATAACTAAGAGATACAAGACTTGATACTAGGTTGATATGATTGACCATGCACAGCCCCTATTTATAGAGATACAAGACTTCTGATTTTAATTAAAATAAAGAAACAAATCATGGTGATAACTAAGAGATATGGAAAATAATTTTAAGGTAAGATTATAAAATGATCCTACAAGATAAACTAAGATACTTTAATATGATATCAAGATATTATAGATATGATATTTTCTTTTGATCTAAAGACCATAGATACGTATTACTATTTAGTCCATGTAATCGGCATTTAGAAAAAAAAAGAAACTACAGCATTCATGATGCCATTTAATGGGTTAACCCTTGAAGATTTTCATTTCATTCTATCACAAGTATCTATGTAGTGAAATTAACCAAAAATCAACAAGACTATTATTTATCATAGCTACTCAGTATTCTGTTATGGGTGTTAAGAAAATTAGAAATTGTATCTTTCACGATGTCATTTAATGGGTTTACCCTTGAAAATCTAAATCTCATTTTATGCAACGAGAGATGGGATTTGAAATTACACCAACAAAATTACCTGTGACCGAAAGTAAGATGCTTCTCTTTTAGGGAGTTCTCCAAGGATATCTTTTAAACCTAATAATGTACCAAACCAAAAATAAGCCAACTTATCAAAAGCACAGGGTCCCATTGTCAACTTATTTCATTAGCAGGCACTAGCTTTTCGTAATTATAGAAAATATATTTTACATACCTCCTGCCCGTCTTTCAATTTTATAAGCAGACTGGATCACATTTCGGATTTGCTTTCCTGCGTGTCTGTGATAAATATAAATGCATATAAATCACAATTATCAATGCATGAATACAAAACCAATGCTATGGTTTAACATCTGTAAGTTGCGAACCTGAGTTTTGTCCTTCCATGTAAGAATTGTTCTTCTGCATGTAATGCACTCTTCTGAAAACATTAAATAAATAAAAAATGCCATGAATAATTACATAACAATCAAAGTTCAGATGTTATCTCGATTTTATAAAATAAGTCAATCCCACCCAACAGTATCAAAAGGCAATAGTAAACCTACCTCCTTACAACAATCATTTAATGAATCACCATTTTCTTTAAAGCAACTACGATAGAAGATCAATGGATAACTAGTGGATGTGAACCTCCCAATTGAACTTAAAAAAGGAACAGGTATTAAAAACATCACACCAGCTCACATTCTCACAACATTGTTGTATACCCTATAGACTACCTTCATTCCCAAAACTATATATGAGGCATTATCTTATAAAAGATGGTAACAAGACATATAGAAGTTTAGACATTTAGTTAACAAAGTTCAAATATGTGGTTCATTATGTTCAATAGATGGTTAAAATGAATATAACAAGATCTTGCAACTCATAAATCATTCACTAAACACATTTAACCAAGATTTTTAACTCCACTAACCACTACTTTCAAGTGGTCAAACGCACACAAATTGGGTTAAAATATAAATGATTTTCTTGTGTTAAATACATGCGAATTCATTAACTACTACTTGGGTTGAAATATACATAGAAAACTGTGGTTGTCGTTCAAAATAGTGGTTAATTGTTTTGAGTGGTTGGTTAATGACTTGTGACATCGGTTATAATAATCATCATCTACTAAACATAACTAACCATATAATTGAATTGTGTTAACCATCTAAATTGTATTCGAATTTTGATGTCAAAGTGTGGTCAAAGTTTCATTTCTCTATAATAACGCCTATGATTGATAGGTCAATTGAGAATAATTATTTAAAGAATTCCATCACAATGGCAAAAGGAATTAGTACAATAGCATTGTCTGTTGCTTGCTACCAGATTTATGGTTGAGTGGTTGGTCAATGACTTGTGTCATCTGTTATGGTCATTAATCATCAACGAAACATAATTAACCATATATTTGAATTGTTACCCATCTAAATTATATTCGAACTCTGATGTCAAATTGTGGTTAAAATGTCATTTCTCTATAATAAAGCCTACCGATGATGGGTTAATTGGGAAGTATTATGTTAGAAATAATATAAAACCATTGATGTGGCTCTATCCTAACAGCTTAAGCTTTCGGGATAATCGGTTATTTGACATGGTATCAGAGCCTCTATGACTAAGTGGTCTAGAGTTCGATCTCCGCTCCCTTTACTTTCTAATTAAAAAGTGGAATTTAAACATATTGTAGGTGGGCCTATGCATTATCCACGCTTCAAGCCTAATGGGCTCTTGCATGAGGGGGCGTGTTAGAAATAATATAAAACCATTGCTGTGGCTCTATTCCAACAGCTTAAGCTTTTGGGATAATCAGTTATTTGACATATTATTTAAAAAATTCCGTCTCAATGGCGAAAAGGAATATAGTGCAGTAGCATTTCCTCCTGCTACCAATTATGGTTGGTAATTGACGCAATTTGATGTGCTGAATACTTTGCTAAATAGAAAACTTGAGGAGGAAATCTATATGGAGTAACGCCATGATATTGTAAAAATATATTGCCGCTAATAATGTTTGCAGGATAAACAAGGCATCATACGGGTTGAGAAAATCACCCTAAGCATGATTTGGAAGGTTCACAAATTGTTCATTTAACACTGAACTTCAAGGGGAGTGATAACAATGCTGGAAATATTTGGGTAATATTTAGCAAAGAAATTATAGATTAAAACTCTTGAGAAGTTAAAGTATTTCCTAAGAATTGAAGTGACACTCAGATTCTACAGCCTTGGATTTGTATGAGCAGAAAAACATGGAAAATTGGGTGCTGGCAACCCTTGAGAAGCTTGAGCATGTACACAATTGGACTTTATCTTCTCTACAGTCCACAATTTAATAAGTTCCATCATATTTAGGACACAGTTTCTTATTTACCCTCTAGGCTAAATTCCTAGGCTTGTATGGAGGGATTGATTTTAAGAAAGACCACATCTCAGACTCCACTTCTCTTCAATGCTCACACTTGCTTCAGCTTGCATCTTGTCCTGAGCTTTCACAATTGTGTCTTCAACATATCTAACATGGATTGCATTAAGGTGTGAAACGTTTAACATATCGGTTTACATCTCCCCTTATCAAAGTTGGGAGAGCCTCCCATAAAGAGGTTTGAATGGGTTGTCTTCGTAGCAGAATGGTAAACTGAGTCTGTGATATGTCAGAATCCTGCCCACCTAATGGTCTAGCTTTTGTAACACATCTCAAACAATAATGTGCTTGGCCAAGCATCTATTAGGCTATAAAGTCACAACTAAAAGAGGATCTTTAAGAGCGATTTATAAGTTACAAATATTTGGTGCTTACAAATTTTTCTAATTTAAAATTTCTTATAAAAAAAAAAAACTCTAATCTTATTAAATGGTAGAATTATTTAGAATTCTGGTCCTTCTATTTTTTTTACTAGATTTGGGATTTCGGTCTCCATTTTAAATTAAAAATAAACAAAAGTAACATATATGTATCAATATTATAATATTTTAATATATAATCCACCTAGAAATTCCAATCAGATGAAAAATTGTGAAATTAGAAAATGGGGAACCAATTCAAAGATTGAATAAAATAGGACACAAACTGCAATTGAACCTAAATATTATCACGAGTGAATGAAATACTTCAAACATATTTAGTGAATACAGAGGTAAAGCACTTGATGAGAGTGAGATGGATAAAAATAAAAATTGAAATTAAAGGATGGAATTGAGGTGGGTAGGTTTCTAAAGCTCTTTTTATATTTTTACTTATTTTAGTAACAGTATGCTGTAGAAATGCATAGGATTTGGGGTTACAAAATAGTTGTTATTCTTTGTCATACAATGATGCTTTTACATGCCAAATTTTATCAAAAATGTACTCCCCTAAAGAAGAAATTTTGTTTCTATTTAGTGTCATTTTGATAATTTAAGGTTACAATTTGTCAATTATATTTATAAAGAACTTTTATATAAATATAAATGGTTGGTCCTGTTTTTCCTTATAAGGAGAAGATAGGGATAAAATTTGGACCAAACACACTCAGAGTCTCCACATACCAAATCTATAGGGACCTAAGGAATACCCTATTCCCATCTGATACTGGTCCAAGCATGCTTCTTATTCGTAATAATTATCTCAACCATATCTTTGCTTGTGAAAGGGTGAGCCACAACTATAAACTGACTGGGCATATATTATCAGCCTATCCCCCACAATCATAATATGGTCAAACCCCAAAAGCCCTTGGCAGCTCTACTATAACATCAATTTATATAACAACAAATCAAACCTGAGTAGGTACCAAGCTCTCACCCTCCAACTACTCACACCTTCTAGATCGCCACTCTTTTCCCCCCTTTCACAGACTTAATTTTTTTAAGGGTGTTTTGAACCCAGAAAACTGAACTACACAGTAAAGGAAGTAAACAAACTAAAGAGCAGAACTGATTGTATTATTGATGGTAAATGGATTGTTACAGAGGGAAAGATAAACCCTGAATCTGACCACCTCCTACTCATAACTGAAATGCAGATACTCCAAGATACCTCAACCTCTCTTCCCATTCCTTATATTGTGGAATAGTTACAATCAACACCCACTCACACCAACGAACAGAACTGGCTAAGCGTTCCCCTTTTTACCCTTTCTAGTCTAGACTCTCCACACCTTGGGCCCATTAGAATCGTGATGCAATGTCTCATGGTCCCTAACAGAGGGGTTCTGTAAATATGTAACTGGAGCACGTAGAGGAAGTGTGAAGTTTCTAGATTTATGAAAAAACTGGAAGAGGAGGTCATTGATTAGGATGACAGATATTTTTGAATTTTCATTCATCATTTGTATCAATACATGATTAGAACTTAAATTGGTGTTTTATTTAACTGATTCTAATAGTTATTAGTTATAGTAGATTCTGCTGGTTATTTGACAAAAGAGCTTAATATTGGCTAGCTGAGCTACTCGACTGTGTAATTTAGAACTGGTCATTTAACCAGATGTGCTTAATGAACTATAAGAAACAATTTGACCATTATTTCTTATCTAAACATCATAGTTACCCATTTGATTCTGCTAGTTTTTTTAGATATCAGAAATTCTCAATGTGTGAAATAACAAACACATGACAATATGACACAATATAAAAAACTACATAAATAAAAGATGAAACATATGTTACCTCCATCTTTTCAACTTCAGATTTCAGAACATCAATTGACTTCCGCAGCTCTATAACTTCAGCACTGGCTTTAGCAACCATAGACTGCATCAAAATACAATGTCAAAGCCATAATACAAGTAGTTAATGCACCTTGACTTGTGCTTCTAATATAATCTAATGAAAACTATTCAGCGAATAAATCAAGCAAAGCAGGTAAAGCTAGATGTGGCCATTTCCTAATAATGTTAAGGGTTAGAGTGGTTTGAAAGGGGTTAAAGGGTACTGGTGTACTGCATTGTTCTGTCCAGGGTTAAGGCAAGATAGGCAAGCCGTTAACACAATTAACAAACCATGTACCATTGTATTTAAGGTGAGCAAAATGCAAATATATTTAACACTTTTACTCCCCAGTATTTATTCAAGACAATACTTAGTAGTAGTACATAATAAAACAAGATATAAAGATTTGGATACACATATTGTTCATAGTTAAGCACTTAAGCTAACTCAGAATACTGCATATATGTCCCAGACTCCCTGTTAAATAGATAGGTAAATCACCTCACCTCTTCACTAACAAAAAGTCGCTTGGCGTTATAGTACATGATCCGACGAGGCCCTGCAACATAACTAAAAATTTAAAAAACTAGTAATTGCAATCACTTATTGAACATGTAGAATGAGGTCAAAACATTGCCACCGATGACAAAGTGGTAGTATAATATGATATTCAGATGCCATCAGCAATTTACTGCATACCATGATACATGCAATTGCCTATGCATAAGTTATCTAATTATGATATAGGTCAAATGCATCTGGAGGTTCTTTAAATTTTCGGTTTGTACCAAATAAGTCCTTTAAGGTTTTTGTTACAGATAGGTCCTTTAAGTGTTTGTTTAGTAACAGATAGATCCTTTAAATGTTTAATTGGAAGGATACTGATGCAACACTTTAAACACTTAAAGGACCTATATGTTACATACAAAAGCTTAAAGGATCTATCTGGTACAAACTCAAAACTTAAAGGACCCCGTATGCATTTGGCCTATAATATATATACAATGGGAAAAAGATTCAGTAACAAAATCAAATTACAATATACTATTAAAGTATGCAATATTTGATGAAAGTACTAAACATAAAACAAATCTTACTTTTGAGAACCAGAAGCCCCAGGGAAGCAGTGGCTCCAAAAGTAATTACCGGATGTGAAGCAGCAACCACTACACCCTCTGCAATAGAATATTAAAAAAAAATCCCTAAACATTAATAAATTAAAAACAAAAGAATCAATCACAAGTAAAATTAAACCACAAAATGCAAACAAACCTTTGATCTTTCCAAACAAAAGATCTTCATAATCATTGTACTGAGACTTGAAATCATCCAAAATATGCTGTATTCAACATTAACAAAAACAAACCAACATTACTGAATAAGTATTCAACTATGAAGCACGGACACTGACACGATAATTCAAGAAAATGATATATTTCAATGTAAACGTAAGTGTTGGTGTCAGATACGCGACACCAGCGCATGCCTATTTCGAGAAGTGTTCGCGTAATCCTAAACATTTTCTAGATAAATTACACAAAAAAAACCATAAAGCGTGATTTCATTGAATAAGATATCATCGTGAATCATATTTACCAAAGTTTGTTGAAAATGAGCGGAAGAAATTGAACGGATTTGAGAAAAACGAGTTGTTGAAGCGTCGATTGCAGAATCGAGAGCGTCGTTGAAGGATTTTTGGTAGAAAAGGGCTTGGCCAACAGCGTAGTCGATAAACGGTTTGACATCTAGGGTTTGTGGTTGGGCGGTTGTAGGAAGGTGGTTAAGATGGGGATGGGGAGGAGGTGTTTCAGGTTCTGTTGTTTCCGCCACCGTTGCCATTGTTAATTGCACTTTCTTTCTTGCCAATGTTAAGCTTCTACTTGTGAGGTAAATAAATAAATAAATAAATAAATTATATATTCATAAACTACTCCCATAAACTATTTTTTCAATCTCCTAATATAAGAGAATAAAATTCAATTTTTTGTTTTAAAATATAAGAGAAAAAAAAATATAAATATTTATCTTTTGAAAAATAATTGATAAGCTAATTGAATCCAAGTATTAACTCATTTGAGTTGGGCAGATGATATTCACTTAGAACTTTGACAGCCTGTTTGGTTGAGAAGAAAAAGAGACGAGAGAGATAGAGGAGAGAGAGATAGAGGAGAAATAACTATTTCTTATGTTTGGAACATGTGAGAAATACAGAAGAGAGACATAATAATGGTGGGTCCTACCACTTTTTAGTTTCTTTGCTGGTTTGGGAAGAAAGTGAGAAAGGATGCATCATTTTAATTCATTTCCATTTTTGCCCTTTATTTTCTCACTTGCAGTTGCAGTAGTGGTTTGTCTAACAACTCACAAATGGGTGTATTGGTGGATCGGACAATCAGTGTATTACTAAACATATTTTATCATTGATTTTTTTTTTCTTTAGATAAGCACAGGAAAAAAAAGATGTACCACCATTCTTATATTTTTATATTCTAGTAACAATTAAATATTTTAAATAGGCATGAATTGGTACATATTGAGCGGATAGTTTTTTCTTTTGTTGGAGATTGAGTGGTGGTTGGTTTAATTAAGTTACTAATTACTCCATTAATGCATGTTAAAATAAAACATTCAATTTTTATATTAAAATAAAATGTGCATTACGTAAGTTCATTATGTGATTTAATTAAGTAAAATGAAATAAACAAAAATTAATTAGTATTTTAATTGATAATTTTGGTAAGGTTATTTTTATCAATTCATAAAGTTATTATACTTCTCTCTTCTCTATTTCTCTTCTATTTCTATTATTCCAAACAATAACTCAAATCTACTCTATTTCTCACTTATTTCTCTTTTCTCTCACTCTCTCTCACATATTTCTCTCTTCATAATTTCTTCTCACAACCAAACGAACCCTCAAAGTGTTCTTCCTCGAAGTCTTAGATTTTAATACTCCTTAATGTTAATTTAGGTTGGCTAGTTTACCTTTAAACCGATTTTTCATTTGAAATTTTTATAAAAAAAATAATTTTTAATACAAAATCAATACACTAAAAATCATTTTAAAAAAAGCCATAACAAACGCACTCTATATTAGATCTAAAAATTTACTTTTACGGATTCTCAATTAAAAATAATAATACTAATAAAAAAACTTATTATAGCATAAATAGAGACCGAATTTAACATACAAATTTTCCAATTTTGTCGCTAACGTCTTAACAAGCTTATCAGTCACAAAAACGGTCTTTAATTGCGGTCACCAAATCAATCATTAATAGCGTGTTTCATCTCGTCACACATCACGTCATAAATTGTAGTCTCTTCGGTCTCTCAATTCACTGGTCATTGAAAATGGTCACCGTTTCAGTCACTAACATTCAGTCGGTGAATTGGTCGCTAAAGACCAACGATCAAGAGTTTTGCCACTGACTAAAATTTGTCGCTGATTTGGTTACTAATGAATTTAGTGACCAATTTTTTGATTTATTCTCGTTAAATTGGTCTCTAAAGGCGTGATTTCTAGTAATGTTATAACTTATTTTTATTAGTTTATAGCTGATAGTTTATCATTTTTTTAAAATTTTATCCATGTCGGAAAAAGTTAATTGTAGATACATTTTTTATTAGTTTATAGTTGATAGTTAATTGTAGATACATTTTTTTATGTCATTTAGAAATGAAATGAGATGAGTTTTTTTTTTTGTGTTTTTTTTATGTGTTTTTTATGTGTTTTTTTTCTTCAGAAAATGAAATGAGTTTTCGCTTAAAAAAGTGAAAGGTCAATTGGTAATCTACTATCGCAGAATGGCAACAAATTTAGAAAATTACACTCTATGTGGTAACATTTATAAACTTTTATTTAGGTAAAAACAAATTAATTCATAATTTTATTAAATATGTTTTTAGTCTTTATAAAATGTAGACTTTCTAAGTTTAATCCATAATTTTTATTATATTTTTAGTACCTATAATTTGTTTCTTGCATATACTTTTATCCCTACTAAAATTAAATTTGCTTAATTATAATTAAACTCCTAAATTTTTGAATGATTTTTTTTGGCATGTTCACTACAAGAAAATGCATGATTTACTATCAATTTTGTTTCTAGCTAATCTCTATTAAAACAACCACAATTTGAGCGGAACTTCACTATTTAGTGATCTGGATACAAATTTGATCATTTTTTCCTTTTTTCTTTTTTGACAAAATCACTTTTTCCTTTTATTTTTTCAAAATAAAATAAACTGGTTTCCTTTATTACAAAAATAAAATATTCTACTTTACCCCCAAAAAAATCATTCAATAACGCTCTCAAACAAAATTACTTCATCATTCACACAAAATTCTTCATTCAATCGCCACTAATTGCTTCAAAAACATTCAATCTCAAACACTCTCCACCGAATTGCTTTGTCTTCGATAAGCGAAACAAAATTTGGGAACGCAATCGCATCAAAATCTGAAATCTCATCAAAATCAAATCGCAATCGCATCATCTATTGATCTGAATCGCATCATTGCATCAAACTAAGAGAGTGTTTGTAGAACGTTGTCACAGATTTGAATTATGCAACAAACTCTTCATGAGCTGTCATATGAAGGGTGTAACGACTCTTTATAGTATTTACATGATGACTAAGCATCCAGAGCATATTTGACATCTATAAATAGCACCCCTTGGTGCATTGGAAGAGCAAGAAGTTTAGTAACAAATTTGCATACAACAAGTTTAGTTCTCAAACAATCAAAGTTCTGTTTTGTTTTACTCACACTCCTGCTGTGATATCAATCTTTAGATCATATATTTAGAGTGTACTAAATAGTTTAATTAAGCATATCCATCTCTAGTATGAGTCATTATGTAAGCTTAGATCTAGAAACAAACCCTTCTTGTAAAAGAAAGAATTGTTCAAGTCAATACGTAACTATTGATTAAATGTACCTTGGAACGTAAGGATTGACTAGAGGTAAAGCCTTGGAACGTCTGGATGGACTAGAGGCAGAAAGATTTGATCTTGGACTAGATCATAGAAGAAGAATTGTATTGGGAGATCGGTAGTATGTCATTCATACTAGTGATAAATCTCGTATGAGTGGGGACATGACTAGCCCAACATTTGGGTGTTGTGTGTTATTTCTTCTACATTTCATTGTTATAATTGTTCTTAAACTAACAAAGTTGTTTTGTTTTAGAAGCTTAATTTTTAAAAGTTCATAATTCAACCCCCCCCCCCCCTCTTGTGAAATTGTGCTACTTCACCTATGGAGCGGGGTTGGTCTTTCGAAATCTCTTCATTTTTCTTATTTTTATTTTTATTCTAAAAATTATTTTTCCTAAAAATTAAAAATTGGCATCAATTTAAATAAAGCAAAAAAAAATACTTACCTTGGGTTGCCTCCCAAACAATGCTACTTTTGAGTCATTAGCTAGACCTTTGCTTGATGTTAGGGTGTCTTATGAGACAAGAAAAATATCTCATTCGTTCTTCTTCTCTCGAGAGTTAGAAATCTCAAGTATTTTAGAAACATCGGATGTTTCTTCCAGACTCTTTTTAATTTAGTCTTTGTAAACAAGGCACATATTTGATCTATTAATCGATCTATTTCTCGTTTTTCTCCAACCATGTAACTAAGACATGTTCTTTGAAAATATATTTTCTTTGATCCGACATAGGTTGGAATTTTTCTTCCTCTAGTGAAATGCTTCTTTCTTTGTATACTTTTAATATTATTTCTCCTTGTTTGTCCTCCACTCATTTAGTCATAATTGACAAAAATGTTTCCCCAAAGATTAAAGGAATGTTTCATTCCCCAGTATCTATAACTGCAAAATCTACCTTTATTATTAGGTCAATGATTTTAACAAGCACCTCCTCAATGATTCCCCAAGGAATTAATTGTCGTTTTTCAGAGAAGATAAGTGCTTGTATATTTGTAATTTGATCTTCTCCAATTTCATCAACTAAACTATTTGCTTGAATCAAGGATATGTTGTTGATCCTGCTTTTTTGATCACACAAATTGCTCCTTTAATTGATGCATTCCCAATATAACAAGGTATTGGGAGACTTTGTGGGTCATCCTGCTTTGGTTGAGTTGTCTCTTGTATAATAATCTACTGTTAGTAGAATATAATATTTTATCTTGTGTGTTGACTCTGAGAATTTTTCTTTGGGTAAGGGATTTTCTGGAAATAGATCCTCGAATTTTTTTAGAGTTGAGACTTTAATTTTCAGTTTCTTATGTCAATGGTAGATCTCGGCAACTTCTTCCAGTTTCTTATTGAGGGATGTTCATATGTTCTTGTGTTGAGGGTTTGGATGGTTCTACCACATCCTCTTTTACCTCTAAGTTGTCGCATTCATCATCACTAGAATTAGGACTTAGAAAATCTAGTAATGTTTTTAGATATTTATATTGCTTTTCTTCTGCCTCTTATGTTAACATTTTTACACATGCTTCATGTACAAGATTTTCCTATTCTTCGATGTCTTTATCTAGGTCATTCCCTTGTATGCATCCCAAAGTTTTCTCCATTCTAGCATTTGATGGACTATTAAGCTCTTCTTCTTTTATTCCCTCATGATCTATATCTTCCACATACTCAATCCAATTGTTTATGAAGGTTTTATGCCTTCTAGGTCTATGATTAAATGCGTGGAAGTGATATAAGGTTTCTTCGACTCTTCCATGTTCTTTTTTAAAATTCAGAAATTTAGTCAAGATTTTCATAACATTCTTGTTGACTTTTGTTAGACTATGTGGCTACGCTTTTAAAGTGGCGAAAACAAGCGTTCCGAAAATACAACACACGACTTTTCGGATTTTAAACGAGTGAGCGGAAGCTACCTAGATCGGTAGTCTATTTGCACCTCGACCAAAGGAAAGGTAGTATAGCCAAGATGATATAACGATGATAATTCGAATACAATAACAAATATTCGAATTCAAGCAATTGTTATAGTTTTTCTTTTAAAATCGTTCACACACACAATTTCCGGTATCGAATTTTCCTATAGCAAACAAAGTAATCAAACGGTAATTTTATCAAACACTTTGCGTGTATGACAAAATCACGTTTGTGAATTAACAACAAATCGTAAAGGAAAGAGATAAAGGATTAGAGAATGACACACGTAGATGATCAGGGAGTTCCCTAGCTTTCGCGTCGTCCTCGCTATGGGCCGGTACGTCTCCCCCCAACTTATCAAACGGATAAGTTGAGACTTTTATTCGAAAATCTTTATATGAATGCACAAGTACACAATTGATACAATATGTAAAGATATAGACTCTATCTAATGATCTTCATCATAGCTCCAACTTGTGATTGTGCAACCTCAATCAAATCTTGACTTCAATTACCGTTTCCAACAATCAAACCCTCACACCTATCTTGAACCAAGAACTTTGTGATGATTGTCCGGATAATTCCCTTGTCAAATTGTATTGATCAATCCAATCAACACTTGAATCCGGTTGAGAAACTCTATACCTTCAAGACCCAATCAACTCGGATGTAATTCTGATTCACCACGAACTTACCCCGAACATTATCCTTCAAGCTCCTCTAAGAAAGATCAATTGAACCCATATTCAACTTCAATTTGATAGAGATTTGGAAGGAAGATGATGATTGTTCTTGAATGCTCTTTGATGCAAAATACTCAGCAATCTTGATCAAGTGAATGTTTACCAATAGTTTCTCACACTTACAACAATAACTCATAAAGCTATTTATAGAGAAAATAGAATTGAGTAAATTTAGGCACAATCTAACAAACTTGTATCGATACATGCATCAGTGTGTATCTATACAAGTAACTTAACAGCGTTGCAAAACTGAAGTTTTGTGTACTTGTATCGATACAACCACGTGTTTGTATCGATACATAAACCAGAAAAACAGAGTATGACTGATATGTTTCGAAACACACAAGTATGTTTCGAAACACAAAGTTCTCTCTGGTTTCCAGAGAGTCTTCATGTGTTTCGAAACATACAAATGTGTTTCGAAACACAGAGGCTCATCTGGACTCCGAGAACAATTTGTATCGATACAAAGTTGCTATGTATCGATACAAATGCGTGGTAATCAACCTAAACAAGTTTCAGGACATTTGTATCAATACAAGTATATATGTATCGATACAAAACACCTAAAAATTGGTTTTTCAAAGTTTCAAAAAGTGTTTTTGCTGTCAAGTAAATTTCAATTGTTACCTAAACATATTATACTCTATTTTCATGTGTTTTGACCATTATTAAAACTCGGAGGGGAACTAGTGCATTTACATTTTCCCCATTTTTGATAATTGTCAAAACTATTGCATAAGTTAACTAAGCCTACCTAAGATGCAATTTACAAATAGCTATATGATACAGACGCAAACAACAACAAGGCTAACCACTTGCGAAGCTCCCCCTTTGTTGATGCCATCTTGCTTATACGTCGAATAACCAGATTCGAATACTCAAAGCTCTTTATCCATAGCTTATGCTTGGAATTCTTTTCTCCCCCTTTGACAATATCAAAAAGAAGAAAAGAGGACTCATGAGAAGTATCGAAATTCGAATATAGGTCATATGATGCACTTACATTTGTCGAAATGCATTATATGATAAAAGTAACCTGATCAAAATAATTAAGCAAAATATGCTCAAATGTGTTCGAAAGATGAATCAACAAAGAATCATGACAAACATGGCATGTAGAACAACAAGCCAAACCAAATCACATGATTATCAAAACATCGACATTTTGAAGCATTTAAACATATTCTATGGACGAATAAAAAACAACGCATCATGCATAATGCAATCCATACATGAAAAAATATAAAGTCATACACATAATAAATGCCTAAAAGTTTGGCATTACACATTATCCATACAACCAAATTGAAATCAAACGATAGATAAGTCATAGTGTTATGAAATTAAAAAGGACAAATTGTTCATGAGATAAAAAATACTAAAAGAACATAAAACAACTTTAAAGCTTCCAAGTCATTCATTCATGTTGTCGGGGTTAGGATTGAGATAGTTGTCAACATTGTTGGATGGATTGAAGTAGTTATTCATTTCGCCTTGTATCTCATCAAAGCGAGTGGTAACATAGGTGCGAAGCTCGGTTTGATTGTTATGAAGCTCCTCAATTCTAGCGGTTGCGGTTTGGTAGTTTTGGTTGTATGTATCGTAAAAGACGGTTTGTTGCATGCTCATGTTTCGCATCATCTCCATCATTTCATTCCAATTGCCACCTTGCTCATTTTCAACCCCTTGGTTACCATCACCGTCACCTTGTTGCCTAGCATTGCGCCTAGGCCTCCTAACACTTGGAGCTACGCCTTCCGCTTCCTCCTCATTGTCCGAAGCTTGCCCATGATACTCATACTCATTGTCATTGTTCAAGAACCAATGCATTTTGGCCAATTGTGTACCGCTAAAGATTTGCAACTTTCCCGGAGAAGTGTACTCAATGGGAAGATTTTGCACAAGTCGAAAGTGCTTGAGAATGCTTCCAATCAAACTACAATACCCGAAGCATTGATCTCGACTAGAATTCCTCAAGTCAAACATCCGACTGACAATGTAATACGGCCAATCAACCTGTTTATCTTCCATCAAAAGGTACATCAAATCAAGGTCTTTCTTGTCCATCCTTGATTGTGCACTTTGAGGACGCAAGATGTGGCTAACTATCCAATACACCACTCTAGCATTAACGGACAATTTTCCCGTTCCCATGAGTGCCGGAATCCTTCCATTTCTAGTAATAGAAGCAGCAAATACATTAGAGTCATAATCAACAGTACTTGTTTCACTGTACTGCAATAATTCATCTCCGGTAATTCTTGTACCGGTACTCATCTCAAAAAGGTTGAACCACAAATCAGCAGTAAAATGGTACACATTTTGCCCAAAACGAAACTAAAATTCCGCACCATTTCGTTCTTGTAAACCGGCATAGAAAATTCTAACCAAGGTCTCATGATATTTTGTTCTCAAGTCACAGAAAACATCAAGTTTTTCTCGTTCTAACATCTCAGCAATATCAGGCAAATGCATGCCCTCAAGACTAGTGGCACAAATAGCTCTTTGTGGTAGAACTATCCTAGTCCTACAATACCTAGTATAAGTATTAACACATTCAGGATGAACATACTCTGCCTCGTGAAATCCAATGTCACTCAAGCCCGAACGACTACTCTCGGCATTAGTTTTACTCGTCTTCTTTCTAGATGCCATTGTTAGAGATAAAGAAGGAGAAATTACCTTTGAGTATGAGAACAAAGTGTGTAGAATTTGCTTGAATCACAACCCACCAAACAATGAATTCTTCAATGTAGAACCTTGGAAACAACACTCTTCAACACAAATATGTATATTCTTCACGAAATTGACATGAACCAAAAATCCCAAATTGAACCCTAGCCTTGAATGTGAGAGATGGAGGAGGTTAACGACTAAATTGATGGTTGTAGTGTAATGGGTAAAGGATTTTGTGAGGTTTAGGTTCAAGAAGTTTTGAATTTGGTTAAGTATGGAGAGAGATTGAAGATTTTTGTTGGTTATGGTGTGGGCTCGGTGAAGTTGCTGTTTAGAGAAGATAGGTTTGTGATTTTATGAATGAATGAGTGAAAATGGAAGTTTAATGCAGTTTTTCGCGTTTTTGTATCGATACAACGCAACCTGTTGTAACACCCGGCGCAAGCACAAAATAATATTGCAATGAAGCCGCCACCATATTTTATTTATCCCGTGAGGGGAAAAGAAAATAATGATAAAACATTTAAGAGTTGGGTTCGTAAGTTGGTTACATAAGGGGAAGACGTTAACACCCCCTCATATCCATTGTACTCAACGGGAACCATTTGAGGAATTTGGTTTGCATAAACAGAATAAACCGCATAAAAAATAAATTACCGCATACTGAAAAAAACAGAAACAAAAAAAAGAGTTTTTTTATTATTTGGCTTGATGAGATTACGATCTCGCTCCTATGTATCCCCCAAGTACAATGAGGAAGTCAAAGCTCACGTAGTTCTTTCTGAAAAAAAGTTTGTTTGTTGGTTGTTTTTAATGAACAACGTTTATGTCGCATTCCACCGACACGACAGTTTGCTTGTATGCTCGACTGGGGCTTAAGCGTTTTGTCTATATCAGAGGAATGGATAAAACATCGTCCTCTTAAGAAAAAGATTGAAAAAAGACTTGAGTTGAAAAAGATTTAATTGCGCAAAGGCAGAAAAAAGAGATTGAAGTGAGTTGAATATTTTGAGATTATTCAGTTAATGAGAATAGACCACCATCTGAGCTGTACGTCACAGACTGTCCTATCCGAGCCGAGCAGGACGTACGTCACACTCCCTCTTTTTCATTCAGTTTTTAGAGTTAATTAATTAAAGCGAGAATAAGCCACCATCTTACCCGTACGTCACAGACTGTCCTATCCGAGCCGAGCGGGACGTACGTCACACTTCCTCTTTTTCACTTTAATTAATCAACTGAAGACTTTTCAATTAAAGCGGGGATAGTCCACCATCCAGGACATACGCACAGATTGTACTATCCGAGCCGAGCGGGACGTACGTCACACTCCCTCTTTTCCACTTTAATTAAAAAAATCAACGTTTTAATTTTTATTTAGAAAGAGAAAAGGAAAAAAACCAAGTCCAGACAGATCGCAGTTCAAAATTTAGATAGTTAAATAACTATATAATAATAAATAGCATTGTACGAACGATAAATAAATTTATCAAAGGATAAATAAATTTATCGAACGATAATTAAATTTTTCGTCGATAAATAAATTCAACGTTGCGCGAAAGGGGGTGCAAACCTGAACCGGGGTTGTGCAGAACAGTAAAACAGATTCCAGCAAAAGGGAGGCCCAAGGCCCATTTACCAATCAGCAAAAAAAAAAAAAAAACCGAAACGAACCGGACCTGGTTCAAAGCAAAACCGGTTCGTTCCATAGAACCGGCTGGGGGGTGCTCTTAGTAAAACGGGGGGCGCGCGTGAGTAACTGGCTTCAGCCACTCACGCGCTGCCACGTGTCTTCTTCCTCTTCCTAACCAAGCCAAAACTGAAAAAAAAAAAAACAAATCAGGCCGCGCGCGCGGAGGAGTTGCGGCCAGTGCCATTTCCGGCCTCCCCCAAGCTCATTCGTTTACCAAAATTAGCAAGTTAATATACCATTTCGCTCGGATTTTCACAAGGATTACAAATCTATGAACAATTTCATCAAACAGTACACGAATAAAACGTAATAAGCGAACAAAAATGTGGATCTAAAAACTAAACTGAGTTAATCCGGCGAGATATGGCGAAAACTAACAAAGAGAAACAACCAAAGACGTTCCAGGAGTAAATATCGACCGTTATCTACCTTCGTTTGCGTGTAAAACGGCGAGATCGGAGAGTTTTGCATCGGCCGTGATATCGAGCTCGGTTTTGATGATGTTTTAGGCCTCCGTTCGTGAAACGGACAACGGATTTGGAATCGGAAGGCTCGAATTAGTAAGGAATGAGTGTTCGATTTTTGATTTGGGTAAATTTTTGGATCGCCGGAAAATTGAATTCCGACAGTGGTTGTGGTGCGTGGCTGAGCAAAGGGAGGAATTTTCTGATTTTTTCTCTTTTTTTTGGGAAGTGTGTCCAATGATTGAATGATAAAAAAATAGTATATATAGTGGTAGGATTAGGTGAATGGCATTTTGGTGATAATGTGTAATTTAGGCTTAAGAGGATAATTATTAGAAAAATATGATAAAAATAAAATGGAAAATGATTATGAGTGGGAGATGATGAGGTGACATAATTGGTTTATGAAAAAGATGTTTTTAATAATGAAAATGCGATGAATAAATATAAGCGATTAAAAATGGAACGAAATATATTTTTTATGATTTTGAGCAAAAATTAGCGAATGGCGTGAAAACATTATTTTTTAACTATTTTTGGGCGTTTCTTAAAAAATAAGAAACACTTTAAAAATAAAACATTTATTTACAAAAAGTGCAAAATTAAGGTATTACAGCTGCCCCTATTTAAATATCTTATACTTGAGTGCACCAATGAGTTGCGTCTTTGTGCGCTCGTAGTAAAAGGTAATTAAATACAAATGCCCTAATTTTGTGATGTGAAAGTGATGTAATGAGATGAATGTTGATGGGAGATAAGGGTTGAAATCATACATGGAGAAATTTAGAACTGAATATCTGAGAAAGAAATGACCGTCTCCCGTCCGGGTGCTTTGATCTTAAAACAGAGTTGTCTCTCGCCCGGGCGCTTTAACTCCAAAAGAAAAACAATTGATCTTCTCCCGCCCGGGTGCTTGAATCATGAAAAGAAAAACTGAATCGTCTCTCGCCCGGGTGCTTGAATTCAAAAATAAACAGAGTTTTCTCCCGCCCGGGAGCTTTAACTCCAAAAGAAAAACAATTGATCTTCTCCCGCCCGGGTGCTTGAATCATGTAAAAGAAAACTAAATCGTCTCCCGCCCGGGTGCTTGAATTCAAAAATAATCAGAGTTGTCTTCCCATCAGGGTGCGTGAACTCAAAACTAACCGTCTTGAAATGTTCTTCACTTCATCTGAAGAATCAATAACCAATTCATGCACTTATGACAGAAATGAGACTAGTTTGAATCATTCTTCACTTGGTCAGAAGAATTGTAGACCCAGCTTGTCAGGGGCGTAGCCCTTCATGGGTGAGGGGGTGCAGGTGCACCCCCTGGAATTTTATTTTTTTAACTAATATTTGTATTTTTTTGCATTTTGCACCCCCTGATTTTTATTATTTTTGCACCACTCACTCAAAAGTTCAAATTATTATTCACTAAAGTCTCATTTTTTCCTTTTAACCTTTCATTAAACTTCTCTGTAAAATTAGGTCTCTCAAACACAACTACCACCACTTAACAATCGGTTTAACGAGACAAATAGTCGGTTGCTTATTTATATAATTTGTTTGTGTCCAACCAACTTATTCTCTTCTTTTGACAAGAAAAATATAGTGTAAATATGTATTCCGGGCTATGTTAAAAGTTATTCCGATATATGTTACTTTGTCAATAAATTGTTTCCTTAATGCGTTCCTACACATATTATGATTTATCACTGTATGACTCCTAATTGTTAACCAAATATGAGCTTGACTCTGTGTTTCTTACCTTCCACTGAACACAAAATTAAGGCCTTAAATACTTGTTCATCATAAAGTGATGGATATTTTAAAGAGCTCTTCTCTAGTTATCATTGAAGGTCCAAGTTCTACAAACAGTATGATACCAGAATAGTTTTCAACACGGTCTAGTATATATATTTACACTATCCGTATATTTTTAACAAACCGGAACAATTTTCAATGGTTCTGGTATGAATGTTTAAAAAATTTAAATTTTACTTATCTCACGATCGAATTTTAAATTATTTGCACCCCCTGACTCAGGGTCGGGAAGACGCCACTGCAACCTGTACGCTCATAACAAAAGATGAGACCAACTTGAGTCATTCTCCAATTAATTAGAAGAATTACCGACCCAAGTCGTACGCTCATGACAAAAATGAGACTAGTTTGAATCATTCTTCACTTGGTCAGAAGAATTGTAGACCCAATCTGTACGCCCATAACAAAAGATAAGACCCACTTGAATCATTCTTCAATTAATCAGAAGAATTGCCCCTCTTCACTGAATCTGAAGAAAAGTCGAGACCAAATGGAAACCTCCTTCACTAAATCTGAAGAAAAGTTGACCCAGAATTTGAATCATTCCCCACTTAATCAGAAGAGTTATAAATCCAAACACTCACTGCATGCTGTCGAGACCAAATTTAATCATTCTCCACTTAATCAGAAGAATTGTAAATCCAATGCTTAAAACCCTTTGTGTCTGCTTCCCACTCATTCTGAAAAGCTTTAAGACTAAATTCTTGAAAGGATGAGACTGGTTTGAGTTTATTCTCCCTTTAATCAGAAGAATTAAGAACCCAACCCGTACGCTCACTGAAAACTTGATGAAGTAATTCGCTGAAATTTGAGGTATCTTGAAGAAGAATACTCGCTAGGAAAGAAAGTCGAATATTCTGCCATCACTATGGCAAATCTTTGTAGGACAACTGTTTGACAACTGAATTGCTGAGAATCATGGTTCATAATCCAACTTGTTGGAGATTTGGTGTGTTAACTCCATTGGGGATGTTGTTCAGAAACCAACTTGTTGAGGTACGAAGTACCAACTTTATTAAAGATGCAGTATGCTGCCTAGCTTACTGGTAACAACTTATTGATCCATTCACCGTGGATGCTATGCATAAGCCAACTTTGCTGGGGAAAATGGTTTAACAACCGACTTGCTGAAGATGCGGTGTTCAAACCGAGTTATTGGAGATGAACAAATATCAACTTACTCACTAGGTAAAGAAATAATTCATCATCCTTTCTCATTGAGATTATGGTGCACTGACCGATCTGCTTTGGGATGCCCCTTTGTTGACCAATTCACTGGGGAAAAGATTCATCAACCCTTCTTGTTGAGAAATTACGATTCAATAACCGTCTTGTTGGAGAATTAGGTTCATCAACCTTTTTCACTGAATGAGAGATCCAAGTTCGCAACCTGTTAAAACAAACATTTTGGACCTGTGCTTTATGAATGCATGATTATGTATATCTGATGCCTAAATGCAAGACAAATGCAGATGAAATGTTTTATCGTATGCAACAATTTGTGCTATCTTTTTTTTGAGTTTGTATGCAGGAATGCATGAGCTTGCATGGATGAAGCATGAGTTTATATGCGTGAATGCATGACTTTCTAAGTTTCTATGAAGAGAGATTAAATTTCCCGGCACCGAGAATCTGAATATCTCTAACATTATTGAGATGAGGACCCTTGCAAGCTTCCGTTGTAGGACAGGTGTTCAAATAGACTTCCAAAGAGGAACAACAACTTTCTTTATCTGATGGGTATGCCCCAAGTACTGTTCAGAGAAATATAATCTTGACATAATATGCCCTAAGTACTTGAATCTTTGAAGGATATGCCCCTGATCAATTGATATTTGCAGTGCAACCAATTTGACCTTGGTAAGCAGGGTATTCCACTTGTTTGCCCTTGATTGGCAGAATCTATAGGTAACTTGCCCCTAGCTAGGAGCGTCTCAAATCAGCTTTGCCCATGATCTGACCATAGCTCAGATTCTTTAATGCCAAGTATTAATTTGCAAGAAAATCATTTCTTTTGAAAAGTATTTTTCATATAATGCACATGCGAGTTTTTTTTTTTGAAAACATATATTGTATATACAAAAGATAATTATTGATTACTCAACAAACATGATGAGTCAGCTTAACAATAAATTTGCTGAATGCTTTGAAACTGAACCAAGCTTCAATTAAATCTTTTGAGGGTTATAATGTGCAACAACAATCATGTAAATTGAGCCCAAAACAATGTCAATTGTGTTATCAGATTCCCCTATACTTGAGTTTTTGCTTGTCCTTATTACACAAAAATACTAACTCTTTTTAGCATAGGTTTGAAACAGGACACGACAACTCTAATCATATGTAGTTGCCGGCTAAAGAAGAAAATCAAGTAATAGACATCAATGCCAAGGGTACTGTAGTAACACAAAACCACACATTCCAGTCAAAGACTCTCATCATATGAAGACAAATCTGAAATATTTTATTGTGACTCTAACTTTTGCTTAAATTTTGTTCACCCTTTTCATTCAAGTGCAATCACATTAAGCCTGTTATCTTGTACACGTTCATGGTAGAAAAATATGTTAGTGATTATGATCATATATCTAGGTGTGCTGATAACATAAGTTTGGTAAACCCCTTTTTCTCTTCCAAACGCAGTTGTGGGGGATCGGATCGTAACCCGCCCTACCAAGTTTAGAGCCAGACTCCTCTGAACCAACTACTAAATGGGTATACTTACAATGATTTTTTCTTTATATGTTCAACAACTGTTGGATTAAACAACCGAGTGAGGGTCATCTAACTCAATAAGTGTATCAACCAAAGTATTCTGGATCATTCACTTATGTTCATCGATTTCCTACTTAGTTTGTGCCCATGATGGTGCCGACTGCCAAGATAAACTACTAAGGGTTACTTTAAAACTTATATTCAGGTCTTTGCCAAAATTACTACTCAAATCGATCTTGAATACTTCTGAGAGTCTGAGGTTTTAAGACAGTACCAATTTTATTGAATCATTACTGAACCTTCATAATATAGCCTAAAGTGCAAAACAACTTTCATACTCTTAAAGTGTCATGTCAAGTATCAAACCAAAATTGCTTGTGTTTTTTTTCTATCTAAAAATTATATATCTCAAGAAACTAGGAGAATCGGATAACAACAGCACATATGCATGAACGACTCAATTCAATTTTTTCCTTTTTATTTTATGAAATAATGAAAGAAAGTGAAACAATGGCTTACATCATTGTCATACCCCAAATTTTACCCGCCTTATACTTGTTTTTGTCTTTTATTTTGTTTGTCCATATAATAAAAAATATATATAAACATACACAACAAAAAGTAAGAAAAAACAGAAAAAATAGAGAAGTAAGGAGGAAGCAAAATTCAGAGGCAAATTAGTTCGTCACTATCCATTAACAACAACAAATTCAGTAAAAAGTGGCAATGGATTTACATCAAAATTCTATCCGACTTCAACCCAAAAAATAGCAAAATCAAGTTCAATTCTCCACTATAAATAGAGGGGTTAATTTACTCTCAATAAACACACACAAAAAAATCAGAACCAAAATTCTGCAACATGGAAGAAGATTAAGAGGCATCGTACCGCCGCATGCCACTGTGAAGGGAACAAAGAAGGAAATCAAAGAAGGAAGAGGTTCTGTTTCGGTATTCCTTATGTTCTTGTTTCCTTTAGTTTTCCTTCTTATCTTGTTTGTTTGTGCTTTTTTTATATTTATTTATCCAAAAGACCAAGTGCTACGTAACAACATAGGAATGATTGGGTGGTTCTTATTTACTTTGCTTTCATTAAACCCACTTTTATTTCGTTTATTTTGCTGTTATTAATTTCCCATAGGAAAGTATGTAAAAACAAATACCTTAAAGTATAAAATATATCCTAAAAAATAAATAATAATGTGGATTAAAAAGGGGACACCCGAATGTACATTCATCCCTCCCTCGAATAATTGAAGATTTAGCGCACGCTTCTTCTACCGATTACTCGTCTTCCACAATTAAAAAATACCAACACACATCAAATTAAATTTTCGCCTTAGGGCCAATTAAAAAACAAAATAAAAAATCTTTTTTCATAAAAGAACATGTATACAATCAATTCAAACGTGATACAAACGAAGTTTAAGCCTCCACCGTGCGAGCATACAAGCTAAGTTTAACCACTAGAATTCGGTTAACACATCGTTTTCTCTAAAAAATACCAACAAACAAATGACACCCTGAACTACGAAGCTCTGATTTCTCATTGCACCTGAGAATACGTAGGAGCAGGATTCAACATCCTGTCGAGCCCAATAATAAAAAACTTAATTTTTCCCATCTCCTGTAAATACCCTTTAATAAAATAAAAATATAATACTATAAAAAAATATGTAAACAAACCCTAAACGCCTTAAACCCTAGAATTAATTAGGAGGTTCCCGTTGAGTACAACGAATGTGAGGGGTGCTAATACCTTCCCCTTGCGTAACCAACTCCCGAACCCAAAGATGGTTGCGATGACCGTCTTATCCTTAAGGTTTTATCGATGTTTTCCCTTAAAAATAAACTTCGGTGGCGACTCTGTGTCATTCCGAGTGTCCTAGACCCTCGGGCGATTTTCGCAGCGCGACAATCATCAACTAAGTATTTTTTACCATTGAAAGCATAATTCAACAAAGATAAATTATTTGTTTTCATCATCCTCGCTCCAAGTTTGTAAGTAATAAAAATAAGAGAAAATAGATGAATTTAAATGGATTGATTGCAAAACATGCATGTTTATTATATTAAAAGTACTTGACAAAATACATAATCTTAAATACAAACAAATACTTGACAAGAAAGAAAATAAAAGCCTAGCGATCATAGGGATGAGCATCCTAGCATCACCGACATTGATTAGATAACTTCTTTTTTGGAATACCCAATTTGAACAAACTCTTGGTCCATTAGTTTTTGCAGACATTCTTTCATTTCAATGCAATGATCAGGGTTCTTTTCACAAACTTCACAGTCGGGATGCAACTTTAAGAACCGTCATAATTAAGCAACCTTTTTCTATCATATGATATAGAAGTCTTGACCATAGAGACATCTTTTATCTAGCCTTCAAAAGTTTCAACCTGATTCACATCGGTTCCTGAATGCCTCGACGACTATTAATATATCATAACCGGCTCACCCTCCTCAAAGGACAACAGTTGTTTATCAATAAGCAATTGCACCTTGTATTTAAAGGACTTGCAGTTATCAGTAGTATGACCCTCAGTACCAGCATGATAATCACAATTAGCATTAGCATCATACCAAGCCGGAAATGGCGCAGTCATTGGCTTCAGAGCTTTAGGAATCACCATTCCACTGTGCACTAGATATGGAAGAAGTTGACTGTATGACATAGGAATCGGATAGAAGACCTTCTTGGGCTTTTGCTGGGCCGGTCTTTCCTTTTGAGTTCCTTGCGACACATTCACAAGCACTTGAAAAGGATATCCTAGGTAATGCTGATGTTGCGCTGTTGCCACACATGGATATGGGAAATATGGGAACTGAACAGGCATTATTGGCGGAGCCTTGTCATTTTCAAAAGTAACAACATCAGTCTCTTCCTCTTCTTTTTCTGTGAAGCTATCAACTGGCTCCCTTGTACTGTTTTGAGAACTAGCAGTGAGCTGAATCTTGCCACTTTTGATCCCCATCTCAATTCTTTCCCCAATTCGGACCAGATCAGAAAAGTCAGAGGAAACACTACGAATCATTCTTTCAAAGTATGCCCCTTGTAGAGTATTGGTGAACATGTCCACAAGTTTTGTTTCTAGGAGCGATGGACGTACTTGAGAAGCCAATGCTCTCCACCTTTGTGCATAGACCTTAAAGGGTTCTCCTTCATTTTGAGTCATATTCCGAAGTTGAGTACGACTCGGAGCCATGTCTGAATTGTATTGCTATTACTTGATGAAAGCATTAGCCAAATCTCTCCATGACTAGATATGACTTCTCTCGAGTTGCATGTACCAATTGAGAGACGCGCCAGTGAGACTGTCTTGAAAGCAATGTATCATAAGCTTATCATCATTGGTATAGGAAGCCATTTTTCTGAAGTACGTTGTCAAGTGGTTCTTTGGACAGCTCACACCTTTGTACTTTTCAAAATCCGGCACTTTGAATTTTGGTGGGAGCACCAAGTCTGGTACTAAGCACATCTTAGTGAAGTCCAATGTATCATTGCTTCCTTCCACCAAATTCAACCTCTCCTCTAGAGCCTGGAATTTCTGATTGGCCTTTTCTAACTGATGGATAGCAGAGTCCACTTTTGACACATCAACAGATATTTGAAGACCTTGGTGAGAAATCATAGGGTCACTCAAATTCTCTTGTGACAGCTTGGGAACCAGGTGAAACATCAAACACAAATGGTACATATTCAGGTAGAGCATATCTAATTGGTACACCATGAGGTGGCCAATTCACAGCTGTTACTAGAACATTCTCTTGTGGGACCTCAATAGTAGGTGCTGGAATCTCATTCGTAACCACTCTTTGTTGCAAATTCAAGATAAATAATATTTCCAAAATCCTGTCCAACTTTCCACCCATCTGTGTCACTTTGCTTTTCAAAGCGCCAAACTGTTCTTGCAAATTTTCAATGATGTGGTGAGAAACCTTTCTTTTCCAAATACCGGTGTCGGGAAGGTAACTGTTGGAATGAATAAATGAAAATGAGATTTCTTGATTGAAAATTGCATGATTTTTTTATGATTGAAAATGCATGATTTTTATGCAAAAACTTTTTCACATTTTTTTTCAATGGTATGCAAGATGAATATGCATGATAATTTTCATGAATGCAAGGATATCATGAATGCAATGCATGTATGGATCCACTGTTGCACAATGTATCATTCGGTGAACTTGATCTCAAAGTCACACTTTTTCAACAATTCGGTCATTTTCAAAATGGAATCGCTGAGGCCAAAAGTCCAAATTTACCTGTAACCCATCCCTCTCACATGTTGTTCTAGGTTGACGCGGTTCTCAAAATCACTGATTACTTTTTCCCTAAAAGCAACCTGATCTGAGTGAGATTATAATTTCAACTGGATGAGTCGACATTATAACCTCGACGCGGGTTCTAAACGGTCGTCCCTAGACAAAAGTTTTGGATGCTTAGGCTGGATAACGTGGTCCCCAGAGTCGCTGATCCCACATGGTCTACATGGCGCTCAACGTGACGTACGTGCACGGATCCCACATATTCCAGGGAAATCTACTCTGAGCGGAATTTTTGTGTCGGCGCTGCCGTGATGTTCGTCACGTAACCCAACACAAAACCCCCTCAACTAATCCTAGGTTTTCCTCCGGTCCGGTGATAGACAAAACACACAATAACCCAGAACCAAGCCATGAAGGCAAAAAAGAAAAAAAAAGAGTAGAAGAGAAGACAAAGCCAGCAAATCCATACAGTTCAATATTTTGCGGTAAAGTAAAAGATAGGAAAGATACGGCTAACCTGTAATAAGCAAACCAAAAAGCCCCAAATTAGGCTTAACTCACTAAATCATTTGTCCCCAGTGAAGTCGCCAAGCTGTAACACCCGGCGCAAGCACAAAATAATATTGCAATGAAGCCGCCACCATATTTTATTTATCCCGTGAGGGGAAAAGAAAATAATGATAAAACATTTAAGAGTTGGGTTCATAAGTTGGTTACATAAGGGGAAGACGTTAACACCCCCTCATATCCGTTGTACTCAACGGGAACCATTTGAGGAATTTGGTTTGCATAAACAGAATAAACCGCATAAAAAATAAATTACCGCATACTGAAAAAAACAGAAACAAAAAAAAGAGTTTTTTATTATTTGGCTTGACGAGATTACGATCTCACTCCTATGTATCCCCCAAGTACAATGAGGAAGTCAAAGCTCACGTAGTTCTTTCTGAAAAAAAGTTTGTTTGTTGGTTGTTTTTAATGAACAACGTTTATGTCGCATTCCACCGACACGACAGTTTGCTTGTATGCTAGACTGAGGCTTAAGCGTTTTGTCTGTATCAGAGGAATGGATAATACATTGTCCTCTTAAGAAAAAGATTGAAAAAAGACTTGAGTTGAAAAAGATTTAATTGCGCAAAGGCAGAAAAAAGAGATTGAAGTGAGTTGAATATTTTTTAGAATATTTTGAGATTATTCAGTTAATGAGAATAGACCACCATCTGAGTTGTACGTTACAGACTGTCCTATTCGAGCCGAGCGGGACGTACGTCACACTCCCTCTTTTTCATTCAATTTTTAGAGTTAATTAATTAAAGCGAGAATAAGCCACCATCTGAGCCCTACGTCACAGACTGTCCTATCCGAGCCGAGCGGGACGTACGTCACACTCCCTCTTTTCACTTTAATTAATCAACTGAAGACTTTTCAATTGAAGCGGGGATAGTCCACCATCCGGGACGATAAATAAATTTATCGAAGGATAAGTAAATTTATCGAATAATAAATAAATTTTTCGTCGATAAATAAATTCAACGTTGCGCGAAAGGGGGTGCAAACCTGAACCGGGGTTGTGCAGAACAGTAAAACAGATTCCAGCAAAAGGGAGGCCCAAGGCCCATTTACCAATCAGCAAAAAAAAAACAAAAAAAACAAAATCGAAACGAACCGGTCCCGGTTCAAAGCAAAACCGGTTCGTTCAATAGAATCGGCTGGGAGGTGCTCTGAGTAAAACAGGGGCGCGCGTGAGTAACTGGCTTCAGCCACTCATGCGCTGCCACGTGTCTTCTTCTTCTTCCCAACCAAGCCAAAACTGAAAAAAACAAATCAGGCTGCGCCCGCGGAGGAGTAGCGGCCGGTGCCATTTTCGGCCTCCCCTTAGCTCATTCGTTTACCAAAATTAGCAAGTTAATATACCATTTCGCTCCGATTTTCACAAGAAATACAAATCTATGAACAATTTCATCAAACAATACACGAATAAAACTAAATAAGCGAACGAAAATGTGGATCTAAAAACTAAACTGAGTTAATCCGGCGAGATATGGCGAAAACTAACAAAGAGAAACAACCAGAGACGTTCCAGGAGTAAATATCGACCGTTATCTACCTTCGTTTGCGTGTAAAACGGGGAGATCGGAGAGTTTTGCACTGGCCATGATTTCGAGCTCAGTTTTGATGATGTTTTAGGCTTCCGTTCGTGAAACGGACAACGGATTTGGAATCGAAGGCTCGATTTAGTAAGGAATGAGTGTTCGATTTTTGATTTGGGTAAATTTTTGGATTGCCGGAAAATTGAATTCTGGCGGTGGTTGTGGGTGGTGCGTGGCTGAGCAAGGGAGGAGGAATTTTCTGATTTTTTCTCTTTTTTTTGGGAAGTGTGTCCAATGATTGAATGATAAAAAATAGTATATATAGTGGTAGGATTAGGTGAATGTCATTTTGGTGATAATGTGTAATTTAGGCTTAAGAGGATAATTAGTAGAAAAATGTGATAAAAATAAAATGGAAATTGATTATGAGTGGGAGATGATGAGGTGACATAATTGGTTTATGAAAAAGATGTTTTTAATAATGAAAATGCGATGAATAAATATAAGAGAATAAAAATGAAACGAAATATATTTTTTATGATTTTGAGCAAAAATTAACGAATGGCGTGAAAACATTATTTTTTTAACTATTTTTGGGTGTTTCTTAAAAAATAAGAAACAATTTAAAAATAAAACTTTTATTTAAAAAAAGTGCAAAATTAAGGTATTACACATGTGTATCGATACAAGTATGTTTTCTGCAGTATGTATCGATACATTCGTGTATGTATCGATACATAGTTCATTCTCTGGCTTCAACTGGTGCAATTATGTATCGATACAACACCACTACGTATCGATACATATTAGTTTAGCTGTCAATTTATGCAGAAAATTCACTTGTATTGATACAAAGTTATTTTGTATATGCAAAATGCATTATTTTCAAATTTTCTTTAACCTCATGAATTCAAATACCTTTCAAACTCAATTTTATGACTTATCAAGCATATATATGTATGAAAAACAATATAAATCATCAAGGTACATCAAGTATGCATGTGATCACAACTATCAAAGCAACTTATCAACATGAGAATACATGTTAATCCACATAATGCATGATAAACATTTCACATAAGCAATATCAAGTACCAAGATAAGATTTCAAATAATATGCACAACAACATGTAGAAAACATATACAAAAGATGTAATAAACTTAATATTGCATTTGGTTTGATTCTTGTCAAAACCCCATTTTTAAATATGAGTCTCAACAACTTATCAATATCATTGAGCGAAATTTTTGAAAATGAAGGAGTTGACAACTATCATTCCAAAAGTCATATTAAGTTGAAATTATATGTATATGAATAAAGAACCACTCAAGCAAGTAATAAAATGCAAAAGAATAAGGAATATGGATAAAGATAAGGATAGGAATCTTCCCTTTGAAGTATCAAGTATAGGAAGTGATCAAGTTCCATAACTTCTAGAGTATCGAGTCATATCTTTTCCTATGTCTTTATTCCTTTGTAAGTCTTGAACGCCATTGTTATCGGTGTCTCTCGTCAATGGTCCAAGACGCTTTCCTACAACTTTTAAACATTGCAAATAGGTCCCTAACTCTCATTGGGTCTTAGGTGGTTAGTAACAAAACCATTGATGGATTTGGGAATCCATTGCATTTTGCCTTTTGGTACAAAAGTTTTTCTAGCTTGGCACTTTGTAATGGTATGACTCTTCTCAAAACAATAGTTACACGTGATGTTGGGATTACATTTCTTTTGATCCTTTGCAACAAACTTATACTTTTTATGCTTAGGTTTGAAATTTTTGTTGAACTTCAAAGGATCAACCGAATACGTAATCTCCGGTGTAGGAGGTTTATCCATTTTCTCCTTGAGTTCTCGGAACTCTTTATACAAATGGAAACAACCTTCACAACCGGTCCAACTATTTCCAAAATCATCATGTTTTAAAGTAGGCTTTTCAATCATAGATTTCTTTAGGGCTTTTAATTCTTTCTCCATATCGGATACTTTGGCCTCAAGGTAATTATTTACTTCCATAAGTCCTTTAAGATGCTTAAAAGCTTCCCTAGTTTCACTATGAAGTTTTTCAAATGCTACTTGTAAATCATGATAATCCAAAAAAGTATATGACGAAGATGGGTTTTGGCTTACCTTTTGAGGAACAACTTTCTTGCGATCATGTTTGGTTAGGCATACATTTGCTAACACGCTCTCGTCGCTAGAACTCGAACTCGATGAAGAAGAAGATGAAGAGCTACTACTCTCCCAAGATACATAGGCCTTCTTCCCCTTGCTCCTCTTTTTCAACTTGGGCGACTCCTTTTCTTTTTTCTTGAGCTTAGGACAATCCTTCTTTAAGTGACCAACTTGGCTGCACTCATAGCATGTCCCTTTCTTGGAGTACTTACCACCCTCATTTTTCCGGTAACCACTATCTCTCCGAAACTTTTTAAGGTTATCATCGGAGTTTCTCATACCATTCTTCCTCATATACCGATGGTAGCGCTTCACGAATAACACCATTTCTTCATCATCGGAGTCATCGTCGCTTTCGCTACTTTCCTCTTGCTCAACCTTTTTGGACTTTGAGACGGAAGCCTTTAGAGCAATGGACTTCCTATCTTTGTCTTTTTCTTTCTCCGTATGCTTATCCCTCTTGGATCCTTTCTCATGCTCATCCAAGGCATTGAGCACACTCTCATGCTCTTCTAGCTTTCCAAAGAGCGTTGTAAGGCACAATTGAGAGAGGTCATTCGCCTCTTTGATGGCGGTGACCTTAGGATTTTATTAGTAGCAACCTCATTTGCTATAGGATTTCCAAGACCATGCAATTTGTGTGTGATTTTAATGAACCTTTGTTGCATTTGTCCGATGGTCTCACCATCTTGCATGCAAAAAAGTTCAAACTCTTGTGTTAAAGTGTTTATTTTAGATTGCTTGACTTCATTAATACCCTCAAAGTGAGTGATTAATGTGTCCCACATTTGTTTTGCCGAGTTACAATGCGACACATGATAGTATTGCTCAATCCCCAAAGAGGAGATTAAGATATTTTGAGCCTTCGCATCGTAACTCACTTTCTTCTTATCATCGTCATTCCATTGTGGCATTGGCTTGTTTGTGACAACACCATTCAAATCGGTATTTGTCGGAACAAATGAACCGTTTTCAATGGTGTTCCAAACTTCAACATCAAAAGAATTGATGTGAATTCTCATACTACTTTTCCAATAGTCGAAATGTTCGCCGTTGAAAATAGGTGCTCTATTATACGCCCCCTTCGGTGCAAAAGCCATTGTGATCTAATAGTTGACACAATTCCACACAATTTTCGTAAAAATCAACCGGGATCGTGATACCACTTGTTAGACTACATGGCTACGCTTTCAAAGTGGCAAAAACAAGCGTTCCGAAAATACAACATGTTGGGTTTTTGTATGTTGGCTACATTTTGCAAAAACAACTATTAGCCAAGTAGTGAGGCTACGTTGTGCTTTTCACTAGAACTATAATAGTGGAGTTCATTCCTGGATTGGTATCCCCCAAACTAGGGCAGTTGCGCCGAACTGGGTTAACAAACTCACTGTGTTCTTTATTATTCTGTCACGCTTATTTTACTTTGCTACGCTGCGTTTTATTATTATTGTGTGACAAGTGCTCAGACAAGTTCTCTAACATTGTTCACAGAATCTGTCTGTCTGGTTGCCAGAATTTCAATTGGTATCAGAGCAGGTCACTCTACCTGTTCTGGTTTTAAAAGGGTGAGATCAAGGGAAGAAACTTTCTGGTCTGGCAGTTGTTGTGTTTTAATATATGCATGCATGTTTTGAGGGGGAGGACTTATGGTTTGTGAATGCATGTATTGAGGGGGAGCACGTATATCTAATTTTTTATCTGATGTGTGGAAGTGAAGGAATTTTTGTGTATCTCTCCAAGAATTGGCTCTAGATTGTTTTAGCCAAAATTTTGCCAAAGGGGGAGATTGTTGGGTTTTTGTATGTTGGCTACATTTTGCAAAAACCACTATTAGCCAAATGCCTGGTTGCCAGAATTTCAATTGGAATACATAAACACTTAAACGAGAACACTCTCAAACATAGAAACAAACTCCGTACCTAAAGGCTTAAGAGCAATCTCACAATTAACAATACAAACACCCTACGTCCTGAACATGTATCAACGTGACACAAGAAAGGCTCACAAGTTCACTACTTAACATATAAAACAATGCACGCTTTAGTGAACACCAAAGCAAAATATTGCCAAAGGGGGAGATTGTTGGGTTTTTGTATGTTGGCTACATTTTGCAAAAACAACTACTAGCCAAATGCTGAGACAAATGCTGTAGCATGTGGAACAGCATTATGTGATTTGCCAGCTCACGCCAGCTCGCGTTTATTATTCTATGCAATCTTTTATAAGATTCGCTTTGGTTTTTCTTTTAACCATTACTTGGTGATTAAGTCACGTGTTCTGAAAAAGAGTCTAAGGCGGTCAAGCCTAGATATATTTTAAGAAGTGATATTGATTTATTTTTCAAGAAGATCTATTTTTCTAAAAGATTCAAACTTGGACCTCTCAATGTCCAAAGGTGTCTGAAGCCCATGTTGCTTGCAAAATACGTTCTTGCTGAAGCTATATATTCAAGGATGTAAAACCTAAAGAGGAGCGAAGCCAATATTTACAAAATGTAGTCTTTAGGGTTTTAGGGTTTCGTGGTTAAAGTCTTGTGCTTTAACGTGTGCATTCCTAAGCTTTTAAGTATGGAGTTGTTTGTGTTCCTCTCCTAAACTGTGAAGTACGAAGTAGGTATTGTGGTTGCAACACTCTAAGCCTTTAGGTACGAGTGTGTTGTTTTATAGGAGTGTGTCTCCAACATAAGTATTTGTGTATTGAAATTAATGCCAGTACGAAGATAAGTGAACCAGAGGTTGTTTGCGTGGAAGTCTTCAAACTGAGAGGAAGTAAGGCGAGGCGCCTTTGATCTAGGAGTTCCTAGGTTGAGTTGTCATTGGTAGTTGCTAGGTGATATGTTGATAACTTTGAACTAGGGCTATTTTAGTGGATTCCTTCCTGGATTGGTATCCCCCAGACTAGGGCAGTTGCGCCGAACTAGGTTAACAAACTCACTGTGTTCTTTATTATTCTGTCACGCTTATTTTACTTTGCTACGCTGCGTTTTATTATTATTGTGTGACAAGTGCTCGGACAAGTGCTCTAACATTGTTCACAGCATCTGTCTGTCTGGTAGCCAGAATTTCACAACACACGACTTTTTGGATTTTAAACGAGTGAGCGGAAGCTACCTAGATCGGTAGTCTTTTTTGCACCTCGACCAAAGGAAAGGTAGTATAGCCAAGATGATATAACAATGACAATTCGAATACAACAACAAATATTCGAATTCAAGCAATTGTTAAATATAGTTTTTCTTTTAAAATTGTTCACACACACAATATGCGGTATCGAATTGTCTTATAACAAATAAAGTAATCAAACGGTAATTTTGTCAAACACTTGGCGTGTATGACAAAATCACGTTTGTGAATTAACAACAAATCGTAAAGTAAACAGATAAAGGATTAGAGAATGACACACGTAGATGATCAGGGAGTTCCCTAGCTTTCGCGTCGTCCTCGCTATGGGCCGGTACGTCTCCCCCCAACTTATCAAACGGATAAGTTGAGACTTTTATTCGAAAATCTTTATATGAATGCACAAGTACACAATTGATACAATATGTAAAGATATAGACTCTATCTAATGATCTTCACCATAGCTCCAACTTGTGATTGTGCAACCTCAATCCAATCTTGACATCAATTACCGTTTCCAACAATCAAACCCTCACACCTATCTTGAACCAAGAACTTTGTGATGATTGTCCGGATAATTCCCTCGTCAAATGGTATTGATCAATGCAAGCAACACTTGAATCCGGATGAGAAACTCTATACCTTCAAGACCCAATCAACTCAGATGTAATTCTGATTCACCACGAACTTACCCCGAACGTTATCCTTCAAGCTCTTCTAAGAAAGATCAATTGAACTCATATTCAACTTCAATTTGATAGAGATTTGGAAGGAAGATGATGATTGTTCTTGAATGCTCTTTGATGCAAAATACTCAGCAATCTTGATCAAAGGAATGTTTACCAATAGTTTCTCACACTAACAACAATAACTCATAAAGCTATTTATAGAGAAAATAGAATTGAGTAAATTTAGGCACAATATAACAGACTTGTATCGATACATGCATCAATGTGTATCGATACAAGTAACTTAACAGCGTTGCAAAATTGAAGTTTTGTGTACTTGTATCGATACAACCACATGTTTGTATCGATACATACACCAGAAAAACAGAGTATGACTGATATGTTTCGAAACACACACAAAGTTCTCTCTGGTTTCCAGAGAGTCTTCATGTTTTTCGAAACATACAAATGTGTTTTGAAACACAGAGGCTCATCTGGACTCCAATGAGAACAATTTGTATCGATACAAAGTTGATATGTATCGATACAAAACACCTAAAAATTGGTTTTTCAAAGTTTCAAAATGTGTTTTTGCTGTCAACTAAATTTCAATCGTTACCTAAACATATTCTACTCTATTTTCATGTGTTTTGAAAATTATTAAAACTCGGAGGGGAACTGGTGCATTTACAACTTTGTTCTTTCGTTCGTAATGCTTTATACTCTATCTCTCTACTTCTTACAGTGACATTGCTCAAAACTCAAGAAATTGAATAATAATACAAAGAAAATAGGTGTTAGACTACAAGGCTACGCTCAAAATGTGACGAGCAAAGCGTTTCAAACAACAACTACGGTTTTTTTGTAAAATAATCGAGTAAACACGGAAGCTACCTAGATCGGTAGTCTATTGCACCTCGATCAAAGGAAGTGTAGTAGAAGCCGATGGAATGAATACGATACAATGAATGCAATTCAAATTAACCAAGTCAATCAATTTCAAATTACACTTATTCTATTTGAAATTGAGTCACACACAAATTGTACAATTGTGAATCCAAGTAACAAGTGAAGTGAATAACTAATTGGAATGTAAAAGAGATAAAGGATAGAAAGATACACAAGGGAGTGATCACGGAGTTCCCGACTTTCGTACGTCCTCGCAGTCGGCCGATACCTCTCCGCCCACCTTATCAAACAGACAAGGTGAGAGTTTTACTTCGGAAAAACTCTTTCAATGCACAGTTTACAAATGACTCAAATATGTAAGATACATACGCTAAACCCGGTCTTCACCATCTTCAACATAAACCCGTCTTTGTAAATGTGCAAACCCAATTCGATCTCGTCTTCAATATTCGTTCCCAACGATCAATCCTTCACGCAATCTCCAATCCAAGAATCCATGATGATCGTCCGAATGATTCCCTCAACGAACCGAATTGTAACCTTCAAGCAAGCTCTTGAAACCGGATGAGAAACCCAACCTTCAAGACTCAATCAACCCGAGCGACGAATTCTGATTCACCTCGAATTCTCCTCGAACGTTATCCTTCGAATTCTTCAACTCAATCTCCAATTGAACCCATACTCAATCTTCGATTTGATAGAAGTAATGAAGGAAGATGATGATTGCTCTTGAATGATCCTTGATACAAAACTCTCAAACAATCTTGACCAAAGAACTCTTCAATACTGGTTTCTCATACATACAACAATAACACATAAAGCTATTTATAATGGAAGTAAAATTGAGCAATTTAGGCACAATCTAACAGACTTGTATCGATACATGCATCCGTGTGTATCGATACAAGCAGTTGACAGCAGGAAGGTTTGTGTTCTTGTATCGATACATCCACGCGTATGTATCGATACATACACCAGAAAAACAGAAATTGACTGATATGTTTCGAAACACAAAGGTGTGTTTCGAAACACAAGGCTCTCTCTGACTTCAGGTGAGTTTGCATGTGTTTCGAAACATACAAGTATGTTTTGAAACACAGAGACTCCTCTGACTTCAATGAGAACAATTTGTATCGATACAAAGGTGCTATGTATCGATACAAATGCGTGATAATCAGCCTGTTCATGTTTCAGGACATTTGTATCGATACAGACTTACATGTATCGATACAAAACACCTAAAAATTGATTTTTTTAAAGTTTCAAAATAATGTTTTGCTGTCAAGTCAATTTCAATTGTTGCCTAAACATATTCTACTCTATTTCCATGTGTTTTGACAATTATTAAAACTCGGAGGGGAACTGGTGCATTAACAATAGGGTTAATTACCTATTACCCCCTGTAATATATGTCAAAGTTGCTTTACCCCCTTGTAAAATATTTTTGTTGCTTTACCCCCTGTAATATAAGATTTTGTGTTTTACCCCCCTTGACTCAAGTCAACCGCCGCAAAAAAATCGTTTTAACGAGGGTTTTAAACAGATTTTTAAAAAAACCGCCGCAAAATATAATTTTAGCGAGGGTTTTAAACCGCCACAAAACAAAACCGCCTCAAATTATATTATGCTTGACTTGAGTCAAGGGGGGTAAAACACACAATCTTATATTACAGGGGGTAAAGCAACAAAAAAAAATTACAGGGGGGTAAAGCAACTTTGATATATTTTACAGGAAGGGAAAATATAATTAACCCAAGAAAATATATCCAAAAGATTGTTTTTTGTTTTTATTATTGTATTATTTTGATTTTTTGTTTTGCTGTTGTGTCTGTATTACCTCAGATATACCCAGGTAAGGGAGGTGGATCTATCTAGATAGCTTAAGTACCAAGCCTTTTCTAGCCAAAGTCTTTCGGCAAAATTTCACAAGAACAAAATTTTGTTGAAATATATATATATATTAGATGTTTTTGTATTTTTAATATTTTTTTTAATTTCCTAAATCAACAACAATTTCCTTGTAAACACAATCCCCGACAACGTCGCCGAAAACTTAATTGATATTTGGCAAGTGCACTAGTTCTTGTCTAGTTAGAGTATAAAAGATATCGTCTCCACATGAATTGAACCAATTCAGCTAGTGTATCTTAAGGAAATAGGGTTTTAGATTGCTCTCGTTTTATATTGTGTTTAGTTTAAAGATTGGTTTATATTCAAGGTTTAAGAGGGTGGTTAGGTTCCCTTGAATCCTTTCTCTACTCTGGCTTGGTCTACTTCGTATGATTTGAGTATTATCTAGCGATTAACTATTTAGAAAATTGTATTATCACTATGAGCTTACCCTTTATATAACATTTATACCAGAAAGTTCACCAATATAAGTTATATAAGCTTTACTACATTCGATTAAATCTCAATGGCTTCCAGTCTCCTATTTACGTACCTAGACTAGAGTGATTATTTCGGTTCGGGAATTAGAGGTTTGTTACGATTCCAATCCTAAGATGATATATTTATATTATGGCCGTATCACAAATGTTTAAGAAGAAATAACATAGATAAATACTTTTAAATATAACTTTTATAACAATCTCAAACCAATTTCATATAGCAAGTATTCATTGTTAAATTTTTCTCAGTACTCTAGCCTAAGATATTTAGCTACTAGAATGCATAACTATAATAAGACAACCAGGGAATTACACATAATAAATACCCTTAATTAAGCACTGGAGATAGTCCTTAATGAGAGAACTAGACTCCTTCTTCTGGAGATTCTCCTTGAATTAATCTTTAGTGTTTCTCTTTTAGAAACTCGCTACTGAGCTCTTAAAGGATTTGTTGGGAGATGTCTAAGAGATCTCAAAGATGATTTGTAGAGTGTGTAAAGAGCTCTATTTGTAGGATTTTGGCAAGGTTAAAACACGCGCCATTGTGGTATGATGCATGTAATTTCACGACAGGATAGGTCATCTGCTCCATGTGATGGATCTAGCTCATCTAGTGGATCTGGCTCATTTGGTGGGTATCGTGGCACGATGGAGGCGATTTATGCCTTAATTCTTGCCATTTTTTCTCCATTTGCTGAATCGACCGTTTTTCTTCACCTTTTTGCCTCTTTTTCTCTTCTTTCTTGATTTTAGTTGTCTTTACTTAGAGTAGCTCCTCTGTGAGGATTTTTACTTGAATTGACTATTTAAATATTACAAATAAATAACAAAACTACTCTAAAAACTATCCTAGAATATCATACAATCAATTGTCATCACTACCAACACAATTTCACAAAAGTTCTAATGAAATCAAAAGCAAAAAAAACTATGAAAGTGATAAAGAACACTACATATGATAAAGGAGTTCCCATGATTACTTCCTCCTCGCTTATGGCCTGGTACTCTCCCTCCCAATTCCTCGAAACAGAATTGAGAACTTTATAAAAAATTAATAAAAAGTATGCACATAGTTTAGAATTAAACAATTCGAGTACTATGACGAAATTCTTCACTCTCGAAATCAATCCTCCAACTTGTGCGAAAACCTTCACACGTGGACTCAAAGCTCTAGTTACCACAATCCAATGGGAACCTTCTTCTTCAAGCCCAAAGAACCCTCTTAATTGATTAGTCGGCTGATCCTCCGCCAACCCCGTGAATGCTTAAAGAATCTTCAAAAACCTCTTCAAAGAACTTGAACTTTGTTGAGAAACTAGCCTTTAATCTTCAACCGAAAAGTTGTGTTCTCACAAATACCATGGAAGTTATCACCTCGTTTAACCTTGAACCTTTCTTGAACCATATCAAAGGGTAGACAATAGTATTATCTTGATTCAATTTGATGAAGATGATGAAGTTTGAAAACCCTTGCTCCAGATCCAAAATTCTCTCTCAATTTTGATCTCGAAGTGTTTCTCATACATTACAATGTGAACCCATGGGAAAATAACATAAAGTGAAATAACTTGGCAAAACTCAGTTTTTCTGAGCTCTAAGTCGATTTAGACAAAGTTACTAGAATGTCTGAATGGATTCATATGGTGTCAAAATGGATTGGGGACTACCTGAATTGATTCAGATAAAGTTATTGGATTTGCTGAATCGATTCAAGTAGAGTATGAATGGATTCAAGATAATCTGAGTTGATTCATAGAAAGTTACTGGGATTGCTGAATCGATTCAAGGACTCCTTGAATCGATTTAGTCATTATGCTGGGACTTTGTTTGAATCAATTCAAATGCCCAGAAATTTAATTTTTCAAGTTTTTCAAGGTGATTTTGCTACCAAGTTGTTTCTAGACTATGCCAAGACATTCTATATTATTTTCTATGTAATTTTGACATTATTAAAACGCATGGAGAGAACTTGTACATCTAGAGAGCTCACTCCCATGCCCCAATATCACCCCTAGTGGCTCTGATACCATATTAGAATTTGGGAGGCCTATACTCAGCCACAAAAGTTATATTGAGAGTTAATGTTTCAGTTACCCATATAAAGGTTATTTATGTCATATTTTACTAGCCTATATGAAACTTCTAAATATATTAATCAAGGTTAAGGGTACTAGGTTGAATAAATTAAGGAGAAGGGAACTTGGTCGAAGATTGAGGATCCGATTCAAAATTAGGGTTCAAACGCCCCAATTTATTTGTTTTACTAATTTTATTTGTTATTTAATTAATTAGTTATTGGATTGTATAAATAATACTACTTCTTCTTAAGATATTTAATTTGCTGAGATGTCATAGTATATAACCACATGGGTATTGCCAAATAACCGTTTTATATGCCAACACAATAAAAATAGGACACATTAGCGTTTTCTTATGACAAAATGGGGTCACGACAGAAATGCAACAAAAATACACATAGGATATGGCATAAATGTTTGATTTTTAAAATAGAGGGACAAAAATCGTCGGACAGGTAAAATAGAGACCAAAAATACAATTAAGCCATTTATGAACACATAACTATGGTATGACATTTTATATTTAGATCACACATTCAAAGTTGATACTATAAAAGTAAAGTAAACCTAGTCTAGGGATAAATTAGGTTTGCCGAATTATCGTTTCCGTTAACTTGTTTTGGTGGGTTTGGTTTATGCCCCCCCGCCCTTTTATGCTTTCTTTTGCTATTTTAATAATATCCTTGGAGTGGAGGTAAAGGAGTGGTTCAGCTTGGGGGTGCCAACATAGTTGGCATGTCCAGTTGCGCCACAATACCTTGCTCTCTCATTTATCAAAAAAAAAAAATCATGATCTAGAAATTAAATTTTGCACTCATTTTTTATGGAGGAAGATTTTACGATGATCTAATCATAACTACGAAAAAATCATTTAAAAATACATGCTGATTTCCCAATATATAGGGACCAAAATAGAGTGCATTATAATTTTTCTGAGACTAAAAATTTAATTAAAATTAAATAAGAACTAAACTTAGAAGGTCACCATTTTGTAAGGACTAAAAACATAATTAATCCTTCATTAAATAACTGATATATATGATCTATATTATAGACAAATTAGAATACATAAATTATTCAATGAATCTAATTAAAAAGCAAATTTTTATTTAAAAATATGACCTATTGAAGTATTGTATAAGGTTGAAATTTTAATTTTATAAATGAGTGGTCAAATATGAGTGGTGAGAAATATATTTTATCATAAATGTGAATCTTGAACTATTTTTTGTCAAAAATTAAAATCATCTAAATATCAACATAAAGAAAAACATCTCAATTATGTTGGCACTCCATCATTTCCCATCCTCTATCTATATCTCAAATTATGTTGAACTTATCTAAAATGAATTGAAGAAAAAATCAAACAAAAAAAGTTGGATAAAGGAATATGATAAATTAGTATTTAAATTATGAAAAATTATTATTATATCAATCGAATTAACAACATTACATTTTGTTATCAATTATTTTTCCCAATTTACCCTTTTCTCCCAAACTTGATTATCAAAACTATGATAAAAACCATCATACTTTATGAGCCAATAAACAATAGAATGAGAATAGTCTTCTTGATGATCATATATAGTGACAGTGGCCTTCCACCTTCCCCAATTTATTTGACAAAACTTAGCATAAAATTTAGAAATCTCCAGAGTATAAGTTTTTCCTGGTGCTAGTGCAAAATTTCCCACTTTTTCAATCGTAATGTTCACCGACATTGCATTGTCAGGCATTGCATTTATGAGACTAATGTTAATGGTAAGGTCGTAATGGCTATCTATGTTTTGATTGTCTTGGTTTTTGGTATCGGGTGAAGCACCACAAAGAACAAATAGAATAGCAAGAAATAGTGCAACACTATATTTGGCCAACATTTTGAAGATTCAATGGGAGAGAGTTGTCAAGTTATGATACACATACACACACACACAAACGATATATTTATATATAGTTCAAAAGACACAAGTTTAGTAATAAATTCCTTCATGTCCTTTTTCTAAAAAACATTGACCAATTTTTCTTTTGATTTTTACATTTATTATCTCATTTTTCTGTGACTACATATAATAAATTTATTATTATTTGACTAATATTTGTTTTTTGGTATAGTTTTTGACTAAATTAAATATTGGCAACTTTTTAATTTGTCACATTAAATTTAGTATTAGTATACATGTTTTTTTTTTGTTTGAATATGTTTATTATAAAATTGTCCCTATGAGCTTTACTTAGTTAATTAGTAGGAATACTGTCAATATCAAAAATTATGCATTATATATTATATGTAGGCATTGAAATTCAAACTTTGATACACCCACTTTTAAGGTTTATTTCAAAAAGACACAAGTTTAGTAATTAAATACTCCTTCAAGTTTTGTCAAAAAAAATTACTCCTTAAGGTCCTTTTTCTAAAAGACTTTGACCATTTTTTTTTACATTTATTATCTCTTTGTTTTTTTTGACAAATTTATTATCTCATTTTTCTTTGACTACATATAATCAATTTATTATTTTTTTGACTAAATATAGTCAATTTATTATTTTTTGACTAAATATAGTCAACTTTTAGTCACATTAAATTTAATATGCATTTTTTTGTCTGACTAATTAAATATATTATAAATTTGTCCCTTTGAGCTTTGGTTACTTAACTAGTAGGAACATTGTCTAAAAAAATAGACATTACATGTTATATATATATATGATTGAGGTTTAAACTTTGATACACCCACTTATTTTATTTTATATGATGGAGTTTTATCACTAAACTACATGAAAAAAAATATTTACTTTACATTTTATAGTATCAACTTTGAATGTATCAACTTTGAATGTGGGAATATTACTAAATAAAAAATGTCATACCATAATTATGTGTTCTTAAATGGTTTGATTGCATTTTTGGTCCTTATTTTATCTGTCCCAAGATTTTTGTCCCTCTATTTTAAAAATCAAACATTATTACCATATTCTATTTGTATTTTTGTTGCACTTCTGTCATGACCCCATTTTGTCATAAAAAAACGCTAATGTGTCCTTTTTTATTGTGTTGGCATATAAAACGTTGATTTGGCAATACCCATGTGGTTATATACTATGACATCTCAGCAAATTAAATATCTTAATAAGAAGTAGTATCATTTATACAATCCAATAACTAATTAATTAAACAAAAATAAAATTAGTAAAACAAATAAATTGGGGCGTTTGAACCCTAATTTTGAATAGGATCCTCAATCTTCGACCAAGTTCCCTTCTCCGTAATTTATTCAACCTAGTACCCTTAACTTTGATTAATATAGTTAGAAGTCTCAGATAGGCTAGTAAAATATGACATAAATAACCTTTATAGGGTAGCCGAAACATCAACTCTCAATATAACTTTTGTGGTTGAGTATAGGCCTCCCAAATTCTAATATGGTATCAGAGCCACTTGGGGTGATATTGGGACATGGGAGTGAGCTCTCTAGATGTACAAGTTCTCTCCATGTGTTTTAATAATGTCAAAATTAGATAGAAAATAATATAGAATGTTTGGCAAAGTCTAGAAACAACTTGGTAGCAAAATCACCTTGAAAATCTTGAAAAATCAAATTTATGGGCATTTGAATCGATTCAAACAAAGTCCTAGCAGAATGACTGAATCGATTCAAGGAGTCCTTGAATCGATTCAGCAATCCCAATAACTTTCTATGAATCAATTCAGATTGTCTTGAATCCATTCAGACTCTACTTGAATCGATCCAGCAATTATAGTAACTTTATCTGAATCATTTCAGACAGTCTCTAATCCATTCAGAAAGCATATGAATCCATTCAGACATTCCAGTAACTTTGTCTGAATTGACTCAGAGCTTATATAAACTGAGTTTTGCCAAGTTATTTCACTTTATGTTATTTTCCCTTATAAATAGCAACATTGGTTCATATTGTAATGTATGAGAAACACTTTGAGATGAAAATTGAGAGAGAATTTTGGATCTCGAGCAAGGGTTTTCAAACTTCATCATCTTCATCAAATTGAATCAAGATCATACTATTGTCTACCCTTTGATATGGTTCAAGAAAGGTTCAAGGTTCAACGAGGTGATAACTTCCATGGTATTTGTGAGCACACAACTTTTCGGTTGAAGATTGAAGGCTAGTTTCTCAACAAGGTTCAAGTTCTTTGAAGAGGTTTTCGAAGATTCTTTAAGCATTCACGGGGTTGGCAGAGGATCATGCGACTAATCAATTAAGAGGGTTCTTTGGGCTTGAAGAAGAAGATTCTCATTGGATTGTGGTAATTAGAGCTTCGAGTCCACGTGTGAAGGTTTTTGTACAAGTTGGACGATTGATTTTGAGAGTGAAGAATTTCGTCATAGTACTCGAATTGTTTAATTCTAAACTATGTGCATACTTTTTGTTAATTTTTTTTATAAGGTTCTCAATTCTGTTTCGAGGAATAAGGAGGGAGAGTACCATGCCATAAGCGAGGAGGACGTAATCATGGAAACTCCTTTATCACGTGTAGTGTTCTTTATCACTTTCATAGTTTTTATTGCTTTTGATTTCATTAGAACTATTGTGAAATTGTGTTGGTGGTGATGACAGTCAATTGTATGATATTCTAGGATAGTTTTAGGAGTAGTTTTATTATTTATTTGTAATATTTAAATAGTAAATTCAAGTTAAAAGCCTAAAAGAGGAGCTACTCTAAGTAAAGACAACTAAAATCAAGAAAGAAGACAAAAAGTGGAAAAAAGGTGAAGAAAAATAGTCGATTCAGCAAATGGAGAAAAATGGCAAGAATTAAGGCATAAACCGCCTTCATCGTACCCCACAATGACTTCCATCATGCCATGATATCCACCAAATGAGCCAGATCCACCATATGAGCTAGATCCATCAGATGGAGCAGATGACCCATCCTGCCGCGATGACATGCATCGTGCCACAATGGCGCGTGTTTTAGCCTTGCCAAAATCCTACAAATAGAGCACTTTACCCACTCTACAAATCATCTCTGAGATCTCTTAGACATCTCCCAACAAATCCTTTAAGAGCTCAATAGACAGTTTCTAAAAGAGAAACACTGAAGATTAATTCAAGGAGAATCTCCAGAAGAAGGAGTCTAGTTCTCTCATTAAGGACTATCTCTAGTGCTCAATTAAGGTTATTTATTATGTGTAGTAATTCCCTGGTTTTCTTATCATAGTTATGCATTCTAGTAGCTAAATCCCTTAAGTTAGAGTACTAAGATGAATTTCTCAATGAATACTTGCTATATGAATTTGGTTTGAGAATGTTATAAAAGTCATATTTGAAAGTATTTATCTGTGATATTTCTTCTTAAACATATATTTATGATACGGCCATATTATAAATATATCATCTTATGATTAGGGAATCGAAATAATCACTCTAGTCTAGGTACATAAGTAGGAGACGGGAAGCCATTGTGAATTAACTGAATGTAGTAAAGCTTATATAACCTATATTGGTGAATTTTCTAGTATAAATGTTATATAAAGGGTGAAATTTTGGCGTACTACTTATAATTTATGTTGTAAGAAAATAATGAGCAGTATGATGTGCGCACAATAACCAGACTTGCAGAACAATTAATAAAGAAACAGATAACACAAGCAGTAAATAACACAAGGAAATTGTTAACCTAGTTCGGTGCAACGTCACCTAATATGGGGTCATACCAAGCCAGGAAGGAAATCCACCAGTGTAAAGTTATTCCTAAGTTATCTGGCTAACACCTCGGTTTACAACTTAGAAACTCACAAATACATGTGCTATATTTCTACCAAGGTACCCCATAGTTATGAGAAACCAATCTCACTTCCAATCACTAAACAAAGATTAGAGAACCCTCCCCAAAAAATAATTCACTACTCGTACTTCAAAGCTTAGAGTACCAAACAATATTCCTTGCTTAAAAGCTTCAGATTACAACTCAAAGACTCAGTCCTGATGCAAGCATCTAGGTGACACAAACAAAGGCTCACAACAAACCCTAAAAACTCTATTCTTCAATATGGCTTGCGTGAGAATTAGGTTTAGTCTTCACATGTATTTATAATCTTCTGAATAGCACGCTTGTAAGAGAGTTTTGGGCTTCAAGATATTTCTTGTAAGAATTCTGACCCTAGAATATAAATTAGAACCAAATAAAATATTTCCACAATTGGAAAATAATTTTAACAAATAGAATTAGGTTAAGAAGTAATCCTTAACGTGCGCGACTTAGCCAGTAAGACAGTGCGGCAAAAACATAACAAATCTTCTTGCAAAGATATGGCGCGTTTTTATGATCATGACTACCAGAGTTGCAAGATGTGTGCACATTATTCTTCACATTGTGTTTTGCCAAAAATGAGGCCAACACAAAAACACTAACAAAGGGTAAGTTCGTTGTGACAGTTCAATTTGCTAAATAGTTAATCACTAGATAATACTCAAATCATACGAAGTAGGCCAAGCCCGAGTAGAGAAAGGATTCAAGGGAACCTAACCACCCTCTTAAACCTTGAATTTAAACCAATCTTTAAACTAAACCCAATATAAAATGAGAGCAGTCTAAAACCCTATTTCCTGAAGATACACTAGCTGAATTGGCAGAATCCATGTGGAGATGATATCTTTTATACTCTAACTAGACAAGAACTGGTGCACTTGCCAAAACTCAGTTAATTAAGTTTTTTGCGCCGTTGCCGAGGAATTTGTTTACAAGGCAATTGGTGTTAATTTAGGAAATTCAAAAAATATTAAAAATACAAAAACATCTAAAAAATATATATATATTTCAACAACAAAAAATTCTTGTGAAATTTTGCCAAAAGATTTTGGCTAGAAAAGGCTTTGTACTTAAGCGATCTAGATAGATCCACCTCCCTTACATAGGAATCTCTGAGGTAATACAGACACAGCAACAAAGCAAAAAATCAAAAAAATACAATAGTAAAAACCAAAAAAAATAATCTTTTGCATATATTTTCTTTGTATTACTATTCAATTTCTTGAGTTTTGAGCAATGTCACTACAAGAAGTAACAGAGATATTGTATAAGACATTACGAACGAAAGAAGAAAGTCAAGAAGAATGTTATGAAAATCTTGACTAAATTTTTGAATTTTGAAAAAGAACATGGAAGCGTCGAAGAAACCTTAGATCACTTCCACGCATTTATTCATAGATCTAGAAGGCATAAAACCTTCATAGACAACTTATTGAGTATGTGGAAGATAAAGATCATGAGGGAATAAAAGAAGAAGAGCCTAATAGTCCATCAAAAGCTAGAATGGAGGAAATTTTGGGACACATACAAGGGATACCAAATATGCAACTCATAATAACCTAGATAAAGACATTGAAGAATGGGAAAATCTTGTACAAGAAGCATCTGTAAAAATGTTAACATAAGAGGCAGAAGAAAAGCAACATAAATATCTGAAAACATTACTAGCTTTTCTAAGTCCTGATTCTAGTGATGATGAATGTGACAACTTAGAGGTAAAAGAGGTTGTGGTAGAACCATCCAAACCCTCAACACAAGAACAAGTGAGCTCATGAATGACAATAAAATCATAAATGAAGTACACCAGTTAAGTCAAATTATGAACACATCCTTCGAAGAAGTTGCCGAGATCTACCATTGACTTATGAAAATGGAAATTAAAGTCTCAACTCTAGAAAAATTCGAGGATCTATTTCCAGAAACTCCCTCACCCGAAGAAAAATTCCCAGAGTCAACACACAAGATAAAATATTATATTCTACTAACAGTAGATTATTGTACAATCCTACAAGAGACAACTCAACCAAAGCAAGATGACCCACGAAGTCTCCTAATACCTTGTTATATTGGGAATGCATCAATTAAGGGAGAAATTTGAGATAAAAAAAGCAGCATCAACATCATGTCCTTGATTCAAGCAGATAAATTAGTTGATGAAATTGGAGAAGCTCAAATTACAAATATGCAAGCACTTATCTTCTCTCAAAAAAGACAATTAGTTCCTTGGGGAATCATTAAGGATGTGCTTGTTAAAATCAATGACCTAATAATAAAGGTAGATTTTGCAGTTATAGATACCGGGGAATGAAATATTCCTTTAATCTTGGGGTAAACATTTTTGTCAATTATGACGAAACGAGTGGAGGACAAACAAGGAGAAATAATATTAGAAGAATACAAAGAAAGAAGCATTGAACTAGAGGAAGAAAATTTTCAACCTATGACGGATCAAAGAAAATATATTTTTCAAAGAACATGTCTTAGTTACAAGGTCGGAGAAAAACGAGAAATAGATCGATTAATAGATCAAATATGTGCCTTGTTTACAAAGATAAATTAAAAAGTCTGGAAGAAACATATCCGATGTTTCTAAAATACTTGAGGTTTCTAACTCTCGAGAGAAGGAGCACAGATGAGATATTGTTTTTGTCTAATAAAACACCTTAACATCAAGCAAATGTCTAGCTAATGACTCAAAAGAAGCGTTGCTTGGGAGGCAACCCAAGGTAAGTATTTTTTTTTTGTTTTTTTAAATTGATGCCAATTTTTAATTTTTAGGAAAAATAATTTTTAGAATAAAATAAGGAAAATGAAGTGATTTGAAAAGAGCAGCCCCCACTCCATCGTGCCACGGCACAACGCGCTGAATTCAATGCTATAAAGTAAACCCATCGTGCGATGATGAAACACATCATGCCACAATGCGATCTAGTCTATAAAAAGAAGTCATGATGGCAAATTTTTCACTTTTGATTTTCACATCGTTACTATGCTGAAACTTCCACCGAAATCCAAAAATCACTTTCTACTATCCCCTACTCATTATTAGCACTTATTTTCATAGCAATAACCACTTCTACTCACTATATTCACGTGTTCACATCCTAAAATCCAATAAAAGTCTAATTTTTATCACTTTATACACTTTCCACATCCACCACACACAAAGCTAACCTTTTAGGTGAAGTAGCAAAGTTTCACAAGACAATTAAGCTTCTAAAACAAATCAACTTTGTTAGTTTAAAAACAATTTAAACAATGAAATGTAGAAGAGATAGCACACAACAATTTATCATGGTCCACCCAAATATTGCGCTAGTCTTGTCCTTACTCATGTGAGATTTATCACTAGTATGAATGAGATCAATTATTCTTCTATGATCTAGCCTAAGATCAAATCTTTCTGCTTATAGTCAATCCTGACGTTCCAAGGCCTCTAGACAATCCTTACGTTCCAAGGTACATTTAATCAATAGTTACATATTGACTTGAGCAATTCTTTCTTTTACAAGAAGGGTTTGTTTTTGGATCTAAGCTTACACAATGACTCAAACTAGAGATTGATAGGCTTAATTAAACTACTTAGTTCACTCTAAATATGTGATCTAAAGATTGTTAGCAGAGCAAGAGTGTGAGAAAAATAAAACAGACATTTGATTGCTTGAGAACTAAACTTGTTTTATGCAAATTTGTAACTAAACTTCTTGATCTTCCAATGCATCAAGGGGTGCTATTTATAGATGTCAAATATGCTCCGAATGCTTAGTCATCAATGTAAGTACTATAAAGAGTTGTTGCATCCTTCATATGACAGCTCATGAAGAGTTTGATGCATAATTCAATTATGTGAGAATGTTCTACAAACACTCTCTTAGTTTTTTCATTCACTAAATAAAAGTGACGAGCTGTAAACAGTTGTAGTTGGCTGTATGAAGCTTGTTCTTCAAGTATAAACTTTGTAAATAGTCGTTGTGCATCAAATCAAAATACATTGAACAACTGGATATGAGTTTGAATGTTCAAGTACAAAACTGCCTTTGTGAGAGATCGTTCTAGCAATGCTCTCCCCTTTTTAGGCTGATGCTAATATTCATGAGTGGGATTTCATTGCTTGATCAAACACAGTTGTAGTAGAGCATCTCTAATAGATGAAACTAGCATGGTAGTTGTCCATAAAGTACTTTTGCAAATACACACGTCTTGTCTTATGTGGGAGAAGCCTTAGAGAATGTTCTTGTAAAGTACATCTCAAGGTATAATGCCAACTAATAGTTTAGTTGATTGCTGATGCATTGTGATTGGTCTATGAAACACTATCAGATTCAAAAACCAGTAGAAACACTAGGTTACACTTGCTTGTCTCCATGTTGCATTTATTCCTTTCCTTAAACATGTCATACAAGGAATGTTCTTCATACACATGTTCTTGTTTGGCCTTAACTAACTTATCCATTGTTGCGATTTTGAATTTAAGTCTAATGATAAAGTGGAATAATGTCTTGTAGCCTGATGAAACATTATTAGTTGCTTTTGATAAGAATTTATTTTGAAGCATGTTCTATGTATATTAGAGAGTATTCTTTGATTGTTCTCTGCAAAAGTGTTCATTTCTTTCACAAATAGTGATGATTGATCATGAAATTGCAATTTGATCTAGCTTATTAAAATCACTCAAAAGCACAGGTTAGATCACAAAACGATCAGAATATAAATGAAAATATAATTGAAGATGTTTGTTATCTTTAAAACATCATTTAGGGATTTTTCTTCAACAATTTCCCCCTTTTAGATGATGACAAACTTATTGAATTAAATTTTTATTCTGATTTAACCAATTCAGTAATAAAACTTAGTGATTTAACTGAAAAGCTCCCCCTCAATTTCAGCATTCATTATCAAATATCAAACTGAAAGTGCAAATTGAGATAAACACATAAACTTGAATCATGATATATATTATAAAATCAAAACTCATCAATGTGAGCATACAAAACATTTCCAGATCAGGATCAATCATGATTCACAAAAGTTTATAATAGTAAAATATAGCATTAGAAGTCTTTACTACAAAAAGACAATAACCTCTCAAAATATCTTAAATTCTAAACAACTTTGATTAAATCAAACAAACAGACTTAAACTTAGAATCTAAACTACTTAAATATCTAAATCATATGACAACAGCTAGCTCCCCCTAAGCTTATGCAACAACTTCTTCATTCTAATTCATCTCTCGTTTGTCAGCATTAAAAAGGTTTGGAGCAAAAGCAGTGAAAGGATCCTTTTGAAGGGCTGAATTCATTGGATGATGAGTAATCAGATGTTTTTGGGTATTCAGCAATGTGAGACAAAGTGTTTTCTGGTAGAGGATTCACACCAACTTTGGGACAAACTTCATTTACACGCCAATTTTTCGTAGTTTGCAGCTCAAAGCAAGTTGTTTTGATTCTGCAGTCCATCAAACAACTTATACAGATTCTTAGCAGTATTGCTTGCTATCTTCTCAGCCTTAGACCTTTAGTGAGGTCTAGCACCAGCTTCCACACCTTCAGCAAGTTTCACACCAACATAGGTGGATGCATTCTTTGTAGAACAGAAGGATTCAAGAGAAGAAAATTTCTTTGGAAGTGATGGTATAGCATTTTAAGAGACAATATAAATTGGAACTAGCATTTTGGGATAATCAGGACTAGGAGTTTTTGTCAAATTCTCACAAAATCAGAGCTAAAAAATGAACCAAGAGAACCTTGTGATGTTGATAAAGATGGGTGGAGTAGAGAGTGATTAAATGGTTTGGTAATGGTATGAAAACCTTCAAGAACATTAGCCATGATCTCAGGTGGTGTTTACTCAAGTGGAGCTCCTATAGTTGGTTCGAAACCCATAGAAATATCAGCAGAAAAAGGTATGGATTGTGATGGATTACCTTCAATAATTTGTTCTTTGCCTTTGACAGTTGTTGCCTCAGCAGGGTGAACGATCTCAACACGATCTGCTTCACCAACAGCAGCATCGGATAACACAACTAAATTTCCCAAATTTTCAAAGTTTTCTCTTTTTCTCTTCTGACCAACTTCGACACCTGGTTCCATCTTCATGTGATGCACATTCTTGACTGAGAAGAGAGTTGAATGGTTGTCAATCTTCTCATTTGTAACATCAATCTTAAACGAATCAAACAGCTTAGATAGAGTTATTCCATAAGGTAAAGTTACTTTCTAAATTTCTGATTCATCAACCTTAATCATTTAGATGCAATATCAAATAAGGCAAGTTGAGCTTGTGTCCCTTTGAAAAATGATGGAGTACCATGAGATCATTCTTTGTTACTCTGCTCTTACTTTCGGTCCTTGGTAACACACAATGTTGATTCATATTGTGTATTTTAGTAGATCATATTCGCCACTTAACAGGTTTTGAAAATCAAATACCATTCCAAGGCAAATTGATTTAGTCATCTAATACTTTTCAAACTATTGTTGATCAGCATCAAGAATCAAAGAAATGGGAATTCTTTTGTTTGCTAGCATTTTTTCCAAAGGTATTTCCAATTTGAATTTTGGCTTAGTTGGCTTCTTTGAATTATCAAAAGAGCTAGGAGCATATTTTTCCTTGGATTTTCCCTATGATTTCTCGGTCTCAATAGAAACATGAGCGAATTTTTAAGAGGAAGGTTATTTTGTGGTTTTGACAGTTAGAGCATATTTTTTGGTGGTTTCTTTTGGAGTGGTTTTAGAAACAAGGTTATTAGAGGGAGAGTACTTAGAATCACTATCATGAATGGAAATGGTGGTGTTGTCATAAATTTTTTTCCTACTGGTTCCAATGACAAAGAATCTTAGCAAATCATCTAAAGTTAGTAGGATCTCTTGATTTGGATTTTGTTTTGGTTTTTGAGGGTTGAACCGAAATAGGAGGTGTGTCAGCATTCAGGGGTTGATAAAAGACCATTTGGAGTGATTGAATCAATATCATCAAGGTGTTGGAAGCAGATGATGATTTTTGTTCATTGTTTGCATATTTATGTGATGAGTCAGATGAGGTTTCAAAGTCAGTTTCTACAGATTTTGGTGGAGGAGTTTCTATAGATTTTGGTGGAGGAGTTTTCAACTCTATCATGAATGTGTTTGCTTTTGGTTTCCTTGGTTCTAGCCATTTGAATTTTGAAAACGGGAGAGAGAGAGAGAGAGAGAGAGAGAGAGAGAGAGAGAGAAAGAGGGAGATCGATAAGGATTACTAGGAAGAGAATGAGAAGAAAGGATTGTGAAGATTTGAGGTGAGGTAAAAAGAGTTAATGTTTTGGTTATATAAGAAAAAGTAAATAGAGAAAGTATTGGAATGAGTGGGTTAGAAACTTGGAGAAGAGGAAGAAATAGATTAGGTAAGAGAGTGTACTTATGAATAGTGTTTCCTAGGTACTTTAGGACTAACACCTAAAAAGGAAATGATGACTATCCAAAAGTAGCCGTTTTAGGCTTAGGAGGTCCTACATAATTATTTTAAACAGAAACAAACTAAAACAAATAAATCAAAACAAGTTACATGAAACGGTCAATGTTCATGACATGTTCAAAACTAAACCCAGTAGCAGAGTGTTCTGAGAACGATCTCTTTGCAGAGCATGATTTTGCTCAAACAATATTAGTGACGGATCTTAATGATATTTAACTTTTTCTTGCTGAAATTAAAATGATCCTCAACTAATGGCTTAGTAAAAATATCTGCTATGTGATTTTCAGTATCAATAAACATTAATTCAACATCATTTTTGTTAATATGATCTCGAATAAAGTGATGTTTAATTTCAATATGTTTTGATCTTGAATGTTGAATAGGATTTTTTGTTAAATTTATAGCACTGGTATTATGACCAAGGTTGACAGAACCTGACCGGACCGGGCGGTCGATTCAGGAACCGGACCTGCATCTGGTCCTGTTAGTGCTGAAAACCGCCGTGCAAACAAAACAAAAAAAAAATGTGTGAACCGTGGATGAACCGGTGAAAACCGGAAAAAACCAGTAACCCGGACGATCTGGCCGGTTCGATAGTCTGTTTGTCTGTCAAGCTGTTTAAAAAGATGCCATTTCAGGAAAGAAAAAAAAGTTTAAAATGAAAAAATCAAGGATTAGAGTAGTCGTATTTTACATCTTCTTCTTGAAATAAAGAGCAACAACTTATTTAGTTTATGTTTTCATAGAAGCAACATGCAAGAGAAGAAAGAAGGAATGGAAAAAAAGACATAGATGAGAGAAGAAGGGTAACAACACTAACAGAGCATGAGAGTAAGAGAGATGAAGGAAACAAAACACACTTGGGGGCGACTAATTCCATTCCATGATGTATATCATGTTAGAGTTACTAGGGTTTTGAAATCGATTGGACTTATAAAAGAAGCCCATGCTGTTTTTTTTCATTACTTTTTTGTTGATTACATACTATTCATTAATTATTTTTTTCATTACCTTTTATAAGAAAAAAATAAAAGTTACCATTAAAAATTTATACTGTGTAAATTTTCATTTTTTATAGTTATAATAAACTATATGGTTAACATCATGATAAGAAGATTGTAGCATCATAAATCTGTGTCTCAGGGATTCAATTTTGTTTGCAACCTCTCCAGAGATCCCCTCCATCCCCAACCTCTATCAAGTTAATCGCAACATTCATTTCTTTCTTCAAAATTTCAAATTTTTTTCCTTTCTTTCTTCACTATTTCCAATTTAATTCTTTGCTGATGGGGTGCATCACTTTTTGAAATTCTAGGTCCCCTGTAGGCAAGTTGTTAAGCAGAGTGCTTCGACAACCTGCTCAGCGTTATGCTTGTGACAGTATATGAATAATAAAGTGCAGAAAGCAATAAACGAACATAAGTAATTGTTTACCCAGTTCAGTGTCAAAACACCTAATCTGGGGGATACCAATCCAGGAGAGTAACCTTCACTATACCATAGTTCATAGTCTCTAGGTCTTAGTTGAATAGCTCCTATTCAATGCCTCTCACTAAACTACCCGAATGAAATTATTTAGGACTCCTCCTAAATATGTGACTCTCCCTCAACCAATTAACCCAACTGGAGGAACGACTTTAAGCTCGTTGAACTCGTGCAGAAACAGCACATAAACCACAACGACAACGACAACAACAACAACAATGAAAAAGGACTCAATAAAGCTTGGGGCTTAAACTATAATCTTGAGTCGTACTTTGCTTCAATGCTTGAGCGTCTATTTATAGCTTTCAAACTCAGATAGAGTTTAGCTAAAGAATAAGAAAGTTTGTTGAAGTTTGTTGAGAATAAATCTTTAATCTTCTACAAGATAAAATATTTGTTTTTTGTTAACTTCTTCAAGGTCTTCCAAAAATACTTCCTGGCGCGCGCAAACAAATAACTTTCTGATTTGTTATTTGTTTGGTTGATCTTGTAACAAACAATATTTGTTTGGATAAATATTTTAAATCTTCAAAAACAAAAACGCGCCATAACAAACTTACTAAAGAGATATACTTCAACTGGGACGTTGAAGATTTATTACTTCATCTCTAAGTAATTAACAAACTGAAATCTGAGGATCTGTGACGGCTAATTCAAGTGATTTGAATTTCTGATCTGGTATGCTTCTCCTGAAGCAACATGTCACAGTCCTTTGTTGGCAAGAAGTCAAGACATCTTGCTTAACATGTTGTTTGATCAAAATGTGTGACAACACAGGAAACAACATTTTTATTTTTCATTAGATATACAAAAGTGTAATCAGAGCAATCATCGATAAAGGTGATAAAATAACGTTTCCCATTTCTTGTCTAAGTTCCATCAAGTTCACAAATATCTAAGTGTATATTAAATCAAACGGTTCAAATTATCATGTTACTGATTTATGATAACTCTTAGTTATTTTTGCTTGACTGCAAAATTCACATTTGTCTAATTTACTTGAGTTGAATTTTGGTATATGTCCTAAATTACTTAAATTAGAACTACAACGTTTATTCACAAGACATAGTCTATTATGCCATAAATTAAAATCACACAAAGAGTAAATAAAAGGAGAAATTTTTTCATTTCAAAATATTAAGCTTAACATTTCATCAGTTGCATACCCTTTCCCAACAAAAATATCATTCTTAGTAATGGTGTACAAATCAGCCCCTATAACTTGATTAAACCCAACCTTATTCAAAAGATACCCAAATACAAGATTCTTCCTAATTTCAAAAGCATGCGTAACATCTTCTAGGATCAAAGTCTTTCCAGAACTGAAGTTCAACTCCACATCACCAATACCAACAACATTAGTGGTGTGAACATCTGCCAACAGCACCTTTTTGACTTCAATAGTTGTGTATGTTTTGAACATAGCACAATCATAATAAACATTGGGAGAGGCACCAGTGTCCATCCACCAACCATCAGTTCCACCAACCATATTCAGCTCAACAATCATGGCAATGAACTCTTCAGTCAGGTTAGCCTGTGCATTGGAAGCACCAGATTTAGGCCTGTTCTTACATTTTTTAGCCATATGACCTGATTTTCCACAATTGTAACAAAGGAAAAGACAACATTATTTCTCAGAGGTGGTGGTTGTTGTTGTTGCTGCTATTGTTTACCATTGGGAGCATATGAATAATTCCCATTCTTAATTCGGTACGCCGGATTAGGATTGTGGTTCTATTTCTTAAGTGGTTTGCCCGTAGGCTACAGAACCACACCAAATTTCTTTTTGTTGTTATTAGCAACAAACATAACTTCTTCCTTCTGATCTTGTCTCCGAGACTCTTCCTCAATTCTTAGACTGATAATCATACTTTCAATTGAAAATTCTTTTCTTTCATGACGAAGAGTATTTTTAAAATCTTTCCAACATGGGGGCAGTTTCTCAATAATAACAGCAACCTGAAATTGTTCATCAAGAGTCATACTTTCATTGATGATTTCATGAGCAATTTTTTGCAGCTCGTGAGACTACACTTCAACAAATCTTTCGTCCACCATCTGATACTTGAGATAGCGGATTTTTTAACACCTGCTTCCTCAGTATCATACTTCTACTTCAGAGTCTCCCAAACCTCTTTTGCAGTAGCACATTTGCAATAATAATCATATAGGTCATCAATGAGACCATTAAGAATATGATTCTTGCAGAGATAATCATGTTCTTTCCATAAGAGTAATTCTTTTCTAAACTGTAAATTATCGGCAACTTGTGTTAATGTCTCAGTTGCATCAGAAGCACTTGCATCATTCACAGGTTTATTACCACTAGTGCTATCATTGATTGAGACATAAATCTCAGGAACAATAGGCATAGGATCAGTCAACACGTTGGCAACCTTTTTTAAGGTTAAGAAGAAAAACATTTTCTATTGCCAACGGTTAAAATGAGTGCCTACGAATTTGTAAGATTTATTAGTAGGACCAGTAGCATTTGCAACAATCTCGATGAAGACATGAACAAAGTACCAACTATGGTATCAAAGTACCAACTATGTAACATGAACAAACAAAAATTTCGATGAAGACAAATTTTTGAGAATAAGAGAATTTGTTTTTTGTGTTTCTGTGTTGTGTTTTTCTGAAGAAGATAGAAGACAATATAAATATTGTGAAATAGTGAATCATTGAGCAAAAAATGACTTGGTCTGCTACACGTTTATGTGCTCTTCTTTTAGGCAAAAAATGCAAAACCTAATTTAATTTTTTAGTCACTAAAAAATTAATACTTCAACCACGCCCAGGCCCGCCCAGTACGGTGGCGCGTGATGGTTAAGGTTGAGTGTGTTCTTTCCCATTCACAAAACTCTATACCCCTTAGGGCACACCCTAATAGTGAGGCATAAGTATATAAACAATCTTAAAGTGTCAGGTCTTACCAATGTGAGACTTAACAACTTTTCAAAATTCACACCTTAGTGCTTGTTGTGTTCATATCATACCTAGTTCTTTTCTCATCATTTCCATGCAATTTCCAACAATATTAAAATAATAATTCTAGGGCGTTACACAATTCAAGTGAAAACTAACAAATTTTTACAATGTGAAGCAAGTCATATATGCAACTTTTCTTCAACATGACTTGCATTTGTTTGATTGTTCACGTGACTCGAGTCACATGCAGCATAACTCGAGTCATGATTTGCTTATGGTTTTGTGACTCAGTTCACAAGCTTAAAAGGCACCAAAATTGCAAAAACCACATATGACTCAACTCCTGACACTATAAACACTGTGTGACACTCGATTTATACACATAAAAATGGAGATTTTTAGATTATGAATTTATTCAGCACATGATACACCTTAAGTCATTTTATATAGTTAAGCTCAATCAAATTTTCATTTGAAAAGGTTTTTGAAATTCTGGTGTACTACTTATAACTTTATGTTATGAGAATAATGTGCGGTATAATGTGCCCACATTAACCAGACTTGCAATACAACTAATAAAGTAACAAATAATAAAAGCAATAAATAACACAAGGAAATTGTTAACCCAGTTCGTTGCAACGTCACCTAATTAGGTTTAGTCTCCACACATATTTATAATCTTTTGAGTAGCATAGGTCTTTAGTTGTGTCTTGGGCTTCAAGAAAGTTCTTGTAATAATTTTGACCCAAGAAACATAGATTTGAATCATATAAAATATTTCCATGATTGGAAAATACTTTTTACAATTACAATTAGGTTTACAAGTAATCCTTATGGTTCATGTAACGCGCGCGACTTAGCTTGCATGCAAGCGAGGCAAAAACAAAACAAACCTTCTTAAAAAGATATGGCGCGTAAATAAGCTTGAAACTCCCAGAGTTACATCATGTGCGCACATTGTTCTGCACATCTTTTATGATGTGCGCACATTATCCTCCACATTGTGTTTTGTCAAAAAGGAGGCCAACACAAAAACACTAATAGTTTTTTAAAACAAGTTTTTTAAACAACTCTGAACACGAAGCTCTCGGGTGATTAATCTTACTTAGAGGAGACAAAAAAAAATAATTAAAATCATTATAACAATATATAAAAAGTATATATAATTTGCATATACTATATATCATCCAATAACAACTATATATTTAGCTAAATTATTCCACTACACTCGCTTTAGTTATATAACATAGAAATGTTTTATTTCTATCTAGCTATATGTCATTTGTTAGTGTAGAGAAAATCCATTAAACTCATTTGCTAATATCAATTCTTTGTACTTCTCTTTTTTCTTTTTTATGATAATAATTCTTAGTATTTCACTATTTATGTATCTGTATAAATTCGCGTTTAAGTATGATTGAAATCAAGACATCAAATTCAAATAGTTACTGATCTTCACCAAAAGCATAAATTTAGAGAAAACCCAAATTATAATTTTAGGGTGGATAAACAATCTCCTGTGGGGCCCTAAACCTTTTAGATTCAACAATTTCTGACTTGATCATCGTGGGTTGTGTCCTGTGGTTGAGCAAAGCTGGCAAAAACAAGGTTGCCAAACCTGGATGGCCCTTAATATGAAAGAGAAACTGAAAGTGCTCAAAGCAGACCTAAAGATTTGGAATAAAGAGGTGTTCAGAAATCTTGATCGTAGGATTTAGACTGTGGTGGATTATATTAGGGATCTTGATTTAAAAGCTAGGGTTGGTCCTTTGTCGTATGAGGAGATGCGAGCTCGCAGTGAAGGTTTTGCTGATTTGTGGGGTTTCTTGAGGGTTAAGGAGTTGCAGTTGATTCAACATTCTCGTTCTCGCTGGTTAAAGGATGGTGATGGAAATACAGGTTATTTCCATGCTAGTGTGAAAGGGAGAAGTAGGAAAAATTCTATCATGTCTCTTTGTGTTGGTGATAGATGGGTGGAAAGTGTCTTGGAGGTGCGGGCAGAAATCACCAATTACTTCACGAGATACTTTTCAAAATCTATGTCTAATCGACCCACATTAGATGGTATTGAGTTTCAGGGTGTGGACCAGATTGATGTGGTCACCCTGACAGCTCCGTTTTCTGTTGAGGAAATTGAGGACGTTGTGATGAGTTCTGATGGGGATAAAAGTCCAGGACTCGATGATTTTAATTTTGCCTTCTTCAAAAGATTTTGGGGTCTTCTTAAAGTTGAAATGGGGGTGTTGTTTAACCAATTTTTTGTCACTGCTAAACTTCCTTGGAGTTTTGCCTCTTACTTTATCACTCTAATTCTCAAGGTCCCCTCCCCGCTTAGTATTGGTGATTTCAAGCATATCTCTCTAGTTGGTTCGTTGTACAAGATTGTGGCAAAGGTTCTTGCTGGAAGATTGGCTAAAGTTATGGATAACTTGATCTCTAATAATCAATCTTCTTTTATTAAAGACAAACAGTTAGTTGATAGGGTTGTAGCCGTTAATGAGATCATCGATTTGGCAAAAAAAAAACGAGAAGAGAGTGCCTTATTTTTAAAGTGGATTTTGAAAAGGCTTATGATTCAGTCAGCTGGTGCTTCTTGGATTATTTGATGATGAGGTTTGGTTTTGGTGATAAGTGGCGTGGTTGGATGAAAGCTTGTGTGTTTAGCGGGAACCTTTCGGTGCTTGTCAATGGAAGCTCAACTAGTGAGATTAATATCCAAAGGGGGTTAAAGCAAGGTGATCCATTAGCCCCTTTTCTATTTCTTTTGGTGGTTGAGGGTTTAAGTAGGGCTATTAGAAGTGCTGAAGAGCGTAACTTGTACACTTGGTTCAAAGTGGGTAATGCAGGTCTTTTTGTTTCTCATTTCCAATATGCGGATGATATGTTGAAGAGGAATTTCTTGTGGGGTGGGGCTAATAGGAGAAAAAAGATTGCTTGGGTTAGTTGGGCTAAACTATGTCAGCCAAAATGTGAAGGTGGTCTAGGGATTAGAGATCTCCAAGCTAGCGTTACTTGGTAAGTGGAGATGGCGGTTGATTTCAGGTGGGGAAGGAATTTGGAGACAAATTGTTCTGGGTAAATATGGTTCGCTTGTTCCTTCCCCTCATCTTGGAGGAAGGCTGAGGGGGCTTAGAAAAGCCTCCATGTGGTGAAGGGAGGTGTCTTTACTTGGGGGTCTATGGATGCCCCCTCTGATTAGTTTTTTCAGAGGGGGTGACTAAAAAAGTTGGCAATGGCCTCATGACTTATTTTTGGTTTGATCCTTGGATAGGAGAAAACCCTCTTAGGATCTAGTTTCAAAGACTCTTTCAAGTTTCGACCAAAAGTACTAGTAAGATTGGAGAGGTTGGTAGCTGGGTCGCAGGTCAATGGGTTTGGAACTTGAGGTGGAGGAGGGATCTATTTGTTTGGGAGCTTGACCTTCTTGCAAATCTTTTAGTTATATTGAATGGTACGACAATCTTAGAAGAAGCTGACTTTTGGTCTTGGAATCATGACCCTACTGGTTGTTTCTCGATAAAATCGGCCTATTTAGTTCTTTGTCATAACACTGTTGATGAGGTCAATTTTTCTAGAGAGGAAGCTACTTTGTTGCCAAAAGTATGGAAGACTTGGGCTCCATCTAAAGTAGTAGTTTTTTCCTGGCATCTTCTTCAGGATAGACTGCCTACGCGTCATAATTTTTGTCAATGGGGTGTGATTACGGAGGCGAGTGATGCTTTGTGTGTTTTTTGTGGCCTTAGGTCTGAATCGGGTGAACATTTTTTTGTCATGTAGTCAAATTTCTCATGTCTGATATTATATTGTTAGGTGATTAGGTTTTGAGTTAGTGCCTCCTCGTGGTATCGGTGGTTTTTTGGAGAGTTTTTTAGGGATGGGAGTGGGTAGGAAAGGTATACTAGGGTGGTTGTTAATTTGGCAAACTATTGTGTGGACTATTTGGAACTCCCGTAAAGAGATAATCTTTTCGGGAGGCACTTCTTCTGTTGAGTACCTTGTGGATAAGGTGAAACTTTCTTCTTGGAAGTGGTTTATAGGTAAAAATCCTGAAATATCTTGTTCCTTTTATGAGTAGGGTTTGCACCCTATTTTATGCGGGAACCTCCTGATGTCTATCTTTTCCTTGTGGTAGATCTTTTCTTCTCTTCTTTGGGAGTCAGCTTTTCTTGTGTTTGTGGTTTTTAGGGTGTTGTTGTGCTTGTATTTATTTCTGGTAATGTTATTTTTCTTTGGCGGTAGTTGTCTCTTTTGTGGGTATTTCTCATACTCATTTGTATTTTAAATTCTTGTCCTCTTTTCGTCTTTATATAATATAATTTTATTTGACATTTTAAAAAAAAAATATTTTGGTGCCAAACTTTGTACTACTAGTGTCCACTTTTTTTTTTTTGGTAATGTGTGTCCACTTTCTTTAAGAATGAGAAGTTTAATACAAAAAAAAAATCAAAAATCATTGAAACGACAAAATAGAACTGAGTCCACACACAAATCTTGTCACTCCAATACATATGGACTAGATTCTTTCCATTTACGTAGCCAAATGAACTCCACAAGCTACTTTCACTCATTGCTGTAATATATGGGCCCTTACAACTAGATCAAATCGTATCATATAATATAATTATAAAATCAATATTTTCCATTCTTTTTTTCTCCAAATTCTCTATTCTTTCTCCAACATGTTTTAAGAGAGAATTTTTTGAGTTGTTTAGCTAAAAATGAGTCAGTGTGTTCCAAGTTGGGATGTTGACGAAAATCCACCACCCCCAAGATCTTTTTCTCTTCGATCAAACTCTAATTCAACTGTCACTCTTGATGTTCCCATGTTAGTTCACTTTCTTATTTTGTATTCATTTCTTTTTTGCTAAGCAAGCTTTAAAATTTTGGGTTGAAACATGATATGTTTGAATTTATGTTGAGTTTGACTGAATTACAATCGGTTAACGTAATTTTCAAAAAACTACACTTTATAACTTTAATAAACAAAACTTCGGTGTCAGTGTGATTTTGTCAAAACCACTATTCATTAATTGAAGCATATACGTACCTAGGTAACTTTCATTTGAAACGGTGTTGATGAATGTTTTCTTTTTTGTGAGTTCAGGTTAGATTATGATGTTGCTGAACTAACATGGGAAAATGGACAAATTTCTATGCATGGCTTAGGATTACCAAAAGTGCCAGTTAAACCACCTTCAACAACGACAAAAACTAATCCCTCGAAGGAAACATGGGAGAAGCCCGCTCGTGCGAGTGGCACCTTGGAGTCCATAGTAAATCAAGCCACTAACTTTCCACACCGCGGAAAATCATCCTTTCTTGCTGGTGGAGGTGTTTACGGGAACATGGTAGTCCCATGGCTTGACCCACATCGTGTTGCAGCCATCGCTGCAGCCACTGCCACCACAAACGGCATGTCAGTGGATGCGCTGGTTCCCTGCTCAAATACTATGAAAGAGCAGAGAACTCAAGGAATTGATCCAATCCCCCATCCAGTACCCAGAGGAGGGATTGGATCATGCATGGTTGGTGGCCCTACACCTGTGGGGTCTTGTAGCGCTGTCGTGGCTGCAACACATGAGGAAGGTGGACTCCTTGCTGCAGCAACCGCAAAGCGTGGGAGAGTGGCACAGGGGAGCGGAAGAGATCCGAGTATGAGTGGCAGCGCAACTTTTGGGAGGCAAAGCAAGCAAGTGACAGTCGATACGTACGACACGGAATTTGGTATTACTGGTTTCACTACAACTTCAATAGCTTCAATGGATAATACAAGCTAAGAAAAGCAGTGCACCAGGACCACTGTAGATGACCATGACTCTGTTTGTCACAGTAGACCGACGGTAAGATTCTAAATTAATGGTGCTTTATGTGTACAAATGAATGTTGAATGATTGGTTTTTTTTATCAATAAAGTGGTTTTTGTTTAAGTATAAAGGCAAACTGATATGATAAAACCTTTTCATGTGTTGAATTGACAGATTTTTTTTTATATATATATTTTATTGTCAAGTAGTTTTGTTACTTCAATTTCATATTTAAAGATGAAGAAATTGAGTATTTATGGTTTGAAATTTAACTTCAGAACATAAAATATGATGTTGCTATTAATTAAGTTAAACTGCTCGTACAGACACACATACAGGATTTTTCATTGTACCCGATAATTAGTTTTCTTTTATTTTAGGTGGTTCTCTTTCTCATATACTTTAGTTGGTTTTTGTAATAAAGAAGAAAAGTCATATACCAAAAAAAAAAGGAAGAAAAGTCATGTACTATATTTTAATATAATTTTATTATAAAAAAAAATTCTAATATAACTAGATAAAGTTATTGATATATAAAAGAATGTCCTATAAATTTTGAAATTGGATTTACATGCAACTGATTTACTCATTCAAAACAGTTCAATCTAAATGAAACTATTTAAATTTAAATCATATTTATAGAATTACCACATTTATCCCAAATATTTCTAAAGTTTAGGCATTAATATAGTTTTGATGGAGTGAGAATTCGAAATCTATATTTGGATATAAAGTAATCATATGAATATGATTGGATTGTGCCTACCAATCTAATATATGATTGGCGATCTTGTTTGTTAGCCATGAATGTCTCTCCTAGCTATCTAATTTTAGCACAAAGGAATGTCAATTTCAAGTATTTTTAATTCTTAGATTTTCACTACTACACATGCCCAAATAACATATTATATTTCTCCATAAATTTAATTTATGTTAATTAATTTAACGAATTTGTGACATTTTTAGAGGGATGATGCTGATGAGGATGAGAAAAAGAGAGAAAATAGAAAATCATCTGTGTCCACAAAAAGGAGTAGAGCTGCAGCTATTCACAACCAATCTGAAAGGGTGAGCACATCGAAAACTTTAACTTAAAAATAGTTTAATGATCAAAATTTTATTTAAAAATAAACAAAAAATCTCAAATTCAAACTCATATTCTTGTATTAATTAATGTTATGTCTCTACCAATATAGATATATTTGGACAAAGGAAGTAATATTTTAATAACTATAAAACCAAGAATTGGTTGATGATATGTCAAAAAACAATAAAGAATTGGTTGATGATTGGTTCATTACTTTTTTTGGAATTTCAGAAAAGGAGGGATAAGATAAACCAAAGAATGAAGACATTGCAAAAGTTGGTCCCAAATTCCAGCAAGGTATATAGAATATATATATATATATATATATATAAAGTTTTTATTTTTTTTGGTACATTATATAAATTTTTATGATTAATTAATTATTAGATTCAACTATATATAGCTAGTGGGATTTTGACAAACCAATAATGATATTGTATATGTGGTAATGAGCCAATTATTTGGTATCTAAGGGTCCCAACTTCAAGCCAGTTTCTTTTTGACAGATGCGATAAATTAAATGTTTCTAACTTGCTATGGATGTAACGTTTTCTTTTTTTCCTCAATCATTTTCATAGACTTCAATTAGTGATGATTCTGCACTATAAAGCCATGTTCACATTATTATAACTTTGTTTTCTTCTTGGTGTCTTCCCCTATATATGCAATTGATTTATGATATACTCTCTTTTATAACCAAGAATAAATCAATAAAAGTGGATATATTAAGTCTAAATTTTAAACTCAATTGTATTTTTAAAAAACACATGGATGGATTTATCCATCCTATTATCAACACACAATTTAATGTCTAACAAATTAATTGAATTAATTATCGATTGCTTAATAGAACATTTTATTTAGTTTTAAAATGTATTGGTAAAATTATTTGATGCCAAAAATGGCCCGAATTCTGAACTACAGAGCCCCTTTTCCCTACAACTCAGAGAGTAGAAGCAAAAAAAAAAAGTGTATTGGCAATCTACCATAAAAATAAAATGTATTAGCATTCACGAAAAATTCACGTTTTCTCTTGAGTTTGGATTCAACCCAACACTTTATGAGGATAAAACAAATTTTAAAATGCATCTTATTTTATTGTTTTTTGAGATTTTTTTCTCTGAGGTATAAAATAAGTTTTATTTAAAAAATTATGAAAAGTTATGTTATAATTTTTTTTTTAAACGGTCTTTAATTTTTGTAGATGACTTTTTAATGAGTTTATGACATATATAAAGCTTTTAGTATTTGGACACCTTGGTTCATATTAGATCTTACCAATATATTTTGCCTTCTTTTATACCTTTTCGTACTTTTATTGAATGATTGATTATAATATAATTTTATTTGACATTTTAAAAAAAAAATATTTTGGTGCCAAACTTTGTACTACTAGTGTCCACTTTTTTTTTTTTGGTAATGTGTGTCCACTTTCTTTAAGAATGAGAAGTTTAATACAAAAAAAAAATCAAAAATCATTGAAACGACAAAATAGAACTGAGTCCACACACAAATCTTGTCACTCCAATACATATGGACTAGATTCTTTCCATTTACGTAGCCAAATGAACTCCACAAGCTACTTTCACTCATTGCTGTAATATATGGGCCCTTACAACTAGATCAAATCGTATCATATAATATAATTATAAAATCAATATTTTCCATTCTTTTTTTCTCCAAATTCTCTATTCTTTCTCCAACATGTTTTAAGAGAGAATTTTTTGAGTTGTTTAGCTAAAAATGAGTCAGTGTGTTCCTAGTTGGGATGTTGACGAAAATCCACCACCCCCAAGATCTCTTTCTCTTCGATCAAACTCTAATTCAACTGCCACTCTTGATGTTCCCATGTTAGTTCACTTTCTTATTTTGTATTCATTTCTTTTTTGCTAAGCAAGCTTTAAAATTTTGGGTTGAAACATGATATGTTTGAATTTATGTTGAGTTTGACTGAATTACAATCGGTTAACGTAATTTTCAAAAAACTACACTTTATAACTTGAATAAACAAAACTTCGGTGTCAGTGTGATTTTGTCAAAACCACTATTCATTAATTGAAGCATATACGTACCTAGGTAACTTTCATTTGAAACGGTGTTGATGAATGTTTTCTTTTTTGTGAGTTCAGGTTAGATTATGATGTTGCTGAACTAACATGGGAAAATGGACAAATTTCTATGCATGGCTTAGGATTACCAAAAGTGCCAGTTAAACCACCTTCAACAACGACAAAAACTAATCCCTCGAAGGAAACATGGGAGAAGCCCGCTCGTGCGAGTGGCACCTTGGAGTCCATAGTAAATCAAGCCACTAACTTTCCACACCGCGGAAAATCATCCTTTCTTGCTGGTGGTGGTGTTTACGGGAACATGGTAGTCCCATGGCTTGACCCACATCGTGTTGCAGCCATCGCTGCAGCCACTGCCACCACAAACGGCATGTCAGTGGATGCGCTGGTTCCCTGCTCAAATACTATGAAAGAGCAGAGAACTCAAGGAATTGATCCAATCCCCCATCCAGTACCCAGAGGAGGGATTGGATCATGCATGGTTGGTGGCCCTACACCTGTGGGGTCTTGTAGCGCTGTCGTGGCTGCAACACATGAGGAAGGTGGACTCCTTGCTGCAGCAACCGCAAAGCGTGGGAGAGTGGCACAGGGGAGCGGAAGAGATCCGAGTATGAGTGGCAGCGCAACTTTTGGGAGGCAAAGCAAGCAAGTGACAGTCGATACGTACGACACGGAATTTGGTATTACTGGTTTCACTACAACTTCAATAGCTTCAATGGATAATACAAGCTCTGAAAAGCAGTGCACCAGGACCACTGTAGATGACCATGACTCTGTTTGTCACAGTAGACCGACGGTAAGATTCTAAATTAATGGTGCTTTATGTGTACAAATGAATGTTGAATGATTGGTTTTTTTTATCAATAAAGTGGTTTTTGTTTAAGTATAAAGGCAAACTGATATGATAAAACCTTTTCATGTGTTGAATTGACAGATTTTTTTTTATATATATATTTTATTGTCAAGTAGTTTTGTTACTTCAATTTCATATTTAAAGATGAAGAAATTGAGTATTTATGGTTTGAAATTTAACTTCAGAACATAAAATATGATGTTGCTATTAATTAAGTTAAACTGCTCGTACAGACACACATACAGGATTTTTCATTGTACCCGATAATTAGTTTTCTTTTATTTTAGGTGGTTCTCTTTCTCATATACTTTAGTTGGTTTTTGTAATAAAGAAGAAAAGTCATATACCAAAAAAAAAAGGAAGAAAAGTCATGTACTATATTTTAATATAATTTTATTATAAAAAAAAATTCTAATATAACTAGATAAAGTTATTGATATATAAAAGAATGTCCTATAAATTTTGAAATTGGATTTACATGCAACTGATTTACTCATTCAAAACAGTTCAATCTAAATGAAACTATTTAAATTTAAATCATATTTATAGAATTACCACATTTATCCCAAATATTTCTAAAGTTTAGGCATTAATATAGTTTTGATGGAGTGAGAATTCGAAATCTATATTTGGATATAAAGTAATCATATGAATATGATTGGATTGTGCCTACCAATCTAATATATGATTGGCGATCTTGTTTGTTAGCCATGAATGTCTCTCCTAGCTATCTAATTTTAGCACAAAGGAATGTCAATTTCAAGTATTTTTAATTCTTAGATTTTCACTACTACACATGCCCAAATAACATATTATATTTCTCCATAAATTTAATTTATGTTAATTAATTTAACGAATTTGTGACATTTTTAGAGGGATGATGCTGATGAGGATGAGAAAAAGAGAGAAAATAGAAAATCATCTGTGTCCACAAAAAGGAGTAGAGCTGCAGCTATTCACAACCAATCTGAAAGGGTGAGCACATCGAAAACTTTAACTTAAAAATAGTTTAATGATCAAAATTTTATTTAAAAATAAACAAAAAATCTCAAATTCAAACTCATATTCTTGTATTAATTAATGTTATGTCTCTACCAATATAGATATATTTGGACAAAGGAAGTAATATTTTAATAACTATAAAACCAAGAATTGGTTGATGATATGTCAAAAAACAATAAAGAATTGGTTGATGATTGGTTCATTACTTTTTTTGGAATTTCAGAAAAGGAGGGATAAGATAAACCAAAGAATGAAGACATTGCAAAAGTTGGTCCCAAATTCCAGCAAGGTATATAGAATATATATATATATATATATATATAAAGTTTTTATTTTTTTTGGTACATTATATAAATTTTTATGATTAATTAATTATTAGATTCAACTATATATAGCTAGTGGGATTTTGACAAACCAATAATGATATTGTATATGTGGTAATGAGCCAATTATTTGGTATCTAAGGGTCCCAACTTCAAGCCAGTTTCTTTTTGACAGATGCGATAAATTAAATGTTTCTAACTTGCTATGGATGTAACGTTTTCTTTTTTTCCTCAATCATTTTCATAGACTTCAATTAGTGATGATTCTGCACTATAAAGCCATGTTCACATTATTATAACTTTGTTTTCTTCTTGGTGTCTTCCCCTATATATGCAATTGATTTATGATATACTCTCTTTTATAACCAAGAATAAATCAATAAAAGTGGATATATTAAGTCTAAATTTTAAACTCAATTGTATTTTTAAAAAACACATGGATGGATTTATCCATCCTATTATCAACACACAATTTAATGTCTAACAAATTAATTGAATTAATTATCGATTGCTTAATAGAACATTTTATTTAGTTTTAAAATGTATTGGTAAAATTATTTGATGCCAAAAATGGCCCGAATTCTGAACTACAGAGCCCCTTTTCCCTACAACTCAGAGAGTAGAAGCAAAAAAAAAAAGTGTATTGGCAATCTACCATAAAAATAAAATGTATTAGCATTCACGAAAAATTCACGTTTTCTCTTGAGTTTGGATTCAACCCAACACTTTATGAGGATAAAACAAATTTTAAAATGCATCTTATTTTATTGTTTTTTGAGATTTTTTTCTCTGAGGTATAAAATAAGTTTTATTTAAAAAATTATGAAAAGTTATGTTATAATTTTTTTTTTAAACGGTCTTTAATTTTTGTAGATGACTTTTTAATGAGTTTATGACATATATAAAGCTTTTAGTATTTGGACACCTTGGTTCATATTAGATCTTACCAATATATTTTGCCTTCTTTTATACTCCCTCCGTCCCAAAATAAGTGTCGTACTTGCCAAAATTGTTTGTCCCAAAATAAGTGTCATATACTATTTATAACATTCGTTTTTACTATTTTATCCCTTAAAGTAATCATTAGGTAAGAGAAAAAGTACACTCAAAAATCTACTTTTTAATATTCCAATGTCTACTACCAATAAAAATAGAGGGTATTTTAGTAAAAGTCATATTCTCTCTCTTTCTTTTACACACTTTTCTTAAAGTGTGTGATTTGGTCAACTGCGACACTTAAAATGGGACGGAGGGAGTACCTTTTCGTACTTTTATTGAATGATTGATTAAAGTTTGCCCAATTGGACCACTTTAGATAGATTTGGAGCTTTTTTGCAATGGATATTCGATCTTTCGTATACTACCTAGTTGACTCACTTACCCGTGTTATATTTGAACATCAAACAAATTTCTAATTGTACTACCTTTGTCCGTACGGTATCCAAAACGTACGTGTTGCATATATAATTTGTATGTATATCTTATAAATTAACTTTGAAATTTAAATAGTTTTGTCATAAAAATCAATTTTTCACATAAAATTAGGCGTTAATAAATTTTTATTCTTGTAACGAAGATAAGTTTTAATTTATCCATATATTATTTTTTATTACTCCTATAATATAAAGATTTCATGTATGCTTTATCACGGTTGACTTTTAATTTCTCATTTGACAATGAAGTTTTGTTGATATATTAATTGATATTTTACCGGTTACGTCAACAACAAATAAATAGAGAGAAAATGATGAAATGATATTACAAAGTGTAATAAAAACATTATAGGAGCTAAATTAAAAGTCGTTAATCCTAAAATTATCATATACAAATATTTATATGATATGATTAAGTCTAAAGATTCTGAATGAGGTGATGATTTGTATTGTCATTAGTTTTTTCCAATCATATGGCTATGGTGTGCATTGTCTTTAGCCATCTTATAGTCCACACAAAATCAATCCACACTACTTGTTGTGACACTTTGACACAACTGGCTGTTGGGTGAGGAACACACCAACTGCTCCCATAGAAACCCTTTCCTGTGGTAGGACCAAATGTTCTTTCATGACATGAACACTCAGACAATTAACATTTTAGCCACATCCAAAATAGAGGGAACATATAGATTGATTGAAGAAAAAATAGCTTATATATTAAGATGCCGTGACAAGTGTAAGCTGAGTTAAGTTTTACATTATTTAAGAAAATAAAGATAGAACATGTTATAATAAAGTTATATTGGGGATTCAAAAACTCAATGTCCTAAAAAATTTAGATAAAATTGTGATGTTCAACTCACTTATATCGATATGCTGCCCTCAATGTCCTAAATGATATATGGATTTAATTTGTGGGTAATTTAATATAGATATTTATAAAATGGTCTAAAAGTGGAATAAAAAGTACAATATATATATATATATATATATATATATATATATATATATATATATATATATATATATATATATATGATAATAAAAATAGTGAGCAAATATAATAATTGTAACACACATTTTCTTAAATATTACTATTATTGTTTTTAATGTTCTTCAATTTGTTGAGGGTGGTATAATAAATTTCATCAATAAAAGCTAGATAAGGGATTATATATTTTATGGTTTTCATATATGAACTTGATTAATTTTTTGTTACAGACTGATAAAGCTTCAATGTTGGATGAAGTGATAGAATATCTGAAACAATTGCAAGCACAAGTGCACATGGTGAATAGATTCAACATGTCACAGATGATGATGCCGATGACCATGCAGCAGCAACTTCAAATGTCGATGATGAATCCGATGGGCATGGGAATGGGGATGGGTATGGCGGGAATGGGCATGGGTATGGGTATGCCAGGCATGGGAATGGACATTAACACCATGAATCGAGCTAACATCCCTGGAATGCCGCCGGTCCTCCACCCTTCTGCATTCATGCCTATGGCTAGTGGCAATGGCGACCGGCTTCATGGACCATCGCCTACCGGGATGGCTGATCCTCTCTCCACATTTTTTGGATGCCAATCACAGGTGAATATACATTTTTTTATATATAATTTAATTTATTAAACTTTAAGAAAGAAAGTTAAAGAAGAGAAATAACAATAATTTTTAAGTAACATTTTTTTTTAACTTTTAATGAAATTTTAATTTTTTTTCTTTGTTGCTTGGGTTTTATAGGTCAATATTTTTAGTTTATTATTAGAACTAGCGGGCCAAACGGGCCGTGCCCGTTTGTGTGATACCAACGTACCCGTTTGTGTGATACATATTTTTTATTATTTTATATTTAAATTTGATTTTTTTTTTGTTGATGATTTCTTCAAATTTGATTGTTATGAGAATAATTTGAAATTTGAAATTCAAATTTGATTGTTATGAGAATAATTTGAAATTTGAAATTAAGGGTAAAATAGGAATAAAAATAGGCCATACCAAAATAGTGTATCCTCTTTATATAGGTATAGATAATAATCACTTTGATTTCAAATTTCACATATTATTTTATTAATAGAAACATATATGTTATTTCATAAAAATTAGAAACATGTATGTTGTGGATTCGGATCAAGATAATGTCGAACCTGTCCAAAAAATCAGATTTTAATTGTATAAATTAAAATTTAGTGCTGTTCAATTATGATTGAAGATGTGCATATAATTGAATTAGTTGATTGAATCATTTATGTTGGGTGCAAAAAATTCAACTTTCTTGTAGTGATCGAAGCAACCTAATTTTTGATGAACTGGCTAGGGACTAAAATTTAAAGACAATATAGATAAGGGTATTAATTTAAAATAACAAGTTATTAAAAATTCACATACATAAAATAGAGGATTGAAGTTTAAACCCTAATCATAGTCATCTAACCTAACAATATCGATATTATCTACTAACTAGGACCTCTGAACTTAATATTGTCTTTTATTAAATTGTTAGGATAGTGACAAATTTATCTTCGAAATTGTGATTTGAAATGACAACAATAAGCACAAATTGGTTTGCGTCATGATAATGGCGTAGGACATCTTAAGAGAAAGGACATAAATTTGAATTTGACATGTAGGAATTGAAATAGTAATAACAATAAGGTTAAATATGGTTTTAGTTTCTATAAACATCTGACTCTTCTATTTTTAGTCCCTCTAAAATTTTTTCCCATCTTTTGATCCTCCAAATATTTCTGATCATAATTTTTGGTCTCTACTTTTGACTCAACTATGTGTACGATTCAAATTTTTTAATGAGGTTTTGTGATCATGTTTATAATATTATAAATATTACTCAAACCAAAAATATTAGAGGGACTAAAAATAGAAGGTTCAAATATTTATAGGGATCAAAAACATATTTAACCCTAACAATAATAATAATAATATAGTTAGAGGTGAAAATCCACCTTCTATGCTGAATAAATTTCCCCATATAATTTTGTTTTTGACTCAGCAACATATGATTTTGTTTTGACAAAATAAAAGAGTTTAGAATTTACTTTTTATTTTTTGACAAATTTTTAGAATTTACTTGAAGCTTTAAATTAAGTTAAAAGACACCACCTTTAATTTGCACCTTACAAAAATAGAAGTAACTATTTATTTTGGAGTTTTGAATTTTTTTTACTAACTAACCTAAATTAAGATATTCTATCTCTGGTGTGCACTTAAAATATCTCTAAGTTTATTTTTTGAGCCTATCAAAAGACTAAGTTTCAAATAGATCGATAGCGGTACATTTGATTTTATTTTATCAAGACTGAGTTACCCTTTTTTTTTTATCAATATTGAATTACTTCTACTAGATGCCTCTAAAAGTAAACCAAAATTCTTTTTTGATAGAGAGTCATGTTTTCAACTCTGTAAAGACATATAGGTTTTGGTTTGAACCCTAAAGACATATAGGTTGATTTTTAGTTTTTTTTTTTATTTTTAAAATAGATGCATATGAAAATGTTTATTACTGAGGTGATTTATACTAGGAGTAGTTATAGTGCATAAGCTTTTTCTTTGTGCATCCTGCATAAATAATGAAAATTGTTTAATTTATCCTCAGATTGTTTAGCACACCTCTCGGATTGCTTAGCGCATCCCTTAAATTTCTAGCATATCACTTAAAAATTTGGACGATATGCTAAGCAATATGGAGTATTTATGCACGGTGTATAAACACATGACTTATGCATCATAATAACTTGTGCCATTTATATTTTTGTATAATTTATTAATTTTTCTTTTAAAATTTTAGGCTCGATAATTAAAAACCAAAGTTCAATTTATTTTTGTGAATATTAATTATTAATATTTTATCATATACTAATAATTAATTAAAAATATTAATTTTGTGCAGCCCATGACCATGGATGCCTATAGTAGGATAGCTGCCATGTATCAGCAGATGCAACAACAACCGCCAGGCGCACCAGGTTCAAAGAGTTAATCAGCTGCAAGCTAGTGTTCTAGTTGTGTGTTAATTAATTAGCAGCAACCTAGAATATATATTCTGAATTTTATTTTTGTGAGAAACTAAAATGTATATTAGCTTCCAATACAAGTTATGAAAATAAATATACTACCTTAATCTTGGGGTGTGTAACCTATAAAGATTATTTAGATTGTTTTCTTTGTTATTTTACCTTCAATATATGCAAGTTTCATTAAACTTGCGATTATAATATTAATGTGTTTGTTAGTTGATTTTTTTTTTTTTTGGTATAGTGTTTGTTAGTTGATTGAATACGTTGCAACATCTTTTTTTTTTTTTTTGAACTTGATGTGGCTTGAAAAGCCAACATCAATATTATATAAAAACCAAAAAAAAAAAAAAGATACAAAGAGAGAGACAGCAACCAAAACCCTCAAATTAACAAAATCTATAATAAAGGAGATCAAATCTATCCTTTATATATTAAGACAGGATACTTAAGCCACATTTTAGGCGCTTAAATTTGCCACAAACCCGCCTAAACAGATTGCTTAATTACTATCATACATGTAATTAATTCTTTATTTAATATGTAATGATTAAATTCTCAATTATTTTTATCATATTTCCAATAAATAGATGTTTATGTTCATTTCATATCTACTTCTAATAATAATAATTTTGTCAATAAAAAAAAAATCTATTTCTAATAAAGACTATGTCGAGGCCTTTCCACTTCATTTTACGCTTTTCTACTTCATTTAACATTTCCAACTTAATATAATGAATTGTTTTTTTTACAAAACTTAATATAATAAATTTTACGTACCAATTTGTGAACTTATAAAGTGAGTATATTCTTGATTAAAAAAAAAGTGAGTATATTCTTACTTTTCTTCCAAATTTCTGTCTATAAATTTTGAGCGGTTTGTTATAATGTTTCATATTCTTATTTTTTCTTTCTCCAATATTTATAAGGTAGGACAAATTTTCTACTACACTATTCGTATCTTTAATTAATTTGTTTTAAAATTCTAATGCCTCTTCAAGTGTTTCCTCTGGTGTTCTAAATTCTACTACACTATATTCAATTGTTTCTACATGAGAGTTAATTAAATAGTACTTTCTCCAGCTTTATTTATAAACAAATATTATTTTATAGGTTTAATCAATAATCAATGTATCTAACCTAAATATATATACTTCTCCAATAAATTTAAGAAAACAATTATAGTGATTAAGTGACATTTTTCCCTTTCTTTTATAGTGATTTCAATATCAGTTTATAAAAAAATGTAAACAAAATAATGTAATCGAATGAGGAACAAAGATAGTGACTTGGTAAGTTAACATGAAACAATAATAAATTCACATGAAATTTTATAGAGTTCCTTTTCTTATTGAAATTTTCAATTACTACACAATATATATAATCTAAGTTTTACATCGGTTTGCGAGATTCCCGAATATGTGTTTATAAAGTAAAGACAATCAGCACCTTATAAGTCGGTTTTATGAGGATTGATTAAGTTCAATACTCAATTTTAAGATGATATCAGAGTCTCTCCATGATCTGCTGGACCACTTCGTCGGGCCGCCTGCAATAAAGTTTCTGATCAGATCATCCACTATTTATATCCGCGCCCAAAACACATTAGTGTCGGGCGCGAGGGATTGTGTTAAAGTCTCACATCAGTTGCAATATGACCCGAATATGTGTTTATAAAATAGAGGTAATCATCACCTAATCAATTGCGAGATCACCTGAATAGGTGTTTATAAAGTAGAGGTAATTTTCACTATACAAATAAATTTTGTGAGAATGAGTTCTAATGCTTAAATTATAAAAATATTATATCATTTTTATGTTTCAAATATGACCATTCTTCATTTTTTTTCTTAGAATCAAATATAATCATTCTACCAAAATAATAAAATATATTATTCAATAGAATACCCGTGTAGGGAATAGTTCTTGAAAAAGTCTTCCCTAATAACATGTGGTAAATCATTTCTCCAAAGAAAATTATGCAAAGAAAAGCTAAGTTAGCAAGCTTATGTGCACAATAGTTTCCTTCTCTAAACACATGAGTAACCAAAAAATTCATACTTAAAGTTTTAAATACACAATTGTCTCATCTATTTCTCAAATGCCAAATAACAATATAAAGAGACTTAAAAGTCAATGTAACCAGATTAGAGTCACGCTCCAACCATAAACAATTTCAACCCTTATCCCACAAAATGACATCATCTATATACATGGATGATCATACCGTATTTTAATTAATTAAAAAATCTAAAATCACTCATAATAATTATAACTTGCTACATGATCATACTACCACACATCTGAAGATTGAACCTACACTTGCAATATCTATCTTTGATTTGTTTTAATCAATGATCCATAATATACCACACTTCCGAAAGCTTTTTAGCATGACTCGTTCTGTCTCAGTTTCACTTTGACCTTTTCCGTTGAATCTTTTTAGTTGACTTTTCTGTTGACTTTCTATAGTTGACTTTTTTTATTTTGACTGTTTTGTGCTAAATACATGTAATTGCTTGATGACTTATTTCTTTTTGTCTGAGACATGATTACTTGTTTATATGTCTATATCCTATGAATTTTGAGTTGCTCAGCATCATCAATTATATGTCATTCGCATTCATGCATTTGCATATCTCTCATCTTCTACGTTTCTTTTTCTTTTTCTTTTTTGGCCTGAATTTGAAAACTCTGAAAATATTCTAAATAATCTATTGAATGAAACGGGAAGTGTCTGACGTATGACTTTCGCTTCCTGGATAGTCCGGTATCTGCCGCATGGCTCGCGACTGAGGGCTATTCTCATTCACTGAATAATCTCTCAGAAAAAACCTTAAAAGACACTCAACTCACACAACTATTTTTCCTGTCCTTGCGCAGTCAACTTTTTTCAACTCAAATCTTTTTCATTTATTTTCTTAAAAGGACGATGTTTTATTCATTCCCCTGATACAGACAAACGCTTAAGCCTTAGTCGAGCATACAAGCAAACTGTCGTATCAGTAGAATGCGACATAATCGTTGTTCATTAAAAACAACCAACAAACAAACTTTTTTTCAGGTAGAACTACGTGAGCTTTGACTTCCTCATTGTACTTGGGGGATACGTAGGAGCGAGAGCCTCTCTCGTCAAGCCAAATAATAAAAAACTCTTTTTTTCCCTTTCTTTGTTTGATATGCGGTAATGTAATTCTTTTATGCGGTTATTTCTGTTTATGCAAACAAAATTTTCTCAAATGGTTCCCGTTGAGTACAACAGATATGAGGGGGTGTTAACGTCTTAAAGGTTTTATCATTATTTTCCTTTCCCCTCATGGGATAAATAAAATATGGTGGCAGCTTCATTGCAATATTATTTTGTCATTGCGCCGGGTGGTACAACATAAAAGTAATACTGTAACGTTTATCTGATTTAATGTAATTCTTTTGTAACTGAGAGAATAATAATTTGTACTTAAATATAAAATCGAAACGTAATCTGCAAAAAATCAAAACGTTAAAAATATTAATTTAAAAAACATAACGTTAAAAATATTAATTTAAAAAACGTAACGTTAAAATCATAATGTCTAAATGTACACGTCTACTATTTTTCTTATGAGGAGGGTCATAAATATATATACTATTATTGATATTACAATAGATTCTCAAAAAGTTAGAGAGTCTTAGTTCACTCCCTTCCAAGAATTAAAGATCTTGGCCTCTTTCGTCCAAAAAATCACCTTCTAATTTTCAGGATAATCTACAATAAGATGTAATATTCCTTTTATTCACACACAATACATAACTACCTTAATAACTATTTAATAATAATAATAACTTGCATAATAAAAATTACCATAACTACTATTATAAAATATAATAATTGTTTAATATAATAATAATAATAATCCCTCCTTTGAAATTCACCTCGTCCTCAAGGTGATGTGTTAAATAAGTCTCCACCAAGGTCCCACACATTGAAGAACAATGAGAGAGCATTAGGTGAAACATGAAAAGTTATGCTTGGATCATATATACTTTGTTTTAGGTGACATTTTTCATCAAAACACCAAGCAATATTTCTACTTTGATACCAGCAACAATGCCAATTATATCTCACCACATACTCATACAATGTCCCTCATAGCATCTACTTATACCAAAAAATTTGCACAAATCTATTTATGTCTCGTGCCTCGTATCCACAATCATCAAATTCATAGGAACATATTTTTTCCCTTCTCTTTGTTATTTGCATTTTTACCATTTTAATATTTTTCTCTTTTGCCACCATTGTTTGGTTCTGACTTCCTTGGTTAGTGTCTTGTCGTTGAACATCAAATGAACCATGATTTGTCGACGACTTTGGTTCCATTACACTCTCCTCTTCTTCATTGGATATGGGCAATACGTTCACACACACAATTAACGGTATCGAATTGTCTTATAGTAAACAAAGTAATCGAACGGTAATTTTGTCAAACACTTGGCGTGTATGACAAAATCATGTTTGTGAATTAACACCAAATCGTAAAGTAAAGAGATAAGGGATTAGAGAATGACACACGTAGATGATCAGGGAGTTCCCTAGCTTTCGCGCCATCCTCGCTATGGGCCGGTACGTCTCCCCCCAACTTATCAAACGGATAAGTTGAGACTTTTATTCGAAAATCATTATATGAATGCACAAGTACACAATTGATACAATATGTAAAGATATAGACTCTATCTAATGATCTTTACCATAGCTCCAACTTGTGATTGTGCAACCCTAATTCAATCTTGACTTCAATTACCGTTCTCAACAATTAAACCCTCACACTTATCTTGAACCAAGAACTTTGTGATGATTGTCCGGATAATTCCCTCGTCAAATTATATTGATCAATCCAAGCAACACTTGAATCCGGATGAGAAACTCTATACCATCAAGACCCAATCAACTCTGATGTAATTTTGATTCACCACGAACTTACTCCGAACGTTATCCTTCAACCTCTTCTAAGAAACATCAATTGATCCCATACTCAACTTCAATTTGATAGAAATGTGAAGGAAGATGATGATTGTTCGTGAATCCTCTTTGATGCAAAATACTCAGCAATCTTGATCAAAGAAATGTTTACCAATAGTTTCTCACACTTACAACGATAACTCATAAAGCTATTTATAGAGAAAATAGAATTGAACAAATTTAGGCACAATCTAACAGACTTGTCGATACATCCATTACTGTGTATCGATACAAGTAACTTAACGGCGTTGGAAAACTGAACTTTTGTGTACTTGTATCGATACAACCACGTGTTTGTATCGATACATACACCAGTAAAAACAGAGTTGGACTGATATGTTTCGAAACACAAAAGTATGTTTTGAAATACAAGGCTCTTACGGGTTTCCAGAGAGTCTTCATGTGATTCGAAACATACAAGTGTGTTTCGAAACACAGAGGCTCATCTGGACTCCAGTGAGAAAGATTTGTATCGATACAAAGCTGATATATATCGATACAAATGCGTAGTAATCAGCCTGAACAAGTTTCAGGACATTTGTATCGATACAAATATATATGTATCGATACAAAACACCTAAAAATTGATTTTTTAAAGTTTCAAAAAGTGTTTTTGCTGTCAAGTCAATTTCAATTGTTACCTAAACATATTCTACTCTATTTTCATGTGTTTTGACAATTATTAAAACTCGGAGGGGAACTGGTGCATTTACATTCTCCCCCTTTTTGATAATTGTCAAAACTATTGCATAAGCTAACTAAGCCTACCTAAGATGCAATTTACAAATAGCTATATGATACAGACGCAAACAACAACGAGGCTAACCACTTGCGAAGCTCCCCCTTAGTTGATGCCATCTTGCATATACGTTGAACAACCGGATCTGAATACTCAAAACTCTTTATCCATAGCTTATGCTTGCAAACCTTTTTTCCCCCTTTGACATTATCAAAAAGAAGAAAAGAGTACTCATGAGAAGTATCGAAATTCGAATATAGGTCATATGATGCACTTACATTTGTCGAAATGCATTATATGATAAAAATAACCTGATTAAAATAATTAAGCAAAATATGCACAAATGTGTTCGAATGACGAATCAACAAAGAATCATGACAAACATGGCATGTAGAACAACAAGCCAAACCAAATCACATGATTATCAAAACATCGACATTTTAAAGCATTTAAACATATTCTACGGACAAATAAAATAAACAACGCATCATGCATAATGCAATTCATACATGAAAAAAATATAAAGTCATACATAAAATAAATGCCTAAAAGTTTGGCATTTCACATTATCCGTACAACCAAATTGAAATCAAACGCTAGATAAGTCATAGATTTATGAAATTAAAAAAGACAAATTGTTCATGAGTTAAAAGAAATATTAAAAGTGAACACAAAACAACTTTAATGCTTCCAAATCATTCATTCATGTTGTCGGGGTTAGGATTGAGATAGTTGTCAACATTGGTTTGTTGTGTGACATAGGCATCAAGTTGTGTTTGGAGTTGGTCAAAACGAGATGCATTGTATGCTTGCATGTTGTCAAGTCTTGTGTTAACCTCATTTTGGAAGGAAATTTGCTTCAGGCTCATATACTTCAACATTTCCATGATCTCCGACATGTTAACATTTTTGTTTGCCGAAGATTCTTCAACATTGTCAACCATACTAGGAGATATTATTGGCCTTTTACCCCTGTCGCTAACATTTTCTTCAATAGCTTCCTCTTCTTCATTTTCATTTCCAAAGAACTCATAGTCTTTGGTATCCTCATTCCACTTGTAGTCCATTCTCTTCAAAATAGTTTGACTAAAGATTTGTTCCCTCTTTGGTTGAGTCCATATTGCACCCAAATTCTCGGTAATTTTGAAATGGTCCAAGATGGTGGAGATCATACATGAATAACCAAAGAATTGGTCTTTTGTAGAATCTTTCAAAGCGAATAGTCAACTAACTATAAAATTTGGCCAATCTACTTTCTTTTTCTCCAACAAAAGGTACATGAGATCGATGTCCTTTACATCAATCCTAGAGTAAGCACCACTTCTAGTCCTAATTATGTGACAAACAATCCAATATAGGATTCGAGGTATCTTAGCAAGTTTACTAGCCTTATAGTCCGGGCTCTTGCCGTTTCTTGTTAACTTTAGCCAATATTCCTTCATCTTATATTTTGGACTGTCAGAGTCTGTGAATTTCCTTAAACTTGGATCACTAGACAAACCAAACAAGTTGAACCAAACCTTCTTTGTAACCTTATAGACTTTCTTCCCCATACGAAATTCAAACTCAGCTCCATTTGGGTTTTGTAAACCAACATAAAAGATTTTAATCAAATCATCAATATAAGGTGTTCTCAAATTGCAAAATGTGACAAGTTTTTCTCTTTTAAGAATTGCAGAGATTTCCTCTAAGTGAATCTTTTCCTATTTTTCAACACATACAACATTTGGTTGAACTATTTTCTTATGTGTACAATTTCTGATGTAAAAATTGTAGCACTCAGAATGTATGAAATTCTTTTCCTCAAAGGTGTTATCAATTCGCTTATGTGTTATAATACCACTAACTACTTTGGTACTAGATTTAGATGTCATTTCGAGAGAAGTGAAAGAGGAATGTTACCTTGTAATGGACACACAATGTACTAATTTGAGAAAAACAATCGAAGATCCTTGTAGTAGATATTCACAGCACCACAGCTTGTAATCTTCACAAAGTGTGCAAATACCAAAAATCCCAATTAGAACCCTAGCTTTGAATGTGAGAGATGGAGGAGATTAACCACTAAATTGATGGTTGTAATGTAATGGGTAAAGGATTTTGTGAGGTTTAGGTTCAAGAAGTTTTGAATTTTGTTTAGTATTGAGAGAGATTGAAGATTTTTGTTGGTTATGGTGTTGGTTCGGTTTAGGTTCTGTTTTAGAAGAGAGGTTTGTGATTTTGTGAATGAATGAGTGAAAATTGAAGTTTAAATGCAGTTTTTCGCGTTTTTGTATCGATACAACGAAACATGTGTATCGATACAAGTATGTTTTCTGCAGCATGTATCGATACATTCGTGTATGTATCGATACGTAGTTCATTCTCTGGCCTTACTGGTGCAGTTATGTATCGATACAACACCACTATGTATCGATACATATCAGTTTAGCTGTCAAATTATGCAGAAAATTCACTTGTATTGATACAAAATTATTTTGTATCGAAGCAAAATGCATTATTTTCAAATTTTCTTTAACCTCACGAATTCAAATACCTTTCAAACTCAATTTTATGACTTATCAAGCATATATATGTATGAAAAACAATATAAATCACCAAGGTACATCAAGTATGCATGTGACCACAACTATCAAAGCAACTTATTAATATGAGAATACATGTTAATCCACATAATGCATGATAAACATTTCACATAAGTAATATCAAGTACCAAAATAAGATTTCAAATAATATGCACAACACATGTAGAAAACATATACAAAAGATGTAATAAACTTAATATGGCATTTGGTTTGATACTTGTCAAAACCCCATTTTTAAATATGAGTCTCAACATCTTATCAATATCATTGAGCAAAATTTTTGGAAATGGAGGAGTTGACAACTATAATTCCAAAAGCTATATTGAGTTGAAATTATATGTATATGAATAAAGAACCACTCAAGTAAGTAATAAAATGCAAAAGAATAAGGAATATGGATAAAGATAAGGATAGAAATCTTCCCTTTGAAGTATCAAGTATAGGAAGTGATCAAGTTCCATAACTTGTAGAGTATCGAGTCAAATTTTTTCCTGTGTCTCTATTCCTTTGTAAGTCTTCAATGCCATTGTTATCGGTGTCTCTCGTCAATGGTCCAAGACGCTTTCCTACAACTTTTAAACATTGCAAATAGGTCCCCAATTCTCATTGGGTCCTAGGTGGTTAGTAACAAAACCATTGATGGATTTGGGAATCCATTGCATTTTTCCTTTTGGTACAAAAGTTTTTCTAGCTTGACACTTTGCAATGGTATGACCCTTCTCACAACAATAGTTACACATGATGTTGGGATTACATTTCTTTTGATCCTTTGCAATAAACTTATACTTCTTATGTTTAGGTTTGAAATTTTTGTTGAATTTCAAAGGATCAACCGAATACGTAATCTCGGGTGTAGGAGGTTTATCCATTTTCTCCTTGAGTTCTCGCAACTCTTTATACAAATGGAAACAACTTTCACAACCGGTCCAACTATTTCCACAATCATCATGTTTTAAAGTAGGCTTTTCAATCATAGATTTCTTTAGGGCTTTTAATTCTTTCTCCGTATCGGATACTTTTGCCTCAAGGTACTTATTTAATTTCATAAGTCCCTTAAGACGCTTAAAAGCTTCCCTAGTTTCACTATGAAGTTTTTCAAATGCTACTTGTAAATCATGATAATTCAAAAGAGTATATGACGAAGATGGGTTTTGGTTTACCTTTTGAGGATCACCTTTCTTGCGATCATGTTTGGTTAGACACACATTTGCTAACACGCTCTCGTCGCTAGAAGATGAAGAACTACTACTCTCCCAAGCTACATAGGCCTTCTTCCCCTTGTTCCTCTTTTTGACCTTGGGTGACTCCTTCTCTTTTCTCTTGAGCTTAGGACAATCCGTTTTGAAGTGACCAACTTGGCCGCACTCATAGCATGTCCCTTTCTTGGAGTACTTACCACCCTCATTCTTCCGGTAACCACTATCTCTCCTAAACTTTTTAAGGTTATCGTCGGAGTTTCTTATACCATTTTTCCTCATATACCGATGGTAGCGCTTCACGAATAACACCATTTCTTCATCATCGGAGTCATCGTCGCTTTCGCTACTTTCCTCTTGCTCAACCTTTTTGGACTTTGAGACGGAAGCCTTTAGAGCAATGGACTTCCTATCTTTGTCTTTTTCTTTCTCCGTATGCTTATCCCTCTTGGATCCTTTCTCATGGTTATCCAAGGCATTGAGCACACTCTCATGCTCTTCTAGCTTTCCAAAGAGCGTTGTAAGGCTCAATTGAGAGAGGTCATTCGCCTCTTTAATTGCGGTGACCTTAGGTTGCCAAGTCCTAGACAAAAACCTTAAGATTTTATTAGTAGCAACCTCATTTGCAATAGGATTTCCAAGACCATGCAATTTGTGTGTGATTTTAATAAACCTTTGTTGCATTTGCCCGATGGTCTCACCATCTTGCATGCGAAAGAGTTCAAACTCTTGTGTTAAAGTGTTTATTTTAGATTGCTTGACTTCATTAATACCCTCAAAGTGAGTGATTAATGTGTCCCACATTTGCTTTGCCGAGTTACAATGCGACACATGATAATATTGCTCAATCCCCAAAGAGGAGATCAAGATATTTTGAGCCTTCGCATCGTAACTCACTTTCTTCATATCATTGTCATTCCATTGTGCCATTGGCTTGTTTGTGACAACACCATTCAAATCGGTATTTGTCGGAACAAACAGACCGTTTTCAATGGTGTTCCAAACTTCAACATCAAAAGAATTGATGTGAATTCTCATACTACTTTTCCAATAGTCGAAATGTTCGCCGTTGAAAATCCGTGCTCTATTATACGTCCCCTTCGGTGCAAAAGCCATTGTGATCTAATAGTTGGCACAAATCCACACAATTTTCGTAAAAATCAACTGGGATCGTGATACCACTTGTTAGAATACGTGGCTACGCTTTCAAAGTGGCGAAAACAAGCGTTTCGAAAATACAACACACGATTTTTCGGATATCAAACGAGTGAGCGGAAGCTACCTAGATCGGTAGTCTATTTGCACCTCGACCAAAGGAAAACTAGTAAAGCCAATATGGTGTGATGATGATAATACTAACGCAATCAAATATTTGAGTTCAAGCAATCGTCAAATATAGTTTTTCCTTTAAAAACGTTCACACACAATTAACGATATCGAATTGTCTTATAGCAAACAAAGTAATCAAACGGTAATTTTGTCAAACACTTGGCGTGTATGACAAAATCACGTTTGTGAATTAACACCAAATCGTAAAGTAAAGAGATAAGGGATTAGAGAGTGACACACGTAGATGATCAGGGAGTTCCCTAGCTTTCGCGTCGTCCTCGCTATGGGCCGGTACGTCTCCCCCCAACTTATCAAACGGATAAGTTGAGACTTTTATTCAAAAACCTTTATATGAATGCACAAGTACACAATTGATACAATATGTAAAGATATAGACTCTATCTAATGATCTTCACCATAGCTCCAACTTGTGATTGTGCAACCCCAATTCAATCTTGACTTCAATTACCGTTCCCAACAATCAAACCCTCACACCTATCTTGAACCAAGAACTTTGTGATGATTGTCCGGATAATTCCCTCGTCAAATTGTATTGATCAATCCAAGCAACACTTGAATCCGGATGAGAAACTCTATACATTCAATACCCAATCAACTCGGATGTAATTCTGATTCACCACGAACTTACTTCAAATGTTATCCTTCAACTTCTTCTAAGAAACATCAATTGATCCCAATCTCAACTTCAATTTGATAGAAATGTGAAGGAAGATGATGATTGTTCTTGAATCCTCTTTGATGCAAAATACTCAGCAATCTTGATTAAAGAAATGTTTACCAATAGTTTCTCACACTTACAACGATAACTCATAAAGCTATTTATAGAGAAAATAGAATTGAACAAATTTAGGCACAATCTAACAGACTTGTATCGATACATCCATTACTGTGTATCGATACAAGTAACTTAACAGCGTTGGAAAACTGAAGTTTTGTGTACTTGTATCGATACAACCACGTGTTTGTATCGATACATACACCAGTAAAAATAGAGTTCGACTGATATGTTTCGAAACACAAAAGTATGTTTTGAAATACAAGGCTCTTACGGGTTTCCAGAGAGTCTTCATGTGATTCGAAACATACAAGTGTGTTTCGAAACACAGAGGCTCATCTGGACTCCAGTGAGAAAGATTTGTATCGATACAAAGCTGCTATATATCGATACAAATGCGTAGTAATCAACCTGAACAAGTTTCAGGACATTTGTATCGATACAGATATATATATATATATATATATATATATATATATATATATATGTATCGATACAAAACACCTAAAAATTGATTTTTCAAAGTTTCAAAAAGTGTTTTTGCTGTCAAGTCAATTTCAATTGTTACCTAAACATATTCTACTCTATTTTCATGCGTTTTGACAATTATTAAAACTCGGAGGGGAATTGATGCATTTACATATATCATGTCTGGATCTGTCGTTGGCTCTAATACTAGTTGATAGAAACCTCTACCAAACATAGAAATATTAGTAATGTCACAATCAGTGGCGGATCCAGGACCCTGGTTCAGGAGGTGCAAAAAAAATCGTCAAATAATTTATTGACTAGAGTTTCTACTCTTAACATAAATTGGTTAGAAATTTATTGTATTATTAAAATTAGATATATTAAGCATTTAACCTTTGATATATCATTTAAATAGCCTTAACCCAGTGGTATGTTTCTCATGTTTTTTTCATAGAAGAAAGATGAAGGCATGGGTTCGATACCCATTGAAGACATTTTATTTTCTAAAATTGTAATTAATTCACGCGAATTGGGCTTTTAGTGATGCAAATTGGGCTGTTGGAGTGGTGCAAGATGCAATGTTAAAAATTCAGGGGGTGCAATTCATAAAAATACATAATAATTGTTATAAATCCTCAAATTTGAGGGGGTTCACCTGCACCCCTTGACCCCAACGTGGGTCCGCCCCTGGTCACAATAGATTCCCAAGAAATTCGAGAGTCTTGGTTCTCTCCCTTCCAAGAATTTGAGATCTTAGCCTCTCCCTTTCAAATAATCACCTTTTAATTTTCAGGATGATCTACAATAGTCTGTAGTTTTCCTTTTATTCACACACAATATATAACTACTTTAATAACTATTTAATAATTATAATAACTTACATAATATAAGTGTCATAACTGCTATTATAAAATATAATATTTTTTAATTAAATAATAATAATAATAATAATAATAATAATAATAGTAGTAGTAATAGTAATAGTCTAACAAATACATATATAAAAACACTGGATTTTATAGAGGACCTATCACTATGATCCTTGTGCTTTATTTCTTATTTTGTGATTGAAAGAATGTGTGGACCAAGTGGGAGAATGTTTATTTTATTTACTATAATTTATTTTTATTATTATAATAGTGGTATTTATCCATTAAGTGTAGATTGTAGTAATTTCATTAAGCCTAAGTGATCTTTTATTCCTTCCCTATGTTACAATTATTGCCCCACTAAAGTTGTGTTTGATTTTGAATATAAATTGTGAAGAGAGAAATATGTGAAAGAGAGTATGAGAAGAGAGAAAGAGGTGAGAAATAGAATAGATTTGATGTATAGTTTGCTATGAGAGAGATATGGAAGAAATAGAGAAGAGAGAAATGTTGCTTGTTTTTGAAAGTACAATAATACCCTTAAGTTAATTAACATTTTCATCAAAATAAATTTAATTCTTTTATATAAATTCAGTTAATTAATTAATATAACTACTTATTTTAATTTAATTAAATTTTGTAGTGAGATTGCTATTTAACAATGTCATTATATTGTCCATTTATAATAAATAAAAACTACCCAGCCACCCAAGAACACAGCAAAACGAACGGCCTCCAACTTCAATCACTTCCCCCTCCCTCTCTATGCTTACCAATACATAACAATACTAAAGCAGGTTCATTCATTATACCAATAATCCAACTTCCAAGCTACAAGCACGCGTTCAGACTCCTTGTACAAGAAAGAAGGGTATAATTGGAAACAAATAAAAGAATGAGCTTCCTTTTTCATTTCTTCGCTATTGTGGAGAGAAGAAAAAAAGGTATGAGACCCACATAAATTTGATCTCTCTTTCCAATTTCTCTGCTCTTTCAAACCGTGGAAATGATGTATTTCTTCTCTTTCTCTCTCGTCCCTCATTCTCTCTTCAATATCTCTCTCAAACCAAACAGGCCACAAGAGATAATGGACAATCAAAATTTGATGCACGTACAATAACTTCTTTGATGAGTATATATATATATATATATAGAGAATACTGAAGTGAATGTGTTTGGTTCAACTTTTTAAAGAGGGGAGGGAATATTAAGCCATTTTTGCTTCCCCCCAATATGGGGGGATTTGGAGGGGAGGGAAGAGTAGGTGAGCTCTTTAACATTTTTTTTTTGACAAAAATAAAAGATATTCATTCATTCAAATAGATAGATTACATTAGATGGTATTGCAAATTCAACACCGCTAAAAACATAAAAGGATGAATCTGCAAACAATCTCACAGCATCCACGTTAATAGCATGAAATGGCTTATTTTTGCCTACAAATAATGTGATAAAATTAAGGTAACCGGAATATCTATGCCTCCAGATCTGCATCGTTGAAGAACATTGTCACTTGTTGAATCAACAACCAAATAAAATTGATCTGTCTTTTCGAACCAAACAAACACCGCACAAGACGGGAAAGCAAAACAACGCCGCACCAAGACAACGAACAACGAAACGCCGCACCAAGACGATGAACAACAAAACGCCGCACAATAAGCCGACGAAATCACAAAGAAAAATACTAAATACTATGTGAAATTCACTTATTTTAATAAAAAAAGGGAAAGAATAAATTAGAGGGGTGATTTTAGATCAAAAAATGATCTAAAATCACCCCCTTCAATGATGAAAAGAAGAAGAAAGACTTGGTAAAAAAAGGGGGGCGGCGGCTGACCTATGAAAGAAGACAAAAAGGTTTATCACCCCCTCCAACATATTATTAAATTGACAAAATTACCCTAATTTATTTTTAAATTTTAATATTATTCTTATTACAAGTTACCCATCATTGTTAAAAAATGATTTTGTTTCTTAAATATTTTTTTTACTTGGCATCATTGTTACCCATTCATTCAAAAAATGATTTTATTCTACTTGGCATCATGCCTCTTCAACATTTTTTTTTACTTTTCTTTGCTTTTGAATCTGAACATTAATCAACCTGTTTCCTCTTTTTTTTTCTCATGTTAGTTACTTTGAATTTGTTTCATATAAGGGGACAAAATCTAGAGGCATTTTTTCTCAATTTTCATATTTTTTCTTTTCTTATATTAATATATTTTTAGCGTTACTCATATTTTTAATTTGATTTTTTCCATCTCTTCATATGATTTTTACTAATATTTCTTTTATAAGTTGTTGCAATGTATTATGATAAGATGTTAAATTAAAATAATAATAATAATTAAAATAATAGAGGGAATCATTGTTTTAGTACAAAAGGATAAAACCGTAAAAAAAGTGTTCTAAAATTTTCAAGATAAAACCGTAAAGTAGTTTCAAAATCTCTCTCGTCCACTCCAGAACCAAATTCATAATCAATTAAAATTCATCACCTCCCTCTTCTCTTTTGAGCCAAACATATATTTGATTAAAATACTTCACCTCCCCTCCATTCCCCTTTCCCTTTCCCATTCTTTAAAAACTCCCCATCAAAGTGAAACTTGTAACACCCCTTTTTCAAAGCCCAAAAAGTAGCTTTTTAAAAAAAAACAAACAGAGACTTTGAAATCAAATATTCCCGATCGTCTTTAAAATAAATCGGAGTTACGCTTTTCAAAAAAGCTATTGGAATTTAACCTCTCCGCAAAGAGTCATAGGTTCAACCTCTACTAAACCATGCTAGGCAGGTGAAGTCTCCAACCAACAAACACCGACCCAATAAAATCCCGCAGGATTAGGTGGTCTCCAACCGACACACTCCGTGTAGTCTTCAACCCACATACACGACAATGAAATATACGACATGTATATTTTCTATTTTAACATATATAGCGCAGTCTCCAACCGACAAACCCCGTGTAGTTTCCAACAAACTTACACGTTCATACATGGTTATGCAACAAGTTGCATATCATACAAGCATATATGATTCACAACCACCACATGTCAATACATATATTCATAACAAAATCATATGTAAGATATATGATCCATACATATGAAATTCACAACATCTCAAACATGTGTAAAATATAACATGTTCTCAACAAGTTCTCGTCACGAGAATACATCGCACAACAACAATGCTCATTGTTAGTGTTTTTGTGTTGGCCTCATTTTTGGCAAAACACAATGTGGAGGACAATGTGCGCATATCATGGTGTGTAGAACCATGTGTACACATTATTAGAAGTCCGGAACCTGAACACTTATTTACGCGCCATATATTTCTTGAAAGATATGTTTTGTTTTTACTTCGCTTGCTTGCAAGCTAAGTCGCGCGCGTCCAATGAACCTTCAAGGTTACTTGTTAACCTAATTTTATTTGTAAAAAAAATTTCCAATCATGGGAATATTTTATTTGGTTCAAATTTATATTTCTTGGGTAAGAATTATTACAAGGAATTATTTGCTTGAAGCCCAAGACTTGTCTGAAGACCTAGAAGATTCTGAAGACTATATATATGTGAGAAGACTAAACTTAATATTCACGCAAGCCAATATTGAAGATTAGAATTTTAGGGTTTGAGTCTTTTGTTAATTGTTATTTGTGAGCCTTTGCTTGTGTCACCTAGATGCATGCATAAGGACTGAGTTTATTGAGTTGTAATCTGAAGCTTTTAAGCAAGGAATATTGTCAATCACTCAAAGCTTTGAAGTACGAGTGATGTTTATTGTTTTGGGGAGTGTTCTCTAATTCTGTTGATTGTATTTGTTTTGAAGTGATTGTATTTTATTTAATTTATACTTTGTTATTTGATGTTGAACGTAAGAACTTGATTTTATATATGGTTGTATTTTGTTTTCTGACATTGAACTACATCTATGAATCATATTTTGTATTTGAAAATTTATGGATTTATTATTTTTAACTTTGTTTAAATTGAAACAGATGTTTAAAAATCATATTATTGTCTTTTCTTTTTATCTATAGTAATAATTGATTACATAAATTGTTTTGTGTGATTGAAAAATAATAACAAAAAATATATCAAAAAACAAATAATAAGTAAGAATACATAAAAAAAAAAAAGACAGAGCAAATCGATTAAATTATTCATACCAAACTAAGTTTTATTTTTAAAAAATACCAAAAATCCATCAAAATTAAACCAATTAAAAATTTATTAATTATCTGAAAAATACTGTAAACATTTTCTATAACTCAGAGTGGGTCCCCTTTACCAACCAAATTGTTTACATGAAAGTTTTACCGACTAAGTGTTTAGATTTGCAGAACCTATTAAATGCATGCACATGCAATGTAATCGATTCCTACGGTCATTCTAGAAATTAATAAGTGTAATGCTAACTGGTTACTGGTACCCGGGGTATTGGTTAAGAAAATAAATTTAGTAATATTAATATTACTTTTATTTTAAAACTTTCTTTTTTTGGATTTCTTAACCAATGTCCCGAGAATATCGGGTAATATGACCCAATTAATAATTACTTATCCAGTTTGAGGTACTTCTTCTCTTCTTCTTCTTTTTTTTTTTTTTGACAATTTGAATGCACTTCTTCTCTTGAAGGTGTTTGTGGCGAAAATTTATCCAATTAAGAAAATAAAATTACATATGGTTTGATTCAATTTTAGATGATTAATTAATAAAGAATTTGATATTATTTAATGTTATTTAGTTTAGATCGATTTTAAAATGTTTAAATTAAAAATTGTAATTTTTTTAATATTAATAAAAAATTACAATTTTTTATATAATTAAATGTAAAATATATTATTAAATATATTTTGTCAAAAAAAAATGTAAATTATACTATTAAATATATTAAAAATTAATTATTTAATTATAATGATCAATTATATTTATTTTTTTAGTTTTAATGAATAGTTATGTTTGAAACCTTTGAAATAATATAAATAAAAGATTTAATTAAACTAATTAATCAGTAATATACCAATAAAAAAAATGCTGATTAACATATATGTTTGTTTAACGGTTCAATTTGATTCGGTTTTTTTTTTTTTTGAAGTGAAACAATTTCACAATAGAACATTTTTTTTGTTTGGTAAGGCACAAAAGAAACATCTAAACACATTCAATAATTCAATTTTCGCTATATTTAATTTTTTTATCAGTTTGCAGATATATTTTATACTATTTCCGTTCCTTTTTACTTGTCATTTTAGAAAAAAATATTTGTTCCTTTTTACTTGTCGTTGTTTTAGCAATTTAGTTTATATTTTGCTTATTATATCCTCCTTCTTTTTTTATTTTATTGACTTAATTTTGTATAATTGTTTTTGTTGAAATAATAAAATCTTTTTTATTGTATATAAATTTTGTTTGTTACAATTTTTTTGAAAATAGATAATGTTTGTGAAAAAGAAGGAATTTATTGGTGGATTAAAAATATGGTATATTTTAAAAAAGGACATACTAAGAAAATAAGGTGCAAAAATATACCCCTCCTATTTTAGTCTTTTTTTTCTTCTAAAGGACAAATAAAAAGAAACGGAGGTAGTATTATTTTATAAATAAAAATGCACTTTCCTATTTCATTAAATACTTAATATATTTAGTCTATTATACAGACTAAATTTATCAGGTTTTATATAATATATTTAAACAAATTCATATTTACTTATAAATATATTCGGAGGGAATAATTGATTTATTTGTCACAAAACTTAGTCTAAAAAATAATGTACCATTCAATTCCTATATATTAATTGTTTACAAAAGTATCCTCTAATCACAGTTTCCAACTACATAAAAAAAATTCACAGTTTTTATGATAATAAATCCTTCACAGCATATTTTTTTTCATATAGATAAAATAACAAAGTTATTGTTAAAATTCTACACGTACTAAGTGAATGGACTAAAATTCTAAATCGAATTATATGAATGTTCGGTCTAACAATAATTTTAACATTTTTATATGTTGAGACCAATATTTTATAGGGCTAATTTAATGAAAAAAATACTAGACCAATTCAAATAATTGTGAAATAACTAAGTTAGTCAAATAAAATGGAGCAAAGGGAATGAATAATTTAATTAATTTATGTAGTATTAATGTTGGTTGACTTTATGTCTTTTTTTTATATTTAAAATCGGTGGAGTACTATTAAGTTGCTTTATTTTGTATAGCACTCATTACACTCTACATCTATTATTATGCTTTCAAGCACAAATTTTGTTCTTAGCTAATTACTACGTATTGTGGTTCTGCGCTTCATATTGCAATACTAGTATAAAAGGAAATATACACAAACCAAAACTATAGACAATTTTAAGATTTTTATATATGGTTCTTTAATGAAGTTCCCAAATTATTCATTTTCCACTACAATTATACGTTTGATGATATGTTTAGTTATTTTGTGCAAATCAAAAGCTGTTTTAAAATTGCCACCAAATGCTACGATTCCAGCAGTGTTTGTGTTTGGAGATTCAATCATGGATACGGGAAATAATAACAAGATGATAACACCATCTAGGTGCAATTTTCCTCCATATGGCATAGATTTTCAAGGAGGAACTCCAACAGGAAGATTTAGCAACGGAAAGGTTCCATCTGATCTTATAGGTAATTAAATATAAAACTTTCTTGTAGATAAATCACGTGAATTAAAAATGTTGGTTGTATATGTTGACAAAAAAAATTTACATGTTGATCTTTTATTTTTTGATCTTCACCATCGGTATCTGACTCATTGAACCGAATAATTTGGTTCGGGACAAATTTTAGTATCAAACTGGTTTCAATCTGATCTTCTCTCAAGTGTAATTGCGGTGAATTGAATTATAATCCTATCAAGTTCAGATCGTCAAACACAACTATATCAACTATCGTTTGGTTACATGCATGTTTATCTTTCTTAAAAAAGTTTGTATTTTTTCTAAAATTATTGATTAAAGAATAAAATTAATAAGGGTCGGGTATGATGGGAAAAAATAGTCAATGCATTTAAAAATTTAAAATGGATATTATAAATAGGAACTAGTAAAAAAACACAAAAAGATCTTTTATATTCAGTTAGATTAAGAGAACTCACCATAATTGTCTTACATGTTCCTTAACAATTAATCTAACGACGGTGGAAACTTCATACTAATATATAATATATAAGTATAACCCAAAACAAACATATAAAAAAGTGCATGTATATATTATCCCAAGCATTGAATCTAAATATATATTTTGTCCATCTAAATATATCAATTTTTATTAAAATTCTTTTAAAAATTTCTTTGAACTTTGATGCTCTAAATTTTTTTCAATCTTAAATCCTATCTTTTTTAAAAAGTCCAAATAAAATGTTGCAAATGATTTTTTGTGATATATCATTATTCACTTTAAAATATTATTAGTTTAAGGGTTAATTACCTTTTACTCCTTGTAACATAGATCAAAGTTATTTTGTGTTTTACCCCTTGTAAAAAAATTTGTTGTTTACCCTATAATATAAGATTTTGTGTTTTACCCTTGTCTTCAATCAATCATAATATAATTTTTTTTTTGCGGCGGTTGTGTTTTGCGGCAATTATATTATGGTTGACTTGAGTCAAAGGAGGTAAAACATAAAATCTTATATTATAGGAGTTAAAGCAGCAAAAAAAATTATAAAGAAGTAAAACAACTTTGATCTGTTTTACAGGGAGTAAAAGGTAATTAACTCATAGTTTAATAATTGTTAATTGATCTATAATTTAAAACAATTATTAAATTATTCATCAAAAAATAAATAGTTAAATCATCAATAGTATTTTAATGTCTTAATAATTATGTCATAAAAATATCATTTATAACTAAAATTAAAACTAAAAATTTATAAGAACTAAAGTTCAAAGAAATTTTTTTAGAGAAACTAAAAATAAAGTTGATATGTTAAAAAAAAAATTAATAATATATTTAACCCAACCATTAACATAAAACTAACTGACGTTTAGTTTAAATATTGGTGCTTCGTTTATATTTGGCTTTTTGTTTTGCAAATTTATCTTTCACTAATGTATGTTTGTTTTAAACAGAAATCTAATTTTAATAATAATAATTTTGTTGTCATTTTAATTTTTATCATCAGTTGAAGAATTGAGCATTAAAGAGTATCTGCCGGCATACTTGGATCCAAATCTCCATCTTAGTGAATTAGCCACGGGCGTTAACTTTGCATCAGGTGGTGCAGGATATGATCCTTTGACATCAAAATTAGAGGTACATATATAAAAAAATTGTACGTTCTCGTATCTAATTTATATTGTTAGGTACGGTTTCACAAATAAAAGTTTAATATGATCATATCATATTATCATATTAATTTATATTTTAAATCAATTGTGCTTATGTGTACCGTATACAAGTATACAACAATACAAGTTGTTTGGTACTAAGTAATTCATAAAAAAAAAAGTTAAATATGTCTTTAAACCCTACAAAATCATAAGTGTTTAAGTTTAGTCTATCAAAAAATAATTATTTATTTTTAGTCCCTATTTGTATTTACGGGGACTATTTTGAAGATTAAAAATATCCATTTTTTTTGTAAAATTTTCAAAATATGGATTATTTTACAAACTTCAATATTACAGAAGACTAAAATTATCATTAAAATTTAATAGAAATTAAATTTGAAAGAACATAATTTTGTAGGAACTAAAAACTTATTTAATCTTTAGTCAAAAAAATATATATTTAACCTAAAAAATCATCATTTTGTAGGAACTAAAAACATATTTTACCCAATTAATTAACTTAAAGGTACATATTATCAAAAAAAATCACAAACTCATCTGTACATATTTGTTGTATTATTCAAGTAATGTATCGCAAACTATAATATAATTGTGTGATTTGTATTATGTTATATTTTAATTTAAATGTATTGAGTTTATGTATCTCATTTAATTTGTGTAGTTCACTAATATAAATGTATTATTGTGTTTGATAATATTTGTTATCAGATTTTTTACTCTAAACTTCAAAATTCAACATCAACTTAAATCATTTAAAACAATAAACTACCATTTAACGAATAAACTACCATTTAACGATAAACCAACAATAAACTATCATTTAACTTTCAAAAACTAACAATAAACTACCATTTTAAAACTTAAACTTCCATCAACCCATTTTCCATTTACGCAGAAAAATCAAAATGAAGCCTAAACGCACTACTGTAGGTAGCGAGTTTGAAGCTTAACCGCGCTACTGCAGGTAGCTTGTTTAGTCAGCCAATCAGTCAGTCGCAGCAATCAGACAGTCAATCAATGTCAATCAGTCAGTTTTCAAAGGATGAGCTTAAACTAGATGGTTCAACTAGCGCATTTGAGAAGGTAAACTCGCTACCTGCAGTAGCACGTTTAACTTGCTACGTGGCAATAGGGCAGTTCAGAAAAAAATCAGAAAAAAAGGGGTAGATTGGTGTTTTTTGGGGCTTTAAGGGTTATTTAAAAAAAAAATTGCAATTGTAAGCTGTGAAATAAAACTCTTACACTATGTTTGGATGGGAAGAGAAAATGAAAGGAAATAAAGTAAGATGAAAGGATGTTAGATGAATGAAAGTGAGTAGAAAGTAATAGAAAAATGAGATGAATATTTGTTTGTTTGTTATGGGTGAAAGTTGATGGAAAGTAAAAGAAAAGAAAGATATATAAATTTGAAATGACAAAAATACCCTTAATAAAAAATTTCAATATTATTGTACTATTTTAATTTTATAGACATTTATGTCATTTTACGCATAAAGCAAACCAAACCAAGTTGCACTTTTCATCCAACTTTGGGTAGATCAATTTTTTAGTGGTCCCACTCAAATACTTTATTTCCTTTCCTATATGTTGACAAACCAAACAATAGAAAGTGGAATATTTTTCTATCTTTCTCTCCTTTCTCTTTATTTCCTTCTAGTTTCTCTTAAACTAAACAAACCCTTAATACCACTGAGCATACTACAAGACGAAACCAAAGCTCTTAATACCAATTGAGCCGTCGAGGAGAGTTTACCTCAATTGGATCAACACATTGGACTTTGAGCAACCAAACACACATGTAACATTGACCCCAATCTTTCACTCAAAATCTTATAAAAAGATTGAGTTAATAGACCCTTCCACTTATAAGTTGTTCAACTTCAACTCTTTCAACCAATATGAGACTTAACTCATATTTATAGATCTCAGCACTAATATTAAACCAAATGCATAATTAATTTGATGAATTAATAACAATATAAGAGTTACTTGTTGTAATTTTATAGTCCTCAGATCAAATTAAAAAGAGAGTAAAATGTTTTAAACTAAATTGTAAGTTTATTCCAATTCTTACCAACAAGTTTTCCATAATTAGGGCTAGAAAAAACAAAAGAAAATCAAGTTTGATTTTTATTATTTTATGTATGATTTCTTTCTAACTTTGTCTCCTCTGTTTATTGATATAAAACTAGGCAGCTATATCCTTGTCCGGCCAGCTAAATTTATTCAAAGATTACATTGTAAAGCTTAAAGGACTTGTTGGTGAAGATAGAACAAACTTCATCTTAGCCAATAGTCTTTTTTTTGTGCTTGTAGGAAGCAATGATATTTCCAACACATACTATGTGTCCCATTTGAGGCAACTGCACTATGATTTTCCTACATACTCAGACCTTTTAGTCGACTCAGCATATAATTTCTACAAGGTATGTATATATAATAATAATGCTAAATGGTTGTTTAAATGTTACTCCGGCCGACTATAATTATAAGTAAATTAATTTCATTTTTTAAATTTATTAAATAACAGATGTATTTAGTCTGTATTATAAAACATATATATTAGTTATTAATGAATCTAGAAACCATAGTTTTTCTGGTAGTTATGTCTCGCGGAAGTACATTTCAAAATTTAAATATTTATTTGATAATGAATTTTTCTTATCTATACAATTGAAAGGAAATATATCAACTAGGTGCAAGGAGGATTGGAGTATTTAATGTACCACCCATTGGGTGTGTGCCTTTTCAGAGAACAATAGCCGGAGGAATAACAAGAAAATGTGTGAAACCATACAATGATGCAGTTGTGTATTTTAATAACAAGTTATCAATTGGTATTGATTCCTTTAAGCAGAACTTCCCAAGTAGCAAGATTGTTTACATGGATATTTACAACCCTACACTGGATATCATTATAAACTACAAAAAATATGGTAAAATTCCAAATTCCAATTTGTGTCCTAATAGCTTTTTCTATAGCAAAATATGGAATATTCAAATTTATCAAGTTTAGAGGTTGCAAAATATGTCCCCCTTTCCCCGTATTTCAAATAAAAAAAATTAAATTATTATTTGACTCCTTATGCTGGAGCCAACCTGGCCTACCGGTCTTGTAAACCGATAGTTCCTTTACGTTTGAGACCTGAGAGTGCACGCCCTCTTTTGAGGTCCATACATAAAGGACCTCCTCAGGATGTTGATAAAACTAGCTAAACCGGTTTCAGGGTGTTGAAGGAATAGTAATAATTGACTTACTCTATCGTTACATAAAAACATATTGATAATTAGTAGCCGGACCGGCATAAATTTCAAAAAAAGAAAGTGTATTTTTTTTTTGACAAAAAAGTGTATTGAAATTTGGAAAACAAATATGTGAGACATGTATTAACTATATCACTTTTCGTGATATTTTATATTGGTTTCATGTATTTCTAAAACAAATTGTTTTAAATATGCTTTTGCAAATAAAAAAAAGAGAATTATTAGTTTTTGGGTCTTGTTAATGTGTACAATAAAGATACATGTTAAGGAAACCAAATATAAAATTTTTCTTTTAAAAAATACAATAGTTTGACTATTAAAAAGTTGAATATACGATTTTTAACAAGAATATTTCTTTATTAAATTTATTAATATGTGCCATTAAGGCACATGTTAATATTTGCCTTAATTTTTTTAATTGATTGAAGATTTAGGGCCTGTTTGAATCACTTTTTAAAAACTGTTTTTAAGTTTTTAAAAATTGAAAACTACAAAATTTGTTTGGTAAACCAATTTACAAATAACAGTTTTGAAAACTAGTTTTAGTTTTTTAGTTTTAAAAACTAAAAAAGCAAAACTGATAAAAGCTGTTTTGGTTTTTAATTTCAGTTTTGAAAAGAGAAGAAAAGGCGGAGCACTTGCTTCATATGCATAAATGGCACTTCCGTAATTGTAGTCAAGTTACGTTTTGTTTTTTCTGCTCTCTTTTTACATAGTACTGTATTTTCTGCTCTCTAAAACACTTTTTAAAAATATAATTCCCAAACAGATTTTATTTTAATTTTGTTCTAAAAAACATTTTTTAAAAACAGATTTATAAAACAGTTTCTAAAAATTAAAAAGCAAAATGCATTCAAACAGGCCCTTAAACTTTGAAAACAATTTCTTTTCAACTTGTAGGTTATAAAGTTGGAGACAGAGGATGCTGTGGCACAGGTAAAATAGAAGTTACTTATTTATGCAACCATTTGGATCCCATTTGTCACAACCATTTGGATTATGTCTTTTGGGACAGTTTTCACCCTACTGAAATCACTTATAAAAAACTTGTTGCCCCTATTCTGCAGAAATACATGCACAAGTTAGTGTGAGCGAATAATTATTTAGGTATGGAAAACATTGTATATTATGTTGTATAATAGAGTTAAATAAGTTCCATTAATTAATTATCATAGAACTTTTTTTTGGATGAATTATTATCATAGATCATTGTTTCTTTGATAGTTGTCTTAGTAGTATAAGTCACATGTTGATTGTTGATTTGTTGGGATCCCTTATGTAATTTCGTTGTAGTTTTCTTTTACTCGAGCTTACGCCCTCTATGTTATCAAAAAAGAAAGACTTATTATTATTTTATTTGAATTTTAACTATATGTAATATATATACTAATATATATATATATATATATATATAGATATGAAACTTGTTCTTTCTGAAAGTTTCAATAATTTTGTAATATGTTCAAATTAAGAATCCAAATTTATAGTCTTAATTAAATTAGGTTTAAATGACACTTTCGTCTCTCTATGTACGTACATTTTTTATTTTAGTCTTTGTATTTTTTTTTTAGGAATTCATCTTTGTATGTTAAATTTTTTTGGTTTTAGTTCATAAAGTTAAAATCTGTAAGAAAATTAGCAGGTTTTTCTTTTAAATTTTTCAGCAAATTTTAGCTTTAAGAATTAAAATCAAAATAATTTTAACATACATAGATGAATTCCAAAAAAAAGATACAAGACTAATTTAAAAACGTGCGTACATACACAGAAATGAAAGCGTCGTTTAAGCCATTAAAATATATGAGATCTGCAACATATAATCTAATTAAACTCTTTTGGTGGACATTGTTGAGAAACTCAAGTGTCAAGTGTGAGTAGTGTAGGGAAGTTTGTTACGATTCAAAATAGCATTTGAATAAATACACATGGCATAACACTCTTGGTTAAGGTAAAAGGACACATGACTAGTGATCCTTAAATCAAGAACATTTGGTTGTGCATAAATAGTGAACAGGGGATCAATTGTGAGAAGAGGAAAAATGATGAAGTCTCTCCTCTCTTCCTTTGGTACTCTTTAGTAGAGTAATGAACTTAAGCATTTGTGCTTAGGTTCTTCTTCTTCTATCTTTATTTTCTAAGTATTTCTATTTCATGAACTTTGCTTGTAATTTCTCATTGTTATTGAATCAAATCTCATAATATTCATTCATTTACTATTATCAAATTATATCAAAATCCCAAACCATTACATTGGTGCTTTCATTGCTCACCATGGCGGATAATACTAGTATGAACGAGTCGGAAGCAGCCATCCAAAGCCTTAGCGCAACAATGAAAAAGTTTATGGAAAAGGAAGAAGCACACCACAATGAGTATTTGCAATCACGCTCATCCAACGTCTTGCGTTTTGATCGCATTGAAGCCCAATTGGCTGCACTTCAAGTTAGTTCCGCTTCTAATGGTGATTTGAACTAAATTGTGCCGGATTTGGACCATGTTCTGCCGGATTTGGACGAAACTGTCACTTCTAAAAAAAATTGAAGATCCTGTAGTGCTTGAGCACAGTTTGACGATGACAATGGCAACTCCTTCATGCACCGAGCTGAAATTTTTGGGGAATAGCAAACCGCCACAGTTCATGATTAGTAAACAAGATATCACGACCGTCTTTGACGCTCTGATCTCGTCTTGACGACGCGGGAGAACTCAAACCGCTTTCCGCGGCTCTCGCCACCACCACCGAAACCACCTTATGCCATTCTCCGAGAAGATTTGGTGGATGGGAATAGGTATGATAAAAGTATTTTGAAGCTTGCTTTTGTGCCATTTAATGCATTAATTCTGTATGTCCAATATTCAGAATTTTTTTACACACAAAGTTGTTGTCTGCATCTTTCAAGTGTGGAGTGCACATCATGTGTTTGATGTAATGCCTAAGATGATTGTGGTTTGTTTAAATTCTCTAAATGTGGGGTTGATAACATATGGTGTATTGGATGAGAAACTAGTGTTTTCATATTCTACTCCAAATCTACCCACTCAAATGATGGTTCATCTACACAATGACTTCATTTTTACCACGTCCACCGTCTCGAACACCTACTCAAAATTTATAAACCTCACAAATGATGCACAAGAGCTATTTGATTATTTGCCTTCAACAAACAAGATTATATGGTCTCACACTGCTTCTACATATGTTCAACATGTTAGGCATTATGTTGTTTATTCATTTTATGAGAAATTGCAGTATGAACCCAACTGAATTCGTTTTTGATCATGTCACTAAAGTTGGTATCCAATGAGATGGTATTAACCATGTTCTTCATGTATACGGTTTGGTTGTAAACAATCATTTTGTTCAACTTGTTTGTGAGGGCACCCTTGTGGTTGATCTTTGTGCAAATTATAGTTATAGCAATGAATCTAGTTTGCCTCTTGCTGGTCTTGTAACCAAAATCGTGGTCATGTGGAATACAAAGTCATCAAATGGGAAGCTTAGGCATGATTGTGTAGTATGGTTAGCAATTGACATAGTTGTTTCAATGGTTGATGCTTATATAGCCCATTATTGTGAAATGACATTGGAAAGGGACTTGTTCTTTGTTAAGCAATGGATTCTTGATAAGAGTGCCAACACTTACTATAACTTCATTGCTGCAAATTGGTGTGCTACTCATTTCATAGCTCATATGCCTTTTCTCCAAGATTTTCATTTTATCAAGTCTATATTCTCAAAATTTCTGACCTGGAGGTTTGTCAATGGCCTCTCCTTTGAATCTTTTGTTGTTATTTTTGGCCTGACAAATCTAGCGAAGGTTTGTGATTATAATTGCTCTTCCACTCTAATTACTCATTCCTTTGGTTATATGATAAATGGTTATTGGCTGCAAATTTATGCCAAGAGTGTCATAATTTTGTTAGAAGTGTTGATTGGTAAGCATTCAATGGAAAGAATTAAGGGCATCCTTGCTAGTTTCTGCAAACCAATTATGCAGTATCAACAAGGTGGGTCTATGACAAAAATGGGTGGTGTGATCTTAACTCTTGAACTAGGAATCCAATATTGTTGGCCTAATAATCCTATTGCTGAACATGTTATCAAGAATGTAGTGTTTAGACGTCGGATGCTACGTGCAATGCTTAATGTAGTTGTTTTTGGAATTGCTTATCAAGTGCTTCGTTCTATAAAAGGTGACAAACCGACATTTTCTAAAGATGCTCATATCCCCTATGGTTTCCATGAAAGAGTTTCTATAATATTAAAAGCGCATCATTCACACAACTCCATACATGCTCATCTTCTATTTCACCAAGCTTTAGTTTGTGGTAATCAACTTAATGATGTTCAGGATATTCTAAGCTTGTGGTTGCCAAGATCATGTTCTGAGTATGTTAATTCTCTTTGGCACCAAATTGTCCAACGTGTTGAATTTTCTGTGTGGGTGGCAGCAGTGCTTATTTCATTCACCAAAGTTGCCAAGTGTTTTACTACTACTTGTAGTGCTTACAAAATTGTATCACCAAATGCTGAATATTTGCGGATGACAACAAAAGGAAGACACTCTAAGAAATGGGATCCAGGTGGTAATGATTATTTTTTTTATGTCAAAGGGTCTCTACAAGTTCAACAATGGGATCCGGGTGGATGCTCTCTTATTCATTGAAAAAAGTATATACTTGTTCTTGGATGCTCTCTTACCTTTAACCTTGAGGACAAGGTTGATTTTAATGGGGGGGGAGTAATGTTATGATTCAAAATAGCATTTGAATAAATACACATGGCATAACACTATTGGTTAAGGTAAAAAGACACATGGCTAGTGATCCTTAAATCAAGAACATTTGGTTGTGCATAAATAGTGAAAAGGGGATCAATTGTGAGAAGAGGAAAAATAATGAAGTCTCTCCTCTCTCCCTTTAGTACTCTCTAGTAGAGTAATGAACTTAAGCATCTATGTTTAGGTTCTTGTTCTTCTATCTTTATTTTCTAAGTATTTATATTTCATGAACTTTGCTTGTAATTTCTCATTGTTATTGAATAAAATCTCATAATATTCATCCATTTACTATTATCAAATTATATCAAAATCCCAAACCATTACAAAGTCCCACATTAGTTAAAAGTGTGGAGACTTGAGCATTTATAAGTGAGAGGACTCATAAACCTATTGCCTTTAAGGTTTTTGGTAAGAGTGTGGTGTCCAAGCTCACTAATCGTGTGGATGACTTGAGCATTTATAATATGAATGCTCTTGATCATCGTGTGGATGATCCCCAAGCTGCCCCCTCGTATGCTCTAATAGTGGTATTAGAGCCGATGGTTATAGATCACGCTCCTTGTGTCGAAAGTCTTCCTGACAAAGGTGTGGTCAGGCGGCGAGTCCCGTGTGCAAGTGGCAACGGCAATACAAGTGTATATGGTTGGAAAAGCTTCCGCTTGAGGAGGAGTATAATGAATGAAGACTCACACTTGAGTGAGAGAATGTTGTGGAAATGTGAGTAAAGTCCCACATTGCTTAGAAAAGTGGAGGTTGAACACTTTATAAGTGGGATGACGATAAACCCATCGCCTTAAGGTTTTGGGTAAGTGGTACGTCCGCAAGTGCACGGAAATATCAGTTATAGTATAAAAAATTATCGATCCCACAGAGACCAATGTCAAGTACCGTATTCTTTTGTCACGTTGTTTATCTAAGGCGATGAGAATTAATTTGATTGCAAAAATAAGAAAATGACTTGTTTTTTTAATTAATTATAATGACGAGAGTCCGGATTATAATTCGCGTCGACCGTTGGTAGTCACAAAGTCGTCTTTAATATTTATAATGAGAAAATATTTTCTTGTAAAAAAAAAGTATTAAGTTCTAAGGCATCGTCCGCTGTCGCTGGTCAGATACCAGATTTTAGCTCCGTAATCTAGTTGTTCACTTTCGCTTGTCCAATGTGTTACGATGCAAAACCCCTTTTAGAAAATAATTACTTTTAATTACTCAAAAAGTTGTTTAAGGTAAAACAATTTAATTTAAATATACCGTCAGTTGTCGCGTGTTCAGTACCGAATTTTAAGCCTATAAACGCCCGCTTTCGCGTGTCCGCTTATACTCTTAAAATTACCTTTTTGAAAACTGAATTCTTCCTAATTGATAAAAAATTGCTTTTGCAATGTTTAGAATCAAAAACTGAATTGTTCTACAGTTAGATAAAGTTTTCATTCTTTCAAATTAAAACCGGTATCTATGTGTTTCTACTTTCGTAGTAAACTTTTAGCTTTAAAAACAGAATTTATTCAGACCTTAAACAATTCTCATTATAAACATTTATTTTCGGCTTAATAGAATACCATTGGTACGACGATCATTATATTCCGGACCCTATATAAAATCTACTCAGACATAGACATAGTAAACATTATAATAAAACATGTATTCACTGTGTTCATTTTCATATTAAGTAGAAAGTGAAAAAAAAAACGTGGGAGAGTTATTACTTGAAATGAATTGAAAAATTGAGTTAATGAATCAAGTAACAACAAAGTACCAAATTGCAATTATCACTTTATGTATGTAACGTGAACACAGTAGAAATATTAAACAAATGGATCAAATAAAATAAACCAAAGCAATATAAGAACTTGAACGATTAACTCTGAATAATAATAGCTTTGATCCAAAACGTGAAAGGAAATTGTACCGAACAGAATCAATAACACAGCAGCAGCAACAGTACGGTGTAACGTAGCAGTATGAGAAAAGAATAAAAGGCAGCTAATATAAAATAAACATAACGGAATACTTGAATTAATTAACGATGAATTGCAAATTACAGTGCTGGAAAATGTTATGACAGTGCTCCAAACTCAAAGTAATCAAATTGCAACAACAACTCAGTGTGAATTATTATTGCTTTTACAAGTGAAATATATGGCTCTTCAAAGCTTGGATACAATTTCTGAGAACTGAATGTGTATTTATAGCCTGCTAACTCCTGCTTCAAAAACTGAACGTGTCTAAGGAAGTGGAGGAAAAATAGGAGTGGAAGAAACTGCTCTTTGATCGTGTACTTCAGATTTTTATGAGCTGACTCTTTTCTCTTGCTTTGTTGACTCCTTTGTGATGGGTTGGGCTAAGACTTGTGGTTTTCTTTTATTATTTACTTTTATAACACCACTTTTTGCTATTTTGACACGCAGAGACCTTTAATCAACACACACCTGAAATAAATATAAAATACCAGCATAACATTGCAAAATCTATTAAATCAAGTTCAAAACACATGTAAATCGAGTCAAAATAATGGTGCGTTTTACAAGTTATCAGTAAGAGTGTGGTGTTCAACTCACTTATATGTATGCTCTTGGTCATCGTGTGAATGATCCCCAAGTTGCCCCCTCATGCTCTAACAGTGGTATCAGAGCCTCTAGTTCAAGAGAAAGGGACCCGTTGAAAAAAGTATAGTATCAATAGTGGTATGAGCTTCCGCTTGAGGGGAGCATTGATAGACTCACACTTGAGGGGGAGTGTTGAGAAACTCAAGTGACTCAAGTGTCAAGTGTGAGTAGTGTGGAGAAGTCTCACATTAGTTAAAAGTGTGGAGACTTGAACATTTATAAGTGAGATGACCTATAAACTCATTTCCTTAAGATTTTAAATAAAAATGTGGTGTGCAAAAATGCTCTTGATCATCGTGTGGATGATCCTTAAACTATGCTGCAATAGACATTTCCTCTCCATACACTGTTTCTTCTGTTTTGTTCTTTTCGTGTAATAAATTATTACATGTAGCAATTATGTGTGTCGGTTCCTAATTTGTGTACTTTATACAAAATGATATTGTCAGAGACAAATAAATTGCTATTATCTATTATTGTTTTCAAAAGGTGCCCACTGCACAATGTTTCAGCAGGGATATTTTGTGATGTGTCTTTGGGTTTACAAATGTCTGATTTCTTGATATATATAGTAAAAAATAGTGTTTGATTTCAGTTGTAAAACTATGGGTGCCTTTGCTTGGAATTAAAAAAATAGATTTTTATTATAAAAAAAATTAGAAATTTTGAAGAAAATCTAAAATTAAATTTTGTTTGTTTATAATCATGAAAATCTATTTTGCGTCTATTAATTTAACTATGGATATTGTATGTGATGTTAAAAAAACAAAATTGAAAATATATTTTTATTTTGTCGAGACCAGGTGTTCACCGCTGAATGCAGTGACTATTCTCATCGTTAGATTGAATAAAATTGTGTAATATTTTGAGTTTCAAACATATTGAGTACGTTTTAGTGAATTAAGATTATGTATTTTGGTTAATTTGATTGCATTGCACACAAATTTTTGCCTTGGATTGATCTGAATTGAATTGAATTTTAGCTATTACATTGACAAATTCATGGAGGTAGTGAAAAACCCTTATTTTGTGTCTGTTTTCTAGAGTTTTGGAAGTTAACTTTAAACTTTAATTGCCATTTCATACCATAAGTTCCAAACTAGTCAAAAAAAATATTTTCGGATCTTATCTTCTAAACTAGGTGATATTTCGGATCTTTTTTTTTTTGAAGCAGCTAAATGAATCTATTAATCAAACTAGACTAGCACAAGATGTGCTTAATCTAAGAGTAAGTAGTATCACAAAGGTGCACTGCGTAGAGTATGCAGGAAATACAACAAACCAACAGTACTATGATACTTGTCTGATACTTCCCAATACATGTCAGAGAAGTATCTGATGTTCATATTTTATTCATTCTTTGAAAAGAAATAAAATGGATCCAAGTAGGGCTAAATATTTGGTTTATGTGCATCCAAATTTTTAACTTTTGTCAAAAAAAGATGAAGAATATATGAAAGAAACGACAAGATTATAGGACATCAGTGAATATACGCATGACTCGCTATTTAGATAATACTTAAAATATGTAGTTCACTAATTTTGATAATTTTAATAATATGAATGTTTCTTTATTATCAAATTTAGTTATGTTTATATATTTTACATTTATATATTTAATTTTTTTATTAAAGTATCCTAGCCGTATCGTATCTTAAATTTTGAAATTTTATCGTATCGCCGTATCCGTATCGTGTCTCGTATTAGGGCTTCATAGGAAAGTGGTTATCATGATCCATATTATTCACGGATAACTATTATATTTTTTTTAGTTTAATATTTTAGTGTTTTTAATTTTTGTGTTCATTTAACATGTACTTTAAATGATTTATTTGGAATCATGTTTTGAACATAATAAAAAATTTATTTGTTTGTCCATGTCAGTTTGATCAGGAACGTTAAATTGATGTGTCTAGGTTGAAGTTGAAGTTCGAACTCTAAATATTTCGTTTATTCATCTTAAAAATAGAAGTTTTAGCCATTAAACTATTTGACCAAAAATAATAATAAAATTTTTTGTTTGTACCAAAAAAAAGAAACAAGCATGACTAAATGTGAGAGTTGGAATATTTATTTGAAGGCAAATGCTAACAAGTGCTTCCGGTGCACTCTTTAAAACTTTAAATAATAAGTTTTTATAAATTTTTTATGGGAATTTTTAAAGTCAATGCATTAGAAATTATAATGTCTTACTTTTTTGAATAAAATATTTCTTTACATGAAATACATAAAGAGTAACACGAAGGTACTCATTAACAAGACCATTATTTGAATTTAGTGGTAGGATAAGAGCAAAGTAGAGGTGCAAGGTACATATATTGTCATTCAAAAAAGTTTCTCTTAATAAAATATGAAAAATGTCAGGGAGACCACCATGTTTTCCGCCGAACAACATAGTTTCATTGGCCATTTTTTTTTTCCGCTATCCCTTCATGAAGTTTTTTTTCGCTTGATATAGCATTACTGTATGTATGTTGGCGAGTGATTCAATACTTTAAATATTAATTAACCTAATGACAATACCAAAGATGATGTCACTTTTTTTTTATTTTGTTAAATAATTTAGTATTAAAAATTTTACCTTCAAAAATAAATAAATTAAATTTCTGAGTTTGAACTCCAACTTCTACATGTAAATACGACGTCTCTTTTGCACACACATACCAACAATTTAATTTTAATCTTTTTTTTTTCTTCTCATATACATAACTTAGTGTTTGCTCTATAAATGAAACAAACTACTTGACCACCATTATCTTATGATCAAGTTTTGATACAAGTAGGTATGTGAAGCTTCGAGCAACTGCACAATTGTAAAATTTTACATAATCTAAACCTAATATTTAAATCAACAACTTCTTCATCTTAAATTAAGAGGAAACAACACAGAAGAAGAATGCAATAAGCCAAGGTGCACGTGGTACGGCTGCAACAAGTTGCAAAAACAAAGATTGTACGATGCAAATGAGTCAAGAGAGACCCATGCACGTGTGGTAGTATGATCCAGACAGATTCCTCACTGTAGAGCTGTACTAGTACTCTAGTGTACTCACTCACTCACTCAAGTAACACAAATTTCGAAGGCAAGGGTCAATGCTTAAATGCCCCTAAATTTATGGGTCCAACCAAATACCTACCCATTCTACTTCTACCGACCAGGCTAGCAATCATCAATTTTTTTTAATTTCATTCCGTTTATACCCTTCACCATACTGTCGGCGATACCTACTAGTATGTTTAATAGGAAGTACTACTAACTAAGATGAAATAGGACCCTAAGTTCGTTTTATAAGATGGAGAAAGTGATTTATAAGATCTGTTTGTATCTGTTAAAAAATAAGGGTTTAAATAGAATAAATTATATTGTACTGTGTTTAATTTTAAAATTGTTATTGAAACTATACAAAATTTATATTTTTGTATCCTCTTGAACTATGAAACAACTTTTTGTCTTCAACACAACTTGTCTAAATCATCGAAATAACATTTTCTCCAACAAGTATCAAAGAAGACAAAATTTGTTCAATCCAACAAGTATCATAGAAGACAAAATTTGTTCAATACCGTAAATATTTATCCAGTATTGTTCTATCGTGTACTTTCATTTTACACATCAAAAGGACCCATAAATTATTATTGATGCTATTTCATTTAGAAATTATGGATTCTCCGAATTAGTGCTTTAATTTTTAATATTAAGTGTTTATTAACTTTAGTTTTGAGAAAAAGTTTGTAAAGTATATATTAACCGAATATGGTCGTTCATATATTAGTTAGGCTAGCATATTTCAAATTTAATCGCTACATTTTTGAATCATTCTCTCCTTATATTAACATTTATTTAATTAAAAATATAATTTTTTAACATGTTTCGTTATGATACATTTTAATATAAGAAAAAATTAACTTTTTAAATTTATAAAATAATTAATCTATTTAATCTATAATATAGATATTTTTTAAAGACTATAATAAATATACATCATATATATCAGTTATTTAGTTAGTTTCATATCACATCACATCACATCACATCACATTATATACATTTGAACATCATTCATAAATTTTAAACACTTTATTAAGAAGGATGTGCAAAAAAGTGAGGATAGTGTCATTCCATATAACTCTTCACTATAAGAACCCAAAAAAATGTATCCCCAAGATGTGCATGTGCCAGTTTAACCGGACCTGAAATGGTGAAGCACCAACCAGTTATATGCTATAAGGAAGTACCTAACTCATCACTAATCAATCACTATTTTTTAAGGTCTTGGAGCCTTATTTACGGTATCTACACAAAATATATGAACATATATAATGACAAGTCTCATATTCATCCAATAGCATTTCCCTAAAATGTAAAGGATTTAAATGACACAGATGCAATATATATTTGAGTAATGCTATTGCTACACCATTTAATAATACTATAACAACTATAAATTTTATAAAATTCAACGATCAATGTAAAATTTTAAAAGAATTCAAAATCATTTAATATATTATTGTGCCATATTAAGATTAATGGCTTATACGTTTTTTTTGAATACCATTAAATTGTATAAATTTTAATAACATATTAAACTATTTTTAATTTTTTTAAAATTTTATATTTATTAATAATCAATATAATATAAACTTTCAATCAAAAGGTAAATTTTTATAAATTTTATATTCATTGTAACGTTATTAAACTATATAACATTACACAAATGTTATACCAGCGTAATTTGATTATTTTCTAACAAAATATACTATCAACCGTGTGATCTTTCATTGGATCCCACTAAGATATGTTGTTAGTCACATAAAGACAAAGTACATTTTTTTCCTCCCATCACCTATATTTTTACATGCAAAAAGCTTAGCTGGCAATGTTTGTACTTTGCCTCGACAATATCTTGGGTTTGATTTTATAACATTCAACCTTCCCCTCACCTTCCATATGGCCAAAATCAATTTCATTTCCCTCTTTCTTTGATCAACTCTATTATTTTCTTTTGTATATAAAGCCTATTACAAAAATCTTAATACACCAATAAAACCCTACAATCACTTAGTACTTGAAAAATTATTTTGCCAAAAAGAAAACAAACTTTCCCTTTAATTTTCTTCAAATGGGTTCTTCATCTCTAGCTATTTCTCCAAGAAAGCTTCGTTTAGATTTATATTCTTTTTCATACCAACAAGATTCTAGCACTCCATTAGTGATAAATGTTCTTGCTTCACTAATTGAAAGAAACATGGCAAGAACAAAGAGAATAGTAAAAAATTGTTCTAGATCTTTGTCCAAAACAGTTAGCACAAACATCTTTGATTGTAGAGAGATCCCAGATTTGACAATTCAATCTTATTTAGAGAGAATTTTTAGGTACACAAAAGCAGGACCCTCAGTTTATGTTGTAGCTTATGTTTATATTGATAGGTTTTGTGAGATTAATCCTGGATTTAGAATCAATGCTAGGAATGTTCATAGACTTCTCATTACAACTATCATGGTGGCTTCCAAATATGTTGAAGACTTGTGAGTTTTTCCTCCTCTTTTTGTTTCTATGTAAATATGTAAATATTTGTCTAGTTTAGTAATTTATTTAGTATTATTCAAGTATAGCGACTGTTTATTTTAGTTTTTTTTTTAAAAATAGTATTAATGATATTTTATAATTGTTTATGACGAAATTTAAACTCAATACTTTAGAATTATAATGCTACAAGTTTACTATTGAACTACCACTTCAAGTTTATTTTTTATTTTAGTTTTTTATTCATATAAAATTAGAAACTATATTTTTTAGTAATGGGGTTTATAAATGTTTATGAATATACATTAATTTTTTTAATTTTAGTACTTTATAATATATTGATACTTCAAACCACCTGCATTGAATTTTTAGTTATTACTTCTTTTTTTTCCTTTATTGTTTTTCAATTTCAACACTTAATTTATTTCGGTGACGGGTATCGTCAAATTGAAAACAATTGTTTGTTTATGTCAATCTCACCTCAATCATTGATGCTACATCCAAACTCTTGAGAAAAATAAATGTGAGTAGTGTGACGAAGTTTTATATTGGTTAAAAATGTGAAGAATTGAATAGTTATAAGTGAGGGGATTTATAAATCCATTGTCTTAAAATTTTGGATAAGAGTGTGGTGTCCAACTCATTTGTAACAATACTCTTTGTTATTATTTTGTAGATGATCCCCAAACTGCTCCCTCATTAAACATTTTAAATTATTTTTTAGTAAAATAATGGTTTAGTCTCTTATCTTTTTTTGGTTCTTTTTTACTTTTCATCCATGTTATGATATTTTAAACTTCAAATCTTTAATTTTCTTTTATAACATAACATATATAACATATGTTTATGATTTAAATCAAACAAAAAAAGAAAATTATAAATTTGAAACATAAAATTTATATTCAAACATAAAACTAAAATTTTATAAATAAATATAAAATGTTTTTATGACAAAAATTAAAAATAAAATGTTACAAATAAAAGATAAAAGATTAAAATATTAATCGAGTTTTGTTAATAAAATTGGAAACAGAAAAAACAGGGGATGAGGTGCTAATAAAGATATATTCTTTGATTTTTTTTTTTTTTGACAAAGATATTTTCTTTGATTTGATTACAGAAACTACAGAAATTCATACTTTGGAAGAGTTGGTGGATTAACAACTAGTGAGCTAAACAAATTGGAGCTAGAATTTCTTTTCATGATGGGTTTCAAATTACATGTAAATGTTAGTGTTTTTGAGAGTTATTGTGGCCATTTAGAGAGAGAGGTTGGAATTGGAGGAGGTTATCACATTGAGAAGACATTAAGGTGTGCAGAAGAAATCAAAGCAAGACATAAAGAAGAAATTAGGGATTATACACAACCCAGAGTCATGTTGTAATTCTATTTGTGATTATGAATTTCTTTATTACTTTGTTAGAATTTGTTTCTTTTAGTTTTCCTACATGCTCTTTTTTCTCCTAGTTAATCCCATATTTTCTTTTTGAGTAAATCAATCTTGACTCACTTTTAAATAAGTCTCGACTCTGTCAATATCTTAAATTAGTCTTTGACTAATCCTACATTTTCTTTTTTCAAAGGTCATCTCTATTTTATTTTTTTTGAAAACTTAGAGGGTGTTTGGATGGAGAAATTTAAAATTCAAAGGATTTTGAGAATTTAAGAAATTCAAATGCATTTGAATTCTCATCATTTTCAATTATTTGGATGAAACACTTGAATCATTTTCAAAATTCATTAATTGGATAAAGTAATAAAAGACAAAGTAATTCATTCTCAAATTTATTTTTAGATTTAAATAAAAAAGTTTTCAAAACTTTTCTGATTTGAAGAAAAAAAAATTCGATTTTTTTTTTTCGAGAAAAAAAGTTCTCCAATTCTTTTTTATTTCAATAAAAAAGTTCTTCAAGTGTTTATCGATTTTGAGGAAAAATATCTCAACTTTTTTTCAGTTTCGATAAAAATAGTTCTCGAATTTGTTTTTTGATATTGAGAAAAAGGTTCTCTAAATTTTTTCCGATTTCAAACAAACAAAGTTCTCAATTTTTAATGGATGAAATTTTGGGAAAAATGGTTCTCGAATTAATTACGAGTTTGAGAAATAAAGTTCTCAAAAAAATTTCAATTTCGAGATAAATGTCCTGGGGCGATTCTACATTTACGACTGATTATAGAGTTCAAGTAGGTTTTAGGGTCAAGTTTAGGGACGATTTTAGATTTATTTTGCCGATTTTGGGGTTTATAGTCGATTTTAGGGTTTTTCGTCCGATTTTAGGGTCGATATTAGGATTTTTTTACCGATTTTAAGGGTTAGGTTGGGTTTAGGTTGATTTTTAGTGTTTCGGTTTAATTTACGATATTTAATTTCTACCGATTTAGGTTTCAGGTCAGTCATGCATTATTCTACCGATTTTCGGTTTTACAATTGATTTTAGGATTTATATCGAGCTTAAGGTCAATTTGAGGTTTTTTGATCAATTGGTAATTAGGTGTCATTTGAAATTCCATCAATTTAACTCAAGCAAATACTTCATACATTTCCATGATTTTGAAAATTCTCTAAATTAATCATCCAAATAAAAGAAGTTACATTAAAAATAGGTAATCATTTGAATTTCATCAAAACATTCCCCCATTCAAACAAACTCTTAGGTAATCATGTTTAATGAATTGTTGCATTAAAAATAGGTACATCATTTGTTGGATATTCAAATAAAAAATTATTTTGGTATTAACACTCTAGTTACCAGGGGAAGGAGATCTAATAGCATAGGGTTCGACCACAAGGTAAATAAAATTGAACCAATACATTATTTTATCTAGGAGTCGAACCCAGATTCTAGATATTTGAAATTTAGTTTTCTAAGATGAATTAGTATTTTCTGCATGAGCAAAACCATATTGGAGCTTTTTCGGCTATTTCTCCTCAGTGAGTTGGTATGTACAACAAATTACAGATGATTGTCTTGTTTCATGCGTAACTTGAGTTCCGTACGTCGGTTTGAGGTGTCGTCAATTGTATTGGACATCTAATGCAATAATATTTCAGTTAAAGTGATCGAAATTGGTTTTAACATGTCTTAACCCCTATACGATTATAGGAGAAGTGTACGTGGATAATCCCTTAACTAAGTTCTAGCAAGTGCACCAGTTCTTGTTTAGTTATAGTATAAAAGATATCGTACTCACATAGATTGTGTCAAGTCAACAAGTTTCACTCAGAAATATTTATTTATTATCTATCTATATTGCGAAATTTAAATAACAGAAATAAAAAGACAATAAATATTAAGGAGGGTTTTGCTTAGCTAGTTGTAACGGTTGGATGGTTGTCACTTCAATCAAAATAATAATAAAAGAGTTTGGTTGGGCTTTCGGTCCCTCCTCTAACATTACTTGGTAATTGGCAGTAATATTCTAGTCATTAGGCTATGAGTGTACATGGGCTGGATTAAGTTGAATTTGGCCAAAAATGAAACCCGAACCACTTAGGATACTATGAATTAGGTCCACTAAAGTAGCCATCTGAAACACCCCAATTTTTATTAGAACTAGTTTTAGACTTTTAGTATTATTTTATTTAATTATGTGATGTGTGCTTATGTGTTTAACTATTGTGTTTGTGTGTTAATTAGAATTTTCGCTAAATGGCCCATGAATGAGGGTGTGTGAGCAGTATCCCCAATAAGATTTGAGGGTTAAAATTGGAGTATTATGACATTGTAGTAACCTAAAGTAGTGGTATTTAAAGTTAATGTTAGAGGGAGAAGTTAAAACTTTTGAGAAAGAAAAAGAAGGAGGTAGAGAGTGTTAGACTACACGGCTAACACTTAGAAATGGGGGTTGAATAAGCTTCCAGAAACAATAACGAGTTTTTAAAATTTTATAGTGCGCGGAAGCTACCTAGATCGGTAGTCTACTTTGCACCTATTTGACTAAAGGAAAATATAGTATACACCAATAAACGAATGATAATCAAAAAGCGAGTTTTTCAAATCAATTTGTTCGGTGAACAATTCAAACAACTATTACACATTAATACAACAAGTTATATGTCACAAATGTTCCAATTCGCAAATCAAGCGATCACAATTGAATTTCACCAAACACTTGGTTTGCGTGAAATTCAATGTGTAGCAAAATCAATGAATTTACAAAATTAAAAGATAAGGGAGATTTTTATTTAGAAATCCCTTTCAATCTTCACAATAGTGCACAAATTTGATCGAATACAATATCAAGATCCTAGAAAGACTAAATCTTTAACCTCTTGTGTAGCTTCACTTCAAATTGCGCACAAACCTCAACGTATACCGTAGCTTCAACCTCCGATTGCGGTAATTGAACCTCGCCCTATTCTTCCGCGAAGAAACTCATGACAATTACCTGGCTGATTCTCTCACTACAACGTTGATAACCTTCAAAGACAATACCTCCTTTAATAACCGATGAGAAACCTTCCCTCAAAGCCAATTCAACCCAAACACGATCTGATTCACTGCGATCCGTGTCGAACGTTATCTTCCGCTTCAACGATTACCCTTCAATTGAACCCATATTCAATTTTGGAGAAATTGCAATTAAGAAGAAGATGATGAACTTGACTTTGATGCTCTTTGATCCAACAATCCTCACTTGATGTTGATCAAAAGTGTTTCTCTATAGTTTCTCACAATTACATCAAAACCTCATGAAGCTATTTATAGAGAAAATAGAATTGAGCAATTTTAGGCAAAATTTAACTGATATGTATCGATCCAAATATTAATTTGTATCGATACAAACGTGTTCACAGCTAAAAATCTGAAATTTGACTGATATGTATCGATACATATTTGCTTTGTATCGATACATAATAGGTTCTTTGGTTTAATGAGAGCCTGATGTGTATCGAAACATATTGATCTCTCTGGTTCAAAGAGAGATTGATATGTATCGATACATGCAAGCATGTTTCGATACATAAGAGCTCCTCTGCCTCCTTGATATTAATTTTGTATCGATATAAATAATGCTTGTAATGATACAAATGCGTTTTTTTTCAGCCAAACCAAATTTCAAACTATTTGTATCGATCCAATGAAGTGTGTATCGATCCAAATGACCTTTAACTTGATTTTTCATAGTTTTAAAACATTTTTCGCTGTCAATGCAAGTTTAATTCACCCAAAATATATTCTACACTATTTTCATGTGTTTTGACAATTATTAAAACATGGATGGGAACTAGTGCACTTACAGAGAGAAGGAAGAGTAGAGAAAGGGTTTGGAGCATAGTAGAAGAAGAACAAGAACATAACTTCACCAAGCTATTTCCATCAAAAATTTCTGCACGGCTAAGAGGTAAGGGGGGAGATTATTCACTTTAAAGGTCCTATAAAAAAATAGTATTTCGTCTCATATTAATAAATTTTATATTAAAACATTTGTAGAAACAAAGTTTTGTAAAAATTACAAAAAAAATCCCGTACATGAGTATAAATATAACTTATGTAGAAATTATAAAAAAGAATAGTCCTCGTATTTAAGTTCCTATAAAAAATAATATTCGTCTCGTATTAATAAATTTCATATTAAAACATTCGTAGAAATAAAATTCTGTTAAAATTACAAAAAAACCTCGTACATGAGTATAAATATAGCTCCTGTAGAAATTTTAAAAAAAAGTCTTCGTATTAATATATAGGTAAAATATAAAGTCCTCATAGAAATATACGTTCTCGTAAAATTGCAACAAAAAAGCCTTCGTATTAGTATATGGTTTTTATTTTTATATTACATATAGACATTCATTTTATATTAATTTTATTCAAATATGAAAAATAATACAAATGTAAAGATTTAAGAGGATAAAATACTCTAGAGAGTGATTTCCCACTTTCTGTTCTCAACAATATGATGTTTTTTCTTCCGTCATCGTAGAAATTATTAAAAGAAATATAGATCTTGTATTGATATATGAATATAAATATAAGTCTCATGTAAATTAAAAAAAAAGCACTTATATTATATTGATCCTGTGTAAAATACAAAAAACAAATACATTCATATTAATATAAGTGTAATATATATTTCATAAGCAATAAAATAAAATATCATAAAATTACTTTAAAAAGAAAAGCTGAATATTTTTTTTGGTTAGTGTGTATTTTCGGTAATATGCTTGGAGGGAAAAACATGTGAAACAAATAAATATGATAAAACTTAGAAAAGTGTAGCTGGAGAGAATCGAAGAGAGTTCATTTCTTAAAAGCCTTTTTTTTCGGTTAGTGTGTATTTTTGGAGTATGGTTTGAAAAAAAACTTGTAAAACAAATAAATATCATAAAAACTAGAAAAGTGTAGCAGGAGAGAATCGAAGGGAGTGCATTTGTGCTTAAAATTTAAAAACCTTGAAATCTTGACATGTAGACATTTAAGAACTTGGTTGCTTGCCACGTAGGATAGTGATCGAGAGAGACATCCGTAATTATATCATATAGAGATAAAGATAGAGATACCTCTGTCCTTAAGTCTAAGATTCTGTTTGACCAAATTGTAATATTCCTTTTTCATATTTTGACCATATTTTATTAATAATATATACATGTAAGTTTTAACATAATCTTATTTGATTTGTTTTTATTAGTATTTTCAAAATATCAAATTGTTATGAAGATAATCTTATATTTAGAGACGGAGATAATAATAAATGAATTTTCTATATGTCTTCATTTTATTTACTAGTGAATTATTTTTTTGACTTAGTGTATTATCTTATTGTTGTTTGAGTTATATAATTATTGTTCGTATTATGCATATTATTTATCTAAAATTCATAAATATCAGAAATAATAAAGGAAAAATAAAAAATATCTAAAAGATATGTAAATTAAATGAGGCTATATTTGTAAATAATTAATACATTTTTTTGACTAAGTAAATAGTTAATACATTTGAAAATTCAATGGGGGTAATATTAATACGTACATTTGAAAATTCAAAGGTAGTAATATATTAAATATTAAAGAAAAATAATCAAGAGAGTCTTATATTTATAGTTGGAAGTTTAATTCTTTTTAGATGCATGAATTCCTATAAAATATTTCTTCATTGAATCATCAGTAACATATACTTTATGACACATGTTAACTTTTTCCGGCCTTTCATCTCAAATTTGATATTTTAAAAATATTCATCAAAATAAATCAAACAAAATTTTATATACTAATATTTACATCTATATATTATTAGAAAAATACAGTCAAAACATGATAGATGAATAATACAATTTAGTGAAACAAAATCTTATATTTAAAGACGTAAGTAGTATATAATACACTCATTTTTTGTTGATACAAACATAACACACTATTTAATTGTATTAATTAATTATTTAACTTTCACTTATACATACCCTTTAATTATGTCAATTTTACTTAACATAGAAATAGTTTTCCCATGGAGGTGAATTTCATTTTAGTTTTTATATTATGATGTAAGTGAATTTCATTTTAGGATATATTGTTTTTATAAATTAATATTATCAAGAAAATTCAAAGAATCGTTGACTCTAGAACATTTTTTTTCTTACAAATGGATCACTCATTAAAAGACGAAAAGAGTAATTAATTTAATTTCAATTGAAAAATTAAGCACATTATTACTATATAAACACCAAACTAGGTAGCCATAATTTATTCCACAATTCATAGAGTAATCACTAAGAACATAATATCATAGTGGTCTTGTGATAATATGGCTCTTACTTTTAGACATGCATTCTCTCATATACTTATATTTGTAGTATCACTCTCAATATTCCTAGTAACCCCTTCTTCTTCTCTTAATCCTAGGAAGCTTCTTAATTCGTCTGATTCAGGATGGTCATCATCTACAAGGGCTACTTGGTATGGACCTCCCGATGGTGATGGAAGTGAAGGTATATATATATATATATAAATTTTTGTACATGTAATTTGTCCTTGGTATATATTGAAATTTTTGTACATTTTTTTTTGACATGAATAAAACATGTTCATTTAATCAAATAGATAGAGTACATTCCACTCAAGTACAAATTCAACACCATTAAAACCAAAAATTATGAATCCGTGCATAAATATAGTCACAACATCTAAGTTATTAACATAAAACAACATACTCGTACCAACATATAATGTGATAAAATTAAAATAATCGGAATATCTATATTTTCGGATATGCATCGTTGATGTACTTGGTCAATCACTGATTACTATGTTTTATAAATATGCAGGTGGTGCTTGTGGATATGGAAACGCCGTTGGGCTGCCTCCATTCAAATCAATGATATCGGCAGGAAGTCCTGTCATTTTTGCATCAGGAAAAGGCTGTGGTTCTTGTTATCAGGTCTAACAATCGATACATGTCTCTAATTGTAAAAGGAAAAAAAAGATATTATTAACATAAATTTAAATTATATTTACCAAATAAAATTTAATACAATTTTTATTTCTATCATTTAACATTAACATCATCAAAGGTTAAGGGATATCAAAATGATGCTTTTGTAGATGTATTATTATTATTATTATTATTATTATTATTATTATTAAATAAGGTTTTACATTTTTAAAAGATGACTGGGTGAGATGTCACAAAGAAAAAATTCACTCGAGGAGATCTCTTCTCGTACAATACGAAGTTAAAAAAAATTTGGACACAATTTTAATTAAATTATTTATTAAAACATATATAAAATTATTGATGTGACATTTTCTAACAGTTTAAACTTTTGGGATAATCGTTGACTTGACATTATTATTATTTTGAGGGGCAATACACATATTATCGACCTTATTATTATGCTTTTTGATTTCAGGTGAAGTGCATAGGAAATCCTTCATGCTCAGGCTATCCTGTTACTGTAGTTATCACTGATTCGTGTCCAGGTTGTGATCATAATTTTGATATGAGTGGTAGAGCTTTTGGTTACATGGCAAAACCTGGTCAAGCTGACAATCTACGCAATGCTGGGAATATTGCCGTTCAGTATAGAAGGTATTCTCTGCCTTTCTTTCTTAGAGTTGAATTTTTAAAAATTTATTATTATTATTATTATTATTATTATTATTATTATTATTATTATTTACAGTATTAAAAAGAATTTTTTTCGACTAAAATTAGATAGGAAATATCAAATAGTCAAATGCATAATAAAATAAACAAATAATTTCATCACATACAATAAATTTTATTAAATCCATAATTTTTAATATATATACAAACTATTTCATCAACCACTTTTTTCATTAAATATGCTAATTTTAATTGCTTAGCTTTTTTGTTTTTTTTTTGTTTTAGTTTTTATTTTTTTTTTTGTTTTTGGTCAAGCAACATAATAATTCAAACTCCGATACAACTTAAACACTACGTGCGTAAGCTTACGTCATGAAGACATTTTTTTTTATAGTTTTCATCAACAATATTTGATCAAAATTATAATTCAATCTTGATGCAGGGTTGCATGCAACTACCCTGGTGTGTCAATAACTTTTCGTGTAGACCCTGGATCTAACGACGATTATTTTGCAACATTAATTGAATATGAGGATGGAGATGGTGATCTTAGAGCAGTTGAACTCAAAGAAGGAAACTCAGCAAATTATGTAACCATGCAACAATCATTTGGTGCTGTTTGGAAATATAATAAAGGGGCAACATTGAGAGCACCATTTTCTATTAGACTAACCACAATTGAGTCTCGCAAGGTATTTGTTGCCAATAATGTGATTCCTGTAGGTTGGAAGCCTGGTCAAACTTTTAGAGCAGTTGGAAATTTTATTTAAATTAATTAAGCATAAAATTAGTCTTATCTTATCTTATTGAATCAATTATGAATAAATCTCTACATCCTTAATTACCACAAATGGTAAGAATTTTTAAATATGTATCAAATTATATCAAAAGTTAGTTGGTTTAACAGTGAATAACTTTGTGTGTGCGGCGAAACTATTTGATAGCAGAATTGACTCCTGAACCAGATTAAATTGATAGAAAAATAAAATAAAATATATGTTTCGAATTATTAACTATTTAATTGAATAACTAACAAATAAAAAACTTCATTACAACAAAAATTAGTTCAGAAAACAATGGAAAATGTTGTTGAAAACAAGAATTGTTGCAACCTAATTTTTATACATGAAAGGTTATAAAGTGTGGTCTCAATATTGTTTCACATTATTCCGAAAAAATTGAGATTTATATTAAGCAATCTCAACTCTCGGGTATTGAAAAAATCTAGTTACCTTTAACTACACCAATTTTAATAACTCAACAATTTTGACCGTATTTTATTAATAATATATAGATCATATTTGACCAAATTGTAATATTCATTTATCATATTTTGACCGTATTTTATTAATTATATATATATATATATATATATATATATATATATATATAGATTTAAGTATTAACATATAAGATTTTGTTTGATTTATTTTGATTAGTATTTTTAAAATATCAAATTGTTATAAAGAGAATTAAAGATGTTAAAGATTAAAATTGTGCATTGACGTACGTGCAGTGATCAAACATAATTTTATATTTAGAGACGGAGATAGTAATAAATTAATTTGCTATATGTCTTCATTTTATTTACTAGTGTATTTTCTTATTGTTGTTTGAGTTATATAATTATTTTTCATATTATGCATATTATTTATTTAAAATTCATAAATACCAGAAATAATAAAGGAAAAATAGGTTTTATAAAAAGTTATAAGGAAAAAATATCTAAAAGATCAGACATGTAAATTAATTGAGGCTATATTTGTAAATAATTAATACATTTTTTTGACTAAGTAAATAATTAATACATTTGAAAATTCAATGGGGGTAACCTTGAAATACATTTGAAAATTCAAAGGTAGTAATATAAAAATTATTATAAAAAATAATCTAAAGAGTCTTATATTTATTTTTGGAGGTATAATTTTTTTTATATGCACGAATTCCTATAAAAAATTTCTTTATCAAAAATTTCCCTCCTAATTTTTTATTGTCGGTCCAAAATTTTAATCAAATGATATATTATTTTTTTAATGTTACATAACACATTTTCCTGGAGTCACAACTAGGACTCTACTACCCAATCGATTCATGAGACATACATCCGATACAAATATAGTTTATAGTTATAAAAATTTAATCTTTAGTTGAACAATTTAATTTGTAATTTCATGTTATCAATAAATTAATAAGGATTAATATTAAATATTATTAAATTATTTACATTTTAAGGTTTTATTAATGGCTTGCCATAAAAAAAATTAACTTAGAGTATATGACATGAACTTTTATAAAAAAAAATTAAAATATAAAGTTTAGAGGATAAAAATATGAATAAAAATATACTCCTTCCATTCCTTTTTATTTGTTGTTTTAGAAAGAAAAAAAAATTTAAGAAGGTGTAATTTTCCACTTGATCTTCCTATTATACCTTTATTTAATTTTTTGGAATATATATCCTAATTAAAACAACAAAAAAATTGCAACAAAGTTTATTAGAAAAAATAACAAACAAATTTTGTTACAAAAAAAGCAAGATGGTGGATATAATAGGCAAAATATAACATAAATTGCCAAAACGATAAATAATTAAAAATAATAATTTTTTTCTAATACGACAAATAAAAAAAACGAAGGAAGTAGTTGATATATTAAAGGGGAAAAAAGATATCAATCTTTTTTAAGCAAGTAAACGAAGATTTTCGTGAAAATTGAAGATAATTAATTTGTGTCATTTAAGATATAAAGTATTCACCCAAAAGAAAAATAATTATTTTATCAGAAAAAAAAACAATATGAAAGATTAAACTATGAAGAAGATGTGTTGTTTCAAAAAAAAAAAAAGAGGTGCGATTTGTATGACCCGCTATTTTATATTCCCTTAGTTTTTTTTATTTGTCGTTTTGATAATTTAAGATTATATTTTGTCTATTATACCCTCTTTTCTTAATTTTTTAATGACTAAACTTTATATAATATATATAATATTTTTATTGTATCTATTTTTTTTTACTAAACTTCTTCATAAAATCTTTTTTATTGTTTTTGTTTTGTTTCAATTTTTTAGAAAGAGAAAGTGTGTGTAAAAAAAATAGGAATTTATTGTTGAATTAAAATTAAAGTATAATATATTCGAACAAAAAGAATTAGGGTATAATAAGAAGATAAGATGTAAAAATACACTCTCCAACAAAAAACCGGAGGAATAATTAATTAGAAAATAAAAAAAAGAGAACAAATAATATATTTATTTAGTAATTTTTGTTTTGTGATGCAAATCATGTAACGTGAACTTACCAAACAAAACAAATCATGTAACATGTTATTTTACATGCTAGTTATTAATTAAATTGGTAAGTACATGTATCGGAACAAAAGAAAACAAATCATGTAACATGTTTTATTTTTTGACACAAGAGATTGATAAGAGTTTAACCATATCCTTTAATCCTCTTATATAATCTGTCAGTTTCATCTCTCAAAGTCAGTGTATTTAAGAGTGTTTGACAAATTAATTATTCTTATCTCGACATTAAGCTTTGATCGTGTGGTTGATTGTAGCATCTCTAAAATCAATATTTCCGAAAAGTCCTTTTAAGGTAAGGACTTATATTCCGGTATACAATTATATGGATCATGAAATCATAGGGTATGATAGTGGTAGAGTTCTTTTCGAACATTAGTTAAAAATTGTTGCGCAAATAAAATTAATAATTAAGAATATACTTTTATCTTATTATTTTATGTCATGTAATGTGAATATGTTTGTTTAATATTTGTGTGCCATCTTTAATTGTTGAGTTTGTGAAAGTGATGATTTGTGAGTATCTTTAATACTTGTTGTACATACTTGTTGACCATATGCTTACTTTTGATTCAAATGTACCATTATAGTTTTATTTGATGATGTTTGTAATTAGTATATTGGAACGGTTATATGGATTGGACCGTCAATTGGGCCTATATCAAGAGGCCCATACCCAGTGGCGTTGCTGGGACCCTGGCTCAGGGGGTGAAAAATATTAATTAATATTTTAATAATTATAATATATATTAAAAAATTACATAGTACTCAAAAAATAACATATATATCACAATTGTCCGCCACACGGACCGATGTTTTGAAATCTATGAATAATCAACTCATTATCTAGATTGTTGAACACATCTCTTTCAACATAAACCACAAGACAGTCATTCAAAAGATCATCCCCCATTTGATTACGCAATCTAGTCTTCACAATCTTCATAGCAGAAACCGATCGTTCAACAGTTACTGTGGCAACAGGCAAAATCATTGCTAACTTCAAAAGCTGATAAACCAATGGATAAACAAAATGTCTTTTCGTTTCAACCAATTTTTTTGAAAGATCACTTATTCCGTTCAAAGATGCAAATTCAACACTCCTCCGCATATCAATGATGTAAGTCTCAAGTTGATTATCAAGAATCACCAAACTAGTTGAACAAAAATCGTTTGGATAAAACTTTGCAAATTCGATCAACTTTTCCTTGTCAAAAGAGGAGAACAAGTTGGTTGGACACAAACAAGTCATACAAATAAGCAACCGGCTATTTGTCTCGTTAAAACGATTGTTAAGTGCTTGAAGTTGCATGTCAACAACAGTATAAAATAATTCAATACGATAATGATTTTCTATTGTGATAGATTCAGCATTGCCTCCGCGTTTTGATTTTCCACGAAAGTATATATCGTCCATATTGGGAATGCAAATTTCATGCTTGTTGCAAAATAAATTTACCTCCTCCAATAAAGGTTCCCATCCATCATCTCTTAGAGTTTGTAACCGCTCCTTTGTGATGTTAACCAAGTTCATAGCATTGAGAATGTCTTGATCTTTCCTTTGCAAGGCCTGTGACAATTCATTTGAAATACCCAATACATTTTTCATCAAATGCAATGTGAGTGCAAAATCATAACTAGCCATTAGAATTGAAAGACCATTTGCATCTGCTCTTGCATCTTCAGCTGATTCATCTTCTTTCAATATTTCAAGAACATCGGTCACAAAACTATACATCAATATCAAATTCACCAAAGTTGCATAGTGAGAACTCCATCGAGTATCGGCAGGTCGCTTGAGATTAGTTTCTTGATTCAAACCTCTTCCACTAACAATTTCTCCATTTTCCAATGCATCCCTAACCTTGGTTGCTTGACTTTCATGAAGCATGTCATTCCGCTTGCAAGAACCCCGAACAACATTTATTAAATTTGATACCAAACCAAAAAGAGAGCAAACTTGAAGATGGCCTTTGGCAATAGCAACTAATGTAAGTTGTAATTGATGAGCAAAACAATGTACATAAAATGCAGATGGACTTTCTTTTAAGATCAAAGTTTTGAGACCAGAAATATTTCCTTGCATGTTGCTAGCACCATCATAGCCTTGTCCACGAATTCTTGAGGTAGTAAGTCCATGTTTACAAAGTAAATCATCTATGGCTATTTTTAGTGAGATGGATGTTGTACATGTAACATGAAAGATACCCAAAAATCGCTCAACAATTCTTCCAAATTTGTTCACATAACGCAAAACAACGACCATTTGCTCTTTATTTGATGTGTCTCTGGATTCATCAACAAGAATAGAAAACAATTCATCTCCAAGATCATTAATAATAGCTTTAGTAGTTTCTTTAGCGGCAGCCTTAATAATTTCATTTTGAATTGATGGACAAATCATTTTGTTATTTTGAGGAGCATTTTCCAATACAGCTCGCTTCACTTTCTTTTTTCTGTTAGCATACCATCTAAGCATTTGAAGAAAGTTGCCTTGGTTATCAGATTCTAATGATTCATCGTGACCACGAAAAGGCAATCCTTGCAACAATAGATAACGAAGACAATCAAGAGAGGCTGTCAACCGAATTCGATACAAGTCACGAGCAACATCAGATTGCCTAGCTATTATAACCTCAATATGTTGATTTTGTTTCATCAAATCTTAACATTTCTTCCAAGCAATGTTATGAGAACTGTAACACCCCAAATTTTCTTTTATATCTATTTTTTGTTCGCTATTAATTTAGGATTATTAGATTTATTTATAATTACTACTTTGTATGTTTGTGTGTTTTGCGTAATATTTGTTATGCGGTTTGTTTGAGAGTTAGTAAAATAATTAGAATAAAATAAATAACTAGAGAAAATAAAATAAGGTATGAAAAAGAAAAATAGCGAAGTGAAATTGGGTAGTGGGTAAAATCCATTAGAGAAGAAAATCATATTTTTGTTGGCTTAGTTAGTTATAACAAAAAGAAAACTTGCCTAACCCTAACTCTATCACGTAAAAAGAAAGAAATTTAGAAAATTGAGAAGTTGAGAAAGAGAGCAACCGCCGCCCCATAGGAGATGAGGAGAGAAATTATGCAGCTTAGGATCAATGAAAGAATTCAAAATCTCTAAGGTGAGGGATTAGTTTTGGGTTTATGTATTGTTGTTGAATGACTTCTCTTTTTCTTTCCTTTTCATCTCTAATTTGATTGTTATTGTTGTTATTGGATTTCTTTTGATTCTGATAAGCCATAATCTATCGTTGATATTGAATTTTCGTATTCTATCATTTGTGAAAAATCCATATATGTTTTTGGTGTGAATTTTGTATAATGACGCTCTGCTCTTAATTTACACTTAAACTTGTGTCTGATATACTACTTAAGGTTAACGGTGCAAAATGCAAATGTAAAATAAATCAATTGCCTGATTCAACAAAATTTTTAGTGTTGTTTGTATTCAATTGCCTAATACCAAACTTATGATGTTTCAATAATATTCTGATCGAATAGCAAACTTACACTTGTTAGACACATGATCTTGTTAGGCATATGATGATAATTACATGATAGTATTTTATTTATTTAGTCTTATACTAATCTCGTTAGGTAGAGGGTAATTGAATATTTTGCTTCATATCAAATAGATCTTCAATTTTCAATATACTATTCTAAACCAAATAAATTTCTTTTCATATATTTGTCTTGCTTTGTCTAGATTAGTATGTATAACTTTGTCGATCATGCTAATAACTTGAATAGATTTTATCTAGTAGATTTTACAGTTTTATTTCTTTAGTGGTTCTATGAGAGTAGGGACTCTAAATGTTTTGGGAACTACGAATAGTGTATACCCTGTGTTAATTCGGTTGTGATCTTGTTTGTGTAATTTAGTTTGCAAGGATGAATCAATTATCTATTTGAGAATTCATGTATTATTTTTTGTAATCTTGTGACTTGAAACAGTACGTAGGATTTTCACTTGGTCATTTATACATTTTATTGATTCCACACCTTCTGTTTTAGAAGCATTGATAGATTAACAATGATGTGATTTAATATGATTTTCTTTGTGTGTCTTTGATGTTGCCTGCGTTTTTTTTCGCTTGAAGAATTGCGGTTGTTAAAATTTGCCGTTGTGGATAGTCCGATACAATTATCTCGGTATTCCAAAATTTGCCGTTGTTGGTGTTGTGCATTTGATTTATTTGTTGAATTGCTTTTGTTTATTTTGGGTATCTTATGTTTGAGAATAGGTTCATGCATACATTCATGTTAGTGCTTATGCACAGTGATGTTGATTTAGTGCTTATGCACAGTGACGGTGATAGTGCTTATGCACAGCGACAGTGATTTAGTGCTTATGCACAGTGACGTTGAGAAGTGTTCAGTAAAATAATTCTGACCTTCGACCCTGGTACCACATGCATATTAGAGAGTCTTAGAATTTGATATATCATTCATAAGAGTCTTGAATTTAATTGTCTGTGTTTGTGACTTGACATTCTTGCTTGTCTGAATATTCTATTATGATGTTATTATTTATTACTGAGGTGTTGCTATTATTATTATTATTATTATTATTATTATTATTAGGATTAGTATTAGTATTAGTATTAGTATTAGTACTAATATTTCATTCAGCTACCTTATGTAAATGCATTACTAATTCCCTTCTGGTTTGACCCTACGACTTGCAATCGTAGACTTTCAAGAAAAAGAGTAATCTTCGAGTTGGTTCGGCGTTTTGTTCAACTTTTCAATTGTTGTGTCTGGAATCTCTCTGATACAGTGACGTCGGGGGGAATCACTTAGCTTATTTTTCAGTATCTTTCATCTTATAGAAAACTTATATTTTGAGGATTTTCTTTTATCTATTTAATTTTTATCAAGGAACTATGTAAATTGGAATTATTCAAACACCTTATTCATCAATTTAGTATCACAGTATGTTAGTTTTAATTTTTCACTACGAATCATTGTATTAAAAGGAATAAATTATGTCGTTAAGTTTAGACGTGACACCTTTTTCATAAATAAATATCATTTTATACTAATAATAATCAGTTGAGATTTGAGAGTGTTACAAGAACAATTAGGGCCTCCGCCAACATGAAGTGAGAGTTTGTTTTTCTTATTTCAAGTTGTGAATCCCTCTGTTACAAATGTATCACCACCAGATTGTTTTCCAATATCAGGTCTAAATAGATAACAACAAAGACAAAAACAGCATCTTTTTCTATACTATATTCTAACCAATTGTGAAATTCACTAAACCAAGAAGAGCAAAATCTTCTTGATGAATTTCCAAATCTTCTTTGAGGAAAATTATGTTGAGTTGGTTGACATGGTCCTCTTTGTAAATATGCTCTCCGTATTTTCTCTTGAACATTCGGATGATATGTTGCTATTTTAGGCCGCTTTCCGGAATCCGATGGCAAATCTTCCAAATTAAATTGAACTTCTTGTTGTTGAGAACTACCTCCTTGCTCATTAGAACTAGATCCTTGCTCATTAGATGACAATTTCCTCTTAAAAAACTTATCCATAATCTTCTGCAACACCAAAATAAACAAAACAAATTACAAAATTACAAACTTAAAAGCACACAAAACACAACTACTCTAATATAGTAATAATATATGGTTTGTGTTGAACAAAAAAATGCAAGTTAACTTGTTTTTTAAATATTATATTGCTAGTTAACAAAGAGTAAATAACGAGTAAATATCAAGATGAGCTTAGAAACAAAGAGTAAATTTATAAAAAGGTAGGGGGCTGCATAAGATGAGCTTAGAAAGAGAGAAAATATCAAGAAGCATACAACCTAATATCAAGAACCATAAAACCTGCCTTACGCATCACTTATTGAATTTTTATTGAATTGGCTAAAGGGAGAGACCAATAACAACACAAAAACCATATATATATATATATATATATATACACTACAACAGAAAATTCACAAAGTAAGGAAGTTATCTAGGACATTAAAATCCCCAATTGAATAATCAATCAAATCAATTTATCATTGAAGTTATATAAAAAAACCCAAAATTCTAAAACCCTAAACCATATTTTTTTGATTAATTACCTTGAGAAGAAGAATGGCTGAATGGGTTACACAATAGAAGAAGAAGGAATGAGATATAGTCGTCGGTCGGTCTGCTGGAAACTTGAAAGCGGTTGTGAAAATTGTATGGTGGTGGAAACTGGAAACTGGAAACTGGAATCGTAGAGCAAGAACGAATAAACAGAAAGAGAGTTAGAGAAACAATGGTTTGGGCTAAAGCAAATAATGGTTTGGGCTTTTGGGGGTAGTGGTGCAAAATAAAAAATTCAGGGGGTGAATAATACAAAAAAAATAGGGGTATTGGTAAAAAAAAATTAAATTCTAGGAGGTGCACCTGCACCCCCTCAAGCAAGAGCAGAGACGCCCCTGCCCATACCACTCGACCCATCTTGACTGGAGCACGACCCACGATCGAGTGAACGGTAACGTGGGATCCTTCACGCACGCTTCATAAGCGGGAAAGTTAGAAGGCTTCACACGATGGAGAGCCATGATGCCATGATCATGGATTGCTTGGAGAATAACCGCCCACTACTCTGAGTGGAAGAGAGGGATGAGAGGTATATCCCAGGCTCTATAAAAGGAACATAAGAAAAACGGAAAAGGGGAGACCAATGAATAACGATATCCGATACCTTGCTAAAATCACTATGGGATCATCCTCTCAATTCTAGCAAGAACATAAGCTATTCTCATAGATATTTGTCTCTCATTATCAAACGAGAACATTTGGCGCCCACCGTGGGGCCCGGTAAAGACATTTCCCGGCCACACAAACAACTAATCTCATGGCGGTAGACGAGAGTCCGGAACACAGTGACGGTATCAATGGTAATGAAGAAGATCTTCAAGCTACCATTGCAGAGTTACGCCGTGAGCAGAAGCAAATGCAAACACAAATGCAACGGTTGGAGCAGGAAAGATACGTCTCAGATGATTCAGACGACGACGTAACGCATCAATCCCAGCCGCTTGCACCAGCCATTTGGGACGCTCCCGTTCCAGAAAACTTCAAACCTCCACATCTCCCGTCTTTTGACGGGAAAACCGACCCCCTGGAGCACTTAGTGGCGGTTGGAACCCAATTAGCCATCATAGGCGCTGCAGCATTCTAGAATGGATTAAAAGCGGGTCAGTTCAACGATTCGTTAGTGCAAAAGGCAGCGACGGGTATGGAGGAAATCATGAAAAGGGCCGAGTGCTACATCAAGGGAGAAGAAAGCAATGCAGAAAAAAGACATCGGGATGTCAGAGAAAGGCACCCTGATAGGAGAGAGTATGGAGAGTACAACACAGGGCGATGGAGAGAAAGGGGAGGTCGAAGCTACTAGTCGCCTCAACCCAGGTACTCATTTGAATACAAGGTTAGTGCATGTCTTGGACGAAATAATGGAAAGCAGTATCGCCCAAATTCCGAAGAAAAGGGACCCGCCAATAATCATGGGGCCAAACAGAAACGCGTACTGCCATTACCACCGAGCCAAGGGACACGATACAGAGGATTGTTACAGATTGAAGGATTTAATAGAGGAACTACTATGAGAGGGATACTTAAAGAAGTTCCTGGGAACGGCTCCTGAAGGAAAAGCACAAGAGCGAGTCCGCTCGCCCAGATCGCCTAGGTCCCCTCAAAAGGAGAAAGCCAACTCGGACAAAGGGAAAGAACCAGTTCGGGTTCCCATCAACACCATTTCTGGAGATTTCTCAGGTGGTGGAGAAACTAGTTCTGCCCGACGAAGGTACACTCGTAGCATCAATCAGATTAACTCGTTGATGGGTCAAATGGCATTACCCGATTGCCCAAATATTTCTTTCTCCCCGGCGGATGCCGACGGCATAACCCCACACGACAACGATCCTCTCGTCATTCAAATTTAGATCTTCAGCTATGACGTTAAAAGGGTGTTGGTCGACTCTGGAAGCTCAGCGGATATACTGTACTGGGATGCCTTCGCAGGCATGCGTTTCGCCACAGAGCAATTGCAACCGTACAACGGAACTTTGGTTGGATTCTCATGAGAACAGGTTGAAGTAATGGAGCACGTGACACTGAATACGACATTCGGTGAAGGCAGGAACACCAAAGCAGTTAAGGTACGATATTTGGTAATAAAAACCCTGTTCCCGTCATACAACATTATAATTGGGAGACCCGCTATAAATGCTCTGGAGGCAGTAATCTCCACCCTATACCACTCAATGAAATACCCACTGGAAAATGGGGAAACAGGCAGGGTCCAGGGAGATCAAGCTTCAGCTTGGAGGTGCTACCAAGCCAGTTTACAGGTAAGACCCAAAAAGAAGGAACAGGGCGAGTTAGAAGGAGATGTAGACCGAGTGAACTTAGCCCAAGATGAGAATACAACGGATATTTCCCTAGATCCGAGAGAAGACCTAGAAGAAAGGAGAGTGAGTCCAAGTGCCGGCTCAAGGGTCAAGCCACCCAAGCAAGGGCTTTAGGCCCCCGAATTTTTTATTTTTTTGTTAAAGGAAAAAGGCCCCAAATAAATGTAAATTCAATAACGTAGAGTATAGTAGTCTAAGAAATAGGCCTCATAAAAATAATTAAAGTCTCACGTAAAGAAAAGAAACAATAATCTCAACTATCTTTCACATTAAAATTCAAGTTCAAACTTAGTTTGTTTTGTGAAAACTCAATTAAGAGTAACATCTCAATATTCTATATTCATCTTCATACCTCTCTATATTGTTTTCAATTTGTTAGACTTTTGATTTCATCAAATTTTCCAATTTCATCAATAATTTTCTTTTAATTTTATAAATATGAGAAAACAACTTACAATATTGTACTTTGAATTAATAAACAATTCATTCAAGTAATTGAAATTAATTATGATAATTGAAAAAATGATTTTGCGTTTCAAAAACTTCGAAAAAAGATTTCAAATAATTTTTATTGATAATTTTTTTGAAAAATAGTCTCATTTTAGAATTTTGCTTTAGGCCTCGAATAGTGTTGAGCCGGCACTGGTGAGTCCCATAGGGGAATTGAAACAAATTCAGATTGGAAACTCGCCCCACCAAGTCACCAACATAGGGGCCGAGTTGGAACCAGCAGAGGAGGAAAATATAATCACACTGCTAAGGGAAAACCTGGATCTCTTCGCATGGCAACCTTTCGACATGCCAGGCATTGATGAGTCCGTCATTGTACACAAACTTTCCATCTCTGACAAGGCAAAACTAGTCGCCCAGAAAAAGAGAAGATTAGGGGAAGAGAGAAGACAGGCAGCCGAGGAAGAAGTTCAGAAACTTATCGCTGCCCAATTCATCATAGAAATCAAATATCCCACATGGTTGGCAAACATGGTGATGGTTAAGAAATCAAACGGTAAGTGGCGTATGTGTGTGGATTTTACAGATTTGAATTCCGCATGTCCCAAGGATCCTTATCCCCTTCCAAGCATCGACGGTCTCGTTGATGGAGCATCCGGGTACAAAACCTTGAGTTTCATGGATGCATACTCGGGGTACAACCAAATCAAGATGAGCCCTGCAGACGCTCCGCACACAACTTTCATGACCATTACTTGCAATTACAACTACAAAGTCATGCCGTTTGGCCTGAAGAATGCAGGAGCCACTTATCAGCGTTTGATGGATCGAGTCTACGCAGCAAAAACTTGGAGGTATACATCGACGACATGGTGGTAAAAACCCAGTAGGAGGGAAGCCATTCGGAGGATTTAAAGGAAATCCTGGCCTCAGTAAGGAGGTATGACATGCGCTTAAATCCAGCAAAGTGTTCATTCGGCGTGCACGCTGGAAAGTTTTTGGGTTTCATGCTCACCAGGCGAGGAATTGAAGCGAATCCGGACAAGTGCCAAGAAATCATCGATATGAGCAGCCCTACAACTGTTAAAGAGGTTCAACAACTCATAGGGCGAATCGTGGCACTTTCCCGCTTCCTATCCCTATCCGGGGAAAAGGCTTTCCATTTCTTCAAAACTTTGAAAGGAGGCAGTCGCTTCACATGGACGGCGGAGTGTGAAACATCCTTTCTGAAATTAAAGGAACTACTTGCGTCACCACCTATCCTCACTCGGCCAATGCCTGGTAATACACTAATCCTTTATTTAGCAGTGTCTGATTATGCTTTGAGTTCAGCTTTGGTCCAGGAGATAGAGGGCGAGGAAAAGCCCATATATTTCGTCAGCAGGGTATTCCAAGGGGCGGAGTCCAGGTATCAGAAAATTGAGAAGTTAGCCTTGGCAGTTGTCGTTTCAGCAAGACGCCTCCGTCCATATTTTCAAAGCCGCCGAGTGGTAGTAAAGACAGATTTCCCAGTAAAGCAAGTTCTCCGTAAGCCAGATTTAGCGGGACGAATGGTAGCTTGGTCAGTGGAGCTATCAGAGTTTGACATCACTTTCTCCCCTCGGGGAAGCATCAAGTCACAGCTATTGGCAGATTTTGTTCTAGAATCCACCACCCCGCCTCTTGTAGACAACGCAAAAACGTGGGTTTTATCAGTTGATGGGTCCTCTATCCTGAAGGGGAGCGGTGCCGGCGTCGTTTTGGAAGGCCCTGACGGCATACTGATTGAGCAATCTTTGAGATTTTAATTCAAGGCTAGCAACAACCAAGCCGAATATGAAGCACTACTGGCGGGAATGAAATTGGCGAAGGAGATGGGTGTAAAAACCTTGAAGGCTAAGAGCGACTCTCAATTGATTACAAGTCAGGTCTCGGCCGAATTTTAAACCAAAGACCCACAGTTACTCAAATATCTCCACAAGGTACAAGCCCTGTCACATGTCTTTGAGCATTTCGATCTAACTTATGTACCCAGAGAACAGAATGCAAGGGCCGACCTGTTGGCAAAACTGGCAAGTGAAAAGAGGGCAGGGAACAACAAGACAGTCATTCAAGAGAACATAGCAACTCCGAGCATTGAATTTGAGGATTGTCACTTCATTGAAGACAGTGATGATTAGCGAACGCCACTGGTCTGATACCTTGATCGCGACACTCTACCGCCAGAAAAGACAGCCGCCATTAAGATTAAAAAGAGCGCCTCTAAGTATACGCTAACAGAAGGAAAACTGTATAAGAGGGGATTCTCAGCCCCACTACTGCTGTGTGTGGGAAAAACAGAAGCCAACCATGTCTTGCAAGAGATCCACGACGACATTTGTGGTAGTCACATAGGAGCTCATGTTTTGGCCAACAAGGCCCTACGGGCAGGTTTTTACTGGCCCACCATGAAGACGGATGCAGCAGCATATGTCAAACGCTGCGATTCATGCCAGAGACACTCCAATATACATCATGCACCAGGCGAGACTTTACAAACGGTTACGTCTCCTTGGCCCTTCTACATGTGGGGGGTAGATATACTCAGACCTTTCCCCAACTGGTCAAGTCAAGTTTCTGATAGTAGCAGTTGATTACTTGAGGAAATGGATTGAAGCAGAACCCGTCACCACAATAACATCAAAAAGGATCAAAAAGATTTACTAGAAAAAGATCATCTGTCGATTCGGCCTCCCCAAGTACATGGTCTCGGACAATGGTACCCAGTTTGCGTGCGAAGCAACGGTCGACTTCTATGATAAATGGGGAATCCAAAACAAGTTCATATCCGTAGAACATCCCCAAGCAAATGGACAGGCTGAATCAGCAAACAAAGTAATCCTCACCGGGATCAAGAAGCGACTCAACGACAAGAAGGGCTCCTGGGCCGACGAGTTATACCAGGTGTTGTGGTCCTACCACACCACCCCGCATTCATCCACAGGGGAAACCCCATTTAGAATGGTATACGGGGCGGACGCGATGATTCCAATTGAAGTGTTAGTACCGACTCCTCGCAGACAGCTGGAGAGTCTCGAGGATAACTCGGAAGCTTTGAGGAATGGCTTGGACCTATTGGAGGAAACACAATAGATAGCACAAGTAAGGGAGTTTGCATCTAAGTAGAGATCTGCACGAAAGTACAACCAGCGGGTCATACCGAGGGAGATGGAAGCAGGAGACTTGGTCCTAAAAAGACCAATGGGAAGAGAGAAAGGAGGTAAGCTCTCACCTAACTGGGAAGGTCCTTTTCGCATTAAAGAAAAATTCCAGGGAGGTGCTTATAGACTGGAAACTCTGAAAGGAGAGATGCTACCTCGCACCTGGAACTTCTCAAATCTCCGTCTCTATTTCAGTTAATCATGCATCAGAACAATAAGTGGGAACTCTTTTCTCTACGGAGTTTTTAACGAGGCTCACAACATTTTTCATTCGCTTTATTTCCATTCCACTTTATCATGTAGCAACCATCCATGCAATAAAATTCCTATCATTTACAATTCTGTTTTTATCTTTTGATTATTTTATGGGAACATTTGCAATCGTCTATTTTAACCGCTGTTTATTAAAGCCTTTTCTTTTAGTTAATGAACAACTATACTACCGCACATGAAAGCATCAAGGAACTAAAAGTCAACCGAAGCAGAGTCATATATTAGCTGAATAAGCTAATAAAGGGGGCAGTCGCCCATATCTTCATAACGGTGCACATTAACTGAATAAGTTAATGAGAGGGCACTACACTTCACATGTATTAGCTGAATAAGCTAATAAAGGGGGCGATCGCCCATATCTTCATAACGGTGCACATTAGCTGAATAAGTTAATGAGAGGGCACTATACTTCATATGTATTAGCTGAATAAGCTAATAAATGGGGCAACCGCCCGTATCTTCATAACGGTGCACATTAGCTGAATAAGTTAATGAGAGGGCACTAGTCATCACTTCATCATTAAAACATAGTTCTTCAAATAGCAAAACCATAAGAGTGAATACAAGAAACAACCGCTCAGCATAAAGCCGAGTCAGTACAAATTCAAAAATCAAAAGATAAAGCAAAATAAAGGAGGGCGGCCCTAGCTATTCCGACTGCAGAAGCCCGGTTATAATTCTTCGGCAAGTTGCTCCACTTCAGCCCACATCCGAGCAATCTCTTCTTTTCGGTTCAGCACTACCTTCTTGTCACCTTTTATCCTCTCACGATCAAGACTCAAAGCAGCCATCTTGGCCGTCAACTCTTCCAGTTGGTCTTTCTTCTGGCGAATCTTCATCAAGCTGTACGTCAAACCTTTTTGCAAATCCTCGCGGTCTCGGTACAGAACGCTTAGTTGAGCCTCCACCGGACGAATACGCTCGGAAGCGTCGTTTATGCGCCGCCTGTATGAACGCACATCATCATCCAGAAACATCAAATCATCCTTCACCATATCACCATCAATGGCGGAGTTTTCATAACTTTTCTTACACTCCATCTCCATTTCATCAACTGATTCGAAAAAGGGGATGTTACCCTCAATCAAACCTCTCAACCGTTGTGCAGCTCCCAATAGTCTATGCACCTCAGGAGCCAGTGGAGTCGGAAAATCCTTCAAATCATCAAGCACCTCACAAAAGGAAGCAAAAACACTGTCGCACTCCACAGATTCGGAAGGTCCTAACCTAAGGATAGCTTTTAAGGTCTCTGTGAGACTTTGGAGATTTTCTCCCATGGGACTTGCAGAACGCACAGTAGAATACGATGAAGAAGACATCAAGAATGTATGAAGGCAATGAAAATGTAAGTCACGAACTCTAACATATTTATACAAAAAATAAGGGAAAAACCCTAGTAAAATTCTCTAAAGGCGAAAATAACATAATTAAGAAAAAAATTAGAGCACATGAGACAAACAACTAGAGCACCTAATTCACATGGCAAATTAAAATTTTTACACGTTTTCAAAACAGCCCTAGGGGACATTAATGTCATTACAATACCAAAGTAACAAAATAACTTATACTACTAAGTTACATTTGCTTCACTACATCATGATTATGACTCAGCGGGAGGGTTGGACACCTTTCCATTAATAATCACCTTTGTAGGTATCAACTCGGCCATCAGATCTTCATCAAACCCGGGAAATTGCACCTTCACGAGCCCTAAGGCCGCATCATAGCCATCCACGTAAAGAGCACCCCCTTCCTCCTTCAATTTCTCCACATCTTGTTTCACAACCTCCAACTCCTCTTCCACAAACATCAGGGCCTTTTTCTTCTCATCAACCGTCGAACTCAGCATTTGGCTTTTCTCCTTCTCCACCCGTAATTCCTCCTTAAGGCAAACAGCTTCATCGCTCTTCTCTTTCTCCAAACGGAGCTCTTCCTTCAAACGGGCGATCTCATCATTCTTCTCCTTCTCCAGCGCTTGTTTCTTCTCATTCGCATCCTTCAAATCTTCTTCACACTTTGACAATTGTCGATCGGTCAGTCCCAATTTGACCTCCAGATCATCACACTGAAGTCCTTTCTTCTCAAATGCAGTCTGCACCTCGTTAGTCTTGAAGGCAACCACTCGGTTTAGCAGTGTTGAGCTTATGTCCGAGAGGAATAGCAAGTTCTGCACTTCCGCTAAGCTTCTTTCCTTCCACCGGGGGTCATTCGGATCCACTACGTAAATTGAATCTAAAAACGTAGCAGCATCTACAGGGTCAGTCCAGGGCAAGGCACCACACGTACCTTGTTGGCCCTCATTCTTATTCCCAGCACCATCAGCCGGCCCAGACATTTTGATTCGCTTAGAGGTCGCAACAGGGGTTGTGTCGACACAACCACCAAAACCATCATCATTAACACTTTTGCCATCTGGAGTATCCACGTTGATGGGACTCTCCCGAGACCTTTTTGTGCTCGGCGATTCTTCTACAAGGGGCTCGAACCTAAACGACGATGCTCGGACAAGCGAGTCAAAAACCTGCTGCGCCCTCTTCGCAGCAGCAGCGATGTAAGCTTTCCAACGAGCATTAGTAGCCCGGCTCAACTTTCCTGCAAACGAACAAACATGTTAGCAACAAAATATGGCAAGTACGACATAACATAAAACTTAGTAAAGCAACTCTTACGCAACAAAGATAACAGAGTGACATCATCATCTCTGGCATCTAATATCTCCCGAGTGGAGATTATTTGGAAGTTAGTAAGAAAGGCGACCGTCTCCGCTTCAAAGTCAGTCAAGACATCTTCTGCGAAACCATACACCACAATAGGATTCGACTGCCAATAAAGAGGAAAGCGCAGATGGCCCGCGGGGTCTTGTAGCCAGGAGGGGATCTCGGAAGCAGGCCTCACACGGAAAAATTTAGTCTTAAAATACTTGTACGACGACTTGTACAGCGTAAACCGACTTTTGTTCGTCTGGGCAGTCAAAGACACCCACTTACCCGCCTCCGGCTTTTTCACTTGATAAAAGGAGAAGAATACCCCAATGGTGGGCTCTATACTTAAGCCTTGGCACAGTATCTCAAAAGCTCACAGGAACCCCCAACTATTAGGATGAAGTTGGACTGGGGCAACATTCACCTCTTGCAAGACCTCACACTCGAAATTGCTGAAGGGGACAGTAACCCCAGATCCATAAAAACGTTGCCGTACATATAAAATACTTCAGGGAGACGCCCGCGGGGACGTGCAAGAACCACCGATTCTCCTTCCCTCACCGGCTCCACTATTACATCATCTTCGGAGCCCGTAGAAGACATATTCACCTCTGCCCGGAACAACTCCACACTTTCGTCAGTGATAAAGTCATATCCATAATCCTTGGCGTCCATCTGATCTGCGGGCAAAAGCAAAGTAAAGAGCAGGAAAGGAAAACAGGGTTACAACAGAGAAAGATCGTAAAGGGGGAAGGTACCTGATTTGAGAGAATCTTTCGGCAATTCCAAACAACAAGCAATGAAGCGCACAAGCGGTAATGATAGGTAAAAATAAGGGTTCTATCACCAGACATATATAGGAGAGGAAAGTTTTAGGACAGGCAGTTACAAAGAAATCCAAAAGACCCAATTCAAAAAACCAATAGACCTTTCAGTTCACCCCTTTTCCCGCGCGACAACACAGGAGACACGTGACAAAGTTGTGCCAGCGCTACTGGAACGGCCGAGTTCGTTATTGGGCTGGGCTTCATTTTTCAGCATTTCATCTTTTCTAACTAAAAGAGTCATGCTTGGGGGGCTGTGGACCGGTTATATGGATTGGACCGTCAATTGGGCCTATATCAAGAGGCCCATACCACTCGACCCATCTTGACCGGAGCACGACCCACGACCGAGTGAACGGTAACGTGGGATCCTTCACGCACGCTTCATAAGAGGGAAAGTTAGAAGGCTTCACACGATGGAGAGCCATGATGCCATGATTATGGATTGCTTGGAGAATAACCGCCCACTACTCTGAGTGGAAGAGAGGGATGAGAGGCATATCCCAGGCTCTATAAAAGGAACATAAGAAAAACGGAAAAGGGGAGACCAATGAATAACGATATCCGATACCTTGCTAAAATCACTCTGGGATCATCCTCTCAATTCTAGCAAGAACATAAGCTATTCTCATAGATATTCGTCTCTCATTATCAAACGAGAACATATATCATGGCATATAATTATTGTGATAGGTGTCAAATGAGGTGATTTATCTTATGGTGCTAATGAGACGATTTATCCTACATGATTCATGGTTTAGTTGCATATTAGACATTGTGTCGTAAAAGTATGATTTTTTTTAGTTATTAATTTATTTGTGTTAATTGATTTTATGTGGTGAGTATTTTACTATTTTTCTTATTTTATACTTCTATGTTCTATGTCCCTTCTTATTATATATTTGAATTAGGATCTTAAGCTACTACTATTAAAGAATTTTTGAAATTTTACCTTCAATTTCTACTGGTGCGGTCAAATAAAGTTGCTGCTATGAAGGCTAAGATTGAAACATTAACAACTGAACTTGAGCAAAAAGAATCTTGAACAAGAAACATTAAAACAAAAAATGGAGTATTGGGAGCGATTTTTTGGAATATTTGTGCCTAATAGTAATCAAAACTCTCCGGTTCAACTTGAAAGAGAATGAGACAATGAAAATGATGAGATCGGTGGTGAAGTTTAGCTTTAGTTACTTTCTTTTATGAATTTTTGTTAAATCATTTCAATTTATTTGTGTGTTGGAACTCGTTATAAGCTCGATATTGATACTTAGTAAGAATGAAGTACATTTTTATATTAATGTAACAAATTTAATGTCATTCGATATTTTATTTTCTCACATTGTAGAATTATATGAATTACATTTACTAAATAAAAAATAATATTTAAAAATCATGACTTATTAGAGACAAAAAAATGTGTTTTGTCTCGAGACGAAATTTTCAAGACTAAATTATTTGAATTTAGAGACGGATAGTTTTGTCTTCAATAGAGACAAAATTTTGTGTTTAGAGACGGAAAATTAGAGACAAAATTGTTTGAATTCAGAGACGGATAGACGGAAAATTAGAGACAAAATTATTTTAATTCAGAGACGGATAATTTTGTCTCCAACAGAGACAAAATTTCATGCTTAGAGACGGAATTTTAGAGACAGAATTATTTGTATTCTGAGACGGATAATTTTGTCTCCAATAGAGACGAATTATTTTGCTTAGAGACAGAATTATTTGAATTCAGAGACAGATAATTCTGTCTCTAATAGAGACGAATTTATTGTGTCTTGAATTCAACATTTAGAGACAGATATATAAAATCCGTCTCTAATTCAGAGACGGAAAAATTCTGTCTCCAATCAGAGACAGAATATAAAATCCGTCTCTAGTGGCTTAGAGACGAGGAAATTACCGACCACATCAAATCTGTCTCTAATTCTGTCTCTAACGTTCATAGTGACGGAATATTTGCCTTTTAGAGACAAATTTTGGCCGTCGGTATTTAAGATTTTTCTAGTAGTGTGAATCAGTAACATATACTTTATGACACAATTTAACTTTTTCCGGCCTTTCATCTCAAATACAAGAAACATACTATCTCTGTTTTTAAATATAAGATCTCGTTCAACCATTGCACGTACGCCAATACACAATTTTGATCACTAATATTTTAAAGGCTTAAATAATGTTCAGGTTTCCGTAAGTTCACGTTTTTTTAATATAAGTCTATGTAAGTTTTTTTTTGTTTTAAATAAGTCCCTGCAATTATATGTTGTTTTGAAATTTGTCTCTAAAGTTAAAATTCACAGGAAAATATGCAGTTTTTGTGCAGATTTTCCTTCGAATTTTCCCGTGGATTTTAAATTTTGGAACTAATTTTAAAAAGGCTTAAATACCCTTTTAGTCCATTAATTATTTTCAAGGTTTCACTTTGGTCCATTAATTATTTTTAGTTTCAGTTTGGTCCATTAACTTGACTCTGTTAACCAAATTAGTACAAACCGTTAATTTTATTGAAAAACTGTTAACTTGTGAATATGTGGCATATGATGAATCAATATACATAGTGGTCCATCATACACTTCATTAAAACTTTAAGTTTTAACCGTATGATCATTTTATCAAAATCTAAACCATTGAATTTTGCAAATCCTATAGTATCTATTAAAGAACCACCAACATCTAACTTTTCTCTTTTACTTTCTCTTCCTTCTTTTTCTCCATAGAACGAATTCTTCATCCAAACCTAGAAACAACTTACAATTTTTTTCCTTCTCATCTAACTACTGCCTCCAAACACCATAACCCAACATCTCTAAATTCGTCTCAATCTTCCAAGCTCTCTCCAACATCTCTAAACTCAAGAATGGGTAAAAATCAAATTCAATCCCAGATCTGATTTTCTTCTTATTATTCTTCAAAGCTTGAGTGATTTTCTGAATTTGGGAGGTTTTATGTATTGAAGGGGTCAAAAACCTCTAAATCCCTAAGTCCCTAAACCTCCAACAAAAATAATTAATCGAAATGAAAGATGAATGTTAGAGAGATATAGATCCGTTTTGGGGAGAACCGATGATTTGGGGTATGGATAATTTTGTAGAAGCCATTAGAACTGAAAATGCACGAAGATCTGGGTGTATTTGATGGTTTTGATTTTTTAGTGAAGATATGCCTTTGATGAAGATTTGCTTTGTTGGGTTAAAAACTGTATTGGGCCAATTTGTGTAAAGCCCAATTACAAGTAGCTTGTATTAGCCTCTATATAATGAGGTGTGTTTAGTAGAAGAATAAGAGATTGAGATCATTTCTTTCAATTGGTATCAGGAGAACCCAAGACCCGGGTCCTGAACCGAAAAACCGCAGTTTTTCAACTCGTTTCTTCTTTCCCTCCACCTTCCCTCGTCTTCGTTCTCGTTTTTTCTGCACGCAAGCTTCGTTACAACAATGGCGGAATCCAGCTATTTCCAACAACCTGCCATTCCAAAATTCAGTGGATTCTATGATCACTGGGCAGAATTGATGGAGAACCTCCTCTGTTCGAAGGATTATTGGTCTTTGATTGAAAATGGAGTCACGGTGGCGCCACCAAATGCGACGAAAGAGCAACAGCGTGTGGCCACTGAAAGCAAGAATCGTGACTTGAAAGCAAAGAACTATCTCTATCAGGCCATTGAAAGATCCATTCTTGAAACAATCTTGGTGCGTACAACCGCTAAAGACATTTGGGATGCAATGAAACTCAAATACCAAGGTTCCAACAAGGTGAAACGAGCTCAGCTTCAAGCTTTACATTGCGAATTCGAGGTTCTTACCAGTCAATGACTATTTTGCAAGAACCTTGGTCATTGCAAATAAGATGGCTTCACATGGTGAAAGATTAGAACAAGTCCAAGTGGTAGAAAAGATACTCCGATCAATGGCTGCAAGATTCAACTATGTTGTGTGTTCGATTGAAGAATCGAATGATGTAACCACTCTGTCCATAGATGAGCTTCAAAGTAGTCTCTTTGTTCATGAACAAAGAATGAAACTGCAAAAAGAAAGCTCTGAAGGTGACCAATGCTGGCCGTGGCTATGGCAGAGGAAGAGGAAGAAACTCTACACGAGGTCGTGGTAGAGGTAAGGGAAAGGAAGGAATAGAATGCTACAAGTGTCACCAACTAGGACACTATCAAAGTGAGTGTCCTAGTTGGGAGGAGAATGCACACTATGCAGCATTCAATGATGAAGAAGAATTGTTGTTAATGGCTAACACTAAGAAGATCAGTTTTGCTAATGATGAGATATGGTTCTTGGACTCTGGATGCAGCAATCACATGACGGGTCACAAAGAATGGCTCTTTGATTGTGATGAAGAATTTAGGGACTCTGTCAAACTTGGTCATAATTCAAAAATGTCTGTAATGGCTAGAGGAACTGTGAAGTTGGTCATGAATGGAAAGGTGCATGAAATCTCCAATGTCTACTATCTCCCTGGTCTAAAGACAAATCTGCTAAGTGTAGGTCAATTACAACAGAAAAAGATTAGTATTGTTTTCAATAATGATACATGCAAAGCATATCATGATGATCATGGACTTCTGTTCTCTGTTCAAATGTCAAACAACAGAATGTACTTCATATATGCTCAGGTAATGATCTCAATGTGTCTTCAAGTCACCAAGCAAGATACTACTCAACTTTGGCACAACAGATATGCACATCTTAGCTTCAAAGGGTTGAATACACTTGTGAAGAAACAAATGGTAAGAGGACTACCAGAAGTTGTGAAAGTAGAAGACAAGTGTGGTGATTGCTTGTCTGGCAAGCAACACAGAGAAGCTATTCCTAAACAAGCCAACTGGAGAGCTACCATGAAGTTGCAACTTGTTCACTCAGATATATGTGGACCTATAACCCCTAAATCAAATGGTGGAAACAGAAATGAAGGAATTAGAAGACAACTTACAACTGCTTATACACCACAACAGAATGGTGTTTCAGAAAGAAAGAATAGGACTATAATGAACATTGTTAGAAGTCTCTTATCAGCTAGACAAGTTCCAAAGGTTTTCTGGCCAGAAGCAGTGAGATGGGCCACATATGTGATGAATAGGAGTCCAACTATAGCAGTCCAAAACATGACTCCAGAGGAAGCTTGGACTGGAAACAAACCCAATGTACATCACTTTAGAGTGTTTGGATGTGTGGTACATGTGCATATCCCTGATGTTCAGAGGAAGAAGTTGGATAATAGAAGCATTAAATGTATATTACTAGGAGTAAGTGATGAGTCAAAAGCATATAAGCTCTATAATCCAATTGAGAAGAAAATCATAATCAGTAGAGATGTGACTTTTGAAGAATCAAAAGCATGGGAATGGACTAAGGAAGAACAGATAGAATCATCTGTTAATAATGGTGACTTAATTGATGATGATGAGTGGTTTAATCAAGAGAATGAGGAGAATGTGGTTGAAAATAATGATCCTGACACTAGTGTGGACACCAGTTCTGACAACAACTCTGAAGAGAATGGAGATGAAGATGTGATGAACAATGCTGGCAATAATGTTGATGCTGCAACATCTAGCATACCTACAAGAGTAAGAAGACCATCATCTAGATTGTAAGGATTTGTAACAGGAAGAGAAGCAGAAGAAGAAGAAGAAGATGAGATGCAAAATCTGGCCATGTTCAGCACTTGTGATGATCCAATCACATATGAACAAGCTGTCAAATTTAAAGTGTGGAGAGATGCCATGGATGCTGAGATAGAGTCCATAGAAAAGAACAACACTTGGAAACTAACCAAGCTACCAGTTGGTTGCAATTCAATTGGTGTAAAGTGGATTTACAAAACAAAATACAATGAGAAAGGAGAAATTGAAAAATATAAGGCTAGATTAGTTGCAAAGGGCTATACTCAGAAGCATGGGATAGACTACAATGAAGTCTTTGCTCCAGTAGCTAGGTGGGATACCATCAGAACAATATTAGCACTAGCTGCAAACAATGGATGGCAAGTGTTTCAGCTTGATGTCAAAAGTGCTTTCCTTCATGGTGAATTAACTGAAAGCATTTATGTTGATCAACCACTTGGATATCAGGTAAAAGACAAGACTCAAGTCTATAAATTGAGTAAAGCACTGTATGGGCTAAGACAAGCACCACGTGCATGGTATAGCAAGATAGAATCATATTTTCAACAGGAGAAGTTTGAAAAGTGTCCACATGAACATACACTGTTTGTCAAATACAGTGGGAATGAAGGGATATTGATTGTTAGTTTATATGTAGATGACTTGATCTTTACAGGGAATGACATGGTGATGATCAAAAGTTTCAAAGCCTCCATGAAACAAGAGTTTGCTATGATTGATCTAGGAAAAATGAGGTACTTTTTGGGAATTGAAGTAAGTCAATCTGATGAAGGAATTCTGATTCATCAACAAAAATATGCCAGTGAGATTTTGATCAAATTTGGCATGGAAAACTGCAATGCTGTATGCAGTCCAATAGTAACTAGGTGCAAACTTGTGAAAAATGAAGAAGGGAAGCCTACAGATGCAACTATTTACAAGCAAATGGTGGGAAGTTTAATGTACTTATTAGCCACCAGACCTGATTTAGCATTCTCTGTCTGCTTGGTAGCTAGATATATGGAGAAGCCAACTGAGATGCATGTAGTTGCAGTCAAAAGAATCATGAGATACTTGAAAGGTACACTGGGATTTGGAATAATGTATAGAAGGAACTCAAACAATGATTTGAAACTGCAAGGGTGGAGTGATTCTGATTATGCAGGTGATTTGGATGATAGAAAGAGTACTACTGGGTATGTGTTCATGCTAGGGTCAGGAGCTATCTCTTGGTCCTCCAAGAAGCAAGCAATAGTCACTCTATCAACAACTGAAGCTGAGTTTGTAGCTGCAGCTTCTTGTGCATGTCAAGCTGTTTGGTTAAGAAACATACTAGGATACTTGCATCAGAAGCAAACTCAGGGAACCTCTATACATTGTGACAATAGTTCATCAATAAAGCTCTCCAAAAATCCAGTGATGCATGGGAGATGCAAACACATACATGTAAGATATCACTTTCTCAGAGAACTTGTTAAGGATGGCACTGTGGAGTTGCAATTCTGTAAGTCTGGTGATCAAGTGGCAGATATTCTAACCAAGCCATTGAAACTTGAATCCTATTACAAGTTGAGAGCTGCATTAGGGATGTTGGAGTACAACAAATCAAGGTGAAGGGTGGTGTGCAGCTTGTAAGAAGCTTCTGATCTGATAATAAGTGATTCTGGCCACATAAGCTCTTCTGTCTAAGTGCTTATTGCTGATTAAGCACTTATACTATGTGCTTATAATTCAATCTCTCCTGCTGCTATGCTTTTCATTCAGTTTTAAGTGCTTTTCTCTGATTCACAATGCTTTAGTGTTACTTGTGTTGTAGTTTTGTTCATTTGTATTAAAAGCCCTTTTGTTGTAAGCTGGTCAGCTTATTCATAAGCTGTAAACTGGTTTTTTCTGTTTTGTTTGCCCATTCCCAGTTTAAGGGAGGGTTTGTTGGGTTAAAAATTGTATTGGGCCAATTTGTGTAAAGCCCAATTACAAGTAGCTTGTATTAGCCTCTATATAATGAGGTGTGTTTAGTAGAAGAATAAGAGATTGAGATCATTTCTTTCATGCTTATGAAGTTTTGGTTGTTGAATTTGTTTTAGATTTTTTTATTTGATATTTTTAGAGTATTATGTTGGGGTTATGGTGTTTTTTGCAAATGATGTTCTTCAAGTGAGGTTTTCTATCATGTTACCTACTTTGATTTTGGCAAGTGATGACTTCATTAATGCAGTTGTTGTTCTGTTAATAATTTTGTGATGAATGAATGTAGTTCTATGCTAGAAATTTGTGATGATTTCGGTGTTACAATTCCTTTCAATTTATATGGGTTTTAGTTGGATTTTGTAGATGATGATTTCTTTTGATTTTGAAGAAAGGATTTTGGTTTTTTTTTTATGAATGAAGATGAAGAAGGAGAAGAGTAAAATAAATTAAATGTGGTTGGTTCATTATTACATATGATAGATTTGCAAGATCCAATTTTACGAGCTTCAAGAAAATGATCATACGGTTATTATTAAAAGTTATATTGAGATCCATGATAGATCATTTAAGGTGTTGGTCTACCTTATACATTTAAGGTTAAAATTTAACGGCTTGAGACCAATTTGATTAACGGAGTTAAGTTAATGGACCAAACTGGAACTAAAAATAATTAATGGACTAAAGTGAAACATTGAAAATAGTTAATAGACCAAAAGATTATTTAAGCCTTTTTTTTATTATTGTTTATATTTTTCTCTTTAATACTCTCTCCGTTTTAAAATGAGTATCGTTTTTGGTGTTTTCACACATATTAAAGAATACAATCATTGTGTTAAAAGTAATAGTATATTTCTAAATTAAATATACCTTTTCCTTTATTTTTTTGGAAATAGTGTATAAAGTTATAAATAGATGATAGAAATAGAAAAAGTTACATTGAAAATTGAAAAACGACATTCATTTTGAAACAAGATTTTTGAGCTAAAACAACAGTTATTTTGAAACGGAGGGAGTATATTTTTTGAGTTAGTTTGATTGTTGGTTGGTTAAAGGGATGTCAACCTAAATGTCTTTATCTAATTTATTTTTTTCTTAACACAAAAAACAAAAACTTGATTGTTGCAATGTTTAGTTAATTTGTCTATATAGTGATGTGGACACCCATGTGAAAGTTTAATGTTTAATATCTAATTAACCAAAAGTTATGCATGGGGTTAGTTAGTTCAACGGTTAATAACCACCATTAACGGCTTCATTAACGAACATCAAACAGCACTATTGTTTTTATAGTTTAATTTGCATGATTCGTATTTTTTTGATAAAGACGTTTTCGTCGCATACGGCAATTTTTTTCGTCAAAATTTATCACCCAAATCAAAGTGGGTCCCAGATAGCCATGTTCTCTTGTCACCTTTTTGTAGGCCTTTCCCTAAAACATGTATTGATGGAGCTAATTCATGAAAAAATGACTTGCATTTAAGTAGTATCTCGTTTCATATAAAATAGGGTAAATTTTAATAGTCACAACAAATGATATAAGTTGTGCATGGTGCATTAATCCTTCGTATCGTTATATTAAATATGAATTTATAAAATTCAACTTAAGTTTATATTATATAAATTATTTATACAAAATTTTAAATCATTTTAAAATCATTTAGATATATTATTATTCATTTATTCGAATCCCAGAGTGGATGATTCTAATCACAAAATTTATCGGTTTTACCCAATGTTGTCATATTTGAATAATGTATTACACCATGAAAATAACGTCTTAACAAATATAAATCTTTATATTCACCATTGAATTGAAAGTTATAATATAATATGAATCAACCTTTTTAAAATCTTATAGAAAATTAAAATTATTTAGTACGTTATTTAGACTCATCAAAATTTTTGGCATTCAATAAAAGCACATATTATATACAATAACTTGATATATCTCAATAACATATTGCTTTGAACAGGCAGAAGGGAACAACTCCGGTAGGAAAAAGGTGGGATCTTGGTAGTTGATTTGTGGTGGCTTGACATTTTAGCACTCTGAAGCTCAAGTTAGTATTGGTCGAAGGAAAGCTTTAAGAGATGGATAAGAATGTATGTGCACCTTGAGAACTAAGATTTCAAGAATATATATATGACAAATAAGAGTATCCTTGAATGAGCGTGGTTGCTCTCCCGACGAGGGAACGTTCCCTTCACAGTATAAGGAGTCATTGGATCTGCTACGGGTGGGAGCACCACAAACTTTGATAGAAGGGAACAATACTTTATGCCAATATGTCTCCTTACGAAGAATAAAGTTATTATAGTGGATTAGTTACGGTCCATATATAACACATATAAAATTATATGTTGGGCTGAGAGTAAGAGTCTCACATTGATTCAAAAGCAACCACATAAGTGATCACTCTACTACAATTTAAGTCAAAACTTTAAATTATCAAATTAACGGATTCTTTTATTTATATGTTGTTCAAAATTAACTCTTCTGTCTAATGTGAAATTTTAACTCATGTTTGATATATATACATCAAAAGATATTTTAATTAATTTTTTGTAAAATTTTACATAAGTACCTATATAATGTAACTTTTAATTCAATGTTTTATTATGTAAAAAAATTTCCGTTCTCTCAGAAATATAATATGATTCAAGCATTAAAAAAATTTCTTTGTCCAAAAGACGTACGTCTTCATCAATGCTTACATATGAAATTAGTATAAGAGCAATTGTGTCTACAAAAAGTTAATAGTTGCCGCCTTAATCCACTATTTTTTTATGATACCCAAATGGACATAGTTAACGTATTAATTTTTTTAATGTGTACATGGTGATGAAGTAATACAATTTTTATTATAAACCACTTGGGTTGGGGTTGGTATGGTGATATTGACTTAAGATCTTGGAGTGTATTCTTCCTTGAGATTTTATGTTCAATTTTCTTCAATGTTAATTTAGATGAAATTTAGCTTCTTCAAAAAAAAAAAAACAATTTTCATTATAAAAAAAAAAGTAATACATTCTCTGATAGTACTTTTTTTTTTTGAACAACAAACTAAAATCATTGTATATATAAAGTGAAAAAAAGTACAAGAAGTACTCTACCCACAGAGGGAGAAAAGTACAAAAAATACTCTACCTAAATACCAAGGCGAACATAACTACTACAATCACACAAAGAACCCCACAAAACCACACCCGCCCAAAAGCAAACTACCGAAGAATACAATCCATAAGATTTGTGCACCATTCATAATATAAACAAGGTACACTACCCTTTTTTGCCATGAACCACTTCCAAGAAACAAGCTTAAACCCTTCAAAAATGCTAACCACCTCAAGTCTCTTCGCGCAAAAAATTGCCTCATTCCTAGCTTTCCATAACAACCAAATAACTGCATGCCAAATCATAACCACACCATACCGGCCCTTCTTCCCTTTCCTACAAGAAGCGAGAAAAGACTGGAACAAAAAAGAGATATTATCCGGCATCACCGTTTCCAATCCGAACCACCTATGCACCTCGCACCATACCTCTTAAGCAAGAGGGCACGAAATTAAAAGATGACTCTCCGTCTCCGGGACCCCATTACACCCCACACAAGAAACACCCGCTCCACTTTGAATCACCTCTCGCCAGACTAAATTTACCCTAGTAGGAAGCCTTCCAAATTAGAAGAGTTTTCCAAGAGTATACGATAACCTTTAAAGGTGCCCAACTCTTCTAAACACGAGCCACCACCCCCGGTGAGGCCAACGACCCGGAGGGAGGGGGAATACAAAGTTCATAAAGATACAAATAAACCGAACTCACCGCAAAACCCCCATCTAGCGCAAAAGATCAAGAATCGGCAACTTTAGAAATTAAATTACCCTCAAGCACAACTAAAAGCCTCTCAAGAAGAAGTTGCTCCCACACAAAAATTTCCCTCCTCCACAAAAGATACCAATCCCACCGCGCCCCCATCTCTTGAATTACACAATTCGGTTGAAGAGAACAACTAAAAAGCCTAGGGAAACTATCTCGTAAAGGAGCAACCCTAATCCAATGATCCAACCAAAATTTCGTCGAACCACCTTCCCCCACTTTCCTCACAAAAAGATTTTGAGTCCAATCTCCCACCACCTCCTTATCCACACCCAAACCCACCAAATACTTCCACCATAAAGAACATAAATTTCTCCTACCACAAGACAAAATATTCTTCCAAAGAGATCCATTCTCCATCAAGAGCCGCCACCGCCACTTAGCTAAGACAGCTAAATCAAACCATTTAAGGTCCTTCCCCCCTAAACCACCCTTACTTTTCGGCCGGCACACCTCCCTTCAACTCACCCAAGGGATTTTGTTTTTAACACGGCACGCGTCACCCTACAAGAAATTTCTTCGTAAACTAATAATCGCCTTTCTCACCTTTACCGGAACTTTAAGATATGAGAGAAAGAACACGGGTATAGAAGCCAAAACTGAATTGATTAGGACCACCCTCCCCCTAGACTAACAAACCGATTCCTCCAAGTAAAAAGTATTCTCTCAATAGTCTTGATAACCGGCTCCCAAGTCGACATCTTGCACGGATTCGCCCCCACCGAAAGACCCAAATAAATGAACGGCAACCTACCAATTTTGCAATTTTGCGCGGATTCTCTGATAGTACTAGTGTACTATTATATCTTTAGTCTTAATTATGAGAGAAAAAAAGAATTTTGTAAATTTGAAATTAAATAATTAATTAATTAATTTATCAGTTACAATATAGACTTGTCATCAGTAATGCAGATTCAATGACACAAATATTTCGGTTAATTTTATTTTTTCACGAAATAATTTTAGGTTTTATTATATTGTTTTATGTTATTAACTTGGATGCTGTGAATTTATTCGTAAATTCATCCTTTTTATTTTCAGTGATGTTGAATGTGTGTTTGTATCGATGTACTTTATCAGTTTGAATGAATGCATATCTTATTTAAGTAAAAAAAGTATATATAGACCAGTCAATCATCAGTTACATAGAGTAGTTATTTATTAAACCCGAAAAAAAAATTAATAGAAATCAGACAACACTTATTCGTGCAAATTAATGACGAGCAAGATTTACTTCTTTACAATTATTCTAAATACAACTGATTTGGCCACATAGACATTTTCTTTGAATGATTTGGTCACATAGACAGGATAAGAGGTAAAAAGTAAAAAGAAAATGAACAAGTTAAATAATGTATATTTTTAAAATAATTAAATTGTATATTATAATATATTATATATTTTAGTGTCTTCAAATTATTTTTCATAGAAATATTGGACTAAACAAAGTCTTGCTGAGCCAATGTCAATATATAGCATCGACCTACCATTAAATTATAACAATGTAAACCTAAAAGTTTTCATTTTTTTTTAGACGCATAATAGACGAAATGATAAGTTATTAAAAACTTACCGTAAACTTTAAACCTTAAACTTAGCAGTTTACGAGTGTCTATGTGTGATTGATATTACTATAAAATCGAATGGTCTTTTGATAGATGACTCTAATTGTAAAACCCGTACACAAAAATATCGATAGAATGAGTTGTCATAAATCAAGGAAGACAAAGATTGAATTATAAGTACAAGGTGTATTCAATCTAAGGTTTATGAGTTATTTTAGATGTCATTGAAGCAAGTTAAAAAATTATTACACCAATTTAAAAAACAATACATAGAATTGATTTTTACCCAACCAATGAAACAAAATCAAGAAATAGTAATTAATAATGTGATGTACAATTTGTAACAAATTTGGCAATTCTCCTCTGAATGTTTTTTTTTATAACCAAAGAATGAATTATAAGGAGTACAAGAGGTACTAAATCCTTACAATTCAAAGAGGAGGAAGGGAAACATGATTGCCCCGAAGGCAAATCAGAGGATTCTTACACCATTCAGTAAAATTTATATTATTCAAATGACCTCTTCCTATAAACCAAATTCAAGACACATAAAAAATTTGGTCTAACAAACTAGAGAGATTGATATTTGTGCCTCTAAAAATAATATTGTTTCGAAGACCCCAAATAAACCACGTCGTAGTGAGCCAAATCAAATGACGAAACCTTTTTCGGGATTGTCCTTGAACCATGTTTCCAAAGGAGTTAACTTGAGCAATTATGGTAACCGGAAAAAATGAAGCACAACCCGTCCACCGATAAATGTGTGTCCATACTTGTAAAGTAAAGTTGCAACGAAGAAAAAGATGGTGCAAGTCCTCATTCTCCTGATGACAAAAAACGCATCTTCTATCCAAGACATTAGTTAGAATACCTTTATGAAACAATTGTTCTTTAGTCGGTAATTTTTCTAATAATAACCTCCAACCAAAAATTTGAACCTTTGAAGGAACGTTGCTCTTCCATAATTTCTTCAAGGCTACAAGTACAACATTATCCAAAGTCTCTATTTGGTATCTATCCTGCAACAAAGAGTAAGCTGAGTGCACATTGAACTCACCAATATTATTCTCTATCCATCGTCTGGTGTCTGCTACATTCCGCTTCGTTTGCACTTGATCCAACAAGTTCTGCAGCTCGGTGGCTACATTATGATTTACTGCAGACAGATGTGTGATCCAATTCAGCCTCCATGACCAGGTATCGTGAACCCACTGTCCCGAATCTGTTATGGTGGCATTAGTGTTGCTTGAGATGGAATATAAAGTGGGAAAAGTGAGTCGTAACATTTCTGTCCCAATCCATTTATCCTTCCAAAAATGAACAGTATTTCCGGAATCGATGCAAGTGCTAATATTGTTGCTAAATCAGTTTCCTTCATCCTCATTACCGATCGACCATAGATCTCGCCACCAAAAAGATGCCGTCTCTAAACCATGTCTTCCTTCGTCGTACAAAAAAAGTGAAGTGAATGATCCTTAACAAAATTGTAAAAGAGCTTTCCATGGTGCAAATTGTTCAGTTAAGCATCGCCATTTCCACTTACAAAGTAATGAATAATTAAAATGCCTCAGATTTTTGACTCCCAAGAAGCAATTGAGACAATACCAAAAGCCAACAAAAACAACAAAGCCCCTAAAAACCGGAAAAAAACACCAAAAAAGAAAACCGAAAAACTCCCAGGCCGAAAACAAAAATAGCACAAAAAAACTCAACGATGCATACAATCACTCGGATTACAATCACTCCTAAATATGAATAAATGAACGTACCAAAGTTTGAACTCGAGTTCCTGTTCATATGTGCAATATGTCCCTCTAGGCTACCAACATGATTAAAATTAAATGTACCAAATTTAATTTTAATATAATTTACAATATTATTAAAACTTTAGTTTTCATCAAATTCAATGATTTATTGGTAGTTATATAACTAAATTCCATTTTATTTTCATCTTCCGATTTTTAAGAAAAAATGAGACTCTAATAGTCTAGAGTTGACTAATAGTTCAGAGTTATGGTTGAGTTCTAACATCAAGTGATTTTAATCTTCTCTAAACGTATTGCGGAGATCGAACCGTGATCTTTCCTATCAAGGGTAACGTCAATCCCACTGAACCAACTAACATTTGGTAATTCCAAATTCTTTTAAAAAAAAGACTAAAATATACGAATTTAATAATTTTATTAAAAAAACTATATAGTATTCATTTATTGTTTAATTAAAATCTATTTATTATAAACCAAGATATTGCGTTTAGATGATTAATGAATTTTATAAAGATTGAATTTTAAGAGAATGTAAGTTCGATTTTTAGATGAACAAAAAATTTAGTTAAATTTTATTTACATCATAACCTTGGAATTAGGGGTGGCAAAACGAGCGTGCCCGCCCCGTACAGGCCCGTTCCCGCTTAAGTTCGCTTAAAAATGAGACGAGTCGAGTCAACTTAGATGGCCGAGTCTAAAATTCAACCCCGCCCCGTTTATTGGAGAACATGCGAGGGCTGGCACGCCAATTTTTTTTTGTGGTATTTACATTACAAAAATTATATTGAATATTGATATATATATTTTTATTTTATGAAACAACTAAATTAAATTTGTGAGAAACTCAAACTTATAAGACAAATATAGCAACATAATTAACAAATTCGACATAACTAATATAAAAAATGATATAGAGCGGCCGCGAAAACAATCATTAAGTTGGATCAGATCAAGTTACTTAGAGAGAGGTGGCGAAAACAATCATAAAGTTGGATCAGATGAAGTTTTTGTAAATAAGTGATCTTATTGAATCAGATCAAGCCACTTATTTCTTTTAATAAATTTTATATAAATATTAAAATAAAAATAAAAAACGAGTTAAATGGGCCGGTACGCGCCCCGCCCCATTTTTTTGGCGAGTGGAGCAGGCTTTATAAAAAGAGTGAGTTCAAAACTTTGACTCAACCCGCTAAAATTAGTGAGTTAAATAAGCCGGTCCGACGAGTCAGACCCATTTTACCACCCTACCAAGTATACAACCAAAGGGTCAATATCAAAATCTGCATATTATATAACACAATTAATATATGCAACATGATTATTTACGTGACGATTGAAACACGTGAATGAAATGTTTTTGTAACTCAAATTCAAACATCTCACTTGTCTTATTCTTTTGTGAGACCCGAAATTCTCTCCCATAGTTAAGCATACCTTAATTGCCGTCGTAAATATTTTATTAATTAACTTATTTTCAGTTATAGGTACCTAAGCATGAGTCAAAAAATATGGAGCTTTAGTGCTTCAATTCATCTCTATAAATACCACTATAGTTATAGCTATATTCCACAAACCATAACTACCAATAAAATCTAAGTGTTCTAGTGATAAAATGGCTCTTACACTTGAACGTGCATTATCTAATATACTCATTCTTGTAGTTTCACTCTCAATATTAGTGGTGACCCCTTCCTTTTGTTTTAATCCAAGGAAGCTTCACCACCAAAAAAACCCAAAGAAGCTTGTTAATTTAACTTCATACTCCTCATCTGATTCTGATTGGTCACCTTCAGTGGCCACTTGGTATGGAGAAGCTAACGGGGATGGAAGTGAAGGTATATAGTATGAAATGTTTAATTTGTTATATATATATATATATATATATCATTTTTTGTTGGTCCCGTAAGTTTAGTTTAGCTTATAGCTATCAGAAATATTATTAAAAAGATTAATGATTGAAAGTATAAATCCTTATTAAGTCAATTTTAAATTGACTTGAAACTACTTTGAGAAATCAACTTATTTTTACTGAAGTAATTTTTCAGCATGAACTGAACGATAAATATATAGTTCAATTTAGTGCAGTTTATGAACATAACCGCATAAAGACTTCTAGACCAATTGAATCTTAGATTTTCCACACTTTAAGTGTATCAATTTAAATGTTTAATCCCTTGACTTGACTCTACTTAACATGAAAAAAATATTCATAATGTAAAATAATGTTTAATTATTTAATAATTGCTTGGTATTTATGCAGGTGGTGCTTGTGGATATCAAAATGCTGTTGGGCAACCACCGTTCTCTTCATTGATATCAGCCGGAAGCCCCGCCATCTACGACGCAGGAAAAGGTTGCGGTTCTTGTTATGAGGTAATAATAGTTTTTTTTTTAAAAATAACTTTAAAACAATGATTTATTTTATGAACCACAATACAAAATGATAAAGTTAGTATAAACTCATACTACACATAAGTAAATTAAATTTGAATTAAATATATTTTGAATGAAATATTTAGACCATATAATTTTTAGTAAATTAAATTTTCAGATTCCATTGTTTCACCAAAAGGAGGTTCACTCTTGGACTTTTCTGAAAGATCTATAGTAGACAGACTTATGATTGGTTGCTTTTTAGTTTTTATACATTCAATTAATTATTAATTACATTTCTATTCATAGTATTGACTTGTATGCTTTTAGTTCAAAAATGAAGATATACTAATTAATGCAAGTTTGGATTTTATATTATTTTATTAATAATTTCAGGTGAAGTGCACAGGAAATTCTGCTTGTTCAGGCAACCCTGTGAGGGTAGTTATCACTGATGAGTGTGCTGGTTGTGGTTCAGATGCTGAATATCATTTTGATTTGAGTGGCAGTGCATTTGGTTCCATGGCAATTTCAGGTCAAGATCAAGAGCTACGAAATGCTGGAATAATAAAAATGGAACATAGAAGGTTAGTACAAAAGTTTTCTAAATAATTCTTGAACCTTTATGTTTGGACAAGTTAAATAAATAAAATATGTAAATAAACAAAACCATATGTAGAGTTGGACCATTTTATAAATTTTAAAATTTGTGAGGTAAAAGTATAAATGACAAAAGAAATTGTTTCAAATTAAAAAGTTTGACAAAAGAAATTGAAAAAGTATTAATTTTTTAGTATTTAATTATTTTTTTTAGATTTTATCATCAATTTAATCTGATTTGAAGGTGAATTCTGGTATCAAGTAGTTCTAACTAGATACCGACCACAATTGCCAGAATCAAACCGTGTATTTAACTATTTCCTTACAAAATTGGACTTATTTAACATACAATTGCTTTATGCAGAGTTGAATGCAACTATGGTGGTAGGTCAATAGCTTTTCATGTGGACTCTGGATCCAACAATGAATACTTTGCTGCATTGGTTGAATATGAGAATGGAGATGGTGATCTCAACAGAGTTGAACTAAAGGAAGCACTTGACTCTTCCACTTGGGATTCTATGCAACAATCATGGGGTGCAGTTTGGAAATTTAACAAAGGGGCACCATTGAAAGCACCAATTTCTATTCGGTTAACCACACTTGCATCTGGCAAGACTATTGTAGCAGAGAATGTGATTCCTGCAGGTTGGAAGCCTGGTCAAACTTATAGATCAATTGTGAATTTTTAATTTTAATATGTATGTTTGTTTTGACTATGTAATACTAGCATATAGTATGCTATATATATATATATATATATATATATATATATATATATATATCCTACTCAATCAAGTCACCCTATGTGGACTTTGGATTGTTTGCATCAATTAAATAATGAAATGATGTATTTTTCAATAAAAAATTATGAAAGTGCAAATGTATTATTGTATGACTAATATTATATTTAGGACTGAAAATGAATCCAGTCGAACCTGTCTGAGCTTGACTCGTTTAAAGTTCATGAACAATTTGACTCGCATCGTTAGGTTTAGTTCGGTTTTAGTTCGAAACGTTAAGTTCACTCTGTTTTTAGCTCGAAATTCAACTCAAGAAATTGACACGATTTTTTGTCTAGCTCAAACTCGATTCCATTAAGTTCAAAAACAACTTGATTCAACTGCTTAAAAATTATTGCAATGTGCATGACATTATCTTTCAATTTTAATGTGGTTCAATTTAATGATATTATTGTAAAGTGTTTATGTTAGTTTGTTTTAAGTATTATATATATAATCGAGTTAGCTCGTGAACCAAACAAATCGAATTATATATAGTTCAAGTTCAGCTCATAAAATTAACAAACTTAATTTTCAGCTCAAGTTCGACTCATATGGTTCATGAACCTAATTCAATGAATCAATTGGTCGAATCAAATCTCGAACTCTCTTCGAGTTGGTTTGATTCATTGTCAGCTCTATTCGCATATAATAAAAGAATATCATGAATGAAAATAATATCAATAAGTAAAATTAAAAAACTTGGTCAGAAATATATTGGGAGTAAGCATATCCAAAAGAAAATCATTCCAAAGTAATTAGAGATTGTGGCGGGGACCATACTCAATTTTGATGGTTCTCATGTAGCTTCCTATAGGTTTCTTCAGCCTCATAGCAAAGTTTCTTGAAACTAGAAGCTAGTTCTTCATAAGATACCTCCTCATTAAATGATTCAACATCATATATATTCATTACATCTTCCACTTAAAGCAGTGATTAACTTTGCAGCCTCTCCTCCATTGTTCTCTTCTTCAGAGTCATCATCTGACCAAGCAACATTTAGTTCTTTTTTTTTATTCTTGAGAAAGGTAGGACACTCTGGTTTGACATGACCATGGCCTTCATATTCATAACACCTTACTCCTTTTCTTTGAGTAGTATTTCTTTCACCTCTAGTTTTTCTTGGAGAGTTTGAACTTTTGGTGTCAATTTGTGTGTTTCTCCCATATTGTTTGGGTTTACCACCAAACTTCTTCAAGATTTTGTTGAATTGTCTTCAAAGAAGAACCATTTCTTCTGCTGAGTCATCTATGGTGTTAGTTTCACTGACATTGTCTTGTTCTTCATTTGAGATAAATGCAATATCTTTGGTCTTCTTATCAGTTCTATCATTACAGGCTCCTTCAAAGGTCTGAAGAAATCCTATGAGTTCATCCATCTTCATTTTTGCAATATCTTGAGCTTCCTCAATAACAATAGCTTTCATATCAAACCTTTTAGGAAGACATCTAAGAATTTTTCTACATAGCTTCTCCTCTGCTATAGTTTCTCCTAGAGAATCAAACATATTAGAATAATCTAATACTACCATGTGATAGTCATATATGTTACCATCCTCTTTCATTTTGATATTTTCAAATATTTTAGTGAGAAGTTGTAGTCTAGCCATTTTTACCTTAGATGTACCTTCTTGGTTTGTCTTCAAGATCTCCCATGCATCTTTAGCAATAGTACATTTCTTGATAAGTTTAAACATGTTCTTGTCAACAACGTTGAATAAGGAATTCATTGTCTTGTTGTTTCCATATGCAAGTTCATCTAGTTCTTTAGACCAATCCTCTGGTGGTTTCAAAACATCAAGAGCCTTCCCATCTTTGACAATGATCATAGATGGTTCCCACTTCTTCAAAGTTGACTTCCAAGATTTGTTGTCCAAAGACTTGAGAAACATAATCATCTTAGGCTTCCACCAATCATAGTTGGTTCCATCCAGCAAAGGTTGTCTTGTAACAAAACCTCCTTCCTTGTCAGTATTTCCAGATTTCATCTTCCTTGGAGCTCACCCTAAAATAGGCACGGTGCCTACTGTGATGCCAATTGAAATTCTGGCGTATTACTTATAATGTGCTATGTGATGTGCCAACACTTTGTGATGTACGGTGTGATGTTAGCACATGAGGCAAACTTGTAGTACACATAATGATAAGACAAATAATAAAAACAGTAAATAACACAAGAGAATTGTTATCCCAGTTCGATGCAACGTCACTTAATCTGGGGGAATACCAAGTCAGGAAGGAAATCCACTAGTGTAATGATATCCATAAGTTATCCGGCTTACACCTCGGTTTACAACTTAGGTCAACACCAATACCCATGCTATATTTCTACCTAGGTACCCCATAGGTAAGAGAAACTCATCTCACTCCCAATCTCTAAACACAGACCAGTGTTATCTTACAATAAGAACAATCAAGGTAGAGAACACTCTCCAAACAATAACCCACTACTCGTACTTTAAACTTTAGAGTAGTAACAAACTATTCATTGCTTAAAACCTTCAGATTACAACTCAAATAACTCAGTCCTTATGCAAGCATCAATGTGACACTTAGCAAAGGCTCACAAATCACAAAAACGACAAGACTCAAACCCTAAAAACTCTATTCTTCAATGATGGTTTAAGTGAGTATAAGGTTTAGTCATCACACACATATATATAGTCTTTTGAGTAGCACAGGTTGTAGACTTGTCTTGGGCTTCACGAAAGTTCTTGTAATAATTCTGACCCAAGAAATGTAAAAACGAACCATATAAAATATTTCCATAATTGGAAAATACTTTTTACAAAAGAATTAGGGTTACGAGTAATCCTAATGGTTCATACAGGGCGCGCGACTTAGCCAGCAAGCAAAGTGGAGCAAAAGCGAAACGAATCTCCTCAAAAGATATGGCATGTAAATAAACCCAAACATCTAGAGTTGGCTGATGTGGGAACATTGTATAGCACATCACCAGAGATGTGTGCACATCATGTCACACATCGTGTTTTGCCAAAAATAAGGCCAACACAAAACACCTACAAATACGTCTGGAACTAAACTCATGTCCAGAGCATTGAACCCATAAGCACTGAAACCCTCTACAACTTTTAGTCTTTCTCCTAATGGTAGGTACATCTGTGCGGATTCAGGATTTTGATGAGTACTAGCTGTCTTTTGCTGGTTTGGCATAGCGCATTGAATCTTAGCAACAGGCCGAGATGAAATATACTCATCATCTTCTTCACCGGAGAAATCTTCATCGTGCATCAATATTTCGAGCTCTCCCCCTCCTGCTGAGGTTGCCCATTTGACCTTAGGAGGTTTGGAGCCTGGATAAATGTGACCTTTAGGAGGCCAGGTCAACTTGACCGAGTTCTCCGTTTCATTGAGATTTTCCTCAACCATCTTGGTGTCTTTCTCTTTTTCAGCTGCCGGTACTTTGAACATCTAAAAAAAATTTGCTATGTTATCCTTGATGGAGTTCACATCTTCTCTAAATGCGGTTTGATTCTTCTCTAGCTAATCCATGATCCTTCGTAAATTAGCACGTGTCCCGTGAGAGTGTTGGGGAGAGGGTGCTGGCGGTAACTATTTCTTTGGCCTCCGGGCAATTTTAGAAATTTCTGAATTATTGAGGGAATAATGAGTTTTTTGTATGCAATGACATGAGGATGTATGACTATGCAAGAGACTATTTTTATTATTTTTTTTAAGTGTATGCAAAAAGACTTTAATGACATGTCATGATTCAATTTTTATGAGGGATAAGTTTAGGATGATAATAGAACAACCTACATTGGAGGCCCATTTATGATAGGACAATTCTAAGCTTTTCTAACCAAACCCCGCACAAAGATGGCTCTTGAGTTTTGTTTTTTTAAAGCAACATCTAAGGTCATGGACCCCATTCAAAATTTTGAGGGGTCTCCCTTAAATGGAGTCATTGGGTTCTAAAAGGTCCCTAGAGTCATTGACCATGTTTTAAATTCCAACAGGAGGATTGGCTAGCCAACGCCTAATGGACGTTTCGAACAGATCTACTCTAGGCAGAGTCTTTGTAATTCACCCGAGGTATGTACATCTTGGAGGTCCATACTAGCAACTCTTTACTTATGCCTATGTTTTTTTTTTCTCAAGTTTGGGTATAAAGCTCCCTCAACAGAAAATAAACCAAAAATCACAATGTATATGTACATAAAAAATTGTAAATAAATAGTCCGGGGAGATAAAAGAAAAATAAAATAAACATGTAAACAAACAAAAGACATTTAACCTTAGAACTAATAAGGACAAGCTTAACTCTCTAAAATTATTCCCCAGCAGAGTCGCCAGCTGTCATGCCGCAAAAATCGCCCGAGCGTATTAGACACTCGGAATGACACAGAGTCGCCAGCGAATTTTATTTATCAGGAAAATATCGATAAAACCTTAATACTAATGGAAAGATGGTCGTCACAACCATTTCCAGGTTCGGGAGTTAGTTATGCAAGGGGAAGGTACTAACACTCTTTACATCCGTTATATTCAACGGGAACCTCCTAATTAATTATAAGGTTTAAGATTTTTAGAGTTTGTTTACATGTTTTTTAAATTATTAGAATTTTTAATTTATTTGGGATATTTACAAGAAAGAGGGGGAAAATTAGGTTTTTATAATTATGCTTGACAAGAGTTTTCTCTTACTCCTACGTATCGTCCGGTGCGATGAAAAATTCAAAGCTATGTAGTTCTTGGTAAAAGTTGTTTGTTGGTGATTTTTAGGGAACAATGTTTTAATCGCATTTAATGGTTAAACACAGCTTGTACGCTCGCACGATGGAGGCTTAAGCGTTGTTTGTATTACGTTTGAATTGATTGTAAACATATTCGTTTTAAAAAAAAAGAATTTTATTTTGATTTTTATTGGCCCAAAGGCAAAAACATTAATTTGATGTGTTAAAGTGTATTTTAATAGTGGAGGACAAATAAACGGTAGAAAAAGCGTACGCTATGTCTTCGACTATTCGAGGGATGGATGAATGTACATTCAGGCATCCCCTTTTAAATCGACAATTTATTTTATTAAGTTTATGTTTGAATTTATGGAAGACGAATAATCAGCCGGCAAGGTGTACACCAAATCTTTAATTATTCGAGATATGAACCAATGTACTTCCATGTATCTCTATTTAATCCCATAATGGTTTAGAATGAATTTACATTTAAGAAAACTCTACATTATTATTTTTAATAATTAAATTAGAATTAGTTTAAATAAATAAATCAGTTACATGAATTAGATGAGTTGGACAGAGGGGTGTTAACAGTAACAAACAATGTGTAAACAACAAGAACTAGGGGCCCAATCCATAAGGACTGGCCGAAAGAGCGCTAGGGACAGGTTCTGTTTGATTATGGATCAACATAGGGGAACACGGTAACTAACGTGTCCACGCGCGCGGATTAGGGTGGCCTATATATACCCAAAAGCTCAACCATTGAAAAACAGCACAAGCAATAAAAAAAACTATCCTTCATGTATAAAAAGCGGATACACAAAATTAGCAGATGAAAAACTGGTTTCCTAAAAGACCGGCCCATGTCGAGATTCAAATAGATTATGACAAAGCCTCGAAGCCTCGCTAGCTTTGACCATGAAAGGATATGGAGAAAGGCGCTTGCCTGAAGAGAAACTCAAGTTGTATGTGAATGGTGGTTTGTTAAAGGTTAAGGATATGTTTGGGATTGTTGAAAAAGTCATGCTTGAAATTGGTATCGAAGATTCAGCAATGAAAATATAAAACAGGTGGTGAGAGTGAGACGAGACTAAGACGTAGATGATTACTTATGTTACCTCAAAATAGGCTTCACCTAGAACTTAGTTTTGTATCTTTCATTGAAGTGTCTCGAATCTAGCGAGGGGAATGATCACTGTGTTTGGTGGTGGATATCCTGAAGTGCCGTGAATTCCCCTTTCCATAAGTGCTTTTTCCTTTGTTCGGCTTAGTTCTGAACTTAGTGGATATCCCCTTTGCATAAGTGGATATCCTGAACTTAGTTCTGTTTCTGTTTTGCATTCCAAATTCGGCTCCGATTTGATTCTGACCTCCCCTTTTTTTGTTTGTGCGAGGTGCTACTAATGGTAATGAAGGCTTAATTTGATGTTAATTTTCTACAGAGTGTAGAAAAATTAACTAAGGGTTTTTGTTAGGGGTTGGCTGTAACACCCTCAAAACCCAACTGATTATTATTGACATAAAATGATATTTTGTTATGAAAAGGGTGTCACGTCTAAACTCAATGACATAATTTATTTCGTTTAATTAAAAAAAAATACACGGTGCAAAATTAAAATAATAATAAAAAATAAAACTAACATAATATGATACTAAATTAATAATGGAGTGCCTGAATGATTCAAATTTAGATCAAGTCTTGCTAAAATAAGTTACATAAAAGAAATATCTTTAAAGACACAAGTTCTTCATAAATTCTAGACATTGATAAATAATAAGTTAAGTGATTCCCCCAACGTCATAGTATCAGAGAGACTCCAGACACAACAACTGAAAAGCTAAACAAAGCGCCGAACCAACTCTTAGAGTATTTTTCCTGAAAGTCTACGATTGCGAGTCGTAGGGTCAAACAAGAAGGGAATTAATAATGGTATTTACATAAGGTAGCTGAATGAAATATTAGTACTAATACTTATACTAACACTAATGCTAAAATAATACTAAATTATTAACAAAAATAGAATATAAAATCAGGGTGTTACAATTCTCCCCCACTTAAATAATTTTCGTCCTCGAAAATTTACTAAAAGAAATTACTCTTATTACGACTCCATTCCATTTGACTTCTTTCATAAAATTCATGCCACACATATCTTCATACTAGGCCATCGACACATCTCTTCTATATCTTATATCTTTGAAACACATACACATACCACCCTTATGAATTTCTTCTAGGATTCTTTGCTTGAATTCCGACAAATCTGACACGTGAACTCTGTCTTGGAATCTTGTTATGTCATTTTCATCTAATATATGCAGTGAACTCTTTCGCTTCACTGTATCCACACTGACCATTCTACTAGCCCCAAATCTATATTCTGGCTCTCCTTGATTTCCTCTAGAACTGACCTTGTCAACTTCACATTGTTAGTAGTTGCCTCGCATGCTAAACTTTGATTCCTAAATTTTTCAATCATCTCCATCGCTTCAGCCATAAGTGCTAACTCACGCAATGATTTTCTACTCGACTCATCTACAACAACATTAACTTTACCAACATCAAAATTGTAGTACTAATAATTTATTTTGTTATGAAAAGGGTGTCACGTCTAAACTCAATGACATAATTTATTTTGTTTAATTAAAAAAAAATACACGGTGCAAATTAAAATAATAATAATAAAAAAATAAAACTAACATAATATGATACTAAATTAATAATGGAGTGCCTGAATGATTCAAATTTAGATCAAGTCTTGCTAAAATAAGTTACATAAAAGAAAAATCTTTAAAGACACAAGTTCTTCATAAATTCTAGACATTGATAAATAATAAGTTAAGTGATTCCCCCAACGTCATAGTATCAGAGAGACTTCAGACACAACAACTGAAAAGCTAAATAAAGCGCCGAACCAACTCTTAGAATCTTTTTCCTGAAAGTCTACGATTGCGAGTCGTAGGGTCAAACAAGAAGAGAATTAGTAATGGTATTTACATAAGGTAGCTGAATGAAATATTAGTATTAATACTTATACTAACACTAATGTTAATACTAAATAATAATAATAATAATAATAATAATAATAATAATAATTCAATAAATAAATAAATAAATAATAGCAACATCTCGATAATAAATAATGGTAACATAATATAATATCAATACAAGCAAGAATGTCAAGGCACGACACAAACAATTAAATTCAAGACACTTATGAATGATATGTCAAATTCTAAGACTCTCTAATATGCATGTGGTACCAGGGTCGAAGGTCAGAATTATTTTACTGAACACTCCTCAACGTCGCTGTGCATAAGCACTAATCACCGTCGTTGTGCATAAGCACTAATCACCGTCACTGTGCATAAGCACTAACATGAATGAATGAATGCATGAACATACTCTCCAACATCAAATACTCAAAATAAAGAGCAACAACAACTTCAAACACAACACCTTAACAACAACAACAACAACAACAAAAATACGATCCGCCGCAAAGATATCATTACACAACACTAGTAATGATAAAATAAACTTCAAAAATTATATCATTACACATCACTAGCAATGATAGAATAACAAAGACAAAATTCTGAAATCTCTATCTTCACGTTTCAATATTTCGAAATAAACTATTCAACCAACTCTCTACCAGGCAAAGAACAAAGGCTAATTGTCGATTCATTTGCCTACTAATTTTATAGGAAAGTGATTAGAGTTTATATGTTCACCTTGGATGCCATAACTTTAGTTAAGAGTATCCAAATGGGATGTGTAATTATGCATTGGAAAGCTAAGACAATAATCTACAAATTTCATGTTGACACAGAAAATCAATTCATGGCACAAAGAGGTCAAATAATTACGTTTTTCCAGACATTATAACAAAACAGTTTTTCTGTGTTTTAATCTACAAATTTCAATTTTTAATCCATTAAAAAAAACAATTTCAATCCCATAAATTTCAAAAACTTCTTTAATCAATATATATGTTCGGACGACATGATGTTAACGATTCAAACCCAACAATCAACACCAATTAACTCACATAGAATTAGTTTTAGATACTTAAGCATCACACTAATACTTATAACTCACCACATGCATAAGTCACATATAATACACACCACCTGAATTAATAAATTAAAGTATGGGGAACCAATCCCTAACACTAAGACACAAGTTAAAGGGTACACAAATTTTGACTCAAAACTTCTAAAAATGATGGTTGTTAGACTTAAAGGAGAGTTCAAGCTATTGTTTTTCTTTTATCTAAAAAAAAAAGTCATGATCATCAAATGTTAAAAATAAAATGAATCGATCAACTCAAACTGTCAAGGTTCATAATTTTCAAAATTACAATTTTGGACTAAATTGGAACAACAACGTACACCTTAATGTTTCTAGAATTCTAACACCATAAAGCTAGGATACGGAACACTAATTTAGTGATTTTAAAATATGATGAATCCATCAAACATGAAAGAACACAATGCCAATTTGCCAGATTTGTAAAAGTCAATATGAATAGTTTGTATTGAATACATAGTATCTAATATATCATTATATCATGCTAAATGGTTATTCACGTACTTGATTAATGGAAAACAAGAAAATAATTTTCTAAAATTTTCAAACCCAAGCCAAAAGCATAGATTAAGTGTCACATGGATATATTTTGATTTCTTTGGCTATATATAAAACCATACCCGTCATTATTATACAATTATTTGAAATAAAAAAAATATTATGATCAAAACAAAAGCATATACAGCTGATATCATATACCGACAAAGTCACAATTAGTCTATACTCTATACGATCAAAATTAGAACAATTCACAAAACAAAATTTCAGAATTCATATACACGAATTGGACTGAATAGAATGCAATATAACAATCATAAATCGATACTTGAACAAAGAACAAGGATCACAAACAGAAAATCCATTCCAACAACAATATATAAACTCAAAACTAATCCCTCACCTTAGAGTTTTTGAATTCTTTATTCGATTCTAAACTGCAGAATTTCTTATCACTAACTAAACCAACACAAATATGATTTTTTTTCTTTTTCTCATGGGTCTTACCCACTTCCCAAGCCCACTTCTATTTCTTTTTCTTATAATATTTTTCCCTACTCAATTAATTTGCTCTTATCTTTTTCCTAACAATTCTCATACAACCCACTATTTTATTTTATTTTCTATTTTTCTTCACTAAATTAAAATATATCTATATTATATTCTAACTTCGTCCATTACGTCACATTTCTCAATTATTATTCATACTCCCAAATATTCAATCTCTCTCATTCTTCTATTTTTTAAACTCTAATTTCATTTATTTTTACTTCTTTATTTACTAATTCTCAACCCAAAATTCACATACACAAAATAACTTAAATAGCAAACATAAAAAATAATTTAAAAAAAAAATAATACTAAATTATTAACAAAAATAGAATATAAAATCGGGGTGTTATATTGGCTGCATGCGTGAGTGTGTATTGGTTCTCTAATTTTGTGTGTGTGTAATTTGCTATGTAAACAGCCTTTTATAGCTTCAGAATTAGGTTTCTAAAACATGCCTCAATCTTTGAAAGATTTATCCTGTAAATTAATTTGAGATGATTCCATTGATTTTTATCTTCAATTTTCGAACAAAAATTCTTCCTTGGACAACAATAAAAAAGTTGGGCAAAAAAAAAAATATTTTTTGTGATTTTGAGACAAAAAACAAAAATAGAATCTGAAAAAAAAAAGTTGTTTTAGAAGCCCAAAATAAAATAAAATACAAAAAGGACCTAGGTGGGGAGGTCGAACCCTTCCCCTCAAGTTCATTCAACTCACAACTATTTCTTTTTCACCAACTCAACTGATTTTACTTTTCTAATACAAAATTGATTAATAACTATATATTTCAAAATTTAAAAGGTAAAATCTGGGGTATGACACGAGTCTTTGTTTGTTTTTTGTGTGCAAGTTCTAGCTCGTAGTTGTGATAAAACTTGTACTATTATTATTGAGTTGTTCTCAACATTCAACTTGATTAATAATTGGTTGGGAAAGTCACGTAATTAGGGGGAGTCCTAAATAATTTCATTGTGGTAGATGTATTGAGAGGCTTTGAATATGGGCTATTCATATAAGACCTATGGACTAAGTACTACAATATAGTGAAAGTTACTTTTTTGGATTGGTATCCTAGAGTAGGTGAATTGGCACTGAATTGCGTAAACAATTACTTATGTTTCTTTACTGCTTTTCTGCATTATTATTGTTTACTACTGCATTACACAATGTCTTACAAGTTGTCAAAAACATCTTGTAAAACATCTTTCTCATCGGAGAGCTAGAATTTTAATCTATAGAAAGGCTTGGACCAGCGCACATTTGGTAGCAAAGGCTTGGACCATCGCACATTGGTAGCTTGATTTGCAAAAACTTCAAAATCCTTAAAAAAATTCACTTGTTCCTTTACTTTCTTGGCAAGAGGACCTTAAAATGTAAATCGAGTGAAAACAAGTAAATTCCTCTCGAAAAAAATATATTAAAAACAATAATTTATTTAATGAAAACAATACTAAAATTTAAAGGACAATCTTTTATAATATTCGTGACGATAAATTGGTGTACTTGTTAGATGTCAATTAATTATTTGACCAATTTAAAAATTTAAAAGACCAATTTAGAAAATTTTAGGGGCCGATTTTCAAAAAATTTAGGGGTCAATTTGCGGTTTTTCAAAAAATTATAGAAGTCAATTTGAAATTTAAAAAAAAATATGGAAGGAAGGAAATTCAAATTCTTAACTTTTATGTGTCATTTAAAAATTAAAATTCCTTCGATTTAACTTCAGCAAAATACTTCATAAATTTCCATAATTGTAAAAATTCGTCATAATTATCATATACAAACAAGAGAATTTACATGAAGTGATTAAAATTCCCTCAAAATATTATTTTACCTTAAAATATTCCCGCATCCAAACGAACTAGGAAAATGATTGTTCCCTCTCGTAAGTTCTTTTATATGAAGGGGTCATTTGCCATTTTTCTCTTCTTTTTGTACATATTTGCTATTTTTCTTTAATCCTTTATTCATACTATTCCATAAACATCATAGCCACTACTATTTCGCACAAAAATACATATGGATTGTTTTTTTTTTATTAACTTTTATAAAATAATAAAGAAATGTTCAATAATGTTTGTTGAAAAAATATTTAATAAAAATAAAGAAAAAATATTTAGTGATTAATTAACTTTCATAAAATAATAATAAATAATGTTCAAATTTATTTAGTCATTAATTAATAAATTTTATAAAATAATTAAAATAATAATAAATAATGTTCAAATTTATTTAGTCATTAATTAATTTTACCATAAAATATTTAGATATTCAATTTAGTCAAAATTTTATAAATTAGGAATTAAAAAAAATATGATAAAATATATAGTGGGTAGAATTAAATATTTTTTTCGAGATATTATCCAAAATTAAAAATATTTTTATCAAAAGAGTTTAACAGTCATGCACAAATAATCTACTTATATAGAATAAATTTAGTCCATGGAAAATTCAAATTTGCCCTTCACAAATTTTTGCCAAGTGTCCATATTAAGGACAATTTGTGTCTTTTGCTTATTTTTTATGTTGATTAATTTTAAATTATATTATATTTATATATTTATTATTTTTATATTCTAAATTTAAATAATTATATTTTGGGTCTTCTCACATTTTTACATGTTATATGATGAAAATACATTATAGATCAGATTTAAAAAGTTACCGTCCATAAATTAATAGGAAAGTTTAATGTTTTAGGCAATTTATACTGGTACTAATATTTTTAGTTACACAAATATTTATGTATTTCTTTTTTTGGCCAGGTAGCCGAGCGGCTAGAAATTCACCCTTTAAATTTGAATAAGTGGGCATACCAAGTTCAAATCTCGGTCTCTGTACAAACGTGCAATATCCTTTACCAATTGAACTAAGCTCATGAAGACATATTAAAAAAGACTTATTTTTTTGATAATTTTTATGGAGACATATTTAATTTTATATTATTTGTACGGGTACATTATTTTTTTATTTTTGACATGTATTCATATATTAATACATAAACTATGGGTACCTAATTATTTTTAAAATTTCAACAGATACTCATATATTAATACTAAGACTTTTTTTTTTTGTAATATTTATGGAGACATAATTAATTTTATAAATTTTTACTGAGAAATAAATAATTTTCAAAATTCCCACCCTTTAAAGGTGAATAAGTGAGCATACCGGGTTTGAACCCCGGTCCCTGCATAAAAGTACAATATCCTTTACCAATTGAACTAAGTTCACGATGACATATTAATACAAAGACCTATTTTTTTGATAATTTTATGAAGACATATTTAATTTTATATAATTTGTACGGGTATCTTTTTTTTATTTAAATTTTAACATATATTCATATATTAATACAAAGGCTATGGGTACCTAATTGTTTTTATAATTTCAACAAATACTCATATATTAATACAAAGACTTTGTTTTTTGTAATCTTTATGGAGACATAATTAATTTATATATTTTTACTGAGACATAAATAATTTTCAAATTTTTTAAATTTTATATTAATGTTCTTTATCATATAAACTTTCAATCTAATGGTAGATTTCATAAAATTTGACACTTAATATACTATATTAATATAGAGAATTAATTGTTTATTTTTTTTATAGCTTATTCTATTTTATGTCTTCGGATACCTATATTTTAATTTTTATAATAATATATACTTTTGACATTGAATTTCATTCCTAATATAGAGTGCGTAGCGCGACACGTGTGGAAGCACGAGTCTCATACTAGTGTAAAATAGTTTTTCTTCATCATCCAATAGGAAATCTTCACTCATCCATGTCATATAACTAATTCTAAATAACAACTAAAAATAGAAAATAAAAATAATAATGACAATTTGACAAAAAATACATTAAATTATTTCAAAAATTCAAGTAGAATATATATATGGGTGTGTGTGAAGATCCGTTGACTTCAGGAGTAACTTTAAGATAAGTTATTCCGCTTAATAATTTAATATTCACGTTGAATCTCACTAATCTAATTGTCCAATTAAATGTTCTTATCGAATATATCAACACTTAAAAACTATTTGATACATCATTTAATAATTTTAAGTAAATGTATAATAAGATTTTTAAAAATACAAGTAAATATTAATACTTCGATTACATAGCTACAAATTGAATTTATATAAAAATGTGTGCACTTGATCATTGATAAATAATGATAATAATCAACAATTAAATTAGTGAAATATATTGTGAATAATGAGATATTAGGCAGAGTAACTCATATCAGAGTTACAGATAGAGTCAACGGATCTCCACCATAATAATAATAATAATAATAGATATTTTTGTTTGTCCTTTAAAATATTATATTTCCTCAACAATCATTAATTAATTTGACTTTAATATATTATAAAAAATTAAATAAATATTAACTTTAGCAATATTAAATTAATAAACATTAATTGTAATCAATTATATTAATTTACAAAAGTACTTTTGACTTTTAAAAAAAATATCAATAAATGCACCTTATTCTTGTAATGTGTTAGGTCAGTTTTGAGTTGTCCTATATATTCAACTATTTGGAGTGCAATCTTTCGTCAGATTTTATTCAAATCATGTATGTATACCTATATCCCCTTTCAATAAGCATGAACTAATGTTTTTTTTTTTTTATTGTTTTCTGACTATTGTGTTTCCATCTATTTTGTTTGAATCTCACTTATGTAGTTAAATCCTTGAGATTAATATTTTTCCCTTCCGTTTTACATTGTTCTTTTGCGTGGTTTCAGTAAGTTGCTAGATGAAGCATTGAAATTTGCAACATGGCACAAAATCCCGTGAGGCAAGTTACTTCTCAAGATCTTGAGCGGGTAATTAGTTTATATACCTCTCTAATCTCTTTAATGATTTGAATATATGAAAATTATAATTTTTGATTAAATGTTAATATAAAAAGAATTATTATTTTTGTGGAGTTCTTTGTTATGTTCTTCTCATATTTGTTTTCATTGTGAAAACTAACTCATGTGAATGTCATTAAGTATATTGGTTTATAAAGGGTTTTGTGAAAAATGTAATATAACTCAATTTGAGTATAAAATCCCACGATTATTGTGCAATTGGGCTATTCCACCACTATTAATTGTTGAATCATAAAATCTAAGATCTTTAAAATATGTGATTATACTATTCAGTCCAAAAATATAAAAGAAAGTTGGTCCCAATAAGTTTTCCTCTTTTTGGTTTTATTTTTAATATGTAATTTTTTTTGGAATTAATCTCTAAATGTGAAAATCATTTTCATTTTAGTCGCTAAATCTAAAATCCGTAGAAAAATTTATAAGTTTTTTATGTAGATTTTTTTTTGAATTTTTCTGCGGATTTTAACTTTAGAGATTAAAAACAAAATGATTTTCACATTCAAAGATAAATTCCAAATAAAATAATATACAAGAACTTAAGCCAAAAATACGCAAACTTTCGGTGACCAAATGATTATGAAAGCCATGATTGGATATATGTTTTAGGATAAATAATTGTTTATTAAATTAATCTTATAGATTTCGCTTAATATTTATTCATATTTCTTTTGGTCAAGCTTATGTGCTTTAATCAATGTTGTTAAATAGGGTCACTATAGTGTAGCAAAATTTGCACAAAAAGAATGCAAATATTATTACTCTAAGAATGTAATTTAAGGGATTGTAGGGCGTTATATAGTGGCTATATAGCGGCATTATATATAACACTCTTGCGATTGACTACATTGGCTTTGATTTCTCAATACATCATTTTTGAATTAAAGGGGTGTTTAGTGATTTATTAAATTACATCTATAAGATATTACTATTAACTAGTATAAATCTTTTGCATAATTACAGGTGCAAAATCTCATATATAGAACGATGCATACAACTGTATATGACCCGAAAAGAAATAATGAGCACACTACAAAGTGAAGCAAAAATAGAGCCTGCATTCACTGAACTAGGTAACAAAGTTATTTTTTTGTTTCCTTTATTTTGTATTGTCTTCTTTTGGCCTTAGACTTTTGTTGTATCTAACTTTGATTGAAATTTCAGGTGATATATTTTGTAATATTATTAATTTGATTTGATTTTTGACAATTTATTTTTACACCATCCCTTGAAATATGATTAAGTTAAAATATAGCTATCCTTTTTCATATACAAATTTTTTGAAATCTTAGACAATCTATATCAATCACTTCACCTGTTGAGCAAAAACTTGATATTTAGAATGGACCTTGTTTATATTAGAGGTTGTAGTATTGTTGTTCATATTTTTTGTTAACTATTCGCACTCTTGTTTGGGTGAGATTTCATTAAAAATTCAAATACTCTCTCCATCTTTAAATATAAGTAATAACTTTCTACTTTTTAAATATATTTGATAACCTGATATATAATTAAGGTTTGATACATTAGTTATCCAATAAAACTAAAAAGTAGAAAGTTGTTTATAATTAAAGTCGGAGGCAGTATATTAAACAAACTGAAGTATTTTTTAATGCTTACAATGACATATTAATTAAACATTCATGAATTAGATATCTCTACAATCATGATTCTATATTTGTTACATGTTTTAATTAATTTTCAATTCCTGTTTATTTAATTTAACATTCCCATTTTGTCTTCGACATGATTGACTCATTTATTCTGGCTATATTTACTTGTTAATCAAGTTGCTTATGCAATTAATATAGTTTTACTTCAAGTCTTCGATCTATTCTCTATTTACTAAATTTCTTTTCCCCGCTCATGTTTTTAGTTTGGCAAAGGCTTGAAGAACAAAATCATGAGTTCTTCAGAGCTTATTATACAAGATTGGCATTAAAACAACAAATAGAGGAATACAACAAATTGCTGGAAAAACAAAAGGAATTAATGGACTTAGAAAAAACTAAAGTTGCATCACTATCTACATCTAGTAGATTTCAGAATCACGTTGATTCGTCAAATGGAACACATATTCCAACTAGTAAGTTTCGATCATTCAGAAAAATCAAAATACATATTTATAGTTTCTGGGGAAGATAATTAAAAAGAATTAGTTGTTAACATGATAAACACATGAAAGGAGTAAAGTTACAATTGCAATAATATTTATTCTAAGTTCGATTTTTAATGTTCAATTGTAATATAATTTTTTTGTTTTCTAATTCTATTTTTTTTTTTACAGTAACTGATAATCCTAAAGGTTGGAGCCGAAACAATATGCAACATGGTGTAGTATCTAGTTTATCTAATGTGGTTAATGTTGGTGGATCATCATTTGGTATGGTTGATAAGTCTGCTCATGGAGATATTTCAATCAAGCCTTATAATCAGAACTCAAATGGCAGATCATCATCTTGTATGGTTGATATGTCTGCTCATAAAGCTATTCCATCTGTGTCTTTTGATCAGAACATAAATGGCGGATCATCATTTACTATGGTTGATATGTCTTCTCATGGGGACATTTCCACCATGCATTTTAGTCATAATTCAAACTTGGGTTTGCAAAAAGGAATTAATGGGGGAATGACCATATCGGAGGTCCAAAATTCAACTTCTCCTCTAATATTTCGTATTGATGGAAATGTTAGCGAGGTCAGCACAAATGTTGGCAATGCTAACACATCTACTCAAAATACAATTTCCAAGTTTAACTCTCATTTTGTTTCTGAAGAAGTTCCGGATCTTCGAAACACTTCAAATAAATCACTTTCAAGAAATTTTAGCGTTTCAAATATGTCTGATCTTGATTATATGTTTTCGGGTATGTCCTATCTCATTTGAATGATTTATTTCCACATCTCTTCACGTATCAAAGCTTAGTTTGGATTAATCGATCATTCGTAGTAATAGTTCATCTCCTCTTTCGATAGATATACAAGACGACTATCCTGAGCAATCCTTCCAAGGTTTTAATATTGAAGATTTTGATATTTATAACATTCCCGAAACAAAAGATTAAATGTAAGAAATTATCTTCATTCCCTCCTAAAATTCTGCTATGTTCCACAATATTTCTGACACTGCTATTTCATTGGTCTTACAGATTTTTCGGTGGACTTTAATCAATTATTGATTGTCATCAACTTAAATATGTTCTTTACTGCTAATTTCCAAGTTTAACTCTCATTTTGTTTTTGAAGAAGTTCCGGATCTTCGAAACACTTCAAATAAATCACTTTCAAGAACTTTTAGCATTTCAAATATGTCTGATCTTGATTATATGTTTTCGGGTACATACCCTCCTTTCGCTTGAGGTTTCTCAACAACAGCTCTTTCACTTCCCCATTAATAATGGTTTTGAGCCATACTTTCTATAAGCAAATAAGCTTGGGTACAAGATTTATCCATTAATGCGCCACCGGCAGCAGCGTCTATTGTCAATCTTGTGTTGTACAAGATACCATTGCAAAATGTTTGGATAATAAGCAATTCTTTTAGACCATGATGTGGGCAGAGCTTTATCATATCTTTGTATCTTTCCCATGCTTCGAATAAAGACTAGTTGTCTTTTTGTTGAAATCCATTGATTTATGTTCTAAGCATAGCAGTTTTGTTAGGTGAGAAATTTCTTGCTAAAAAGACTTTCTTCCTTTCATTCCATGTGGTGGAAGAGATTGGAGCCAAGCTCTAGCTCTATCTCTTAATGAGAACGGGAATAAACATAGTCTTATAGCTTCGGGAGTGACACCGTTTGCTTTTACTACATACGCATATTTCAGAAATATAGATAAATGTAGATTAAGCTTGCAACAATGAAGGTTTAAGCTCAAAATTATTTGCTTCAATATTAGGGGCAGTGATGTTGTTGTGTGGTTCGATGTTGTTGTGTGGTTCAACTTCTGAAGGAATAGCATGAAACTTAAGGGGTCGATCTTGTGGAAGGTCACCCATTTCTGGTTCTATGTTTTGTTCTACTATTTGTTCTACAATTGTTTCGAGAGTAATATTTTCTAATTCAAGAATATTTTGATTTTCTAATTGATTTTCTATGTTTAGTGTATTTTGAATTAAGCGTCTTAGAAGACGTTTAGTGTTGTCAATTAGTTGCTCAATTCCTTCGCCTTGAGAGCGGGTTCTTGGCATACAACGGACAAACTAAAGGGTAATTTTTTTAATTTAATATTTTTTTTTTAATTTTTAGATAAATTGCTTTAGTCTCTACAGTGTAACACTAGAGTTACGATATCAACTAAATTAGTCTCCGGCAACGACGCCAAAAACTTGATCGAATGAATGCATATATGTAAAATCAATAACTATAACTGCACAGTCATGTCGTGTAGCTTTAAAAGATTATCGAATTCAAGGGACCAATGTGATTACTGTTATCTATTGTTACTTTGTAAATCTAAAGCTAGTGATTAAATTATAGGGTTTGGTTGTCACGTTTAAATTATAAATTAGAATAAGATTTAGAATAAATTAATAAAAGGGGATTACTATGATGTGATCTTAGTTGCTTCATAGGGTTCAATATTTAATTTGTGCTAGGTAAAAAGTTTAGTTTTCAAAAGAACTATATTATCTTAAAAACAATAATCGCAGCTCTCGCTAATTTGACAAGTATTACATTCATATAAAATAAATGCCGGCTTTCGCTCACTTCCACCTATTTATATAAATGTTTTTTGGTAAAAAAATATAATTTCACTAATCCTAAACAGCTCTCGCGGTCTTTAGAATTAATACTCAGTTTTTACTATCTGGTATAAACCGCAGCTCTCGCTAATTTGGTCTATGTCTTAAATAACTCTCACTCTCGTGACGAATTATGGAAACATATAATTAAAAATTGATTACGGAAAACTCATTAAAAGCGATCACACAAACTCACTACCGAACCCTATTGACTCCTAATCTCACATCCTAGCAATATTAAATTAGCTAGACAAAACTAAGAATAAACTAAAGACAAAATAAATAAATAGACATAAATTAAATTAAACATAATAAACTAAGGTAGAAAAATAAATAAAAGCAATAAAATAAATAAAGACAATAAAATAAATAAAAGCAATAAATAAATAAAAACAAAATAAATAAATCAATAAAAATCTGAATTAATAAAAAGACTATGAGTACAAACACCGGAACAACAACCGTAAAGATTACAATATTGTGATTATACAAAACAAAGAAAAAACTCCTAAGTTTAAATCTCAATCAACCAACTCAAAGGAGTTGGTAATCTTGGTGTTTTTGAAAAGTACATAGGAGACATGAATTTAAACTATTCTAATGCTACAATGAAACAAAAACTAGCCGTCGCGGCGGAGGGACACGCAGACGCTGGGAGGGTGGCTTAGGCCACACGAAGTCCACTTGAAGGGTTTTGGTTGACGTGCGGAGGGTTAGCGGGCGCGTGGAGGGTGCTGGTGCGCGCGTGGAAGGCTGGCGAGCGTGGGGGGACGTGGCTAGGCCATGCTGCGTGCGTAGCAGTGTATGTGGTGTGATCCGGCTGTGTTTTCGTGTGCTTTTCGTGTCTTTTCGGTCTAATTTTCTTCGTTTTGCTCAATGTGTCCTTTTTAGCTGCTTCCGAAACAACTGACTGAAAAAATTAAAAATACGAAAGTAATACAACGGAAATGTAGAAAGAAATAATAAAAACATATATTAAATTGACTAAATAAATAGTACATTTTACGGTGTATCAGTCATCACTTGGTCCAATACGTCTCCCCCCGATTTCGAAAAAGTGGAATCGAGAAATTTATTTCAAAAATTGATTTAACAAAGGGCACAAGAGTTTAGTGATACAGTACGATTCAAGTATACTAAGAACTATGCATCAATCTTGAACGCGATCCACCAACTCTTGCAATCTTGACACCTCGTCGCTAACCGCTGATTGTGTCCACAATTAAGTACATTGGTTTTTAAACTGAAAACCCCACTCTTGGCGTATGAACTCTTAAATCTCGAACTTCCTTCGAAACCCGTGGTCTTGATGAGAATATGATTCTTCAACATCAATCTGAAAATTAGATACCACCAACCACCACAGACGTTATCACGAACAGACGATCCACAAACTTTTCTTGAACCCGGTTAAAGAGATGCAATGGTAAGATCTTAGAAAGTGTTTGTGAAGATGATGAAGCTTGATGAAACCTTTTGTTTTGATCCAAAGTGTTCTCATCCCAAATGATTTCACATGTTTTCTATTTATAGAGAAAATATGATAGAATGAATCAAACTTGGCAAAACTCAAATTTATCTATATTATTTTCAATACATTTTTGTCATAATCATAACACATGACGAGAACTTGTGCACTTACAAGTAGAACTACCCTCAAAATCTTTTATAAATTGGTGTCCTTACAAACAAAACTATCCTCAAACAGAACTATTATTTAAAATGAATTTGTTTTTTGCAATTTTAGGGACAATGTAGTAATTTTGTAAGAATCTTCTCTTATTATTATTATTATTATTATTATTATTATTGTTGTTGTTATTATTATTATATTGGTAGTACATTTCAATAAAAGACGAAATAATTAAAGAGATATACACTATTAAAATTAGGGTTTAAACGCACTTAAATTTTATTTGTTATTTAATTAATTATTTGATTGTTATAAATAATATTTGTTATTAAATTATTTATTTTGCTAATATGTTATAGTATATAACCACATGGTTATTGCAAAATCAACTTTCTATATGCCAACACATTAAAATTAAAATATAGGACAAATCAGGGTTATTTGGTGACAAAATGTGGTAAAGACCAAAAGTGGAAAAACAAATCAAAATATGGTGGCACTAATGTTTGATTTTTAAGTAAGGGGAGCAAAATCTTCAAACAGATAAAATATGGGACTAAAAATATAATTAACTCTAAAAATTGGTGTATCAGGTGTGAAAATGACTAAAACCATTGTTCTAAATAATAGTATGCATATAGAAAATGTGTATTTTTGTATTAATTCTCTGATTTATAGGGGAAAAGAACTTTAGTAGTTTGGAGTTCAACTTTTATAAGATAAATAAAGTCTGGCAAAAAAGTTACACCAAAAATCAAATTCGAATTTTTTAAAAATTTGTCCTTTAGTAGCTCATTAATCAAATTCGAATTTTTTCAAAAGTTATCCTCATAAGAAAAGTACATGTGTACTTTTGCATTGATTATGATGACGTGTCAATTTTAAATTAATGATGATAATATGTTGATTTGATATTTATATGTTATAATTTTATTTTTTCAGTTACAAACAAATTATTTTAAATCAAATAAACGTTACGATATCAATTGTATGTCTCATAAACATATTTATATGTTACATGGAAATCATAATATTTAAAGACTTAAATATACTTTTGGTACTCTAAATATTTTTAAAGTTTCACTTTGGTTCTTTAACTATTTTTCGTTACATTTTGGTCCTCTAACTTTCGTTCCGTTAACATACTTGGTCCTAACTATTAGAAAAATGTCAAAACGAGAAAAAGAAACTTCTATTGAGAAAACAAACATCAGATTTGGATTCAGCGTGAATAACGAGAGGTTTTGGGGTATCGTTTTGTAAGCTTTAGTCACTGAAAAGATCACCGGTGATGTGGACAGAGACAGCGATATAGGAAGTTTCGTACGCGATGAACAAGAAAGTCTCTGGCCACTTGACGTTTTCCTATAGGATCTCACACCAAAGTCACCAAGTCCCTAAGTGCCACGTACGCAAAATTAACGTTTTTGGCATTTTTCTAACAATAATTAGGTCTAAATAGATTAACATAATAAAAGTTAGAGGACCAAAACGGAACGAAAAAATAGTCAAAGGAGCAAAACGGGACGAAAAATAGTTAAAGGACCAAAATGAAACCTTGAAAATATTTAGAGGATCAAAAGTATATTTAAGCCATATTTAAATAAAATGTCTTATATGGAATTAAATATTAAATATTATAAATTTTGTCAGTTACAAACAAATTATTTTAAATCAAGTAAACGTTGCGATATCAATTTTATGTCTCATAAACATATTTATCAGTTACATGGATAGCATAATTATTTAATTTAAACATTTTATATTAAATTAAATATCATAAATTTATGTTTATTTTTATGTTTCTAAAACTCACTATGAATATAAATTATCTTTCCACAACAACTTCACAATTTTATTTCATATTCATCCATATTTTTGTGTTTATCATTTATGTAAATCAATAATAAAAAATGACTCTCAAATTTAATCAACTATCTGAAATCAACCAAAGTAATGAGAGTTTGAATGTTGTTGTTTGTGTAATTCAGTTGTAGTTTATTCAAGACGACAACCAACCATTTTCATTAGACATGATACTAATGTATTCAACTGTAAAAATTGTTATATAAATTTACATTCTTATAATCAATAATATTATTATTTTTATCATGTATTACATTATAAAAAACTCATTGTATTGTACAAAGCAACAAGATTCATGCCACTGTGCGTCACACTTTAATTTATAAATTTGAAAAAGAACTTTTAGATAATGTGTACTCAAGGAATAATTTTGAAGTTGATTCAAATTAGTGGTTCATACATGACTACTATGCATGAGTATAAATTTAACATTCATTATTCATCTATTATATATCTTAATTATAATATGGAATAGAGAGAGTATATAAATTCATGTGACACTTATACCGCGCATGGCGCAAAATCCATACTACCTTCGTCCCAAAACTATTGTCCTTACGCATACCAATGCATAATTTGAATCATTAATATCTTTAATTTTCTTTCATGAAAAATTAAAATAATTTAATATTGTGAAAATATTCATTGAGACAAATCAAACAAGATCTTATTTGCTAATATTTGTCTTTATACATTAATACAAAAATGCGGTCAAAATAAATTTCAAAAGTCAACAGAGACAATAATTTTGGGACGGATGGAGTATTAGTTTAAATTAATGAAATCCTATTCCACTTCATGTTACTTAATTGTCATTTAATATATCCTTGCAAAGTCAATAGGAAAGACAAGTGCAACGTAATAGTAGTACAAAATTTGACTTCACTCATTAAAATATACAAACAAAGTTATTTAATAAAATTTATTAACAAGCTGACTTTGCATTACAAGTTCCACAAATGACGACTGGATATTCAAATTCAAATCACCAAGGACAGAAATATTAAATATAAACGTTTAAATAAGATTTTACCCCTTCGTCAAAAAAAAATAATAAGATTTTACCCTAGTCATATGTGCATCAAAAAATTATTCTCTAGTCAAATGTTTTTTTACATAAATAAAATGACAAAACAATTATAAATTAACATGCACAAATTAAATAAAGTAACCGAAGATCGAAGGTATACTAAGTAATATGTGCAACTGCAACATTTATATATGACAATATAAACACATGAACATAATGTCTTGTATTCAACTAAATGATTTAATTCAAGTGGTTAATTAATTTCTTTTAACGATAACCTGTGTTTGATTTTAAATGAAATCATTTTTTATGAGATTTTATTTACCTTCTAAACAAACTTAACACTATCAATGTCTCTTATCCTAAAACTTCATGGATTATCAAGTGTGTATCTCAAATTCAAACATCTTGTCAGTCTTGTTCCTCATGAAACCTAAAACTCTCGCATAAATTTTATCGTATATGAATTGTTTGTCTTCTAAAATTATCCCGTATCAAAATATAAGTTGTTTTGACAAATCAATTGTATCAAATTATATATCGTATTACATTACTAATGAAACATTTAATTCTTTTTTTTTTATTATTACCCATAAAAATCAAATAAGAATTAAATTCAGATGGTTACCATTTTATAAGGACTAAAAATATATTTAACCCAAAATGCTATCAAAGATTAACTCTTATTTTTAATCCCTATTAAAAAGTTTAATCATAAAAATAAAGGTTAAATAAGTGTAGGTCCTTACATAAGTTTAATCCTACACTTATTTTTAGTCCATATGTTATTGATCCGATATTTATTTTTGAATAATTGCTTTTCAGTCATGCTTTGAATACTATAAAAAGTTCATTTTTAAAAATTGGGTTCAAAAATTAATTTGTAGGTCAAGATGTATGTTATTTTTATCTTAAATTTTGAATTTTCAAAAAGTTCATATTTTATTTCATCCCATTTTTTAAAATTTATAAATTTTGGTGAATGAGCATTTTATAAAGTAATAAACATATGGCTATAAAATATCATACAAAAAATTAAGAGTATAAGACTGATTAAACAAATTTGATTTTAACTAAGACATTGGATTCAAGTGGTTAATGAGTTTCACCAAAGGACGAATTTCGGGAGAATTTAGTTCGATTCCTAATGGAACAATCTGATCTTGACCAGGTTTTACTCATTTCGCAGCCGAACTCTAGACTACTAAGACCCCTTCCCTTATGAACCAAAGGGTTAATCCAAAAAAATAAATTAGTAGAGACTAAACATTACATTAAAAATAATTATAGAGAGTACTAAAAATACTATTAAAATTAAGTAAGAAGTAAACTTAAATGATCCCTATTATATTTTATAAAAACAAAAAAGATATTTAATTATCTTTCTTAATCTATGGGAAAAAAACCTAAAATGACACTGATTCTAAAATTGAAAGGTTTATATATCTTTAAATCATGATAGGCAAAAATTATTATTATAATTATACTTAACTAAATTAATATTAATGATAATTTTACAATTATCGTGAGAGAATTTAAATTGAGTCCTTCAAATTACAAAGTTAAATTCTTACTTAGAAAAATTGAGATAGTACTCACCTCACATGAAATTTTTTTAATTGACTTATTTTTTGTTAAAAAAACACTTTGTTCTCATGAACATAACTCAGTTGATAAAGATATTTTATATTATATGTGGAGACCGGAATTCAAATCTAGTCAACTCATTTATTTATCTTATCTGATGAAATTCTAGCAATTATGCTAACTACCAAAATGAAAAATAAAAGCACTTCATTGCTATAAATACCACACTATCCATAGCTTATTGCCCACCATAGAGTATACACAAAAACATAATAGTAGTGTTGTGATAATATGACTCTTACTTATGAACATGCATTCTCTCATATACTCATCTTTGCAGTATCACTATCGATAGTGACTCCTTCCTCTTGTATTAATCCTAGGAAGTTTCTTAATGTCACTTTAATATCTGATTCAGGTTGGTCATCAACAATGGCTACTTGGTATGGACCTCCCGATGGTGATGGAAGTGAAGGTAGAAATTCTTTTCACATGTTTTTTATTTTGATACATGTTCTTTTTCATTGTTATATATATGATTAAAAATTTGGTAACCATTATTGTTGAAATATTTAATGTCTTATGTTTTATAATTATCTATAGGTGGTGCATGTGGATATGGAAACGCTGTTGGGCAGCCTCCATTCAACTCAATGATATCAGCAGGAAACCATGTATTCTTTGCAACAGGGAAAGGATGTGGTTCTTGTTATCAGGTCTAGCTATTAATACATTATGACTATAGAAAAACTTAAATCTGTAACGAAAATTACATTAAAAAAAAAATGATCTCTAATTTTATTGGTTGCAATTATAAAAAAATTGACTTTTTTATATGTTCTATTTTCAGGTGAAGTGCACTGGAAATCCTGCTTGCTCAGGCAACCCTATTACTGTAGTTATCACCGATGAGTGTCCCGAATGTAATCATTATTTTGATTTGAGTGGTAGAGCATTTGGTTCCATGGCAATTTCAGGTCAAGCTGATAAGCTACGCGCTGCTGGAAAAATTGTCGTTCAATATAGCAGGTAATTTATACGGCACATTAGTTATGTAACGCCTTCTCTACTAGTTTATGTTCGTCTCCAGAAATTTGGTTAATAATATATTTGTTGTTCAAGGTAATATTAAGTGTTCATTTATAACTGATACAATCAACTAATAATTATATTTTCTAATTTCTTACAGAGTTGCATGCAACTACCCCGGTGTGTCAATAACTTTCCGTGTAGACCCCGGATCAAATCAAGATTATTTTGCTACAGTAATTGAATATGAGGATGGAGATGGTGATCTCAAAACAGTTGAACTTAAAGAAGCACTTAGCTCAGCAAATTGGGAAACCATGCAACAATCATGGGGTGCTGTTTGGAAACTTAATAAAGGGGCAACATTGAGAGCACCATTTTCTATTAGGCTAACTACAATTGAGTCTGGCAAGGTATTTGTTGCCAATAATGTGATCCCTGCAGGTTGGAAGCCTGGTCAAATTTATAGAGCAGTTGGAAATTTCAACTAGTTATAGTGTCATGTATCTCTTAGCTAAGAATGAAGTTATGTTATTTATTATGTCAATTATAATAAATTTCTTCTTTTGCTATTACCAGTGGTTAAAATATTTAAATATTTATATCAAATTATTAATTACCAGTAATTATTTAATTGAATAAGGATTAAATCAAAATCCATCATTACAAGAAAGTTATTTTTGACAATAATGATAAATGTTTCTTAGAACAAGAAATTGTAACCTAAAATTTAGGCAAGTTTTTCTTAATGCTTTAATGGTTTGAATTTGAATAACTTATGACTTACAATGAGTCAAAGTCAAATTATGACTCAAAGTCAACTTCTTAGTAGATTTAGTATATAACTTTGTTTGTATATATTTTAAAGAGTGAAGTCGTTTTATGTAAAATTACGTAGACATGATGTGTTAAATGTGAATATTTGAAAACCTGTACGTATTTCCTCTATTTGTTTTTATGTTTTACATGATTAAATTTCTCAACCATTCATTGTTCATGAATGGCCGTTTTAGAAAACTCTATTATTTTAAATTTTCAATTTGTTATAGACAAGAAAAAAGTCAATTATATTAAAGGTTTAATATGTTACAAGGTTTAGGAATGGTTGATGAATACTATTGAGATCCACCAAACATTTCGATGCTCTTTGATAAATGATCTCTATTGTACTTTTCTACACTATACATACGTAGTGGAATTGTCACTCCCATGCAAACCATGTGAATTGCCCTATAAGTATCCATGATCCATAATTCTCAAGATACACACAATTCTTCAAATTCATAAACTTTCCTCAAACAAATACTAACTTAAGAGTTTGAGTGTCAATCTTAAATAAATTTTTACTTAAAATTTAGGCAAATTTTCGAAACTGTTATTGACATATGTTACAAAAGTGTTATAGAAACTAGAAAGTGTTTTAAGCATTAGTGATTTATTTATTTGATAAAAAGTGATTTATTCATTTATTTTCATAAAAGTTCTGCATTATTTAATGATTTGAATTTGAATAACTTATGACTTATGACTCAAAGTCAAATTTCTAGTAGATTTATTAAATAATTTTGTTTGTATATATTTTAAAGAGTGAAGTCATTTTATGTGAAATTACGTAGACATGATGTGTTAATTGTGAATATTTGATAACCTGTACGTATTTCCTCTATTTGTTTCTATGTTTTGCATGATTAAATTTCTCAACCCCTTTATTGTTTGTGAATGGCCATTTTCGAAAAACTTAGTTATATAATTTATATTTTTAATTTGTTCCAATAGAATAAAGTCAATTATATTAAAGATCCAATACGTTACAAGGTTTGGGAATAAGAATACTATTAAGATCCACCGAATTAAACATTACGAGGCTCTCTTCCACATTTGATAAATGACCCATATTATACTATATTCTACAATATACACATATAGTTGAATTGTCACTCCCATGCAAATCAAATGCAATTGTCTTATAAATACATGTTACCTATACAATTATCAAGGTCGATACAATTCACCAAATTCACATGTTTACCTCAAGCAAATATTAACTTGAGTGTTAGAGTGATATAACCTTGAAGAACTTGTGACCTAGAATTAAATTTAGGCAAGTTTTCTAAAGTGTTATAGAGATATGTTATTAATGTGTTTCCAGCATTAATGATTTGAATAACTTATAACTCAAAGTCAACTTGATCAAAGTAAACTTCCTAGTAGATTTATTAAATGATTTTGTTTCTATATATTTTAAAGAGTGAAGTCATTTTATGTGAAAATACGTAGAAATGATGTGTTAAATGTGAATATTTGACAATGTGTATGTATTTCCTCTATTTGTTTGTATGTTTTGCATAATTAAATTTCTCAACCCTTCATTGTTTGTGAATGGCCGTTTTAGAAAACTGTTATTTTAATTTTTTAATTTGTTATAGACTAAAAAAAAGTCCATTATATTATAGGATTAATATGCTACAAGGTTCAGGAATGATTAATGAATACTATTGAGATCCACCAAACATTACGATCCTCTCTTTCACATTTGATAAATAACTTTCATTGTACTTTTCTACAATATACACAGATAGTGGAATTGTCACTCCCAAGCAAACCATGTGAATTGTCCTATAAATATCCATGATTCATAATTCTCAATATACACGCACACAAGTCTTCCAATTCATAAACTTTCCTCAAACAAATACTAACTTAAGCGTTTGAGTGCAATCTTGAAGAAATTTTTACTTACAATTTAAGAAATTTTTTGAAACTGTAATAGACATATGTTATAAAAGTGTTTTGTGTATTAGTGATTTATTTATTTATTTGATAAAAAGTGATTTATTTATTATTTTCATAAAAGTTCTGTGCATTATTTAATGATTTGAATAAGTTATGACTTATGACTCAAAGTCAACTTTGTTGGGTTTTTGTATGTTGGCTATATTTTGCAAAAAACAACTACTAGCCAAATGCTGAGACAAATGCTGTAGCAAGTGGAACAGCATTGTGTGACCTGATTGTTGCGCGCCAACACGCGCTATATTTCTGTGCAAGATCTTCTGGAGATTCTATGAAGTTTTATATTTAACCTAGCGTGCTGATCAAGACGCGTAGGTTGAATGAGTTGTACAGGCTGTCTTGCCTTGGTATATTTCCATAATTAATATTGATATAATTTTGGAAACAATATTCTTGCACATGAAGAATTTTTAGCTGGACCTGACAACGTCCAAGCTGTGTTTTGAAGCCCAAACCATTGACTGCTGAGTATTATATATATGTAAACATAAACCCTAGTTTTGTGTGTGGAAAACCGTGTGTGTACTAAAGCGTGTGTTTCAAGGTTTTAGGTTTTCTTGTTAGTTGTGAGGCTTGCTTGTATCACCATGATTCAAGTCAAGAACTCTGTGTTTGTGTTGTAATGGTGTACTGCTCCTAAGCTTTGAAGTACGGAGTTAGTTGTGTCTTTAGAGTGTGTCTCTTATACAAACAAAAGAACAAGTGTGTGTTTAGCAGTGCTGTCTGTACTGTTAGTAGGAATTGATACAGGGTCTCATATCTAGAAGTTCCTAGGTAGAGCAGCCATTGGTAGGGTCGTGGTGCAAAGACAAGTAGTGTGGCTACGTTGTGCTTTTCACTAGAACTATAATACTGGAGTTCATTCCTGGATTGGTATCCCCTAGACTAGGGCATTTTGCGCCGAACTGGGTTAACAAACTTACTGTGTTATTTATCATTCTGTCACGCTTATTTTACTTGCTACGCTGCGTTTTATTATTATTGTGTGACAAGTGCTCGGACAATTGCTCTAACGTTGTGCACAACATTTGTCTGTCTGGTTGCCAGAATTTCAATTGGTATCAAAGCAGGCACCCTGCCCAATTGGGTGAGCTCCAGGGAAGATATTTCTGGCTAAGATGGACAAAGAAGGAGGACTAATGAATAGACCACCAATTTTGGTTGGTGATGCTAACTATGATGACTGGAAGTCTAAAATGACTACGTTTTTGAAATCCATGGATCACAAAACATGGAGAGTTGTGGTTGTAGCATGGGAACCTCCTGTAGTTACTACTGGTAAGGAAGGGGAGACTATCACTAAGCTGAAACCTGAGGACGAATGGAGCTAGGATGAAGAAGAATTAACCAATGCAAATTCAAGGGCTCTAAATGCCTTAACCAATGGAGTTGATGCACACATTTTCAAATTGATAAAAAAATGTACTATTGCAAAGGAAGCATGGAAGAAACTCCAAACTGTCCATGAGGGTACCTCAAAGGTGAGAAGCTCAAGGCTGCAACTTTTGACCAGTAAGTTTGAGAACTTGAAGATGAAGGATGATGAAAGCATTCAAGACTTCCACATGAGAATACTTGAGTTTGATAATCAATTTGATGCTTTGGGAGAAAATATTTCTGAAGAAAATGTGGTAAAGAAAATGCTTAGGTCACTACCTAAGAACTTTGACATGAAGGTTACTGCCATAGAGGAAGCCAAGGACATCTCAGAATTGAGAGTGGGTGAACTAGTGGGGTCTTTACAAACATTTGAAATGGCTTCAAATGAAAGATCTGAAAAGAAGACAAAGAGTATTGCCTTTGCCTCTAAATCTGAGGACAGTGATATGGAGGCTGATGATAGTCTATTTGAAACTATTATGATTTTGGGTAAGAAATTCAATAAAGCCTTCAAACGGTTTGACAGAAATGCCAAGACACATGCTCCAGACAACAGTCACAGCATAAATAGGAACGTCAATAATCTGAGAAAATCAAAAACAGATGACAAGAAAAGCCAAGGCAAAGGAGTTCAATGTCATGAATGTGAAGGATATGGGCATATCAGGACTGAATGTGCAACGTATCTTAAGAAGCAAAAGAAAGGGATGACTGTCTCTTGGTCTGATGAAGATGAATCTGAAGAAGAATCTGAATCTGCTAAACATGTGACTGCTTTAACTGGAATATGTGCATTTGATGTTGAATCACACGATGGTGAAATGACTTATGATGAATTGGTTGATTGTTATAAGAGATTATGGCTCAAAAGTGTAGAAGTGGGTAACACTGTGATAAGGCAAAAGAAGACCATTGCTATACTACAAGCTGAGAAAAACAAACTTCTAGAGGAAAATTCAAGACTGGATGGTGATGTTGCTCTATATAAATCAAAGATTGACAACATGAACAAGCAATTGAGGATGCTGAATACAGGTACTGATATGCTAGAAGAAATCTTAGAGACAGGACAGAAGTCTAATGATACGAGAGGTATTGGTTTCAATTACAATTCACTGTTTCATCAGAAAATTTTGCCTGTAAAGAAGTTTGTTCCGTCTGTTAGTACCTATAATCCAACTATGTCAAGACAGATGCCCCAACATCAGGTGAGACAACAGACAACCAGAAACTATACCAAATCAAAGAAAATATATTCTGGTTGGGTTTGTTACCACTGTGAAAGAAAAGGAACATCTACAACTCTGTTTGAGCTTTGGAAGGATAGAAAGCCCACTGTGAAATACTTTCATGTGTTTGGAAGTAAATGCTACATCTTAGCTGACAGAGAACCAAGAAGGAAGATGGATGCTAAAAGTGATGAAGGCATATTCCTGGGGTATTCTACAAATAGCAAGCCTATAGAGTATTCAACTCCAAGACTAATACCATGATGGAATCCACAAATGTTGTGATTGATGATAAGGGTAATGACGCTGCACCAGAAGATAGTACATTTGGCACAGCATCTGGCTTACAAGAAGAGACAGATGATGAAGTTGTCAATGAGGAAGATGGTGAAGTAATAAGTTCTGAAAATACAGTTAATAACAAAGGGCCATCTATCAGAGTTCAGAAGAATCACCCAATAGATCAAGTCATTGGTAATCCTGATCAAGGAATCACAACAAGAAGGAGAAATAATGAGGTATCAAATTCTTGTTTTATTTCCAACTTTGAACCCAAGAATGTTAAAGAGGCTTTGACTGATGAGTTCTGGATAAATGCCATGCAAGAAGAACTAACTCAGTTCAAGAGAAGTGATGTGTGGGATTTAGTTCCTAGATCAGATAATGCAAATATCATAGGTACAAAATGGGTTTACAAGAATAAATCAGATGAAAATGGTACAATCACTAGAAACAAAGCTAGATTGGTTGCTCAAGGCTATGCCCAGATTGAAGGTGTAGACTTTGGTGAGACTTTTGCTCTTGTAGCTAGACTTGAAGCTATTAGGCTATTACTTGGAATTGCATGTGTTCTCAAATTCAAGTTGTATCAAATGGATGTCGAGAGCGCATTTCTGAATGGGTATCTGAATGAAGTGGTCTATGTGGAACAGCCCAAGGGCTTTATTGATCCAACCTTTCCAAATCATGTATACAAGTTGAAGAAAGCTTTATATGGATTGAAACAAGCTCCTAGAGCTTGGTTTGAGAGGCTAACTGAGTTCTTAGTGAATAATGGTTACAGGAAGGGAGGTAATGACAAGACACTGTTTGTGAAAGATGATAGAGGAAAACTTATGATTACACAAATATATGTTGATGATATAGTCTTTGGAGGAATGTCTGACCAGATGGTACAGCATTTTGTTCAGCAAATGCAATCTGAATTTGAAATGAGTCTTGTTGGTGAACTAAATTTCTTTCTAGGTCTTCAAGTAAAACAAATGGAAGATACTATATTTATATCTCAGAGTAAGTATGCTAAGAATATGGTCAAGAAATTTGGTATGGAAAATGCTGCCACCAAAAGAACCCCTGCTCCCACACATATCAAATTATCTAAAGATGACAAGGGAGAAAATGTAGATCAAAGTTTATACAGAAGTATGATAGGAAGTCTTCTCTATTTGACTGCTAGTAGACCTGATATCACATTTGTTGTTGGAGTGTGCTAGGTATCAAGCTGAGCCAAAGATGAGCCATCTGACTCAAGTGAAGAGAATTCTAAAATATGTGAACAGTACCAGTGATTATGGTTTTTTGTATTCTCATGGAGAAAGTACTATGTTGTTAGGATACTGTGATGCAGATTGGGCTAGAAGTGCAGATGATAGAAAAAGTACTTCTGGTGGATGTTTCTTCCTAGGTAACAATCTCATATCTTGGTTTAGTAAGAAACAAAATTGTGTTTCCTTATCAACTGCTGAGGCTGAGTACATAGCAGCAGGCAGTAGCTGCACACAATTGGTGTGGATGAGACAGATGCTGAGTGAGTACAATGTCAAGACAGATGCTATGACATTATATTGTGACAACTTGAGTGCTATCAATATTTCTAAAAATCCTATACAACATAGTAGGACTAAGCACATTGATATCAGAAACCATTTCATCAGAGAGTTGGTTGAAGAAAAAATTATTGCTATTGAGCATGTTTCAACTGAGGAGCAATTAGCAGATATATTTACAAAAGCTCTTGATATTGCACAATTTGAAAAACTAAGAAGGCGGTTAGGAATTTGCCTAATTGAGGAATTGTAGCAGTTATTTAATGGGAGGCGTGCAACAGTTATTTTCTCCCTCCTCAACCGCTTTATGCACGCAAATCAAGGAAGAATATCCCAACTTTCCTTAAACAAAACAATCACACGCATTCATCATTATTTCTTTTCTCCTAGTTTTTCAAAACTGCTAGTCTTCTCACTTGTTGCTCTCATCGCTGTTCCAATCTTCTCAATCATTCAACCTCTCACAAATTTCTCTATCATCATGTCTACTTCAACAAACACTCAATCACCAATCGCAAACGATTCAACTTCTCCCATTGTTCCAGAAACCACTTCACCGGTGGTAATGGATGTTCAACCGCTTGCAAACAAACTTAACACTATCAATGTCTCTTATCCTAAAACTTCATGGATTATCAAGTGTGTATCTCAAATTCAAACATCTCGTCTGTCTTGTTCCTCATGAAACCTAAAATTCTCGCATAAATTTTATCGTATATGAATTGTTTGTCTTCTAAAATTATCCCGTATCAAAATATAAGTTGTTTTGACAAATCAATTGTATCAAATTATATGTCGTATTACATTACTAATGAAACATTTAATTCTTTTTTATTTATTATTACCCATAAAAATTAAATAAGAATTAAATTCAGATGGTTACCATTTTATAAGGATTAAAAATTTATTTAATCCAAAATGTTATCAAAGATTAATTCTTATTTTTAATCCCTATTAAAAAGTTTAATCATAAAAATAAAGGTTAAATAAGTGTAGGTCCTTACCTAAGTTTAATCCTACACTTATTTTTAGTCCATATGTTATTGATCCGATATTTATTTTTGAATAATTGCTTTTCAGTCATGCTTTGAATACTATAAAAAGTTCATTTTTAAAAATTGGGTTCAAAAATTAATTTGTAGGTCAAGATGTATGTTATTTTTATCTTAAATTTTGAATTTTCAAAAATTTCATATTTTTCTTCATCCCATTTTTTAAAATTTATAAATTTTGGTGAATGAGCATTTTATAAAGTAATAAACATATGGCTATAAAATATCATACAAAAAATTAAGAGTATAAGACTGATTAAACAAATTTGATTTTAACTAAGACATTAGATTCAAGTGGTTAATGAGTTTCATCAAAGGACGAATTTCGGGAGAATTCAGATTCGATTCCTAGTGGAACAATCTGATCTTGACCAGATTTTACTCATTTCGCAGCTGAACTCTAGACTACTAAGACCCCCTTCCCTTATGAACCAAAGGGTTAATCCAAAAAAAAAAATTAGTAGAGACTAAACATTACATTAAAAATAATTATAGAGAGTACTAAAAATACTATAAAAATTAAGTAAGAAGTAAACTTAAATGATCCCTATTATATTTTATAAAAACAAAAAAGATATTTATTTATCTTTCTTAATCTATGGGAAAAAAAACCTAAAATGACACTGATTCTAAAATTGAAAGGTTTATATATCTTTAAATCATGATAGGCAAAAATTATTATTATAATTATACTTAACTAAATTAATATTAATGATAATTTTACAATTATCGTGAGAGAATTTAAATTGAGTCCTTCAAATTACAAAGTTAAATTCTTACTTAGAAAAATTGAGATAGTACTCACCTCACATGAAATTTTTTTAATTTACTTATTTTCAGATAAAAAAAGCACTTTGGTTCTCATGAACATAACTCAATTGATAAAGACATTTTATATTATATGCGGAGACCGGAATTCAAATCTAGTTAACTCATTTATTTATCTTATATGATGAAATAAATTCTAGCAATTATGCTAACAACCAAAATAAAAAATAAAAGCACTTCATTGCTATAAATACCACACTATCCATAGCTTATTGCCCACCATAGAGTATACACAAAAACATAATAGTAGTGTTGTGATAATATGACTCTTACTTATGAACATGCGTTCTCTCATATACTCATCTTTGCAGTATCACTATCGATATTTCTAGTGACTCCTTCCTCTTGTATTAATCCTAGGAAGTTTCTTCATGTCACTTTAATATCTGATTCAGGTTGGTCATCAACAATGGCTACTTGGTATGGACCTCCCGATGGTGATGGAAGTCAAGGTAGAAATTCTTTTCACATGTTTTTTATTTTGATACATGTTCTTTTTCATTGTTATATATATGATTATAAATTTTGTAACCATTATTGTTGAAATATTTAATGTCTTATGTTTTATAATTATCTATAGGTGGTGCATGTGGATATGGAAACGCTGTTGGGCAGCCTCCATTCAACTCAATGATATCAGCAGGAAATCATGTCATCTTTGCAACAGGGAAAGGATGTGGTTCTTGTTATCAGGTCTAGCTATTAATACATTATGACTATAGAAAAACTTAAATCTGTAACGAAAATTACATAAAAAAAAATGATCTCTAATTTTATTGGTTGCAATTATAAAAAAATTGACTTTTTTATATGTTCTATTTTCAGGTGAAGTGCACTGGAAATCCTGCTTGCTCAGGCAACCCTATTACTGTAGTTATCATCGATGAGTGTCCCGAATGTAATCATTATTTTGATTTGAGTGGTAGAGCATTTGGTTCCATGGCAATTTCAGGTCAAGCTGATAAGCTACGCGCTGCTGGAAAAATTGTCGTTCAATATAGCAGGTAATTTATACGGCACATTAGTTATGTAACGCCTTCTCTACTAGTTTATGTTCGTCTCCAGAAACCTGGTTAATAATATATTTGTTGTTCAAGGTAATATTAAGTGTTCATTTATAACTGATACAATCAACTAATAATTATATTTTCTAATTTCTTACAGAGTTGCATGCAACTACCCCGGTGTGTCAATAACTTTCCGTGTAGACCCCGGATCAAATCAAGATTATTTTGCTACAGTAATTGAATATGAGGATGGAGATGGTGATCTCAAAACAGTTGAACTTAAAGAAGCACTTAGCTCAGCAAATTGGGAAACCATGCAACAATCATGGGGTGCTGTTTGGAAACTTAATAAAGGGGCAACATTGAGAGCACCATTTTCTATTAGGCTAACTACAATTGAGTCTGGCAAGGTATTTGTTGCCAATAATGTGATCCCTGCAGGTTGGAAGCCTGGTCAAATTTATAGAGCAGTTGGAAATTTCAACTAGTTATAGTGTCATGTATCTCTTAGCTAAGAATGAAGTTATGTTATTTATTATGTCAATTATAATAAATTTCTTCTTTTGCTATTACCAGTGGTTAAAATATTTAAATATTTATATCAAATTATTAATTACCAGTAATTATTTAATTGAATAAGGATTAAATCAAAATCCATCATTACAAGAAAGTTATTTTTGACAATAATGATAAATGTTTCTTAGAACAAGAAATTGTAACCTAAAATTTAGGCAAGTTTTTCTTAATGCTTTAATGGTTTGAATTTGAATAACTTATGACTTACAATGAGTCAAAGTCAAATTATGACTCAAAGTCAACTTCTTAGTAGATTTAGTATATAACTTTGTTTGTATATATTTTAAAGAGTGAAGTCGTTTTATGTAAAATTACGTAGACATGATGTGTTAAATGTGAATATTTGAAAACCTGTACGTATTTCCTCTATTTGTTTTTATGTTTTACATGATTAAATTTCTCAACCATTCATTGTTCATGAATGGCCGTTTTAGAAAACTCTATTATTTTAAATTTTCAATTTGTTATAGACAAGAAAAAAGTCAATTATATTAAAGGTTTAATATGTTACAAGGTTCAGGAATGGTTAATGAATACTATTGAGATCCACCAAACATTACGATGCTCTTTGATAAATGACCTCCATTGTACTTTTCTACAATATGCACACGTAGTGGAATTGTCACTCCCATGCAAACCATGTGAATTGCCCTATAAGTATCCATGATCCATAATTCTCAAGATTCACACAATTCTTCCAATTCATAAATTTTCCTCAAGCAAATACTAACTTAAGAGTTTGAGTGTCAATCTTAAATAAATTTCTACTTAAAATTTAGGCAAATTTTGGAAACTGTTATTGATATATGTTACAAAAGTGTTATAGAAACTAGAAAGTGTTTTAAGCATTAGTGATTTATTTATTTGATAAAAAGTGATTTATTCATTTATTTTCATAAAAGTTCTGCATTATGTAATAATTTGAATTTGAATAACTTATGACTTATGACTCAAAGTCAACTTGATCAAAGTCAACTTTCTAGTAGATTTATTAAATAATTTTGTTTGTATATATTTTAAAAAGTGAAGTCATTTTATGTGAAATTACGTAGACATGATGTGTTAATTGTGAATATTTGATAACCTGTACGTATTTCCTCTATTTGTTTCTATGTTTTGCATGATTAAATTTCTCAACCCCTTTATTGTTTGTGAATGGCCGTTTTCGAAAAACTCAGTTATATAATTTATATTTTCAATTTGTTCCATTAGAATAAAGTCAATTATATTAAAGATCCAATACGTTACAAGGTTTGAAAATAAGAATACTATTGAGATCCACTAAATTAAACATTACAATGCTCTCTTCCACATTTGATAAATGACCCATATTATACTATATTCTACAATACACGCATATAGTTGAATTGTCACTCCCATGCAAATCAAATGCAATTGTCTTATAAATACATGTTACCCATATAATTATCAAGGTCGATACAATTCACCCAATTCACATATTTACCTCAAGCAAATATTAACTTGAGTGTTAGAGTGATATAACCTTGAAGAACTTGTGACCTAGAATTAAATTTAGGCAAGTTTTCTAAAGTGTTATAGAAATATGTTATAAATGTGTTTCCTGCATTAATGATTTGAATAACTTATAACTCAAAGTCAACTTGATCAAAGTAAACTTCCTAGTAGATTTATTAAATAATTTTGCTTGTATATATTTTAAAGAGTGGAGTCATTTTATGTGAAAATACGTAGACATGATGTGTTAAATGTCAGGTAGCTAGGTTTCAATTGTTCTTTGTCTCTGAATGACTGAATTAGTGATTGACTGGGTTCCTTCTTTCTTTTACAATTCTATTTTTTTATATTTTTTACTATTCTTTTTATTTACTTATTTTAATTTATAAAGTATAATAAGTAGATTTAATCATCTTTAAGAAATTTTTTTTTTTTTGGTATAGAATCATCTTTAAGAATATGAAACAAGTTACGTCAAAAAAAAAAGAATATGAAACAAGTCTTTTATTTTTTTTATGCAAATTTATGAGCTATAATAAATGATTAGATAATAATACAATAATAAATATATAAAAACCACCAAAAAAAAATATAATCATTCTTTTACCAAAAACAAAATAATAATAATAATAATAATAATAAAAATTACATAAAATATATAATATATAATCTGTACAATTGTGACAGAATTTAGTTACAAATTTCTGTCACCAAAATGGCGCCAGCTTCCCCGCCAACGTTTTCATTAAATTTTTGACAATAATGTGACGGAAATTTAAAATCTGTCCCAAATTTGTGATAGAAATATAAATCTGTCGCATTTTGGAGACGGAATATGAACTCCATCCCAAATAAATAAATGAATTTTAAATAAAATACTTGTGACAGAAACGCGTCGCAAATTCCGTCCCAATTTTAGAATTAAGGGACGGAATTTAATTCCGTCACCAAATTCCCTCCCAGTTTCATTTTTTTCTAGTAGTGACGTATTTTCCTCTATTTGTTTCTATGTTTTGTATGATTAAATTTCTCAACCCCTTTATTGTTCGTGAATGGTTGTTTTGGAAAAACTCAGTTATATAATTTATATTTTCAATTTGTTCCAAGCTAGAATAAAGTCAATTATATTAAAGATCCAATACGTTTACAAGGTTCGGGAATAAAAATACGATTGAGATCCACCAAAATTAAACATTATGATGCTCTCTTCCAACTTTGATAAATGACCCCCATTACACTATATTCTACAATATACACATGTAGTTGAATTGTCACTCCCATGCAAATCAAGTGCACTTGTCTTATAAATACCTGATGCCCATAATTATCAAGGTCGATACTATTGTGAATATTTGACAATGTGTACGTATTTTCTCTACTTGTTTCTATGTTTTGCATGATTAAATTTTAGAAAACTCTGTTATTTTAAATTATCAATTTGTTATTTCAATTATAATAAAATTCTTCTTTTGCTACTACCAATGGTTGAAATATTTAAATATCTATATTAAATTAGTAATTATTAGTAATTATTTAATTGAATAAGGATTAAATCAGAATACATCATTACAAAAAAATTATTTTTGACAGTAATGATAAATGTTGATTAGAACAAGAAATTGTAACCTAAAATTTAGACAAGTTTTCTTAATGCTTTAATGGTTTGAATTTGAATAACTTATGACTTACTATGACTCAAAGTCAAATTATGACTCAAAGTCATATTCCTAGTAGATTTAGTAAATAATTTTGTTTGTATATATTTTAAAAAGTGAAGTCATTTTATGTGAAATTATGTAGACATGATGTGTTAAATGTTAATATTTGATAACCTGTATGTATTTCCTCTATTAATTTATATGTTTTGCATGATCAAATTTCTCAACCCTTCATTGTTCGTGAATAGCCGTTTTAGAAAACTCTGTTATTTTAAATTTTCAATTTGTTATAAACTAGAAAAAAGTCCATTATATTAAAGGATATGTTACAAGATTCAGGAATGATTGATTAATATTATTGAGATCCACCAAACTTTACGATGCTCTCTTCCACATTTGATAAATGACCTCGATTGTACTTTTCTACAATATACACATGTAGTGCAATTGTCACTCCCATGCAACCCATGCGAATTGTCCTATAAATATCCATGATCCATAATTCTCAAGATACACACAATTCTTCCAATTCTTAAACTTTCTTCAAGCAATTACTAACTTATAGAGTTTGAGTGCCAATCTTGAAGAAATTTTTACTTAAAATTTAGGCAAATTTTCGAAACTGTTATAGACACATGTTATAAAAGTGTTATATTTATTTATTTATATATTTTTTTATTGATAAAAAGTGATTTATTTATTTATTTTCATGAAGTTCTGCATTATTTTATGATTTGAATTTGAATAACTTATGACTTACGACTCAAAGTCAACTTCCAAGTAGATTTGTTAAATAATTTTGTTTGTATATATTTTTAAGACTGAAGTCGTTTTATGTGAAATTATGTAGACATGATGTGTTAAATGTGAATATTTGACGATGTGTATGTATTTCCTCTATTTGTTTCTATGTTTTGCATGATTAATTTTCTCAACCCTTCATTGTTCGTGGATGGCCGTTTTGGAAAAAACTCAGTATCCATTTGGTATGGCTTTGTTTTAGTTTTGTTTCTCCTTAAGTCATAAGTAGGGCAAAACACATATTTTATGAAGTTCTTATAAAAAATAAAGTGGCTTAATACTAATAAAGAAAACATAGAGAAAGCATAAGCCATAAAAATAAACTTTTGGCAAGCTTATCGCATCATAAAAAATATTTGTCTAGTTCGACCAAAAAAATAAATAAATCAAAATACACTATTAAAAAAAACAAAAGTACAAACTTTATCAAAATATTTTAGTTTAAAATATACTATGCTTTTAAATACAAAAGTTATCAAACAAAGTTTACTTTATTTGTAAAGCTATTTTTATTACTTTTAATCTTATAGCAGTTTTTACTCTTAAAAGAAGTTAGGTCAAACAAAGCTTCAGTGATATAATTTATATTTTGAATTTGTTCCAGACTAGAATAAAGTCAATAATATTAAAAGTCCAATACATTACAAGGTTCAGGAATATGAATACTATTGAGATCCACCAAACATTGTGATGCTCTCTTCCACGTTGAATAAGGACCCCTGAAGGTGTGTAAAAACACAAGAAGGGAAGGGAGGGGGGGCGGGGAGAGAGGGTTGAACATGTCTTTTACTTTTCTTAAACTATTTCAAACTTATGAGGCTTAAAAGAGTTATGCAGCGGATAAACAAACACAAAACACAAAGATGCAGAGAGAGAGTAGAGAGAAAGAACACACAAACAAGTTTATATTGTTTGCCCTCACAAATCGAGAGTACTCCAGTCTCCTTGTACTTCTAAGGAAGTTCACTATAATCACTAAAGAGTACAATTCCTCAAGCACACTTGAAAGAGACTTCATATGGTCAAGAATACAAGGAAGAGACTTCACCAATCTTACAAAAGAATACGATAGAATGAGTGTTTGAATACTTGAAGGGTGCAATTTAAGACCTAATCAAGGGGAAACTGAATTTTTTCACCAAAGATGGGGGTAAACGAGGAAGGGGGGGAAGAAGAAGAAGAAGAAGAAGAAGAAGAAGAAGAAGATTACATAACTCATTGGCTAATAACCTCCATAATTAGAGGACTTAAATCACCAGGAGACCCGTTTAAAAGGACCTTGAAAAGGAGAATCACAGACATGCCATCTATTGGCACCAAGATAGGAATGTCTCCGAGGAAATAAAGAGGACTCGTCCTAAGTTTCATTGATGATGAGTACATGGGTGGAGCACCAAACTAAATCTTTCCCATCAAAATTGTAGCCATATTGGTCAAAGTGACATCATGTACGAAGAGCTGTTTGAAAACTTGGGAATAAAAAAAAGACTAAATCCCGTACGCGGGGACAAATTTAAAAGGCTTCAACTGGTCCACCACACGCCCATGGGGGTTCATTGAGATGCTGGTCTCAATTTGGGATGACAAAATTTTTTGACTCAAAGCACGGTCAATGTTACATTTCTAGAGGTGTCGTGCATATCCATTTTTAACTGCATCATGGGAAGACTTCAAGATGAAATACCATAGCGAAGAGAATAAAGTGGTAACCGTCGAAGCAGATTTAGCAGGAGCAAGAAGATGCCACAAGACGCTGGAGAAAGCGGTCAACACGGAAAACAAAGGGGAAAAAAGCAAAGGAAGTGTAGAACAAACCCTCATGATGGATCACAGGGCATACTTGGACAAAATTCTATCCCCCTAGAAAGAAAAGAGAAATTGAACAAGCCCCTAAGAAGCTAAGTCAAGTCACGAACTCAGATTATATTTTTGAACTTTAGTAAATGTTAGGAAATATATACTTGCAAGGCAATTTTAGTTTATGGTGAGAATATTTGAACAAACATGTCTGAAATCGTCTGATGCAGTTCCGGATGTGGCCATACATGTGAATATGTGATTAAACATCACACTACAATTACGGTGCTATGCGATTGAAGTGGTTACTGCAATAGCAATATTGCGACTGCAATTGCCAATGTGAACCATATTATCATCCGCAATGAATTTGGAAAAGCAAAAATTAATATACAACTGATATGGAATATGTTTTTCCCTGAGCTCATTAAATTCATAAATATAAAGTATAAGATAAGCATGATACATTTTAAGCAACCATCCAAACAATCTCCACAACACCAAGCATCCAATCCAACTAATGTCTATCTTCTTGCACATCTTGAGAATTGACAGATGGAGGGTCAAATACACTGAAGGCTCTAAAAGCTGAAATCACTGATAAAATAAAGAAGCAGCCAAAAGTAGTTATATGAAGGATCAAAGCTAGTTTTACTTTGCTGCAAAATTTGCCATATATACTGCAGGCTTGACTCCAAGAATCTTCCTTGGCACCATTATAAGCCAAGTAATATATCTCCATTGTTGCAGCAATTGATGTAACCATTAAATAGGCTACAACCTGTAAAAACATCAATTATAAATATGCAAAAAAAATTGAATGATCCTAAAATTTAAAAACTACGGAAAACCACTATTTTGATCCTCGAAAGTGTAACTGGAATGTATCTAAATTATAAACACATGAACAAATGTCACTTTTATTAGACACTTTAGTCTTTACATTTGTTTTTAGGTATTCAATTTGGTCCTCAAATATGTTTTTCGTTAATAAATTTAGTCTTAAAATTACTAACAAAAAAGACATTAAGGACGTGTTTGTAATTTTGTTACATTCAAGGACCAATTTGACATCGAATTATAGTTCTACGGACCAAAATGGTAGTTTGCCTATTGAACATAATTAAAATAGCGTAATACACTAATACAGTTCAAGGATTTTCCAAGTCGAACCCTCATACTTGTCAATTATGTCATTAAAAAATTTCTTAAAAATAGTATTAAATGATCGAATGTAGTTTTTGAGCTTCTAAATGTTAGAGATAATTATATGAACAGGAGGTAAACGACAACAAATTGCGCTGCTACTCTTAAAAGGTGAGCACCAATCATCAAACCTGATCAGATATGAAGAAAATCCATGCTTTGGTGACTAGATATCTAATCCATGAGCAAATTGCAGCAACAATAGCATAACCAGCACATAGAGCACTCACAAAAACCATGTACCTACAAAATGAAATTGAAGAATAAACACTTTTAAATATTTTAAAGTCTCTTGTCACAACTGCAATTTCATCGTCCGCTAGCAGAGGATTCAATTGAAGTCAGAGTCTTGCTCTATATGGACTAACCAAACACACAGAATGACACCGTAAAAATTTGAACTTGAGACCTTAAGAGAAGCCTCATGCCTTCGACGCAGGACAGAGAAAGGGAACGAACGCCGGACAATGGAGAATTTTTTTAAAAAAAATGATGTAATTCAATGTAATTGTAATCAGAACTATCGGTAACACCGGGACACATCTAAATTAAGAAGTGTCTGTGCTGGTTAAGTTTTTCACATTTTTAAGAAATATAAAATTTTGTAGCATAACTGCAACCGCAATTTAAAATCGATGATAATTACTAAAACAAAAGAAAGAAAATGTGTATTTGTCTTACTTGAGACCAGAAAAGTTGCTATATTTCAGTGTTCCATAGCTAATATTGTCCTGCTTGTTAGTAACAGTAATCCATATGGTTGCCAAAGACAAAGGAACTGAACAGAGCCTAAGAGATGAATCAAAAACTTTAAGCATAGAAATAAGATTTTTCCCGGAAGCACTATCATCAATATGTGATCTTCTCATTTTTTATTATGCAATGAAATGGGTTATGGGGTTTCACACGCTTAGATGAAGGATTAAAGTTTAATTGGTAGTGTGATTATATATAGAGAGTGGTGAGTGTGAGAGATCTCATAATCATAGTGTTGTGTAAGTGGTGTTGGTGAGAAATATAGTGGAATGCACTTTATGACTTGTATGTATGTAATAGTGATAGTGATGCTTTTGGTTGGTAGGTTTTATGACTTTTATCTTGTTAGAAATATCAACATTGGTTCCACTTCCGTTTGCCAATGTGGCATTCTCTCATTTTTTTTCTAAAGTTGTTAATATAATTCATGTTCATACTTAGTTATTTAAAAGTCTGTTTGATTATCGATCCAATAGTGATTTGGTAGGAAGATTACAATTCAATCATTCGCAAGTGCGTTTAAAATGTTTAGAAGGAGGACTGGACCATTTGACTTTTGAACTGAACTCCCGAATAACATTAAACTGGTGGTGAAAATAATAAAAAAACTGACTATTGTTTTTGTGCGGCTGTCTTGCGAAATTCCAAAAATAACTTCCTTATATTTAAGAATGCGAACTTATTTTGAGTAATAGAAGTCGAATATTGATAAAAACAAAGACATCTTCCGCGTTCAAACTCATCTTGCCCTCTTATAAAACTATTTTGACATAATATATGTTCAAATTTAGAGATTTGAACATTTAAAAAAAGTTTGAATTCTAAAATTTGAACCATATTCATACACACGCTAGCCCCCACCTCCTTCCCCTCCTTTTGTCAATTTTCTAAAAACTTTAAACTCAAAAATCTCGAAACCCTCATCAATTCCTCATTTTTCTTAGAATTGGTGGTCCAAATCATCTCACTAATGAAGCTTTAAGTCAACAAACAAGAGATTAGTACACATTTCTTCGGATTTATGCAATTTTGCAAAAAAATTCTGGATACTAATTTAGCTTGAACTCTAAGGTTCAAACCATATTCTTGATGTGTTTGAACTGATGAATTTGAACTTTGTTGTTCTTTTATACTGGATTTTTTTTCATGCATTTGTACTATATAATTCGTCATGTATATTTTATTACATGTTTAATGTATTCCAACTTCAAAATAAATAAATTAGAGCCCATTTTTATTACATATCATTAACCCAAGTCGAACAAGCCTCCAATTCGGTAGGGCTGACTCAAACATCCCTAAAAAAGGAAAAATAAAAATTTGAGCCCTTAAATTTATTCCCCTCATTGTGTAGTTAGGCAGCAAGTGTGTTAAATTGAAAAAATTAAGAAATAAAAAAGTTTGTTGTCTGAGTTTGTTACTTAGTATGCGAATTTTATAAAAATCAAAAAAAAAATCATCACTCTTCTCTCACCCCCATGATTTTTATGTTGAATAAAACATCATTCACATACAAGTTAAAGTGTGAACCTTTCCTTCATCCTCGAGAATTATACGATGTGTATTTGTGATTGGTCAATACTATTATATAATCAAATCATAGAGAAAATCAAGATATCATGCATATAAATGCAATTATACGAAATTTAAATTAATAATAATTCTACAGCGTGTGTGCGTGCGCGCACGTGTCTGATTGATTGATTGATACTATATCACAGTCTCTCTAGTGTCAATCAAAATATGTTCTTGGACAACGGTAAACTTTTGATAAGGTTCACTAATTAAAGTGCAAACTAGGTTTGCACTCTAAATAGTAAATTGAGTTTAAGTTCACTATGCCGACATAGCAAATTGTGTCTGAGTTCGCTATCTAGATAGGGAACTGTCGTTGTGTTCGATATGTAGTCAGCGCGCAAACTCTATTTGAGTTAGCTACCTAGGTAGCAAACGACACTTTTTCAAAATACATGGGGATATAAAGGGTGTGTTGGATTATAAAATATGTCGTTCACTACTTAGGATACGCACTGAATTCGCTACCTAAATAACGAGGGAAATATTCTGATCATTGTTGGGAGTGTGTGAGAAATGGTGGGAGGTGCAAAAAGCAATTTTCCTAAAAGAGTAAATTGTCTATAAAAACAAAGAAACCAATGAGGACTTGGTCTATAAACCCCTAATAAAATGCCGTTTACAATCCATAGAATTCTAATGCCAAATTCTCGTCGGGTGGACAGTTATAGTTAAGTTTATTACCCATTTCTCACACTCACACCCTTCCTTCACATCACACATTTATTCAACAAGATCCAAAGTTAATGGAGAAATTCATTATCAACCTCCACACTAAAAGTTGAAAGTGCAAACACTTATGATGATAAGCTGATAACCTTCACTATATGGAAATAGAAATATTCCTTGTCATGTGCGTGTGTTGATATAAAAAATACAATATAATAAAACTATGTAGATTGTTGATATAAAAAGATTTATATTACACAATTATTTGTGGTGAGATATTTACCAAAACTTGTTGTATGAAGTAAGAAATTTGATGTATGTGGAATTTTTTTTGTTGATATATAGCTTAGTGGATAGATTTTCCTCACGGGAATGTATGAGGAAAATACACTTTTTTTTGTCGAGTAGTCTAATGATTAAATATTTCACTTTTAATATGAATAAGTGGGATGTGCGTAGTTTTAATTGTAGCCCCTTCAAATAAAATGTGATGTCGCTATCAACTAAGTTAGTTTCACAAAGACTATTAAAAATGTATTTTAATGCAATTAAACTCCTAAGAGATGCCAATAAAATTATGTTATTAAACTATCTTTTAATTAAATAGGTGATTTTAGAAATCAAATTTGTAATTTTTTTTCTTTAAAAAGAGTGAGATTATCAACTATTACAATACTATATTGGTAGTGAAATTAAACAAGTTCAATTCAATAAAAGAATTAGGTTCAACTTTTGACAAAAATTAAACTTATTCTTATAAAATATTCTTATAAAACTTGATCATGCGAGATATCATTTTTTAAGAATTATTTGCAAGTCTTTATTATCTTTATCCTATGTGGGTTTGGGTTTTTTCTCGAAAACATTCTCACATCCAATATTATGTGGCTTTTTTTATCAGCTTAAATTTTGAGGATAATCAATTACTTAATATGGTATCAGAGTCTATTCTAAATTTATTTGTTGTTTGTTGTAGAGATCTTTCATATTTGGGCCATCTGTTATTGTTGATTCCACGTTCCAGTTTGTTTAGTTTTGGACGTGAGGGGTGTGTTAGAAGTTTCACATTGACTAGAGATATGGCATAGATAGTCTTTATAAATGTGTGCAAACCTCAACTCTCAAACTAACTTTTGTGGTTTAGTATATGCCTCTCAAATTTTTTTCTTTTTTTGGTACATAGACGAGATGACAAAGTCATCAATAAACTCACACACACACACACACAAATGGAGTGACCCGGGTTCGAACTCAGGTCATGGATGTTCGGCCTAGCAATTTCGGCATTTTCTACCAGTTGAGCTAGGACTTCTGAACTATGCCTCTCAAATTCTAATACACTATTAAATTTTACGGGTTGATATGTTGAACGGTCAATTATATTTGTTCTTACAATAAAAAGATAAATTACTCTCGTTAGAATTTAATCCAAATTAAAGATCTACTCCTATCTAATCCATATATTTCTCAACCCTTAATTACTATTTGAACTATTTTATGGAAATTGAATAGTCAAATTTTTATAACAGATTAAATTTTTATATTGTAATATTTAATTTATTCTTATAAAACCAATTGATAAGATGATGGATAAAACACTTTATAAATGCAATTCAAGCTTATTAATTATTATCTCTATCTTATGTGGTGAGTGAGACTTGAATTTTCCTTTATGCATTATGAAAATACAGTAATACAACATAATTATTATTTACACTCAACATTTTGATTTATTAAATAAACTTTATTTTTCTAACTACAAAACCAAACGGCATGCTAAAAGCTACCAATGCATGCTGACCTTTGGCTTTGAGATCAAAGACACAAAAGTAAGTAACCGAATTAGAATTCAGTATTCTATTTTTAAAAACAACTAATAACAGATTCTGTTATTTGTTTTTAAATTTATTATGGTCAATTTCCGAATAAATAGTACTACTAGTACCATAAATCTGTGGTTGCCAAAACCATTCGCCATCAAAACGACATACATGTGTCTAACATGAGTTACGTGTAACGCTTCACTTTAACATTGTCGTTTAACACTTAGCTTAGATGAATGTCATAAATCGGGGAAGTCGTTTTGTTTTTGTATTGAATGAAGAGCCTCTCAGCTATTTAACACTGCTTTGCGTTTCAACGAAACTCTCGTTCATATAACTCAATTGATAGAAAATAATATATTGTGAGCTTAGCTCTATAGTACTGTTACTATATGAGTATAACTTAGTTGACAGACATATCACACTTTAATATTATATGTAGAAGCTGAAATGTGAATTCGAAACATTCAACTTATTTATCATAAAGCGGTAGAATTTTTAGCCACTAACTAGCTACATGACAAAAAAATCTTAAATAATAAAATATAATGGTTTAGTTTAAATATCCGATGACAAATTTTAACTTTGTCAAATAGAGAGATCAAATAGGTTTGACTTGGATTTTCGAATTCATCGTATCAATTATTTAATAATCCTTGCACAAATTCATTGTACTGTTACTAGTACGTGGTTAAAGGAATCGACTAATTTTGTGAACTTTTTGTTTCTTAGTATAAAACTTTTGATGTCTGTCTCAATATACCTTGTGTCGAAAAGTCACTTTGAACGTTGTTATTAATACATATCTCATTTTTGTTTGTTAAAAAAAATAAAGTAAATTGAAAAGTGGGGTAATATATAGTTTATGGAGGATACCACTTGTAAATTTATTCATGTAGTTAATTCTTACTTAGTACTCCCATTGTTTATTCTTTTAGTTTTTACGTTTTGTCCTAACATTTTGGTCCTTTTCAAAAATTAACGTCAATTAATGATGTTTATCATTTGTATACCATTATAAAAATTAAAATATTTATTAAAAACAAAAAAATTAAAATATTATTTATTAAATGATTTTTTTCTCTCTTAATAAAATAAACATAAAATAGTTTAACTTATCAAATTTTTATTATTTCTTAATTCACATGCAAAACTAATAAAATTTTAGGAGGAATGTGTGATTTACAATGGAACCGAATAATTAAATGGCGCATATGAAACTTTACATTTAGACTTCCATTTCTCAAAAGTTTATCTCTTATCAACAAAAAGTATATGGAACCAACATAATCTGATAAAATCAATGGAAACTTTTATCTTACATGAATAAAATGCCAAGTTATTATAAGTTTACAAATAGAAAATGGAAGGATTGGATATCGAACTGCAGTCATATAGATGTTCGATTTAACAATTTCAGCATTTTATTTCGGTTGATCTAAGACATCTGAACAAATTCATATGAATTTTAACTAATTACATACAAATAGATCGAATTAAATATGTTTTTGTCCCTACAAAAATGGAAACATTCTAAATTTAGTCCTTACGTAATTTTAATAGTATTTTTTTTTTGACCAAATTTTAATAGTATTTTTAGTACCTATAAAAGTTGTTTGATTCCGGTGTTTAGTCCATAAAATCAAATTTGTTTAATTAATTACCTTATGAGTTTAATCCTTACTTAATTTTAAGGCTAAATTGTAGTTTTGACCCCTAAATTTTCTATTTGTGCGATTTTGGCCCTCCATATTTCAAATGAGCAATTTTTGTTTTCAAAGTTTCCTAATTTTGTGCTTTTAGCCGCTCATGTTTCAAATGAACTATTTTGACCTCTTTTGGATTTTCATGGCCCCTTAACTATTTTGATTAAAAATTTGTTAACAAGCATGAAATTGTTTAACACGTCTTAATTGAACCATGGACTTCCCTCAACCCAACTTATATGTCCCACATCTCTTACTAATTGAGCTATCCTACGGCGGGATGTCTTAATATTTGTGTGGTAAAAAAAAGTGAGATAAAATGTCTTATAGTAATTAGATCTAAACTTTTACTATTAAAATATAAAAAATGAGATAAAATGCCTTAAAAACAAAGAAAATTCACATTACCTTATTCTATTTTTTTGAAAAAAAAATACATTTTAATTTTGTCTAATAGAATTAAGACTTGTGTTAAAATTTTCCATGTCAGTAAAATTTTTGTCAAAATAGTCAAGGCGTCATGAAATACAAAAGGGAAAAAATGTGGGGTTAAAATCGCACAACTAAAAAATTGTATGGGCTCAAATTTCTTATTAGATACATGGGAAGCTCAAAACTTACAATTATCGATTTTAATAGTATTTTTAGTCGTTACAAATTTGTTCTTAGTGCGTCAATGTTAAAAACAAAATTTTTAAGGGTTAAATATGTTTTTGATCCTTACAAAATGGTGAATGGTGATCTTTTAAGTTTAGTCATTACATAGTTTAGTCCTTATGTTTAAGTCAACATGTTTTTTTGATTGATTTTAGTAAATAAGAAAATTTAGTCTTACAGACTAAAACTATGGGAAAGAAAAAATTGACAGGGACTAAAAATATAATAAAAATTAAGTAAGGACTAAATTTGAAAGGTCCGCATTTTGTAGGGACCAAAAATATATTTAACCCTTATTAGCCTTAAACTTAAAAAAAAATTAATAATTTTTTGTAACCTTGTTTAAATTTATAAAATGTTCATTTTTCAAAATTTATAATTTTTTAACGTGAGATGAATTAAATATGAATTTTTTGAAAACCAATATATTCATTTACAAAAAAAATCATATTTAACACTTGTCACATTAAAAAAATATAAATTTCGGTAAATGAACATATTTTTAAAGTGGTTAACAAGTTAGGAAAATATAATTCAAAAATTTAAGAGTTTAAAGCTAATCTATACTATTATTATTTAGGACCCCTTTTTCAAAGAAAAGTGTACACATGTCATTCCTACATTAATTCTCTTCTCACATTGTTTTAGCATTAAATGCTTTCAAAGAATTTTCACATAATAATACAATAAATAGTATAATAATATATGAATTCAATTCTCTTATTCTCTCTCTCTTTTTTATTTATTTTATTATTTATGATTGGATCACTATTTTTGAGTTTTTTCATTTTTTTATTACTACGAGAGTCTTTTATATCTACAACTATAACTATAAGTACTAACACTTTATAAAATCAAAATAATTAAAACCATAAATTCATTATCAAAAAATTATTATATATTTTATTGGTAAAAAATTAAAATTATATTGTTATGCAAATTACCACAATAATTTTAATGCAAACCGTAAAATATACTTTTTAAATATTAAAAAAGATATCATTTAAAAATTATCATATTGTTGAATCTCAAAACGTAAAAGTATATAAATAATATGAAAATAATTAAAATAGCAATCTTAAATCTTTGATGTCCTTACAAAAGAATTTTTTTTGACGGACAATGGTTTTGTTTTAAGTTGATTTTAAATTTTGATTTTTTTGGTTACAAAATAACTGAAATTTTTTTAAAATATTGGTATGAATTTTTTTTGAATGCAACATAGACAAAAACGTATGGTATTTATACTATTATTATTCTTTTTTGAGTTACTGCTATTGTTATTCTATTTGGCATAAAAAAAAAATTCCTTTCTAAAATATTTTTGTACGGTATAATTTAAGAAATTTTCTTTCAATTTAATGTAAAATATTCCTTTTCCAATTTAAGGGAGTAATTAATGTGATTATTGACTATCTTTTACTATAAATATTGTCTTGATCATTGGGATTTTCACACCATTTTAAAATGTAAAATGCAGTATCAAATTTCTTCTCAATTTTTTTTTATAGATGCATGCTTCATATTTTCCATCTCTACTCTATTCGATGTATATGTTGTTGATATTTTTGTTGAGTTTTTAGTTGAGTTCATTGTTTTTTAGTATAAAAGTAGCTTGCAATCTGATGATCATGTAATATAAAAATTTTGTAATATACAATGAATATATTTTATTTGTTTGTATATAAAATATAAATATATTATATAATTAGGATGCACTTTATTATGAATTTTAGTATTTCTTTTCGTGCATTTGGAGAGACCGATAAAGTGGTTTTGTTTATACCATTGATAAAAGTGAGAATTCTTCAAATTATAAAATTTTAATTTATATACATGTAATAAACTTATATAGATGCTATAAACTAATTTTAGATAGAATTGTTTACTTAAAAAAATTTCACGTATAAACCCTAAATTTTAGATACCATTGTTATATATATGTCCAAAGACTATTTTAGATGTGGAATTGCATACTTCTTTTTGCTAACACAACTCTATGTGGTAAATCTAATTAATATGCAACCTAAATTGAAACAGTGAAGATGAACCAAATGAACATCGAAAAAGAAAACAAAGAAATACTGCACAAGACAGGAAGATAAGCATCGCACAAAACGGGATTGAGAAGGAGTGGTGACATGTTGTCCTTTTCATATAATTGAATGATGTTTTTATTTCAGATATTGGTTGTCTTTTGAATAAGTTTGAACATTTTTTGTTGTTGTGTTTGGTTGGATAACATTTCAATTTGTCATAGGATTTCTTTGTATGTGATTTTGTATGAATGAATTATATTATTATTATTATTATTATTATTATTATTTGTTAACATGTTTAATCCTTGAAAAAAAAATGTTCAAATTAATATTTTAACTAATGAATATGATCACGTAGAGTGTGATAAATAAATAAAAATGTCACACATATAATTCCTTTATTTTTTTTTTGTACAATTACTTATCTTTATTTTATGTATCAATTAAGAGGGATTTCAATTCTTTTTTTTTCTTTATTAAGCTATCAATTCAAAAAAAATTCCTTATATAGTTAAAATGAACTTCAATCGTCCACATTACTTTCTAATATAATTTATTTTAATTTTATTTATCAGTTAAAAATATATTGCATTCTTTATATTAATTTTTAAATCACATTTATTATATTGAAATCAACAAAATTTATTATTTCTTTATAAAATGTTAAAAATTGTTTGGAACACCTCTCAGATTATTTAGCGCACCTCTCAAATTTCTAGAGTATCCCCTAAAAATTTGGAATGTTCAAGTAATTTGGAATGTTTAAGTAATTTGGAATGTCTAAGTAATTTGGAATGTCTAAGAAATTTATTATTTCTTGATAAAGTGTTAAAAATTGTTTGGTACACCTCTCAGATTATTTAGCGCACCTCTCAAATTTCTTGCGTATCCCCTAAAAATTTGGAGGAACGCTAAACAATCTGAGAGTGCGTTAGAAATTTAGGAGGTGCACTAGAAATTTGAGTGGTTGCTAAGTAATCTAGGATATTTATGTACGGTGCATAAACATATAACTTATGCACCATAACTTGTGCCGGTAACTTTGTACACTTTATAATTAGTTATAATTTTTTTTATCAAAAACCACAAAATTCATAAATATAAAAAATATATTATTGAAATAAAATTTACACGTATATATTTTATAATTATTTATAATATTTTTTATGATATAAGATAGTTTAGTGAATGAATTATTTTTATTGTAAATATTTGTATTGTCGTTAATCATTGTGCAATATCCATCAAAATTTTAATAATTTTATTATAATATAATTTTAATGACCTTTTCTGGTACATTAGTATTATAATTTATTCATATAAATAAAAATATTTTAAACTATATCATATCATAGAATATAATAAATCTATAAACGCATTTTTTATCCGTGTTTGGTACGGGCTCACAATCTAGTTAAATAAATTTGATTTTCACAAGAACTAAACACTACAATCAGAACTTAAATGATCCTTATTTTGTAGGGTTAAAATACTATTAAAATTAAATAAGGACAAAACATAAAAAATCTCTATTTTGTAGGACAAAAAATTTATTTAATCTTTAAATATAATCCAGTAATAAAAGAGTTAAATATGTTTTTGGTACCAACAAAATAATGATCATCTGATTTTAGTTCTTACTTAATTTTTATTAAATTTTAATCCTTAGAAAATTATCATTCATTCATTTTTGGTCCTTAATGTAAAGTCAACATGTATTTTTTAATGATTTTTCACAAGTATATTTCAAACGTCATAAAAAGTTCATATAGAAAAAAAAAAGCTCAAAATTAAATTTTTAAATCATGATTTTCATTACTTTTATTTTGAACTTTTGTTGCATCTTCTAAAAAAATTAGAAATTTTTTATGTCTTCTAAAAGAAATTAGAAATTTTAGTAAAGAAAGTTCATATGATATTTGTAAACATATTTATAAAAAAATCAATAAAAAATTTAAGAATTTAATTCTAATTAAGCAATTTTTTAAAGACAATTTAGTCCTCATAAAAAAATACTGTAATACGAAAAAGGGTACTTAGGGGAATAAATAGTGGTTAATAAATTTTTGACTAAAAAAGTGGTTAAAGATTGAAAATACCAATAAAAAGAAGAAAGATTGAGTGGAGAATAAATATAGAAACGGGCAAGCCTGGCATGTTACATGTTCTTCTCTCACTTCCTGCATGTCCATCTTCAATTAAATAACAATAAATTCTATTTTAAATTCATTCAGGTTTCACTCTTTATGATTTTCTTACGTTTATTTTTTATAAACTTTTTTGGTCTTAGTGAAGAGGAATGCTTGTCACCTACTCCTTTTATAGTTTCCACTATCTCTTCTATTTCTCTCTCAAAACCAAATCAAATCATCATAATAAAAGTTAACTTTTGTTTTATTTTTGCTCTTAGTTTTCTTTCTTTGTTTTTTTTAGGTTCATTTTGTTATGGACAAATATAAGTGCAAACTTTGCTTTAGAAGCTTCAACAATGGAAGAGCATTGGGGGGTCACATGAGATCTCACATGATGAATCTTCTTGTTACGAAACCAGAAGAAGATTCATCACGAACAATTCAACTTAGTTTTGAAGCTGAATCAGCACCATCTTCATCGTCATCAGAAGATGATGACGATGATCAAAAGGGTCTTAGTTATGGCCTTAGAGAGAATCCAAAACGAAGCATTCGCCTTGTGAATCAAGACTTTTCTTTTCCACAAGTGGATACAAGTTCCGTGATTCTTCAAGATATTGAAAGCGAAACCGAATCATCCAAAAACAACCCAACTCGTAGAAGATCCAAAAGGGTGTGGAAAATTCGCGAGTTTGATCAAAAGTATTACGGAGAATCTGCTATAAAGAAAGTGAAATTTTTTAATAAGACTGAATCTTCGGTTGTTGAAACCGAACCACTTAGTTCGGTTTCCGATACAACCGAAGAAGATGTTGCATTTTGTCTTATGCAGCTGTCAAGAGACAAATGGAATAGAGAAAATGAACAATATGAAGATATAGATGAAGAAGAAGAAATAGATGATGACGATGACGAAGAAGCTGAAGAAGAAGAAGATGATGAAGATGAAGAAGAAGCTGATGATGATGAAATCGAAAGATCTTTAGAAGAGAGTGATGAATCTCAAGAGCTAATTAAAGTTAGCAAGAATAACAATAAAGTACGCAAAGGAAGATACAAATGTGAAACATGTAATAAAGTGTTTAAATCATATCAAGCATTGGGTGGTCATAGAGCAAGTCACAAGAAGATCAAATTGAACATAACAGTCGAAGAATCGTTGCCAGAATTCGAAGTTGTCGAAAAGAAAATTCACGAATGTCCAGTTTGTTTTCGAGTATTTAATTCGGGTCAAGCACTTGGTGGACACAAAAGAACACATGTTATTCATGGATCAACAACAACAGTTCCAATTTTCAGCTCAAAAAAAATTGCAAAAAGTGTTATAGATCTTAATCTTCCTGCTCCAATTGATGATGATGAAGTTAGTCAAATTGAGAATTCTGCTGTTTCAGATGCAGAATTTGTCAAAATTCGTTAGAAGTCATTGATGGTTTTTTAATTTTTGGTGCATTGGTTACTTTATGATTCAAAAGGTAACATTTTTTTTTTTCATTTTTAATAATGTTCTTCAAATTTTATGTTCGTGTCTCCTTAAAAATCAAGGACACAGAAGTATGATTCTATAGAACAGATCATGTTCAAGTAAGGTCGTAATGGTCAGCAAATTTTGTTATACTTATATGGTTACTCTATATAAAATTATATTAATAATAATTGTTCAATGATTTTATTTTTAACTCTAATTAAGTTCAAAGTTATACTATCTTTATGTATGTAGCAAATTATATTGTCATTGATTAATGGAGAATCAAAAAAATTTATAGTTGTTCTGTCTCATAGCTTCCAAACAAATACAAAGTAACTGTTCAACAATTCATTGATGATCATGATGAATATTAAATCACCAATGTCATTTTCATATATGATATTATTTTTATTAATATAAAAGTAACTTCCACTTCTGACTTCAAAGAACATTGTACAGTTCTTGAAAAGAAAATGTTGTGTCATCATGTTTCTTAATTTATTATTATGTTGATTTTAATTTAAAGTTTTTTTATCTTTTTCACTATTTTTTCTACTTAAATTTTTTTTTGACTCTTCAATTTTTGTCATGTATTATTTTTCAGTGTAACCTTTCTACACTGGTATGTTTAGTTGAGATTACAAATTAAATTCAATATCATTTAAACTTTAATTTCTAAATTTGGTTTTTAAAAAACACTGATCCTTACTTTTTGCGAAAAGAAACATTATTTCTGACGAAAAAGAGTTCATCTTAACTAAATATAGTTAGAATTGAATTAGCAAGATTGACTTTAAAGTTGTCATGTCACTCGTGATGCGATTGTGAGAATTTTCCTCATGACCAATGCTATTTTTGCTATATGAATAGATCAAACACGCATATTCGATTCAATTAGACACCACACTTCATTTACTTTGTCCCAAAATAAATTGTTATAGTTGATTTGTTCACGTTTGTCAATACACAATTTTTAAAACTTATAAAAATTGTATATCATAAAAATATTCTTCGAGACAAATCAAACAACATTTCACATACTAATATTTACATTTATAATCAAAATAGATTATGTGAATAGTGCACAATGGTCAACTGTGACAATTATTTTGGGACAGAGGGAATATCTTTTTCCTATTTTATATAAAAAAGAAATATTTAAGTTGGTCTTTTTGGTTATTTATAAGGAACTTTAAGTCACCCACATTAATTTGTAATAGACATAACAACCATTTCTTACCTATGTTTATTATTTCATTTTATTTTTGTATCTTATTAAAGATGGTCAAATTGGTAGATATATAGCTAGGTTTAAGATATCATTTAAATAAAATATGATTGGTTAACAAACCCAACCAAAATAGAAATCATATTGAAAAGTGGAAAGTTGAGTTCCTAGATGGTGTTGCTATGTTATTTTCTTCCATTATAAAGTAGGATACACTACTTCCTACTTGCTGGGACTCATTGCATTTCTTTGAGGTGATCATAATAATTTGATGCTTTCAATTTATCACTTCTTTTACATACTTTCTTTATATGCCACTAAACTATACCTACGGCTGCTAAAAATAGGCCCGGGCTAATGGACCGGCCCAATAGCTTATAAATTTGGGTGAGTTAGACTTTAAAAAAAAGTTAACTCAAATGCATTCGAATTTTTTTGTCCGAAGTCCACGAAGCCCTCCATAGGATTGGGTAGGGCCGAGCTCGCCCATCGGGCTTCAGGATAGCCCATAATATGAGAATTTATGTCGTTTTTGTAAAAATTATATCAATAAATACATAAAATATTATCATTTAATTAAAAAATTATTACAAAAAATATAGTTTAATGTGTAAGTTCAATAAAAAGGGTTATATCTACCTAAACCTTTAATAAAAAATATTTAATAATTTATTGTTGCATATTTATTGATGATGTAAAAATTATTTACACTTTCATACAATTATATCTCAATAATATTAATAATTATAAAGAACTAATATATCAATGTCACTTTAAAAAAGATCAAAAAAATTGAAGAAAAAAAATTAAATCGGTAAAGCCTATTAACCTATCGGGCTAGATTGGGCTCATTAAAGCATAGTCCAATAAAAAATAGGCCGGAACAGTCCAACCCATATATAATGTTAAACCTTGCGGACAAAGTCAGATCAACCCATTTGACTGCTCTACTGATTTGAATCTTTCTGCTCAGTTACTTGGTTTCTATTCTCAAGTTTGTCATGTTTCCATGATGAATACATATATTGAGAAATAGGAGTGATATAATATCACACTCTCCAACATTTTTTTTAATATATATTAGTGTTTATGGTTTAAAATTTTCATGGACCATTAAATCAATCATATGTAGGTTTCATATAATTTCTTTTCTTATTCATTATTTTCGTCCTTGTATTTACACGAAATTTTAGTTTTAGTTTCTGTATTGATTTTTATTCTAAGTAAGCTCTTGAATCAACCAAATTTTTTTTAGTCTCTGAAACTAAAATCCGCAGGAAAATTTGCAAGTTTTCTACAGATTTTTCTACGAATTTTCCTGCGGATTTTGCTTTAAGAACTAAAATTAAAAAGTTTGGTTGATTCAGTGACTTATTTAAAACAAAAATCAATACAAAAACTAAAACTACAATTCCGCGTACATACAAGGACAAAAATGATGTTTAAGCCTATTTTTTTTAAATTCACCTGAACTTGATTCAATAAAAAAAAATGTATTGGAAAATGTATATTAAAGAGTATTTTTTTTTTTGAAGGAATATTAAAGAGTATGTTGTTAGTGTTTTTTATTTTTTATTTTTATAGAAAATGAGGAATTGTATATATTAAAATAGAAGTAAGGAAATTGAAAGATATAGTTAAAAGGAAAAGGTTGATTTCATCTCTAAAAAAAGGTATAACTCACTCTACATGTAGGCTGATTACAAAATGATTCTATTCAATTATTTTCCTGAAATTGTACCAGTTTAGGTAAATGGTATAATCAATAATTCTAAAATAATAATTGATCATCCAACTAAAGAAGCTAAAATTGATCATCTTTGTGAAAATGTAATGCGTTTATATTATTGACACACATTATTGCAGAACTAAGTGCAATATGTTTGTATCATTAATTGGCAAATATTGTTGCAAAATTTAAAATTGATTGACACCTAGTGTAAATTAAATGTATTTGTGTTGACACGATGGAAGTAAACGAAAAACGACATAAAATTAAAACGGAAAAGGGGACGACCACCGTGAAGTGGTGGCATGATGGATCCCGATGTCCCTCAACAAGAAGTCTTCTTCATCCTTCTTACATTGCATTTTTTCTTGAGGGATCTTCTCATGCTATGTATAATTATTGAATAATATTGCTTATATGACTTTGAACTTTACAAAGTTGGCTAACATTCTGAAGAAAATATGACCAAAAAACAGGCGCGGTGCGCTCTGGCGCCTGCCATTCCTTCAAAAAAATTCAAGAATATCCCTTTCTAAGCACAAATTTAATATCAAAACTTGTGAAACTATGTGAAAATATAATAGATGAGGTATCCAAGTTTGAAGCTTACATAATATACAGAAAATTGGCATTACTAATAAAAGATTTGCTAATTCTCATTCAACAACAAATACATCCAACAACTTGTTAGCTTCTATTCCTCATTCCTAATAATAAAGAAGGGTCATGTTGTATTAACATAGTTAAATACATAATCTGAGTGTGGCTAATGCCTAATTAGAAAATTAAAGAGAAAAGTAATTACCCTTTCTACAAACCTCCAAAACTATGCATAATTTGAGTGAAAAATATGATTACTAAGAGGCAAAACAACAACCCTTCTTTCCACTACCATCCATTTCATTACCAGGAACAATTATCCTACTTCCCTTCATAAGTCTTGAAGTACTATATTGATCTAAATCATCATTTGAAGAGAGTGTTTTCTTTGCATTGATTCGGTATATCTCGGTTAAAATAGTTAGAAAACAAGTTTCAACGTTGGTCGATTCAAGCGCTGATGTCTCCTTAAAGAAGAGGTTCTCTCTTTGTGCAAACTCTTCTGCATCTTCGGTTGGAACTGCTCTAAGACTAGCGAGATCGCTTTTGTTGCCAATTAGCATGATGACGATGTTACTGTCTGCGTGATCTCTCAATTCTTCTAACCATCTGGCCATGTGATCGAATGATTGACGCTTTGTCATGTCGTAAACTAACATTGCCCCAACTGCTCCTCGATAGTATGCACTAGTAAGTGCCCTGTACCTAAATGCGAGAACATGAGGAAAAAACTTTCAGAGACCATTGTATCGAATTAATACTTCAAATGCAACAAGTTCAAAACAACATCTATAGTATGGATGCATGAGACTAAATAACACAAATCATTCAAATATTGCACTGAATTAACATGAGTAGTTTCAGAATTTGCCATTATTTTCATATATCTTTTGCTTATATATGGCATTCCAAAACCAACACCTATAAGCACTTAAATTCATATATTTCTTAGAGTAAAATGTGATACATACAATGAAACTTGTTAGACTTTCTGTTTCACTTATCACACACCACAAAAAAAATTAACACAAATGCCAAGAGCTTTTCACTCTGTACTATTGAATATTGATCACATTTATCACTATTGATCACTTATCACACACCACAAAACTCGTGTCTAGTGTTTGACATTGCACATCATTGAAAAATATAATCACTTTCATTTTCTTAATTATCACTACTATCTATATATATCAGTGTTAATGTTGTTTCTGATATCTGCGTCTATGTTAATTTTCTATAATTCACGACGCTGTAGCATTACTCTTCTCTATTGTATAACAAATTTTTAAGCAAAAGTCGTATGCAAAGATCAAGGTTTCAAATTGCAGTCTTCTACCACAATTGTGGCCGCAATATTGCCGATGTGATAGCCTACGCAATCTCATCGCACAGCAATTGTGGTGTGACCTTTAATCAGATGTGTGACCGCAACATAACCGCAAACCCAAAATTCTTCATATTTAATGAAAAATCTTACTTTTAAGGGTATCTCAACTTTATATTTCAAGTATCTCCCCATTAGTATTTATGGAGTAAACTAAGATTTACTATTGTGGGTAAATAGTGTAGTGGCACAGTGGTTCCACTAAGCATAATTTCCAAAAATTTAAAATCATTTCACGTTGCAACAACTACAATGCGTGTCTTAGCAACCACAATGACCGCAATCGCACCACAGCCTCTACTGCATCTGCTACCACAATTTTAAATCATGGCAAAGATATCACATTGTAGGATTCAATACCTATAAATCAAATGCAGCATACCCAATATATTGAAAAAGTATATCATATAACATGATCACCATATATCCTGGAAAAAAACATCAATTCAAGAAACATCACCTCTCTTTAAGAATTGATCAATGATCCAATAATTCATTATCATCATATCACATATAAAAATTCGAAAAATCGAATAATAATAATAATAATAATAATAATAATAATAATAATAATAATAGCTACAATCGTAAAATTCATACCTTTCTTGACCTGCAGTATCCCATATTTGAGCCTTGATAGTTTTATTATCAATGATTAATGTTTTAGTTTGAAATTCAACCCCAATTGTAGCTTTCGAATCAACGCTAAATTCATTTCTTGCGAAACGAGCAAGTAATTGAGTTTTTCCAACTGCAGAATCACCAATCAATACAACCTTGAAGACGTAATCGATCTTTAGGTTGTAATCACCATAGGAATTCGACATCGTCACAATCCTCTAACCAATTGATCAACATGCGCATTGAGTTAAATAATAATTACTTAATTAATCTCTGTAATAATCTTTGATGCTTGATTCATTGATTGATTGAAAACAAAAAAAATGGGTGATCTGGGTAAGGTGTTTGATGGGAAGAAATTGGAGAACGAAAAATGAAAAGATGGTTTTTTTTTTCGATCTGAGTGTTTCTGGTTTTGCTTGTGTTACACGGAATAATTATCAAAAAAAATTATTTGTAAATAATTATTACGATAATTGTTTTTTTTATCATAAAACTTATTTGTAAATAATTATGAATAATATTTATTAAGATAATTGTTTTATATTAAAAAATTATTAAGATAATTGTAATATATAATAATAATAATAATATTAAAGGGACAAATTCATTGTGCTCAAGATTTTGGTTAATTGAAATACTAATATGGTTAGGCCGGAAATCTTTATTTGTGTTCAAAATTGAATATGTGAGTTTGAGATGATGTTTAATAAAAAACGGACAATTAAATTTGTGTTAAATTAATAAATAAAATGGTGAGGGACAAGTCTTCATGAACTTAACTCGGATAATAATATTTTGGAAAGTGTGAATAAGTCCCAAATTATTTTAAAAAATAGAGGTTGAACACTTTATAAGTAGGAGGACCCATAAACTCAATGTCTTAATATTTTGGATAAAAGTGTGGTGTCCAACCCACTTGTATCGGTGTTCTTGACCCAATGTGGATAATCCTCTGGCTGTCCCCTCGTGACCAAACTGTGGTATCAGAATCAAAGGTTAGATCGGGTTCCTTATGTCAAAAGTCTTCCTGAAAAGGTGGTCAGACGGCGGATCCCGTTGAGTAAAAGTGGCACAACGGCGGTACAAGTGTTATGGTTGGAAGAGGGTCCGCTTGAGGGGAAGCATAAAAAATGACTCACTTGAGGAGGAGATTGGTGTGGCAAGTGATGTGATCCTAAAATTCTATCCCTTAACAAGACAAACTATTTTATTCAAGTTGAAGAAAAAGAAACAAAGTTGGTGATTGTTATCCAAGCATGAGATATTGACAAATTAAGAGTTCCACAAAGCATATGAAAGTGACAAATAAATAACTCCACTAACCATGTGAAAGTAGCACACTAAGAAATAAAATATCTCTTATTTATTTTCCATTTTCTTTGTAATAATTCAGCCTCATTATCATGATAATAAGTAGCCAAATTTTCTTTGTTTTTTAGTTAACTTTTATGTGTAATTGTATCATGAACCAATTCTATATGAAGGAGACATGATATCTTAATAACATAAGTAGAATTTTGATTAAAAATAGTGCACTTTTAGCTTTGTTCATTTTTTGTCTTGGATTGGACCATGTTTTGATCTTATCAAAAAATCATTTTCTTGTGACGATCATCATTCCATTTGACTTATCATTTCTCTTGTATTGGAAAGTGTGACGTCCCTTTCTTATTTTCTACCATTTCTTCTTTGTTTACAAAATTTGTCCATAATAACTTTGTGTCTCTCATCAACAAGTGTAAGTCTCACATTGCTTAGAAAAGTGGAGATTAAACATTTTATAAGTGGGAGGATCCATAAACCCAATGTCTTAAGGTTTTGGATAATAGTTTGATGTTCGACTCACTTGTATCAATATTCTAGACCCAATGTGAATGATCTCCCGGCTACTCCCTCATGACCCAACAAATAAGGAGTGGGGTTCGAATTCTTTACATCCTTTTATTTAGGGGTGCTCGCGGTTCGGTTTGGATCGGTTATGTGACAAAAAGTCATCTGATCCAAAGAAAAATGAGCATGCGGTTTGGTTCGGTTTTTGGATGAATAAAAAAAATATCCGATCCAATCTGATCCAATTTTATGCGGTTTATATTGGTTCGGTTTGTTCGGTTTTTTTTTGTTTTTAAATAAACAATACATAAATACTTGTAAACATTAAAAATATATATTTTCCTCTCAAAAAAAATTTAAAAATATATATTTTAATGTTAAAAATAATCATTCAAGAAACTAATAATTATATTGTTATATTTAAAAACATATTGCGTGATGAAATTAAAGAGAGAACAGAGTGAGACGGTGATGATTTGACGGAAGCGGTGATTGATTGAGACGATAATTTGAAGGAGATATAATAAAAGAGAGAACATAAACATTTCTTTTATGTGTTATTACCGTCAAGGAAAAAGAGTTTCTAATTTAGCACCTTACAAATAGATAAATAGTTTTTTTGTGATAAAAAATAGAGAAATAGTTGGAATTTTGACACATACTTCGGTTCGGTTTGGATTGGTTCGGTTCTCATGAAGTCATTCGAAATCCGATCCGATCCAATCGGTTTTGTTATAAGGCGGTCCAAACACATCCAAAAACAATCGGTTGTTTTCGGTTTTTTTGGCACGATTTTCGGTTATTTTTTGGATTGGATTGGATTGGATTTGAGCACCCCTACTTTTATTCATCTATAAAAGGTAGAATTTTAATCATTAAACTATTGTTGATTGTGGTGTAATTTATAGAGATTAATAATATTAGTTTCATTAATTCCAACATAATAAATTCAACGAACAATCTAAGAATTAGATTAAATCCTGCACGAGGCGCTTCATTTTAGCATTAGACTTGTCATATTTTATTCATAGGATTTGTTAAAAATCATGTAGGGCATTAAATCTTTTTATCTATCCAATATTTTGTGGGCTACAATGAATTATATTGTAAGTTTTTGTTTTATAAAATGGGTTGACATGGTAAATGTGATCCATTGATGATATTTAAATCCGAAAAAGTTAAAGTGATTAATTAGAATGAACTTTTGACACTAATTTTGATTTATGATATTAGAGTTGTTCTTTTATGAATAGAAAAATTATATCACATTTTCAGTCACTCTAAAATACACGCTCATTTGAGATTTGACTCATTGAGAACCTCAAATCCCAGACCATGTGATCAACAAAGATTAGACTTGTCATTTTTTTATTTATTTTTTTGATGTTTTTTTTAAAACTTTTTTTTTATTTTTGTTATTCATTTGAATTAAATATTATATGAATATATTTTCAATGTTTATAGCTGTATTTTGATTAAAAATTATATACTAAAAATGTACTATAATTATGACTTATTTATGACAATTAACATAAAAATTATTAAGTGTATCAAATGGTTTTGGCATTCTAATATCTGAAATCATTCGACAGCAAAGATGGTTTTGACATACTAATAATAATTTCATTATTATTGTTAAATTATTTTAGGGTATCGAAACCATTATACCATACTAATGGTTTCAGTTTATAACATCTTGAAACCATTTAACAATATTAATGGTTTCAAAGATTTATTTTATGATTTCAGTCATAATCATTATTTAACTCAATTTCATTGTTTTTTTACTTTCTTAGAAACCATATCATCTTGTTTTAATAATTGACTCAATTTTTTTTCTTTTTTAGGGTATTAAACCATTCGAAACCATTAGAACATACTAATGGTTTCAGTTTATAACGTCTTGAAACCATTTAACAATGTTTATGGTTTCAAAGATCTATTTTATTATTTCAGTCATAATCGTTATTGTAATCCATTTAACAATAATAATTTCATTATTTTTTTACTTTATTAGAAACTATATCATCTTGTATTAATATTTGACTCAATTTTTTCTGTTTAGGGTTTCGAAACCATTAGAACATACTAATGGTTTCAGTTTATAACGTCTTGAAACCATTCAACAATGTTTATGGTTTCAAAGATCTATTTTATGATTTCAGTCATCATCATTATTTAAATCCATTTAACAATAATAATTTCATTGTTTTTTTACTTTATTAGAAACTATATCATTTTGTATTAATATTTGACTCAATTTTTTCTATTTAGGGTATCGAAACCATTAGAACATACTAATGGTTTCAGTTTAAAACGTATTGAAACCATTTAACAATGTTTATGGTTTCAAAGATCTATTTTATGATTTCAGTCATAATCATCTTGTATTAATATTTGACTCAATTTTTTTCTATTTAGGGGGATCGAAACCATTAGATCATACTAATGGTTTCAGTTTATAACGTTTTGAAATCATTTAACAATGTTTATGGTTTCAAAGATCCATTATGAAATTATCACCCCCAAAATAGTTTGGACATGATTTTAGTTTAATCATAAAAAAAAACAATTAAAAAAATATGGGTTGGGGGTGGGGGGTTAGGGGGCGCGCAAAGCAAATGGGTAGGGGGGGGGGGGGGGGTGTTTGGGGGGCGCGCGTGAGTAATGGGGGGGATGGGGGGCGCGCGCGAGTAATTATTGGGGGGGGGGGGGGGGGGGGCGTGTGAGTAATTTGGTGGGTGGGGATTGCTAACTTCCTCTCACATGATTTTAGGTAGGAGGATGTTAGCAGCCCCCTATATATATATATGTGTGTGTGTGTGTGTGTTTATTCATATAAGAGCTTATGTGTAAGTTAATTTTATAACTAATTAAAAAAAGTCAAATTATTGTTTTCATATAAAAACTGTAAGTTGTTTTCATAAGTTATTCTAGAAAGCTTATGAAAGTAAACTGAAAATAGCTTATGAATATGTTATAAGTTATTTTCAAAAGGTCTTTCAAACAATCTCACATTTGTTATGTCAATGGACATGTTTGAATAAGATCAATTGAATCAAGTGCTTATAGCATAAGCTTTTGATCGACGACTTGTGTATCGAAAATATTTATCAACTGCAAGTGCACAGTTTCGTCGTTGAGTTTTAAAAAATATCGAACCACAGAGACCAATAGTTGACCTACCGTAATTCTGTCGTTACGATGTAAATCCATGGCAGATGATTTTAGTTTTAGAATTGTTTTGAATTTAAAAGAAATTAAATTAAACTTTTAAAATTAATTAAAGCGGCATATCGGTATGTAATTAATTAACCATCGGGGATTTAATAAATTAATAGCGCGCAAAAAGGATTTATTTTTCAGAAGGACTTTCTCAATTTAAAGGTTTAAACCTCACACTCTCGTTTTGTTGATAAAAACCATACTTTCTAGACTAGGAGTTTTACTATCACTTTTCTACCACCTTAGTTTCGAAGGCATATTTTGAAAACCATTAAGTCCTAATTAATTCTAACGTGGCTCTCGCTCGTTCAAAAATTAATATCAAATTCCTACTATCTAGTTAAAACCTCAAACTCTCGCTCTATTGATTTTAACCTTAGTTGCTTTATTTTACTTTCGTTCAAAAGCTTAAGAATTAAATTAGGAATTTGAATCAGAAAAATAGTTTAATATGTGCGCGCTACATCATTATTAAATCCCCTTCGGAGAATTAATTTACATACCGATATCAAGGAATTTAGCTAGACATGGAGAAGGAAAGAAAGAAACAAGAACAGTAAATTAAATTAGGCATAATAAATAAATAATTAAATAAAAGTATGAAAAACCCGGTAATAGAAAATTCTGGAAACTTGAATTAAAATAGCTGGAAATAACCGGTACAGAATTCTTGACAGGAATATGAAAACAGAACTTGTAACGGATTCCCGGTGTGAAAATACCGTTATAGTTTATTCAACTGAAATATAAACTGACTGAAAAGAAATAAAAGAAAGGCGTCGAAAATTATGAATTTGAGTCTTCTATTTATAGAGGAAGTTCAGCCTCGTACGATCCAAAAATATAGGAAGAGATATGCTTCCTTGAGATTATCCAATTGTCGTACGATTAGGAGGACAAAACGGATCGGATGTTTGCCAGTTCCCCACGTCTCGCAAAATTGGTTTTGCTGGATTTGGGCTTGGTGGCGCCCGCCACAAGGCTGATGGGGGCAAATGCCCCTTTCAGCTGGGCCCCTTTGTGGGCTGCGCGAATTTGCGCTTTGCACCCCCCCTTTTTGCTGCGTTTTTTGCCCTTTTTGCTCAATTCTCTTCTCTGACCTATTTTATTCAACAAAACTGAAAACAAAACAAATACCAGCATAAAAACAGATAAAAGAAATAAAAACAGATGAAATGCAACTAAAAGTTCATGTAAATTGAGCTAAAAATACGATATGATTTCGTATCATCAGCTTTTTCATAAAATTTCTTACATATAAGTTTTTTAAATAAATTATTTCTAAAACAAAAGATAAATTAAAAAAATTCAACTACTATTTTTAGATAGGTGCCAACTTGTGTACTCCATAAAGATTTGGGGGTATATATCCCCAACCACTATAAAATATTTTAAGCAATATAATTTTTTATTAAATATACCGTTGGATTGAAAGTTTATATCATGTAGATCATTTGTGTAAAATTTCATACAAATCTAAAATCATTTGATATGTTTTTGAAACACATAAAGATTAACGGTGTTTAAGAAACCACAAAAATTGTTCATTTTGATGCATCTCAATAACATATCAAATGATTTTAGATTTGTCTGAAACTTTACACAAATGATCTATATGATATAAACTTTTAATCCAATGATGTATTTTATAAAAATTTATATCGGTTAAATGTTTTTTAAGTGATTGGGGGTAAATACCCCCAAAATTTAAAGGGGTAGACGAGAAAATACCTTTAGATCGATAAGCTATAAGTTATTTTTGTATGTTATCCTGGAGAAGTGATGAAATAAGCTGAAAAAACTTTATTAACATGTAAATTGTTTCCACAAGCTAATTTAAATTGTCTCTGCTTATGTACAAATAAATCAACTTAAATAGGATAGTCTATATTAAGTAATTAAGTTCTAAGATAAGAGAGTAGCAAAAGGAGTTTTAAAATTTAAGAACCTTACTTGGAAAGGTGGCAGACTCTATCCACAGGCTTGATACAAGAGAGATTTGTCAAGAGAAAATGGTTGAACTTGAATGAGTAAAAGAGATAATGAATGTGAAAATATATATGTTCTTAATCTTAGGGAGCAAGGAAGACTATGTCTTTAATTTATTGAGCAAGGAAGACCATAAAATTTTTTAATTACTTTCTTAGAGTTACTTTACTTTTTTTAATAATAAATTAGTAAGTTAATTGCTTTTCTTCAATGAAGAGGTTACCTAGAAAGAGACAAATAGAAGAAACTATTTCAATGGAAAACCAAAGATACGCAGAATAATGTATTTTGTTTTGTGACTAATGTTTTGTGCAATTTTAGGGTGATATACATATATTTTTTAAGTGTGTTAATTTTAGTCTAAGCCTTTGTCATTTGCCCTAAACCCTATATTAGGATGATATACATATATTTTTTGAGTGTGTTGTGCAATTTTATGAGTGTTTGGTTTTTTCTTTAACGGCAAATTTATTAATAGTCAAATCTCTCCATAAAACGAACAAAAGCTGACAAGACAAAAATTACATAACAGAGGATATTATATATAGAAAGAACATCCAATCAAAGAACATTCATACACCAAAAATTAATCATATCTCCCAAATGCCCTCCCAAACAAGAGCATCTTCTCCATCACCGCAATTGAACCCAATTGACTACTCAAATTAAATACTCAAAAATCAGTTGTATCACCACTCATTTGAATTTCACCACCAATCCCTGGTTTGCTGCCGAAGACATCAAAACAAGCCTAAAAAACTTGAGTCAAGAAATCCGACTCACAATCTTGAATCAAAAGCGATCGGTCTATCAAATTCTCGTAACAAATCACTTAGGCTCCCCCCTCAACTCCCAGACCATCGGATAAAACACCTTAACTAACCCAAAAACTTAAAATTAGACACTAACTTCTGATTTTGAAACAAAAGTAATCGACCCACTAACATCTAGATGACAAATGCCTAAGGAAGAACAAAACAACAGCCTGCTAGCAAAACAGAACAACAGCCCATAAAACCCCAAACCTCCAAAAACACCAAAACAGAATCCCTCGTAAGCAAGAACATAACCCAAATCTACCAACAGTTAAACAAAACAAAACACAGAAACCGATAGAGCTGCCATCTACCACACCACTCTCAACATTCTAAAGCATTAACCGCTAGTGCAAAAATAAGAATATAAATAGATATATTACACTTCTTTAATCAAAAATGGATTTAAAAGAGTTATGTTGAAATATTAGAATTTAGAGCATCTCCATTAAGAGTACATAGATATTTGTCCATTGTGGGGTTAACCCGTCACAGTTTTATTCTTTGTATAAAAAACGTTTCGATGGATTGAAGAATGTGGCGTGTTGTATATAAACAGTCGTTAGCCTCGAGTTCCAATCAATATGAGACTTATAGGTGAGTCATAACACATTTTTTCCAAAAGGATTTAATAAAACATCTCATACATAAACATACATGATACATAACATTAGTGCGTACATTACAAGCTTAGAATTTCCCAAGTACAACCAGTGGCGTCTCCCGGACCCTGGGTCAGGGGGTGCAAATAATTTAAAATTCGATCGTGAGATAAGTAAAATTTAAAATTTTTAAACATTCATACCGGAACCAATGAAAATCATTCCGATTTGTTAAAAATATACGGATAATGTAAATATATGTACCAGATCATGTTGAAAACTATTCTGGTATCATACTGTTTGTAGAACTTGGACCTTCAATGATAACTAGAGAAGAGTTCTTTAAAATCTCAATCATTTTATGATAAACAAGTATTTAATGTCTTAAATTTGTGTTCAGTGGAAGGTAAGAAATACAAAGCTAAGCTCATATTTGGTTAACAATTAGGAGTTATACATTGACAAATCATAATATCTATAGGAACGCATTAAGGAAAAATATTATATAATACAAACCAAAGTATTCCGGCAACAATTTATTTCCAAAGAGGTAACCAGGTTTAAGAGATTTCTTCATTAATTTATAACATACCCTATACTTAACTTCAAAATGTAAAAAATTAGGGTACTCTAAAGTAACCACCAAGCCATTTGAATTTGCTAGATCAAACAAAGAAGTTGAGTAATTCGGAAACCAATTAAAGTTTATGGCCCTAATACTTAGAGCTGTCAAATGGGCCGGCCCGGCCCAGCTCGGTTTGGCTCGCGGGGCTTCGAACTATTGATGGGCTAGATTGGCTCCGGTCCAATTTTAGTTGGACCATGATTTCGTGAGTCCGGCCCGGCACTGCAAAAGTCTGGCCCGGTCCAATGGGCTTGCGGCCCGCTTCAATCTCATTTATATTTATTTTTTTCACTTTATTCGTTCTTTTTTAAATGAATTTGGTATATTAGTTCTTTATCATTAATAATTTTATTGAGATATAACTTTATGCAAATGTAAATTACTAAAGTTTTAGGTAAATATAATCATTTTTATTAAATTTACACGTTAAACTATGTTTATAATAATAATTTTTTAATTAAATTATAATTGTTTTACAAAAACGATATAAAAAGTCAGATAATGGGCCGGCCCGAAGGGCTAGCCCGATCCAGTCCAATTATCAGAAGGGTCAAATGGGCTTGGGCCATAAAAGCCCAATTGCTTTTAGGCCAGCTATTTTAAAGCCCAAACCCACCCAAGTCCATGGGCTAACAGATCGGCCCGATAATCTGGCCCATTTTGACAGTTCTCCTAATACTCTCCTCATTCATTGGTGTTTCAAAATATATATTTTTACTTTCATCTATATAAGTCTCTTATTAGCAAATATATATTTTTACTTTCGTTTATAGTAAGTCTTTTCTCCATTGTTATAGTTTTATAATCTTTCCAGAATTTGAAGGGGGAAAGTAGTGTTTGCTTATAAAAGTTACTAGTTGGTATTTTTGTTATGCTAAGTTGGTTGTGGTTCTTATATTGGAAATGAACGATGTTGTATTCTTCTTCAACTTTGGTTTCAGGATCAACAAGAGATAAAGCAGCCATTATCTTCAGATGAGATAAACTAAGTAAGTAGTAATTAAGTTAACAAATCAAATGAAAAGTGGTAGAATATAATTTAATTAAGGAGGTTTAGATAAATGCTTACTTGTAAGATTTTAGAGGCTTTTCTTCTTGTGGTTGATAGATACAGCTTAGAAGCCTTTATAAGAGAAGAGATTAAGTGTAAACTAGTGAGAAACAAGGAGATAACATGTTAAAAATTTGAGTAGAATAGATATGTCATCATTGAGGAGTAAGATTGACAAGCTATAGATTCGATTCTGTTTGTTTTTACCAGCAGCAACTTTCAAATATCTCTGACTAGTCTTTCATTCAATTTTTTACTCTTGTTATGAAAGTAGAGTACGACCACACCAATGTACTTTGATTTGTGGAGCAATACAAGTAAACAATCAAATAATGAACCGTAATAATAAATAGGTTAAATGCAATCTATAGATTTGTAAGTTTTTAGTTTATACCACATAAGTCTTTTAAGTTATTTTTGTAACACATAGATTCTTTAAGTTTTTTGTTTGTACCATATAGATCATTTAAATTTTCTTTGTAACACATAGGTCCTTTGAGTTTTAAAATTATAACATATAGTTATTTAAGTTTGTTTTTGTATAGCATAATGAGTATAACTTGAAATGACCTATGTGTTATATTTTTAAAATTTAAAAGACTTATGTGTTATAAAAAAAAAACATAAAGAACTTATGTGGTACAAACTGAAAACTTAAAGGACTTATGTGTTAAAAAAAAATTTAAAGGACCTATGCAATATAAAGTGAAAACTTAAGGGATACAATAGAGTTTGTTTACCTAGTACAATTAATATGACCTAGTCTAGGGGAGAGAGCAACTTTTCGTTCCACTATAATATTTTTGTACCGTTATAAAGAAATTCCAATAAAGATTACAAGAGATAGTCTTCAATCTTAACTCTACCCTTATTCTCTAGGCTTGGTAACTCATTTATTTTTGTTGTAATCACTTATTGATTGAAATCTCTTGATCACGTGAAGATGTTTGGAAAAAAAAGTAGAGTTAGAGAAACCCTGATTCTTGTAAATGTTTGTGATAATTTCATTGTAAGCAAGGTTTAAGGGTGTGATTGGTTGTGGAGAGAGATTGAGAAGAGAGAAATATGTAAGAGAGAGTATGAGAAGAGAGAAATAAGAGAGAAATAGAGTAGATTTAAAATGTTGTTTGGTATATGAGAAAGAGAAGAGAAATAGAAGAGAGAGAATTGTTGATTTGATGAAAAGTTACTAAACTACCCTTAAATAAGTTGATAGTGGAATAGAGAGATCTTTCTCCCATACAATAAGTTGGTTTCTAATCAAACGGGTAAACAAATTCATTTGTGTTCTTTATCGTTTTCATAGTCTTAACTTTTGTGTGATCAATTGATGTGCTTATTACATATTGTTATTGGTTGCTTCTTTGTTTGCTCCACACACTAAAACGTTATTGGTGTGGGTTTTTTTATTGAATTCACAACAATTTTCATACATAAATGACTTAAATTTTACATAGTATACAAGTCACCAATTACATTATAACTAATAGAATTTCGAAAAATTTAACATTAGATTGTAAGTTTATACCATTTAAATTATTTATGCAAAATATTTAAAAAATAAAAATGATTTGATATGTTATTGAAAGTCATCAAAATTAATTTGTGACTTGTGCACCATGCATAATGAATCATTTGTGCATGTTAGTATACATCATTGAATTATAAATGTACGAAATAATACTTAAAATTAAAATTGTTAAATATATTTTTGATTCATATAAAATGCGGACTTTATAAGTTTAATTTTTACTTAATTTTTATTATATTTTTAGTTCCTATAATTTATTTCTTGCATATAGTTTTAGTCTCTACTAAAACAAAATTTACATAAGTTTAATATAACTCTTAAATTTTTGAATGATTTTTTATAGATATATTTAAAGTATCATATAAATTTTATTTATAAAATTTTGAATTTTTTAACATGTTATGATTTAAATATGAACTTTTTACAATGATCTAAATATACGTGCGAAATAATCATTCAAAAATACATGTTAATTTATCAGTAAAGACCAAACTTAAGCGCATAATTTTTCCGGAATTAAAAATTTAATAAAAATCAAGTAAACATTAAACCGAAGATAATCATTTTATAATGATTAAAAATATATTTAACCCGCCTTTCGGCCTGATCTTAGGCCCTGACTCACCCTCCATGGACGAATCTTGCGGAGGAACCCTTAGATTTTCGGGGCATTAGATTCTCACCAATATTTGCGTTACTCAATGTTTGCGTTAAAAAAACAGAAATAATGTTAATTAAAAATTAAGATGTAAAAGTTGAGAAAAGAGAGAAAAGAAATGGAGAGAATCTATTCCCATAGTCATATTCGTTATAGGCATTAGAGTGTGATTTTCACCAGAAGTGACATGCTATGGGAGTGGATCATCAAGAGTGTAAGGTAAAGTGACATTTCGCAATGCTCGGAGCAGGGAAGTGCTTACTACTGTCACATGTGACAAGTGACAACTACTATACAGATTCTAATGTAACGATTGGTTACTTTGCTGGTTACATTTGAATTATTTGAGCCATTGCTATCTAGTTTGATTTTCAGTCTCAAAAAAATTACTCCTTTCATTTTAAAATAAATGTGGTTTTAATTAAAAAAAATATTTTGAATATGACTGTTGTTTCCAATTCTACTGCAATATTTTTCTAATTTTACCTTTTAAATTACTTAATATTTATATAAAAACTTTAAACATAATTTATTTTGAAACTAAGGAAATATTGAGTTTCTTTATACCAAAATAATAATAATTATTGAGTTGCCCAACCTTCTACGGCTGATTTTGATAAAAATAAATTATAAATTGCTAGCTAGTTGATAGCTCAAAAATAAGTTTATGGTTTAAAAATTAATTAATTATAATACATACAAATACTTTTTTTTTATAGTGTTTATGCATAGAAAATATAAAAAAACATTCAGTCATATATGAGTTAGTTGAATTTTTTTTTATGGAATAATTCAATTTTAAGATTTATTATGTTGTATAACTTATTAAATTCAAATACATTTTTTAATTAATTATTACTATACTAATATATATATATATATATATATTAATCTAATGTTGAATCATATTCGGGTAACTTGATTTCTTTTTTAATGAAAACCATAATTAGTGGCAGTTCTATGTAGATTGTCGAGTGAAATATCAAATTCCTCTATAAATTTTAAAATTTGTCAAGTACCTCTTTAAAATTTAGAAATAAGCAAATATTTTTATGAAATTGTAAAATATCAATCAAATTGTTTACTGCTTCGTTTACTACGTCTATTTTGATTACTAAGTCGTTAACTGCATACATGACACATGTCAACGTGATGTCTTGTCGCATGAAAGAAGGGTAATTGACTAAAATTTACAAAATTAGGAGATTAATTGACCAGCATACCGTTAAATTTAATCCTTGATGTTATTAATTTTAGTCAATTATCCTTCATGTGACGTGTATCTTGATCAATTACCTCTCACTCATGTAATGTGACATCACGTTAACAAATATCACATATGCAGTTAATAACTATGTTATCAAAATAGACAGAGTAAATAGGGTAAGAGGCAATTTGATTGATGTTTTATAATTTTAAAGAGGTATTTACCTATTTCCAAATTTTAATAGAGTATTTGACAAATTTTAAAATTTCAAAGAAGAGTTTAGTATTTCACACGCAGATTAACAATATTTTTTTGAGATTGGCAATGGCAACATAGCAAAAGGTAAAATAAAAGTGAAGTTTCGTCAATTTATTTAGTTAGCAAGGCGTGAAGTATTTGTGGTTTGCGAAACCACTAATTAAATGCGGAGACAAACAAACAAAAAAAATACTCTTATGATAATTTGTATGGAAATATGAAAAATCAAATTTAATACGCACACAAACAAATACTAACAATTTAATAAAATTGTCACGCAACAATTACACTAAATATTTTTAATATATTTGAAATTATTCAAATGGATGGAGGGATTGTTATTATTATTATTATTATTATTATTATGACCTCCGTCTAAATTTATAAGATCTACATTGATTAAATGACATTATTAATTTATCTTTTTTAACTTTATTTTTATAATAATATATAGATGTAAATATTAATATATAAAATCTTTTTGATTTGTTTTGATAAATACTTTTAAACTATCAAATTTTTGTAATTTTTATTAATAGATAATTAAAAATATTAGTAATCAAAATTGACGTACGTACGTGTAGTTGATCAAATGAATCTTATATTTCAAGATAGATATAATATTACTCTCTCCTCTCAAAATAAGTGTCATACTTTACCATTTTTTACTATTTACATTCTCTATTTTAACCCTATTTTTTTATTAATATATAAACGCAAATATTAGCAAATAAGATGTTGTTTGATTTATTTCGATGAATATTTTTAAAGTATATAATTTTTATAATTTTTAAAAATAAATAATTAAAGATATTAACAATTAAAGCTACTTAGCAAATGTAAACTAATCACATTTCAACGAGTTGATCATACCCTTCTTTGAACACGGAGTGAGTATTATTGATTTGATAGAATATTCCAAAGTTAATTGTGAGTTTCAAAGCAAAGCTTCATTGAATTTGAATCTATAAGTGGTTCCTTGATCCCGAACAACAATTTCAACTTTATTTTTCTCCTTCTTTTGCAACTAAAGTTTATCATCTATATCTGTGAGTTTTCCAAGTACTCCTTGATTTTTCTTCTTACTAATGTTCCTTTAATAAATTTCTATATACACATGCAAAATTGTTTTTCACTAATATAATTCTCTATTTCAACTACTGTATGCAGATCAAAGAGACATCACTTCTAATGGCTGCTCCTGTTGTTGTTAAAGATTCTGATGATACAGTTAGAAAAGAATACAACATAGTTGACAACCAAGATACAAAAAACATATCCATAAGTCACTTTTATAAGCAAACATTGCTTTCTCGATTCAACTTCATGAAAGATTATAAGATTATAACAGTTGACAAATATCACTCTATAAGGGAATCTAAAGATGCATATTTGCTAACAAGAGATGAAATTAGAAGTTATCGTCGCAATTATCAATTTTTACACATTGGCTTGGTTCAATTTTCGATATCTCGCCGCAACAGTTTCGGAGGAGAATCCCACCCTTTTTCGGTATGTTTAAGAGATTCTAAGTATCCAAACTTTGAAGATTCTATATTGGTAAGTATTGATTCAGATTTCTGTGTGGGTGACATGAAATTTAACTGGTTTCCATGTTTTTCAACTTCATTGTCAGTTTTAGCAAATTCCAATAATGGCTTGGTGGTTACTATAGATCCCCCAGATTCTAGATATTTAGAAATTAAGAATAGGGTATGTTTTAAATTGATGAAGAAATCTCTTAAACCTGATTATCTCTTTGGTAATCCTGTATTAGAGCTAAACACCAAGAAAGCAAATGTTGTTGTCCACAAATCTAATAATCAGACTTAAGTACAATTGATGGAAAGTTCAACTATGGAAGATGCATGCATGGTAGCTGACCTTAGAAATCAATGAAGCCTTATCAACATATAGAATGGATTGAATTAGCTAATGGTGTTGTTCTCTTTAATTTCCATCTTGAATCTTTTTCCATTTTTTTAGATATGATCTTAAATCTTCTATATCTTGCATATTTTCTTTATTATGTAGTAGTTTTATGAAAGGTGGTATGTAATATTGTAATATGTCAAGTACTTTTGGTTTAATTTGACTCTACATTTTAAAAATTTATTTTTGGTCTCTAAAGTTAAAATTTGCAGAGAAAAATTTGCATGTTATTTTGCAGATTTTTCTTTAAATTTTTCTGCGGATTTTTGTTTTAATGACTAAAATCAAAAAGTTTGGTTGATTCAAAGATTTATTTCGAACAAAATTTGATACAGAGATTAAAACCGAAATTCTCCATATATACAAGGACGAAAATGATGTTTAAGCCTTAAAAATATCATCATAAACTATTTTCAATTGATTATAGGGAAAGGTTGTGTGTTTTAGCAGCCAACATTCGGTGAAATTTTGTCCTACATCGGATAGATAGGACTTTCTGATAAGAGTTTATAAAGAGGAGACATTCTTCACCTTATAAATCGATTTTTTAAGGATGAGTTAGACTTTGATAATTTCTGACATGGTTTTAGAGCCTTTCATGTTTATCGTTGAACTTTCTACATTGTTCATGCTTCAGGCCCATTAATCTTATTTTTCTAATAGATGTAAATATTAGTAAATAAATCTTGTTTAATTTGTTTTTACGAGTATTTTCAAAATATCAAATTTTTTAATTTTTACTATTTAATAATTAAAAATATCAATGATCAAAACTGCGAATTAACATACATTCAATAATCAAACGAAGTCTTATATTTAAGAACAGACAATAATATATTTTTATTAAAGAGTGTCGTACTAGAAGGTTGGGTTGGGTAACTCAACAATTTTGATCAGAAGGAAATCAAACTAGCTAGTAGCTAACAATGGTTCAAATGATTCAAGTTAGTAGTAACTAGGTAAGGAGAGGGCAACCAGCAAGTAACTAAAGATTGTAATAGTAGTCAGCATTAGCATCTGTAACAGTAGAAGGCCCCTTCCCTGCTCTGAGCATTGCGATATGTCACTTGACCAATGTTTTAAAAATTGGACATGTTATTGAACCGGTGAGAGTACGAGTTCATTAATTGAACAATAAGGTGATTGGTCGAACTGCATGTCTAAATCAAACCGTTGTAATGAACTGTCTCTATAATAAAATTATATAGGTATTAAACCGGTCGAACCGGTGACTCGGTCTCTAAAAAATCAAGATTGGATTGAAATTTTTACACCTTAAAATTTATAAAAATTCTTAAATATCATAATCTAATAAGTTCAATTTTAAATTAAATTATAAATATAGTGGTCACACAAACAACAAAATAAGTACGCGAATATAAAGTGTTTTGGTATTGAACTGAACGATTCAGTCTTTAAAAATAATTAAAACATATAAAGGGTTAAAAAATATTAAATAATTATATGAATTAAAATAATTATATGTATTAAATTGTATTGAATCGGAGAATAAAAACATTTTTTTTATAATAGAATATAGCACCTATTTATTTAAAAAATTATAACATATGTATTTTTATTATAAATATAATAAAGTAGAATCATTAATTTTTTTAAAGGAAGAAACATTTGTTATTATAAGTAAAAAGTATGAGTCGAACAATTAAAATAACATTAGACTTATATAAAAAAAATTAAATAACATTTGGCAATCAATAATTTAAATTTTACTAAAAAAAATAAATTAAATTTGGTTCTTAAATAAATCAAAACTTATAACAAAGATTTGTTTTCTATAAAAAAAATATTAACAATATAAGAATATGCATTATATCAAATACAAAGTAAATATGTTTACAAGTGAACAACTTAGCAAAGTGGTTGAGTGCTTCTTTTTTTATGAAGAGGATATGGGTTCAAATCTTAGGACCCGTTTGGACTTTGACCTGACTTATTTTCCTTTTTTTTTCTTCTCATTAAAAATAGTAAAGAAGGAAAAAATTGTGTTTGACTCAATTTCTCTTTATTTGTTACTTCTTTACTTTATTTCTCTAACACTTTTAAGAAGAAATATGGCTAAATTCAATTTTATACTTCTCTATTTCATTTTTTAAAAATAGAAAAGTAGAAAATAAACCGGGCCAAATGGAGCCTTAGTAAAGACAATTTTTCTTATTTATAAATATTTAAATTCTATGTTCAAAAAACACATTAATGGAAAGAATAAAAAAAAGAGCGTAAAAGAAAAAAATCTCGCCCACCAAAAAAAAATCAAATTTCTAAAAAAAAAAAATGGGTAAAATTCATTAAACCGTTCGGTTCACCGGTTTAGGCCGGTTCACGCCAGTTTTCCCCAGTCTGTCAGCATGTCCAATCCAATAACCAGACCAGACCGGGTGACCTCCGGTTCACCGGTCTAACCGGTTTGACCGGCCGATCCGGTCTTGTTTTTTAAACACTGCACTTAACCTTTCCATTGTATGGGTCCCACAATGGTGCAACTCATTTTGAGTTGTTTGAATGAATCCCACATTGCCACATCATATGAACTACTTTTATAATTTTTTGTTCCAACGGTGAATTATGTTAAGAATTGAGACCATAATAAGAGAAGAGCAAACTTGGATTTTCCACTACAATAATCAAAAGCATGAATACAAAAGGATTGTCTTAGAAATATATAATAAAATATAAATGACTAAACTAACATTAAGCCCAAAGCCCAATTACAACCAAAGGCCCAAAACATATTGTCTAATATCTCCCCTCAAACTCACAATTTAACAACATCTAGCATTGAGAGTTTGTCGAACAAGAAACAAAAAAAAAACCAAATGAACCAAACCATAGAAGTGAACCCAACATAAAGATAAGTACCAACCAAATAGATCAACTAACATAGAAAGAAACAACAACAGAAGAGGGGCATCATCAAAAGGAAGAGCAACCAATTAGAAGAGAAATCAAATCAAAAGAAGTTAACTAACGAAGAGAACAATCAAACTAACCAAGAGAGAAGCAACAAACCAACAAAAAGAAGAGTATCAGAAGAGAGAAGTCATCAGATAGAGAAGCAACAACCAAAGAGAGAAAACAATCAGAGAGAAGCATTCAACAGAAAAGAAACCTTTAGAGAGAAGAACAAAAACGAGAGAGAACTGCAACCAAAGAAGTGACAACCAAAAAGAGAGATAACATTCAAGGATAAGAAACACAATCAAAGAGGGGAATCAACAACAAGATAGAATCAACCAAAGAAGAAACAATCGAAGAGAGAAATCAACATACCAACATAGAGAAGCATTCAAAAGAGAGAAACATCAATCCAAAAGAAGAATCAAATCAACAATAAACAAAACTCCTCAGCTCGATTATGGCATTTCTCAATCAGCCTCTTGCATTGTGGATCCACAAGAATTAGAGAGAGTCAAACCTTTTACAGAGGAGGCCAACATAGCACATGGTTGACTAGAAAGAAATTTTTGAAATTGCTCAACAAGATCAAATACTTGAGAAGAACCAGCGATAGAAGGAGCAACAACATTGGATGATGGACCCTTAAAGTTTGTTCCAGTTGCTTTCAATAGTTTTGGACATTGTGCTTTCCAATGACCTTTATCCTTGCAAAATGCACACTCATCAACACCAATCCAAGCCCTCCCTTGAGGTTTTCCTTTGTGAAAAGGAGTAGCAAAAATAGATGGAGGATTCGAGATAATTCCTTTTCCATGATGCATATTAGACTAAGACTTAAGTCTATTTTCTTCTGCCAACAACTCACTAACTACTGAATCAACACTTGGAAGAGGAGTACGATGTAGAATACTTCTACGAAGTCCCTCAAAATCATCACGAAGAGCCATCAGAAGTTGAAGCAAACGTTGTTCTTCTCTTTGGTCAGTTGCTTTGACATTTTTCAATTCAACTGATTCCATTAGGACCAATTGATCCCACAAATTAGTCATGGTTGAATAAAATTCATGAATGGTCATATCATTTTGTTTAAGATCTCTAATATCACTCTCTAGCTTATACCGTTTAGCAAAATTAGATTGCTTATACAAACTTTCAAATGATCCCAAACCTCTAAAGCAGTATCATATTTTGCTAGTTGCATACCTATCGACTGAGAAACACAATTATTAATCCAAGTAATAATCTTCGAATTACTAGCATCCCATGTTTCAAATTCTTTTGAATATTTTTCTTCATCTTTTTTATCTATGGGCATAGTAGTGGTTCCATCAACATAACTCCACATCGTCTTTCCTTTCAAAAAATTTCACATCACATAACTCCAATAAGGATAATTTTCTCCATTAAGTTGAACACTAATTGATTGAAGTGAGTCATCTTTTTCACTAGTCATTGTCAAATATTCAAGAAACAAACAGATTCTAATTAAAGAGAGTAACCTAATAAATTACACTACCAATTTTCTTTTCCACCAATGTGTTGTCTCGAAAAGAAATAAAGGGTATACTTTTGTTTCTAAAACACAACGTAAATCATATAAAATGCAAAATAGACTAATGATTCAACATTCAATATTCATACGGTCACTAAGGCTAACAAATGAGAAGACAACAACTGATACTTAGATTACAACAAGGATGAAGCCACATCACACAAACCTTGAATAACCACTACAAGAAAAACAATATTTCCCGACGGCCTAAAGCCTTCAATAAGTATCTAAATCCGTCAAGAAATGTTAATTTCCCGACGGCCACCTGACGGACCAATTCCGCTGGGAAATCGTCCCTCAGAAAATTTCCTGACGGTCTTAGCATTCCAAAAGTGATCAACACGAAACATACATATTTCCTGACACCCAAAACCTTCAGGAACGACTTACCGGATTTGTAAACTTTTTGACGGCTATAACCGTCAAGAAATAAAGACAACATCATCGACAACCATGGCAGTCAGGAAATTCGTCTGTTACATAATTTCTTATTAATGTACATAATTAGTATTAAGATGCAGTTTTTGTTAACTGTCAAATGTAGTTACTAGTAGTTTACTGTCAAATGTAGTTATTAGTAGTTTTCTTATTCTTTCTTCATATATGATTATGAGCATTTGCTCTTTTACATGTAATAATCATTTTTATTTCTACTTTATTCAATAATGAAAAGTTCTTCCATTTTATCTCACTCTCTCAAAGTTAACATGGTATCAGAGCAATCTATGCTCTGGTAGCCATTTTCTATTCCTTATTCTTCTCTTTTCTTACAACATTCTTGCATTTTCTTTCTTTCTAATTTTTCCTTTGATTATGGCTACCACAAATTATTCTGATTTCTCAACAAATTCCGCAAACCCTTATTATTTGCATCCAAACGAAAATCCGGCTTTGATTCTTGTCTCACCGCCTCTGGATCACAAGAATTATCATACATGGGCGCGATCCATGAACATTGCATTAATTTCAAAGAACAAAGAAAAGTTCATCGATGGCAGTTTTCCTAAACCTTCGATAACTGATCCTCTCTATGGTCCATGGATTCGCTGCAACACTATGGTTTTGGCATGGATTCAACGATCAATCTCTGATTCTATTGCCCGATCAGTTTTGTGGATCGATACGGCTGCCGGAGTTTGAAAAAATCTCAGAATTCGATTTTCGCAAGGAGACATTTTTCGTATTTCTGATATTCAAGAAGAACTTTACAAATTTCGTCATGGTAATCTTGATATTTCTGATTTCTATACTCAGTTGAAGGTTTTATGGGATGAATTGGAAAATTATAGACCTATTCCTTATTGTAAGTGTTCAATTGCGTGTACTTGTGGAGCACTTGATACAATCAAAATTTACCGTCAACATGATTATGTCATTAGATTTCTTAAGGGATTAAATGACAAGTTTTCTCATACAAAATCTCAAATAATGTTGATGAATCCTTTACCCGACATTGATACTATTTTCTCAATGTTAATTCAACAAGAGAGGGAAATGGGAAGTTATGTGCTTGATTCAATTGTCAATGATGCTCCTGATACAAATTCTTCTAATGTTCTTTTGGCCAATTCTTATTATGGTAATTTCAATGGTAAATACAATTTCAAAGGTAAAGGCCAAAATTATGGTTCAAAAGGAATTCATCGTCAGTGTACATATTGCAATCGCACAAATCACATTGTTGAAAATTGTTGGCTCAAACATGGTTATCCTATTGGTTATAAGGGTAAAGGCAAGAATTCTTCACAATCAAAACAAGTACACAATGTTGCAGTACCCAATGGTGTAGTCCCTGTGTCTTCTGCACAATTTGATTCTCCTACATCATCTACAAAACCACTTTTTGGTTTCACTCAAGAGCAATATCATGGCATCCTTGGTCTTTTCAACAATTAAAATCTCAGCCTTCGCCTGGTTCTAACTCTGTTTCAACCTCTCCTCTTGCATTCAATTCTCAGTCTTCTAATGATAATGGTAAGTGTTCTAATCTTTGGATTTTAGATATCGGTGCCATTGATCATTTCACATTTGATCTTAGTTGTTTTAGCACATATAAGAACATCATTCCTATACCAGTTTCTTTACCGAATGGCACACAAATACTAGCTTCCATAACAGGCATTGTCACCATTTCACCCTTTCTTACCTTACACAATGTTCTATATATACCATCTTTTCATGTGAACTTAATTTCTGTTACTAAGCTAGCCACTACAAATAACTGCGTTGTGAATTTCACATCTCATTCCTGTGAAATTTTGCAGAATTGTACCAAGGCAATGATTGGTATAGTCCAACTTGAGGGGAGATATTAATGTACATAATTAGTATTAAGATGCAGTTTTTGTTAACTGTCAAATGTAGTTACTAGTAGTTTACTGTCAAATGTAGTTACTAGTAGTTTTCTTATTCTTTCTTCATATATGATTATGAGCATTTGCTCTTGTACATGTAATAATCATTTTTATTTCTACTTTATTCAATAATGAAAAGTTCTTCCATTTTATCTCACTCTCTCAAAGTTAACATTTCTCGAAGGTTTAAACCGTCTGAATCTTTCTTTTATTTTTAAAAAACGTAATTTTTAATATATATAATTACCGATTAATTACATGCATATATAATTAAATTAAAACAATATATAATTTATTAAAACCAAGATCCAGATCCATTTTCATAACAATATGCCGTTCCAGATTTATCATTGTCTCTTCACAACAATTTGCTAGATCCAATTTTTTATCGTTAACCAGATCCAATTTTGCCTTAACAATTTTGTCAGATCTATTTTTTTTTATAGATAACCAGATCCAAATTCGGATTTAAAAAGAAGAAAAAAAAATCAGATCTAATTTTGCCTCTTCATAACAATTCTTTAACGATAGCAAATTTTTTTATCGATCTATCTTTTCTACTTCAGATCTGCCTTAACAACAACAAAAATAAAGAAGAAGAAGGAGATGAGTGACTGATCAAAAGTTGAGAGAAACTTTAAGAAAGCTTCCATTTCTCCAAAACTAAGTAGCTTCCATTTAGCTTTCCTTAAAACAAGTACTACTAAATTCGTATGACGAGGGTGAAGAGGTTTAGAGAAGAGGGTTAGAGAAGAATGACTCAAAACTTTAGAGAAGAGGGTGAAGAGGTTTAGAGACTGAAGAGGGTACTTTGGTGAATGAATGAATGACTCTGTGAATGAAACGATAGCCTTGTAGAGAAATGTTTTGGTTTCAATACATCTAGCATCCCGACGGCCTAAGCCGTCCCAAACTTGTAGTGGTAAATTGTAAAAAGTAATTTTCTGACAGTCTAAACCGTCGCCCTAATCTAAGGGCTATATATTTTGACGGCTAAATCAGTCGGGATCTTAATATTTATTTTAACAACTTCTTGACGGCTTAAACCATCACCTTTTTGACGCAAATAAATTTATGGCATTTCATTCATAACAATAGTAGCAATACAATGAGGAATTACATCAAAAATACTGCGAGAAGCATGGGATAAAGCTGCTCGTGCGAGTGCATGAGCGCTACCGTTTGCTTGCCGCCTAGCAAAAACAACTATGAAGTCGTTATAGTGGTGGAGTAAGGCTCGACAATTTTGTATAATTGAACCATACTCCGAGTGGTTGATACTTACCCTTTTACATCATCCACAACAATCTTACAATCTAGCTCAAAGACAACTTTATTATAACCCAAGCTAACAACCCATTGGATACCTTTATGTAAGCTCCACGCTTCTGCTTCCGGCGCTGTCATTACAACATCTTCATGTGCTGTCATGGCCGAGATAAAACTTTCTTTGTCATCACGAAGACAAGCTCCCATGCCTATACGTTGTTCATGAGCAAATATGGCGGCATCAATGTTGCATTTGACGAAATCTAGCGGTGGAGGTTGCCATGTAACCTGAACATGTTGTGGTTTGGCTATATCAACTTTTTGACGTGCATGTTGCCAAGCCATGAGGGTGCCATTGGCGCGACCAATTACCTGTGGAATGCTCTCAATTTTTTGCTCCCATAATTTCAAGTTTCTTTTACGCCATAAACTCCAAGATGTCATAGCAAAAGAAACCAACTGTTGAGTGGTAAAATTGTGCAAAATACGCTTGAAAACATCAATAAACCCTTCAGCATTTTCCATTAAATTATGTAATTCATTCCATAAGTTAAGTTGTCGCCAACAAGCTATACTATCTGCACAATCAAGAAATAAATGTCAATTGTATTCTGTGTATCTGTGACACACAACACAATTAGAATCACCATTAACTCCTTTGCTCATTAGTCTTTGCCTATTAGGTAGACAATCTCTTCCAAGTCTCCACATAAAATGTTTGACCATGAGAGGAATAGGTAAAGCCCATAATTGCTTAAACCATCACCTAGATCAATTAATTCTGACACATTTTTATTGATGGAAACTACATGTTCTTGACGGTCTTGACTTTAAGAAAATTTAAACTTTCCGACGGTTAAAGCTTTCAGGATAATAATTTCACTAGATGATAGCTTCCCGACGGCCTAAACCGTCGATTTGTATTTTTCATTTATTTTTAGAGGCTCTCAAAATTTACTGATGGTTTTATTCAATTTTTGACGGCTTTAGCCTTCACAAAATTTTCTGAAGGCCTAAACCTTTAACCCTTCATTTTTAGTTTGGTTGGAATATTAAGGTTTTTTTGTAGTGAACGATTGGAGAGGAGATCGTCACTTTTCCAATTTCTTCAATAATCAATCATGCTCTTTGATACCATGTTAAGAATTGAGACTATAATAAGAAAAGAGAAAACTAAGGTTTTCCATTACAATAATCAAAATCATGAATACAAAAGGATTGTCTTAGAAATATATAATAAAACATAAATGACTAAACTAACATTAAGCCCAACGTCCAATTACAACCAAAAGTCCAAAACATATTGTCTAGCAAATTAGAAAAATTTATATTGGGTCCTATAACTTTATCTCATATATTATTATTTTAATTATATTTAATTTTATTATAACATAAATTATTATTTTTATTTTTTTGATTAATATTAATATGAAAAATATTAATAATTAAAATAATTTTTTTTAAGGAAATAGTATTACATGAAAAATCAAATTAAATATACATGCAATCAAATGACAATTTAGTAAAATTTACATGTAAATTACACACAATAACTACATTACTACTTTTTTAATATATGTGAAATTTGTCAAAAAAAAAGTGACCAATTTATTATTAAAAAATGAATTGTATAAGTTTGCACTATGTTTTATTCAACGTAACGTTCATGTTTTTAATTGTGAGATAATTTTATACTACTATTAGTTATTATTATAATCAAAAGGTAGCCATTGTGTCAGCACCACGAACGTTGCTTGGTGAAGCAACTATTCTATCGACCTCCAAGGCTCCACTATAGAAAAATGAAAATATTGAAATTTGTGTTGTGATAGGTTGGCAAACATGTTGATGAAACCAGCGTTGGAGTTGCTCTGATAATTCACTCTCATAGCATGTCACTTCTGGTGAGATGATAGCATAAAGCTTATAAATAACAAATAATACTCTATATATGTTTTAGGAAAATGAGTGACACTTTAGTGTTATGTTTGGTTTAGGTGAAAATGAAAAGAGAAAAATTAGAGAGAGAGAGAGAGAGAGAGAGAAATAGAAGAAAAATATTCATTTTCTCTTGCTTGTTTGAAAAGAGAGAAGTTTAAAATGTAGGACCTACATATTTTTTTATTTATCTCCACATATAAGAAGAAAGAGTATTGAAGTTGTCATTTTATCCAATTTTATTATTTTGCCCATCTCTAAAATAATGTTCTAAGTAAACAAATAACTTAATTGAATATTACTAAAAGGGTATTTTTGTCCTTTTAAAAAAACACAATTCTTTCTTTTCTATTTCTCTTCTTATTCTCTAATACCAAATAATATATCAAATCTGCTCTATTTCTCACACATTTCTCTCTTCTTATACTCCCTTTTATCTATTTCTTTCATCACAACTTCTCCTCCAAGCCAATTACACCATGGTGTAATTGACCCAGTTTGAATTGGTTTTTGATAAATTCAGTGTTTAAACCAATGAACTCTCAATTGATTTGATTTTTGATATTTATTTAAAAATAAATCCAAACTAAATTAATCGATTTGTTTTGAATACTATATTCGGTTCACATTATTTTTTTTTGATGTATTTTCTGATATTATTTTTTCAAACGATATACTGATAGTAGCAGGAAAAACAAAATCTTTTAATGTGTATTGATTTTATTGTATCGATCCAGACTTTTATTTATCAATCTAGAAAAGCTCTCTGTAAGGCATTGTTTGTTTCAAAGGAAAGTAAGGGGATGGAAAGTATAGAGGAAGGAAACTTTATTGGGAAAAGAGTTTCCATCGTTTGGTTTCTTGTCAGGAAGGAAAGAAAGACTGATTTTCGCGGGTCCCACACCAAATATACTTTCCGCCCATTTGTGAACAAAAAATAGTGGAAAAGGTTGCAATGATATAAAGTGACGGAAGTGCCCTTTTGTTTATCATGATTTTTTTTGTTTTTGGTGTAATTTTTTTCCAGCAGCTCATGTGTTGTTTCCGTGTATGCCATCACTTGTTAGTAGTATAATATAATACTCTCTCCGTCCCAAAATATAAGAGAAAAAATAAAAATCACATTTATTAAAAAAAAATAAAATATAATGATTAAATGTAAGCTTTTTAGTAAAAATGTTACTTGAAAAGATGTATAAACAATTTTGATTGGTTATTGATTATGGAAAAGGAAAGAGAGAGAATGAGTTTTTCTTGGAAATGTAAAAGTTTGTATTTTTTCTCTTACATTTTGGGACAAAAAATTTGATTTTTTTATATTACATTTTAGGACAGAGAGAGTACTATATATTTAAGTAATTCAACCGTAAGTATTATATAGTATTATATATATTTTTTGACAAAAATAATATACAAATATTAATATCTATATATAATATTTTAATAAAGGGTATTTTTGTAAATCAATAAATGTACATCTTTCTTTCCTTTCACTTTCTTTCCTTCTATTTTCTTTTGTCATCCAAACATATCCTAAGTGTTATATCGATACACTGTATCTATCCATTCAAGGTCTTTATCGATCCAATATAATTGAAACTGTATGTATAGATACATAAAACATGATTTTTTAATATTTTTTTCAAAGTGTTTTTGCTACTAAGTTATTTCTAAATTTTTGGCAAGACATTCTATACTATTTTCTAGGTATTTTTGACATTAAAACATGAAGAAAATTTGTGTATATACAACTCATTCTATGTTCATTATAATGGACATGAAATAATTGCTCTTGTTGATCTAGTTTCTCAACTTTTGGGGCTCAAGGTTCAGGATTTTACTGTAGGACGAGTAGCACTTAAAGTTGCTTCAAGTAGTTTTTCAAATATTATATTTTGGTATACATAAATATTTTGCGGCGGAGCTTATTGCCCATTTACCTTTTATTCAAGTGTAATTGTATATATATATATATGTGTGTGTGTGTGTGTGTGTGTGTTTGCTAACTTCCTTTCATGTGAGAGAAAATTATCAAGCCCGCTCCCACTTGTTTTACTCCCACACCACCCATATAATATAGAGATTTCTGGGATTGCTAATTTAGACCCACTTAAACATGTGGGTATAAATTAGCAATGAACATATTTTCTATTTGAACTAGCGAGATACCCGTGCTGACGCACGGGTTCTGCGTCGAGAGTTGGGTCGTAGGGGGCGTGAGTGTGTCGAGAGTGAGTTGCGGCGTGAGTGAGTCGAGAGTGGGTTGCAGTAGTACTTATGGTTTGTTTTTAATAAAATAATTTAAATTTTTTTATGCACATCATATTTTATTTTGATGCATTTATATTTAAATTACATCATATTTTATTTTGATGCATTTATTCAAATTTTTTGTAAACAATAACTTTTTTCCCGTAAATAATAATTATTTAATTTTTTTTATATACTTATTATTTATATTTTTAATAAAGAACAATTTATTCCCCGTGTACAATAGTTATATGTATTTTTTAATAAACAAAAATTTATTCCCCGTATTAAAGTTTAACTAATAGTTCATAAAAATTAATTAATTATTTAAATAATCGTTTATTTAAAAAATTGTGAATAATAACTTATTTTCCATAAATAATAATTTTTAAATTTTTTTCAAAAGAATAACTTATTCTTCATGTATAATAGTCAGTTTAAAGTTTTTATTGTAAAATATATTCAAAAAGTGTCTCGTATAAACTAAATTTGATCATCCCCTTATAAGTAAAATTTTGTAATCTTTGTATAAGCTTAAAGTGTCTCATGTACAATAATCAATTAATTATTTTGATGCATTTATATTTAAATTACATCATATTTTATTTTGATGCATTTATTTAATTTTTTTGTAAACAGTTACTTTTTTTTCCAGTAAATAATAATTATTTAATTTTTTTTATATAATTATTATTTATATTTTTAATAAAGAACAATTTATTCCCCGTGTACAGTAGTTATATAAATTTTTTGATAAACAAAAATTTATTCCCCGTGTTAAAGTTTAACTAATAGTTGATAAAAAATAATTAATTATTTAAATATCGTTTATATAAAAAATTTGTGAATAATAACTTATTTTCAGTAAATAATAATTATTTAATTTTTTTATATAATTATTATTTATATTTTTAATAAAGAACAATTTATTCCCTGTGTACAATAGTTATATAAATTTTTTAATAAACAAAAATTTATTCCCCGTGTTAAAGTTTAACTAATAGTTAATAAAAATTAATTAATTATTTAAATAATCGTTTATATAAAAAAATTGTGAATAATAACTTATTTTCCATAAATAATAATTTTTTTAACTTGTTTTTCAAAAGAATAATTTATTCTTCGTGTATAATAGTGAGTTTAAAGTTTTTATTGTAAAATATTGTCAAAAAGTGTCTCGTATAAACTAAATTTGATCATCCTCGTATAAGTTAAATTTGGTAATTTTTGTATAAGCTTAAAGTGTCTCATGTACAATAATCAGTTAATTTTTTTGATGCATTTATATTTAAATTACATCATATTTTATTTTGTAGCTTTTATTTAAATTTTTTGTAAACAATTACTTTTTTCCTGTAAATAATAATTATTTAATTTTTTTTATATAATTATTATTTATATTTTTAATAAAGAACAATTTATTCCCCGTGTACAATAGTTATATAAATTTTTTAATAAACAAAAATTTATTCCCCGTGTTAAAGTTTAACTAATAGTTAATAAAAATTAATTAATTATTTAAATAATTGTTTATATAAAAAATTTGTGAATAATAACTTATTTTCCATAAATAATAATTTTTAATTTTTTTTCAAAAGAATAACTTATTCTTCGTGTATAATAGTCAATTTAAAGTTTTTATTGTAAAATATAGTCAAAAAGTGTCACGTATAAACTAAATTTGATCATCCCCATGTAAGTTAAATTTGGTAATCTTTGTATAAGTTTAAAGTGTCTCATGTACAATAATCTGTTAAATTTTATAAGAAAAAGTTTGTTCATTGAATATAATAGTTTATTTATTTTTTTCGTAAACAATAACTTGTTTCTCTTGAATAATAATTATTTCTAAAATCATTTGATATGTTATTGACACACATCAAAATTAACGATTTACTTTTTTTTTGGTACATCGATTTACTTTTTTTTATGCACATCATATATTTTTTTGATGCATTTATTTAATTTTTTCGTAAACAATAACTTTTTTCCCTGTAAAAAATCATCATTTAATTTTTGTTCATAAGGAACAACTTATTCCTCGTATATATATATAATAGTCAATTTAAAATTTTAGCATAAACACTTTGTCTTGTGTATACTAATTATTTTATTTATTCATTTTTTTTTACTTCTTATTTTATTTATTCATGAAAAATAATGATTAAGTTAAATTTGTGTAAAATAGATCATTTGTGTATAATTTCATATAAATCTAAAATCATTTGATATAATATTGACACACATCAAAACTAATGATTTACTTTTTTTATGCACATCATATATTTTTTGATGCATTTATTTAATAGTAGTATTATAGAAATTGAAATTATAAAGAGAGAGAAATTATTTTTGAATTGTAATTAAAGTTAAAGTAGAAAAAGTCAAATCATAAGGTGATAGAAGAAGAGTGTGGACCCATGAATAGTATTTTACTTTATGAGGATGAATGTAGTGAGTTTTGTAAATATATTCCAATATTGCCCTCATTTTTTAGTGTGTTTGAAAAAAAGTCAATTTTGAAAAGCAAGGATAAATTTATAATTAATGAAGCTAAATATTTATTATATCTACTATTAACATAATAAATGTTTACCTTGGCTAATTAACAATTTTCCCTTCATTTTCAAATTCTGGTTTTTCTAAAATAAACTAAAATTTACTACAATGTAAGGGTAATTTTGGGTTAATTTTACAAACCTTCTCACAACCATCCTCAACTTCAACTGATGGGAGATGTCAAATTAGCCCTTGTGAATTTAATATAATACTATGTTAACAATAGTTCTTTGAGGGACTTATTTGTATTTTTAGGACACAAGAAATAAAGAAGACTTTTCCAACCATCAACTTGCTTTAGCCGTACACTGTCAAATTGAAAAAATAGCCCTCTGATGTGATATTGTGAATGTTATAGAAAAGGGTTGGTAAAAACAATTAAAACAACTTACTATCACTCTCTTTATTCTCTTCTCAGATCTCACGCTCTTTCTTTTCTACTAGCGGGCCAATTTCTGTGCCTATGTGATATCAACGTACCCGTTTGTGTGATACATATTTTTTATTATTTTATATTTAAATTTGATTTTTTTTTTGTTGATGATTTCTTCAAATTTGATTGTTATGAGAATAATTTGAAATTTGAAATTCAAATTTAGTTGTTATGAGAATAATTTGAAATTTAAAATTAAGGGTAAAATAGAAATAAAAATAAGCCATACCAAAATAGTGTATCCTCTTTATATATTTCTTCTTTCTTCTCATTTCCCTCACTTCACCTTCCAATTCAAACTCATCCCAACAAAGAAGTAATTCGCAGGAGGAAAAAGAAGATCCGTGAAAGAAGAAGAATACACGAGAGGAAGAAAAGCTTCACAGGTTAGTAAATTTTATTCCTTTGCAATCATTTTTCTCTTCTCTTCTCTCTCACATATTTCTCTTCACCTTTCCCAATCCAGAGAAAGAAAACAATGAAAACGCGGGAGAAAGAAACGTAAGAGAAACAAGAAATTCTATTAGTGATGATTTATAAATGAAAACCCATGAGAGAAAGAAGAAGATCTATGGGAGAAAGAAGAAGCAGAAGTTCTATGGCAGAAGAATACGGGAGGAAGAACAATAAGATGGGTTAGTGATTAATGCTTCTTTCCTCTACTATCATCTTTCTTTACCGGAAAATTTAGGATTTCTTCTTCATCTCTTTAAATTATGTTGTTCGATTTTAGATTTAGTTATGCACATAATGTGTTTGATAAAATGTTGATGTGGATTCTAATAAAATTTTATGTGTTTGATCCTCACTCTTTCCTTCATATAATAAAATCAAAGGACAGAAAAAGAAAAATGGGAGAGAAGAAGAATACACGGGAAGAGGAAGAAGAAAATCTACACAGTTTGTTGATGGATGATTTTTTTCTCCACCATCATCCTTCATTGTATGTAATTGATTTCCCTTTTATTTTTCAATCACATTGAGAAAAATGATGGATGTGTTTTGGTTTCATACATGGTGAGATTTTGGTGTTTTGGTTTATGAGTAGAAGAAAAATAATACATGTGTTTTGATTAAAATTATGTCATTGTACTATTCCCAATTTTTATTAATTTTGTACATTTTGAATTATATTGCACTATTCCCAATTTTTTATATTTTTGTACCTTTTGTATTTGTTTTGATAATTTGTGATTGAGATATATGTTGGTGAATGATTGAGAGATTTGATAGTGCAACTTGTGACCTTCAATGTATTGTGAATTGAACTGATGTTGTGACATTGCTACCTCTAACTTGTGTTATCATCTCACTTTTTCTCTTCTAAGCATTTTTGTAAAGTGACTAGCAATGAGAAGTTTAATTGGGTTTATGATATTTGAGGTATGTTATTAATTCATTTTACTTAAATTTTGATTACTACAAATGATAGACATGATATTGTGTTTCTTGCAATAGAGGTAGTGACATAGTGTAAACAAAGTGCTTCATATTTTCAAGTTTGTAGCAAACAGTTCTATAATCTCATTCTTGGTATTTATTAGAGGTCATTGCTTCTTTTAAATCTAACAACTTTCTTTCAAGTTTCCGTTTTTGTGTTTTGATTTATCCCTCAAATTGTAACTTATCTCTTGCTTTACGTGACTTCATTATATCTATCTATGTTTATGTTCTTAGTTACATGTTTGGTTTTTTGCCCCTCTCTTGATCGTCGAAGTTATAAAATCTTGCCTATGAGGTTTTTTCTTCCATATATCATTTGTATCAGCAATCCAATGTATTTTATCAAAACAAGTTGATTTTTTATATATAAGCAAATATATTCAAAGTTTATACTATAAGGATGGTGGAATAAGTGTTTAAATGTGACTTATATCTATTTTTTCAAATATAACTTAAAACATCATTATTGTATGGTGTGTATTCTACAATTCTTTTTGCAGAATTTGAGACTTGACTTTGCAAAATTTCTAAGGAACCAAATATTCAATTCAATTCTATTCTTCTATGTAGTGACCAACTCAATGTGGTTCAATGTTCTATTATCTGTAGTCCTCCTCCAGCAACAAATGTCAAACTAGGAAATGGATAGAAAGTCTTTTGTGATTTAATGCAATATCAAACTTGTGATATACTTAGCTTCAAATTGGAAGACTGGCTTCCAACTTGATTTTTGTTATTAAAATTTAATCTTATTTATAATTTCCTTAATTCTTTAATGAGAATCAATGTTGATTTGTATCAAGTTATGGTGTTTTTCAGTTGTATCAAGTTACCTGTGTTTGTGTACGAATGTTATATTTGTGTAGTTTAGTACACTTTTTTATGTGTATCGTTAACTTATGACTATAATGTTGAGTTGTTGGTATTATTTTAAAGTAGTTGAATGTAATTGCATATCAAATGAAGCTACAATTTAGTAATAAAATGACGTATTGCTATGATCAATTAGTACCTCTTAAGATGCTGACATTTTTGTCCGGCAAGTTTTTACATTGATCAGAAATGATATTTAGACAAAAATATCCAACCCAAATACAACAAAAGTATACCACTGTTCACTTATACATCTTTTTCTTCTTTCTTTATTCTTTTTGGTGACCACGTGAGCTTCTGTCTTCTCCCTCCTTTTTGTTCCTCACTCTCTGTCTTCTCCCTTCCTAACCCTTTTCCATTCTTCTTCTCCTTCACACCACCAAAACTTGCATCTCTTCCAATCAATTCCGCCACCATCAGCAACTTGCATCTTCTTTTCCTTCAACCGCCGCCGCCATATTCTCCTTCGTCTTCTCGTTCCACCACCAATGATATTTAATATGTAGTTTTGGTGTGTATATCTTGGGATCAATATGGTTTTAGTTAAAATGATGTTTTGTGCAAACGACATATTAGCAATAATGTATTTTGTTGTGAGAAACTTTGACATATAGGAAAAATTCAAATTGATCCATGTTATAAATGAGTTGGTAAAGTTTAGATTGAAATTATTCCGACCCACAAGTGGTATATACAGACTTAACCAAATTTGTTCATCAATAATCAATAAGATTCTCTTAAATTAACACAGACATGGGGAGTTAAGTTCATATAACTGAGGAGTGGTTAAACTACTTTGGTTAATTGGTGTAAAATCATTCGAAGTTACAAAAATTATTCAATTTTTAACTTTGTTTTAACTTTAGCACATTCAAATAATCATAAGTATACCCATGTACAGTAACACGCGTGAAATAAATAATAAGATTACTTTAAGTTATTGCTATAACAGATGCGGGGAGTCAAGTTCATATAAATGGGGAGTTGATAAAATAATTTGGTTAACGGGTGTAAAATCTTCCGAAGTTTAAAAAATTATTTACCTTAAACATTGATTTAACTTTGGAACCTTCAAACAATCATAAGTGTGCCCATGTACAGTATCACGCGTGAAAAAACAGTAAGATTTTAAACATATGTGGGGAGTCAAGTTCATCTGAATAAAAGGTGGAAGATTTTCACTATATGAACGATTTTATACAACTTAACCAAATATATGTGACAACTCCCCAGTTTCATATACACGACTCCTCAGCTAACCAAAATAGTTCATAAACTCTCCGGTTTTGTGAACTTGGCTCCTCACATTTGTAATGACAATAATGTCAAGGAGCCTTACTTTTTTTCACTTGTGACACTACACATGGGGTACAATTTTGATCGTTTAAAAGTGTTAAAGTTGAAACAAAGTTAAAGGAGAATGATTTTTTAAACTTTGAACTACTTTGGTTAATTGTGGAGTCGAGTGTATGTAACTCAGGAGTTGAGTGTATATAAATGGGGAGTTGTCACATATATTCGGTTAAGTGGTATAAAATCTTTCACCTTTAACTTTGTTTTAATTTTATCATTGTCTAAAAATCACAAATGTGTCCCATGCACATTGCCATGCGTGAGAAAATAGTAAAATTCCTTTAAATTATTGTTAATACTGATGTGGGGAGTCAAGTTCACAAAACTGGGGAGTGAATGACCTATTTTGGTTAACTGGTATTAAATCTTCTAAAGTTTAAAAAAAAAATCATGGACTTTTAACTTTGTTTTAATTTTATTATTACACGGGGCACACTTCTAATTGTCTGAAGGTGCTAAAGTTAAAACAAAGTTAAGAATGAATGATTTTTTTAAATTTTGGAAGATTTTACACCAGTTAACCAAAGTAGTTCATCAACTCCCCAGTTATACGAATATGACTCCCCACATATATGTAATGGAAATAATTAAAATGAATTTTACTAACATGTGGCACACTTTTGATTGTTTCAAGGTTTTAAAGTTAAAACAAAGTTAAAGGAGAATTATTTTTTAATTTTTGAAAGATTTTACACTAGTTAACCAAAGTAGTTTATCAACTCACCAATCATATGAACTTAACTCCCCACACCTGTAATGACAATAATTTAAAGGAATCGTACTAATTTTTTCATGCGTAGGACTATACATTGTGATTCACTTTCGATTGTTTGAAGGTTCTAAAGTTAAAGAAAGTTAAAGGTGAATGATTTTGTAAACTTTGAAATATTTAACATTGTTAACCAAATTAGTTCATCAACTCCCCAATTATATGAACTTGACTTCCCACATCTATAATAATTTTTTTCATTATACAAATGATTTTCACTAGTTTGAAAGAGTTTAAACCATTTCACCAAACTGGGTCTCCAACTCCCCAGTTATATCTCCCTGACTTCCCACCTCTGCCTTGGCAACAATTTCAAGAAATCTTACTATTTCTTATGCTATACAAAATCAATCTGCATTCACAACTCCAATAAATTCTAGAACCAAAAGAAACTCAAATAAATACTAGAACCAAAAGAAAAATATTGCCATGCTTAATTAAGATCAAATAACTTGCATTAATAAACTCTACACCATACCATAAAGTACTGAAATAAAAACAAAAGTAATGCAAAACTCAAGCAATTGTTTCTTGTGTTATATGTCAACATTTCAAACAAATCAACAAAAGCAGTGAAACCTAAAATATAATGAGTGCACATACAAAAATTAATTCAAAGTTGTTGAAGAAGGCAATAAGGCCTATGCCTAAACCAATAACAAGTTGAGTATTGAGAATCACATAGTGCACTATCTCAGTCTTTGCTCTAGACATCCAGTCTTGCTTGAATAAATCATTCTCAACGAGACATCACATTTTGAAGCTGAATTATCCAACATGAGAGCTTCAGATTATGAACAGAGAACCTGAGTTATAAAGTAATTAAAGTATCAGATAACAACAGCAATTGTCACATTTACTTGCGGTATAACACAATCATAAACTCTACAAGTTTCGTAGTCTCATTTAAATTATCAATACCTCAAATATTACAGATGAAATCCTCTAAGCTTGGCTCTTGATTGTTTAATCGACGACGACTTGGATATATCAATTTGAGATTGGCGAATTCCAAAATGCTTTGATTCTAGTACTGTGGTGCTTTGATTCCTAAAATAGCACCTATAACTTGTGTCAACTTTTTAATTTTGGACAGAAACTTTTAAATTAACCAAATATTTGAACCAACTACCCACTTATTAACACATAGCTAACCACATTTTTTGCCCTGTTTTATCATGTCACTTTTTTCATCTCATAACATTACAACAACCATAACTCATCAACTAATAACACAAACTATTCCACAGCTCAAATTAACAACACAAATTCACTTTTGTCATAGTGTTTATGTTTTAATCCAAATCAACGCAAATCAGGAACAAATATTAACCACCAATTTATAGTGTCAACGCAAAAAAAAGAATGGAATTGTCATAAGTCACATTAATTAATAACTTATGGGTACTGTGACAGGAATTATTGGGGGAAAATGGTTCTATGTCTCAATAGCACTGTATTGGTCACCACCATTATTCATCTTTTTATTCCAACTGAAACTTTCTTTGTTGATTGTTTATGAGAGCAAAATATGACTATTGAACAATCTAACATAAAATTAATCAATTAAAATGGGAAGGAGAAAAATAGCCTTTGTTGCTTTTTCCCACAATTGCATAATTTCATTCAAAATATTGTTCTACCATTTGTTACGTATCCAAAACCCACAAAATCATCCTGAATTTTCAAAACCCTAAAAAATTTAACTATAAACAAACGAGAAATTGAACCTGGATTTTGAAAATTGAAGTTGAAGGTTGAACGAATCTGAGGAGAAGGTTGAATGAAGGTGAAATCAGAGAACTAATCTTTAGCTTGAAAGTTGAAGATAAACAAAGGTGAAAAATTTCACCTTCGTTCATCTTCAACTTAATTTCACCTTCGTTCATCTTCAACTTTCAAGCTAAAGTTGATTAGTCAGAGAAGATGAATTGAATTGAATTGGAAGCAAATCTAGTTTAAGCGACGGACAGAACGGTTGTTGGCGGAGAGAAGAGAGACTGGCGGTGAGGAGAGAGGCTGGCGGTGAGAAGATGGACGAAGGATAAGTGAACAGTGAGAGACGAGAGATGGTGGGGGTGATGATAGGTTTGCAGAGAGTAACAAAAAAATAAAATAGAACCTCACACGTGCTAGGTCTTCAAAGAGGTGTATTTTTTGTTGACAAAGGGAAAAAGAGGTGTATAAAGGAACAGTGATATAGTACTTTTGTTGTATTTATGTTGCCAAAATTTGTCTAAATATCATTTCTGTATAAGTTATAACTAAAACACGGTTTTGTTAATTAAAAAAAATAAATAAAACACGGTAGTGAAGATCTAAGCTATGTCAGGTTGGTTTGATACACATTCTTTTTGATAATTGTTTGTTACACACCTTTTTTTTTTTTTTTGATAAACTGTGTTCTCCCCAATCTCTCAATTTATAGTTGACAACTCTACTATATATAGATACAGAAAGAATATTTGAAAGTTGATTCTCAGTTTCAAAGCAAACCATCATCGAATCTATAAGTGGTTGCTTTGATTCCCTAACAATGATTTCAAATGTTGCAGTTTCACTAATATAGTTACATTCTCTATGTTGCAGATCATAGGGCCATCGCTTCTAATGGCTGCTCCTGTTCTCGATGATGATTCTGATGATTCAGTTAGAAAAGAATACAACATAGTTCACAACCAAGATATTAAAAAAATATCTATAAGTCAACATTTATAAGCAAACATTGCTTTCTCAATTCAACTTCATGAAAGATTATAAGATTATAACAGTTGATAAAGAGCATTCTATAAGGGAATCCAAAGATGCATATTTGCTAACTAGAGATGAAATTAGAAGTTATCGTCACAATTATCAATTTTTACACATCGGGTTGGTTCAGTTTTCCATATCTCGCTACGACAATTTGGGTGAAAAATCTCTCCCTATTTCGGTATGTTTAAGAGATTCTAAGTATCAAAACTTTGAAGACTCTATCTTGGTACGTATTGATTCAGATTTGTGTTTGGGTGACATGAACTTTAATTGGTTTCCGTGTTTTTCAGCCTCTTTGTTTGATCTAGCAAATTCCAATAATGGCTTGGTGGTTACTATAGATCCCCCACATTGTGGACACTTAGAAATTAAGTATAGGGTATGTTTTAAATTAATGAAGAAATCTCTTAAACCTCATTATCTCTTTGGTAATCCTGTATTAGAGCTAAACACCAAGCAAGCAAATGTTGTTGTTCACAAATTTGATAAGCAGACTTAATTAAGTACAGCTAACAATGGATTGCTGGAAGGTTCAACTTTGTGAAGATGGTAATCCAAGAAATCAATGAAGCCTTAAACCATGTTTGGATTTTAGAGATTCTTATTATAAAGAATTTATGATGTCATTCTCTTTCCAACTTGTATCTTTTTCCTTTTTTTATTTTCTTTTTTAATATTATTTATTAGTTTGTTTAAAATTATTATTTGATTAATTTATTTTAATATTTAATAGTGAATTTGAGATATTACATTTTATGGGTTATTTAAATATATACATTGTTGGAGTAAAAATATTCTTTTAATAAAAATTAGTATGTTAGCATGTGTCGTGCACTAGATTATTTTCTTATTATTTATTAATTTATTTTAAATTATTATTTGATTAATTTATTTTAATATTTAAAAATGAATCTGAGATATACATTGTTAGAGTAATGATATTTTTTTAAAGGAATTTGGAGTAAATATATTCTGAATCGTATAAACTACATTAAATAAAAATAAAAGTCATATTAAATAGGAAGAACTTAAAACATTTAATCTATTAAAATAAAATTTTAAATTGGAAAGTGACTATAATTTAATTTATATTAAAGAAAAATAATATAATTTAATATTTTGAAATTTCAGTAGTCTTGATTCAATATGGCCTAGTTCCTATAGATCAATAGATCATCATCATACACTAAAAGTACGTTTGTTTTAGATTATTTTTTTAAATGATTTTTGTACTGTATTGTTTTTTAGTTAAAACTTTTTAGCAAATAATTTGTTTATAAAAGTTTCAAATGAAAATTTGTTTAACAGACCTTACCAAAAAAAATGGAAAATATGTTTAACTTATTTAAAAATGTGGTTTTAAATATTTCATGATTTTTGAGTCAAAAAAAAAGTATCAAAAATGAAAAATATGTTTAACTTATTTAAAAATGTGCTTGAGGCCCCAATGTGGTACACTTGCATCCGCCAATGCAGTATCTGACTTTTTGGAGGTTTAGGACTAATCATAAAAATGAATCTCTAATAAAAAAAATTTATATAAAAAGAATATCATATTTAATAAATAATAAATAGATTCAACAACATTTAGAAACAAGAACACATTTTTAGGATAGAAGAGAGAACACAAAATAAAAAATTTCAATCGGGAGAGTTGAACACACAACATCCCATGTACTACATCTGTTCCTTTATACTTGTTGTTTTAGAAAATAATAGTGTTTCTTTTTATTTGTCGTTTGGTAAATTAGGTTATATTTTGCCAATTATATCCAACTTATTTTATTTTATTGACTAATTTTGTATAAATTTTTTTGTTGGAATAATATAAATTTTTTATTGTATACAAATTTTGTTAATTTTTAAAGAAAGTTTGTTATAATTTTTTTTAAAATAGATAATGTTTATGAAAAAATTTACTTGTTTAACCAATTATTCAATGATTGGGGCTGGAAAATAAAAATTGAGGTCTAACTAAGGGTATAGGCCTAGTTGCCCTGCCTTTCGGCTGATTGGCCGGCCCTGGAAGGCGGAAGCAACTGACAATCACACATAGTTGTTTTATACTTTTTTATAACATAATAACAGGTTTGCATAAAAACAAGTATAAAAGAGATAGAGAAAGAAACACACAAGAGATTTATAATGGTTCACCTCAAAATGAGGCTACCTCAAGTTCCCTCACACATGAGAAATTTTTTTTATAATAATCACACAAGATTACAATGTGTTCAGATCTATGAAGCTACGACACTTTCGGACACGTGTCGTGTCTGACACCGACACTTACAATTACATTAAAATTTGTTACTTTTTCAAAAAAATTATTTGTGTCAACGTGTCAGTGTCCGTGTCATGTCCGGTGTCCGTGTATGGATTTCATAGGTTCAGATACACCGATTTAAGACACCTTGGCTCAAAATACATGTATCAAGAGACTTCCATTGCCTTACAAGTTACAACAAATTAAAGGACTTTCTCAATCAGAGTTACACAAAGATTATTTGCTTTAATTTTGTTTTAAACTTTATTAGACTCACAAGTGGTAAACTTCAATGAAATGCAATGAATCTAAACTACATGGATATTCTAAGATACAAAGTTTGAAAGAATATGTCTAACTGCCTATGTGCTAATTTCTTTCACACACTTCAACCGAGTGTAAACTTGTATTTGTGTATGCAGTAACAACAATTATTTTTTCTCTTGATGATCACTACTCATTTCTATAATCTCTCATCTTTATCCTCTGTTGTATTAAGAGATATAGATTGCTTACAGTTACAGAGATGATAGCTGTTGTTTTAGAGGTTATCAGCTCATTTGATTTCCTTTGAAGCAAACTGGCAGCTCCAACCTTTTTTGCTTTTGATCAATATTAAACAATAATATTTTTTAATTTACTATGATATAGATACGAAGTTCTCACCGTTGTTACCAATGCCTAATATTCATTAAGGAATCTTTGGAGCACACAAGGTGGATTTCTCTTCTCAACCAATTTTGTTGCGTACCTATGAGTCAGAAATCGAATCTCAAACCATATGTTTAAGATTAGATCCTTATCATTTGGACCAATTCATTGTTGATAATTACACAATAATTCTAAGTTCTTAGATATACCTAATACTAAATATGCACTTAATATGTGAGTATAATTTAAATCTCCCGTACATTGACATTAAAGAACATTAGTACATTACAAGACAAATTACAAACCATGCATAATTACTACACATAATACAAATCCATCATAAAAAAAGACATTAGTACATAATACAAACCATGCATAAAGAAATAAAAATAAAAAGAGATGCAACAAACAGAAGATTTAAGCTAAAAATCGAACGAAGCAAATGGCAGATAAGAAAGAATCTCCAAACATCACATAGGCTTCGTTACTCAAGAGTTGTCTTTTCCATCTTCAGCAATGGTACCTAACTCTTTAACTTGCTGAAAAATTTCTTGTTGGATTTATAGTAACCACCAAACCGTTGGAATTTGCTAGATCAGACAAATTTGCAGAGAAATTGGGGAACCAATTAAACTTTATAACATCATTGTAGTTAATGACACCTGAATCAAAACTTACCATGAAAGAGTCTTGAAGATTTGGGTACTTAGAGTCCCTTAAACTCACTGACACATTATATGAGTTTAATGTCTGATTAATTAAAGAAAATTGCACCAACCCAATATGTAAATACTGATATTTACTTCGATGCTTTCTAATGTCATCTCTTGATAGCAAATAAACATCTTCATTGCTTTCTACAACAAATTTTTTCTCCACATTTATAATTTTATAAGGTTTGAGGAAGTTTAATCGTGAAAACAGTGTTTGCTTATAAATATGACTAGTGCATATTTTTTCAATATCACTGTTGATTGGATATTTTAAGTGAACAATGCTATACTCCTTTTCTTCAGTATTAGTTGTGTCCTCTAAAGTAGCCATTATCAACAATGCTATATTCTTTTTCCCAGGATTGTTAATAGATCCAAGCTTTGAAAAGAGAAAATGTAAACTACTAGTTGTGTGTGTGGGAAACAAGGAGATAAAGAAATGTGAAAATGTAAGTAGAGTAGATATGTCATCACATCATTGAAGAATAAGAATCAAAGACAAGCCATAGATTCGATTCTCTGTTTTTACCAGCTTTCAAATGTCTTGTCACCGGTCTTTCATTCATTTGTTACTCTGTTTTCTTTCTTTGTTTTTTTTTTCCAAATCACAATTTTGTTTTACATAGGTGCAAATGTTTTTAGGTGATATCTTCAATATCTTTTTATGATTTGGGGAATTTATTTTTTACTTTCAACTACTCTCCGTTTTATTATATAAGTACTTTTGACTAAAAACACATTTATTAAGAAATGTTGATAGTGTAATTATTGTGTCTAGTTTGTGTGTTAATTTTATCAAAGTGTCTCTTGTTTGTATGTGTAAAAGTTTGACTTTTTGTATTCCAATGCAAGTTAGTAGTAATAATTAGGGATATGTGTGGGGGAAAAAAAGTAATAAATGCACCTAGTAATTTGCAAAGAGACTTATATTTTAGGACTAGACTTCTTTTGAAAGGGTGCTTATATAATGGGACGGAGGGAGTATTACAAAAAATTTTAAACGATACAATTTTTTTATAAAATACAACGTTAGATTGAAAATTTATATCATATAAATTATTTGTGTAAAATTTCAAACAAATTTGCCTGTTTTAGGGAAGTTAAATTCTGGAAATACCGACAAGGAAGGAGGCTTAGCTACAAGACCACCTCAACCGGAGGGAACCAACTATGATAGGTGGAAGCCTAAGGTGGTTATGTTTCTCAAGTCATTGGACAACAAATCATGAAAGTCAATTTTGAAGAAGTGGGAACCACCTATGGTCACTGACAAAGATGGGAAGATTACTGATATTTTGAAACCACCAGAGGATTGGTCTAAAGAAGAAAATGAGCTTGCATATGAAAACAACAAGACATTGAATGCCTTATTCAATGCTGTTGACAAAAACATGTTCAGACTCATTAAGAAGTGCACCACTGCTAAAGATGCATGGGAAATCTTGAAGACAAATCAAGAAGGTACATCTAAGGTAAAAAAGGCTAGACTACAACTTCTCACTATAAAATTTGAAAATCTCAAAATGAAAGAGGATGGTAACATATATGACTATCAGATGGAAGTATTGGATTATGCAAATATGTTTGATTCTCTAGGAGAAACTATAGCAGAGGAGAAGCTATGTAGAAAAATTCTTAGATTTCTTCCTAAAGGGTTTGATATGAAAGTCACTGCCATTAAGGAAACTCAAGATATTGCAAAAATGAAGATGGATGAACTCATAGGATCTCATTAGACCTTTGAAGGAGCCTGTAATGTCAGAACTGATAAGAAGATCAAAGGTATTCCATTTATCTCAATTGAAGAACAAGACAATGTTAGTGAAACTAAAACCATAGATGACTCAACATAAGAAATGGTTCTTCTTGGAAGACAATTCAACAAAATCTTGAAGAAGTTTGATGGTAAACTCAAACAATATGGTAGAAACACACAAACTGACACCAAGACTTCAAACTCTCCAAGAAAATCTAGAGGTGAAGGAAATACTGCTCAAAGAACGTAAGGTGTTATGAATGTGAATGTTATGGTCATGTCAAACCTGAGTTTCCTACCTTTCTCAAGAATTAAAAGAAAGGACTAAATTTGCTTGGTCAGATGATGACTCTGAAGAAGAGAACAATGCAAGAGAGGCTGCAAAGTTGATCACTGATAACTAGAAGACATAATGAACTTGATGTTGAATCATGCAATGAGGAGGTATCTTATGAAGAACTAGATTAAAGTTTCAAGGTATTGTGCTATGAAGCTGATGAAACCTATAGGAAGCTACATGAGAGCCACCAAACTATCAATCAGATAAAGATAGAAAGAATTGACCATCTCTCTCAAATCTCCAGATTGAATGAAGAAGTAGTGTAACTGGCCTTCAAACTGGATGACATGAAGAAACAAGTCAGAATGATGAACAATGACACATATATATTGGAAGAAATATTGGATGTTCAAAGACCTGGAAAATCTAAAGGAATTGGTTATGATTATCAATCTTTAAATATACAAAATCATAAAGAGAAGATTACTAAGTTTGTTGTAGCAACTGAAAATCATAAACAAATGATGTGGAACAACACGTGGACACATCATCCTAACAACATGTGCCCACATCCCAGTAGCACATCATAGTCTATCTCTAAAATATGGTTTGTCATCACTGTGGAAGAAAATGACATATAAGACCTTTTTGCTTTAAGTTATATGGGTATCCTGATTGTCATGTTCCTAAAAAATTTCATAAGCAACCTGAAGTGAAGAAAGAATGGAAACCAAAAATAAAATGTGCAGGGTTAATAACTTCAGCGAAGGAAGATTGATACTTTGATAATGGATGTTCAAGACAAATGACTAGTGTCAAGAAGTTCATAACAGATTTAAAACTTCACTACAAATCATCATCGCCATACATCACTCTTATCTCACGATCCATCATCACTCTCACATTCTCTTTGAAAATTGCTCTCAAACCCTAAATCTTAACACTACTCACAAAATCCCCAAAAGCATAACCATGACTAAGAAATCAGGATCTACACCGGCAAAATCGTCCTCTGCTACTTTGTCTCTCACTTGTTCTACTTGATAAAAGGCTATGGAAGACAAAAATATTTTAATCACTGATGCTAAAGCCATTACAACTTTTTGTACTTCTACATCAAATAAAGCAACGAGTTCGTCTGCAAAGTCAAAGAAGGAAGGGGAAAAACCTGCTGCAAAACGATAAGTCCATTCTATGGCTAGTCTTTATCTCTCTTCTATTGACAATCAAGAGGAGAACGAGGGTCATGGTAAAGTCATCTCTCAAGATCCTTCTACATGCAGATCTGCTGAGCAAATGGAAGACGAAACGATTCCAACTGCTCTTGACTCAGGTAAACTTGCTCCTACCTCTGTTAAAATGGAAGTTCTTAGTCAAAACGAGAATGTTGTTGATGGTGCATCACTAAAAATCCAATTCATGGCTGATGTACTCACATCCTTGAAGGACTCTGTGCCTAAACCTGATGTGGTGCTGGATGTCGACACATACTTGGCACAACAGAATCCTGCCTCTAACTAAAACAAGGAAAATAATGATGACCAGACAACCTATGAGTCTACTCATGAAGAATGAAAGTCTGTAGATGTTGAAGATGCTAACAACTCTATGAAAGGACCTGATGTGGTGTTGAAGAAGCACATATTACTAAATTTATTGTAGAAGATGATTCTAATGACGATAAATTAGAAGGAGCTGAGCAATCTGAAAATGTCGCTATTGTTTCCCATACATCTAAGAAGAGCAATATAGAGAAAACTGATGAATCCTCCTTTAACTCAGAGTCAAAGAAGTCTGAACCAATGTTTTAAAAACCAGATCGGACCGTCTGGTTCGACCGGTTCACCCGGGAACCGGACCAAGCACCGGTCCGGTCAGCCATGCAAAACTGCTAGTCATAAGAACTGGTGAATAAACCGGAAAAACCGCTGTGAACCGGTGCGAACCAGAAAACTGGTGAACCAGTCCCGGTTTCAGAAAACCGCTGGGTTCAACAAATTAATTAAAAATTTGATTTTTTTCTTTTCTTTTTTCACATTTTTTTATCCAGCATCCGAACAAGAAGAATCTAACCACAAATGCAGCAACTGAAATTGTAGCAATGATAGAAAGAAACCTTTGAATTGCAAAATAACACTACTCATAAAACCAGTAGAAAGGCTAATAAAAGTAGTAGAAGTTCCCTTTGATTTTAGGGGCATGTGATTTCTTTTAAATTAATCACCAAGTTAGAAGATGTTTGAAATGAAGAAAAAAAGTGAGAAAGAAAGAAGGTATGAGAGAAGAGAAAAAATCACCACAAAAAAAAAGGAGAAGATAAAAGGATGAAAGGAGGTGGTTGGCTGTGTAGTGAGGACGGAGGAGGAGCAAGGGAAACTTCTATTTAGGGTTATAAGTTATAAATGGACTTTTGGGTCAACAAAAGCTGAAAAATGATGGCCCAATGTATTATAAAATAAGCCTAACTTTGTTTTTGACTTAAAAATATTATTTATTATTATATTTGTTTATTATTTATCCGGTTTAATAACGGTTCGACCTATTGAACCAGTCAAACCATGAACTGATGGTCTCAGCGGTTCAATCACCGATCCAGTTTTTAAAAGATTGGTCTGAACCAGAAAATGCTGATTCTGAAGAAGATCACGACATGATTTATGTTGACAACTATAGAGTTGCCCAAATTCCACAAACTATGCCTCCCAACATCAAAGGAAGGTTAAGGCAAAGAAAGACTCAACTTGTCATTGCTCCTACTACAAGGCGCGCTTGTTGTGCCAGCTATGCTTGGTAAGTATATTTTTAAAACAAATCTTTTCAAGATATCTTCCAAGAATATAAAAACGCACACACGCTTAAAGCTTCAGGGCTCAACATACTCAAATGCTTCAGCATGTCCTAGAGCATGTGACAAAATGGGTTTTTGCAAAAATATAGCCAACACACAAAAACGCCAACAATATATGAATAATTTTGAATTCATTTTCCTTATTATAGTGTTTACTTTCTTATTTCAATACAATGGTTAGCTACTAATTTTCATGCCAATGTATGCTTTAGATTGAGTATGAGAAAGCCTTATAGCAATGAAGAAAGTTTGCACAAAGCTGAGATTCAATATGTTTTAATTTGATTGAATTTTTTTTTAATTCTCAATTTTGCTCGATATCATTTAAGTATATAACTTATGTATTGTTTTGGTTTGATTTTGATTTGCAAGACTAAATAATGATGAACATTCATTCAAAAGGTAAGATAATTTATTAAACAAGTTATGCATATATGATTCATTAATCTCTCATCTTCAACTTAGTATATGTTTGGTTGGGCGGTGAAAACACCAAACGTACGTTTCATATGCCTCTAACGTGAGTTTGTCATGTTTGGCTTTCAAATTTGTTTTCACCGCAGCTGTGCTTCTTCCCTCCCAAACCTGCGTTTGAGTGAAGCTAGAATTTCTAGCTTTTCAAGTTTAAGAGAATCAATTTTCGTTGCAACACCATACAACACACATAATTTTTCTGTTTTGCCCTTTATGACTGGTTGTGCTGTCATGATTTTTGCTATCTTCTATTTTAGAGTTGCTAGGCATGGCTGCAATTTTAGGCCAAGGAAGATGAGACGTGCCATGGCTGCTGCCGCATTTTTTTATGTGTGCTACAATGACATTTCTAATGGTCCGTTTGGATTGATAGTATAGAATGGAGCGGAGCGGAATAGAATGGAATGGAACGGAACGGAATGGAACGGAACGGAATGAAATATATATTCCATTCCATTGTTTGGATAGTGAACGAAATGGAATTTGTTATAACTTTTTTATTCCAATTATACCCTTTATTTTATTTTATTTTATTTTTTTTGAATCAATTATACCCTTTATTTTTAAAATCTTAATATGATGCATTTTATATTTAATTCAACCAATAAATTTCACATATATCATTATTAATTAATTGTCCAACCATAATAAGACTTTTAATTGAACACAAACTACCAAATTAAATTATAGAGAAAATTGTGGTAAAAACTAACAAAATTATAATTATAAACTTTTATGGTAAAAACATTTTCCCTACATGAGATCGTTTGAAACAAATACATTTCAAGGGAATGTCAACTATATAACTTTTTATCATTTCATACAACCTCAGTATCAAACATCATCTAAGAGTAGCAACATCATACTTTATACCATGAAGAAAGGTTAGAGTTTTACCTTGTTGAATCAAGTATGAACAGTTGCAAGAGAAGAGAAACACAATAGTGAAGAGTTGCCGAAGAAAAAAACAAAGCAAGCAAGAAGAAGAAGAAAAACCGTGAAAATATAATAGATATTTTTTTTTTGAAAGGAGAAAATATAATAGATAGGAATGTTTAGACAAAAAAAAAAGATAAAAATGAGAAAAGTCTTATAAAATATAAAATTGGGGTAAAATTGTAAAACTATAATTATTGTGTATTATTCCATCCTTATCACCCCATACCACTCCATTCCATTCCGTTCATATTTTATAAAATCAAACAACGGAGTAGAGCTCCATCCCACCCCATTTCATCCCATTCCATCTCATTCCATCAATCCAAACGGACCCTAAGGTTAGGGAAGATAAGATACTAGGATGGGCTCTATATTGCTAGTCAATAGAAAGTTCAAAGGCCCATTATATTTTTTATGTCTTTGCATAAGAAATAATTTGACCTTTAAATTAAAAAGTCATAATTATATTATAAATATTTTCTTTTCATCTTTGTAATACAATACAAATAATAATAATTATATAGAAATTAAATTAAATCGAATTTTAAATACACATGTGTATGTCTACTTTGGTAATTATACATTTAAAATCAATTTTAATTCAAACTATCCAAACAACATGAAATGACGAGAATCACTTTTACATTAATCTATCCAAACATAAATCAATTCTGTTCAACTCACTTTTAACCAAAATCAATTTTATCAAAATCAATTCAGTCAAAATCAATTATTTCTACCATCAAACCAAACACACACTTAAACTGCTATTTCATTCTTTTCTTCTTTTTTCTTGGCTACAGAGATAACTATACCTACACAAAAAACCAATTCTGGTACTTAGGTTTGTGATGTTGGGGGATAAATTGAAGAATACCCTAATACAATAACTAAATATAAGATAAGGCAATTTATGTTACTAGATTCAAATGTGAAGCATATATATGATTTTTTGCTCATTGACTATAACTTTTATATCAATTCATTAAAAGGCAAATGATCTTTGTTATCATGTAAATCAAATATTCTATTGTGAGGCTTTTGGAGTTAGTAGCATGTAATTGTGTTTTTGAATGTGGCAAAGCTTTATCACAAAGTTAGATCTTACCTACATGCCAAGATGTGTAATAAGGCAAAAGAATTTAAAGGTATGAACAAATATGCTTATGTTAGTTAGCTTATAAATTATAAATCTTTGACCTTGAAGTTGAGTAATTCAAGAGCCTGATACATGATATAGAAAGAAATTAATATAAAAAACTCTATATCGGAGCAAAGAGCGTATTAGACCTCTTATACCAACACGAATTTATGTCTTTCATTATTCTTAAGGTTGTTGTATTTCGGTTTGATGCTTTTAGCTGAAATTTGTGTCTTAAAAATTTGTTAACACTTACATGGATATTGTATTCATTTAAGAATAATGAACATACATATTGGACTTGAAAACAATGTATATATGATGAGAAAGAAGCGTGGAGAAACAAAGATTTACTCATCGCTACAAGTTGTACTCTAAAAGTTAGTCCATTTAGTACAATGTTATTTCTTTTGTTAATTTTTGTCTGAGGTATATACTGAGGAATGTTTGAGAGCTTTGAACTTATGCTTTGACATTGTTACATCAAACTTATGTTCTCATATTATTTTTTCTCTTCTATAATAGGATTGCGAATAGGCCAGACCAAGTCAGACTTTGAATAGGGTCGTATAACTTTAGTTTTTAATGACCATCACTCTATTCTTAGACTACTGATGTTGTTACTGGAATGTGTATGTCCTCTTTGTTATTATGAGTGTGATTTGTTTGGTAAAGTCTTTTCATTGCTTATAATCCATCTCTTATTTTTTGGATATGATCATAGAGGAGAAATACTTATAAGCTTAGAAAAACACCTTCATAAATCTCTACTAAATTGTGCTTAACTTCAATATATTTTTTGGATGAATTTTACAATACTTTTGTATTCCAATCCAACTTTTACTTTTTTATTCTATTGCTATAAAAATACCAAGTCTATTTATTTATTTCATCAAAATGTAAATAACTATTGTTCACGGGGAATAAATTGTTGTTTACAAAAAAAATTAAATAATTATTATATATGAAAAGCAAGTATCAAATATAATTGATAATTCTGTTTTTAAAAACAAATAATAATTATTAAAAAAACGATCCTAACGTACCATTACAACCTACTCTCGACGCACTCATGCCTATACAACCTAACTCTTGATGCACTCATGCCCCTTACGACCCAACTCCCGACTCAGATACCGCACAGATATCTCGCTAGTTTGACTAAAAAAACTAACGATATATAAACCAGTGTTTTAAAAACCGGACTGAACCGGCCGGTCAAACCGGTGAACCGGAGGGCAACCGGTCCGATCAAGTTATTGGATCGAACATGGAGTTGGACCGGAGAAAACCGGCGCGAACCGGAGAACCGGCTGTATTTCTAGTTTAGTGTCCAACCTCTTTTTTTTTTCTTCAAAAACAGGCTCTTTTTTACCAAATTTTTGAAACCGGCCCCTTTAATTTTATTGAAGTAGACCTTTTTTTGTTAGTAGTAACATATGAATATTTTAAATGGTTAAAAATATAACAAAATTGTAATCAGTAAGGTTTGAACTCCTGACCTTTTGTAAAACAAGGAGCATGCTACCATATGACTATGCTGTTTATTTGAAAATAATTTTACTTTGTATTGTATATATTACATAATTCTTGTATTACTATTATTTTTACAAAAAATAAAAGTTTGTTTCACAAGTGAAGTGTTGATTTGGGTTGCAAATGCAACTTTTTTTTAATGACTTTAGATTTTATTTATTGTTTCTTAATAGTACTAATTTAGTTGTTCAACTCTCATTTTTTACATTTATAACTATTACTTCTACGGTAAAAAAAACACTAAAGATTTTAAGTTGTTATATTTAAATTAAAATACATATGCTATAATTTTAACTTAATAGTCATACAACCAAGTCATTTAGTTTAATTGAGTTTAATCATCTTAATTTATACGTAAAAAAAAAATCAACTTAATTTATTTAATTTTTTCAACACTTTATAAATGCTAAATATTTTTAAATCTTACTTATTAGTCACTGTGAGGGATTAGTCACTGCGTTCGGCGGTGGATACCCCGGTCTCGACCAAAAAAAAAAAATCCTACTTATTAAAACATGTGTGAATTTTTTTTATATTATCTTACTTATTATGTTGCATGTGTGATGACTATATCTAAAATTTTAATTGTAAGAATGAATTTGTGAAATTATGAAATTAATTTTTTATGCAGTTTTAGGTGTCATAGTTTTTTAGAGACCGAGTCATCCGGTTCTACTGATTTAATATCTATATAATTTTATGGGTTAAATATGTTTTTGATCCCTATAAACATTTGAATCTTCTACGTTTAGCCCCTCTAAACCATTTTCCCACTTTTTAGTCCCTATAAAATTCTCTAACATGAATTTTGGTCCCTACTTTTAAGTCAACTTATGTATACTAATTAAAATTTAGAATTATGTATTGCAGTAATGTTTAGTATATTAAAAATTGAATTGATTTGCAAAATTTGAATTTTTTTAACTAGTGGTGAATTAAATATGAATTTTTGAAGTGTTTGCACTTAAAAATTCATAGTTAATTCATCATTTGTTAAAAAATTATGAATTTTGGTTTGAGTAATTTTTATAATATTATAAACATGATCACAAAACCTCGTTAAAAAATTTGAATTGTACACATAGTTGACTGAAAAGCAAGGACCAAAAATTATAATCGGAAATATTTGAAGGACTAAAAAGTGGGAATTTTTTTTTGAAGGACTAAAAATAGAAGAGTCAGATGTTTATAGGGACTAAAAATATATTTAACCCTAATTTTATTATAGAGACCAGTTCAATCACCGGTTTGATACGGGTTAGTCATGCGGTCCGACTAATGTTCCGACGGTTCGACCAATAAATCAGTGAACCCGTAATCTCATCTCTATCTCTATATAATATATTTACGGATGTTTCTCTCCTGGTCGTAATCCTATGTGGCAAGCTATCAAGTACCCATATACTTATGTGGCAAACTATGAGACTATCTACATAACAAACAAATTCTTCCTTAATGTATCACTCTTCGATTCCCACTCAAGACATTTTTTCAATTATGAAACATTTTATTTCACTTTTTAGAGTTCCTTGATGTACCACTCTTCGATTCCCGCTCATGACACTTTTTTAATTATGCTACAATTTATTTTATTTTATTTTTTAGAATTCCTTAATGTATCATTTTTTGATTTTCACTCATGACACATTTTTAATTATGAGATATTTTTTAAAAGATACTTTTGAAACACATATTCTATATAACTAAGATTAATGGTCACTTATAGACAAAAACAAACAAATTTTTTGGATAAAGATAAGTAAATCAAGCCAATTTCTAACAAATAACAATAATTTTTTAAGATTAATACTTTTAAAGAAATTTTTTCTTAATAACGTTTCCATAACTTTTTTTTTAATCATCGTAACTAATGATATATCATAAAAAAATTAATTGATTCAAATGTTGAAATACTATTATATAAATATAAGTACCCAAACAATTATATGTATCTATTTTTTAAAAATAAAGTTGTATGAATTAATATATACTATTATATAAATATTATTATGATAAAAAAATTCATAATTTCTCAAATAAAAGTATATTTTATTAATTTAATTTTTAACTTTTATTTACATGCAAAACTTAACTCATTTCTATCGATCATTTTTTTATTACTAAGTTGTATCAAATATAAATCATACTTATTATTTATGTTTTATTTGTATTTTATTAAGAACATATTTTTATTCCTATATTAATAGAATAAACCCATTTTTTATAATTTTTATCATTACTTATATTTACACTTATATTAATATCAGTGCATGTCTTTATAATTTACACGGGATCAATATTAATAATCATATATTAATGCAAGAGCTTATTTTTTTATTTAAAAAATGAGACTTTATATTCACATATCAAAACAAAGTCCTATATTTTTTTAAATTGCTACGGCGATGGGAGAAAAAATATCACATTGTTGAGAATGAAAAGTGGGAGATCATTCTCCAGCTATGAATTATATTTACACTCATGTCAATATGGGTGTATTTTTATTTTGTAATTTATACAAGACAATATTTATACTTATATATTAAAACAGATCCTATTATTTTTGTAATTTTTATGGGGACAAAAAGAAAATACCATACTATTGAGAACGGGGAGTGGAATATCATTCTCCACCATGTTCTATCCATTTAAAATCCCTAAATATATAATTATTTTTTATAATTAAATAATATAAATATTAAATCAATTTCATAAGTAATTAGAAAAACATAAATTATATGACAAAAAATTCATTAATTAAAAATAAGATATAAAAAATTAAATTACAAAAATTAATATTTAAACTAATCTACTTTAACATTAATTATATATATTAATATAATTTTGAATTTTAACCCGTACATTTGTACGGGTTAGTTATACTAGTATAATATATTTACGGATGTCTCTCTTCTGATCATAATCCTATGTGGCAAGCTATCAAGTACCCATATACCTATGTGGCAAACTAAGAGACCATCTTGATAACAAACAAAAGTCTTCCTTAATGTATCACTCTTCGATTCCCACTCAAGACACTTTTTCAATTATGAAACATTTTATTTTACTTTTTAGAGTTCCTTGATTTACCACTCTTCGATTCCCACTCATGACACTTTTTCAATAATGAGACATTTTATTTGATATTTTAGAATTTCTTAATGTACTATTCTTCGATTCCCACTCATGACACTTTTTTAATTATGATACATTTTATTTTATTTTTTTAGAATTCTTTAATGTATCATTTTTTGATTTCCACTCATGACACATTTTTAATTATGATACATTTTTTTAAAAGATACTTTTGAAACACATATTCTGTATAATTAAGATTAATAGTCAATTATAGAATATAGACAAAAACAAACAAAACTCTTGGATAAAAACAAGTAAATATATTTCTCTATCTCTATCTCTATATTATATATTTACGGATGTCTCTCTCTCTCCTGATCATATTCATATGTGGCAAGCTATCAAGTACCAATATTTCTATGTGGCAAACTATGAGATCATCTATATAATAAACAAAGTCTTCCTTAATGTATCACTCTTCGATTTCCACTCATGACACTTTTTCAATTATGGAACATTTTTTTTAAAGATATTTTTGAGACACATATTCTATATAGCTAAGATTAATAGTCACTTATAGACAAAAACAAAGAAAACTTTTGGATAAAAACAAGTAAATCAAACCAATTTATAACAAATAACAATAATTTTTTAAGATTAATACTTTTAATGAAAAAATTTCATACTAACTTTTCTATAACTATATTTTTTTAATCATCATAACTAATGAGTAATGATATATCATAAAAAAATTTAGTTGATTCAAATACTGAAATACTATTTTATAAATATAAGTACTAAAACTAATTATATGTATTAATTTTTTTAAAATAAAGTTGTATGAATTAATATATACTATTACATAAATATTATTATGATAAACATAATTTCTCAAATAAAATTATATTTTATTAATTTAATTTTTAACTTTTGTTCACATGCAAAATTTAACTCATTTCTTTTTATCATTTTTTTATTACTAAGTTGTACCAAATATAAATCATACTTATTCCTATTTTATTTGTATTTTATTAAGAACATATTTTTATTCTTATATATTAATACAATAAACCCTTTTTTTGTAATTTTTATGATTACTTATATTTACACTTATTTTAATATCAGTGCATGTCTTTATAATTTACACGAGATCAATATTAATAATCATATATTAATACAAGAGTTTATTATTTTAAAAAAAAAAAATGAGACTTTATATTTACATATCAAAACAAGGTCCTATATTTTTTTTTTTAAATTGCTACGGAGATAGGAGAAAAAATATCATATCTTTGAGAACGAAAAGTGGAAGATCATTCTCCAAAATATTAACTAAGACTTATATTTGTACTCATGTTAATATGAGTGTGTTTTAATTTTGTAATTTATACAAGGCAATATTTATACTTATATATTAAAACAGATCCTATTATTTTTGTAATTTCTACAAGGATGAAAAGAAAACACCATATTGTTGAGAACGAGGAGTGAAATATCACTCTCCACCATGTTCTATCCATTTAAAATTTCTAAATATATAATTATTTTTTATAATTAAATAATATAAGTATTAAATCAATTTCACAAGTAATTAGAAAAACATAAATTACATGACAAAAAAAATTCATTAATTAAAAATAAGATAAAAAAAATAAAATAAAATTATAAAAAAGTTAATATTTCAACTAATCGACTTTAACTTTAATTATATATATTAATATAATTACATTGTACGGGTTAATTATACTAGTTGATTCAATGACCGGTCCTATTTTTAAAATATTGATATAAACTCAAATAGATCGGTAGGCATACCAATATTTAACCAATATTTATTCAAAAAAATAAAGTTTCTAGAAGATAGTGAAAAGACGACATTACCCATATCTAAGATGAATTTCGAAATTAACGAAGATCAAAACAAGTGAAGAGCATCACACACAGCTCATTCAATAATTGTTCAGCCATCTTACTCGGAACCTTTCTCCGGATTTTCCTCCTCCGTATCGGAGATTGCCATTCCTCTTTCCGGCGATCCCTCAATCATGAGCACCGGCAACCTCCTCGATATTCAACCTGAAGAATTACAGTTTCCTTGTAACTAATTCAATGCCTTTTCATTTTCGATTTCGAATCAATCAATCAATTTTTTTTGTAACATGCAATTTATGATTTTCGATTTTTAACAATTTTTGGTTTTTTTTTTTTTTGAATTAGTTGAATTGAAGAAGCAGATCTCGTGTTCTCTACAGTTGTCTAACAAGACCGATAATTATGTGGCTTTTAAGGTTTGATTTTTCTTTTGTTTCGAATTTTATTTGATTCATTTGTTTTTAATTTAGGGTATGTTTTTGAATGGAGGAGTTAGATTAGTTCTATAATATATTTTGATTTTGATATATATATATTTGAGATTTGTATAGAATTGAAAGAATAACATCACAAATGGAGTAAATTTTGTGTAGAATTTGAGATTTTTATAGGTTTTTTGTCACACTGACACCGGACAGGACATAGACACTGACACTTGACACGGATAATTTTAAAAAGAAATGATATAATTCAATGTAATTGTTAAGTGTTGGTGTCGGAAACGATGCATGCATGTCCCTAGGACACGCCTAATCCGAGGAGTGTCCGTGCTTCATACGATCATACTGGTTCATGAATGTGTGAGGCGGTGTTACTGTAGTCTGAATGTTTCAAAATTTGAAAAATATCTTTAGTGTAATTTTTGTTAGTGATTTGATGTACTGAATTGACGATTGGAAGGCACGATTAAAAATCAAACTGGCTAACTTAAAACACATTTGAGAACTAAATTGACTAATGAGAGACACATTAGAGAATTTTTTGTCCCCTTGGTGAATTTTGGGACTATAGCTGTAAACATCTCACACCTATAATGACCAAAGTGACCATTTATTTGATAACCAAACTGACTAAAGTAAAACGCATTCGAGAACCAATCAACCAAATTGACTAATGACAGACATTTGAGGATGTTTTTGTACACTTGATGAATTTTGGGACTATAGCCGTAACATCTGACACATCAATCACACTTAATTTAATTTTAGAAACATTTTATAGCTTCCTTAATTTAGAAAAGAAAAATAAGTTCTCCCCTCTCCAAAATCCATTGATCGAAACATATCCTTAAGGTATATTTTTGGGGCAATAGAATTTGATGGTGGATCGTTGGTGCAGGTTAAGACAACAAATCCGAAGAAGTATTGTGTTAGGCCTAACAGTGGGGTTGTATTGCCGAGGTCTACTTGTGATGTCATAGGTTTCTTTCTCTGACCCTTTTATAGCTTCAGTTCCTTTGCTGTTCTTTGCATACTTATTAACTCTTTCAGTGTCTTCATTCATTAGTAACAATGCAAGCGCAAAAGGAAGCACCTTCTGACATGCAATGTAAGGATAAGTTTCTCCTTCAAAGTGTGATTGCAAGTCCTGGAACTACCACAAAAGATATTAATCCAGAAATGGTAATTATTCTTTAAATGAAGATAATGTTTGTTGATGGAATATTGGAATGAATAACTTTGCATGTGATCACTTATCTATGCTCTTTCTTTATATGCAGTTTAGTAGAGAGGCTGGCCACAATGTTGAAGAGAACAAGTTGAGGGTTGTTTATGTTACCCCTCCTGGACCTCCATCTCCTGTTCGTGAAGGCTCTGATGAGGAGTCTTCTCCCGATTCTGTATCGGAAAATGGACATTCAAACGTTACTGAATTTACAGCTGTGAGTAATCTGTGATTTCATTTGTATTTTCAAAGGATGAATCTCCAGCTTATTATTTTAGTTTGTTGTACTAAGTACTAACCATGCATTGCATTGTAGGCTTCAAGAACTTTCAATGAGTGGGATGAACCTCAGGGTGCTACATTTGAGGTGATGTGTTTAAATTACATCTTTCCTTTTGTTATATGATTCCTGTTAGTGAAATTCAAAGTGGCTCATGGCGATGAAGGTTTTAACTATGACTTGTCCTTAAACAAAAGTTTATATTGTGTGCATAACTTGTGTTCTATGATTATGTGGTATGGTATACTCTAATATGCTTAAAGAATTATTGATTACTGTAATTCTTATGGATTAGGCTTCTTTAAAAAAAGCTAGTTAAAACAAAATGCTAGTGGCGAAGAAGGTTTAAATCCCACAATTGTCCTCTTCAATTACTCATTTAAGTTTTCAACCCTTTTTAAATTGAAGTGAAACTAACTTTTGGGTGGATCATTTTAAAAATATATTTTTCACTTCAAATTAGTATGTTTAAGGGTAAAGGAAGTTACTTCTGTAAGGGAGTGCAAGCAGGTATTCAATATGTATATCCACATGATCCTCATTGTAGGAGGCGGCTAATAGAGCACTAGAAAATATTCTTATTAATTCTGTATTATTCACTGAAAAAAGAGCTCGAAGCTCTTGCAAATGACTAAGAAAATAGTGGCTTGAAGTCTAAAGCTTTCTTTGGGAGTTGAGAAAGGGAAGGATTACAGTGTAATGAAGGAACCAGGAGGAACCAATAATAAGCTCAAATGGTGTAAAAATGTATGAAATGCTTGTATTGATTGATTGTTTGCGATATAGAATAAAGTATTTATAGAACTGATTGAAAACCTACCAGCCAACAGCAAATATAACTAACAGTAAATGTAAGTTAACTACCTTAATAAAAAGTTTGTTAAGCAGCTTTCAGGTCAACAAAATGATAGTGTAGCACATTGCAGCACGAAAACTACCAACACTTTAGAGCGGATCACAAAAACTAACCGCTAACCGGATAATCTTTAACAGCAAATTTTAAGCTAATCACTTTTGTTTGCATAGCCATGACCAAATGGCCCCCACTGTGCCACATCATCCTTAAGCAACTAATGTATATTTTGCTATGGTGTAACTTTTGAGAAACCCTTCAACAGCTGAGTAGCTGACTTTTATAACTTTTTATGCAGTCAAAGTTCAATTGCATATCTCAAAAATTAATCTTTCTCTCTGAAAAATGTTGGTTCCTTGGTCGCTCAAAATTTCTTCTTCCCATTGGAATTCTAGAAAGTTTGAGAGCTTAGATCCCAACCTGCTTTATTTATAATATTAAATCTTTTTAGAGAGAAACCTTATAGGGTTAAATCTGTCTTATATCAATTCCATTTGCATCAGAATTATATATATGAAGATAGGGAATGTTTGCATAGAAGAATTAAAGGTGAGAATGTCTCAACATTTATAAATAAAATTCAAATATCCTATCAAATATTAATCAACACCATATATATAAACAAATACCTGACAATGATGTAACTGAGATTGATTGTATTGTCAATGACATTAGCTTTCTCTTTGGTTCCTAGGGCTGTTAATTGGTTTAGTTACTGATCAGGTTGCTTATGAACCAATTACTCATTAAACTTATGACCAAAAGCTGTAGTTTTTTTTAATAATAATAATGACATCACAAACAACAGTAGTTGTACATACTCCATAGTTCTGATATGCTGAAAGATTAATAAGCCTTACTGATAATATATATTCTCCGTTCAAAAAAAAAAAAAAAATAAGCCTTGCTGCTTTATAGAATATTTAATGTTCCTTTCTATTATGTATCCTTCCTATCCTTCTTGTACATTTAACAAATTGTTTTTGTGTAAGGGTTTAAATAATAGTTCATGCCGGAGCTTTTATGCTTAATGCTTTACAAATTTGTTCTTGATTTGAGGAAAACTACAAGAATACTGCCATGCTATAAAGGCATTGATTATGCCCTTCTTACCAGTTTCTACAAGTTAAGGTTGAGATCAGATTTGCACATCATGTTATAAATATCTCAGACCATTCTTTTAAGGAGTTGAAAACTCGTTTGAAATGTTTTGTCTCATCTAGTTTTAAATGTTTACGGAATATATAAGTTTGTAAGTTCTATAGCTGTAATATTCTGATTTATATTACTCGGTGTTGTGTAATATTCTGATTTATATTACTCGGTTTTGTTACTGAGCTTGTCATTTATTATTAATGTATTATACATAATTTCTGAATTTGATTGACTTGTTTTATTATTTTTTACATTAATAATTGTATTTGTATTGTTTTTAGAAATTTGCTTGCAGACTCTATATCCTGTAGTGGTTGTCTCTATCCATGGAATTATTCTCTGTGTGTATTAACCCGAAAAAAATGTTCTTATTTGGATTTCTTAATATTTTAGGCCACGTCTCATATTTCAAAAGTGACTGAGGAGAGAAATTCTGCTATAGACCAACAGAGAAGGCTTCAGCAAGAACTGGTATGTAATTGATACAAATATATATATCGTTGAAGCTTGCTGAGTGCTGACAAATTTATAATTAGTTATCTTTAAAATATTCATTGGTGCTCTAGATGGTTAATTGTGGAATTTCTTATGGTTTCATTATGCGTTAATTATGGCCTTTCTGCTTATTGTTTTAAACAATTGTACTCTAAAGTTAAAGGTAGAATGATAATTGCTTTCTTCGTTATTGATATTGTAGTGGTGTTAGAGTTCACATTAATGAAGTTTATTTTGATAGAAACTGGATTAAAATATTAAAAAGAAAAGTAGGGACAGGTTGTTAGGGTGGTATTTTATGGTTTGATGTCGTTTATGATCAAGTATTGTTTAGCCTCTGAGTTATCCGACCTGTCCTATATATACATATAATTTCAATATATAAATTTATTTTACCTTATTGTTGCCATATTTTTCATTCAATATTTTAAGTTTGAGGCTCATTATCGTAAGAATTAGATAACCGGTAAGTTACTTATTAATCCCATGACTTATCTTGAAAATCGACTTTAATTGGATACAAATATTACACGAATCATGTATCTAAGTTTCCTTTGACATGAAATGTTCCTTTATGGAATTGAATTGCTTTTTTTATATGCATTGAATTCTGTATGTGGTATAATGTAATAATGTAGACTTAATTGCAGTTTTGGTCCCCCTATTTTACATGTTTTGCAGTTTTAGTCCCCTTATTTAAAAATTCTAGCCCCCCTATTTTAATTTTTGTTGCAATTTTGGTCCCCCTATTTTAAAACCAAACATTCAAGCCCCCCTATTTTGATTTTTGTTGCACTTTTGGTCCCCCAATTTATTTTTTTCACCAAAAAACAATAAATAAATAATAACTTTGAATAAATAATATAATTTAAAAAAAAATAAAACAAATAAATTAATAAATAAACTTTTTATTTATTTATTTTATTAAAATTATTTATTTGTTTTTAAGTTATTGTTTATTTGTTTTAAAATTAATTATTTGTTTTAACTATAATATTAAATTGTTTTAAGATTTTTTTGTTATAAAGTTATTATTTATTTGTTTTAAATTATAATTTTTTAAAAAATAAAAAAAAATTAATTTTAAAAAAAAAATAGGAATAATAACTTTATTTACTGATTTTATTTGTTTTAATTTTTTTAAGAATTATATTTTTTATTCAAAGTTATTATTTATTTGTTGTTTTTAAGTGAAAAAAATGGATTGGGGGACCAAAAGTGCAACAAAAATTAAAATAGGGGGGTTATAATGTTTGGTTTTAAAATAGGGGGACCAAAATTGCAACAAAAATGAAAATAGGGGGGCTAGAATGTTTGATTTTGAAATAGGGGGACCAAAATTGCAAAACATGTAAAATAGGGGGACCAAAAGTGCAATTAAGCCAATAATGTAATATACCAGGTGTCTTCCTAACTTCTTTCAGTGTCATGAGTCAATTGACTCTAAGGGTTTCATTTTGAATTGTAATGATTACTTGCTTGTTTTCTTATTTTCATGAATGAACCTTGTTGTTTAAGCTTAAATAAAATTACGATAATAAGCTTTTATTCTACAGCTTTCTTTGAGAAGTTTTTGTTAAAAATTGCTGGAAAAGCTGTAAATTGACATGCATTAGGTTCCTGATTTTTCTTATAAATATAATATGATTTTTATAATATATTCTAATTGAAAAAAAAATTATTTGGAAAATTAAGTGTTAAGTAATTGACCATATAGTAAATAATTATTAAATTTATGTTTCCCATGAAATATGATGGATTGACGTTGGATCTTTTGCACACAGGAGCTCTTGAGGCGCCAAGTCAGTAGAAGCCGTGGTGGAATATCGATTACGTATGTTCTTCTTGTTGCTGTCATTGGCTTCATTTTGGGATACTTCTTGAAGAGGACATAACCTATGTGATCTCCAGAAACTGCACTAAAATAATGTGAGTGAGCAGCAAAAACTGTTTATTTGCATTATTATTGGCGCATTATGCTTCTAGAAATTTGGATCGACTTAATAGATAGTTGTTCTTTTAAGAAGTTACAGACACTAGACAAGATATTTCTATTTTCAGCACCTCTTTGTTTTATTTGCCAATGTCTGGAAAAACTTTTAGTAGCTTTTACTGGATTTGGATTTTTTATATTCGAATATTTAAAGTCAAGCAATTCGTATTCAAATGACTTGCAATATATTAATTTTAAATTCTTTTTAAATCTGTTTTCCGAGTTTAAAATCGGAACCATATATTCTTGTTTGAATGGTTTCTGTTCATGTGATTGGATTCTTGACATTGAGTGAGATTTGACTTCAAAAAGTTTTTAGGGACAAGTTGATTATGTGGTTTGAGTTAAGTATAACCCAAATTTTATGATATAATGTAGGACTATCCAAGATTGATTGATCCATTAATAAAAGCTTAGCAAAAGTAGAATTTCAATGTAACAACATAGTATCGCATTTTATAGAAGGGTTTTCGCGCATAACCAATTTGATAAGTAGTCTAATGTAAATTAACATCTGAAAATTACTCAATACTAACATAATTGATATCACGCTTCAGAAGTAGAAGTTCACATTAATTCTTGTTTTTATGAATGAGATAGTAACATGATTTGTATTGGTTCGACAAAGACAAACGAGTATGAGTTGCATATTTTGGTATTTGTATTCACTGTCTTTGTTCTTTGAAACTAGCATTAATCAGGGCACTATCTCATTCATTAAGAGTTTTGAGTGTATTTCAACTGTTAACGCAAAAATTGAAAATTTGTTTCTTCGATTACATTACACATCACCAAATCCAAATGATAGTATGTAAGATAATATGCGGAAATTGCAAAAGTGAACACATTTATTGAAATACATCTCACCCTTTACATAAAAATTCCAGAAACTGAAGAACTTGGTACTGATTTATCTCTACCCTTAAATAAAATGCTAGCTTGACATGAACCCTGGTCCCTACATATAATATGCAATGTCACAACTCTCTGTCAACAGACCTATGCTCACGGAGACATAATATAGACAATAATTTATAGACCTGTTTGCTAATGATTTTCTTCACCCGTATTCTAAATTTATATATTGATATATACATATGATACATGTACTGATAAAACATTATACATATTGCTCTATTAATCTGATAGACAACTTTCTGGCACCAATGTTCCGATGCTCGTCCCACCAATATTGTTACATGATGAAGTTGCAGCTTTGTTCTTGTAATTCAAATTTATATCTTCCAATTTGATCTCTTCGCATGGAGTACTTGGACTGCAATCAAATGTTACTGCCTCTTTTGTTGCTGAACTTCCATTAATGTTCTTATAAGTAACTTGGCTTATCTTAATTCCTGAAGTCTGTTAAATAATAAATTAACTTTAGTGAGGAACACCCAATAAATACATGGTAAAACATACATGTGAAATTAATCATTGATTTTCTCATTTTATTAATTATTTAATTTAGGGGTAGCAAAATCCATATGCTAAGTAACAACATGAAGTGGTAGCTATTTCATTCACTTAATTATTTGGTCTGAGGTTTAATTTCTAATCAGGTGCATATGAAAAAAAATGTATTATGGGGATGTAAACCTCTTAAATAGATGTCAGTTATCTTGATGAATGGTATGTGCGGATATTTGGTTTGCCATAAAAAATTGACATGCAAATTAACTTGAGAAAATAGTATACCACAAATGGTCTAAAATAATTTTATACGGTCTTTCAATAACAACGGTTTATTCTGTCAAATCATTGTATTACAAATTAATTTACACTATCAAAGCATAATCGATAAACTTTGTAACAGCCTGGACCCCACTCTTATATAGTATGCGACCCAGCGCTGCCACCTCACGATCTTCTCTACTCCCCTCACTCACTAGTGGAGTTTTTGCCTTCTGTGAGAATCGAACCACGCACTATGGAGTTCAAGTACATGTTCAATCCATTTTCACTTGGTACATGTTCAAAAAATGAATTGAACATGTACTTGAACCCCAAGGTACGTGGTTCGATTCTCACGGAAGACAAAAACTCTACTAGAGAGAGGAGTAGAGAAGATCATGAGGAAAAATCGGGTTATCGACAATATAAAAGTGAGGCTCGGACTGTTAAAAAAAAACTTTGCAAGTAAGGTTTGATTATTGATGATTACCTGACCAGGGCAACCTTGATTGTTGGGACAGTAATTCTGATCAATGATGATAGGATTCTCAACATTGTTCATTACAATATTTTGAAACAAAACATTCTTAACGAAACCGTTGCTGGGTCTGGCCCATGACTTGATTCTTACCCCATTGTCTGACCCGGTGAAGATGGCATTTGTTAGTGTCACATTTTCCACTCCCTTTTCTTCCACTTTTTGGCCTAAACTTCCAATGCTGTATCAAACATAGATATTTTTAAGAGTGTCAATTTTCTACATTGAATTAACTATTTTTACCGTGGCAAGACTAATTTAGCCTCTGCTTAGTTTTGAAACACTTAGTGGTTCATTAAAAATATAAATTTAGCCTCTGCTTATATAATAAGATACACCTTCGTTCTTATTTATAAGAGACGATCAATGTTTTAAATTCATTGAAAAATTAATGTATATGACTTGTAAATAGAATTAGTCTGTTAATGAGTCTAATAAAATGAAGTGCATGTTTGATTTCAATTCTATAGGGGTTAGAATTGATTCTGGACGTATAAAATTGATTCTAACATGTTTGGTTTCTGTAAAGTAGAATTGATTCTGCCTCTAGAATTGATTTTGCTTGAAGCTAGAAATTGTAGCTTCTGGCTTTAGAATTGATTTTTACACTGAAATTTATTGTTGAACTCACTTATAATTGAATGTATTCAAACATAAATCAATTCTATCAAAATCAATTCTATCTAAAGTCAAATCAAACATACCCAAAGTCTCTTATAAAAAATAACACAAATAGTACTTACTATATTAAAATTTTATAATTCTCTATTCAAATTGACTTAAGTTTAATTAATGATATTGTTCCTAACCTTACACCATGACCAGGGCCACATTTAATGTTGGACATGAAAAGATTGTAAGTAGCATCACCAATAGATATGCAATCATCCCCTGTTTGCAATGTACATCCATTTATGGTAACCCCATTTGAGTTTTGAACATGAATTCCATCAGTGTTTGGACTCTTGTCTGGTGCAATAGCCCTTATATTTCTTACAACAACATTGTTGCATGTGTTGATCACAAGGTGACTTAGTTGGCTGTTAATTGAAGTAATGCCACTAACTACAAGGTTATTCACCCAGTTGAATGTCATTGACTGCAATTATATGAAGGAGAAAATAATTTGTCACATGAGTTAAAACATAATATCATTCCATTCAATGATTTCATTCAAAATAAAATAAAGGGTTAAACATCATTTTAGTTCTTGTATGTATGCAAAATTTTAGTTTTAGTCCCTGTATCAATTTTTGTTCTAAATAAGTCCCTGAATTAACTAAATTTTTTGATTTTAGTCCTTAAAGCGAAAATCTGCAGAAAAATTCATAGGAAAATCTGCAGGAAACTTGCGAATTTTCCTGCGGATTTTCGCTAGGGACTAAAATAAAAAAAATTGGTTGATTCAAGGACTTATTTAGAACAAAAATCGATACAAGGACTAAAACCAAAATTCCACGTACATACAGGGACGAAAATGTTGTTTAAGCCTAAAATAAAATACCCATATATTAATATAATTTTTTTTAATGACTTATATTCTTATAGAATAAATTAGCACGAATATTTTTTAGATTGCACATGTTTTAAGAAATAAAGAAAAATTCGAGATTATTTTAGTGCGACGAATAAAATGCATAACAACATTTTCTATTAATTTGAATGAATGAATATCGTTTATTTAGTGAAAGAAAAAAAATACCCTAGCTCCGGCCGTACAATTCATCCCAGATCTTCTACAATTCCAAAATCCAGCTCCTTTAGCATCCAATTTCCCACCAGAAACAACAAGATTATCAACATGATTAAACTTAATCCAAAACCCTGAATTTCCAATAACCTTATAATCTTCAGAAGCCACAAGAGTTCCACCATTGAGAAATGTCACCTTCCTCTTACATGGCCCTTTGAAGTTAATGGCATTCAACAAGTATCTCCCTTTTGGCACATAAACTGTGGCAGGAATTAAGCTAGCACATGCTGATTTCCAAGCATTAGCAAATGATTCAGTTGAATCATTTTTTCCATCTGGTTTTGCTCCAAACTTAATTACATTGTAGTTATTATTTGAAGCTGCATTTGATGAACTTATAATGCTAATGTATAAGATACATGAAACTACCAAAATGGACTTAGCACCTATAATACAATCCATTATATTTTCTTAGGTATATGCTTCCAAAATTATATAATTTGGACAACACTTGATTTGATCAAAAATTTTACGTCCGAAATTTCGGTCCGAAAATGTCAGTTTTCTAGTAATGTATTGTGGTTTTTATTCCGTACGAAAATTTCGATCCGAAAATGACAGTTTTCTAGTAATGTATTTTGGTTTTTGTGTGTGTTTGTTAGTTGGTAGTTGATATAGAAATAATATGATGGTAGTTGAAACCGTTAGAATGGTAGAATTATATATATATACTGTTTGAGTTTGATAAGTGCTTAATTTATTGTTTGCTTAAATAAATTGAAAGCCAACTAAACATATTGTTTATGAATTATTAGCCATAAAGTCAAAAGATGAATGTATCTCATGTAATCATTATCACAAAATAAGTGATAGAAATGAACATTCATGTGATAAGCCGATTACTTTGATTAACAAAAAGGGTTTGATATAGCTTCAGAAAAAATTCATCATTACTTAACCATAATGAAACTTGAAATTAGTTGATATAGTTATGTATAGTATAGTTAAAGGCATAGATATATAACGTAAGGAAATTAGGGGATTTTTTTTTGACAAAAGAAATTAGGGGATACATATATATATATATATATATATATATATATATATATATATATATATATATATATATTTTGACAATAGAAATTAGGGGATATTATTAATTGAACACTTTGTAAATCGTAATGCATTGTTATTCTTATCTGCATGCTAATCTTTGTTATGTAGTTGAATTTGTGCATGTGAATTAGTAATTTATAATTCGGATGCGAGCTAAGAAAAATGTCAGGTTAAAAATTGTTCAATCTAAAAACCGAATCAGAATTCTTTTAAAATTCATTTTTGGGTAAACGAGTTAATAATCACTGTAAAATTTGTCAATTTTGCAATACCCCTATAAATTATATTTTTGAGATTCCACCTCTATAATAGATTTTTTGCAATACTAATTCAGTTTTGCGGCGGTTTAAAACCCTTGTTAAATTATATTTTGCGACGATTTTTCTTGTGGTATTTCTGTTTTACAGCGGTTATATTATGATTGACTAAGCCCACGAAATATTGCAAAAAATCTAAAATTATAGGGAGGAATCTCAAACAAGAATTTACGGAGAATATTACAAAATTGATTAACTTTATAGGAAGTATTAGAAACTTATTAATCATTTAAATCTAATATCTTAGTTATTACGTAGTTGAATTCATTCTTCCTAAGTTGTAGCAAACATGACCGTACTAGTACGTATTTTGCCGCATTGCGTTGAGTTTGCAAAAGGTGTGCGCAGTCAAGTTTGCTTATGCCACAAAATTTGGAATGTTTGTAGTAAGGATATTCACGGCGGACCTTGTCTAACTAAGGCGGCATATGTCATGACACCTCTCAAAAGAAATTCATTGTTTTTTACTCCTCCGTCCATTTAAGTATTATAGTTGATCAAATCGCACATTTAAGAAAAATATGTAAATAAAAGAGGGAGAATATGATTTTTATTAAAATACTTTTTCTTTTAATTAGTAGTAAATGTTGGAATACTAAAAATTAAATATTTAAATATATTTTTTCTCTTATTTAATGATTATTTTAGGTTATAAAATAAGAAAAATCTGTATCATAAATAGTATACAACATTTATTACGGGACAAATAATTTTAACAAGAAAAATATTTATTTTGGGATGGAAAGAGTGTAGGTGAATTCTACAACGGGTCATCTTTATAAATGGTTCATTGTAGACCAATAAAATTTATCAGTATTAGATGCATAAATCTTTATGAATAAGGCGTAGCATTATTAGATGCATAAATGTTTTTCTTTATTTTTATCAAATTAATATATATTAACTCATCATCTCGGTTGCAAAAATAAATATGATCATTAATGTTTATACTATCAAGAGACAACATTTGTTGTTTAAATTTAGTTTAATTACAGTTTTGGTCTCCATATTTGTACTATTTTATACAATTAATCTCCCTATTTTAAAACTTGACAGTTTTGGTTGTTCATTCTATTTTCTAACTAGCTATAAATTGATGATATGATATATTTTAAACGACGTGATATATGATCAAATGATGAGACATATTTGATGGAAATTTAAAAAATATTTTTTCTTACAATTTTATGCACTACTTTTTCTAAAATATGGAAATACAACATATTTTATACGATTTTTAATTTATTTATATATACATTGTTTATTTATATCATTTTGTTGTATTAATCCCATACAATTACTAAATTACTGAAATATGATTGAATGCAGTGTAAATAATTTTACATTAACATCAAATATCATTTAAACTCTAGTTTTAATCTTGTAGAGAAAACAATATTAACGATTATAAACTTAAAGTTTTGACATCTTTTAGCTTATTTTATCCTTTTTTATTAAGTTTACATATTTCTTTTTGAAGAAGTTAAATTAAGTTTACATGTTTAAATATATTTTTGTTAATTATTTTAAAAAAACTATACAAGTATTGATAGGGGGCCAACCTAAAGTCTAATGGACTAATCCTATCCAACCTAATTTTCATATGGGCTAAATAGTTTTGGGGTTAAAAAACTAATTATATATGAGTTAACATTTTCAAAATTCGACATAGAGCAAATATATGAGTTGATCACAAATACAACCGATTTTAGCCAGCACTTAAAAGATTATTTTCGTTATTTTCAAAAGCTGGTATCCAATTTAAGAGCCGGTTAATTTAAAGAGTCTTAATTTACTGTCCATTTTGTAATACTCTAATTTTGTACATCTGTTTCTAAAATAATTTTTATTCTAAAAATATTTCATCTTATTTTTATTTTATTGTTAATTGCATTTTTATTTTAATATTACAATAAATAGAAAAAAAGCATCAAAAAATATTTCATTTTCATCACAAAGAATATTCCTTCCTCACCAAAGAGCATATTTTTTTTTTATCCCCTCTCCCTCACAAAAATTCACAACTTGTCCAATACTCTAAAAAAATGCATATTCTTTTCTATCAAAAACCGTATTCCTTATCCCATCAAAAAAACATCTTTTTCAACCAATCACATCTGAACACATCACAATTTTCACATCATACACTTTATTTCCTTTTTATCAAAAATACAAAATTATTACATTTTGGTCGTTGCTCTTTTACTCTTCATTCTTATGAGACATCACAAGTTTGCCATCATTTTTGATGGAGTGTATAAATACTAGAAGGAAGGAAGGAAGGAGAGAGAGATAGGTGAATTTTTTAATCAGAAATATTACTTCCACCACTATTCATCAGAGCCATAGTCGGAGTCCAAAAACCACCACTCCAACCACCACCTCAAAAACCTTCGAAAATCAATGATCATGCATTTGATCTATAGTATTTGGACCTCTAGGAATCCAAATCTAGTGTTAGTTTCTCGAAAAAGTGACTGGAAGTCAAACTCATTAATTTAATTTATTTATAAAGTATTATTAATTTAATTTAGTGATAAATTATTATTTAATGATATTTAATTTGTAGGAAAAATGTACGTGGATGAGAGAGAAAATTGATGTTGTAAGGACAATTTTTAACACAATAGCCTCTCATCGATTGTCGCATAAATTGTCTAATGCTCGAGCCGCCGGTAAAAGGGACAACTTTAAATGGATTGGTGAAGATGTGTGGCCAATGTTGCAATTGAAGTGGGCATGCATATGTTGAATGCAAGAAAATATGTCAACAAGCCAAAGAAAACAGAGCTAAGGATGCAACAACTAGTCATCACACATTAGGCTCTGTATCAGCTTCTTCGATCAGACTGATATTCTAGTAAGAGTATGGCCGGCCACCTACTCCAATTGAAATGCATGAATCATTGCATATATCAGGTGACGGATGTTGGGACATTTCAAAAAGTGCAAAAGTTATGGTAAATATCGTTAATTTTTTTCTTAATTATATATATATATATATATATATATATATAATTCATTGATGATTATATAATGTTCATTAATATATTTTTATTTCTTTTAATTTGTGTAGGAAACCGTAGTTGACTTTATGCACAAATATGAGGAGCATCAAAACACTCTTCCTAAGGCTGAGAGAACTGATTATGAAACTAGAGACCTTGTATATGAACAATTATATGGAGTTAGTTGAAGGCAAGAAAAAAGTAGAGCCCGGACAGGCGGGAAAAGTAGAGCCCGAGCCCGGCCCTACACGGGCAGCCGGGCTTTCGGGTAAGCCCAGCCCGGTTTGTTTGTTTTTTTTTCTTTTTCTTTTCACTATCAAAAACCAATTTTCTGTAGCAAAATATTAAACATTCAAAGCATCATAAAATTGTTTAATATACATTATGTGAGAGGTATGTATGTAGTTATAATTAAGTATTAAAAAGTCTCATACATAGGCAATTAACAGAGATCACTGATAGAAAACCATAGCATAGCAGTAGCACTACTAGTACATAAGAAAAGCGTAGCACTAAAACCATAGCATAGCAGTAGCACTACTAGTACATTATAAAAGCATAGCACTACTAACTAGAGTACTAGTTCATTATCAATCAACCAAAATAACATAAATTAAGTTTAGATAACTCTCTAAATTCCAAAACAACATAAACTAAGTTCAACCAAAATCACTTAAACTAAGTTCAAATAAATTCTCTAAAACAAAACAAAATAAGTGCAAATTGTCCAAAAGAAATCATCTCAATCAACGTTTACATATTCCACCGTGTTGGATGCTTGTACACTTCCATGAGTTCCATCATCTTTATCATTATTAATGACTTCATCTAGTTCTACAAAATAAAAAAATTGGTTATAAATATATTAACTATTTGGTTATATGACATAACTTTAATAAGCATACCCTCCTCAATTGCCTCAAACCCATATAACCAACTACGTGCGCACATGAGAGCTTGAACCGATTCATCTTTCATTGAACTTCTATACTTATTCAGAACACGAGAGCCAATACTAAACGCGGATTCTGATGCCACCGTGGTTATAGGAATACTCAATATATCACAAGTCATCCTTGCAAGAGTAGGACTTTTACGACTTCTTTCCTTCCAATAAGCCAATATATCAAAACAAGGCGATGAAGGCAACCTCAACTCATCTAAGTAAGTATCAAGTTCTGATTTTCCAATGTTTGTACTTTCTTGGTTTTCAAATTCTTCAAATTCCTACAATATAAAATGAGGTTAATCTATTTAATTCCTAACTGCTAAAGTGTGATTAAAGGTTTATTGGTATATAAATGGAATTCACAAGTGAGAAATCAAAACAAATAACATAGAGAAATATAAACAATGAATTTGAAAGGCAAGAATGTTCTATGTTAAATAATGAAGAATGTTAAGAAATAATAAATGAACTTACTTCAATTACATTTGAGGATGACATAGTTCCACTTCCAAAAGTATGTTGCACTTGTGAAGAGCTCGGCTTAGAAGAAGGAATCTCATTTTTGACATATTCGGCATAAAGCTTCTCCAACTTTTTCTTTGTGCTTTTCAACTTATCCTCATAAGTGAGTGGATCAAGTTTAGTATATGCAAACTTCAAAAAGTTGAGCTTTTTGGTAGGATCAAGAATACTACCAAACGCTAAGATTACACTATACTCACTCCAATACTTGTCAAACTTTTCCTTCATTTTCTTGGTCATGTCTTGAATCAATTGATCTTCACTTCTCAAATAAGTGTTTAAAAGACACTCTATCTTCCATATTTCTGATATCAAGTTTGTAATATTGAAAAATGGCTTCAAAAGTTCACACATTATTTCAGCCCTTTTCCACTCAGCACTTGAAGGACAACACTTAAAATTTGAATCCCGTAAACTTAAGCTATAAAAAGCACGGCGATAATTAATTGCACTCTGAAGCATTATAAATGTGGAGTTCCATCTAGTAACAGTATCTGTTCTCAATCCAATTGTTGTGTCAATATTACCAATATTATTCACATATTCAAAAAATGGTATTTTTCTACTCTCTGTCACCTTTACATAAGCTACACTTTGCCTAATCTTATGCAGTGCATTACTAACCGTCTTCAATCCATCTTGAACAATGAGGTTCAAGACATGAGCAGAACATCTTATATGAAAGAACTCTCCATTAAGCACCAAGCTATTTGAAATTCCCAAGTGTTCTTTCAAAAAGTTTTGCATACAGTCATTTGCAGAGGCATTATCCAAAGTGATAGAGAAAACTTTCTTTTCTATGCCCCAATCATTTAACATTTCCAACACCTTCAATGCTAATTCTCGCCCAGTATGTGGAGGTTCCATGTGAGCAAATGCAAGAATCTTATTTTGCAACTTCCAATTCAAATCAACATAATGAGCAGTTAAAGAAATAAAACCTTCATTTGTGCATGCAGTCCAACAATCAGAAGTCAAACAAACTCTCCCACGAATTTGAGCTAATTGTGATTTCAATTTTTTTTTCTCATCAGCATAAACTTTTAGAACATCACTGGAAATAGTATTTCTAGAAACAAAAATGTAATCATCGTTCAAAAACTTCTAGTATTCTCTAAAGACCTTCCACTCAACAAAATTAAACGGCGCACCATGTGTAATCACCAATTTAGCTAAAATTTCACGATTAACCTTAGGGTCAAACTTTTTCTTTCTTAATTTTCCTTCAGCACCAATCATCATCTCACCCACATCATGATAGTTAGCGGTCTTCCTACAACTATCTTTATGACGTCCTAAATGAGTAGTTCCATTGGTTGATTTACAACTCAATAATTTTCCACATCCCTTACATTTACAACTTTCTTTTCCATTTACAAAACCAACCTTATCAAAATACATCCACACCTCAGATGTTAGAGCCTTCTTAGTCTCACCGTCTTCTTTAGCCTTAACTCTACGCTTCTTACCCTTTGGTTCAGAAGACACTTCTATTCCTTGTGCATTTTGATCAAATCGTGGTACCGGTGGAATTTCCCTAGCTTGACTAACAATTTCCTCTACCTCGTTTTCAGACATTTGCAAACACAGATAAATAGTAATTCCTACATGATTATAATTCCAAAAAAAAAAATCAATCACTACAATAGAAACACAAAAATAGATTAGATGAACAATAGAAAAAAAATAATGGAAATAGAAACGGGCAACACTAAGAAAAATAGGTGAACAATAGAAATAGAAAAATAGATATAGATAAACAAAACAATGATTGGTAAACAATAGAAATAGAAAAAATAAGAAACAGAAAAATAGAAACACAAAACAAAACACAACAGTGACAATCAATCTATCATACCTTCATGACAATTTGGTTTGAAACAAACTATTAATAGTTTGACTAATTTTTTCACAATTCAATCAATTTGTTCAGTTCAATTTTCTTTATAAATTGAGCCATGATCAGAGAGCTAGCCACATCCACTATGCTTATGCATGACATGTAAAGAATATATATACTGAGAGAAGTAATAATAACTACTATATATACAAATATTTTGAGTGAAAATTGTTATGTAAGTATCTATGATTGTTAGTGTGACAACACAAACAACACTGATAGGAATAAGCAATCATGAACTAAAAATTAATTAGTGAATAAAATGGATTCAAGTCATGTTTCAAACTTTGAAATAAGATTTTTCTATGTTAAGTGAATAAATAAAAATTAGATCAACAACAAGATTCAAAACCAAGAGATGAACAATACAAGATATTGAAAGAGTACACTAGTTAAGAACATATAGAGGAGCAACAATGGATGAAGATTGCCTTCAAATAACCATCCGCAGTGCAGGAGCAGTTTCGTTTAAGCTTCTGCAGTGTTTACGTTTCCGTTTCACTCACTTTCACACTTCCATTGCTTCAACACGTTTCTAATTATGCCGTTGTGTTTTACTTTAGGTTTCAGCACGTTTTGGTTTTAGTTTTGTGAAACTTGGGTTGGGTCTTGGATTGGAGTGATTTATTGGGCCTACAAAAAACAAAATAAAATATGTGCGTGCGGGCTAGCGGGCGGCCTGGGGCCCATGCAGGCAAGCCCGTATTTCAAACGGGTATGTACGGACCTGGCTAAAAAGCCCGAACAACAATTTGGGCTGATATTTTAAGGCCCAAGCCCTACATTTTTTCGGGCTTGGCGGGCCGGCACATTTTGACGGCTCTAGTTGTTGCTAAACTGTTGAGATGATTGCATTTGTTGGAACGCAGCCATTGTCGCATCCAATTGTGCTTGCATCTCCTGATTCTTCTTCTACTGTTGAGCAAACTGAGCATTCATTTCTGCCATATACTGCGCATGTTGAGCCTCAAGTTCTTCTTTATACTTCTTCAATTCTCCAGCTTGAGCTCTAGCAAGGCCTGAACTTGTCGTGCCACCGAAACTGTAAATAGAGGAGCCTGTATCAACATATACAGTTGGAGTCTTCTTAATAATTCGAGAAAAGTTACCAACACCTATAACTCGGCCTTTTTCTTGCCTCCAACTAACTTCATATATTTGTTCATATACAATGTCTCTCTAGTTTCATAATTAGTTCTCTCAGCCTTAGGAAGAGTGTTTTGATGCTCCTCATATTTGTGCATAAAGTCAACTACAGTTTCCTACACAAATTAAAAGAAATAAAAATATATTAATGAACATCGTATAATCATCAATGAATTATATATATAATTAAGAAAAAATTAAAGATATTTACCGTAATTGTTGCACTTTTTGGAATGTCCCAACTTCCATCACCTGATTTATGCACCGATTCATGCATTTCAGTTGGAGTAGGTGGCCGGCCATACTCTTGCTGGAATATCAATCTGATCGTATAAGCTGATATAGAGCCTAAGGTGTGATGACTAGTTGTAGCATCCTTAGCTCTGTTTTCTTTGGCTTGTTGACATATTTTCTTGCATTCAGCATATGCCCACTTCAATTGGAATAGTGGCCACACATCTTCACCAATCCATTCAAAGTTGTCTCTTTTACCGGCGGCTTGATCATTAGACAACTTATGTGAAAGTCAATGAGAGGCTAGTGTGTTAAAAATTGTCCTTACAACATCGGTTTCTTCTCTCATCCACGTACATTTTTCCTACATTATAAAACAAATAATTAAATATCATTAAATAATATTACCTCTGTTCCTTTTTACTTTGAAGGTGTGAAAAACACAAGAAGGGGGGGTTGAATTGTGTTTTGGTAATTTTAAAAACTTCTTATAAGTTTAGAAAACTTATCAGAAGCACCAGCGGATAAAACAAACACAAGTAACGCACGAAAACAGAAACAGAAGCAGAAAGAGTAAGAGAGATAGAGAGAGAGACGAGACAAGCAATTTTATACCGGTTCCTCTCACAAACCGAGAGTAGTCCAGTCCCCTTGCACTTCCAAGAGATTTCACTATAATCACTTTGATTACAAATGCTCAAACACACTAGTAAGAGACTTCCTAATGCTCAAGTTCTAAACAAGAGACTTCCTAACACAAAAACAAAAGATAATTGAGTTTTGAGCAATTGATATTAAAATCAATAGCTCTTAAAAACAATACAACACAACTGCAAAGACTCTAACAATTGATTCCTAAGAAAACAAAAGTCAGAAGCACAGACAGAATAACTTCAGAAGCAGTGCTTGCAGTCTTGTGTGAAAAACAGAGTAGGTGTTGTTGCTTTTTGAATTTGCGTCACTTGATCTTCAAGAGTTGTTCTCTATTTATATGAGGTAGAAGAAAAAGAGACGTTTGATGTTACTGAGCGTTGTAGAGGTCATTGTCACACCAGCTGTGTAAGGACAAAGGTAACATGGGATATTTGCCATTTCTGGTAAAGCTTATCCATTTATTCCTTTTGTATGAGAATATTCGCCCTTATGTAGTAAAATAGTACTAACGTCACTATCCTGATGATAAGGATGTAGTACTATGATTTCACAATCAATCACAACCTTTAAATTCAAATGATTTCCAATCATTGAATCATTATCAGTTAACACTGACATTCTCTGATAGTTTAATCAGACTTTATGTTTCCAACATAACTTCTGATTCCTTAGCTTCTGAAATTTATGACCTTCAGACTCAACACATCTTCTGAGTTAACCAACTTCTGACTTTGGAGTAACTTCTGATCAATGTTGCTTCTGATGTCGTTGCCTCTGATATTGTTGCTTCTGACATCAATTTTGGCGCTTGTTTCAGAGCTTCTTATATCAAGTGTGAACATAATATAATTTTAATCCTGCACACTTAGATAAAATATTAAAATACCCTATTGTTCATTAATACTTTGTTATCATCAAAACTTTAAGGACTTAGTTAGAACCACATTTGTTCCAACATACTTGTCGTTTTAGAAAAAAAATATGTGTTTCTTTTTACTTGTCGTTTTAGCAATTTAGGTTATATTTTGCCTATTATATCCTCCTTGTTATTTTATTTTATTGACTAAATTTTGTATAATTGTTTTTGTTGAAACAATAAAATCTTTTTTATTGTATACAAATTTTGTTTGTTTTTAAATAAAGTTTGTTACAATTTTTTTGAAAATAGATATTGTTTGTGAAAAAGAAGGAATTTATTGGTGGATTAAAAATATGATATATTTTAAAAAAGGGCATACTAGGAAAATAAGGTGCAAAAATATACCCCTCCTATTTTGGTCTTTTTTTGTAAAACAACAAGTAAAAAGGAACGGAGGTAGTAATTTATAACTAAATTAAATTAACTTGGTCAAAAAAAAAACTAAATTAAATTAATAATAATTTATAAATAAACTAAATTAATAAGTTTGACTAATTAATAAATATTTCCTCTCTCCTGCAGCATAATAACTTTGTGGCATATCAGTAGGATTTATGGCTGTCTCCAACATCAGTTTATTCATCAAATCCATCACCAATTCTGGAACTAAATATTGAGATTTCAAACCCAAAAGTCTAACACACACTGTCAACTTCGAGTGTTGCGCCCCCTCGTACAATGGTGTATTTGTTTCTTTCAACAGACAAAAAAATCTTTGGGCTTCTTCGTTTGAAAGTTCATCTCCATCGCATTCATCATCTGATTCGTTATTCATAACATGAATAATTGAATACAGAATGCATTCTTTATCATATCATTCATCTCGTTGAACGGATAATGCTGATAATTTTGTTCGACCAATTGCGTTGCAACATGCTTGAAGCACCTCGATTCACTTGAACATTAAAGTTGTTAGGATCTGAGACAAACTATTCACCATGTCTCGACCAAATATAAGAGTTTGGTTGGAATCATCTAGTGTACAAATGAAGCTTTATTTCATCTTCACTTCCAAAACGTCTACATTAACAAACTGCACATGGATATCTAATTCCCCCTTCACTCACGACAATATATTTCCGTTTAACAACATTGATAAATAACTCAACCCCTAATTTTAAATAATCTCTAAGTTGGCCTCTCTTTCCAGGATCATTTCTATTATACATTCAATTACGATCCAGGATTTTGAGCTAAAAATTAAATAAACGTATATATATATATATATATATATATATCTATATATTTTAAATAAATAAATCGATGTCATATATTTTTTGCTTTCTTTTTTTGGTATAAATAATCAATATTTTATTTCTATATTAATATTTGAATACATTTAATTTTAAAATTTTGATTTTGTTAAAAAATAAATCTGAAAGTTTTTTTTTATTACGAAAATTAAATAATTAAAACAAAGTTAATTTTTTTTTGTATATTAAAGTAAATAAAGTTATACTTTTTCTACCAAAACAAATAAAATTAAAGTTATAACTTTAAACGTAAAATTAAATATGTCTCATTTTCATTATAATAAAAATTATTTACTTTAATTTATAACTAATTAAAGTTTTTAAACCATACCAAAAAAAATAAATTAATTTTTTTAATATAGAATTAAAATATATTCAATATTTATGTAAAGTTCTTTTTTTTGGTAAAAATAATTAGATATTTTTGAATACATTTAATTTTAATAAACAAATTTCATCTTTGCCAACAAAGATTCGATTTTGTTAAATTTTATTCCGAAATTTTTTATTCCAAAATGAGAACTATATTTTCATTAAAAAAATTCGAAAAATAAATAATTAAACAAAAATTCGAAAATTAAAGTTCCATTTATTTGTATATTAAAGTTATTTAGAGTTATAATTTTTCTACCAAAAAATATAAAATCAAAGTTATAATTTTGTATTTTTCTTAATTCTACAAATATTAAAGTATATGAAGTAACTAATTGTTATGAAGTAAAACAGTTTAAAAAAAAAATACATACAGTTTGTAAAAAAAAACAGTTTAATAAGTTTTAAACAAAAACAATTTATAATATAAAAAAAAACAAAAACAGTTTATAAAAAAAAGATAGTTAGAGAAATTTAGCATAAAAAAAACAGTTTATAAACAAAAAATAGTTTATCAATTCTATGAAAGCAAATACATTACATGCAAAATATTTGTCTAAAAAATAAATTTAAATTGCATTACTTATTTGATGGCCGAGTAGAGGTTGATTTGAAGCGTTACCTCACCACAACGATCGAATCCTCGAAATAATACTAAACATAAATTATAATAAATAATGTTAGTTTCATAATATATTATTAAATATAATAAAATAAATTGTTTACATATGATAAACACTTACAAAATCTAGAAGAAACTAAATAGAGATTTGATGAAGATTATTTACATGATAGAAAAAGCTTGAGCAAATTTTATGATAGTATAGACATTTGGTTGAGAGAATTGGTATTGAAAGAAGAGAAATGTTAAAATGTGCCTTAAGGGCACATGTTAAGGATTCAAATGAGAAAACTTTATCTTGGAAATTGTACATTGAAACTCTCAAAAGTTAAAATATTGACTTTTATTTTAAAAGTTTACTACTTTTAGCATCTTAAAATGTGCCCTTAGGGCACATGTTAACATGACCCAAGAAAGAATTAGAGAGAAATTTGAGAGAGAAATAAAATGTAAGAATGATATTGTAGTTTTGAGGATTTGAAGGAATGGGATATATATATATATAAAGAATTTAATAGGGCGGAGCAATTTCTGGACGGCCAAAACCGTCCAAAAGTGATACTCTGACTTTGACGAACTTCTAGACGGCCTACGCCGTCCCAACCCAAAGTTAGCACATTTTTTTTTTTGAAATCTAGCAAATTTCTGGACGGTCCTACCCATCTGTATATTTCAACGGTTAGCGCGTCATTATGTTGGGACGGCTTAGGCCATCCGAAAATGTAATATATTTATTTTTTAAATATAAATTTCTGCGGACGACTCAGAGTTAATTTTGGGACGACTTTAACCATTCATAAGTTAGCAACGACTTTGACCGTCCATAAATTATTTTAGACTTCATTCCTAAATTCACAATTCACTGATTCTTATAGTGAACACACTCTAAGATTTTAAACCAATACTTCTTCTTCACCACAAAAAAAAAAACACCACTAGACCAAAACTCTTCAGAGATATGATTAACATCTTTATTGAAACTTCTTAGACTTTGACTTTGTCATTGAGCCCCTAGATATTGTAGTGCATAATTGGCTCATAAGCCCATTACGTCTCCATCACTAGCACTAGCATAATCTACATAATCTTGTTGTAACCGGCTAAACTTATAAGTGGTGCATCTTGAAAGGCACCTCACATCACTACAAACTAGTCTATAATGCTTTGTCTCATTTACTATGATGGATTGATGGTGTAATTTGAATGTGAAAGGTGTAGAAAAGATTGGGGCATCCTCTTAGATTTATCCCTGATCAATGTCATCAAGACAATATCTACAATTGTTATAAAAAAGATTAAATATGTTATAAATCCCTACATTTTCACCACTATTTAACATTGATCCTTGCACTTTTTTTTATTGGTTTTATGTCCTTTTGTTAGCTTCATGTTAAAAAAAAGTAACGGGGTTCCATGTGGATATGTTATTCCACGCCAAGTGCGACACTAAAAGACAATTTTAAATACCATTTATTTATTATTTTATGAATTATTTTTACCTTAATTATTTCTTTTTGAAGCAACCTTAATTATATATCATTGGTTTTTGGTTCCTACACAGCATCACCCAAAAAAATATTTCATTATATATCTATTTGATGAAAGTACAAGGACCAATGATATATTTAAGACAAAATATAATCCATAAAATAATTTTAAAAATAGTGCATTTGAATTTTTTTTGGTGTGCTACTTGATGTGGAATAACTCGTTCATGTGGCACGTTACATTATTTTTACTTTAACCTTAATACTAACAGGGACCAATGAGGAGTAGGATGCATAGCTGAAAAAAGAGTCGAAGATTTAAAGTTCAAATCTTGACAAAGCAGAAAATTAATATTGTAATATACTACCTAAAAAAACATAACGACCAACAACAACATTTGTTGGCACAAAGTGCGAGGACTTAAACTAAACCAAAATAAATATATATGAATTTTTTTTAGATATAAAAGTTTAAATATATATAATTTAATTACATATGAATAGAAGTGTAGAATTAATATCAAAAAATGATGAAAATCCAAGGACGAATAACATTTTTTTTGACGCAGGACCAATAACATATTTAAAACATATAAAAATGAAAAATTGTAGTACCAAAAAAAAATGAAAAATTGTATGTTCGGTTTTGTTAGAGAAAACATATTTAATTACATATTTTATAAATTATCACTTTTATGTTTATTTAACCTTTTACTATAATTAAAAATAACATTTTTTATTATTGATTTCTTTAAAAATAAGTATGTAAAATTAAGTATAAGATTACATCAAAAAAAAAATTAAGAATAAGATAGGATGTGAGCCATCATGGCACAATGCGTCCTAATTTGTTCCTTTTTAATTGTAGATTCTCCTCCAAAATATGTCTATCTTATCGTGCAATAATAGGGATTTCTTGGTACGATGTATTTGAGTGTTTTTTTTATATATGTTTGCCTCTTTTTGTGTAATTTCTTTATTTGTTGCTTCTTGGCCAAGTAACTTCACTTCTTATATTTTTTACATGAATTGATCAACAAAATTCAACTAAAACTTCTAATAACTAACTAAAAACTACCTTAAAACATCATATAATTTACTGTCATGAGTAATTTAGTAAGTTTATCTCAATTTCTGCATCATTGTGTCTTGTACTTTTGTTGTTGTGTAATTTTCTGCAATTAATTGTTTGCAGGGTATAAAATTGTGTGTAAGTAGTATAACTCTTGATATGGGTTTTGAACCAACATTTCACATAATGATATATGTCATGTTGTGTTTGTACATACTTTTCATATCTCCATGTTTAGCTTGCACCTCATAGAGTGTTGTTAATTTTGTATTGTAGAATTAAATTATGGATATGTCTTATAAGATGATGAGATATAAAATTTGATTTTGTTAAGATATGCAACAATTTCCAATGTATATCAAATATGTTGTAGATCTAAGACCATATACAATGGTATTTTTTCATTGTTGAATGTCAGAGTAATCAACCAAAACAATTCCAACAGTCTGATTAATGTGACATGGCAAGCAGCAGAGTTTAATGCATTAAACGGTGATTACACTGACAAAAGGGGCCACGCGGCGCGCTTTCATTGCTTGACATCTGGCGCGTGTGCAACATGTGCAGACAAGGCGCGTGGTTGCAGGCTTCACGCACAGAGAAAAAATGTTGAAGATAGAGTGGGACGCGTGTCCACTTCTTATTGGCTGGACGGATTTTAATTATATCCTTATCTTTAAACTTAATTATTTCATTGCAAATTAATTTTTATTTTTTTATTTTTTCACTAAAATTCGTAATTTTTTTTCTTTATAAATAGAGATTGGTTCATTTGATTTGGACACAGAAAAAAATTCGAATTTTTTACTCTCTTAATCATATTATTAGTGTTAATTTTAAAGTTTAAGCCTTTTTTTTTAGTAAAATGAATCCCAATAATCATTTCAACACCCAAAATTCTTCTAATAGCTTTTTCAACCAAAATTTCAGCACTTCTCAAAATCCAAACACTTCTCAAAACCCTAACACTTCTCAAAATCCATACTTTAAACATGCATTGTATTAATTATGTTACTTGTGTGTTGTATTTAATTTAAGTTAATTTGTACTGTACTAATTACGTTATTTGTGTGATGTATTACATTCGATGTTAAGAAAATAAAAAAAATATTTAAATTTTTTTTGGTAAGTGTTCATTATTTTAATTTAATGTTAAACGATAATTGTAATTTTATTTAATCATAAAAACAAAAATTTATACTTAAATAAGAATGTAAAATAAAAAGTGGTGGGGTAGAGAAAATAGTGGGGTAGGGTGTTGAATGAAAAAATGGTTTAACGCAATCTTAGTTTTGAAAAGAAATCTATAAATATTAACTCACATCTCAGCTGAACCTCAAACTATCAAAAATTTGAGGATTGTGACCAAAAAAAATTCTTTATAGTTTTTATTTTTTAATCAAACTTTTCATTATAATTATTGTTAGAGCTTAAAAACAGATTGGCAAACACTATTTATAAACAGAAAATAAAAAATAAAAAGGTTAGCATCCAAGGCAAATAGAATTTGAAAAGTGTAGCAAAAACGAAAAGCCAATATAGCTTTGGGTATGTATGGTGGGGGAAAAGTGTGCTAAGGAAAAAAAGAGAGTTCGAGTGCTGAAAAAAGATTACATTTTGTCTTCAATTCAAGCAATCTATCATAGATACTAATTAATAATTACCCTTTATAATATGTCCTACAACCAATTTTCTAAAGTTTATTTTGCCAATGATAAAGTTCTTTTAGTTTAATGAGTTGGAGAAACAATCAAACAATGTGATATGGGATTAAATTCTCTTACAATACTTTAACAATTAATTATTAATAAATATTAATGAAAAGTGGTTTTTTGACGGAAATTGTTACTTACCTCTTATTTATATTTCTTTGGCTAAATCGCATTTTCAGCTCTTTATATTTAGTCTATTTTACAAAAACCAATTTAGACCAAGTCAACGTTGATGTGGTGACAAAACATTATAATTTATTTTTCTTCAATTATTAGGTATGGAGGTGGCATCTTTGTCGCCACATCAGCGTTGATTTGGTTAAATATAAGGGGTTAGAAATGGAAATATGAAATGGACTAAATATAAGGGGTTAGAAATGCTATTTTAAAATATAGACGGCCAAAATTACAAATTTTTAAATATAAGAGACCAAAAGTATAATTTAACCTATTTATTTTGTCTATGGTGATGACATGTACGTTAATTGTGTAGGTTGCAACAATCAACGTGACTCTAACAATACATGGACATAATTCAAATTTTCCAGCAAAATTTCAAGAGGCAAAAAAATAGAGAAGCCACAAAAGCAAAATCGGTTTTAAGATTTTGGATTTTGAGAGTTTGGTTAGTTTGTGATAATTTGATGGCTAAGGTGTGGTTAGAAGCATAGTTGTTAAAATCACGTGTTAACTCGTAAAATTGTTTGATTTGACGTTTTAAGGTGTGAAAATCGAGTTAAATGGGTGGTAAGCTCGTTTTTAAATAAATTCATGAAAAGTTGATTTTGAACGAGTTAATTCTTAGTAATAAAAATTGTGTAAAATCAAGTTAATTTATTTTGATTTTATCCTATTTTGAATAAATGGGCTCTTTTCTTTTTGTGTTTTCTTTTAAAGTGCCTAGACTGACCGAACGGTATATCTGCCCTGCAAGTATAAAAACATGACACTTTATTATGTGGGTCATTCTTGCTAACGTTGACCCACATAGGTCGTAGTTAGTAATATATATATATATATATATATATATATATATATATATATATATATATATATATATATATATATATATATATATATATATATATATATATATCATGTATATGGTAATTTTAAGGGTTACTAAGTTTTTACCCCTTGCAAAGTGGTCGAATTTTGACTTATCCTCCTGCAAATATTTTTTTTTGAATTACGCCTTACAATGTAATGATTCTATCGTTTACCTCATATGTTAAATTTTTATTGACGTGCCAAATAAAAGTCAACTAACACGCCAGCAGAAATGCAATGTCACATTAGTAAATTGTTGACTTTTTTCTGCCACATCAGCATAAAGTCGACTTAGGGGGATAAATGATAAAATCTTACACTACAGTGGATAATCTAGAAAAAATAATTTTGAAGAGGTAAAGCATAATTTGCCCACATTGCAAGGGTAACAATATATTAACCCAAATTTTAATATTATTTTAAATTTGGGATAAACTCATACTTATTTACAATTCGAGTTTACAAATCAATTCTACCTAATCAAAACGAGTTGAGGTAAAAAACTCGAGTTTGACGACCGTAGTTAGCAGACGAATGTGTACTCATTTGATTTGCAATTAAGAATGACGGTTAAGAGTGTTGGAAAATAACAGGGCTGAAGAAGTAAAGAAAACATAGGAGCACAATCAACAACACAAGAATATTGTTAGTGTTTTTGTGTTGACCTCATTTTTGCCAAAATACAATGTGGAGAATAATATGCGCACATCATAGAAGATGTGCAGAACAATGTGTGCACATCATGAAACTCTAGAAGAATTGAACATATTTACGCGCCATATCTTTTTATCTATGATAGCTTATTTATTCAATGTCAATAGCATTGAATTTATATTTTCTATACTACCATCGGTTCTTATACAATTGACTTGAAATTTTATCGCCAAGAGAAACAGCACATAATAATTAGACAATTCATAAAGCCATAAGGTACATCATAGTCCAGTTAGGTTTATCTAACTTTCTTAGTCAAAGTCAGGTAAACCTAGGTTTATCTAACAATCAAAATCACCATATCCTTTTCAATATAAAACTTTATGATGATGAATCAAGTCATCATCATCATAAAGTTTTCAAACATTTGTACTAGAATATTTTACCAAAAGTTTAGGTTTAAAACATTAAAGTAACCTTTAGAGCCATGGTGGACAGTGTTATGGGTTTCTGCACTTCAATAGTAGAATAACTAACCAGAGAGAAAGATCTAACGAAAGTTATACGTGATAAATATAAAAATCTGGCATGCATGTCGTGTTTGATCATAATTATATACTATGAAAGCTAGGTAACATAGATCATAACATTTCAATGTTTGCACCAGCACGCTGGTCATAAAAGATTTTTTCACGGGATGTAAATGAGTGCCGAGTGCCAACTACAAACGTCTAAATGTTCAAAAGCCTCTTGTTGTGATGCCAAAATATAAAACAATTGAAATTTCATTACACAAGCTCAAATTTAGACCATTGAATGTCGCAATCATATAAGCTCTCAATTTTTAAGGAGCACAAGAAGAAAACGTGATATGCTCGGCAATAGTTCATGGTATTAAAGAATCAAAAACTTGGGGATGGTGTCAATTGTTAAAACATAGTATAAAACAACAATGATAGTGGTTGTATCTAGTGCTAGCTTAATACATCAAATTCAAATCCTATCAAGTTGAACCATGCAAAAAGCAAACAACTTCTCACAAAACTCTTCAAAGCCCTATGCCACAGACTAATGGGAATTGCAGTACATTAAAACACCAACTAAGTTGAATAAGAAAACAGATACATAAAGGCAAGATGTGTCAGCAATGATAGCTAAAGGTTCACGGATTTTCATGAAGGCAAGCATCCGCAGTTAATACATTCGACCACCTAAAGCGCGCTTATCTTTCTGAACACCTACATCTCGCACCTCCCATGAGGGCTTTTTTTCATTAGCAATGTCCTTCTTGATCAGTGTTTCTATAGGCTTCATGATAAACAAAAACTGCAGACATGAAGAATAAATATAAAATAAACAAGAAGAATCTCTCGTCGTTTATAAAGAGAAAACAAGATATGCCTCAAAATTCAAAATCTTACTTGTGCTGCAAATATCAAAGGAATCCAAAGTTTTCCTCTCTGATTTGGATTCGGTCCTTCAATCAACTTCTTGTCAACATAAATAGACTCACTTTTGTTCAATGCGACTTCTGTAATTGTTTGGACTAGATGAGGAATCCAAGCAATCCCATTTGGAAGAACCTATCACCATGAACAGATTTTCTCAACCAAATTAAGCAAAAATAAATGGCTAAAAGAGGATACAAGGAAATGCCATGAACCAAATCTCCAACCTTTTCATCACTGTCATTTTTGTTGCATCTCCCACTGTTCTCAATCAAAACAACCGGAATAGGAGTAGCCTAGAGATAAGAGAAGAGCAAAATCGAAGCATGAAAACTATGAATAACACGCCCAGTGTTTGTGCAAAGCAACAAATTTATTAACATTAACATTAAATTGAAACAAAAGAACAGGGGACAACCTGGACATAACTCTATTATTTTACAGGAAGTAATAAATATACTATAAATTTACCATTAACAAATAAAGTAATTTTCACAATCTCATGATGTTCTCCAAACCCAAACATCATCCATCAAATAAATCCCCTGAATGAAACATGTGTCTAAGACTTAGTTTAGAATGAAAGAACAGCCAATGAGAATGCAAGAATGTTGTGTTCTCTGTAGCATCGACACTTTTAATCAAAGGTGTATCTGGTGCCGGACATGCGTTAGTATCCAACACCGACACACATGATTAATTCCAATCATCCAATTTTCTCAAATTACCATTAGTGCCGATGTGTCAGCGCTGTGTCCGATGTCTATGTCAGTCCTTCATACGTTGTGTTTGTATTCACCCAAAATTTAACCAAGAATCAAAGAGGCTGTAGCAGGTAGAAATACAGTCATGAACTAGCACAATGAGAAATATCTTCTCATTGAATATCAAAGCTATGATCCTGTACCAATGTTTTTGAAACTAAACAGAATACACATTGGTAGAGGAAAAGGTCAATGTTAACTAACATCATTGAATTGATTCAATACATACACAATAACACGAATAAATTTGTTAGTAACTAGATGCTATGGATTACAAACAATAGAAGACAGATCCACAATATGAAACAAAGATCCATAAATGACTTAGTGATAGGAGTCCGTTGTGTTTTATGAATGCTCTGGTTCAATTGTTATAATTACCAATTTTTGTAATAAATTTTGAATTTCAAAAGGGCGTATCACACATATAAAATGTGAGCTATAACATTAAGAGACGACTTTAGTACGTGGGTGAACAACACCCTACCAATGCACCAGCCAAGGTGTGAATCTTTGTTTACTCTATCGGCTATCAGAACAAATGTCAAAATCTTAAATAAATTGAACCAGTTCAGCTGTCAAGTTTCATCTCATTCACTATTGAACAGTCTCAACTCTCAAATCCACTTTTTACAAAAGCAGCAAGGCCATTGGACTAGTTCATGGTTAAACTGGTCCAGCCGCATAATCCTGTGTGGGTTTTAAAAACTGCCCCATTTCCTCAAGGATGTATTAAATTGGCCAAGTGTCAAAAATGAAAGAGTAATGGAGATAACTAGGTGCATTTGGAATATATATAAACAGTCCCTATTCAAGGATAATAGATCCAGGAATTAAAATCTAAATAGTAAATATTTCGATTTCCAATGCCTTTACAATTTTAACTTTTAACCTTGCCAAAAAAAATAATTTAACTTTGGGTTTTGCTAACGAGTGCCCCCGGGGCACTCTTTAAGGAGATAGAAGATAGACTTATACCTGAGCAGCATCCTTCTTAAAGGAGGCACCTGATCTGACAACTTGCAAGAGAGCTTCAGATCTTTTTGAGAAGAATTCTTCATACGGTAATCCATCTGGTGGAGAGAACTGGGCATGTGTGAGTGCTACTATAGCCTTGTTCCATATTCCTTTGCCAAAACTGTCAGTTATAGCTTTGGCAACCAACTTATCCAAGTTGTCTACTCGATATGCATCTAAGCGATCCACGTAAAGCAGAACATCTATGGTCTTGTCCAGAAGGAAACTACATAAACCCAAACAAAAGAAAATAATAAAGAGAAAAACAACAAGCTTTTTGGTTAAAAGTAATGACCAAAAACATGTTTCACAGAGTGCACGGTTACATGCTAAACATAAGAGAGTACCGTTTTATTATATCAAGTGCCATATCATTGATGTATCCCCCTTCAATAAGACCAGGAGTATCGATAATGTTCAATGTAAAACCTGACCTTGATCGCGACACCATCACAGGTCTTGGCCCTTCTGACTTTTCAAGATAAAAAATAAAAAAATTAGAACACATGCAATCATAAAAGAATATCAAGTTAAAAACCACGACCGGAAAGTACCATCACATACCTGAAAGGGACTAATTGAAACAACTCTTTCCCCAATGATAGAGTTCACAGTTGAAGACTTTCCAACACCACCTTTACCCATCACAAGTATGGTTAAGGAGTTCACATCCTATATACCAAAAGAAACAAACATAAAACTCCGAAAGCAGAAACAAATAAACTTCTTTTCAAATGCGCACTCTTTGCTAAAAACATGTAGGCAATAGCAATAGTAAAAGTAAAACAAAACCAAGATTTAAATCGTAACCATAGTTATGCTAGCTACCATATTTCAGTTCGTATTATCGTAAATTGCAGTCAAATACGATCGATAACATCAAAAACCCTAACATCGCAACCATAACTACAGTTGCAGACCATTTCTTAAAACCTTAAAACTGTTTTTATTAAACCCTTTTTCTCAAAAGTAAAAAACATGAAAAATAGTTATTCTGAGTGCAGTATAATTAGAAAAGGGGAAAGGAAAGAAAAACCTCTTGTTTAAGTTTTCCCAAAAGTTCAAACAACTTGGTCTGTGTAGCAGGAGCAAATGTATTGATTCCAGACCATTCACGAACACCTTGTTGGGAAGCCATAATGTATTGTTACACTAACACAACAACAACAACAAAAAATAGTAATTAATTAGTGCATATTCCACTAAAACCTAACAATTAGAAAACAAACATAAATATATGCGGTATCATCACCAAGGTTTTAAATTGCAGTCCGCAATTGCAGCCGCAATATTGCTGATGCGGTAGTCTCCGCAACCGCACCGCAATCGCGGTGTGATTTGTAATCACGTGTTCAACCGCAACGTACCCGCATCAGGAGCCGCATCGGACAATATCTAACATATTCTTTAAAATTTTCTCATCAAAAATTAAAATTTTAGAATCCCAACTACCAAAATACTAAAGATTTAATGAAAAATCTTACTTTTAAGGTCTATCCACTTTGTATTTCAACCACCTATATGTTAGTATTTACTTAGCAAACTAAAACTCTACCATATAGTGGTTAAATTTTATAGTGGCGCAGTTGTACACATAATATAGGTTGTGAATATTAAAATTCAATTCACGCCGCAACAACCGCAATGTGCGTCGCAACAGCCGCATTGGCCGCAAACACAACATCTGTAGGCGCAACCGCAATTTAAAACCATGTTCATCACTAATAGTGGCGGAGCAAGCTAAATCCCAAGCATGGGGCCGAACTGTACAACCAGAACAGTACAACCAGTTCATAAGAACCGAACCGCTAATATTTTATATGAACTGAACCGAACTGTACTGTTGATTCAATGAACCGGTTCGCACCAAACCAAACTGAACTGTTACTTTACACAAAACACAGAAAACACGAAACCAGAGAATCGCTTTTGAAACGCATAATCGCTTTTGAAACAGAAAAGACGGAATCAATTTTGAAACACATGACACATAATCGATTTTGAAGCACAAAAGAAATGAGTACCGGGATAGATGAGCAGCGATGGGAAGAACCGCCCTTAGCCTCCTCTCCTTATCCGACTAGTACAGTTTTGAGAGCGTCCTTCCTCTTCAGCTATATTCCTTGGTCCTTTAAATATTCCTTCGTCTTAAAATAATTGTCATCGTTAATATTTATTTAGCTTAAATGCATTTTTGGTCTTTTATTTTGACATTTTTAAACTTTTAATCCTCTCATTTTAAAAATTAACTTTTTGGTCCTCTATTTTAAAACTCAACATTTTTTTATAGTCCCCCTCTCATTTTCATGATGTGGCGCTACAATTGCTGATGTGGTAATAATGATTAGAAAGAGTCTGTTTGGTAACACCAAAAAGCTAGCTTATAGCTTATAGCTTTTAGCTTATAAGCTCATTTGGAGAAAAAAAACTCTGGTAACTATGAGCTTATAGCTTATTTTACTAGCTTATAGCTTATTTTTCAAACGCTATTTTAAATAGCGTTTTAGCTTATAGCTTATCATCTTTTCTTCCATTTTTACCCTTATTCTTTTATCTAAAATCCCTTTTTATCCCTATTAATTTATTAAAACAAAACACATGCATGCATTGTATATACACACTGTACTCGTCTTAGTTAAGCCCTGTTTGGTTCGGGGTTTTTGGAGGGGAAGGGAGATTTTTAAATTTTATGTTTAGTTCAACTTTTTAACAAGGGGAGGGGAAAGGAGGGAAGAAGTAATTTACTTTCTTATCCTTAACCTTATAAAATTAAAATAAGGATTAATGGAGAAAATTTAATGGATATATACAACTAAAAAATATATATAATGAGTAGAAAATTTATTTTTTTTGTTGACAAAAAACAAATATCTAAATTTTTAATATTTCAACAAGGATAATTTAGAGTTTTAATAAAAAAAATGAGGATAATTTTGTCAAACATAATTAATTATATTTTACCTCCCCTTCCCTTCCCTCGGTTGAACCAAACAGGGCCTTAATGTTAATGTTTTTGAAACCAATGACATTAATTTTTTTGTTGACTGTGTTTTTTTTTTGTCTCATTGTTGCCTGTGTTTTGGTTTGGTATTTTTACTCATCGTATTTTATTTTTGAGCAACACATCATCGTATTAATAATAATATATATATCAAACCTATTTTCATTTTCTAAACTAAACAAACCCTTTTTTTTAGTCTTTTAATTTATCATATACGTATGTTATAAAATCATGCCTATATAAATGTTGCAATTATATATTATTACTAATTATTTTCTTATAAAATAGTTTATATATATATATATATATATATATATATATATATATATATATTTAAACAAAATTAGAGTGCAAAGGCATCACATGCTGGACATGACATCCCAACTATGTTGGCACCCCACATCCATCACCTATCATTTGCAGCACCTTAATAATTAACATTAAAAAAAAAATAGATATACCGAAACTTGGGGCGACTAGACCAATACCCAAGAAAGCTACACAATGAACATCTGCCTCATTAAAAACCTGACCAGAAAAACCCCAAAGAGATAAAACCTGGTGAAGGAGAAAAGAGAGCAGAGCAAAAAACAAGAGAATACAACGCCAATGTCAAAATACACAAAGAAAACAATACCAAAAATGGTATTAGCAGAAACGAAAAAAATGAAGATCATTCTTGTTACGAGCAAAATCTTCAAAGATGAAATTTGGGATGGAGTCCCACCACAAAACACCTATGACTTGAAAGCCATGGTTAGCCAATTTATCGGCACAACTATTCCCTTCGCGAAAAATATGAGAAACTCGAAAACGAAATCCTCTAATGATATTAAGACAATTAGACCAACGATTTTGAAACCTCCAAGGAACCAAAGAAGGATCGCTAAAAGCTTGAATAGTCAAAGAAGAATCGCATTCAAGCCAAAATTTTGTCCAACCTTTGCTAGAGGCAAATTCAATAGCACGCATAGCACCTTTAAGTTCAGGTTGAAAAGCATCCGCAATTCCCAAAAATTCAGAGAATCCACCAAGAAAATTGCCACCATGATCTCGAAAGATCCCTCCACAGGCTGAAATCCCAGGGCAACCTCTAGAAGCACCATCAGAATTACACTTCACCCGAGATAGAGGAGGACAAGACCAGTTCACTTGAATTATTTTGGGAGCCGAAGAGAGGTGACATTTCACATCAAAAGTCTTGAGAATCTGAAACTCCCGAATCGATGAATACATGCTCCCTCTAGAATGATTTGCTGACAAACACACCTCACATTTAATGGTGTTAAACACCTTTTGCATGGGGAGAAGTTTGTTTTCAAATCTAATAAGATTTCTGCACTTCCAAATGATCCAAAAAATGTTAGTGATAAAAGAAAGAATGAGGACTTTGATCTGTTTACTCCAATTCTGGTTACAGATCTTGATGAGCTCATTAATAGAGCTCAAGTTTGGTTGCACCTGCAAAACATTAGTAAACCAGGTCCATAAAGCACCTGCAAAGTTACACTGAAAGAAAAGATGGTTAACAGATTCATAATCTTTACCACATAAGCAACAATAAGAAACCATAACCAAACCTCTCTTTCTCAAGTTATCATCAGTAGCCACAACATTATGAAATATTCTCCATAGAAGCAAAGATTTAGCAAGAGGGATGCAAGGAGACCAAATGGATTTTCCCCAAGAGACCCTGTTGAAATGAGTTGATCTGTTGTTGTAGGCATCTTTAAAATAAATTTTTCCAGATTTTGAGTGGTCCCAAACTCTAGTGTCAGTTATTGGACTAGTTAGAATGGTCATATTCTTGATGTCCTCACACAAGTTGGGGACTTTTTGCTGCATAATAATAGGAAGACGCCAATTACCATCTATTATGTAATCAGCTACAGTGGAAGTGAGCCTTGAGACGGTAGACATATCAAGATTCAACGCATCGGCTATACGAATATGGAGCCATTTGTCAGACCAAAAGTTGATATTAGCACCATCACCAATCTTCCAACTATTGTTCTCTTGGATATCAATCATCATATTTCTTAAACCAGGCCATATAGAAGATTTTATATGACTAGAAACAGGCTGCTTGTTTATGAAGAATTTTTTCCTGAGAACCGTAGCACTTTGGGTATCCATAGTTAAGATATCCCAACACAATTTAAGACAACCAGCTTCATTGATCTTGACAATACTTTTAAGGCCTAAACCACCACAATCCACAGGAGAACATAACTTTTTCCAAGAGATAGTGACAAGTTTCTTAGTATCAATACAACCAGACCAGACAAAGTTTCTAATCCACTTATCAATATCTTTCAAAACAGCTTTAGGCCATTTATAAATCTGGAAACTATATATCAGCATACCATGAATTACAGATTTAACAAGTTGTACTCTTCCCATCAAAGAGAGAAGACTACCTTTCCAGGAAGTCAACTTGTTCTTGATTTTGTCAGCAATAGGTTGCAAATGTATCAATTTAGGCTTACCAGAGAAAATAGGCACGCCTAAGTAATTAAAAGGCGCACTAGCTAAAGCAAAACCAAGAATACCAGAGATAGTGTGAAGTCTAGCATTGGGGATCGCGCCATGGAAAATCTTACATTTATCCGGACTAATCCATTGACCAGAGTAAGAACCATAGTCATGAAGAAGATTATGGACAACTTGAACACTTCTTCTGCCAAACAAAAAAGAAGCGGGGACAAAGGATCACCTTGTCTCACTCCTCTAGTACAATTAAAGAAACCAACAGCTTTGCCATTAATCAAAAAAGAGAGTTTGGCAGAATTTAAAATATTATTTATCCAACTACAAAAAGTAGAGTCAAAACCAAAAGCTTCTAAGACATTGATAAGAAATTTCCAGTCTAAAGTGTCAAAAGCCTTTTTAATATCAATTTTCAAAGCTAAATTACCGCCAAAAGAAATTTCCAGTCCAAAGTGTCAAAAGCCTTTTTTTATATTAGCTAATAAAATTAAATAAAAACAAATATTTTTTTTTATGTAAGAAAATTGGAAAAACCCTAATTTCTTTTTTTTTTATGGAAGAAGAACCCTAATTTCTATTATGCCGTAAATCCTTTCTTCACAATCCTTTATCAATCTCCATTGAAACTTCACTTTTCATTCTTATTTTTATTAGGATAGATTGCAAGTCATATAATATAATAATTGTTGAAACTTCAAACAATTGTATTGTTATACTACTAATGTTTTGAAGTTTTTTTGGGCAAAGTTGGGTAATATAGTGTTTGTGGTGGTTTGTTTCGTTTCATTGTTTTTTTTTCTTTAATATGAACATTAAGAATGAAATATATATAGACTCTTTTTCTGCTGTGCAACGCCATGGTTATTTATGGTAATGTGAGTTGTTTTATTCATAAAATTAATAAGATATATTTAGTGAGTTTTTTGTGTATGAGCTGATGTATTTTGTGTCTCACGAATAAAAGATAGAATGAAATGGTAAGATAGTATGAAAGAGTGAATGTGAAGGTTAAATGGAGATTGGCGGAGAATTGTAGAAGATGAAAAAAAATTGGGGCTTCATAGAAACTAGAGTTCTTTCAATCTTCTTTAACTAACAAACAATAATTTTTTGTTTTTATTTAATTTTATTAGCTAATTATTCAATTTTAAATGATATGTAAATTAACTATTGACATGGAAAAAAACAATTACTAATCATCATTGCCACATCAGCAATTGTAGCGCCACATTATGAAAATGAGAGGGGGGCCATAAAAAAATGTTGACTTTTAAAATAGAGTGACCAAAAAGTTGATTTTTAAAATGAAGGGACCAAAAGTTTAAAAATTTCAAAATAGGGGGACCAAAAGTGCATTTAAGCCTATTTATTTTAACCGTATATTTTTTTCTTCTTTCTATTGTATAATAATGAGAAGGCTTAAATGCGGTTTTAGCAATCATAGTTTGACGCATTCGGATTTTCAATTTCTCTATTTTAAAACTCATAATTTCACAACCCCCCCTCCTATTTTTGATATTTCAAAAAATCAAAATTGACCTCAAACACATTTGACTTATTTTTGCTTATTTGGAAATGATGATGTGTAAAAGATAACTAACTTATCAATATATTTTAGAGCATAACTCTTTAGAGCATTAATTAAATATATTTTTGCTTATCAATATATTTACCCCTATTTTAGAGCATTAATTAAATATATTTTCTCTTTTATAATAAAGTATGAGTAAAAAATAACTGACTTATCAATATTTGTTGTTTCTTAATTGACGTGCATAACTCTAAAAGGACAATAATTTTGGAAAGGAGATACTTCCCCCGTTCCTAAATATAATGAAAAAAATAACTTTTTTGTCCAAAAATATAAGGGAAAAACTATTTTCAAGAATATGTTTTTCCTTATTCTCATAAAATTAAATGCATATTTCAATTGCATTTTATTTAAAAAAAAACCCACAAAATCATATTTCAATTTCTCATGATTATGTTTTTTTAATAAGTGAGATTATATTTTTTCCTTTATATTTTGGGACGGAGGGAGTAATAGTTTTCAGCTCAAAAATTAATTTTTACCCCATGTGTAGTGTGTTATTAGGATTGATCATTGATATAAACTAATTCAATCTCATTCGTGTTTTACATTGCAAGAATTAACTCCAACATGTAGAGTTGGTGAAGTGGTAATTTTCAAGTTTCCAACGTACAAAAATTGTAATTCAATCTCATTTTTCTAAATCTGTCAATGTTAATAATGTTGAATTAGTGTTGATGGTTAGATGAACACTATGATAAAGAATTAAGATTATTAAAAAGGAAAAGAAAAAAAAAACTATTTTTCTTATAGAAAAAGTTGATAATATATCTTATGGTTCTTGTAAGTTGGCATGTTTTTTGTTTTAGTATCTAATTTTTTTTTAAAAAAAAATTAATTACTGAATGTTAAAATCTTTTTAATTTTAGTCTTTAATAGCTCTTTTGATTTAACGAAATGGAAGAGAAGGGACACAATTTAATGGAGAGGAGGGAGATATTTTAATTAAATATCTCTTTGGTTCAAGAGGAGAGGGGAGGAATTTTAAAAATAATTTACTTTTTTCCCCCTTAAACTGATAAACTCAAAATAATCTTCATATTTAATTTGTTTTAATTTTTAAATTACTATTTAACAAACTATGACCAATTATATTTTTCCATAATACGATGAATATCAGTACGATGTGAAAAGCAACATGCAATCCGATATAAAAAGTTACATATCTGATGACATACCCTAGGAAAAGTTGGAGAAAGGCAAAGTTGTAGCAATCAGACGAGAAACATGAACAATATGGAATAGTGGAACAAAAAGGATTAAGAATTAAGATAATAATGAGAAGAAAATCTAATTTTTTATGTACAAAAATAAACCTAAATTTTAAACATTCCAACAAGGATAATTTAAGATTTTAATAAAAAATGATGGTAATTTTGTCAACATAATAAATTATGTTTTACTTCCCCTCCAAATCCCTCCAATTCGGGGGAAACAAAAAATGACTCTATTTCCCCTTCCTTCTTTAAAAAGTTGAACAAAACATAAAAATTTTAAATATCACCTCTCCTACCTAATGTACCATAAAATATAAGCAAATATAAGCAAATTTAACTTTTTTTGATACATTTGACTATTGATGCATTTGGTCCATATTATAATTAGATACATTAAGAGTCAAATGTACTAAAAAAAAGTCAAATTTCTTTATATTTATAGCAAGAGGGAATAGGAAATTTTGTAGATTTACTTGTTGGTTTCGTGTGGGTATGTCATCTCCCATGAGGGTTTCTTTCCATTAGCTATGTCTTTCTTGATCGGTGTTTCAATGGACTTCATGATTAAGAAGAACTGCAAACATAAAAAATACATATATAATAAACACATGTTCAATCAACTTCTTGTTCAATGTAACTTCTGTTATTGTTTGGACTAGATGAGGAATCCAAGCAATCCCATTTGGAAGAACCTGTCACCATGAACACGTGTTCTCGATCAAATTAAGCAAAGATAAATGGTCAAAAAGAGGAAATGACATGAACCAAATTTCCAACCTATTCATCACTCTCATTCTTGTTGCATCTCCCACTGTTCTCGATCAAAACAACTGGAATGGCAGTAGTCTAGGGGCGGAGCTACCCTTGGAGGGTAGGACCGCGGCCCCATCGCTTAGCTCAAAAAAATTATTTTTTATAGGTATGTATATATATTTTTACTTAATACTTGTATTATCTATATTAAAATTCGCATCATAATTATCAAATATATAATGTGCTGTGATGGTTGAAGCTTTTTTGTTGTAAAAAAAGGTTATGTGTTCAACTCCTCTTGAAGACAATTTTTCATTTTAACTCTTTTTTTAACATAAAATCCAAAATTTTCATTTATATTATAAAAAAAACACTAATTTTCAATTTCCTTCATGCAATTCTTTTTTTATTTTAAATTAGTAGCATTTAAGTAAAAAAGTAAAATTAACACAACTCTCCCCTAAAAAAAAAACCTAGCTCCGCCACTGGCTAGGGATAAGAGAAAAGCAAATTTACACAAATTGAAACATTTTTTAATGTTACTCACAGCAATACCGTGGATAATACTCACAGTTCGAAGCCGTGAGTAACTAATCTGTAGGTAATTAGCCTTTTTCTTGTGGTGGAACAAGAGACAATGTGGACATAACTTATTTTTCAGGAAGTAATAAATATTATATAAATTTATCATTGACAAATAAAGTAATTTTCACAATCTAATGATGCTCTCAGAACCCAATCCATCATGTTTTATGAATGCTCTAGTTCAATTATTATAATTGCCAATCTTTGTAATAAATTTTGAATTTCAAAATGGTGTATGACACATAAAAATTGTGAACTTTAATATTAGGATATGACTTTAGCAAGTGGGAGAACAACACCCTACCAGTGCACAAGCCAAGGTGTGAATCTTTGTTTACTCTATCGGCTATTAGTATAAAATCTCAAATAAATTGAACTGGTTCAACTGTCGTGTTTTGTCTCATTCATCATTCAATAGTTTCAAATCTACTTTTTACAAAAGAAGATATGCCACTGGACCAATTCATGGTTAAACAGGTCTAACTCTGAGTTTTAAAAATAAATTGAACCGGTTCAACTGTGCAAGTTTTTAAAAAATGCCCCATTTCTGTTGAGGTAAAATTTCAATTATATGTTTTAAAGATAACAAACATCTTAATTATATTTTAAATGTAATTTTGATCATTATGTTATCTAACAAGTGCTCTTGAGTGATTTAAATAAGATAGGAACCATTGAACCTTTTTAACAAATTGATTGAAGTCCAAAAATTAATTAACAAAGTTTCAGCATCAATCTTCCATCAATCTTTAACCTGCGGTACACTCTTTAAATTATGGCAATTCAGTTATTTATTTTAAATGAACAATGGACAAAGACAAAGAAACACTTTATATTGACTTTCCTTCATCAAGATCTCCACAGCAAATAATTATTCTTTTGGAAAAGAATTTATTGAAGTTTTTCATAAGGCTTACCTCTTGAAGCCAAACATAAAACATGTGCCAAAGAATGTTCTTGAGTAAATAGACATTTAATATGTCTTAAGAATTTATCATGATAGAAAATATCCTAGACCAATAAGAAAGCAACAACAAGCCTATGACACCTATTGAACAAATACTTACAAAAAGGATTAATTAATGTTCATTCTTGAAGTAAATGCTAGAAGCTACAAATAGGAGGTTGTACTTGTAAAGTACTACATCACATCTAAAGTTGGTCATTGACAGCAAGAAGACTTTTGAAGAAGATGTCCTCACACCATTCTCCTATGTTTCTCAAAGATCAATCTTTGAGGGTTCTAATCATTCTTTCATAATGATGATCAATCTTTGATCACTCTTTGGTGATACAAAAGAATAAAGAGGAAGAACAATCACGACACAATCATTATACACGTGTTCATTACAAATCTACAACATTGACTTGGTTTCCAAGAAAAGTAAGGACACTGCCAGCTCAGCATACACACTCCTCTCAAAGAATGATCTTTCACCAATCTTTCAGGTCTGCCTTCATTAAATTTGAATGCAACGACTAGTACATCATTCTTTCCAAGACATTAGACGCTCACTCACTCTATAAATAGAAGACCTCTCAGCAGAAGAATTGCAAGAGTTTCCGAGCAACTTAAATCTTTGAATATTTGTCTTTGTGAACAAGATTCTTCTTAAACTCTTCTCTGATCTCTATCACTCCAATTCTTAATACTTGCAACTGCATCAAGCAATATTCCTGAGTGATTTTTAGAGAGATTTTTAGTTCCATTAGAAGTTTTATAAACTAGGATTAATTTGTTGTTAAGTTTCTAGATCCAAACAAACTCTTTGTAAAAAGAAATAGTGATCTTGCTCAAGGGTACGTGACTACTTGTTTGAGCAAAGAAAGAAAGTTCATCTCAGTATGTAGGTGGCAGTTAAGCTGGTTAAAGCTTGAAACAACTTGATCTTGGTTTGAGATCAAGAGACTTTGAGAACCTTGAGATTGTAACATCTCATAAACATAGTGGAGATCCACACTTGGTGTGGGAACTGGAGGTACAACATTGTTGTTGTTGTTGTTATTGTGCAACACTTTGCACTGAAACAGCGAGTTCAACCTCGTTTTTCCAGTTAGAGTAATTGGTTGAGGGAGAATCACATATTTAGGGGAGTTCTAAATAGTTTCATTGAAGTAGTTTTTGTGAGAGGCTTTGAATATGAGTTATTCAAATAAGACCTAGAGACTAGGACTACGAGATAGTGAAGGTAATTCTCCTGGATTGGTATCCTCTAGATTAGGTGTTTTGACACTGAACTAGGTAAACAATTACTTGTGTTCTTTATTTGCTTCTGCACTTTATTATTATTATACTGTCATGCCATAAAACTAAACAAGTTGTTGAAACATCTTACTTAACAATTTTCCCACCGAGAATCTAAAATTTCACTTACTTAGTGTCCATCTGGAAATCCGATCTTACAATAGACATCATCGTCATAATTATATCCATCAACACTACACATATTTCGTTGTGAAGTTGCATCTACATTCTGTCTCTTGTCACCATACGGGGTTTCGGGTCGGGGGTACTCGAGTTTTGTTCGCAATACATTAATCAATGTCTTATAGTCCTCTACACTTTTAAGTTTTGATCCTCAATATACTGAGTCAATTTGTTTCCCTATTGTGTTCCCTTGTTGTGCACTCTAATTCCTTTTACTCAATATTTTACTTATTACGTTGTCTCACATCTCAGTGTCACTTCATTTTTCTTCATTTTTCGTCGTTTTAGGTTACTACACTTAATTTTAAATCTTGTCTCAATTTTTTGCACTGGAATTTTTTAATGATAAATGAATGGCTTAAATAGTGTTTAGGTCTCTGTAATCGCACTTTTTTGATATAAATCCTTATAAGTTCTTTTGTTTTAAGTAAATCCCTGCAATTATAGATGTTTTTGAAATTACTCCCAAAAGTCAAAATCCGCAAAAAAAATTGAAGGAAAATTTGTACAAAAATTGCAGATTTTCCTGGGATTTTGACTTTAGGGACTATTTTCAAAAAAAATAAAATTGCAGGGACTTACTTAAAACAAAAAAACATACAAGAACTTAATCAAAAAAGTACAAACTTACGGGGACATAAACATTATTTAAGCCTAAATGAATTAAAGATAATTTTTAAAATTTTTAGCGCTTAATATTTTAAATATATTGAATTCATCTTTTGTTAAAAAAAATAATTTTATAAGCAAGATTTTCTTAATCTTATAAACACGAATACAAAAATTCGTTAAAATTGTGTGAAGAGTACACATGAATTGACATAAAAACAAGACCAAAAGTATTGACAGAAAAATATAAAAAAATATTTAAAGACTGAAAGTTGCTAAAAAAAATTTTGCTTGACTACAATTATGTACCCTATTTTCACTCACTCATAAAATTGGTCCCCTTGCATCAAAAAAAAAATAAAATTGGTCCCCTGATTATTAAATAATGGGGAATGCTACGATACAATAGAGAAATTATCATGTACCGGTATATTAAACATGATGACCAAAAATGCTTTAACACGTGTCATATTATTATTATTATTATTAAAATTATTAAAATATAAATACTGAAAGTTTACATTTTTTATTGGTTAAAATTATTATAGTACCAATACAATAAATTTTGACAAAAGTACCATAGAATTCTCCATTAAATAAATCAATTTTGGTTCTTATATTAGATTTTTATACTTAAAAATAATAATTAAATATTCTAAATAATATGGCATAAAACCAACTCATGATGTAGAAACCAAAAAATTTAAATTTAATTTTCTTATAATTTCATGATTATTGATCATTCAATATCTAATAGAATGACCAAAATTGAATGATTTTAATATAGAAATATAGAAAGGTCACTGATATGAGCACATGAGCACGTGAAAATAAATGAATTAAAACAGTAATTAAGTCAAAACTTTAAAGAGATTGGAAATACAAATTAAAATATTTATAAAAACGAAAAAACTTATTTAACCCTTCATCTTTTAATCTTTTTATAACACAATAATTTCAAATAACTTCATAACCACACCGTAAAGTGTAAAGCGTAAACTACTCATCATTCTTTCCTTTTTTTACACAACTACTCATCATTCTTGAAATGCTCCTCGTTATGCAAAAGTAGTACTAGTTTACACATTGAAGATTTTCTATATTTTTATCTCTAAATTTATGCATAATATTAGTATTTTGTTAGAATCACATTTAATATTTATATACACCTTCCTATTTCCATATCTCCTTTTCCTTCTCCTTTCATGTCATTATCCATGTTTGTACCACTTTTTTAATTATCCACCAAGGTTTCTTTTACTTAAATAAAACAAATTAATAAACGAACCCTACCACCACAATTTTTTCTTTTTAATTATTATAATGATGACTTGCCCAAGGTTGAAGGGTGGTCCTCTCCATTTTCTATTTCCTTTTTTTCTCTTTAATTTATCTTTCCTTTTTTAAATAAAAAATTTAGTGGGACAGACACCACAAGGACCACTGGCATGTAACCCTAACTAACATAATTAAAATATTTGCAACATGATTAACTAAAAGCAAGTATTTGCACATTGCAATTACAATCTTGGGTTAGATCATAATATAGAAAACAATAATGGTAGCATTAAAAAATGTTGGTTTTTTTATGTCTACCTCTTTAAGATTTTGGGATATTTACTCCCACCTACTTAAGAAAAATTTGACCATTATAAATTTTTATAAAATACAACGTTAAATTAAAAGTTTATATCATATAGATCATTTGTGTAGAATTTCGGACAAATCTAAAATCATTTGATATGTTATTGAGAATGCATCAAAATTAACAGTTTCTGTAATTTGTTAAACACCGTTAATTTTTATGTGTCTCAATAACATATCAAATGATTTATATGATATAAACTTTTAATCCAACGATGTATTTTATAAAATTTTATATCGATTAAATTATTTTGTAATGGTTGAGTGTAAATATCCCTAAATCTTGAAGAGTTAATAAGTTGTCACCAAAAATGTTTTGCAAGAAAATGACGTATTTGTCATTCTTTAATTATAAAAAAAATTAAGGCAAGAATAATTATAATCACAATGAGAAGCCAAACATCTCTCTCATGCAACATGGCCTCAATCATTAAATATTATGATTGTGTTTGATGAAAGTGTAGTTAAATTAAATGAAAGGGTTTCAAGGTTAAAAGATTATAGAAGAGATTAAACTAAATTTAAAGTGGGGTCCACTCCCACTAGACCCATGTGATTACATTAGGGAGGTTCATTAAAAAACAATTTAGCATAACAACTTCTAGTTCAATGTATTATAAATTTATAACTATATTATAAATTTATTATAATATAAAAACGTTGGCATGCCCAAATAAAACGATACACAATGTCTTGAATGTTCAGCCACACAGATTATGATAATGGTGATAATGAATAAAAGAAATAAATCTAGCACCTTACTTAACCCCATTATGATTGACTATAACATAATTATTAAACAATGAAGATTAGTTAATATGCAATGGATACAGGTAGTCGAGAATTTAGGTGTCACAATCTTGCATAATATTTATTTTTTGCAAGCTACCATTGGTGATTGATTCATACAAGCAAATAAATCATAACAGGAAAATTTACAAAAAAAAAATCAAAAGAGGAAAATTTATATATAAAAGAAGGGTCTTGCTAACGAGTGCCTCCGGGACACTCTTTAAGCATTCTACTTAAAGAAATTTTTCATTCAAAAAAATAAACAACACAAGTTCCAATGCGTTGATTTTACAAATTCCTATAAAAACTTTCTATTTAAAGTGCTTAAAGAGTGCCCCAAGAGCACTGTTTAGCATTTGCCATAAAAGAATCATAAGAAAAAAAATTTGAAAAACATAAAAGGTTTAAGTTTGTATCAAAAAAAAATGTTTACATTAAAAAAGAAATATGTTGACAAGAGTTCAAACTCTAACGCCTTCACTATGTGTATATGAATTTGCAATGGTTTGGCCATTTTGTTTAAGTACCAAAGAAAAAAAATTGTTGATTGTACAATAATATTGATAAAATGTCATACACTATTTTTATATACTTTAAAAACTAATTTGACTATGTCAACAAAATAAATTACAAAATTATTTTACAAAATATGCAAAGAGGATGCAAACTTCATTCATGGCCCCAAAATTAGAGGATGCAAACAAAATATGCAAAGAGGAAACATCTATGCAAAGAGATGTCTTAGCCTTTGTTTGGCTCCGCGTTTCCTTCTTCATTATCGTGTCCTTATCGCTTGTTCATCAGGATTTCTTGAACCAAACAAACGATAACATCATGATTTGGTTAAAAAACAAACAAACACACATTGAATGACTTTATTATTTGTATTAATCTTCTGGTTCCTAAGTGAAGAGAACCCTAGTAATCATGAGTTCGAGGTAACTAAAATCTAGCCGCGAAGTTGTTCCAAGAATTGAACCTAAGTTCTCCCGAAAACGCATTGAATAACTTTACAAGGAGTCGTGGAAGAACACCTCTAGCTATTAATAATGTCACATGAGTAGCAATTTCTAACATGTTTGGGTTTGGTGAGATTGTGAAACTCAGTTAGGCCCATACTATATCCAAGAATTCATAACTTCTTTGAAGTAAACACTTGATATACAAGTACAAGATGAACAAGACAAGCTATAACTCTATTATGTGGTCTTTAATTCCACTTTTTCTAATAAGACCAAAATGAATCACCATTTTACAACCTTTTTGTTTTGTCTTGCACTACTTTTGAGATGCACCAAATACTCTATGACGTGTCTATTTCTAACATAGTATTGTCCCAACCAATCCTTTACCTAATATCTAGCTAGAGCTAGTTTCAATCTATAGAGATTTTCATTTACAAAAGACATTTATTTCCATGACGGTGTAGATTCATTCAATAATTGAAGTATCTGATCTATAATATAGGCCAAAGATATCAAATATTCACCTAACCTAAAAAGTGAATTGTTGCTTATATACGAGACCAGATGAAGTAATGATGATCAAACTAATGGTTTATTTATAAAAATGGTAGGAAAAAAAATTATTTTAGAAGAGGTACACTCAATGCTAAGATCAGAGAGAACTACCAACCTACCAAGTCTCGACAGGTGCAAGCAAAAGGCTTCGTTGTCGCCGTAAACTGGTAAACTAATGGTATTTGATTGAGGAAGCTATCTTATTAAGAGGCTAAAGGGTAGTTGATTGAAAGTAACATAAGAAAAGTGGCTATAGAATGAGATATAGGATAGAACAACTAACATATGACACTGTGAAATGAACAACAGCCAGCTCAAATCACAAACCAAAAGAATTATTCATAAAACTCACTTAACATGAACTTTTTCGAGGTGGCAGGCAACGGACTAAGAAATAGATTACCCGCGGTCACTTATTCAATTGTCCGACCAAGATCGGACGTTCACAACAAAGTTGGAAGACAAGTCGTCCAATATTAAATTGAACGACTGATATCGTGTGACTGTGTAAAAACATCTATGTCAGCCCGCAGAAGAATTCAATTCTACAAGGGAGTGGAAAAAACTCAATGTGAAACTTTGTAAAACTAACTTAACAATTCCGATTGCCGTCCCATAGTGAATAGTACAGCAAACTGAAAGTAAACTAACCCATCATGTTTTTGAGAGAAGCTTTGTGAGGGATCAAACAAAGCATCAACCAACTTTACAGGGTGATTTCACTTGTGTTAAATAAAATGTGGCGACAGAAATGGAACAAAATGCATAAATAAAATGCGGATATTCAAAGCAGAAAAACAAATCACTACACATAATAGAGCTCATAAATTGCCATTCAGTTGCTAATTAAGACATAACACGTTTACTTCCATCATCGGTGGAAATAACAAATCCTAAACATAGATAAATTAGCATTGAATCATAAAGCCAAGGCAAATTCAAGAAAGAAAGAAGGAAAAAAAGATCAATAGAACAAGTAGTAATAATAATAGTAAGTTATGAAGCACCTTTCAAAGGTGCAAGCAAGTTGTTGTTCCTTCCATTCTCAGCATCTCCAAGTCGAAACCGAGATGAGATCCTTCCTTTGCCAACACAAAACAAGTGAATTCTGCTTCTTCTCCACATGAAATCCCCTACCAGGAATCCTCTGCACTAAACACTCTGCTTGTGACTCGGTAAAGTTACTAAACATCAATGGCGAGAACCCTGCTGACAAGAGCAGGTTTTTCCAAGGAAGTGTTCGGTCCTGTGAACGTAGACGACCCAGAACCAGCCTCTCAACTGCTGGTTGAAGATAGTATTTTTCGACCATCTGAAGCACATCCGGGTGAACATTGACACCAACAGCATCAAGTGACTCGAGCAAACCGGAATATGACTGGAGAGCAAAAATCATATGCTGAGGAAATGGTGCATCAGTTCGGTCACAACTCCTATCCAATGTCACCACAATTTTCGGCATTAGCTGTTTCACAAATCGAAGCACCAAAGGAAGGTACGAAGGGTAATTTGAGAATGAGCAGATAGGTAAGTTAACAACAACTGCTTCGCAATCACGAAGTGGCTGCGGCCACGAAGCAGAATTCAAAGACTCAAGTGTCAGAATCTCAAGCTCAAACGACATGTTAATTTCACCAGCGTATTGTTTCAGATTCTCATGAGTGAAACTAAGCTCGATTTCATCGTGGTGAGAGGGTGAAACAAATGCAGTGATCTTAAGTGCAGGTGCACCACCGTTCCTGAGTGCTAACTCCTGCATAAAAGAAGACCATTGTCCACCAAAACCAATATCGAAATCTATTATGTGAATTCGATCAAAACCTTCTACAGCTTCAAGTAATGCTTGGTTGGAAGTGAAATTGGCAAACTGCAGAACCGGTGAGATTTCTGAGAAAGATTTATAAGCACCAATCTTGAGCAAGAGGCTGGTTGGTGAAAAGCTGTTGTTGTTGCCATTATTGACATTTGACTGAAGCAATTGTAACAATGCCTCCTTGAAATAAAAAGCAGCCCTTTGAAAAGGCTTCCCAATAGGAGAAATTTGGTGATTGAGCCGCGCCAATATCCCGTGCGCGAGTTCCGGATGACCGGCGTCTATAAGTTCTGCAGCCTTGAAAAGCTGATCAATTATAGCCTGCTGAAACTGATGAGCCGACACATCTTCGCCGCCACCGCTTCCAGGGTTCCCCATTTTCTGCTTAGGTGCCATTGGCCTCTGCTGCAGATGATGTGGAAGCAGCTGAAGCTGCTGCTGCTGATGATGATGTTGCTGCTGCTGCTGCTGTCTCCTAAGAAACCTCTCTTGACCAGAATCCAAAAAGGGTATCTTTGGAATTTCATAATTAGTTCCACAATTGAGTCTTTTAGCTGGTGGCTGATGATGAATCTCTTGATTTTCTTGCAGCTGAGAGTATGTAAAAGGAAAAACCAAACTAGGGTTCGGCATAAACTGAGCTTGATTTTGATTCATAACGAATTGAGGTAACTTCTCATCAAGAGACTGAATTTGTTGCTGTTGTTGATGCTGCTGATGAAACAAACCACCACCTTGAGAAAGTGAAACTTGTGAAGAATTGAAATTAGGGTTTTGATTCATCCCTCTACAAAAAGCTAAATCAGAACAAATCTCATTAGTAGTAGTTGCAACAACAGAAGAAGAATCAATGCTAGTTACAAAGTTTGAAGAAATAGGATCAAGCACAGAACTTTGTTGATCCATAAAACTAAAACCATTGAATTCAACATCTTGTTGAGTATGAGAATGAGAATGAGAATGACTAGTTCCAACTTGTAAAAGCTTGCTTAATCCCATAGATGCATCTTCAATATCTTCCATAATCAATTTCAATATTGAATGATCTTGATCTTGACTTGGTGACTCAGACAAAACACTCTCCCAATCTTCCATTCCACCACCACACCTTCCTTCACTTTGTGGTATGTTTTTGTTGTTTTCTTTTGCCGCGGTGGCACCGGTGGTGCTATCAGTAGAACCGCCGGTGCCTCCACCGTGTGAGGAAGACAGTGTTGATGATGAAGTAGGAGTGGTTTCTTGATTTGGTAGTTTTTTGATGTCAAAAACAACAACAGAATTGGGCTCAATGCCCGCATAGCAACAATTTTCCCTCCACCTTTGTAAATATTGCTCTTGCTGTTCAAGAAACAACAATGAATCTGAAGAACCAACAACACTTGAAGTAAAATCTAACAACCCTTTTCCTATGTATTCTTCAAAAGGTAAGGGCATAGCCTTCATCTAAATCAAGAACCAATACAACTTTTCAACAACAATAATAATAATAACAAACAAAAAATAACAACTTTAACAACAAAAAAAACAAGATCTGAGGTTTTGGTTTTTTTTGTTGTTCTTATGTTCTGACAGAAGAAGAAAAAAAAAACAAAAACACAGTTGTTGTCAAATGCATGCAGCTTTATAGAACAAACCCATTTCAGCAACAATAATATCAACAACAAAAAACACAACTTTCACCTCATTCATTCATTCTTCTTCTTCTTTTTCTTCTCTTTCACTTAAATTTCTTCTTGTTTCTTTTTTCACTCTAACAACAAAAGCTATATTTTTTTTATTTTTTCTTTCTGTCTTGGTGTGTGTAATGTAAATGGTTTCAAAAACCCATCTTTGTGTTGTGTTGTGTTGTAGTTGTTGTTGTTTTTGTGAGTTGTGATGAGCACAGTACAAAAAGAGAAAAGCTTTAAATGTGGCTTTCTTTCTTTCTCTTGTCTTCCTTGTGTTTTCTGCTGTGGATGGATGCGTGCAGCATATAAAAGTGGTAAAGTGATTTCTCTCTCTTTCTCTCTGTTTTCTCTCTCTCTCTTGTTTTTTTTATACATAGATGAGATGATGACAAAAGCACAATAAACTCACACTGTCACACACATAAGTGGAGTGACCAAAGTTCAAACTCAAGTTATGAATGTTCGATCTAATAATTTCGACATTTTCTATCAATTGAACTAGAATTTCTATATCTCTCTTGTTTTTTTTTACACAATAACAATGTGATTAGAAACTCACATATAAAAATGGATTGATTCTGATGTTTGATCTATTAATTTCGATATTTTTAATTAGTGTAACTCAAAATTTTAGATTTTTATCTTTTATTTTTATTATTAATCTTTTGATTTCAAGAAAAGATATTTAATACTAAAAATTTAGAGTTCAATTGCGAATTAAAGAATTTACGATCAAGAAATTGTTCCACTAGAAATTAAATTAGAAGTTTGATTCTCGCTTCGTGTATGGGCAATTTTAAATTTTTAAGTCAAGTATCGCACTTTTTAAAATATCACTAATTTAACGAGAGGAATAGTCATTGCGTTTGACGTGTCTCGACCAAAATACAAATTGTCCGAAAAAATTCTCTTATTTTCTCTCTCTTTTTGTTCTATATTTGTTTTTCTATTAAATTTTAGGTTTATTTATAAATTATTAATGAAAAAATAAATAAACTATTTATGTGGCTTTTTTTGTCTGTAGACGTTGTTATCTCGCATGGTAGGGTCTTTGTCACACTCTGTCCCCACTCCAAGATGTAGTGCGCACTATTTGTAGTTCTCCTTTGGGAAGAGGTTTATTATCATGTCACTATTGTTTCTTTCTATTTTATGGATTAAATATATTTTTAATTTTCATAAATATTTAAATTTGTTTGTTTTCTCTAAATTTTTTTGTTATTATTTGGTCTCTATAAAATTATCATGTATGTAGTTTTAGTCTTTATTATTATATCAATGTGTATTTTTGAATGAATTTTTCGTAAATATGTTCAGAATATTGTAAATAGATCCTCGAAAAAATAGAACTTAAAAATTTAATTTATAAATTGGGATTTCGGTTACTTTTATCTTTAACTTTTAAAATTTGAAAAATTCATATTTAATTATTTTCATTTTAAAAAATTCAAAGTTTTGTTAAAAAACTTTTTATAGTATTCTAAACATATTTGAAAAAAATTATTTAAAAGTTTAATGATGATTGAACAATTTTCAAAATTTTGAAAAATAGCAGGGATTAAAATTACATGGATAAAATTTTTGTAGGGATCAAAACATACCAATTTTTTTTGTAGAAACTAAAAATAAAATTTTGTAACTTTATAAAAAACAAAAATATATTTAACCTTATTTTATATTCCATTTTCATAAATCAAAAATCTAATTTTTTATTCTTCCAATTAAACTCTAAAATATCCGGTTTTCTCATGCATTACAAATTTGCAAACAACAATCACGACTTCCAACACCATCTTTTGTTAATACCTCCCTCTATTTTTATATTTCTTCCGTTCTTAGATTCAAGACATTAAGAAATTTGATTGTTGTATTAAATTTGTTGACAGTTTATATTGTTTTTAAAATTTTATTCTTTAATAGAAATAATTAGTTAATGTTTTAAAGTGTATTTATTGAAGTGTGTAGAAAAAGATGCACTTTAATTAAGAATATGTTGTGGTAAAAATATTTAATGCCCATTAAAAAAAATTGGTCGAAACTAGGGTATTCACCACCGAACGTAGTGATAATACCTTTGCTGGATTAGAGAGACTTCAAAAGGTGGAACAACTGACCGGAGATTTAAAAATGTGTCATACTCAAGGTGATGATCAAACTATCGACCTTTAATTGTGGTGCACATATTGTTTAATATGTGCCCATATTGCAGAGAAAGATGTAACCTCCATGGAGAACCAATAGAACGTGGTTTAGAATTAATTTAAAGTTATTTTTAATTTAATTAAATCACATATTAGTATAGATGATGTGGCAAAATGCTATTATGATTGTGTAAAGTGGGTTTAAACAATATGTGCACCACAATTAAACTCTACGTATTGATAAGATTTGATTTTTAAAGAAAGAATAATAAATACATTTGAAAATTTAAAAATATATAAAAAAAACAGTATTATATTTCAGATAAATTTTTTCTTAAATACTCCATCTTACATACTCAATTTGTCCTTAATTATAAGATTTTTTGGGATTTTTCTTTGTCCCTTTTTATAAGATCTTTTTAAATTTTTATGAGCATAACTTAGAAGGTGTGATTTTTTATATGTTCACTTTTCGTGGTTATTTGAACGCATTATATGCTTAATCTTCTGAATTCGTGTTATAAAACTAGTTGTCGCTTGTATAATTGGTTTTAAGAATCAACCAAAGCATGAACGGTTCAAAGAATAATTCTTTGAACCTATAATAGAATCAAGAGCGAGTTACCTAAGCCGATGAATTGATCGTTTTTATCAATTAAATTTCAAAACTATCACTTCATGCTTGCGAAACAAAACCCCCTATAACTTTTTATTTGATCCTAATAACTGTTAAACTTCAAACTAGAGTCCTTGAGAGACGGCCAAGGTTAACTACCTTGAACTACTTTTAAATTAAATTTATTTTGATCACGATACGACAGTGATCAAGCACTTTATTTAAAGCACTTTCCTATATTGTTTCCTGCAGTCAGCATCACAGAATCCACTGAGTTGGTAATCATTGGATTTCTGATAGAATAATTCAAGATTAGTGGTTCCTTTCAGATATCTAAAAATTCTCTTCACAATAGAGAGATGAGATTCTCTAAGATCTGATTGAAATCTTGCAAACAAGCAAACTGAGAAAAAAATATCAGGTCTTGATGCAGTTAGATAAAGAAGTGATCCAATCATACCTCTATATTGCTTTTGATCAACTTTGCCTTCAGAGTCATTCAGCTTAGACTTGATGTAGGATGCATTGGAGTATTCATTGGCTTACAATCTTCTAAGTTAAACTTCTTAGAAGCTCCTTTGTATATTTAGTGTCAGTTTTGCCCAGCTTTATTTTAGCTTTACTTCTCTTGTAAGTCATAAGTAGGGTCAAGCACATATGTTATGAAGCTCTTATATAAAAAAAATGGCTTAATACTAATGAAAAATAGAGATTTGTCTCGACAAAAAATAAATCAAAATAAACTATGTAAAAACAAAAAGATAAGTTCAAAGTATAAACTATATAAAATATTTTAGTTTGAAATACAAAATAAACAGATAAGTACTTTTAAATATAAAAAAAATTACCAAACAACTTTTACTTTATTTGTAAAGTTCTTTTTATTATTTTTAAACTCAAAATCCATGCTCATTTCAAATCCATCCTGCATTAGTTTAGAGAAACTCTTGCAAAGAGAGACATTAGTTGAACCAAAAATAATGTCATCAACATAGATTTGAATGATTAAAATATCTTTCTTCATAGTTTTTCTAAATAAAGTATTGTCAACTTTTCCCTTTTCAAATCCATTATTGACTAAGAAAGTGCTTAATCTGTCATACCAATCCCTGGGGCTTGTTTCAGACCATAAAGAGATTTCTTTAGTTTAAAAACATGTTCAGGATATTGTATATTTTTAAAACCAGGAGTTTGTTTGACATATATTTCTTTAGTTATAAAACCATTAAGAAATGCACTATGAACATCCACTTGATAAAGCTTAATCTTATGATTAACAACATAGGAAATAAGAACCTAATTGAATCCAATCTTGCAACTGGAGTAAAAGTTTCAGTGTAGTCTATTCATTCTTGTTGATTGTATCCTTGTGCAACAAGTCTTGCTTTATTTCTTGTTACTTCTCCTTGTTCATTCAATTTGTTTTTGAACACCCACTTTATTCATGCTCCTTTTGATTTATTTGAATTCTTAGGAAGAACTTCAATTCTCCCATCATGCTCATTTCAAATCCATCCTGCATTAGTTTAGAGAAACTCTTGCAAAGAGAGACATTAGTTGAACCAAAAATAATGTCATCAACATAGATTTGAATGATTAAAATATCTTTCTTCATAGTTTTTCTAAATAAAGTATTGTCAACTTTTCCCTTTTCAAATCCATTATTGACTAAGAAAGTGCTTAATCTGTCATACCAATCACTGGGCTTGTTTCAGACCATAAAGAGATTTCTTTAGTTTAAAAACATGTTCAGGATATTGTATATTTTTAAAACCAGGAGTTTGTTTGACATATATTTCTTTAGTTATAAAACCATTAAGAAATGCACTATGAACATCCACTTGATAAAGCTTAATCTTATGATTAACAACATAGGAAATAAGAACCTAATTGAATCCAATCTTGCAACTGGAGTAAAAGTTTCAGTGTAGTCTATTCATTCTTGTTGACTGTATCCTTGTGCAACAAGTCTTGCTTTATTTCTTGTTACTTCTCCTTGTTCATTCAATTTGTTTTTGAACACCCACTTTATTCCAATAATGTTTTTCCCTTTAGGCTTTGGAACTAAATTCTACACATCAGTACTGATTTAGCTCATCTTGCATAGCTAAAATCCAAGCATCATTGAGGTTGTTATTGATTTTCAATCAAAATTGTTGAAATGATGCAGTGAAAGATGTAACCTCCATGGAGAACCAATAGAACGTGGTTTAGAATTAATTTAAAGTTATTTTTAATTTAATTAAATCACATATTAGTATAGATGATGTGGCAAAATGCTATTATGATTGTGTAAAGTGGGTTTAAACAATATTTGCACCACAATTAAACTCTACGTATTGATAGGATCATCGCCCTCTAAGTTCAATCACACCCTCTAAGTTATGCCCATAAAAATTTAAAAAGATCTTATAAAAAGGGACAAAGAAAAATCCCAAAAAATCTTATAATTAAGGACAAAGGGAGTATGTAAGATGGAGTATTTAAGAAAAAATTTATTTGAAATATAATACTGTTTTTTTTACATATTTTTAAATTTTCAAATGTATGTATTATTATTTCTTTAAAAATCAAATCCTATCAATACGTAGAGTTTAATTGTGGTGCACATATTGTTTAAACCCACTTTACACAATCATAATAGCATTTTGCCACATCATCTATACTAATATGTGATTTAATTAAATTAAAAATAACTTTAAATTAATTCTAAACCACGTTCTATTGGTTCTCCATGGAGGTTACATCTTTCTTTGCATCATTTCTACAGTTTTGATTGAAAAATCAATAACAACCTCAATGATGCTTGGATTTTAGCTATGCAAGATGAGCCAAATCAGCTTGAAAGCTAAATCAGTACTGATGTGTATAATTTAGTTCCAAAGCCTAAAGGGAAAAACATTATTGGAATAAAGTGGGTGTTCAAAAACAAATTGAATGAACAAGGAGAAGTAACAAGAAATAAAGCAAGACTTGTTGCACAAGGATACAATCAACAAGAATGAATAGACTACACTGAAACTTTTACTCCAGTTGCAAGATTGGATTCAATTAGGTTCTTATTTCCTATGTTGTTAATCATAAGATTAAGCTTTATCAAGTGGATGTTCATAGTGCATTTCTTAATGGTTTTATAACTAAAGAAGTATATGTCAAACAAACTCCTGGTTTTAAAAATATACAATATCCTGAACATGTTTTTAAACTAAAGAAATCTCTTTATGGTCTGAAACAAGCCCAGGGATTGGTATGACAGATTAAGCACTTTCTTAGTCAATAATGGATTTGAAAAGGGAAAAGTTGACAATACTTTATTTAGAAAAACTATGAAGAAAGATATTTTAATCATTCAAATCTATGTTGATGACATTATTTTTGGTTCAACTAATGTCTCTCTTTGCAAGAGTTTCTCTAAGCTAATGCGGGATGGATTTGAAATGAGCATTATGGGAGAATTGAAGTTCTTCTTAGGAATTCAAATAAATCAAAAGGAGAATGAAACTTACATTCATCAATCTAAGGTTTCGTTTGGCCTAACTTTTTTTAAGAGTAAAAGATGTTTTGAGCTTAAAAATAATAAAAAAGAACTTTACAAATAAAGTAAAAGTTGTTGGTGATTTTTTTTTATATTTAAATGTACTTATCTGTTTATTTTGTATTTCAAACTAAAATATTTTATATAGTTTATACTTTGAACTTATCTTTTTGTTTTTACATAGTTTATTTTGATTTATTTTTTGTTGAGACAAATCTCTATTTTTTCATTAGTATTAAGCCATTTTTTTATATAAGAGCTTCATAAAATATGTGATTGACCCTACTTATGACTTACCAGAGAAGCAAAGCTAAAATTAAGCTGGGCAAAACGGACACTAAATATACAAAGGAGCTTCTAAGAAGTTTAACTTAGAAGATTGTAAGCCAATGAATACTCCAATGCATCCTACATCAAGTCTAAGCTGAATGACTCTAAAGGCAAAGTTGATCAGAAGCAATATAGAGGTATGATTGGATCACTTCTTTATCTAACTGCATCAAGACCTGATATTTTTTTCTCAGTTTGCTTGTTTGCAAGATTTCAATCAAATCTTAGAGAATCTCATCTCTCTATTGTGAAGAGAATTTTTAGATATCTGAAAGGAACACTAATCTTGAATTATTCTCTCAGAAATCCAATGATTACCAACTCACTGGATTCTGTGATTCTGACTGCAGGAAACAATATAGGAAAGTGCTTTAAATAAAGTGCTTTATCACTGTCGTTTCGTGATCAAAATATATTTAATTTAAAAGTAGTTCAAGGTAGTTAACATTGACCGTCTCTCAAGGACTCTAGTTTGAAGTTTAACAGTTATTAGGATCAAATAAAAAGTTATAGGGGGTTTTGTTTCGCAAGCATGAAGTGATAGTTTTGAAATTTAATTGATAAAAACGATCAATTCATCGGCTTAGGTAACTTGCTCTTGATTCTATTACAGGTTCAAAGAATTATTCATTGAACCGCTCATGCTTTGGTTGATTCTTAAAACCAATTATACAAGCGACAACTAGTTTTATAACACGAATTCAGAAGATTAAGCATATAATGCGTTCAAATAACCACAAAAAGTGAACAACCACGAAAAGTGAACAAGCGTCACTGAACACGGTTGGTATCATGACAGATTCGTTCAACCCTTTTGCTAAGGGCAAAAACCATATCAATTTCTATATTCAGATTAAATTAAACAAGCGATGATTCAAAACGAATAATTGTATAAATTTCGGACATAATAATTAAGCATCATCACATGCGAATTCATACAGAAAATTATAATAGAAATTGATAGAGAAAAGCATGAACTAATAAACGAATTGCAATTAAATCAGACCTCAAGAATTAAGCACGAGATTTTACACCAATGAACCGAAAGAGAGATTAGTTGTCCATTAGCAAGTGGCTGCTCTAGGGTTTAGAATTTGGTGAATTACAGCATAACCTCTGACCTAGGGAGAAATTTGGTTTAAATAAGCAAAGGAAACAGGCTTTAAGATCCCCGGGTCGAAAAATACAAGTTTGACCTGGTTTTGGATTATTAGCAAAAAGTCTAAAACATTGACGTATACGTTTGACTGCTTTTCCCTCCGATTTGACTTTTGGATTCAACATAAAAGTTGTAGCTCTCTGTCTTATTATTCCGACCCATATTGGCACGCCTCATTTGGATTCTCCTAGCTCAAGTTATAGCCTACGCAATAAGAAGATATTAAAATGTCATTAAATCTGAAAAATTGGTCAAATAAGTTCATTAAGGCTCAGTTGTGACCCAAAACCTAGGAACATAGTAAAAACTTAATGTTATAGTAGAAAAGCTATTAAAATGCTAAATTATAATACTAGAAAATGTGCCAAAATGCAGTGATCAATGTTCAAACATGAGAGAGCGTGTTATGACAATCAACATGCGTTCATACCTTTTACATTTGACACTTTTAGTTTCCTAGCACTTGAGACTATGTATATTTTGAAAAATATTCAAAGAGTCATGCATAACAATATGATGTCTCCTAGGTTCAATATGTAGTTTTTATGAGGATTGATTTTGCCTTCTAAAAAGGGGCAGCGACGCAATTTGTTGCCTGTAGTGTCGAGACCGATTTTTTGAAGGTACAAGGAAAAAAATAAAAGTGGACCCCTAATAAAAAAAAATACATTTTATTTAATATCATATATCTACCATAAAAAAAAACATCAAAAATATTGCTAAAAAGACACAAGGAAGAATTGAACCTACAACCTTCCCCATCACAAGCTAAAACTTAAGTGAAATTCTTACCACCGCACCAACTACTAAAACTTGTTAATTAAAAACGCACATATAATATTCACAAAAAAAAATATTGAGGCCTGAGGCATTGGCCCAACTTGCCCAGCCTCTGAGCCGCCCCTGGTTTCCCGCTTTTCTTTCACATGTAATTATCTTACATAAATTGGAAACTTAAAATTTTGCACGGACTAAAGTTCAAAGAAAAATTTTAAAGGGATTAAAAACGAAATTTGATATATTTAAAGAAACTAAAAATATATTTAATTCATTTTTATCGACACAATTTAACTCATTTTTTATTAGGATTAAATAAGATTTTAGTCTCTATAAAATGCGGACATTCTAAATTTAGTCCTTAAATTTTATTCCCTATTATTTGTTTCTTGCATATAATTTTAATCCCTGCTAAAATTAAATTTATTTAATTATAATTAAACTCTTAAAATGATTTTTTTATGAGCATGTTTCAAATGTCATATACAATTTATTTATTAAAATTTAGAATTTTTTAAGATGATATGAATTAAATATCAATTTTTCAAATAGCAGTTTAACATAAAAGTAACCAAAATCATGATTTAGAAATCAAATTTTGAGTTTGATTTTTTTGGAGAACTTTTTACGATGATCTAAACATACCTGTGAAAAAATAATTCAACCAAAACTGTGCACATGATAATTTTTCCAATGACTAAAAATTTAATAAAAATTAAGTGAGGACTAAACTTAGAAGTACCCAAGAGCATTTGGATGAGATGCTAATGGATCTCTTCCAGATTAACCAGAGGTCATAGATCAAAATCAACTTTAGAAATGCAATATTGTTAAATTCTCTTGAATGAAAGCTTTAACCACCCTTTGTGATTCTACTCAACTCGAGAGATTAATTTTTACAATTGAACGCAAATAATACTTATTACCTAATTCAAATCAAAAACTAAAGTTAAATATGAGGTAGAGACTAAAAACATATTTAACTCACTTTATTACTTTTAATAAAAATTACATTTTTACAACCAGTCTATTTGTAAACCAGTTTCTTACATTAAAATCAGTTTGAACAAATTCTAAACTGAAACCACTTTGCAGTTTAAACTGATTTTTTCTTTTAGACCATGTACATTGGTTGGTTTCATTCAACATCCACTTTATCACTTTTTACACTCCATATCATCATTCAACACACATTCACAAAACCCTCTCTCCAATAGTTTTTTCATTAAACACCCTACCCCACCACTTTCTCTACCCCACCACTTTTTATTTTACATTCTTATTTATATTTCAAGTTTTGTTTTTATGATTAAATAAAATTACAATTATCGATTAACATTAAATTAAAATAAACGAACACTTAACAAAAAAAATTAAATATTTTTTTTTTGTTTTCTTAACATCGAATGCAGTACATCACACAAATAATGTAATTAGTACGGTACGAATTAACTTAAATTAAATACAACACACAAGTAACATAACTAATACGATGCAAAATAACTTAAAATGCAATACAACACACAAATAACATAATTAGTCGCTACAAATCATCTTCAGTCATGAATCATTCCAAACTTTGCCCATATGTGTTTCACTAGATCTGCTTGCAGTTTGTGATGACCTCTTGCATCGCGGATTTCAGATCTAATACGCACATGATTTGCAAAAGCGGGTAATACCTCGGTGGAATATGGCGGCTGTGGTGCACTAGATCCACTTTCATCAGAGTGCTCAAAATCAGTCCACCGTTGAGCATATGTGTCTCGCTCATCCTCAACAATCATATTGTGTAATATGATGCATGTTCGCATGATGGTTTTCAAATCGGAAAGTTTCCACAAGCGTGCAGGTTCATGGATGATTTTAAATAGAGCTTGAAGCACTCCAAATGCACGCTCGATGTCCTTCCGATAGCTCTCCTGATATTTTGCAAATAACTTATCGGGCTCACTTTGAGGAAGTCTGATCGATTTGACAAATGTTGGATATGTAGGGTAAATACCATCGACAAGATAGTATGTCATGTTGTATTGGTTTCCATTTACAAAGAAATTGACTTTGGGAGCATTCCCTTTTTCAACATCATCAAAAACAGGAGAGCGATCGAGTACGTTAATATCATTCAACGTACCTGGACATCCAAAATATGCAATCCAAATCCATAAATCATGAGATGCAACAGCTTCAAGAATAACTGTTGTGGTTCCCTTGTCTCCTCTAGTAAATTGACCTTCCCATGTTGTAGGACAATTTTTCCACTCCCAGTGCATGCAGTCAATACTCCCAATCATCCCTGAGAAACCCTGCATTTTGCTAACATGTAGTATTTTTTGCAGGTCATCTTGTGTTGGTGCTCTCAAATATTGTTTCTCATACAATTTATTGATTCCTTTACAGAACTTAATTAAGCACTCCAATGAGGTAGAAGTTCCTATTTTGATGTATTCATCAACTGCATCTGCTGCCACTCCATATGCTAACATTCGCATTGTTGTGGTACATTTTGCTAAAGGTGATATACCTTCTTTCTTGACAGCATCAAATCGCTGGGTGAAGTAGTCATAACTACTTGAAAGGTCCCCACTCTTCCATTAAAGTGAATTGAAAGTTCTTCCCACATGCATATAATTCCTGTGCTTTTGCCAAAACATCATTATCCGACCAACCGCTTCCTTTCAAACGCTTAGCGCTATCATAAGCACCAATCCATTTATTAATTATTTTGCTCATGTAATTAAAACGATTTCGGCATGCAGTTGCATCACGCGGAGAATCGAATGAGCAATAATCATTACAATATTCAGCAATTTTACACCAAAATGTATCACCTCTCTGGTTTCTTCCAACAACACTGTCTGTTCCAAATTTAATCCATCCACTAATTAGCACCAAATTTTGTTCAGTGTTCCATGTAACTTGCATAATTTTCTTGCTCTTAGGAGTTGAATCTTCTGAATTTGGAGTGAATTGATTAACATCGGTCATTTGTGTTGAAAATTCGGGAAATTCACGTGAACCACCACCAGAAACATTTTCATTCCCCCTTGGCATATTACCATGAAACGCTGGTGGTTGAGATAAATTTCTCATCATAGATCCATAAAAGTACGGATCATATGGATTAATGAAATTTGTTGGATGACCAAGATTATGCATGTTTTGAGAATGTTGGATAGAAAATTGATTTGGATTTTGAGAAGTGTTTGGATTTTGGGAAATGTTGGAATTTTGGGTGTAGAAATAATTATTGGGATTCATTTCACTAAAAAAGAACACTTAAACTTCAAAATTAACACTAATAATATGATTAAGAGAGTAAAAAATTTGGATTTTTTTTCTGTGTCCAAATGAAATGAAACAAGTCTCTATTTATAGAGATTTTTTTTTTTTACGAATTTTGGTGAAAAAATAAAAAATTAATTTGCAGTGAAATAATTGAGTTTAAAGATAAGGATACAATTAAAATCTGGTTGGCCAATCAGAGAGCGCCGCGTGTCCAGCACTATCTTCTTTCTCACCTCTCTCCGCGTCTCCTCTGCTCCTCATGCGCCTGTCGCAATTGTTGTGCACGCGTGCTGGGTGGACGAATGAAACGCGTACGCGTGTCCCTGCATGTCAGTTTCACAATGGATGAATCTGATCAACTCTGGCGCGGCTTGTTTAATGCTTTTTCGGATTTTTTCTGCAGCTACAGTGATTCAACATGGGTAATTTTGCTCCAATGTACATGTCTTATATAAAAAGTAGTTTGGTTATTAAACTAGAACTATTTAAATGGATCAGTTCTTATAATTTGGTTAAAAACACCCCAACCAACAAAACCCTTAAGTCAGTTCATTCATTCTCGACAGACCACCATCGCGCGGTTCATTCACAGCGGTTCGTTGACAGCCGACCACCACCGTCTGCCTCAACATCTTCACAGTTCTTTCACAATTCGATTAAGTTTTTTTATTCATTGTCGTTTGTCAAAGGTAATTCGTTGCTTTATTCATTGATTTTGATGTGTTGAAAAATGGTTAAGTTGAAGTGAATTGTTTTATTTTCTGTTTTGTTTTGATTTGATTTTACCCATTTGAAGTGATTTTGCTGAGCTGAAAAAATGGTTGAGCCTATGTTTTGTATATGACGGTGGTCGGTGGATGTGTCAGAATTGCAGTAACCCATCGTAATTTTGTAGAAGCTACAACTTATAGCTTCTGGAAAACCACGGTGATTCTGGCATATCCACCATCATACCAAACATGCACTGATTTATTTTGTTGCATTATATTTGTTATCTGTTAGTGTAGAATATTAGCCTGTTGCAGTGGGATTGTGACATTGTATTCATACGCATATAAGTGCTGATGTTTAGTCACTGCCTTGCTCATCACTTGGTAATAAGCAGGGACCAATGAAACAAGGACACTCTTCGGATTAGGCGTGTCCTATTGTCGACACATGTTGTTTCCGACATGGACACGACACCAACACTTACGAATTACGATTACATTATATTATATTATTTTCTCAAATTTTTGTCCGTATCAACTTGTCAGTGTCCACGCCGTGTCCGTTGTTTGTGTCCTTGCTTCATAGGCAGGGACTGACGTAGTTAATAGTAAATGTTATCCTTGTTTCACAAATTAATTGCATGTTATTGGTTGAGATCTCATGTAAGTTGGCACCTTATCAACCATTACCGATGGCATCATAGTCATCAACTCTAACATTATTGTTGGTTATTATTTGTGTATAAGAGAGTAGATGAGATTAATATAATCCCTTTCCTAGACACTATTGCTGATTCCTTTTTTTTCTTGTGTTAGATTGCAGCGTTCTCTTCCCCGATTTCTGTGTTGCTTTGAACCTTCAGGTAAGTGAGTCACAAAACCTTATAAAACACTTGTTATAATTTATTGTCTCTGTTTGTGATTTTTGCTGCTTTTGACCTCTGTTATATATAGTGTCTGTTTATGATTTTATCTGCTTTTGACCTCTGTTATGTATAGTGTGTCTGTTTGTGATTTGTGCTGCTTTATGCGTTGCTTCGGCTTGATTTTTGGTTCTGTTATCTGCTTGAGAAAATACTAGTGGTGTTTTGTAGTAAAAAACAAGTTAGAAAGAAAGTAATTTTGTGAGGTTGCTTAACTTATTGATGAACAATTTTGGATATCACTACTTCGGAATGGTATTATATATAGTTTCATATGTAGTTTTCTTCATGTACAATGGTATTATAGATTTAAAGTTATACATAAGGCCAACGTAAGACTTGAACATGTGTTTAACATATTTGATTTTCTAGAATATTTTGTTTGATTTTTTCCCCCTGGTATGATGTTTGGTTGAGCTGTTAGTTTAAGTGATGTCTAATTTTTCTTTCTTTCTTTTGTTATTGGTTAACGCAATGGCTTTATGGATTGTCAAGTTTCATAAAAGGTTCAACTTCCTTTCATTGATAGTGCAAAATGATGAGTAGTTATTATTTGTGGCAAATTGTTCTCACAGAAAGAAGGAATGTTTAGTTTGTCTCGGTTTTTATATGTGATAGGGGCACTTACATGATAATATATATCTATACTTCTATACTATATACTATATATAAGAGAAAAACTTTTTTTGGTGTAGCCTTTTTTCATAATTCCTAAAAAGCCCATAACCGTTTTTTTTTTAACTTTAACTTCTATTGTTTTTTTAACATTATTCTTAACTTCTATAACTTCTATCTTCTTAACTTCTATCTTAATAGTTTCTATACATTTTTATTTTCATCAAACTATTAACGTTTTTTAACACGTTTTTGTTTTCCTTAAATCGGATATCACAGAAGCTAGTTACCATAATTATTGTCCTTTTGATAAAACAATTTTACCAAAAAAGAAATTGTATAAATAAAAACAAAATATTCACGCGATTACACCCTCTCACTCACACGCATGAACTGAGTTATAAAAAACATACCCTCCAAAACATCACGAAATTACATTTTAACCATTCTTCGAAACAAAAATACAAAATACCCACTTTACTTCTTTCTCTCCCACTTCGTGTGTTTCTCAGAAATAGAGAATATGCATAGAAAAAACAACTTCTAGAGAGAGAAACAGAGAGAGATTGATCTAGGTTTCAATTCTTGGATCAAAGTCTCAAACTAGATAGATAAAGGAAAATAGTTAAGAGAATTAGTTTGTGTTTTGTTGTTAATTTTTCAGTATTTTGGTGTTTGAATTGGGGTTTTGTGGAATTGATTTTTTAGGGTTTTGTTTTAGAATTTGAAGTTTCTGATTGTGTTTAGAATAATTGATTGATATGAGTGAAGTTAGTGTTTTCTTGGGTTTGGTTTCAATGGGGAGTATGGGTGAGCATGATAGAAAACGGCGTTTTAGCTCTTTATCACCCACACCTGCAACTGCTAAGAAGTTACCCTTCTTGCCAGTTTCTGAAGATAAAAAGGTATAACAATTGCTAGGTTTAGTTTCTGATGCTTGAGTTTTCTGTTCTTAATTGTTGATTGTTGCTTGAATTTTACTTGCTAGAGATAGGATTATGTATGATGATTAATTTGAAAATTCTTTGTATGTAAAATTTATGGTGAGTTAGTTAATTATGTTTGGTTTTGTTTTTTTTCAGTATTTTGCTGCTCATTTTTGTTTGTTTGACTTGATAGCTGTTTGCTTGATCTTTGTCATTTAATGAAGTCAAAGTTTTTTCAATCAATTTTATTGTGAAAATTGGTTAACAATTATGAAGCTCGGACACAGACACTGACACGTCGACACGGCTAAAAATTTGAAAAAAAATCATATAATTCAATGTAATTGTAAGTGTCGGTGTCAGGCACGTGGGACACGCCTAATCCGAGGCGTGTCCATGCTTCATATGACAGTTATATGTTAGATACCAATGATTTTTAGTAATCTATGTAACTATTACTATGCAACTATTACTTTCTTTGTTGTGATACTTCTCTTGGTCATTATCATGCATTATATATGTCACTGAAAGAATATGCAGTTTGGTCAATTACTAATTAAGGGTATTTCGTATTTGGCGAGCTATCTTGATGAGTTGTGTGTCTGGTTGGTGTGGTATTCAGTATGGCTGAGTGAGGTGTGTGTGTGTGTGTGTGTATATATATATATATATATGCAACTGATATTGATTGTTTGCTTCTCGTTTTAATTGAAGTTATCATCATGCTCAGAAGGTTTGGTTGCAAAGTTGAATTGCTTATAATGCTTGGAATTTTAATGTTGTTTTAAAACCATGCTGTAATAATTTATGAGCACTTCTGTTGTGGACTTGTGGTACACCAATTCAATAATTTATGGGCACTTCTGGTGTGGTACTTATAAAATACACTTGAGGGTCTAGCTCACTGCTAAGAGCTTAGCCGTATACCTCACTGTTGAGAATTTAGTCAATTCTTGATTGTTTATTTGTTTGATCAGATACTGTAGATGTTATTTATTTTCAATAGTATCAATTTCAGGTCAAAATCTTGCTATGTTAAGTAGCGAAGACTGAAAATGGAGGCATTGATATCATGTTATGGGGATGGATCTTCTGATTCAGATTCAGAAACTTCCCCTTCAAATCCAACTTCAGCTTACTCGGAAGGAATTGCGCCCTTGCCACCGCGGGCAACCAACATTCGTGAACCATTTCACGAAGTATGTATCCAGCCCTTGCCACCACCTCCTATCGCACTCCTTAATCCTCCAAATTTTCTTGGTATGGTGGCTTGTAAGCTGATTTTCTTACTCGTTACAACTTACAAGCAGTACAAAAGAGAACTAAATAATTATAAAATAATAATATTCTAATTTTGCACTGATCTTATAATTTTCAGAATTTTTAAACTCTTATTTCTTACATTTTGATGTTCTTTGTAATGGCAATTTGATGAATAATTAGCTCTTATTTATATGTGGTAGTTGCATATGTTAAGTGCTTCTTGTTGATGAATATTCATTGTGTTGGTGAAGGGCCTCAAGATATGCAGATAAGTCAGACAACTAAAGTTAGGAGCTTCCCTCATGTTGATGGTAACTATGCCTTACATGTGTACATACCAAGTAAGTTAACATTGTCTTAGTGTTCGAAAGCACTTTCCTTTTTTCTCATACAGTGGTTATGGTATTTTAGATATTTTCTTTAATTTGTCATGCATTATGTTAAGCCATGCATTTAGATTTAATTGAAAGACCTGTATGTCTGCATATAAAGAAGTTTGGAAACAAACCATCTCGTTTGTCTTAATTATATTGGCCTGACTATTTTATTGTGTTTTGCTTTATACTCGACTCGATTTTCATCATTTCATACTTCTTTTTTATGACCCATTGTTTCTCTCTTGGTGAAGAAAAAAAGAAAGAAACAAGGGGTCATTAAGTTAGTGTAGCAGAAATGAGGATGTTGCGTTGGATGTGCAGTAAGACTAGATGGAATAGGATTAGAAACGACGACATTAGAGAGATAGTTGGTGTAGCACCTATAATAGAGAAGATGGTAGAAACTAGACTTAGGTTGTTTGGGCATGTAGAGAGATCTGTGGATTCTGTAGTTAGGAGAGTAAATCAGATGAAGGGGAGTCAGATCACTAGCAGTAGGGGTAGACCTAGGAAAACTGTAATACCACACTATGGCTTTTCATAGAACACTATGGCGTTGTTCAATTCATGTAGTCGACCCCACTTAGTGGGATAAGGCTTGGTTGTTGTTGTTTCTCTCCTGGTGACATGGATTTTAATTATCTTTTATAAAAGGTCCGAGTGATCTCATGCTTCAATCCACATTTCTGAGGAAAATGTGGGATTTCAATCATTTTTTGACATGTTTGGGTGTTCTCAATTTGAATTACTTTTGCCTTTAGACCTTCGTGTTGGTTAAGTTTATAAAACGTAACTTTTGTGTTCGGTTGAAACGTTACTAAGTTTTACATCTGCTGAAGTTGTGGGAATTTAGATAAAAAAAGAGGAAAAAAGAGTTTGAATACTATTGATGATAACCTGATACCGATTTCATATAAAAGACTAATACTAATCCCTAACCCAGAGTTTAGCTACTCATGGAGGAAGAGGAAGATGAATCGCAGATGAGATCAAAGAGAGTTTTGTCTAAGTTTAAGTCTTTGTCTAACAAGACATCCAAATTTGCATTTTGATCCTAATCCTGAACAAAAGTATCACCCTCTTTCAAAAAGTTGTTTGTAGTGGTAAAACTTGCGGGGCGGTGCCCCAACGGTCAAAATGCACTATTTTCATGCTCAAGCACCCAAAAATAGCTTAGAGGAAGCAGCCAGCACTGCATAGCTTCTGTGTAAAACTTTATATTACCTTCCTCAAAGTACTTCAATTCGATCGCAAAGGAGTTGAGTGCCTTACTACTTGTTGGTGCTACCTACAGGGGTAGGATCTAAAAATGCATAATTTGATATTCTTAGAATTTATAGATACTCCTTTTTAAATATTTACATGTGATTAATTTGTTGATGTTCAATGGGATATTCTTGGAATTTTTTTATTCGAAAGTTTTTGTCCCTCCCCACATTTTGGTCATGTTTAGCAAGATTATTTAACATTTGACGTCTTATCTGTACTTCAATGTTTCTTCATATCATTTGAGTAGACTTGACAATTGCTATAAAATTTGTTCAAACATGTTCACACTTTAAGGTGCATTGACTTTGGACTCAGACTGTAATTGTTCGTTTCAGTTAATATTTCATCTCCCTCGAGAAAAGAGCTAGCTGCTTTCTTGAAGAAAATCTCATCTCGAGACCCAACTCTTCATGTTGTTGATGTTGATGTCCCACTTAATATCATCTGCAAAAATGACGAGAAGCTTGAACAAGTTGCATTAGGAAGAGAGTTTCACATAAGTTTGGGAAGAACTGTTCCAATACGAGTACATCAGATTGACTCGGTGGTTTCAATGCTAAAACAGAAACTTCAAACTCAAAACCAGTCAGTTTTTATTATCGTTTTGTTCAGTTATGAAATATCGAACAGCATATTATTGTCAACTTCTGATTCTTTCCTTTAACTTGTCATTTTGAAGAAGCTATTGGATCGACTTTGACAAATGGGAGGTTTTTGTTAATGATGATTGCACACGCACCTTCCTTTCAGTCGAAGTTGTTCACGGTGGGCTTGTAGAGGTATGATTCATAGCCCTTTTCCAATTTTTATGCCTCTATATTTATTGTGTTAGAACATATGAAAGTTAGATTTGTATGTGTATTGTTAGTGCTAGGTGGCTCAATATTCATATTTCGCATTTTTTTATAGATCCGCCGATGTAGAATATTATTGATGGTTAAGTAGTGGTGGGCTGATGCCTCCTATTAAGAGGGTGTTCAGTAGAAGAAATAGGAAGGAAATAAGGGATTAGAACTTTGTATAATTGTAACATATGTTTGTAACAGCCAACTGATCGCAGTTAGTTAGGAGTAGTGTTAAAAAGAATAAAAGAGAGGGGAGAGTTGAAAAGGATATGAGAATATAGAATTTGGAAATTGAAGAAGTATGTTTACACTGTTTATTTTTAGTTGTAATTCCACATTAGGGATACATGACAAAATTGAATTAAACCATGGTTCAAATGTAAGTTTTTTCAGACGTGTCCAACATGAAATCTTTTACTAAATTTGCACTGGGGGTATGAAGGCATCACTCTTATATGGACCTTTTACAGAAACTTGCGAAGAATAGGAAATGAATAAAGATGAATTTATAATCTATAAAAGCAGATTTAAATGTTGTTATTTTATTGCAAAAGCTTTATATGTTCTTTTTAGTTTTACATTTATTTTTCGATGTACAGTTTACATTCATATTTCTTTATTAATGATATTACATTCGTTCATTCTTTCAATGTATTGGTTGTAGACTTGTACTAATTTCTCCTTGTTTACAACAATAAGTATTTTCTCATAAAGTGGGGTCGTGGGGTCTCAATTACATGGATCAAATAATGCCTTCATATTCGTTCATTCTTGTTTGCGATACTTACATTTTTAATGTATTTTACTCTTAAGCGAAAGTCATGTGTTTTAAAGAATTGTTTACATGTCTCGAACTTTTCACTCATTTATTTTCTTGACCTCAACTAATATCTGCTTGTTTAGGGTTGCAATTTTTGTTTGCCACATATGAAATGTTTCTTTTCAATTGATTTCAGATAAGGAAGCAAATTGAAGTAGTCAATGCAATTTACAAGCTTCACAATCTTCCTGAATTTTACGAGGTCAGTGTTTGTAAACCACAACTATGCTTTGAAAAATGCTGAATGACTAAACTGTTTTTGAAAAGAAAATCCGCAGTGTAGGTCACGTTTTCTGGGACCAAGAACATTTATCAAATCGAGATTCAAATCGTGAACTGGAAGACCTATAGTAGAAAAGATGGTAGAAACTATACTTAGGTGGTTTGGGCATGTAGAGAGAAAACATGTAGGTTCTGTAGTCAGAAGAGTCGATCAGATGAAGGGGAGTCAGATCACTAGTAGTAGGGGTAGACCTAGAAAAACTATAAGAGAAACTATCAGGAAGGATCTAGACATAAATGTGTAGGAGGAAAACGTGGTTTTTGATAAAACACTATGACGTCGTTCGATTCATGTAGCCGACCCCACTTAGTGGAATATAACTTGGTTGTTGTTGTTGTAAATAAAAAATCTAATTATGAACTGTAATTTACATTACCAATAAAAATGACATAAATCAAATGGAAAAAAGAAAACTTACCATCTATACAAAGTTGAGAACAAAAGTGTTTGACTAAGTTTTGCTAATGACTAATGATTTATTAGAATGAACTGAGAATCATCATAGTGCTTAAAACTTGAAGGCTTTCTGTAGGATCCACGTCCGCACATATCCTTAGCATGGTCACTAGGTGATACCGCCGATTCCCTGAAGAAAGTTGTGGATGAGGAAGTGAAGAAATGTGTTGCTGGGAAATCTTTGAAGAAGTGTATTTTTACCTGTAAATTCAAAGGTATTGAATGTAAGATTGGTAATAAATCATACACAATATGTAAAATTTCGGATAGATGACAATGTGTATGGTTTATAGAGTTATGGATAGACTGAAATATTTATTGCTGCTGCATCCAATTCTGTTCTATAAAATGGTGAGTTTTCTTGGCTTGGTGCTAGAATGATGATAAATATATTACTGTTGTGGAGTGAGTAACTTGAGCTTTTTATTTTTATTTTAAGAGAGCTAATTTAAATTTCCATGATTTTTTAAAAATTGCATAGGATGACTAAATAATGTTGTTTTTCCGGATCCATCTATATGAAGTGCTCCCTATATGAATTTTAATGCTTTTCTTTATACTACTTTTGTCTATAAATATTGAATTTTGTTGCCTAAATTACTGAGATTTAAAAAATATTTGTTGTAGTATAAATTTAATAATAATAAATGTTGTTTTTATGAGAGTTCTTTTTATGTTGTTTTTTTTCTATGTTGTTATTATAGTATTTATAGAAAAGAAAAGTAAAGTGATTAGGGAATGATGATAAATAAATAATTGTAGTGAAAATTCTAAGAGAGTCTTTCAAAAAGGGATATGAGATGTATAAAAAAAAAAGCTATAAGAAAATTTTCTTAAAAGAAACTTATATTTAGGGATGGAAAAAAGATAGTATTAGATAAACCATAAATGTCATGTATTCGACTTGCATCAAGAGTGACCATCATATGTACTAAGCCTCTCTTTGGTTTTGCGTGAGATTTTCGCATTTTCATAAAATGACGGCATGATTTTCGCGTTAAGGTAGAAACGATATTATGTAAGTAGTTTCTTGAATGATTCAAAAAAAAAAAGTAGCTTATTGAAATTGTGGTAAAATTGCCTTAGTTGGTAAACTCGTATGAATAATTCTTCCATTGTAACATGATAGAAAATCAAATTTAATTTGGTTACATCCAAGCATCCAACCAAAACTTGACATGATCAAATTTGATTTTTTGTCATGTGACTATAGAAGAATTACTAAACTCATAGACACATGTCTTTTTCCGCCAAACGTGCAATCAAACACACTATAAACTTCTCTTTGGTTTTGCGTGAAATTTCCGCGTATTCATGAAATCACAACTATATTTTTATATCAAGGTTGAAGTTAGGTTTTGCAATTTCTTGAAATCATGGTGAAATTGCCTCAATAAACCCGTAAACGCACGTCTCTTGCCACCAAATATGCAACTAAACACACTATAAACTCCCTCTTTAGTTTTGGGTGATGTTTCCGCATTTTCATACAATCAAAGCCACATTTTCACATTAAAGTAGAATTTATATTTTGCAGTTTTTCAAAATTAAGGTCTTTTTGTAACAGTCCGGGCTCCACTCTTATATAATCGATGATCTATCTGCCAACTCACGATCTTCTCCACCCCTTCACTAATGGAGTTTTTGCCTTCTGTGGGAATCCAACCATGCACTGTGAGATTAAAGTGCATGTTGAATCAATTCTCACTACCAATTGAACAACGATTGTGAAGTGGCAGCCAGACATTTACTATATAAAAGTGGGACCCGAGCTAATACAGAAATCACCTAGATATATCTAAAAAAGCGTCTCTTGCCACCAAGCACGCAACCAAACACACTATATATTGCATTCTACACGGTTTCTCACCATCTCGACAATAAAACACGCAACCAAACACACTATATCATGTTGATGGTAATGAACATCATAATCAAAATACCAATAAAATTCATTTCCATTTATAATGTTGAACTTGAAAGAGTATTTAAGTGAATTATCTCAAAGTTGAAGCAAATGATGTAACATAGATTTTATAACGCTCTAATCAATTGGATGAAAATGAAACAACAATACAAAATAATAACGACAAAGCTAGTGAAAATGAAATTATTCTGTATGCATATTGCATTTGTGTGGGTCAAACATGAAGCGTGCGAAACATGTCAAGTTGGTTGTGCTTGAAGACACGTAATTGTATATATCCTAAACTATGTTTAATGTTTAATTTATTTGAGTTTGAGATATAATAATTCATGCTCTCTCTATCTTTAAATATAAATATCTACGTATGTTAGCCCGTGCCGTGCACGGGATTATTTTCTTTTTAATATTATTTATTAATTCATTTTAAATTATTATTTTAAATTTATTTTAATATTTAATAGTGAATTTGAGATATTTTTTTGGTAAACTAAAGGTATCCTTCGCACGCAACTGCAGAGATTAATCCACTCGAGATATATGCAATCCATTTAAGGGGTTGACCTCTTCTAACAAATGTTTCTTCATACGCACCGGCTAGGGAACGAATTCGGGACAAAATGGTTAAGAGACTCAAATATCTACCACTTGTACCACACTATGTTGGTGTGAATTTGAGATATTATATTTTATGAGTTGTTTAAATATATATTGTTGAAGTAAATATATTGTTTTGACAGAAATTTAGAATAAATATATTCAGAATCGTATAAATGACATTGAATAAAAATAAAAGTTATATTAAAAAAATATTATTTACAAAGTTTTTTTTTGACAAAATATTATTTACGAAGTTAAAAGTTGAATATTAATAAAACAATTTTTAATATTTAGAAAAACAGGAAGTACTAAAAACATATTTAATATATTAAAATAAAATTTTAGATTGGAAATTGACATTTTAATCTATATTAAAGAAAAATAATATAATTTAATATTTTGAAATTTCAGTAGTCTTGATTCAATATGGCCTAATTCCTATATATTATACACTAAAGATGCGTTTGTTTTAGATATTTTTGGAAAATATTTTTGTTGTGTATTATTTTTTTGTTAAAAAATTTTAGCAAATAATTTTTTTTAAAAAAGTTTCAAATGAATTTTTTTTTATAACAGCTTCACATATAGTGATGTTCCTATGTTTATTGTATATTTATTCATCTAAATCCCATCAAACTACATTTTTTTAAAATACTATGTAAATTAAGATATCTTTTTCCATCGTTGTCCCACTTTGTTTGAACTTTTTGCATGGTAATCCACGTGTAAATTTTAAAAACAAAAAAAAACAAAGAAAATAGATTTCTTAATATGACAAAACTTTCTCCCCGTAACATAACTCAGGTGGTATGAGCTAAGGGACGTATGGGTTGGAGAGCTCCAGGGATCAATTTCTGGGGGAGCAATTTATCTTTTCGATCTACCAAAAAAAATATATCACAAAACTCCCACATTGTAATATATTTTTGGTCCCTATAATTATTTTCATAATTTATCTTTTTATGGTTAAATATGTTTTTGGTCCCTATAAATATACCAAATTTTGGTTTTAGTCCCTCTAAAAATTTTCTTCGACTTTTAGTCCCTATAAAATTTTTCATCTTCTCTTTTAATCCCTCATTTTAAGTAAACTCATAAGTAGAATTCATATTTTTGAATAAAAAATTTGCAAAAAAGTTTTTAAAATTATAATGATCTCTCTAAAAAAAATTAGAAATTTTTTAACAATTTAGGAATTAAATGTGAATTTTTAAACTTTTTGTGGTTTAAAATTCATATTTAATTTATGTTTGGTTAAAAAATTCCAATTTATTTAGGAAGAGATTATCGTAATATTTTTCAAATTTGTGCACAACTTCATTAAAAAAATAGGAAGGCTATATATGAGTTGATTCAAAAATTGGGAATGAAAGTGAAGATGAAAAATTTTATAAGGACTAAAAGTCGAAGAAAAATTTTATAAGGACTAAAACCAAAATTTGATATATTTATAGGGACCAAAAATATATTTAACCCAAAAAAATATCTAAAAAAAATCTTAGAGAAACTTTAATTGAATGACACATAAGCAAATTTTCTTGAGAATGCATAAGAGAGCTCCGTGGAACTATCGCAATGTATATAATAGAGATAAGAACCTCTCCCACAAAATAAGGACAAAAAATCATGATAGGAAATATTTGAGGGACCATAACCTATTGAAAATTGTTTTAAGGACTAAAAATGAAATTTTGTATATTTATAGGGACTGCAAAGGTATTTATTCCCAAAAAAAAATCTAAAAAAAAACATGCTAAGAATGCAACTGAATTACGCTAAAAAAATATCTAAAAAAATATAAAAAAATCTTAGAGAAGCTCTAATTGAATGACACATAAGCAAATTTTCTTGAGAATACATCAGAAAGCTCCGTGGAACTATCGTAATGTATATAATAGAGATAGAGATATGAACCTCTCCCACAAAATAAGGATAAAAAATCATGATAGGAAATATTTGAAGGACCATAACCTGCTGAAAATTGTTTTAGGGACTAAAAATGAAATTTTGTATATTTATAGAGATTGCAAAGGTATTTATTCCCAAAAAAAAAAATCTAAAAAAAAATATGCTAAGAATGCAATTAAATTACGCGAAAATAAATATCTAAAAAAAATATAATTTTTTTTTTTAGAGAAGCTCTAATTGAATGACACATAAGCAAATTTTCTTGAGAATGCATCAGAAAGCTCTGTGGAACTATCGTAATGTATATAATAGAGATTTATGTTTTTTTTAACAAGAACAATATCTATTTATGTCAAGAGTTTTATATTAAATATAAAATAATTTAAACATGAATTTATAAGTAACGATAATGTTTGTTTTACAAGTCAATTTTGTAAGAATGAATTAGCTTAAACTTTTATATTTAAAATAGTATCAAAATCTCTCCAAGATTTATCAAAATCTCTCCAAGATTTATTAAGTCACATGCGCTATGTGTTAGACCAACTTCCAATTTTAAAAATTTGACCAAAAATTATCTCTAAATGTAAGCCCCTTTTCTAATTATTAGATGCAACTTATTAAAAATTTATTTTATCAAGTAGCTTTGTCACTAAATTCACACATAGCTTAAATGTCTAGAAGCGAAAATATTCTAATTAAAAATCCTACGAATCATCTAAATTTTATTCTTTTTCATTACAAAAGAAAAATCATTATTAACTCACACATATGACCAAAGTATAAACTTTATATTTAAACATCCGACATAACAGATTTGATAATTTTTGTTAGTTGAATTAAAATTTATGAAGTTTATATTAAACTTTAATCTATTAACAAATAAAAAGAATTTGAGTACCAAAAATTGTGACGAAAAATATTTAGGGGGGTTATTAAATTAGAATTTTGAGGAATTTTAATAGATTTTGAAGGATTTTAATGGATTTTAAAAGTCTTGTGTTATTCAATCAAGATTTTTTTTTTTTGCAATCCGTTGTTATTCAATCAAGATTTTTAATCAAAACTTTTTTTTTTGTATTATAATCCCACAAAATCCTGTGTTAAGAATCTCACAAAATCAATATAATTCTACGAAGTCTTTTAAAATCTTCAAGACTTTTTTGTCAAAATAATCCCTCGAAATCCCTTGAAATCTCAATCCAATAACCCCCCTTAAAGATCAAAAAGTGAAATTTTTTTATAGAATTACGAAAATTTGAAGATTTAAATATTGAATAGGAACAAAAAAAAATTACCTTTGATCACTTTTCTTCAAAGGTGATCCAAAAATATTTAACCTTATAATATATATCCAAAAATATAAGAGTCATTGGTAATTGACATGACCACGATACGTAACCAAGTTATTTGTTTGCAACCACTTATATATTTAGGGGCTACAAAAATCCAATACCTTTTTAAAAACAAAATGAACAATTATTTTCATTTTATTTCCTAATAATAATAATAATAATAAAATTTACATTTAGCATTCAAATTCATAACATAGCAACAACAATGGCTACGGTTTCATCACAACCATGTTCTTCAATTCCAATTTCCAGAATCACTACACGACGTCGTTTCTTAAACAGAACAAACTTCAAACGGTTGAAGGTTCTTGGTGCTGTGGTGGAAGCAACGCCTTCAAGCACCAATGGAAACAACCGTGTCTTGACACTTCCATTGAACCGTGCTGATGATCTTCAAGCTGAGGCTAGAGCTATGACTCGTGCTATCAATGCTACTCTTTATAGCCCTGAACTCTTGGCTTCTAAATATGGGTCTCAACGTATTAAGGTTTTTACTTTTATTCATTTTTGGATACCCTTTTGAAAGTTATTTCGTGGGGTAGTATTGGGTTTTCTCTTATATCTACTCCAAAATTTACCTCTATAGTATAGCACATAATATTACACCGAAGGGTTAATAGGTTTTTACCTCCGCAAACTGGACGAATTTTGTTTTATTCCTGTAATGTGAAGATTATATCAACATAGGTTTTTACCTCCTATGTTGACATTTTTTTGATGTTTAGACAAAAGTCAACTGCCACGTCAGCAAAAGTGTACTGCCATGTCAATAAAAAGTTGATAAAATAAAATTCGCTCGCTTTGCAGGAGGATAAAAGCCTATGAATCCTACATTGAATTATATTACTTTTTTGAGTTATTATTGGTGTTGACGTGTTAGTGTTTGTGTCGTATTTGGTGTCCATGTTTCATAGGTTTACTCTACTGGAAATTTGATAAACAACTTATTTGTAGGCTGCTGCTGATAGCACAAATGCTTATCATGATAAACACTTATAAGTTTACATAAGCTATTTCTATAACAAATGATAAAATAAAGTTAAATTGTTTTTGTATATGTTATAAGCTATTTTCGTAAGCTATATTGAAGAACTTATGAAAATAAGATGAACAAAGCTGCATATGAAAATTGTTGTAAGTTGTTTTTATAAGTTCTTTCAAACTATCTCACAAAACTTATATAAGTAGATCCAAATAAGGCCTTTTTGTATATGTTCCTGTACATGTATCCAGTACTGATATCATACTCGTATCCAGGCAAAGAAGGTTGTTTTTTCGTAGATTGATTTGACCCTGATTTTGGTTTTATTGGTAATGGTTTAGGTGGTACAAAGAGCCTTCGAAATTGTGAATGCTTTGGGTTCTTTTGGGTTGAAGCTGTTTTTAGAGCAGAAGAATGGGACACTTGATAAGAATAAAAGGGCTCGAGCTACTGAATTGAAGACCATATTCACAAAGCTCGGACCGACTTTTGTGAAGTTAGGTCAAGGATTGTCGACTAGGCCGGACATTTGCCCACCTGAATATTTGGAGGAACTCTCTGAGCTTCAGGTGTTATGTTCTTTTTCATTTCCCTTATTATTTATTATTCAGTTATATTGTAGTTGCATTTATTGTTATGTTTACATTTGTTTCTTAGAACATAACAGAACTTGGTGTTATGTTTTGGTGCACTTTGACAATGTGGTATGTGTTTGTTACACAAGACAAGATGTGGAAATGAGTCGAATTGGCTTAACTTGAAACTTGACTTGATATAAGTTGGTTTAGTTTGATACTCGACTCGTGTTCACCTTGAACATTACCTTTTTCAACGCAAACTAGAGTTAATTCAATATCACGAACATATATGTTCAGCTCTGATAAAACTATGTCTAGGCTCATGACAAGCTCTCCTAGTCTCTAGTGTAGGGTATCACACCCCTGTAACTGATTCAACTATATTCGTTACATTTGTAACTGATTGCCACTTGTCAGTCATAATTGTAGCTTAACCTGCCATTTTGCTGCTTCATCTCTGTATATCGATTGTTCTCATACCTGAACATAGTTAATGCAATGCGTGAAAATTTATTCACTTATGTAGTGTAGGATGATATTGTATCCCTTATTTACATTTTCTGCTGCTTAATAGATTCATACAAATTGGTCAAAAAACAAAGATTTGTATGAAAGAATTGAAAAACTTAGAAACCCTTAACCGTTGCCGTGCTTTGACAGGATGGTTTGCCTACATTTCCTGACGAGGAGGCCTTTGCATGCATTGAAAAGGAATTAGGAGTATCCCTTGACTCTATTTTTTCTTCTATATCGTCAAAACCTATAGCTGCAGCGAGTTTGGGTCAAGTTTATAAAGCTCGGTTGAAGCAATCAGGTAAGCTCGTGGCTATCAAGGTTCAACGTCCTAGCATTGAGGAAGCTATAGGATTGGATTTCTACCTAATTAGAGGTCTCGGGTTTTTCATAAATAAATATGTAGACATAATCACCACCGATGTTGTTGCTCTTATTGATGAATTTGCTCGTAGAGTTTTTCAAGAGCTCAACTATGTACAGGTTAGTTCCTTACTCAATATTACCATACTTTGTACTTTTGTATTTTTTTATCCTTTGCGTGATTCGTTTATGTTAAAGAAAAACCTATAAAACATCAGATACTTTGTACCCGATAGATCCTTCAGTTTAATTTTTTTTACAACATGTAGTCTTTGAGCCACATTACGTGTGCGCATTACCCTTTTTACGAAGGTTTGTTACAAAAATACAAATGTGAGATGATGAATGAGACCGAAGAAGAAAGCATTCATCTGTGTATTTTTGTAACAGAGCTCCTTAAAAATGCTTAAAGAACGGAATATGCAATTTTGATATGTTTTGTAAATGTTGACAATGAAACTACAACTCTGTAATAAATTATATAAGATTCTTTTTTAGGATTGAATGTAAATTTTGACAGGTTACTGCAGGAGGGACAAAATGCACGGAGGTTCAAAAAATTGTATGCCGACAGGAAAGATATTTGTGTTCCCGATATTTTCTGGGATTATACAAGTGCTAAAGTACTGGCAATGGATTGGGTCGAAGGAGTCAAACTAAGCGAACAAGAAGCTATTGAGAGACAAGGATTGAAAGTCTTGGATTTGGTGAACACAGGCATACAATGCAGCCTCAGACAGCTACTCGAGTACGGATATTTCCATGCAGATCCACATCCCGGGAATCTTTTAGCAACATCCGATGGAAAGCTTGCTTTTCTTGATTTTGGAATGATGAGTGAGACACCAGAAGAAGCAAGATCTGCTATAATTGGTCATGTTGTTCACTTGGTTAACCGAGATTACGAAGCTATGGCTCGTGATTACTATGCTCTTGATTTCCTTTCACCTGATGTTGATGTTTCTCCAATTGTTCCGGCACTTAGAGACTTTTTTGACGATGCGCTTAATTATACTGTGAGTGAACTTAACTTCAAGACACTAGTGGACGGTTTGGGGAACGTTTTGTATCAATTTCCATTTAATGGTGAGATTATGCCATGCTTTATATTTTTCTGCTCATTTTCATATAGCGCATTTATTTAGAATGATTGTTGGATCATTTGAGCCTGGATTACATACTTTTACGAAGTAAACTGATGTTGTTGACGTTAATGTTTGTTTGGTTTGACTTTTGGAGAAATCGCAAACTTGATTTTAGAGGTACAAAATTGATTTTGGCATGTTTGGATGTTTTCAAGTAGAACTGATTATGCCTCCATAATTTTTTCTATCTTGAAGCTATAATTTGAAGCTTTTGTATGTACAATTGATATTTAGGCTCGAATTCATTGTCCAACCTAATTCTACATGAATGTATTCAAACATAAACCACTTTCCGGAAACGGAAGAAACTAAACAAGAACAAAATTCCATTTACTATTTGCTACAATCAATTTTACAGAATCAATTTAGTCAAAATCAATTTCGGTTACCGTAAAGTGATTATTGACGTGCTAATGATTTGTTTCACAATTTTCATTTTCAATTTTCAAAGAGTGATGTTATTTCATATTCATACTTGTATCAATAGTTTGTACTTGCTAATTTTCCTATTTTCTGCTATTTGCTTCAGAGTCTGATGGTTTAAATTTGTTTTTTTTCTCTCTTTTGTTGGCAGTCCCAGCTTACTATGCTCTGATATTGAGGTCTCTCACTGTTTTAGAAGGTTTAGCACTTAATGCCGATCCCAATTTTAAGGTCCTTGCGGCTTCATACCCATATTTTGCTAAGCGGCTCTTAACAGATCCAAATCCATATCTAAGAGATGCTCTTATTGAGTTGCTTTTCAAGGACGGGAAGTTTAGGTATGTATTTCACTTGTATCCTAAATCTATACTCTATAAACTATGTTTGGATAAACAACTTAATTAAGCACTTATAGCGTAAGTGCTTATCATATAAGTGCTTATGTATAAACTATTTCTATAATACAAGATAAAATAAAGTCAAATTGTTTACATAAGTTACTCTGGAGAGTTTATGGACATAAGTTAAAAACAGCTTATGGACATGTCATAAGCTGTTTCTACAAGCAAAACTTGATTTTTTATATTAAAAAAAAGAGAGCTGTTTCTATAAGCTCGCTGAAACAGTTTCACAAGTGCCTTTTCTAGTAGATAAGCTCGAATAAGCCCGTCCAACATACCCTTTATACATTGAATTAGTGGAAACAAATAATTTTGAGAAAATGTACTTGAACATTCATTGATCTGTTCCAGTGCAGGTGGAGTAGACTTGAAGACTTACTAATCCAGGGCAGTATGGACAGCGACTTCTCCGCTAAAGAGGCCTTACAACCTGTCCTAAAGGTAATACTGAGTCCCGATGGTGAAGTTCTCAGGGCACTTGTTATCAAAGAGGCTGTTCGCGTATCTGAAGCTTTTACTCTCAGCTCAATTTCTGATACATACAAGTCAGCTCCTGATTTTATGAGGAATCTTGTTTTCAACGGCAATGCAAATGGTCCCCTTGTTATGTCAGAATCTGAAATGCAAAGCATGATAGAACTTAGGAATCAAGTACGCAGGATTTGGGGACTTCTTCAATCCTCTAACGATTTTGATCCAGCTCTTTTGTTGCCGATATTTCAAGTAATATCCAATGCACTTTATTACTTTTGAAATTAAAACTAATGAGTTTACTTGTTTTAGACTTTTTTCTTCTTAGTTTCAAACTTGTCCTCAGTTGAAATATTATTAAGTGGATGTTTGTACGTTGTAACAGGTCCTTCAGCAACCTGAAGTACGCAGACTTGGAGGTGGTGTTATGGATGGGATCACTCAACGTTTCATAGCACGCTTTCTGAAGCAAGTACTTCGAGTTCCTGTAACTGCTTCTGCGTAGATCTTGTGTCACTCTCAAAAGACAAACATTTGTCTAGCCAAGGTATGCACATTATTTATAATTTAGTTGCTCTTTTGAAGATAATCCGATTGTGTTTATCTATTAAAAATGTGTTGTTGTTGACTTGGTTCACTTTTCACTATACCAAAAATATGACATAAATGAGCAAGTAGGGAAAAAAAGGAAGGTTGGTTTCATGTTCTTTTGCTGGTTTTCTTGTAATCCACTTCAATATGTTTGGTAATCTAATAAAAAAGTGGGTTGGAAGCAATATGAAGTGCAACATAATTAGCACAAACAACTTAACTTGAGAGACCTCAATAAATTTCAAATCATGAACTAGTTGCTTAATCTAGATAAGCTCAAATGTTGCCAGTGCCACTCTTAGAATTGAGAGTTTGGCCTTACTCATCCCTACAAAACTTGTTTGTAAGGTGAGGATAGCCTCTACTTTCTAAACATGTGTTTAAGTCGTCTCGCAACTGATGTGGAACTTCTTAACACCACCCACCCACCCCCCCGGTGCCTTGCACTATTGGGCTTGGTGCACGGATATAAATCGGGATGGCTCGATCAGAAACATGATAGCAGGCGGCCCAGCTAATCATGGAGAGACTCTAATACCATCTTAGAATCAAGAGTTGGGCTTAACTCAAACAAGCTGATTTTGTAGGGATGAGTTAGGCCCAACTCTCAATTTCGAAGAGCCACAACTTGATACGAAACCCTAGATATAGATCTAACAACAGCATTCGGCTTCTAAACTTTTGCAAGAGATGAAATAACCACTTATAAGCACACAATAACCTACAGTAGAACTTCTATAAGAGGAAGACAATGGCACTTCTTCCCCTACCCTGTGTTGCTCAGAGTCCCCCACTCACACAACAAAAATATTTTGATGATGGATAGTAGGATAATTTTAAAGTACCAACTAGTCTTTGATATCTTCCTAGATTGTTAAATATGTTGTTGCGGATTGTTGGAAAATAAAAACCGGAGGCGTTTGTCACACTGAACTAGGGAATTATCCCCGTAACTTGGAGTAAGTTTAACGACAGTATCTCTATGAGAGTTTTTTTTTTTTTGAATCATATCTATATGAGAGTTAACACTGTTTTAATTGTCATAATTTGCTTAGTTAATTGAGTTCATTCTTATCAATTGACATAGACTCGTGTGTCCCCTTGATATTTTTTCTTTCATGCTGCTAATATATTGTTTTATGTGTTTAAGGTGGTTGTGAACAAGGAAAAGAGGAGTTACTTTCCAAACATAGCAGGAAAAACAATTAAGAAATTGTTTCTTCCAGAATTGTTTGATTACTTAATTTGTTTTTCTTGGATAGTACAAAAGACTGTATATAATATACTTGCTCATTATTTATTATTGATGCTACCTTCCACCATGATCAGCATCATCAACTGAAAATAATGTAATGTCATATATCAAATGAAAAGTTATTTTGCACATTATATTAATCCTTTTTATTATTATTATTATTATTATTATTATTATTATTTGTCTTAAACAAAGTTACAAAAGGGGTTCAACACCCTCCTCCTCCACTTTTTAAAAAAAACGTACAAAAAAAAAGAAGTTACAAACACCACTAGAACTCATTCACACAATTGCGAAATTTGAGTTGAAGATTTTTTGTCTAACAATATTGAAACTTTCCGGTTTATCATGTGTTATGTTTCTTTTTGTTATCTAGGTTATAATTTTAACGTCAAATGTTTTATGCTATATAAACATATGAATCTTCTTTTCAAAAATGGTTTAAACTTTCAAGTTTTTATCCTCTTTCCAAATATAGTAACATGTCAAGATGAAAATTCAATGTCAAAATTGATTTAAGACAGTCTATACCAAATTACCAATATACAATTGTCTTGTCTAAATAGCCATAAAATCATAAGAATCAATTGATTGTGGAAACCCTAAATTTTAGTTTCAATTTTAAAATCCCAAATTATAAAATTGTGACTTTTACCTTTATTTCAACTTCAATGGAGAAGACCGAGAAAACATAAAAGATTAGGATTATAGGAAATTTGGTTGCCTGGGCCAATTACTTATATACTAGTGATATTTTTTACATTTTACACCCTCATATAAACTAATACTACTATCATTTTTTTAGGCCCTCATTTTTTAGAGGCCTTGTGCACAAGCTCACCCTGCACATACTACTAGGCCGGGCCTGCTCTCAAGAACAATGAGCCCAAATATATCAGTCCGGTTCCTTGATTTGGGGGATCATGAAAATGAAATCCGAGATCCGAACCAAACTACTTCGATTTTTCATTAATTCGGCTCAGTTTGGTTTTAGGTCTGAACTAAAAACATTCAGTTTTTTCCAAGAGTTGGTTTAGATCATCGATTCAATCTGTTCTTTTCAATCCGCTTACTCCCCTATTGTTGGTCATACCTTGTACCTATCTTGTTTTTAATATATTCTATATGCTTTTTCAAAAACAAAAACAAAAAAATCAACTTTAAGTAAAATTAGTTTTCAACTTTCAAGCACACTAAAATCACTCAAAAGCTTGTGTACAATAATATATGCACCACGGCTAGGACAATGATCCTGAAAAGCTGCATCTATAGCCACTAGCCAAGTCCTTTTCATCTAATATTATGTTGAAAATAAAAATTATGTTTCCATCATATAAATAAAAAAGGACAAACCATCGTTTTTTTTAAATGTAACAAGTTGTCATACTAATCTTTAAACGTATCCAAATTGTTAATATATTCTCAAATATTTTTGTTATTAATCATTTTGAACTTCAACTTTGTTTTAAGATAATAGTCAATTTAATCTTTAAATTTGTTTTTCGCTGATCAATTTAATCTACAAGCTAATATTATCAACAACAAAATATTATAAACGTGTTTTCAATTTTAATACTTTAAAGCATAAAAGATGAATATAACAGCAAATACACTGCTAGGATCAAAATGGTGCTATGAGATACATCTATTTCTAGTGATAATAACTGATTTATAAAGTTAGTGTGATTTGCACATTTCTATTTATGAATAGAACATTGTATTTATTGTGTCATGTCAAATGGTGTAGCTTAAGTTATGTTTTCCACCATTGTGTTTGTTTTTTCACATGGTCATATGCCACGTGTCATGTTTGCCGGTTTTGACGGTGGGGACATGCACTGTGCTCTTTAATGGTGAGACAATGAAGATGTGGCCTATGAATCTTTTGTCTCTTCCTTTGAATTTTTGTTGGTACTAATTGTGTGAAATTTCACACTTTGATGTTTTAACAATCTCCAATGTTCTTGTCAAAAAAAACAATCTCCAATGTTTAAAGGATTTTAAATTTGTTTGTTAAGGTGGCATTTACAATGGGAAAGTATTAATATTAGAGTTTTGCTAACGAGTGCACATGGTGCAGGTGTACTCTTTAAGGATACTATTTAAAGAAATAATTTATTCTAAAAGTTAAACAACACAATTTTTAATACGTTGACTTTAATAAAATTCTATAAAAATTTACTATTTAAAGGGTTTAAAGAGTGCACCAGGTGCACTTTTTAGCATTTAATGCGTTGACTTTAACAAAATTCTATAAAAACTTACTATTTAACATGATATGTTTGCAATTTGAAGAAAATATTCTCCCTCCTATCTTAATTATAAACAACTTTCCATTTTTTAGATTTATTAGATAATTAATGTATATGATATATAATTAAAGTTGGATACATTAGTTGTCTAATAAACCTAAAAAATAGAAAGTTATTTATAATTAAAGCTGGAGAGAGTATATAATACTAGTAGTAATTGGTTACATGCATTGTTCCACTCAATTAGTCAAAGATGCATATGATGACTTTGTAATTCTCTTAAATTAACATGCGACTGGTAGATATATTTTTAGGTTCTTTAATCATTTGGATCATATAATTCATTAATCTCCAATTAAATTTTACTTTATTTATTTTTTTGACAAAATTAAACTTTAAATTAATCACTGTTAATTTGAAGAATTGATCTTTTTAATTACACACAGAAGATACATTAATTTACAGAAGTAAAAAAGAAAAACCTAAAAATTATATTAGGCTCTAAATATGTTGTACCCATCTTATATATTTATGTGTATATATCAATGAAGTCAAGCAATAACAAAAGACATAGAAAGAACAAAAAGAAATCTATTCATTAATAGTTGGAAACATGCAAGAAATTTTACCATTTTAAGATATATACAATGCTTTTGGAGTGTGTGTGACGGCTATATTATAAACATAAGAATACAAAAATTAATTAACAACTTCAATATAATACATAAATAACAATATACTAACGGATCTCCGTCCCAATATATAAGCCTTTTGACTTATTTCACACATATTAAGAAAAGTTGGTAGTATAATTATTGTGTCTAGTTTATGTGTAAATTTCACCAAATTTTTGTTTGTATGTGTAGAAATTTGACTTTTTACATTTTAATATATGTTAGTAGAAATTAGGGGTATGTGTAGGAAAAAAGTAATATACTATTTTTTGAAAGGGTATTTATAATATGAGACTGAAGGAGTAGTTCCTTCTTTTGTTTCTACACTCTAGCTTGGGACTCAAATTTAACTTGTCATATATGTTATTAAGTGTTAACAATTCCTTAACGTAAATGATTTACAAAAATTAAACGCCAACTTAAATATACACGCAAAGTTAAACAACTCATTAACAAAATAATACTTGTTTTTTCATAGGTTAGTTTAAATAGTCTTTTTGGTCCTTGTAATTAGATGGTGTGTGTTTTTGTTTTTAGTCTCTCAAATGTATTTTTGGAATTCATCTCTCAATATTAAAATTATTTTGATTTTAATCTATAAAGCTAAAATCTACAAAAAATCTACGAATTTTAAATTCTCAAACAAATTCAAAGAAAAATCCTGCAGATTTTTCAACGAATTTTAATTTTAAAGATTAAAACCAAAAGAATTTAACATTAAAACATTAATTTAAAAAAAAAATTAAAGACTAAAAACAGAAACACGCCACCTTTCATGAACTAAAAAATTATTTAAACCTTTTTCATATGAAACTAATTAATCATCTTAATTACTCATAGTTTCTCTAGATGATCTCTAAACTCAGCCAAATATAAAAAACATTTACATAACATCATGTGCAATATTGACTTTAACAATATTTTTTAATGAAGTTATTTGTTTTGTGTGTAATTAGTGGTGTTCTTTAGGCTTCAAAGGTCTTGATATATGGGTGAGCCTGTTTTTATGTTTTCTTCTTTTCTTAAATTTTATTTTTAGTCTTTTGGTCTTTGATGGCTCTCAATTTGTCGAGAGCTGCCTTAGGACTTACGTTATATTCCCATTTATTATTTGCTCAATATATATATATATATATATATATATGTGGTTAAATATATTTTTAATCACTACAAAATAGAGGGAATTATGTCTGTGTTAATTTGATTGAAGTTTCCTCACTTGTAGGACTAGAGGTTGGAGATTTTACTGTTGGTCGGGCTGCCTTCAAATCTGTTTCAAACAAAATGGCTAAATATGAGCAAGCGTATTCTTACAATCAACACGTTTTTATACTATTTGCTTTCGACACTTGATATAAAAAGGGGAAAAAATAACTTTACAATTTCGAATGATAATACCAAATTCGGTAAAGTCTTTCCTAGAGGAATAGAAACTGTTAACTATCAATAATATTTTAACCGATATAAGTTTTATAATATTCATCGTTGGATTGAAATTTTATATCATATAGATCATTTGTGTAAAATTTCAACCACATCCAAAATCATTTGATTGATTATTAAGACACAGGTTAATATGGCGTATAAAAAAACACAATCGTTAATTTTAATGAATTGCAATAACACATCAAATGATTTTGAATCATTCTGCAATTTTATGCAAATAATCTATATGATATAAAATAACTATGCATCTTTTTTCTTATTATTTTTAGTTTTTGTTCGGATTTTTTCGTCTCAGTATACGACATTTGTTTTCCCGACTTGTGCGGTGTTATTGTTGTTTCACTTTTGTTGGGTGTTCTTGTTTTCCCGTCTTGTTGAGGTGTTTGTTTGGTTCGAATTGACAGATCAATTATGACAAACTATTGATTCAATTAGTGATCCATTCGTCAATGATGCGGATTCGGAGGTATAGGAATTCTGATAATTTTATTTTTATCACATTATTTTTAGAGATGAATATGCGGTTGTATGCTTTGAACTTGAGTGTTGTGAGTTTGTTCAAATTTTTTTTATTTTTAACAATGTTAAATTTGTACGTTTATCTGTTATATTTTATCTATTTGAATGTTTAAACATCTTTTTATTAATATTTGAGGTAGACATAAATATTTCAACTCAAGTACCTAGCTATTCCATTAATTATTATTAATAAAAGAATTGTAGTAAGTGAAATTATTATTATTATTATTATTATCATCATAATTATTATCATCTTCACAACTAAATTTTCAACAAAAAAATCAACACAACTAACACTATATATCTTAAAATGTGCAAAATGTACCAGTATTCATAACCGAACCAATCCAAAAATAAAGCCGTAATTAAATCAATCTAACCTGAAAATTATAAATACCACATTTAGTTTAGATGAATTTAATTCATATTTCTAATTTACCCCGTGGTTTGGTTCCATTGACGATTTTCATTTCAAAAACTGAACCAATTCAAACCGCAATACTTAACTTTATTAACCAGTATCAACCAACTTATTACCAAACTCATCTAAACTGAGTCTAAAAAACAATAGGCAGCCAAAACGTATAACTGTGTGGTAAGTTCAGCTAGTTTAAGACATAGATAATCTCATCACTATGTCATGGCAGAGAATTATATTGTTGGTATTGAAAATAATTGTTGAATTTATTGACATATTGTATCATGTAAATACAGTAAAAGAAAGGTTTAATTATCATTTTTGTCTTTGTATATATATGAAATTTTGGTTTTTGTCTCTATATTAGTTTTTGTTCTAAATAAGCTCCTGAATCAATCAAACTTTTGGTTTTGGTCTCTAAAGCTAAAATCTGCAGGATAATTAGCAAGTTTTCAGCAGATTTTCTAACAAATTTTCCTGCGTATTTAAACTTTAAGGACTAAAATCAAAAAGTTTGATTTATTCAGGGATTTATTTAAAACAAAAATCGATACAAGTGACTAAAACTAAAATTCCACGTATATAGAGGGACGGAAATGATAATTAAGCATAAAATAAAATCCCTTATGTTTATTTTGTAATAAACTAGTAATATTAAAGTTAATAATATTATTGCCATATTTTTTATATGGCGATAAACTTCACCAATTGAATCAATCTAAACCATATTTGTTTGGTTTGGTTTGAGTTGGACGACTTTTAAAAAATCATCTGAATTAAACTGAACTAAATATATTTTTATCTTATAGTTTAGATGATTTTTATGCTTAAAATCGAACAAAACCATGCCACGATTTTCCTTAATAATTTCTAATTATTTAAACATTTAAAATGAGACGAATGAAATATCAACTTATCTTGCTCTCTATTCCCATTAATGACAAATTTTCTTCTATTTTCTCACTTTTGGGACCAATGAAATTGATACAAGAATAAGGAAGAGACAGAAGTGGAGCCACCATATGTTTGATTATCTTACTCTCTATTTCTTTCCCTACAACTCCATGTTCTGCAACATAACCTCTTAAGTCCTCAACTTATATAGCATTTAATGCACATTTATTTCTTTGTTCTACAAATACTCCTTCATGTGTCTAACACATCTGTTCTCAAAAGTGTATACTATCTGTCTCTGAGAATGTCAGTTACTTATCTTCTTTTCTTTCTGTGCATTTCCTTTCATGCATATTATTGTACTGCTCTGCCTCTTAGCAACACTCAAGATATGCAGCTGCAGAACAAAAACAATTTCTCTATCAAGGTTTGTACAACTAACACATTTTAATTTTCTTAGCATACGGTTTAATAATTGATTTTATGATATACATGGTGAAACATAAGACATAAGACAAAATACGGACACTGATACATCGAAACAACTTTTTTTGAAAGAAAGAGTGATATAATTTGTTGGAACATAGAGCATATTTATATGTGAATTGAAAATAAAATTATTTAGTCCCATTTCGGGTATTTGAGAATACTATTTTGTTTAGTATTCTAGTGTGTGTAGTTTTGAAAAAAAATATTTATTCATTTTTTTATTTCACACACATTCTTTTAACTCTTAATAAAGAGTAATAATTTGGTTGAGAAAATTAAGGAACCGTTTTTTTTCTTCTTGAATACACTGTATAAGTGTTTTTATTTTTTTGGGGTAAAACCTAGTTTTACAACATAGAATAAAATATGTGAGAGTGTACGACGGATTGGATAGCAACTGCACTTTATATCATCCTCCATCGTTTTTTCTAATAGCTATGGTTCCTGCTACTATTATCAAGGTACTACCTATTATGTTTATGAAAATACATATATATGGGTTTGTGAGAAAACTAGTGGGAAAGTAATTATAATACTAGGCATTGCATTAGTTTTATGTTTTATATGGTTTGATTTAGCTAAAACACAATTTAGCTTCTGAAAATTATATTATTGTGGTTTATCTCTTATTCAAGTGATGACATAATCTTTGAAATTTTGAATTCTTTATTGTAATAGTTTTTTAAGTGGTTTTGAAATTGATAAGATTATGTTTAACTATTTGAGATTGAGTGGATAATTTCATATTAGAGAATTATCATGAACCACCATAATTGATTTCTTCATTTGGCTAGTGCAAATTAAGTATATTTGTACCGGTTTTTTGTTCCTAATTATTTAGAAAAATTGATATTTTTTATGAATTATGAGATATTAGTATTATGACTAATATTATTTTGTTTAAGAATGGTTAAAGTATCACAACTCTTTAAATTAAGAATGGTCTTATTAGTACCATAGTTCCTTCAATAAAGAATGGTCATATAGCACCATAGTCCTTGAATTTTGAGAATGGTTTTTGATACCGTATGAGAATGGTCATACTACCATATTGGAATGATTTTTATATCATTATAAGATTGGTTTATATACCAAATACGAATGGTCTTTATACCATATTGAGGGTGTAATTCTTGACCGATATCTACAGTGCAGTAGTTATTCGGTATCAATTTAGAATTGGGCTGTTTTATCCTGGAGGCGTCGTGGTATATTTCGACTGCTTGCACAATTTGGCAGTACCCCGAAACGTCTTAAAGAAAGCGACCTAGTCCGCGACTCAGCCAGTAATAACTTCGGTGGTAAATTATTTTTATTTTGAATGGATTTTGAATCCAAAAACAACATAATTCATTGGAGTTGTAAGTGTCGTGTCGCATTGGTGCCGTACATGGCGTCTGTTTGACATCGAGACACATCTAATCCAAGGTGTGTATGTCCTTCATATCGTCTCTTTTTCTATAATCATTTTGACAGAAAAGTCGATAATATATTTAATGTATATAATGTATGGCAAATGTTAACATGTGCCCCAAAGGCACATGTTAAAGAATTAAAAGAAGAAATATTCGCCTCAAAAGCCGTGCATTTAACTTTTTTAAGTCAAAATATTGTGTTTTCCAATGTAAAGTTTCTATTTTTTGATTCCTTAACATGTGCCCTAAGGGCACATGTTAACAAGACCCATAATGTATAACTATCTCTGTACAATATAATATAAGATTCTGTTAAGTTTTCTAACTTCACATTTTTATAAGATTTCTTTTAAATTTTTAATTTCATTTATTATTTCTTTTCTACAATACTTTTAGTTATGATACATTTTTTATCTACAATCTAAAACTAATTCTCTTTCATTAAAGGTAAACATATAAAACCAATACTATGTAACTTTCTTAATTTTTCGTGATTTATTAATGTGTGGTTGATGTGAATTCAATCGTATCTATGATTTATTGGGAATTGATTCTCTTAGTTTTTTCAACTGTTACATCTTAACTCTTAACTAAATTTTAGTTATTTCTTTTAATTTAAATATTATCTTTTATTTAAAATTCAAAGGTGTAGATGCTCACATTATTTCCTCAAGTATTATTCTCAATGGAGAGGAGAGGATCCATTCCTTGTTTTACTAGTATCAATTATATACAACACATAAAAATAAAAATAAAAAACCTTGACGGTGTTGTCATTATTGCAATCAAATACTTTTACAGATTAAATATATTTTTAATCTCTATAAACAGTTGAACTTTTTACTATTAGTTTTTTTAAACTTTTTTGTTATTTTTTATTCTGTGTAAAATTATTATGCATGTAGTTTTAGCCTTACTATTAAACCAATGTGTATTTTTAAATGATTTTTCGTAGACATGTTTAGAACATTCTAAAAAGTTCATCAAAAAAAAAGAACTTAAAAATTTGATTTTTAAATCGATATTTCGGTTACTTTTATCTTTAATTTTTGTTAAGAAATTTTTTATAGTATTCTAAACATGCATGAAAAAAAATTATTTAAAAATTTAATGATGATTAAACAATTTTCAAAATTTTAAAAAATAACATAGACTAAAATTGCATGGATAAATTTTTTGTAGGGACCAGAACATGTCACATTTTTTTATAAGGACTAAAAACAAAATATTGTAACTTTATAAAGACTAAAAAAACATATTTAACCCCACTTTTAAAACTCTAATTTTATGTAATATCTAATATGTGCCTCATAAGCTCTTTGTTATATATTGCAGACTGACAATATAAATGGTTTTGAATCTTTTCCAAATAATTTTCCAAAGATGAATGAAGGTAGCAAGATGAAGACTCGGTTAGTTCATACACAAAAGTCAAGGAAAGAATTAAGTACTAACAAAGAGATGCTCAAAGCCAAGAGAAAAGATTCAGGTGCTTCAGAAACAAAAATTACTCTTGGCTCATTTTCTTGGAGTATGACTCACAAGAACCCTAATGAGAAAAATCCTGAGTTTGAAGACTATTTACCTCCCAAGACACATCCTTCTCATCATAACTAAGTAGCAAGTAATATCAACAATTTACTGGTATTCAACTTTGTTAAAGATGTGTTTGAAGCCCAAATATGAAGATGGAAGAATATATAGATAAATATAAGAAAGGGCCTCTTAGTCTATGTTAGAATTAATAATTACTCTTTCATCCCAAAATATAAGAGAAAATTGGTCAAAGAAAATTAATTTTTTTGGACCAAATTTTTAAATATATATATATATATATATATATATATATATATATTTATTTGACCATTTTTTTCGTATATTTTGAAATAGAAGAAATATGAAGCTAGTTGAAGACATTGTCGATCTCTTACACTATTAGAAAAAGTTGAAGTAACAACATAAATTAAAGACTGAAAAATAAAATTGATCACTAAAATTGACATTATAGGAATGAATATCACATTACCAACAATAAATTGGTTCAAGTGGTAAGGGTCTTGATCTGTTTAAGTATATGGTCAGGAGTTCGATTCCTGGTCCATGCGTATGCAGAAAATTCGGTTGGGAGGGGAGGATTCATTTTGTGTGCTTCACAGGTTCCTCGACGGAGATTAGTCATCGCTAAAGACGGTGGAAACTTCATACCAATATCATGGTAACCTAAAAAAAATGGATATCACATTTTTCCATTTAAAATTTTTCAACACTATTTCAACTTTTTTCTTATAAAGTGTCACTATTTATAGAGAAATTTATGTCAATTAGTGAAGGGACACAACTCTTAAAAAGTTTTCAACAATATTAATTTAAATTTCAAACTAATCATTGTAGCCTTTTAAATATATTTTAGAATCCCCAACAAAAGAGAAATGGAGTTCAAAGATGATAGATCCATGGAGTTGAGAGAGAGCAATGTCAATTCAATGTTAAGAGAAAGAGAGCGAGTGTGACTTGTAAGAATGAAATATAATATAAACTTTCAATCTAACGATAAATTTTATAAAATTTGATTTTGTTATAGCATTTTGAATAACTTGTGCACTATAAAACGGAAATTGTGCATGTTAGATTTAGCCTTATAATATATAGATTATTATATAGACCATGGATATATAACATTAGCCATCTGCTCCTCATATCTTAACCTTTGCATTATGGTGGATCCTTAGTCCTAACCGAATCTTGTCATGTTGCATTGTTAGGCCATCTTGATTTTGAGATTTCCTCCTCTTCGTTACTACAAAGACTGCATAAAAATGTCTTCTTCTTGCATAAATCTTCTCTTAGTCAGCCAGGTTGACTTTTGAAGGAATGCTGTGATCATAATGACTTTCCATAGTTCAAACTCTATTTTTGTTAGGATATAAGTAAAGTCTCTAATGATTAAAATTTCGGTTGAAAAGTAAGTAAAGTCTCTAAGTAAAGTTTGATATTTAATCAAAATTTATGAACATTTTCATGTCATCATCAAGGTTTTAAATAAAAATATGCGATGTGAACATGATTTGGTTTGCTGCAAAATAGTTTGTTGTTGTCGTTAAAAATGTAAAACGATACGATAGAGATTGCATTATCATTATTTGACTTAGACCCTCAACAAAATCAAATACATAATGCAACCTCTATTGTAGTTGCTAAACAAGTTTCTCTTTCATTAAAAAAATTGGGCATAGAGGATACCTTTTTCATACCATAAAAATGAAAGAGGACCTTAGTTCAGTATTTTTTTCTATAAATATTTTCATTCATCATGGTTGGCTTTATAGAACATAATTTCCTAATCTTACGGATCATAAGTCAAGTGGACATAAATCACTAAATCATTAGAAATCGAAAAACATAATTGAGGATTGGAAACCAAAATGCAATGTAATGTAACAGAATGCAAAACAGAATCTAAGAAAGTTTGTGCAATCTAGGAGTAGCGTATTATCGCGATTATAGCTGCATTAATCATATTTTTGTATGCATTTTTGCGCCAATATCAGATTTCATATGGCAACTACAACAGCCGATATCAAAGTTCAAAATTGCTATGTCAGACGTAATAAATAGGATTTGAACCCCAGTACCAAAAAAAATTATATGCTTGGTAGCTGCAACTACAATTAGAACCCCAACATATGTAAGTCTTACATACACACAATACAATAGTAATTTATTTGCATATGTAAATTTCATCTACTTTACAAATATTACATCTACTAGCTAATTTACAAACATCCATTTATATATATACATTTAATTTCAAAACAAACTATATCTCTAGCTACAAAACTAACATTATTGTACATGCACATTATAGATGATGACTTGAAATTCTGAACAATTTCTTCATCCTTTTCGTCACGGACGACGTTCCTCCACCCTAGAATTGCTTACAACAACTTTTTTGTTAAGATCACTTTTAGGGGCAAGGTTTCTAAGGCCTTCAAAGTTGAAAAACCTGTGTACCCTTCGAGCAAGAAGGACACCACAAATTGTTCCAATGAAAATGTAAAAATTGTCTTCAACATAATTTTTATTGGTTCCTAATTTATTTCAAAATTTTAGTGACAAAACACATATGAAAGGGGGACTAATGGATTTCAAAGAGGCTCTTATGAATTGTTTGGTCGATTCTTAAATAATGCAACAAGTTGAAAATAAGAGGTTATGTCCTTTCTTCAAGCCTAGCCACATGTTAACTTGCTCTTAATTTAAGATAGAAAATTGGTGGTTTTCCCTTGAGACAATAGATATTCTCTTACAATATCTTTTATTGAATTGATAGGATTTCCTTTCTTGATAGAATATAAGATTGGAAAGGGAAAAACAAGGTAATAATAATAAAATTTATTTAAAAATAGAACAATTATTAAGAAAAAAATTTATTGAAAAATAATATCGTCTTGACGCTCGATTTGTACACGTTCTTTTAATGTTTTCTTGATTAATAAAAATTCCTTTTTGATGTTACTTGATTTGCAAGTCAAGAAAATTTCAAATTCTCGCATAGTACTTATTTCATATTTACTTTGTATGGTGTTTGAAAAGTCCTCACACATCTTTTCTTTTGTTGAACCAAAAATTATGTATTAGCAATATTAGTATGGTTAGTTGAATTAAATTTTACATATAAATTCTGATTTGGGTAAAAAAACTCTTTATCCTAATTTAGGAAATTTTTGTGAAAATAAAAATTTGATTATTTTTCCTTAATTTTTTTTCTATGTAGACGAAATAGTAAGCCATTAAAAACTCACACACAAAATGAAGGGATCCGAATTCGAACTTCGATCATTGACTTTTGGGCAAAAAATTTCGACAATTTATATCAATTGAAATAGAACTACTGAACTTTTTTTTTTAATTTGATGAATAGCTCTTTTGACATATTTTTTTTTATCAAAGCTCTTTTCGTATTATTTATTCCCTTTGATTTGTAGGGTGGGATGTCTGGATAGGGTATAGAGTAAATTTTTATTTAAACTGTTCTTTGGGATATCCAATTGTATGGGCTTTATAATTTTTTGAACGAATGGGCCTTATAGTTTAACAACTTTATACCCAATCTGTATCAAATATAAAAAATAAAAACCAACATTATCATTTACTTCCTTGCGACAAAAAAAAAACATTTACCTTCTTCTCTATTTCTTTTTAAGTATGGTTGTTGACCACTCCATACATATCAACAATATCTAACTTTAATTATTAGTAGTATTATATTTTTGACTCAATCAATATATTTTTTTTGTCGAGACTGGGGTATCCACCGCCGAACGCAGTGACTAATCCCTCGCTAGATTGGAGGCACCTCGATGGGTGGGATAGCTGGCCCAAAGATTTAAAGCTGCTCCACATCTAAGGTGAGGATCGAACCCTCGACCCTTGGTTAATGGAGGATGAGCCCCAACCGCTCTACCACACCCCTTGGGTTGACTCAATTAATATCTAACTTTGATTATTATTAAATTTTTAATTTTTAATTATCTGTTATAAAAAACTTATATTTATGAAAATATTTATTGATACAAATTGAACATTTTTTTTAGGTAATTTGAACATCTTAGAGCATCTCCAAATTTAATGGTGATACTATTTAGGATATCATACATTATTAATAAGTAGTTCTTACAATGTCATGTAATAATTATGCAACTAATACATATTTTGCTTAAATGGTGAATTGTGATATCATAAATTAATAACAAGTAGTCCTTTCTATATTTATATTTTTAATTTTGTTTAAATCATAAAAGAGATATTAAATTGATAATATAGTATCTAAGGACACTTGGATGAGATGGTAAAAGATCTCTTCCAACTTAACCAGATCTCTTCCAGATGGTAAATTCTCTTGAGTGAGAGTTTGCCACCCTTTGTGATCTTGTTCGATTCGTGGGATTATTTTTTGTAGTTGCGCACAATGATACACGGTTCAAATAATTTTTTATAATACAGCACCTTAAATAAAGTATGGTATCATCATTTTTTATAACTCAGAAGGTGTGGTTGAATGGTTGGGGTTTATCCTCTTTAACCAAGGGTTGAGGGTACGATCCTCACCTTTGGTATGGAGAAGCTTTAAATTTTAGCGAAAGATTAATCACTGCGTTCGACGGTTGATACCCTAGTCTTGACACTAAAAAAGTATCTACATTTTTTATATCATCAATGTCACATCATGAAACTCCAATGAAAAAAAAATTAAGAAACGAATCAAATCTTTAACTCATGAAATTCTCATTGATATTGTTATTAGAGATGATCATATATGTTAACATTTGATTTTATATATTAACAAAAAAATATAGTCAAAATAAAATTTGTGAATAGTGCTTATAATCAAATAACCACACTTACAATGAAATTGGGGGAGTACAATTTTTATTCAAAAAAAAAAAAATAATTACATGTATTCCTTGAAGAAGGGGTTACGTACCATCTAAAAACTTTGACTAACCGATCCCAAATGAACACTTGGCCATCACGTAAAATAAATCTTCTTTTATTCTATATTTCTATATTCAATATTTATTATTATATATAGGTAGCATTCTCAACCCATTCCATCAACAACAACATAAAATACAAACCATTCTCAAATCTCAACCAAAATTTTCTTCAGTTAAGATTTATTATTATTTGTAGTTTCGATTAAAATTAAACTGCAACAAAGAAAATGAGACCCCAGCTTAAAGTAGGCATTGCCTTTGGCTTAGGAACCATGTTTGGGATCCTAATGAGTCGAAGTCCACGTTTCCATTGCCACAAAGCAGCCATGCTTGGACACCATTCAGACCGTGTTTGTCGTAAACAACCTCGTTCAAAAGAAGGTGAAGCTGAAGTTGTTGTAGCTCAGGCAAATGAGACCACTCTTCTAAAAGATAATTAGTAAAGAATTTTTTAAGGCAAAATTATACGTCATTTATCTTTCATTTATAATAAATTGATCATTTATTTTTTTCATTTGTAACAAATTAGTTTTTTATATTTTTTATTTGTAATAAATTGGTCCTTTATTTTTATTAAGATTTGCACAATTAGTCAATATTTCACTAGCATTTAGTGACCAACAGTGTAAAATAATATAAGATAAATGATCAATTTGTTACAAAAAAAATAATAAAGAATCAATTTGTTACAAATGAAAGATAAAAAAATCAATTTATTATAATAAAAAAATAAAAGACCAATAGTGTAATTTTGTCATTTTTTAACTATATATTTCCACCATGATAAAATATAAGTAAAATGAATTTTATTTATATTGTATGACGGAAAGAGTATCATTGAATAGAGTTACTATTGAAGTAGATGTGGGTGTATATATCATTTTAGTTTTCTATATGTGGGCTTAATAATTGGGGATCTTACTTGAGGTTTGATGATGTATCTGTAATTTGTAGTTATATTATTTTCTTTGAGGTTGATTAGGTGTGGGGTGCATGTGTGCTTGCAACTTTTGTAATAAGAAAGTGTTATTTGCAATTTCTTTGATATGAATTTCTCCCAATGAATTAATAATGGTAAATTGCACTTGTTGCTCCCTAATTTTTATAAATTTACTATTTTGGCATCTTTTAGGGATAATAGGTCAATACCTTTTATAAAGTAGTACACGATTTTTGTAATATCTCCTATAAAAAAAATGGTGTAAAATTTACATCAAGAATCAAAAGAAAAAAGATAAAACAATAAAATGTCCAGACATAATAAAGGGTTCACCCACCAACTATGTAGATTAACCTTAATTCCTGAATATTGAGTTCTTAACTACCAAAAAAAATGCTGCTTGATCAAGTCTAATAAATAAGAAACTGATTGCGCTGAATCTTTGAACAGGTGCTGATTGCGCTCTTTTAATATTACAATTATCATTATTTGTAAATCAACATACATAGTATTAAAAAAATTATTGCAAATTTTATCAATATTAGATTTAGAAAACAGAACAACATAGTAACAAGCTAAGTAAACATAACAACATAAGAATTTTTTTGTAAGCACATAACAACAAAAAAGAAACATATAAAGTATTCGAAATATCTAACACTTTTATATTTTTGAAATTTTTGAAAAACTTTTAAAATTGCAGTAATTCAAAGGAAAGAGATAAAATCATACATAATAATACCAAGATATCCTAATATCAAGACCTCCCTTAACACCCTTCTAAATAAGAGGAATGTTAGCAATACTCACTCTCTTTTGTACACTTTCTAATGTTTATCTATTTTATTGAAATTTACGTGGATTTCACTATTTTATGTTGGCTTATTTTTAAACTAAAATATTCATATAAATTTTAACCAATTGAAAAGATAATGTTAAAGAGTGTTACAAAAATGTGTGTTACTAAGACTTTTTATTTAAACGGAAAAATATTATTAATAATAAATAGATTTTTATACAAGACGAATAAAAACCCATAAAAAAAAGCTACTAAGACTCTTCTTCTAAATGTCTCATTGAATCCAATTAACCTTATGTGGCTTCTCATCTCCACCCCCGCAAAATAGATCTAAAGAAGAGATTAAATAAAAGAAATAGCAATGACGCTAAGAAAAAAATCAATTTATACCCGTCCGTCAAAAAACTTCACATTTACTTATAAAAAAAAAAGAAGCAAAATGTGATAATTTGAAGAAAAAAATTGAAAATGTGATAATTTGAAATGTTGTTTTTTATTGAAATAATTTTACAGAAAGATGTAAAAATAGTTTTTATTAATTATTAACTATTAAAAAATAGAGAGAGAAAACAAATTAAATACAATTTGTATTTAATTTATGAGAATAAACAAAAAGAAAATCTTTAAAAATGATTAAAAAAATGGTCTTTTTGTTTATAATTTAGAACAAGAATAATTGGTGTTTTTGCTTATAAATTATCACATAGAGATGAACAATGAATTGATCCAAATGGTAAGGGTATTGGTCCGTTTAAGCATGTGATCAGGGATTCGATTATTGACTCATGCATATGTAAAAAATTCGGTTGAGTTTGTGTGCTCCACAGGCTCTTCGATATAGATTAGTTATTGAAATTCTAACGTACTACTATAAGATGTGTTACGTAATGTGCCAACACTTGAAGTGTTATAGAAAATTTTTCAACACTCATAATGTGTTGTAGGATGTTGGCACATCTAGCAAACTTGCAATGTATGTAAAGAAAAAAAAACAAATAATAAAAGCAGTAAATAACACAAGAGATTTGTTAACCCATTTCGGTGCAACATCACCTAATTTAGGGACATACCAAGCCTTGAAAGAAATTCACTAGTGTAATGTTATCCCTAAGCTATCCGGCAAACTCCTCGTTTACAACTTAGGTCTTCGCCAATAGACGTGCTATATTTCTACCTAGGTACTCCATAGGCAAGAGAAACTCATCTCACTCTCTATCACTCAACACAGACCAGTGTCATCTTTCACAATTACAATTAAAAGTAGAGAACACTCTCCAAACAAAAAACACATTACTCGTACTTCAAAGCTTAAAGTAGAACACAAATATTACTTGCTTAAAAACTTCAGATTACAACTCAAAGACTCAGTACTTATGCAAGCATCAAGACGACACAAGCAAAAACTCACAAATAACAAGTAACAAGACTTAAACCCTAAAACTATATTCTTCAATGACGGAGTAAGTGAATCATTAGGTTTAGTCTTCTCTCTCTCTCTCACACACACACACACACACATATATATATATATATATATTCTCTGAATAGCACAGATTGTAGACTTGTCTTGGGCTTTACGACATCACTTTTAATAATTCTGACCCAACAAATATAAAAACTAACCATATAAAATATTTCTATAATTGAAAAATACTTCTTACAAAAGAATTAGGGTTACAACTAACCTTAATGATTCATACAAAGTGCGCGCCTTGGTCAGCAAGAAAGATGAGATCAAAATAAAGTGAATCTTCTTGAAAGATATGACGCGTAAATAACTCCGAAACTCTCAGAGTTTACACGTGTGTGCACATCACACAACACATCTAGTTCCATCACCACAAATTTTGGTCACATCTTGTAACACATCTGACTAGTTAGTGTTTTAGGCAAAAATGAGACCAACACAAAAACACCAACAATTGTCGTTAACGGTGGTGGAAAGTTCATATCAATATCATGGTAATCCAGAAAAAAAAATTACTACATAAAGTATTTACTTTTAAAATTTAAAGTTTTAGTTTCCATTTTGACAATTAATTTTTCAATTTCCAACTTGATGTTTCTATTTTTTCTTTTGAATTGGGTGTAGCTATATTTTAGTTTGTTTTTAATGCATCTAATAATTCACATCTTACTTATAAAAAAATATCATTTTTTGTTATGTTTTCATTAAAGTAAAAGCTAACATTAATAATATAAAAATCTTTATTTACTTTGTTAGACGGAGTTAAAATCTTTATTTAGCCACACTTTGTTTTGGCCACACAATCCACACTTTAAGTAAATACAGTAAAATTTATCTCGTAATCAAGTTTTTTTTTTTTGTTATAATGCAAGGCTAATAATAACGAGAAAACAAACAATAAGGGGAAAAGAAAAGATAAATTAAGCCTTCAGGAAGGAAACTCCTGAAGCATCATTGAAGAGTAATTGACTAATTCTTGTTGGAGGTGTTTGAAAAGTGACGAGGTCGTGGTCGAAAGTGGAGCCAAGCTTTGTCATGAAGTCTACTGTGTGATTACCTTCTCGCAAAGTATGATACACAAAAGAATTATTGACAGCCATAATGTCCTTAATAGATTGGATGAGGACGGCATAGACATGAAAGGGCGGAGTGCTTCCTTGAATGAGATTGATGGTGAGGAGGGAGTCTGAGTAGCAAGTCAGATCGTTGAATCCAATCTCAACTTCCAATTTTAAATCATGATAGGTTGCCTTTAATTCAGCCAACAAAATGTCTTCCAAGTGAGGTAGACGACCCGAGTTTAGAAGAAATTATATCTAATAGAAAAATAAAGTTTTTTTTTCAGCATCTATTAAATTCGATTTGAAGGTAAGTTATGTCTTAAATGGTTTCAGTTCTCTCTTAATATTCTCTCTATCTCTTTCTACATACGCCTATTGATAAGTTGATAATATAATTAATATGTAATTTTTGTATATTTGTGTAAAAAAAAAAGTATTTTCTGTATTTATTAAATTATCTTTTGTACAAAGATGTATTTATAGTTGATTTTACATATTTCAATGTGAAGTAGTTGTACTACCTCCGTCCCAAAATATAAGATCAATTTTGACTAAATGACACTATTCATGTATCTTGCTTTGACCTTATTTTTCCATAATTTATAGATGTAAAAAATAGGATATAAGATCTTTTTTGATTTGTCTTGATGAGTATTTTCAAGATATCAAATTTTTATAATTTTTACTAATGCATAATTAAAGATATTACTGATCAAAATTATGTATTGACAAACTTACAGTTGTCATAATGAGTCTTATAATTTGGGACAGAGGTAGTATTAAATATGGTTATATTTGAAGAAAAAAAAATTGTGTCTTGGAACTTGAAAATGAACTTATAGTAAAGAACAAATTTTTAAAGAACAAATTTTTCTCTCAAATGATGATTATAATTAGAGACTACAAATTGAATTTTATATCATATAAAAAAATGAAGTTTATACAGTATTTAGCAACAACTTTTGTATGAAAACAAATTTTATGATAAGGACAATATAAGATAGTACAACCAACAAAGTTATGTTGAGGAAAAATCCTTATTTGATGTTTTAATTATAACAAACTAATTTAATTATATTTTAAATGTAATTCTGATCATTTAGTTGTCTAACAAGTGCTTTTGAGTGTACTTATTAAGACAGGAAAAAATGGATCATTTAAGCTATTATGAGTTCATAATTTTAAGCAAGTTGAAAGATTCAGGATCAGTCCAAGACTACTCTCTGACTGGGTTCGTTAGAACACTTGATCAAGCTTGATGCATTTAATGATAAGTCAACCATACCAAGGACAAATCAACACTTTTTGAAGCATCTTATCAGTTATGGCAAAGTTCATTTTTTAGGAAGGAATATTTTGATCATAAATATTATTCCTACATTTATTTGGACTTATGAAGAACAAATGCATGTGCAAAGGATCAAGAATGTTTCTCCAAGTGTTTTGTTATTTATTATCATATCTGATTCACTTGGTTACATAGACCAATCAAATTACAACAACAAGTTTTATCTATTGGTTGTCATGTACCTTCAAAGAAGATTTATTTATTAAGAGTTTATGCTAGTCTTCCTTCTTTTATGGAAGCAAGGTACAAGTGAAGTACCTGTACCAGCTGCTCACAAGTACACATTCACTATGCAAATGTACTATCATCATTCTCCAACAAATATTTTATTATTCTTTCTCAGCCCAGTTTTGAGACTGGTCTAAGACTGATGAATTAAAGAATGATTTTATATGTACTTTGAAGACAGCTCACCAACATCATTTTTATCATGTGCTAAATAATGCCAACGGCTATTCTTGATGCCCAAGCATTGTACTTTCACTCCAGATCATCAAGCAAAGGCTCCACACGCTCCTCATTTCTATTCTGCCTGAAGATTAGTCTCAGACCGATCTGCCAGAGGCTCCTGTTTTGAATCTAATTGATTAAATTTATTTGGACAAGGCTCCAACGACTAGTTACTTGTGAGTAACGGTTTTACTTGTTGTCCAAGGCTTGAAGGCTCCAATATTTCCTATATAAAGGCCTCAACAACAACATTGAAGAGCAAGAGTTTTAGCACACATCAAAGCAATCATTTTATCATCATACAAGCAATCTCAAAGCTCTTCTTTATATCTCAATCACTCCAACACGTTCAAATACTATACTGGATCTGTATAAACTCTTAGAGTGATTTTTAGAGATACTAGTTTCATAAGCTTTCTTCAACTTAGTTGATTTTACTACAAAAGCTTAGACACAAAAAACCACATCTCTTTGTAAAGAAAGATTTGCTCAAGTCAATTGTTCATATTGTTTGAGTGTTACCTTAGAGTTAAGGTAGATTAAGAAATTTGATCTTGTGTGATATCAAAAGAAGATTGTATCAAGAGATCGATAGTATCTCAAAAGACATAGTGGAGAAACTAGACTAGCCCAAGATTAAGGGTGAACCAGTATAAAAACTTTTGTGTGTTCTTCTTACTCTTCTCAAAGCTTTTACAAAACCACAACACACACTATTCACGTTACAATTTGTTAAAAGCTTTACTTTATATTTGTTGAGATCAATCTAAGATCAGTCTTACAATTTATTCTTGATAAATCTAACGTTTGATTTTTTATAGTTAAATTTTTAAAATGTTCACAATTCAAACCCCCCCTTTATTGTGAAAAAATTTGCTACTTCAATTGGTATCAGAGCTCGGCTCTAAAGGTAAAGCATCTAACAAGTGCTAGAGAAAAAGATTCAGGAAGGAAGTAATGACGAAAGGCGCAAAGTTCATATCCGAAGGAGGATCTTCAAATAGGCCACCTCTATTTGAAGGAGAAGACTACTACTATTGGAAGGACAAAATGGAACTGTTTCTAAGATCACAAGATAATCATATGTGGGCCGTCATTGAAGTTGGAGAACATGTACCAAGGATCACCGACAAAGACAATGTCACAATACCCAAAATACAAGATCAATGGACTACTCAAGAAAATGATAAGGTACTTTTAAATATTAAAGCTAAATTATTTCTAAAGAGTGCTTTGTGTAGGGAAGAATATGATAGGATTATGGAATGCAAAACCGCAAAAGAAATGTGGGAAACTCTCAAAATTCATCATGAAGGAACAAGCCATGTAAAAGAAACAAGGATTGATATAGGTGTAAGAAAGTTTGAATTATTTGAAATGAAGGAAGATGAAACAATTGATCAAATGTATGCAAGATTCACAATCATAATCAACGAACTCAACTCTCTTGGAAAAACATATACCATACATGAAAGAGTAAGAAAAATCTTGAGATGTTTACCAAAAAGTTGGAGACATATTGTCACGGCCATTACCGAAGCAAAAGATCTTACACAAATGAAATTAGAAAATCTTATGGGATCTTTAAGAGCGCATGAATCTATCTTCCAAGAGGATAAACCCGTGAAAAAGAAAATGATTGCATTACAAGCTAAAAGCGAAGATCGCTCTAAGAATGATGATACTTTTGATGATGATGATACAATACAAGAAGACACTGAAGAAGAAGTTGCACTTCTCTCACGAAGAATTCAAAAACTATTAGTAAGGAGAAATCAACTCAAGAAATCCTTTCCAGCCAAAAGAAATGAACCTAAACCGGAAACGGATTTAAGTAAAATACAATGCTATGGATGCAATCAATTTGGACATTACAAAAATGAGTGCCCAAATTCAAAACAAAGAAAACCTCCATTCAAAAAGAAATCCATGATGGCAACATGGGACGAATCAGAAGAAGAAGACGAAGAAGAAGATCAAGAAGCAAACATGTGTCTCATGACAAAATCAGACTCTGAGGTAACATTCGAACCCTGTTCTTCTTGTCAGAAAACTGAACACTTATTTGATAACCTTTTATATGATGCTCAAATTATTACTCAGAAAAATGGTCAACTTAGAGACGAAGTCACTAAGATAACCAAAGAAAAAGATGAGTACAAATCTGAGAACATAAAATTAAAGGAAATGCTCAAAAAGTATAGAGAAGACTACTCTGATTTATCTACGCAATTTGAAAAATATAAAGAAAAGCCTCAAGAAAGTTCTAAGATTTTAGAAGAAAATGACATCTTAAAACAAAATGTGCATGAACTAGAAAATGATATAAATTGTTTTGTTAATGCCACAAAAACTTTTGAAAACATAATGGGATCACAAGTAGGAATTTTTGACAAAGCAGGAATTGGTTTTAGATCTCTTCAAAACAAAAAATTATATGAAAACTTCTTTGTTCCTCCTAAAGAAAAGAAAATTCAAAAATATAAATATAAATGCTCATTTTGTCTTAAAGATGGACATGTCGAAAGATTTTGTTTTAAGAAAAACAAACAACAATCTAAGACCAATCTTAGAACCTTCTCCAAACAACCTAAGGTTTTTCAAAACAAGAAAAATGACTTTTCAAAACCTCCATATAAGAGATCATCTTATTAACATAAGAAGACACCTTATAAGGGATTTTTTACTAACAACCAAGGACCCAAGAATCTATGGGTACCTAAAACACTATTAACCACAAATGTAGGAATGTCATCTAACAGTCAAGAGAAAGCCTTGGTACTTGGACAGTGGTTGCTCAAGACATATGATTGGAGATAGACAAAACTTCTTCGCTTTTAAAGAAAAAGATGGTGGAGAAGTTACTTTTGGAAACAATGGTAAAGGTAAAATCAAGGGTAAAAGAACTATTGGTAAGATTAATTCTGCTAAAATTGAAAATGTTCAATATGTGGAAGGACTTGGACATAACTTGATAAGCATTAGTCAACTATGTGATAATGGTTTTGAAGTTATTTTTAATCCTCACACATGTGAAATAAAAAAGACTTCATCTGGTGAAATTCTTTTTAAAGGATCAAGAGAAAAGAATATTTATGTTATATACTTAGATGAGCTACCTGTTGAATCATGTTTTGTCTCTATTGAAAAAGACAAATGGATTTGGCACAAAAGGACTGGTCATGTAAGTATGAAAACCATTTCAAAACTTTCTAAGCTTGATCTTGTAAGAGGATTACCAAAGATGAATTTTGACATAGATAAAGTATGTGAATCATGTGCAAGAGGAAAACAAGTTAAAAGCAGTTTCAAACCAAAAGAGTATATCTCAACAAAAAGACCTCTTGAACTACTTCACATAGATTTATTTGGACCTATCAAAACTACAAGTCTTGGTGGGAAAAATTATGGTTTCGTCATTGTAGATGACTTTTCAAGGTTTACATGGGTACTTTTTCTAAAACACAAAGATGAATCTTTTGATGCTTTTAAAACTTTCTGTTTAAAGGTTCAAAATGAAAAAGGTACCACTATCATATCTGTAAGAAGTGATCATGGTGGAGAATTTGAAAACACTCACTTTGAATCATTCTTTAATGATAATGGTATTTCTCATAATTTTTCTTGTCCAAGAACTCCGCAACAAAATGGAGTTGTTGAAAGGAAAAATAGAACCTTGCAAGAAATGGCAAGAACAATGATAAATGAATCTTATGTTGAAAAATATTTTTGGGCTGAAGCCATCAATACTGCTTGCTATATCTTGAACAGAGTTACCATAAGAAAAGTTCTGAATAAAACACCCTATGAACTTTGGAAAGATAGAAAACCAAATATTTCCTACTTTCACATTTTTGGATGTTATTGTTATATTTTGAATATCAAAGACAACTTGGGTAAGTTTGATTCAAAATCTGATAAAGGATTATTCTTAGGTTACTCTCTAACATCTAAAGCTTATAGAGTTTATAACTTGAGAACACAAACTTTGGAAGAAAGCATGCATGTCAAATTTGATGAATATGAAGATCAACCAAAGATTGTTGATGAAGAAGAAGAAGTTGAAATAGAAAACAATAATCAAGATCATGACACGCAACAAGATCCTTCACCATCCGTTCCTAAATCCTTGAGAATTGTAAACAATCACCCTCAAGAGCAAATAATTGGAAATGTTGAAGATGGAATAAGAACTAGAAGAGCACTTCAAAATTTGGAGACCAATCTTGCAATGATCTCTCAAATTGAACCAAGAACAATAAATGAAGCTGTCATTGATGAATCTTGGATTAATGCTATGAAAGAAGAACTTCTACAATTTGAGAAAAATGAAGTATGAAAACTTGTTCCAAATCCTCAAGACCATTCAATTATTGGAACCAGATGGGTTTTCAGAAACAAACTTGATGAAAATGGTAAAGTGGTAAGAAACAAAGCAAGACTAGTAGCTCAAGGATATAATCAACAAGAAGGTATTGATTATGATGAAACCTTTGCTCCTGTAGCTAGGTTAGAAGCTATTAGAATTTTACTTGCATATGCTTCTCACAAATGTTTTAAATTATTTCAAATGGATGTGAAAAATGTTTTTTTAAATGGTTTCTTAAATGAAGAGGTATATGTACATCAACCTCCTGATTTTGTTGATGAACATAAACCAAATCATGTTTACAAACTTACCAAAGCTCTTTATGGACTTAAACAAGCTCCAAGAGCATGGTATGAGAGACTAAGTAATTTTTTACTTGAAAATGGTTTTTCTAGAGGAAAAATTGATACTACCCTTTTTAGAAAAATAGATAAAGATGATTTATTAATTGTACAAGTTTATGTTGATGATATTATTTTTGGTGCAACTAACGAAAAAATGTGTGAAGATTTTTCTAATCTTATGCAAAGTGAGTTTGAAATGAGCATGATGGGAGAACTAGGATTTTTTCTTGGCTTGCAAATCAAGCAACATGAAGATGGTATTTTTATTAGTCAAGAAAAATATGTCAAAGATCTTCTCAAAAAATACAAGATGAATGAGGCAAAAATCATGTCAACTCCAATGCATCCATCAACAAACTTGGACAAAGATGAAAAAGGGAAAGATGTGTCAGAAAAGGAATATAGAGGAATGATAGGATCACTTCTCTATTTAACTTCTAGTAGACCAGATATTGTTTTTTCTGTAGGTCTCTGTGCAAGATTCCAAACAGCTCCAAAAGAATCTCATTTAACTGCTGTTAGAAGGATTTTTAGATATATGGTGGGAACTCCAGATGTTGGTCTATGGTACAAAAAGGGATCACATTTTGAATTAACAGCTTATTGTGATGCTGACTATGCCGGTGATAAACTTGAAAGAAAAAGCACAAGTGGAGCATGTCAGCTTCTTGGTGAAGCTCTTGTAAGTTGGTGTTGTAGAAAGCAAAATACCATAGCACTCTCAACAACTGAAGCAGAATACGTATCTGCTGCAAATTGTTGCTCTCAAGTGATATGGATCAGAAACCAACTTGAAGATTTTTCATTAAGGTACACAAATGTTAAAATTTTTTGTGATAATACTAGTGCCATTAATTTATCAAAAAATCTCATTCAACATTCAAGATCAAAGCATATTGAAATAAAGCATCATTTTATTAGAGATCATGTTAATAAAAAGGATGTTGAATTAGTTTTTGTTGATACTGAAAATCAACTTGCGGATATTTTTACTAAACCTTTAGTGGAAGATCGTTTTAATTTTATTATGGAAAAATTGAATATTTTGAAAAATCCTTGTTGAAATCATATTCAAAGACTGATCTAAGACCACTCTAGCGTTTTGTGAAAAGCCCAGAATTTTTTAAAGGCTTGTTTTTGGCCCATTGTGGTGTAGAACGGTTAAACATTAATGCAAAAACAGTTTCTCTTTCCCATGTCTCCAACGGTTACTTTCATCATCTTTTCCTTCTAACTTTTGATAAGATCAAGTACATCAAAACACTATTACTTCTGTACTAGCCTACTCTACAACTTCTCCTCTTCCCCAAGTTTCATATCTCCATATATTCCCTTATCATCATTCATCATCCTCATCTCACTCTCTTTTCTCTGCAAAACTCGAAAATGGCCAGAACAAAGAACATTGCAAAGAAAAATCCTAGAGCTTACTCATCCACCTCTTTATCTTCTTCATCTGTTCGAAAATCACCATCACCATCTCCACCTCCTGCTCCCTTAAACATACAATACAGTTCTGAGTCATATGAATCCGACCCAGATTCCTTTGAAATTATTCTCAATCAAATTTCAGAATCCGAAAATCAAACCCAATCTCATGAACCATTAACCACTTCCGCATTTGACCTCTCTGAGACTGATCTTTCAACCCAAACCGTTCATCTTCCCGTATCCAAACCTGTAACTTCTGAAGATTTTACAACCCCCATTTCATCCATCGCTGTTCCAAGTATGGCTGACACTCCTCCTGTGTTAGTCAAATCAAAGAAACTCAAATCAAGGACTAAATCTGTTGATCCATCAAGCTTGCGAAGATCCTTGAGAATTATGTCTGGGTTTGGGACTAAAAAACCAATCATTCAAGATAACACAATGCATGTCATTGAAGACTATGATTCTGAAAAAACTCCATCAAACACCAACAACTCCTCTTCTAATGAGGAAGAAGAAATCATCTCTGCACCATCTAAACCCAAATCAGCCCCTGCAAAAATCTCCATCAAACCTATCCCTGCAAAAAGGGATATTGGATCAAAGGGTAAAGCTCCAGCGACATCATCTTACTCTAGGCCAAGAACAAGAAACACTCAATTTCCTCTAGTTCATCCTGATGCTGAAGAAATTTTTGAAAAGTATTGGAAAACAAAACCTATTGTTGTGAGTAGGTATTTTGAGTATGATGAACTGCTTAAGGAAGGTGTTGATTTGAAGAAATACACTGAACCACTTGGTTGGACTCACTTTTTCCAAATCCATGAAACAACTTATCCACTGCTTGTCCAAGCTTTTTACCACAATGCTGAAGTTTTTGAAGACAAAGGATTGATCATCTCAAACTTTAAAGGTACTGAAATCAAACTTACCTCTGAAATCATTGTTGATTTGCTGAAATTGCCTCAAAATGGAAGTGAAATTTATGGAACAAACTGGTATAGTGCACTGAACTTGAATAAGTTAGATGTACTTAGGGAACTATTCACTAAGGTTGGTAATACTAGTGTTACACCTAGGACTGCTAAGCTGAAAATGGAAATGAAAATACTTCACAACTTAGCTCAACATGCTATTTTTCCTAGGAGTGGAAGTAAAGATAAAGTGCTTGATATTGATATGATGATGATTTATCACTTATCAAAAGAAAAAAGGATTAGCTTGCCTTATGTAATCATTCAACATATGATTTTTGCTGCAAAGTCTGGTTTGAAAAGGGTATCTCTACCTTAAGCTATGATACTTTCCAAAGTATTTAGACATTTCAAGGTGGATTGCTCAAATCAAAAAGTGGAGAATATCATTCACCACTTCAACAAGAAAAACATAACTCATATGAAAAATGAGGATGTTGTTCAATCACCCATGCCTGAAGTAGGAATGAAAAGGAAAAAGGCTGAAAAAGAAGATTTGGAGGAACTTGCTGCTTTTCTGGCACAAATGCTAAGTCTAGTGAGGAAAACACTGTTGCAACTGTTCCCTTCTCCACTGACACTTCTTTAAACTAGGATTCACACATTGGAATTGAAACTCCCTAGTCCAGCCAAACCTGCTCTCACTCACATTCATCCACCACTCCATTCATCACAACCACATTCTCACCTCTAGTGACTTCTTCTCATGAAGAATTGAGGCATCATTTTTCTTCTATGTTTGCTTCATCCCCAAATTTTCCAAGACTGAATGAACCAATCTTCACTGATAGTACAATTCCTACCATTCCATCAACATTTGCTACTTTAAGCTCCTTCTGTTCTACTGCACAAGCTGGTCCATCCAATCCTGCCCTTGAGTCTCATGAAAAAGAAAAAGGAAATGAAGGAAATCATGCTAAAAAGAACAATGATGACAAGGAGAAATACAAAATCAGAAAGGACTTGGCCAAACTCTATACGGGTCAGCAAGTCAACAATAATCTGCTCACCTACATGGTGCTTGAAGCTCAGATTATGAGGAACTGGTTCACCACCATTGTATGCCCTCAGCTTGGATTAGTTCCACCACAAAATAATCCACTTCCTGAGCTTGCTTTTGTCCCACAACAGAGTTCAACTACTTCAAGTGCTTGCTCAAGTCCTACTGCCCCCACTGCACCAGAAGCTTATGATCCTGCCAATCCTGCTTATGATCATGTTCCTACCTCTACACCAGCCCCAAAGTGACCCTTTGTTATGTCTTTTTGATGTTAACAAAAGGGGGAGAAGTTATTAAGTAAATAAGGGGGAGATTAGAAGCTAATTCTGCATTAAGTTGTGTTAAGCTGTTTTGGAAAAGCACTTATTTTGATTAATCTGGTTTAGAAGAACCTAGATAGTTTGGGAAGTTCTTTTTTGGCTAGTCAAGAACTTCTCCTTTTATGTATTTTATTTCTAAACTATGCATCTTTATTGAATTCACATCCTTTTGCATTAATCTTGTACTCAAATTATTGATGAAACTCTTGTAATGAGCTTTTGGATTAATGATATTAATAGTGAATTCAAATGTTTATGACTTTATCATATTTATGTTTTGATCAATGGATGCTTGAATTGAGGGGGAGTTTGATAAGTTAAACTCTGACAAACATGTTTACATTTGAATTGATCAAAATCAGAATGACAAGTTAAAATAAATTAAAGGAGTTTGTTATCATAAAAAAGGGGGAGATTGTTGAGGAAAAATCCTTATTTGATGTTTTAATTATAACAAACTAATTTAATTATATTTTAAATGTAATTCTGATCATTTAGTTGTCTAACAAGTGCTTTTGAGTGTACTTATTAAGACAGGAAAAAATGGATCATTTAAGCTATTATGAGTTCATAATTTTAAGCAAGTTGAAGGATTCAGGATCAGTCCAAGACTACTCTCTGACTGGGTTCGTTAGAACACTTGATCAAGCTTGATGCATTTAATGATAAGTCAACCATACCAAGGACAAATCAACACTTTTTGAAGCATCTTATCAGTTATGGCAAAGTTCATTTTTTAGGAAGGAATATTTTGATCATAAATATTATCCCTACATTTATTTGGACTTATGAAGAACAAATGCATGTGCAAAGGATCAAGAATGTTTCTCCAAGTGTTTTGTTATTTATTATCATATCTGATTCACTTGGTTACATAGACCAATCAAATTACAACAACAAGTTTTATCTATTGGTTGTCATGTACCTTCAAAGAAGATTTATTTATTAAAAGTTTATGTTAGTCTTCCTTCTTTTATGGAAGCAAGGTACAAGTGAAGTACCTGTACCAGCTGCTCACAAGTACACATCCACTATGCAAATGTACTATCATCATTCTCCAACAAATATTTTATTATTCTTTCTCAGCCCAGTTTTGAGACTGGTCTAAGACTGATGAATTAAAGAATGATTTTATATGTACTTTGAAGACAGCTCACCAACATCATTTTTATCATGTGCTAAATAATGCCAACGGCTATTCTTGATGCCCAAGCATTGTACTTTCACTCCAGATCATCAAGCAAAGGCTCCACACGCTCCTCATTTCTATTCTGCCTGAAGATTAGTCTCAGACCGATCTGCCAGAGGCTCCTGTTTTGAATTTAATTGATTAAATTTATTTGGACAAGGCTCCAACGACTAGTTACTTGTGAGTAACGGTTTTACTTGTTGTCCAAGGCTTGAAGGCTCCAATATTTCCTATATAAAGGCCTCAACAACAACATTGAAGAGCAAGAGTTTTAGCACACATCAAAGCAATCATTTTATCATCATACAAGCAATCTCAAAGCTCTTCTTTATATCTCAATCACTCCAACACGTTCAAATACTATACTGGATCTGTATAAACTCTTAGAGTGATTTTTAGAGATACTAGTTTCATAAGCTTTCTTCAACTTAGTTGATTTTACTACAAAAGCTTAGACACAAAAAACCACATCTCTTTGTAAAGAAAGATTTGCTCAAGTCAATTGTTCATATTGTTTGAGTGTTACCTTAGCGTTAAGGTAGATTAAGAAATTTGATCTTGTGTGATATCAAAAGAAGATTGTATCAAGAGATCGATAGTATCTCAAAAGACATAGTGGAGAAACTGGACTAGCCCAAGATTAAGGGTGAACCAGTATAAAAACTTTTGTGTGTTCTTCTTACTCTTCTCAAAGCTTTTACAAAACCACAACACACACTATTCACGTTACAATTTGTTAAAAGCTTTACTTTATATTTGTTGAGATCAATCTAAGATCAGTCTTACAATTTATTCTTGATAAATCTAACGTTTGATTTTTTATAGTTAAATTTTTAAAAGGTTCACAATTCAAACCCCCCTTTCTTGTGAAAAACTTTGCTACTTCAATTGGTATCAGAGCTCGGCTCTAAAGGTAAAGCATCTAACAAGTGCTAGAGAAAAAGATTCAGGAAGGAAGTAATGACGAAAGGCGCAAAGTTCATATCGGAAGGAGGATCTTCAAATAGGCCACCTCTATTTGAAGGAGAAGACTACTACTATTGGAAGGAAAAAATGGAACTGTTCCTAAGATTACAATTTGTTAAAAGCTTTACTTTATATTTGTTGAGATCAATCTAAGATCAGTCTTACAATTTATTCTTGATAAATCTAACGTTTGATTTTTTATAGTTAAATATTTAAAAGGTTCACAATTCAAACCCCCCTTTCTTGTGAAAAACTTTGCTACTTCAAGTTAATGGTTGCACAACATGAAATCAAAAATTTCACTATATAGTCGTCAATCAAATAGCACATTTGAGGTCATGTTGTGGGACAACAACAATTAACAAGAAATTGGATCGTGTGTGCATCTCATATCACATGCTGTCAAGATGTCTAACCATCTGATCAATATCATAGGATTTAAATTTTAATTATTTTTAAAAATAAAATTAAATCAAAATATTTAAACCATTCGATCTTAACTAAACGACCCAAATATAATCAATCTCATTACCAGAGGCGGAACTAGGGTGGGGCTGAGCTTGGTCACGGCCCACTGTCTAAAAAAAAATTACCATAATATATTACTAAGTATCCTAGTGTCTAAAAAATTAATACTAATAATTATATTACTAAAAACTTATGTTTCAAAAAAATATAGAGTTGCTAACTATAATCCTAATGATAAATAGAAATTTTTTAACATAAATACTATTTGCACTATAGTTGATAATATTTATGCTATTTGTATTATAAACATGCTATTTGAAAAAGAAATTTGTGTAACTATAAGTTTAGATTCTATTATTGATGGTTTTTAAATAGTCGATTTACGTCGTGTGTAGTTTACTTTTGTAATAATAAGTTTATGACTTAAATTTTTTATATGTAATATAATTTATCGTATTTAGTTTAAATATTACTCCCTCCGGTCTCAAATATAAGAAACAAAAAAAAAATATTGTTGGTCTCAAATATAAGAAAAAGATACTACAATCATTACATTTATTATCATTATTCCAATTTTACCCTTCATGAAACTTTTCCAATTAAACTTTTAATGTTTCCAAGGCTTACTATCACTAGTACTACACACATGCCGAGACAACTTTAATAATTAAAAATAAAAATTAAGGGTAAATTTGGAAATACAACATTTCTCTAATCATTTATCCACTTTCTTAAAGGGTGTGCTTTTTTTTATTTCTTATTTTTGAGACCGGAGAGAATATATATAGTTTATTTGAGTGGCCTACTGATGTTTTTTTTCCTGGTTCCGCCACTGCTCATTACAGTAATCACAAATTATGAGTGTGTAGTGTGTTGTATGACACAAATCCTCCCTCTTTAATGAAAAAAATATTTTGTTGTGGTAATATTTTGATTAAAGAAAAAGCTAACATTAATAATGTAAAAATCCTTGCGTCAAAAAAAAAAAATGTAAAAATCCTTAGTTAGCCACACTTTTTTTGACTTATTAATCTTTATAAGTTCGTAAAAGTTGGTATGTTTGACAAGCACAATAAGCTGTTAGCTTATATAACTTATATTTTCTACGTACAATAATATATATCATTTTAGAAAAAAATTAGACTACAATATATATCGTTTTACAATATTAATCTAAAATTAGTTTTGATCTTTCTAAATTATTCATACATTTATACTCTTTTGCCGATAAAAATCACTATTCTCTCTCTAACTTTATTATTTTTTCATATACCAACAAAGAGAGAGAAATAAGAAAGTTATATTTTGTCAACGGTAAAAAAAAAAATGTGTATAATTTTGACAAAATTCATAGAAATTACAAATTTCTTAATATTCGTAAAAATGTCGAAATGACATATAGTTTTGGTACGAATGCAGTAGTTTATAAATTCATATAAAAAAAATCTATTTGATAACTTTTTTATCACCACAAGTTTATAACTTATTTCATTAGCTTATACAGTAACTAATTTTTTAAGCGTTATTTTATATAGCGTTTTAATTAACTTATAGTTTATCATATATTTTTTCAATTTTTACTCTTATTATTTCACATAAAATTCATTTTTATCTTTTTAAATTTATTGCATTTAAAACAAAACATTTATGAAGAAAAATAATTGATAAGAAAACAAGAATATGTTGTGTTTTTTTGTACGTTGCAACTATTTTTGTTTTCACATTGTGTACCTTACCTGTATGTACGCTAACGCTTTGTATGTACCTGTATCATGCCCTTATTGTATTTCTGTTAGTTAAGAAACCTCCCTCTTTATGTTTATCTTATAAAATTGTTATTTATAATTTGTTTTATAATGTATAAAAATTGAATTAAAAAGAATTTCATAGAATAAAATTTTAATATATAAAAGATATATTTAATGGTAAATTTTACCGTATAATAGACAAATTCTAATGTATTGATACAATATATTTTGAAATAATAGAAAAATTAGTATATTTTGAAAGAAAAAAAAATTATCTTTTAAAATATTATACTAGTAATAAGTAAATATCATTCATCAAAATTGTAAAAAAAATAAAATTTGATTTTTGAATTTTTATTATCCATAATAGTGAATATTCAATATTTTTATGGAAAAAAAATTAGTATAATGTTTAAAAAAAATCAAATTCTGTTTTTTTTATATGAATTATGTTCTCTAAAATATAAAAGTCAATAAATAACCATTTAATTTATAAAAAATAATTGTTTGTTTGTTTATCATTTAAAGACCAATTGTATCGGTATATTAGAATTTTGCTAATGTACCGTAGAAACTCCCATATTTAATTACTAAGTTTTAATTATCTTAAAAATATTAATTTAATGTTTTTCATGTTATTTTATGTATTTATCAATTAACTGAACTGTTAATTTTATCAAAGACTTCAATTAGTCTATCAACTACTCCATTAGTTATCACTCATCAATTACAAATTATCATTAATCAACTATAACTTAACTCGTTAATCATTCGTTATTTTGTCAAACAGAGCTTAAACAAGGTTATGTTTGCAAAAAAAAGTAATAATTACATTTTGGCACTTGAAAATGAACTTATAATTAAAGATAATTTTTTTTCTTTCAAATAGTTCTTATAGTTAAGGAGAGAAGAGTAGAAAATGGATTAGTCAAAAAAAAAAAATAGAAAATGGAGTTTATATTATAACAAAAAAAAAAAGTTTATATTTAGCAACAATTTTTGTATGAAACAAATTTTATGATAACGACAAAATAAGATTGTACAACCAACAAGTAATGGTTACACAACATGAAATCAAAAACTTCAATATATAGTCGTCAATCAAATACCACATTTGAAGGACATGCTGTGTGACAACAATTAACAGAAAATTGGATCGTGTGTAGATCTAACCACATGCTGTCAATATGTCTAAACCGTCCGATCAATATCACACGATTTAAATTTCAAAATAAAATTTTATTTTTCTTAGAAATAAAATTAAATCAAAACATCTAAATTGTTCGATCTCAACTAAACAATCAAAATATAACCGATTTTATTACGGTCATCTCTCTCCAACTACACTCGATCCGAATTCCAAATTATGAGTTGTGTAGTGTGTAGTGTACGACACAAATCCTCCCCTCTTTAATTGTTGCTACCCTCCCCACTTCACCTCACCAAGTCACTCACCCCATAATCCTTTCCTTCCTGCCTTCCTTCATTTTTCATTGGTAACAGTAATAATCCTTTCTTCATCTGTCAAGCGCCGTTCCCTTTTACCATTTTCTCTCTCTCTCTCTCTCTCTCTCCCTTTTTCCACAAATCCAATTTTTCACTATGCCTCCATAACTTCTACCATACCAATATCACTATTACTATCACACACTAACACTATCAACACATCAAAATCAAAATTCAAAATTTTCCACATCAAATCAAAAAATTAATCATCATCATGGTTAGTACTAGTATATATTTAATTTCTCAGTCTTTTCATCTTCCACCTTTGTTCTTAACTGTGCAAATTAATTCTAACTTCAACATGGTGCTTTGCTTTGTTCTTTCTGATATTTTTAGTTTTAATTTTTCAATTTTAGTATTTTGTTGTTGAGTTTCATTCACAACTAACTAACCAATTCGAACCAAATTTTATTTTATAGTTTATTTGTTTGTTCCCTCATATTCATTTTAGTATTTTGTTGTTTAATTTCATTGGCAACTAACTTACCGATTCGAACCAAATTTTATTTTATAGTTTATTTGTCTGTCTCCTCATGTTCATTTTAGTATTTTGTTGTTTAGTTTCGTTTGCGATAAAAATAAACCATTTGTTTCAAATTTTGTTTTACAGTTTATTAGTTCTTCTCCATGTGTTCCTCGTTGGCTTCAAAATCTCTTAACTGAGAAATTCTACAACGCTTGTATAATTCATGAAGAAGCAAAGAAGAATGAAAAGAATATTTATTGTTTGGATTGTTGCATCAGTCTTTGTCCTCACTGTGTTCCTCCTCATAGTTCTCACAGACTCTTGCAGGTAGATTCCTTCTATTTTAACAAACAAAATTTCAACTTTTTTTTATTAATTAATTAATTAAAAAATTCAATTTTGTTTTTTTTTTTTCAGATTAGAAGATATGTGTTAAATGATGTTATAAGGTTGGATGATGTTTCAAAGTTAATTGATTGCTCTTCTATTCAAGTAAGTGATTATTGATAATTTATTTTTTTTAATTTGTTTTGAGTTTATGTTTTTCATTACCTATGTTATTATAATTGCACTAGTTCAGAAAAATAGTATTTGCACACATAAAAAGCTGTTTGTAAATTGTAGCTTATTATGAATTCTGAATTATGAGTTATTTGTGTTTGTGTATATATACACATTTTCAGTTTTACAGAACAAACAGTTCAAAAGTGATATTTATAAATCAAAGGAAGCATAACACAAAGAAAACCTCTTCAGGCAATATCTGCAGAACTTGTGCCAGAAGTCTACAAGACCCATACAACTTCTGTTCTCTCTCTTGCAAGGTTCTCTTTTGTTTCTCATTTTTCCAGTTTTTCTTTTTTTCTTTTTCATATTTTTTTTGGGTTTTCACTTCCTATTAAATCTGTTTTGAGAGTTAGTTTTGATGTTAAATGGTTTTAGCCCGCTCCCAAACAAAGTTGCGGGGGAAGTTTTTTCTCATTTTAATTCATGTTTGATTCTAATTATGGAGAAGAAGAATTGATTTTAGAAATGTAAAAATGATTTTAATAAGTTGAAATTTTTCTGAGTTAACTTTATTTTTCTTTTTTAGTTGAATTTACTTTGAAGTCAAAATTTGTAATTTTTTGCTTCTATTGTTTAAAGTTGATTTTTATTCTAGAGTTTTATTTTCAACCCATTTTTATACTTTGATTTCTTGAGTATAATTGATTTTATTTGTTGAATTGATTTTATTTTAATTTTTTAGGTTTTGTTATTTGATAACTGATTTTTTTGTTTGTTTTTTACAGGTCAGTCACCTATGGGAAACATCAGGTTCACTATCTAGTTCCCTTTATGAGTGCAACTACATGCCATTATCTGATTCTGGACTCGATGACAGTCCAATGACATCCGACTCAATCCTCGAACCATCCGGTTCGAACCACACTTCATCCGGTTCAGGCGGATATAGCGGTATGGATTGTCAAACCACATTGGCTTGCACCGCAACAACCGAGATTGTTAGAAAGAAGAGAACTAGTGTTTTCACATTTCGACCACCGTGTCGGCCTATTTGCTTGCCGGTTCGGTCTACTTGCTCGCCGGTGTCCGAAATCTCCGTGAATCTGATCAACAAAAGAAAAGGAAATCCCCATAGAGCTCCACTACTTTGAGAACACAATATTTGATCACGGCACAAGAAGATGGTGGAAATGAGAAAATAAACTTTTAGTATTTTTATAATAATTACTTATTCCGTCTTAAAATATAAAAGAAAATTAGTCAAAAAAAATTGATGCATTTAGACTAAATTTTTAACCATATACGTCAATTTTTATTGATTATTTTCTTCTTATATTTTGTTACGGAGGAAATGTTATAATTAAATGTTGTCATTATTAATTTAAATAATTTGATTATCTTGGATTGCGATTTACTACTAGTATATTTATAGTATCTTACAGGGAAGAAAAGCCTATATATATAGCCTCCTAGTTTTGTAGAGATTTTAAGTTATAACACTGTGCTATGATTTGATGTTACTGGGTTTGTTATATTGCACAGTGTAATGGGGGTTTATTTTGATTTTACCTTTTGCTTCTAAAGTTTCACAGTTCCTTCCCGAGATTTATTATTAATATATTTTATATCATATTTATTTTGATATTGAATTGCATGTTTCAATTTGTTTAGTTTGGTCTTGACCAGGGATGAATCAGAAGCTTGGATGATGTCACTTGTTTCTCATAAAGAAAAACGTGATTTCGACAAAATTGATTTGATAAAAATTGATTTAAAAATAAAATAATAGTATATTTATGTAAAATTGAGATATATAAAAAATTTGAGTGTACAAATTAATTTTAGAATAAGAAACTATGATTTTTAATTTTAAATAGAATTAATTAGAGTATAAATAATTTTACTTTTAAAAAATCAAACAAGTTGGAATTACTTCTTACAAATCTAAAAGGAATTTTAACTGTTTTAAAATTGAAATCAATCATACAACAACAAACTTAGCATCCCTTTTAGTCTTTTAAAATACTTCTTCCGTCCTAAATTATAAAGAAAAAAATTTATAATTATTAATAAAACTAAAAAATGAAAATTTGAAATTAGATTTTATTAGATTTTTCTTGAAATAAATTAAATAGAAAGATGTAAAAACAATTTTTATTAGTTGTTTTATATTAAATAAAAAAATATTAAATACTATTTTCTCATTCCACACAACCCAAACAAAAACAAGCCAAATGAGCAGCATGAAAGATTTTTGTTCCCGACTACTACCAGCTGCAAAGACAAATTGAGAAAAGTGAGTTGATGGTGTCGGAGGGTCCACCATCGCAAACCCAATCCATAACGAACAAAAGACATCACAGATGAGGAAAAGACGAGGAGCCGACTCAATACCACTACAGCTAGAAACACAGTATTAAACCTCCGGTGAAAGAATGTCTCACTGAACCAAAATAATCTTCGTAGGCAACCTGTCTCGCAAAATTTTCCACGCGATAAAAGACACCTTCAACAGAACTTGCTTATGTCAAATAAGATATGTGGCATCGTCTAAAGTAACCGCATCTTGAGTGGTCAACAATTGATAAGCACCCCTGACTGAGTACTTAGTCTCTAGATCAAAACGACACCACCACACATATAGAACCTTCTCCTGCAGCTGAATACCATAAAGTAAGACATGACACTCCCCAACATCTCCTCCTCCAACACTCATAACGATCTCCGCCACTCCCACACCCTCCCTCGCACCTCCCAACACCTAAAGCAAAAATATCCTAGCAACCGTGCACAACTTGGTTTCTGCCAAATCAAACAAACGAGCAAACCTCGCATGTAACGTAACCTCATAGCCAATGATCCGTCCAAAAAAAAGTATCCCTCTCATGCTCAACCCGTCTCACCGCACCCTCCTCAAACTAACCACCCCCAAGCCTAGCAACACCCTCTCGAATTCTCACTATCTCCCACCACCACGAAGATCTTCTCCTCCCCCCATCTTGCAACCGACCTCCCTCAACCTCATACCTAGCCTCCAACACCCTAAACGACAGACCTCCCATACCCGTAACCACCCACAACAACATTTCCCTAAAAGAGCAATGTTAAACTCTCTCAACTGCCTAATCCTCAAACCTCCATACCCCCTACGTATACAAATGGTTTTTCAACTAATCCATGAAATTTTCCTAGGATTCTCACCCCCTCCCCAAAAAAATTAAGCAAAAGAGATTCAAGGGGAGAAATGATACTTGCGGGAGTTTTGAAGAAAGAAAGAGCACAGACAAGAAGAAATGTCAAAATAGATTTGAGCAAAATAAAATGACCACTAAAAGGCAAGAAACAAATCTTCCACCTAGACAATCTCTACTTGACACATGTCAGCACTGGTCCCCAAAAACCTAAACGCCTCCTATCACCACCAATAAGAAGTCCCAAATAAACAAAAGGAATCGTACCCACTCTATAGCTCAGAACACCCGCCGCCTTAGTTAACCAATAATCTGGGATGTTAACCCAAATGACATTTATATTTTATTCCACAATATATTATTTTTATTTTTTTATTCTCATTTTATTCCAATGACAATTTTAAATATCTTATTTTTTTTATAACTAATCATACCATATCTTCAACTATTTCAATAAAATCTTGGATTAAAATAATCATTAGTTCTTGTAAGTTCGCGTGTTTTTGGTTTTAGTCCCTGTATGTTTATTTTTTTGAAATTAATCCCTAAAGGTTATAATAATTTTGGTTTTAGTCCTTTAAGCTAAAATCCGTAGGAAAATTTGAAGGAAAATTTGGAGGAAATATAATCCACAGGAAAATTCAAAGATGAATCCGCAGAAAAATCTGCAAAAAACTTTCCGATTTTAATTTTAGGGACCAAAACCAAAATTATTGTAACATTCAGGATTAATTTTAAAAAATAAACTTACAAGGTTATCTACTTTAGAGACCAAAACCAATAGATTATTTAAGCCTAAAATCTTCACTACTCACTTTACTATCTCATGTTCTTCCTACGGGTAAAAATAATAATCAACATATTCACTCCTTGTGAAACTCTCCTAGTTATCTACTATTATCTTCATTGGAGACATGTTAATACGACGAAATACAAACTTATTTTTATATATATATTTGAGACTAGAAAGATTTAATCCCTTTTAGCAATGGTTTTGAATCATAATACAATTCATTTGTACGGAGAAAACCTAACTTTGAAAATGACAATCTATCTCACGTATGTCTCTATCTGTTTTTTAATGAGAGTCTCTAAGATTTTTGAACATATAATTTTTTATTTTAAAATTTAGCATCCAACTAACTTAAGTTAGACTAATTTAAAAGGTTCAATCATATTGTTTGTTTATATAATCCCAAAGAGAGTAGAACATAAAATTTTGGAAAGAATGTACTTCAAGATAACAAACTAACACCATTAAACCTATTCGAGTGGGTTGGTCTGACGGTGTCGTAAGAGTTTTGTTTGAGGTAGTGTATATTTGATTATGCGATGGAAAAAATTGATACTTTAAAATTGATTGTAATTAAAATTGAGTTGAAAATAAAATAATTTATATTTAGACACATTTAATTAAAAGTAAGTTGAACATTAAATTTTAGTGTAAAAAATAAATTCTATAGGCTAAAACTACAATTTCTAACATTAAGTAAAATCAATTCTATTTCAACAAAATCAAACATGTCATAATCAAATATTCATGTTGAAAATCACTTCTACCACTTGTAGAATTGAAACCAAAAATGAACGTTGGAGAGGTAGTGACAGGAGTGATCTTTGAAGGCTACTTGACTTATTATAAACTGCAATTTTTATGGGTGGGTTTGAACTATATGATCAATGTCTTACCTAGGCTAAAATATTGGACATATTCATAAAAGGAAACAATACCAATCAATTGTGTATAAACTTTATATGATTAACCTGGATCATGACATGTAACAACATTTTGTTCATAGAATAAATGAAAATTTTGAATTATAAAGCTTAAAAAAGAAGGGTCAACATAGCCAGATTGAGCTAATTTATTTGGCTTACATGGTTGAGGAAAAGCAGAAATCAACATTTTTATGGAGTGGCTATGCCTGTGCATGTCCCACTAATCTTGTGGTAATCCTAGAATAGCAAGTGTTGGAATACTACTACACAAAGTTTGTCTTATTTTCTCTTGTTTCTCCTTCATAGTGAGTACTCAGTAGGGTAGTGACAAAATTCAAAGACATTATTTGTCTTTAATTTATTGCTACTTGTCGCTATCTATACTTCTTTGTATTTTTATTATGTTTCCAATAACAAACTATTGATTAATTATCATTATTACTATCACTTAATTTTTTTAATTTTTGTTTTAACCACCGATTTATTCTGGGTCGAGAGTTAGTTTTGACATCATGTGGTTCCAGCCCTTCCGATTACAATTGCGAGATCAAATCGTGGTCCTTCTTACTAAATTCAACGTGAATCACTGCTGAACCAACTAACGATTGATTATTATCTCTTCTTTTTTTGACTAATTTTTGGTTATTATCTCTTATCTTTAAAAAGATTAACTACAACTCAACCTTAACTTTTTCCTGATAATCTCTTCATTAATCATTCTATCAAATGTGCAATAATCATTGGTTCATGTGAATATAAATTCCTCTATAATAAATAAATAAAAAAACCATGTTAGACATATTGCACGAAGTGCCGAGATCCGGGTTCGAACTCGGATACACACCATTTATTCATCTTTAATGGATGAATTTCTAACCACTAAACTATTTGACAAAAAAAAAACCATTCAATTAATTGCCCCTCACAAATGCAGGTAAATTAATCACCTAAAAAATTTCATCAATTTACTTCATTTAACCTTTTTCCAAAGCAAACATACGGTGCATAAATCTCAAAAGTCACAACAAATTATTAAAAACAAATTATTAAAAAAAATAAAAAATAGAAAGAAAAAAAACTACTCCCTAAATAATTTGAGCTCATACCGTCTTATACTATTTCAACTTCACTTTTGTCATACACTCCTTCCGTCCCAAAATAAATGTTCTACTTAATTGTTTGTCATAAAATAAATATCATATACTACCTCTTATTTAAAAAGTGATTTGTATTTAAAAAGTGAATATATGATTGCATTGCGCACTATTTTCCTCTTTACTATTTTAATTTTAAATTGGAGAGTGATTTTATTTGCAGATATTTACTACATAATGCAGAATTTTTGGAGCATGTCACTTGGTGTTGGGAGTGGCCAGCTGCAGATGATGCACCGGGAGGAAAATGTATATTTTATTTTTAGTTTTTATCCAAAAGTCTTTTTAATTTTGAGGCATTTGATGATAACTTTCTGCAGAATTTTCCCTACCTCCTCCACGGAGTAGTTTTTTTTTTGACTAATCCTCCAAGAGTAGTTATTTGCTACATTTAGATCGTGATCAAGTAGAAGAGGTTGGTGTTATTTTTTTTATTGACTATGTCGATAGTTGAGGTTACTATGTAGAACTGTCAAAATAGACCGGGTCGAATGGGCTAATCTGAATAACTCGATTTTTCTCAAGTTTAGGCTTTAAAATTTTAGTCCGAATTAACATCTGGGCTTTTTAACTCGGCTCAATAAAGCACGCAAAAGAATATGTGTCCGTCTGAATGGTCCATGGGCCGTCCGCAAGTCCGAATAAAATCTAACCTTTGACTTTAAATTTATTCACAAGTATAAATTCAATTAAAAATCCATTTTGATTTGTACAAAAATACCCATTTTGGTAATTAAATATCCAAACAACAACTAGTGAAAATCACTTTTATAAGTGTATTCAAACTTAAATCAAATTAGATTCAACTAACTTTTAATCATTGGCAGAGGAACACGAGGACTAGGTCGGGCTGCAGCCCACCTCTTAAAAAAATAATTTAGATATAAGAGTTTATTATATACCCGTTTGAATCTTCAGGGTGGTTATAAAACTTTTAATATCGATATTATTTATACTTTAATTGAAAATTATTATTCTAAGAGTTTTAATGAGCAAAGGAAGATTACTGTACAATTTCAACTTCGCTAATTTATAATTGATGCTCACCAAGCAACAAATTTGAAGAATTTATAAACTATTCAAAATAATGTTCCTCTTTGGTTAACATGCACAAATTTACTACTTGATTGATAGATTGTTTTGTCTTATCACGACTCTTCTGGTTTCTATAGTCACAACCGAGAGATCGTTTTCAACAATAAATTATCAAGACTAAGTTGCGACACAAGATAAAAGACCAGTTTCTAGTTGATAACATGACTATTTATATTGAAAGAAAAACTAGTACAAGTATCAATTCAAATCTTATTATTGATAATTTTCAAAAATTCAGTACAAATTGAATAAATATCATTTTAAGATATGTAGTTTAATTTTCTTATAACCAACTTGTGTACTCCCATAAGATTTGGGGGTATATACTCCCAATCACTACAAAAAGTTTTAAGCGATATAATTTTTTATAAAATACACCGTTGGATTGAAAGTTTATATCTTATAAATTATTTGTGTTTAATTTCAGACAAATCTAAAATTAACGATGTGTAAGAAATCACAAAAATCGTTAATTTTGACGCGTCTCAATAACATATCAAATGATTATAGATTTATCTGAAATTTTACACAAATGATCTATATAATACAAACTTCTAATTCAACGTTGCATTTTATAAAAAATTATATCGGTTAAATTTTTTTAAGTAATTGGGGGTAAATACCCCCCAAATCTTATAGGGTAAACAAGAAAAAACCTTAATTTTTTTATGATCAACTTTTTGTATGAAATTAACCGCCCACCAAAATTTTTTGTACTAACTCTGCCATTGCTTTTAATCAAAATTAATTTTAAAAAAATTAATTCTATTTAATTCAATTCTCATAACCGCTAAACTAGACATATAAAGTACTCACTCCGACCCTTATTATAAGAAGAAATTTGTTTTTTAGATATATAGAATGTTTGATGTATTTAGTTCATAGTATAGTCTAAATACATTAAACATTCTACGCATTTAAAAAGTAAATTTCTTTTTATAATAAGGATCGGAGGTCATTTAGATTCAGAAGAAAAATGAAAAGAATATGCCACCTAATAATAGGAGAAACCAAGAAAGTCTCTAATTATTGGTGGCAAATGGAGTCCATTTGACCAAAAGCCACATATACTTGTCGTTTTCAACTTTCTGGGTAAAAGGGTGACTCTTCATATATTCATATCTTATTCGATATCACATTCAATAATAAGCCTAAAAGCAAAATTGACATTACACCTTCAAACCTTTTATTTATCGTCTTGTATTATCACAATTTACAAACAACTTGGTTTTATGCTACAAATAACTGACCCATTTATCAAAATTGGCACAAATAAATAATCAAACATTGCATGAGTTTGGATTATTTTCCCTCTCTTGTCATATATATGCTAAAAGGCTGTGTAGTTTGTACGCTTATTATTTCAGTTTTGTCTTAGTTTATAACTTTGTCTCTTTCAGCTCAAACTGACCAATTGATAATGTCAAAAAAATGTTTTTTCTTTCTTTTTGGGTATTCTGGGTCAAAGCTGAGGCTATACCTAGTCTTTACATTGTTTCAAGATTTTAATACTAATAAAAGGACTTTTTCTTTTTAATTTATTGACCATTTGATATATTGAATCCATATTATAGAAGACTAAGTACATCAAACATTCAATATTTATGGAAAAAAATAGTTTTCTTATATTAATAATTGGAGAGAATGACCAGGCATGGCAACGGGGCGGGGCGGGGGCGGGTTTAAGAAATATCAACCCCGCCCTCGCCTTCCTCTACCAGCCCCGCCCCCGCCCCCAAACTCAGTCGGGGGTAAGATTTGAACATCCACCCCCGCCCCCAAGAGAGAACGGGTTTCCCCGCTCCGCACTCGCATCCACCCGCATAAACTATAATAATAATAAAACACTTATTTATTTTATTTTTTGAAAAATATCATGTGTCAAAATTATTTTTTATAAAAGGTAAATAAATGAATAAACATAATCTAACATAAAAAAATACTATATTTCAATTTACTATCTTAGATGTATAAATATACAATAATGTTTGTTAAATATAATAGAAAAGTGATAATTAAATTGGATAGAGCGGGGGCGGGGGTGGGTGCGGGGCGGGTAGAAGGTCATACCGCCCCCAACCCCGTATACACAATTCGGGTTTTCCCCGCATCCAGTGAAAACGGCTTTTCCCCGTTAAATTTAGGGCGGATGCGGGTGGGTGCGGGTGGGGCTGAGTCTTGTTGCCATGCCTAAGAATGACTTAGAAAATGCTAAGAATTGCACTAACTGCGTTTATTAAAAAATCAAATATAATAATACCATTTTAAACTTTGTGCATTTATCAATTTCTTAAAAATAGAAAATATACTTTTTTTTAATATATATAAATTTTTTAAATAGCATTTTGAGTTGCCTTGGCATAAAGGTGTCTCGCTGAAGATCTCAATATTTACTTGGCGTTTTTTAAATAATACTCCCTCCATCTTTAATTATAAGATATTTTTTGACTATTGCACGTATGCCAATGCACAATTTTGATCGCTAATATCTTTAATTATCTAGCAGTAAAAATTATAAAAATTTGATATATTGAAAATACTCATCAAAACAAATCAAACAAGATCTTATATGCTAATATTTGCATCTGTATATTATTAGAAAAATACAGTCAAAACATAATAGATGAATATTAAAATTTAGTCAAAAAGAATCTTATATTAAGGGATGGAGGGAGTATTAGACTTTCAATAAGAGATAATGTTCTAGTTAGAGGCATTATAATTGAAGGTGTCCATTTTTGTAGTTTCCGATATGCTTCCTCAGAGTCCTTATCCCATATTTTCTTTGGTTGTGAGAAAACACATTTGGTTTGGTGTATTATGAAGTGGTGTGGTATTCAAAAAAATATACTCCATAGAGTTATGTTTCCTTAACTGGTACATCTATCTTTTAACTTTAATATATACTTCATCAGTACTATTATTAAATGTCGTTTTGAGAAAAAATTTGTATTATAATATATATTGTTTTACATTATCAATAAAACATTTAATGTTCTTTTTTCTTTTATATCCTTAACTAATTATTTCTCTTTCTTCTTCAATTCTATAATTTATCTTTCACATATCATTAATAAAAGATAATTTTGTAAATTAACCCTTAATTTATCTTTTTGATACAACAATGATTATATTTCTTAATTTGTGTAAATATAGTCAAAACGACATACATTTTGATACGGAGGTAGTATTTTCCTACTACTTTATAATTCTCGATAACTCCATATTATAATTAAGGCTTAAACGTCATTTTAGTATCTGTATGTACGTGAAATTTTGGTTTTAGTCTTTGTATCGATTTTTATTTTAAATAAGTCTTTGAATCCATCAATTTTTTTGATTTTAGTCTTTAAAGCAAAAATTTCCAGGAAAATCTGCAGAAAACTTGCGAGTTTTCTTTCAGATTTTAGCTTTAGAGACTAAAAGAAAAAAGTTTAATTGATTCAGAGACTTATTTAAAACAAAAATTGATACAAGGACTAAAATCAAAATTCCGCATACATACTGAGACGTAAATGATGTTTAAGCATATAATTAATTTGATATAGTCACCTCCGTTCTTGACATTTTAAGTTTGAGAAAGAGCTTCAAAATAATACTCCTACATCACAATTTTTTTATAAATGAATCGTACATTAATTATTTATGGCAGCTGATATCTCAACTACGACAATAGTATCTTAAGTCACCAATATTTGTAAATCCCAGATAATTGTTTGTAAAACACGACTTCCACAATTGTTAGGAGAAATAATAACTTTGCTAAATATGTAGCGGTGAATAAAAAATGAGATATTAACACTCGAAATCCAATGGAAAAACTATCTTAGTTTAAAATAAAATTGTTGATTGATACCTCCTTAGTTTTGCATGTGTTTTACGGTTTATTTCTTAATTTATTGTTTTGGCTAACAAAATCATAGAGTGTGAAAATGAAAATGTTAAGTTTGAAGTGTGAAAAAAAAAATTATGTTGAGAGTATGTAAAAAAAAGGGTTTATTACCTTTTACCTCCTGTAATATATGTCAAAGTTGTTTTACCCCCTGTAATATTTTTTTGATGCATTACCCCCCTTAATATTAAGTTCTGTGTTTTACCCCCTTTATTTTAGTCAACAAAGATTGACTTTGTAGAATATCTGACGTGGCTTGCCACATGAAATTTAATTTAATTAATTTTATTTTTTAAAAAAATTCAAGTCAGGTTTTTTTTTTATTTAGTTTTTTATTTGTTTTTAATTAATAAAATTAGAAAATAAAAAAGAAAAAGAAGAAAGAAGAGAACCGAGAACAGAAACACGCGATACTGCATAACATAACCCACCTGCGATTTTCTTCTTCAATCGCGATACTACCATAACATAAATCGCCGATCTTCTTCTTCGATCGCGCGGCAGAGAATGCGAAAGATGAAGAAGAAGAAGAAACAGGCGAGTCCACCTGCGACGGTGAACGTGTTTCTGTTCTGTTACCCATAAAATAACCCAATTCCTCCATCTCACCATGTCTGATTCCTTCCTTCTCTCTATGAATTGAAATACATAAAAAACACAAATTAGAAAGAAGATGAGGAGTTCAAGAGTGAAGAACTGACATCGGAGAAGGAGAGATGGTTGGTGGTAAACCTAGATCTGGTATCATCACAAAAATGGCAAACAAATCAAAAACAATTTTGATTTCTATTTTGATTTTGTTTTTCGATTTCGTTATTCTGTTTCCATAAATTGTTTTTCGTTCTTGTTTCGATTTGATTTCGTTCTTCTTCTTCTTTCTTTGTTTATTCCTTTTTATACGATTTTGTTTTTACTGTTATTGTTGTTAACGTTCCATGGATGACGATGATGGTCAAAGGCGTGTGGTTAGGTCGGCAAAAGATTTGAGAAAGTGATGCTTGTTGCTGAGTTTTGTTGGAAGATTATCAGCTAGGCTTTGGCAATAGAGGATGCCAAGAAGAAGATGAAGAAGAAGAAACAGGCGAACGTGTTTCTGTTCTCAGTTCTCTTCTTTCTTCTTTTTCTTTTTTATTTTCTAATTGAATTAATTAAAAACCAACAAAAAACTAAATAAAAAAACAATTAAAAAAAATTCTAACTTGACAAACAAAATTTTTAAAAAAATATATAAATTTAATTAAATGCCACGTGGCAAACACGTGGCATGCCACATAAGATATTTTACAGAGTCAACCTTTGTTGACTAAAATTAAGGGGGGTAAAACACATAACTTAATATTACAGGGGGTAATACATCAAAAAAATATTACTTTGATATATATTACAGGGGTAAAATGTAATTAACCCTAAAAAAAATACATAATTATTTAGCTCAAATTTGATATATGTTTGGATTCTTCTTTCTACATTTTGTTATATATATACTTTCTCCGTCCTATAATGTAAGAGAAAAAAATTTAATTTTTTTGTTACGAAATGTAAGAGAAAAAATTCAAACATTTATTTTTTTCAAAAAATGTTTACTTTTTTTTTTCTATAACCAACAACCAACAAAAATTATTTTTATATCTTTCCATACAACTTTTTTTCAAAAAAACATACTTCTAATTATTATATTTTACTTTTTCTTAATAAGATATATTTTTTTATCTTACATTATGAGACGGAGAGTGTATATATATATATATATATACACACAACCCTAAAAAATAAGTATGGTTATATTATATACATCTTTAATATTAAAAAAATGGATCTCACTAACGAGTGCTCTGGGGCACTCTTTAAGCATTCTTTTTAAAGAAAATTTTATTAAAAAAATAAACAGCACAAGTTCCAATGTGTTGACTTTATAAATTTCTATATAAACTTTCTATTTAAATGTTTAAAAAGTGCTTTAAGAACACTATTTAACATTTACCTAAAAAAATTTAAACCCGTTATAAGTATGAGCCTTAGGTTTTCGCACTCTAAAACTATGCATTCTACTTATTTTCTTATGATCTAAAACAATTTCAAAATCAACCATAATCTAGACTAATATCAAATCTCAGGATTTCTATGCATCTAAAACATTCTCTATTATGAAAAGTGAGGTTTTTTGTTGTGCCACGTGGCTTATAATGATTGGGCCACGTGGCACTCCGTTGGTTTTAATAATTTTTTAACCTTTGTGTAAGGTAGGGACCAAAAGCAGAGTGTTTTCAAACTACAAGGGTTAAATACCAACAAAAAAAACTGCAGAGACTAATACCAAAACTTGATATAATTATAGGGACTAATTGCATATTTAAGCCAAGAAAAAATCATTAAAAAGAGAAAAAGAATAGTACTAGTATTAATGGGTGGGGATGAGGTAGGGAGATCCTTAGAATAGAAGAGGTATGAAGGTGCAGACAAAGAGGGGCTTAACCTGACCTGAAGTAATAAAAGGGCAGACAAGACAAGACAGGTAATGGAAAAACGGATTGCAATATGATCGTACTGCTCTCCCCTACCACACACTTGGCAGTTGGCAGAAACAAACAAACAAACAACAGGCAGCCGCGCAGCATCAGAACTCAGAGCAGAGCAGAGCAACAATAGACTCAGCTCAGCATAGCCAGTAGTACTATTATCCTGTTAACAATTCCTCCTCCACCACACCACACCACTACCTCATCCTCACTCACTCACCCACCCAGTTTGCAACTTTATCATAGATGGATCATCCATCATTCATCCGTTTTCCACTCTCTTCTCATTCATACGAGATCATTGCATCTCTACTACACGTTCAAAATATTTATATTCATCCAAATCAACAATTTAATTTATAAGTTTTTATTGAATATCGATATATTTTATGAGTTTTAATAAAATATCAAATAATTTTGAATTTTCTTAAAAATATAAATGATTTTGATGATATAAATTTTTAATTCAATATTGTATTTTATAAAATTCATATTCGTTACAATGTACTCCTTCTAATTATATACTCTTTCTGATTTAAAATGAGTGTCGTTTTAGGTGTTTTAACACATATTAAGAAATGCAATTATTATGTTAATAGTAATTAACTCTATTTTTCCTTTGTTTTTTTAGAAATAGTGTATAATGTAGTAATTAACCCTACTTCTCCTTTTGATAAAAAAAAAAAGAATTGAAAAGCGATACTCATTTTAAAATAAATTTTTTGATCTAAAGTGACGTTCATTTTGACACGGAGAGAGTATATAAGAAAGACTTAAATCATATTTTGGTGTTCTTGTATTTTTTGTTTTAGTCTTGTATGTTATTTTTTTCGGATATAGTCTCTGAATGTTAAAATCATATTGCTTTTAAAATTATATTGGTTTTAATATTTAAAATTAAAATCCGAAGAAAAATCCGTAAGAAACCTGAAAATTTTCTTGTAAATTTTAGTTGTAGGAACTAAAACCAAAATAATTTTAACATTCAAAGACTAAATCTAAAAAATAACATACAAGAACTAAAATTAAAAACACGAAAACTTACCGAAATCAAAAGATCATTCAAACCTATAAAAAAAACTCTCCTCTTAATACATTCATTTTATAATGAATCTAAATTGTGAAATATTTCTCATATTTACTAAATATAATAATTCATAACTTGTGCACAATTACGTTAGACAAAACCTTAACAATTTTTTTCTTTGTTTTGTTTGTTTGACTAAAACATTTTTTGATTTTTTTTTTAAATAACCTTCAAAGCCCCAAAAAACACCAATCTACCTCCTTTTTTCTGAATTTACTGCCAAGTTGCAGGTTAAACACGCAACTGCAAGTAGCGAGTTTACCTTCTTAAACGCGCTAACAGAACCAGCGAGTTTAAGCATACACACTGTCTGCCTTTGGAACCTTCCTGACAGACTGATATTGACTATATTGAAAAGTTGTCTGACTAAACTAGCTACGTGCAGTAGCGCGTTTAAGCAATCAAACTAGCTACCTGTTGTAGCGCGTTTATGTTTTAAACTAATTACTTGCAGTAGCGTGTTTAGGCTTGTTTTGATTTAAAAGGGGTCGTCTAAGAAATAGTCGGATTAGAATTGAAATGAACGATGTTGATACACATAGACGGTGTGGATATTATGTAGAACGCCTGATCATACACGCAACACTTGTTAATGTGCTGGGGGATCATCAACTTAATATTATTATTGTGTGATTTGTATTATGCATTGAGTTTTAATCTAAATATATTGAGTTTATGTATCTCATTTGTTTAGTTCACTAATATAAATGTATTATTGTGTTTGATAATATTTGTTATCAGATTTTTTACTTTAAACTTCAAAATTCAACATCAACATCAACTTAAATCATTTAAAATAGTAACTTATCATTTAACTTTCATAAACTAACAATAAACTACCTTTTTAAAACTTAAACTTTCATCAACTCATTTCATTTCCGTTCATGCATAAAAAATCAAGGGAAATGTTAACATGTGCTCTTGGGGCACTTGTTACTATACTAATAAAAGAAATATAGCATTAGAACTTGTGTATTTCATATTTTTAAAAGTTAAACATTATTAATTTCAAGACAAAATTACTATTTTGAGCATTCTTAAAATGTACCCTTAGGACACATGTTAATATGACCTAAATATCAAAACAAGCCTAAACGCGCTTCTGCAAGTTTTGAGGGTTATTTCAAAAAAAAAAATCACATTTTTCTCTTACTTCATTTTTTTTGGGTACAAATTGTTTTACATCAGTTTTAATTGAAAAGAAATAGCAGAGCAATAGTCAAATCAACAACTAGCTTTCCAGATGAAAAATAAACATGCAGGCTCGGGTTAAAAAAACATATTGTAATTTAATTTTTTGATTAAAATATTTTAGATTTTATAAAGTCAAATATACAATTTTCAAAATGAATAATTTTTTATTAAGTTCTTTAAATCATTCTATACAATACAGGTAAATTAATTAATTACTGTAAAAGAGAAATAGCAATAGCCATAGACATAGATATAGTAACAGGGATATCGTATAATATCCATCCGTGCTCCAAAGATTTCCTCCTTTGTGTTTGTCAATTCATTTGATTGATTCATGCAATGAATTCTTTCCTTTCCTTCCTATAGTAGGATTAGGCTTTAGATATATGCTACTGTAATATCTTTACCCAAATGAATGCTTGTCTATCTCATGGCCCCTTAGTCAAACTTTGATTCACCCTTCATTTCTAACCATATATGTGCAAACTTTGAAGTTGTGTGTGTTCTTCATGGTAGGGTAGCAGGTTTTTTCAAGTAGTATTTTTTTCATTCTTTTTAGAGGTGATAGAAGATTAGGTAGTAATTAATTAAATTTAAATAATTTAGATATATTATTAGAAGGATTTTTATTTTATTAGGTTGATTAATTGAGTTTTATGTCTAGAGTTTAGATCTCAATTATGAATATTAAATTTAGGGATGTCAATTTGTATTTAATAACATATTATCTTTGAAGATTATCTGTACGGAGATTCGAAATAACATATTTTTTTTTTTACCGTGAGGACAGAGATAGAGGAAGAAATTCCCCCGTAGATAATTTGGGTGGGGAATGGGGAAGACACTTCTGCTACCGTGGATTCCCCGACCCCGACCATATTATTAAATTATATATATAATATATAGTTATAGAATTTTATATGTTTTTTTAATAAAAAATAATAATTAATACGTTATAAATATAATGATTATGTATAGTAACAACAAGTTCAATTGAATATTTTTGTTTTTTAAAGAGAAATATTAAAAAGTGTTTTTGTAGTGTTTTGTTATTGATTAAAAATGTACTTTTATTTAAAAAAAATGATAGATACAGAATATGTACTTTTTTTTTAACCCAAGTAGTGTGGTTGAGTGATTAGGTCCCATCCTCCCTTAACTAAGGGTCGAGGGTTCGACCATCACCTTGGGTATGGAGCAGTTTTAAATCTTTGGGCCAGCTATCCCACCCATCGAGGTGCCTCCAATCTAGCGAGGGATTAGTCACTGCGTTCGGCGGTGGATACCCCGGTCTCGACCAAAAAAAAATATGTATTTTTTTAGAAAATAATGAAGACAAAAATAAGATATTAGTGTTGAACTTTTGATTAAAATATATAGCAATTTTGTTAATTTTTTATGTCGGTGGAGCTCTGTGGATACTGTGGTGATCCGTGGGGATGGGGATGAAGGAAGAAATGTCTCTGAAACAAAAATAGGACATGAAGTGATAAAGTATCATCCGGTCAATCTCCGTCTCGTTGACATCCCTAATTAAATTGTTTAATTTGGTTTTATTGTGGGGGACATAAGGAAATAAAGCCCAATTAAGTAACCCAATAAAATATAAGTTCACATATTTAGGATAATCATGTTCACATATTTAGGATAATCATCGTTTAAGATTTTTTTTTTATAAATAAAAACTGAATTATAAGGAGTATAATAAGTACAAGGAGTATAAAGGATATTCAATCCTTACAATTCAAATAATTACAAAGCCACACAAACTAAATGCTATGAATACATTTCAAAAGATGATTACACCAAGTTAAATGAAATACAATAAATAAGAGTATTAACAATAGCAAAAACATATAAATGTTGTATTGATATTTTAAAATGATAATTATTAGGGTTAGGGCAAACAAAAAATGTTAAGAATATAATTATTTTAAGATGAGGAGTAAATACTATATCTTATATCCAAATTATTTAACTAACTATTATCTAATAATAATTTAATCTAATAATCATTTTCTATCAAGAGGAGTTTTGTTATTCAGACTCTCTTTTAACACATATTTTCAAACACATTCTCTTTTCTGTTTACAATTCGTGCATATTTTGAAAAATAACATTATTACTCATAATAAACTTATTGGTGTAAATGAGTAAAAAAAAAAGGTTATATTAACATGTCACATTAAAAAATTAAGTTCAAAACTTCAATCAGCCCACTCAAAGCGGGCTTGTTTGAGCCACATTAAAATTAAGTTTTAAATTTTTAAATTTATTGAATAATTAATATATTTTAACTATAATAAAGTTCATATATATTTTATTATATATGCAATAAACCTATAAAGGTAAAATTGTCTTATTAAGTCTTATGTAGAGAGTACTACCTAATCTTCTTTCAAGAGAAGTGTTACTAACATTTTCTTTAGCACATATTTTCAAACTCACTCTTTTTTATTGGTTAGAATTCATCTATATCTCCACAAACTACGTATTTATTCTTCATAATGGACCTAAAGATAAAAAAAAAAACACAATGAAACCCAATAAAATAAAAGTCCACGTATAACAATAACAATATAAATACAATATCTTACGTCAAAATTATTTGATCTCTATTACTTAATAATTATTTAATTGACTAGCACTTTTTTAACACACATTTTCAAATAGACTCTCTTTTATTGATTATAATTTATGTGTATCATCACAAACTTTAAAATATGTAGATTTCATATAAATTTAATATGATTTATATGAATTTTAACCAATATAATAAAAAATTGTATGTTTAAAAGTATGTGTTAAATAATGTGTAGGTAGAATTTTTTTGGCTTAAATATATTTTTGTCCTTTAAATATTTTCAATGTTTCACTTTGGTCCTTTAACTATTTTTCATTCCGTTTTGGTCCTCTAACTTTCATTCCGTTAACTTACTTGGTCCTAACTGTTAGAAAAATGTCTAAAACGAGAGGTAGAATCCTCTATTGAGAAAACAGACATCATATTTGGATTCAACGTAAATAATGAAAGGTTTTGAGATATCGTTTCGTAAGCTTTTGTGGCTGGAAAGATCATCGATAATGTGGACGGAGACGATGATGCAGGAAGCTCCGTACGCAATGAAGAAGAAAGTCTCTGGCCACATGACGTTTTTCTATTGGATCTCACACCAAAGTTACAAAGTCTCTAAGTGCCACATACGCAAAATTAACGTTTTTGGCATTTTTCTAACGATAATTAGGACCAAATAGATTAACATAATGAAAGTTAGAGGACCAAAACAGAATAAAAAATAGTTAAAAGACCAAAACGGAACAAAAAATAGTTAAAGGACCAAAATGAAACCTTGAAAATATTTAGAAGAGCAAAAGTATATTTAAGCCAATTTTTATTTTAGAAACATAATTTTTCACATTAATAAAAGTATGAGTGTTTAATTTTTTTCATCACAAAAAAAAAATATCAGTGTTATGTGGGAGAAAAAGATGAAATTAGATGGTTTGTGTATGGACTAAATACGGGTTGTATATAGTAAAAGTTATGCTAAATTAGTGTATACGGGTTGTATATACTAAATCGGGCCTCATGAATTTCATGTATTAGAGGTTTAGTATTTATTGTCCCATAAGTATAACAGTGTTGGACCAGGTGAGGATGGGTCATTACAATCCAATTTTTTTATGTCAAATATAGATTGAAATCTCACCTTTTTAAGGATAAATAAGTGGGCATTTTAGGTTTAAACTCTCTTCTCTATACATTATATGTGAAATTTATTGAAAATAAACTAAAGAGGACTCTGAGAATTAATATTCTAAATCTTTATTATATATTACTTCCGTCCTAAAATATAAGATCTATTTTTACCATTGCACGTTTTTTTTTGGTATTTTTTTTACCATTGCACGTTTCTAAATACACAATTTTGATCACTAATATCTTTAATTGTGCATTAGTAAAAATAATAAAATTTGATATCTTGAAAATACTCATCAAAACAAATCAAACAAGATCTTATATGCTAATATTTACATCTATATATTATGAAAAAATACAGTCAAAATAAGATAAATGAATAATTTCATTTAATTAAAATAGGTCTTATATATTAAGACGGAGAGTATGACCCTAGAATAGATTGGCAATCATGTGATCGTTTATTTTGTTTCACACTATGTAACCCAACCCATATCTCCTCCCAACTCTTACCACTTGAGCTATAGTCTTTTACTCTTTGGATATAGCAGTAAATTTTAATTTACAATGGAATCTAATCTTTTTTTTTTGTTGGTACATAGACGAGATGACAAAGCCACCAATAAACTTACACACACAAGTGGAGTGACTGTGGTTCGAACCCAAGTCATAAACGTCCGACCTAACAATTTAGGTATTTTCTGCCAGTTGATTGGTAATGAACCCAAAAAACATTTATCATTTATCATGAACCCAAAAAACATGTATATTTAGGAAAAGTTTGAGGGGATTGAAATGTTGTTGTACATAAATTTAAACTAGAGAATATATCTACATATCAAAAAAAAACAAACTATATATATATATATATATATATATATATATATATATATATATATATATATATCAATCGATATCATAACATAACATATTCAAATTCGCTAAAAAGTAAAATATAAATCGGCGAATAAACTCACCGCATCGGAGTTAATAATATAACACGGCCAAATGATGTAACTTACAATTAATTTGACAAAATATAAATATTTGGCGTAATCATATATATTATTTAATCATAAATTAAATATATATTTCAGTTTACAAATAAATTAAAATGTCTTATCATATCCATTTTCACTTAATGTCAATTTTGTCATGAAATAACTATACTTATTTATGTTCTTTCATTTTCTATACAATCAAAGGAACAAAGATAATCATTTATCTCATAATGTTGAGGGTGCGTTTGTTTAAGATTAAAATAAAATAGATTTTTTTTAAAAAATCTATTTTTAAAAAATAGATTTATTTTGTAGAGATTTTGAAAAAAATCTAAAGTTGTTTTGTGTTTGTTTACAATTATAAAAATCATTTTTGACAACAAACATATGGTTCATGTTGTTTAAAAAAATAGATTTTGAAAAAAGCTATTCAAAATAGCTTTTCATTTTGAAGGAAAAAATGATTTTTTAAAAAAAATAATTTTTAAAAAATCTGAAACAAACACAAGTAAAATAGAAAAATGATTTTTTTATGAAAAAAATAGATTTTTTTGAAAAAAAAGCTTAAACAAACGAACCCTGAATCATGTGCGTTTGGCTGTGGTCAATGGCGGAGTAGGATCATGGTGCTTCCTCCGACCTCTTTTATAAGCAATAAACAATTCTTTTTATTTGCACACATATTAAGAAGTTTCATTTTAGTATATATATATAAATTAAGTTGATTGGACTAAAATAACCTTGATCATCATTTTAGTTTTCAGGAACTATGTTGTTCTCTATGGTTTTATCATGATTGCGTTAACTGTAACGTCCCAATTTTTCTCTTATATTTCATTCATTATTAATTTAGGATTATTTGATTTATTTTATGATTACTACTTTTATATTGTGTGTTTTGTATTATTTTTGGTTATGTGGGGTGCGTCTGAGTTAGTAAAAAGATTGAAGCAAAATAATTGAGTAGAGAGAATAAAAACATTATGAGAAAAAGAAAAAAGAAAAAAATAGAAGTGGGCTTGGGTAGTGGGTAAGACCCATGAGATAAGAAAAAATTAGATTTTGTTGGCTTAGTAGTTATAAGAAAAAGAAACATATCTAAACATATCTCTGTCACGTAAAAAGAAAAGGAATTCAGAAAATTGGGAAGTTGAGAAAAAGAGATCAACTGCCGATACCAATTGTAACACCTTGAAACAAAATGTTTGGTACTAAAGACCAAGGAAACGAATTTAAAAAAAGTCTTTGCTATTTCAAAAATAATTATACAACATTTAAGGTAAATACAACCAATATTAAACATTAGTAGAGGTGAAAATAAATGTGTATGCGGGAATTAAAAGAAATTTGACTCCTATATTTCTAATTTGAGTGGCGAACAAAGCCAAAACTTCATGTAGATCACTTACCGAGATTCTTAGAATGAATTTAAACTTGATAACTTATTAACTTCAAACTCGTTTTCCTATTTGGACTTTGTAAAAGTAATTGGGGGACAAATACTGTATAAATATGAACTTTATTAAAACTAACCTTTCAATGATAAAATGGTGAGAACTATGTAAGAGGGATAATTTCATAAATCTCATTCTAATTACCATAACTCAATCTTCCCTAAAAACACGCTTCAGGTAAAAGTGTTAGAAAGTAGGTATGCATGAGTTTGTTTATTCAATTATATATGCATCTACTATATGTGTTTAACACTATTAATACTAATATGCTTACCTAATTCAATATTAGTTCATGATAGGAACTTGAGATCTTAAAGGAAATATTTCACTCTAGTTCTTAATCTTACATTCATAACATGTATGTTCTTAATTTCAGCCCATAATCCTCTTAACTCGAGTATGCAACACTCACATGCTCGCGTGTAGACATATGCGCGCAAACATTCTAGTAATATTATACATATCAAATTTAAAAAAGACTTGAAAAAGAAAGAAAGCGGAGATACCTTTCAAAATAAATAAATAAATAAATAATTTTTAACTAATATGAGATTCTTTTGAGTCTGAAACCAAAAAAATAAAATTTGCAAAATAACGTTATTTTATTTATTTTGTTTCTTAATAAAAAATAACGTTAACTCAAAATTTCCACTAAAAGTGATTTTTGTACAATTTGGTTCAAGAGATTATTGTCATTCCCCTTTCTTCATACAACTCAATGGGCGGCCTTTCCCACTAAGTTCTACCAAGAATTTGAAAATGACAATAAACCATAGAACAATACAAAGACTCTCCTAAACCGGATCACTTCTAGACTTAAGACTCACAGACCGCCCTATAGGAGAGGAAGAGAGAAATTCTACCGCCTAGGATCAAAGAAAGAATTCAGAAAAACTCTAAGATGAGGGATTAGTATTTGATTTTATGTATTGATAGTTGCAATGGTGTGAATATAGTTTATTTTCCTTTCCTTGGAAGGTTTTGATTCTTCCACGAATCTTTTGAATTATACTCTATTTTTGGTGTGCAATTCTGTGTCTTTAATTCATGATTTGTTTGTTAATTTGTAACCATTGATATAAAGCCAAATATGATTAATCATGACTACTTGTTTATTCTGATTTCTATATGACGAAAGCATGAAATCGATTTTGTTTGGAATGAGTTTTGAAGATTGCTTTGAGATTTCATTTGTGATATAATATGTTGATTAAAGGATATATATATATATATATATATATATATATATATATATATATATATATATATATATATATCTTAATAACAAATTGCATCTTTAATTGAGGTATGATTTGGGTGAGTATTAGCCAATATCATAATGGATTTTGCTGTCAATTTCTACTAAACGGGTTTTCAATTAAGCTCTTGCATATTTGGTGTTAGATTGTTGTGTTTGAATCATGAATATAATTCCCTAGGAACATGTATATTGATAACAAAAGTTTTTAGAGTTTGAGATTGAAATTGGGTTTTTTTGAAATGGATAAAAATTGAAATTTGTAGCCTAAACTGCAGAAAAAAACTGTTTTATTATAAGTTTGGAGAAAAACGTAATTATTTGACCTCTTTGCGCTATGAACTAGTTTTTGGTGTCAACATGAGACTTGTAGATAATTGTCTTAGCTTTCGTACGCATATTTACACGTCCCCATTTGGATACTCGTAGCTCAGGTTATGACCTCTAAAGTGAACATGTCGAAATCTGCAAAATCTTGCCGGTGATTGCCGTCGTGTCAAGCGTAAGCAATTTCGGCCCAGGAAAAAATGGTAGCCTAGGACACTTTTTCTGGGTTGTCTTGGGTAGAACAAATCAATTTTATGATGAACTTAGTAATAGATTAGGAATGAGATATCTTTGTATTAAAACAAGGTTAACAACAATTAATTATGATAGAGCGAATTATCAGTGATTCTATAGTGTGTCATTAACTGGAGAGTTCTTATTGATGTGCTTAGGCGATAAGTTTGGTGATGTGTTATAAGTGATGAACGGTTGATGATGTATTTTTAAATGGATTGATCATACTGATGTGATTAACTGATGAGTCCATTTATGAAGAGTGATGATCATTTGATGATAGTTTAATTAATTAAATAACTCGTGTGTTTGTTTATTAAAATAAATTTGGAAATTATTTTAATCATAAAAATTGGCATCTTAATAGTGAAATAAACCTTAAATCAGTTTTCTTAAAAATTTTAAAAAAATAACAATTAGTAGGCGAATGAATTTACAATTAGCCTTTGTTCTTTGAGTGGTAGAGAGTTGGAGGAATTGTTTATTTTGAATAATTGAAACTTGAAGATATCTGCTTTGACAATTTCGCCGTTGTTATCCTATCATTATTAGTGTTGTGTAATGATATTATTGTTGTTGTTTAGTTTATTGTTACTAGTGTTGTGTAACGATATTCTTGTCGCGAGTCTTCTGTTGTTGTGTTGTTCTGTTGATTTGATGGGTGGAGGTTGTTGTTTATTTTGAGTATATTATGTTTAAGAATATGTTCATTCATTCACTCATTCATTCATTCATTCATTCATGTTAATGCTTATGCACAATGACGTTGATTTAGTGCTTATGCACAGTGACGGTGATTAGTGCTTATGCACAGTGACGGTGATTTAGTGCTTATGCACAGTGACGTTGAGAAGTGTTCAGTAAAATAATTCTGACCTTCGACCCTGATACCACATGCATATTAGAGAGTCTTAGAATTCGGCATATCATTCATAATTGTCTTGAATTTAATTGTTTATGTTTGTGACTTGACATTTTTGCTTGTTTGAATATTCTTATGATGCTATTATTTATTATTGAGATTTTGTTATTATTATTATTATTATTATTATTATTATTATTATTATTATTATTATTAGTAGTAGTAGTAGTAGTAATAATAATATTTGCATTCGACTATACCTTATGTATGTCATTACTAATTCCCTTCTGGTTTGACCCTACGACTTACAATCGTAGACTTTCAGGAAAGAAGAAATCTTAGAATTAGTTCGGTGTTTTGTTCAGCTTTTCCGTTATTGCGTTTGGAGTCGTTCTGATACCGTGATGTCCGGGGAATCACTTAGCTTATTAATTATGAATCACTTGAATTTATGCAGAACTTATACTTTTAAGTATTTTTCTTTTATGTAATTTATTTTAGCAAAACTTAATTTCAATTTGAATTATTCAGATACTTCATTTATCAATTTAGTATCATAGTATGTTAGATTGATTTTTGTTAGCTTTTAATTATCCACTGTGTATCTTTAAATCAAAAAGAATAAATTGTGTCATTAAGTTTAGAAGTGACACCCTTTTTCATAAATAAATATCTTTTTAACCTAATAATAATTTGTTGGGATTTGAGGGTGTTACATTAACCCTTCTCAAAATAATTACTAATGACACATCATTTTAGTTTTTAGGAACAATGTTGTTCTCTATGGTATGGTAATGTGGGAATGACAAATCATTTATTCCTTATTTATCCGATTTTTGTCCTTTTATGGTGCAAAATAAGATCTTGGATAAGTTTTTTCTCAGTTGACCCACAATTATTATAGGATCATTTTGCTCAGTTTGTTAATTCCTCTAGAGGATCACGGGCTAGTCGGCTAGATGGTCTTTCTTGTAGCTTATTTGATTATGTGTTGTTTGGGTTATATGTAATTAGCGCAACAACAAAGTCTTCAAGGCAAAGGAAACTACAATTCACCATTTGTTAGAGAATGTCAAGCTTTTTTCATTACGGTGAATGAAAACTAATAATGTAAATCTTGGTTTAGATACTCATATGTGGTGATCGAACCCTTTTATATGTATGTGCATTGACTAAGCTGTATTGTTTGTAACTCTTTGGGTTTTTTCTGGCACATCTTGTGCTAGTAAAGATCTTTTGGTAGTGTTAATATATTTCATTAGTATGGAGTGGATGAAACATTGTTGTACATTTTATTTTTGACGGAAAAACATTATTGTACATAGGGGTGGCAAAATAAGACTGGTCTGTCGGGGCGGTTCGTTTAACTCGCTAGTTTTGGCGGACTGAGTCAAAATTTTGAATTTGATTTTTCTATGAGGCCTGCCCCGCTCGACTCGCCAAAAAAATTGATCGGGGCGAGGCGGGGGCGGGCCGGATTGTTTAACTCATTTTTTTTTTTTTTAAACATTTACATAAAATTCATTAAAAAAATAAGTGGTTTGATATGATCAATAAGAATACTTATTTAAGAAGCTTAAGTTTTTTCTACTTATTCACACAAAGATTGTTTTCGCGCTCGCTCTATAAGTGGCTTCATCTGATCCAACTTTAGATTTGTTTTCGCCGCCGCTCTATATCATTTTTTATAGTAATTATGTCTAATTTGTTAATTATGTTGCTATATTTGTTAATAATGTATTTGTCTTATAAGTTTGAGTTTCTCACAAATTAAGTTGTTTCTTAAAAAAGTAAAAAAAAAACATTAATATTCAATATAATTTTTGTAATGTAAACACCGCAAAAAAAAAATTGGCCGGCAGCGGGTCGGCATGCTAACTAACATGTCCGCCTATAAACAGAGTAGGGTTAGATTTTAAGCTCGGCCATCTAAATTGACTCGGCTCGACTTGTTTCATTTTTAAGCGGACTTAAGTAGGGCGGACTTAAATGGAGCGAGCATGCTCGTTTTGCCACCCTTAATTGTACATAAGCTAGTTGAAATGTTGTTGAAGATTCCACATATCTTCCTCATTTAATGCTCACATCTCATCGTCTCATCATTTGAATAAAAAATATTTAACTCATTAGTCCCATTTGTTGAAGAACTTAGTGGTGATGAAGATAATTAATTAAGTGATGTTAAGTTTGAAAATTTAAATAATAAGTATAATTTGAAAGAATTTATATTTGTTACAATTTTAAAATTTAAAAGACATATATATTAAAATATTTTTAAGAGATTTATATAGTATAAATCAAAAATTTAAAGAACCCGTAAATATATTTGAGGTTGAAATGTATGTGTAGAGAGATATACATATACAAGTACCAAATAAGAAAAGAGATATACATATACACAAGCACATTTTGCAACGTTGTTTTCCCTTTTCAGATTATAAAGCACACCACCCTATTTTGATGATTTCCACTAGGAATTGTCTGCATAAAGTGGTGTTCAAAGGTGCGTAAAGAAAAAATGATTACAATGCCAACTTGGTTAGAAAAGCTTAAAAAGGCATGAAATAAGCCCACCTTTTTGGCCTAAACTTGGGCACGATCAAGTTGTTTAATAGGAGAAATGTTGAAAGATATATAGGTATTTATTTCTTTCTTACTAAGTACATGTTGATTTTAATTTTAGAGGAATTAAATTTGATTTTAGAGGTGCAGATTTGTTTGTTTTTATAAAAGTATAATTGATTTTACTCTCTAACTAAATTATACTCGAAATTTGCCAAAATTAATTTTTGTAAAAGTATATTTTTTTTTATATTTAAAACTAGAGGGAGTATATACTAAGAAGACATGATATTTTTTTATTCTTTTTGAATCAATAAAGAAACATAAAATAAATCAATCACCACTATAGCTCGGCACAAGAAGTAAACAACCTATAGCAATAGCAAACAAAGTACATACAAATACAACCTGTCTTGAAAATAAAAAACAAAACCAAAGTGTAAATCACACTAACAAATTACTCGCCTCTTAACCCATAAAACACATTGACTTTAACCATCATAAGTTAAGCATATCAACAAAGTCTTTTAAATTCGTCTTATACCACCACCACACTTGAATTTTTATTTCTTCAAAACCAAATCAATTTTAGTTTCTTTATTGTTGAATATGCAGATATTAAGAGTTTTCCATAACAACCAAACCATTGCTAACCAAATAGAAAAAAAACAATCTTTATAATTCAAATATCAAACCTTTTGACCAATGAACTATTGCGCATGAGCAAGTGACACATTAGAAAGAACACCACTCACACCTAACCACTTCAACACACTACAACATACATTATAAGAAAATTCACACTCAAAATAAAATGTATAAATGGAACTCATTACAGCCGCAATGAAAAGAGTAAGTTTGGGATGCGTTAACCAAAACTTTACTTATGAGAAGATTAACTTTGTAAGAAGGTTTAAATGTAGTTTTGATCCTTTATTTTGATAGATTCATAATTTTAACCCATTATTTTAAAATTTGAAATTTTTTTAACTCTTTTATTTTAAATTTTTCACAATATTTTTTTCATTCAATCACATTTGACTTGTTTTTTCCTTTTACAACAATACTGATGTGTATATTTTTTTTTTTGACACAACGTGTATATCATCTTTATTCGCTTAATTATTTTCATTAAAATTGACAATAGCAAATTTCATAGCAAATTCTTAAAAATAGCATAAAATCATTAAAAGAAACTATAATAGGTGGTTAAAAGGATTAAAATTTTGTCTAAAAATCTATCTTAACTTCTATAAAAATATCAAAATTATTAGGCATAACGTCCATAACCGAAGTTTAAACTTCTATCATTTCAATTTATATGTGTGGATTTTCAATGAGTTTATCAAATCTTACAAGATAGAGAATTAAGACTCAATTTAACCAAAAAATAGAAAAAGCAGTAACAACAATAATCTTTCCTTTCAATGTCACCACTTATTTAGTCCAATAATGGAACTAAGCCACATCCCAAAAAGTTTAAATTATAATTTTTGATCACAAATATAATTAAATTTGATATTTTTTGTACATTTGATTTTTAATATATCTAACCATAATATAAATCAAATACATCCATAATCAAATGTATTAAAAAAATTAAATTTATTTATATTTATAACCAGAAGGAATAATAACAAAAAAGAAAAAAACAAAAAAAAAAAACAAAGAATTTCTTTCTTTTTTTTCTTACTTACTTACCAAACCCCACATGGGTCTTTCTTCTAAGACATTCAAAGAACAATAACAGAATCTCACTTCAAATCAAACTCTCCTCTTTCTCTCTAATTTCCTTCCAGATCCATCCTCACACAATCTCCAAACACCAAACAAAACAATGCAAGAATTCTACGACACCAACAACAACAAACAACCTCAAATCTCCGAAATGTTCCAAAAATTCGCCCTCGCTTTCAAAACCAAAACCTTCGAATTCTTCGCCGACGAAGATGATCCCAATCTCGACGATTCCGACGGTCTCTCTCTTCTCGATTCCAACGAAGAAATCATCACCGATCAAAAAGTCATCATCATTAAACCCGATCCAAACCCTTCATCTTCCCCTCCCAAAACGACGCCGTCCTTAACACCACCAAATCAATTACTCAACGAAACGACGCCGTTGTTAACATTAACACCACAAAACCAATTACTCAATGAAACGACGCCGTTGTTAACACCGCCAAACCAATTACAGTTACTGAACAAAACGACGGCGTTTTTTATGCCGAAGCAATTACTGAACGAAACGACGACGCATGATCTAGTTTCTTCGATTTTCGCGGCGGTTTCGTCTTTTGAAGCTTCGTATTTTCAATTACAAACAGCACACGTTCCATTTGTTGAAGAGAATGTGAAAACTACTGATAAAGTTCTTGTTTCTCAGCTTCAGAGATTTTCTGAATTTAAGAAATTTTATTGTAACCCTAATTTGTATACTAATTTACCTTTTGGTTCTTCTTTGGAAGCTGAAGTTGAAGAGAATCAGAGTAAGTTGAGGACGTTGGGGACTGTGTCGAATCGGTTGCAATTGGAACTTGAGAAGAAGCATGATGAGGTTTTTAAGCTTAGGAGAAAGCTTAGTGAGATTCAAAAGGGGAATGTGAGTTTATCTAAGAAGCTTTGTAGTAATAGTAATAATGTTAATAGTTGTGATGTTTTGTTAAGTGTTAGGGTTTTTGATTCGTTGTTGCACGATGGTTTTAGAGCTGCGCATAAGTTTACGAAGATTTTGATTGGTTTGATGAGGAAAGCTGGGTGGGATTTAGGTTTAGCGGCTAATGCGGTTCATCCGGGTGTTGTTTATTCTAAAAAGGGGCATAATCAGTATGCACTTTTGTCTTATGTTTGTTTAGGGATGTTTCAAGGTTTTGATTCGGTTTGTTTTGGGTTGAGTTCGGAGGAAAAGGAAGAAGAATTGATGTCGAATGGTGACGTGTGTGATGTAGATTTGAAAGGGAGAAATAGTTGTTTGAAACAATTGTTGGAGCATGTTTCTAGCAATCCAATGGAATTGCTTAGTATTCATCCGGGTTGTGAGTTTTCGAGGTTTTGTGAAATGAAATATGAGAGGCTTATCCATCCTTCGATGGAATCGTCGATTTTTGTTGATTCGGATAAAAAAGAAGCAGTGTTGAATTCATGGAGGTCGTTGAGTATGTTTTATGAGGCATTTGTCGGGATGGCTAGTTCCATATGGACACTGCATAAGTTGTCACATGCTTTTGATCCTGCAGTTGAGATCTTTCAAGTGGAAAGAGGTGTGGAATTCTCAATGGTATACATGGAGGACGTGACAAAGAGGTTGACATGGCCAAATAAGGAAAGAGCAAATGTTGGGTTCACTGTTTTTCCTGGTTTTAGAATTGGGAAGGTAGTTATTCAATCGCAAGTTTACGTAAGTAGTGTCAGTTCAACTGAGTAGTTTGCTTAGGGTTCCTCTTTTACCATAGAAATTCTTGGACACTTTCTGTATTCAGACGAGGCTTCTATTTTGGAGGAACTAAATCCTGTCGTTGGTTATGATCTATGTTGTTAAATATCAGCTGTAATACAATACCACCATAGCGTAGCGGAATTGGAACAAATCACCATTGTTCTGTTATACCCTATTTAATACAACATGTTGTCAAATAGAGGCTATAACGTTGTTACAGCGTAGTGGTGGAATTGAACTGTTATATTTTACAATCTATACAACACTGGATTTGGTTTTAGTTTTCCCAGAATTTGTCAAGAAAGATGTCTAGTTGTACTGAACTACTAATTGAAGAACACAATCCTAACATTGCCTTGTGTACCTGAAGTTGTTTGCTTCTGCGCATGTCGCATTATACTGAAGTGGAGCGTTGCTGATGGTGTCAAGTTCAATTTTCATTCTGTATTGATGCCACATGACACGAGGATCTGTAATTTTTCTGCTGGTATTTTTCTCTCTTGTGTGTGTTTTTTTCGATTCCCAGTTTTGTTTTCACGATTTTTATAGGTCAATTGTATAGACTTAACTGTATAGTACATTCCTTCTATGCTGGCTACAGTGACAAAAATACTTGGTAAATTGTGTATGCAACACTTATATATAACAAATATCAATTGTTTATTCAGCAGCAACTCTTGATTTCGACAGTTATTGATCATATAATGTATCATTGTATCATGCAAGTGATATCTAGAAGATAATGTCATTCTACTCTACACTTTTTGAAACAAATATATGCTTGAACAAAGTGCGTGTTTGGATTGAAGTTAAGTTCGACGGATTCATCATATGGTACTGTGGTGCCGTCGTGACTTCAGCAAACTCGCTGAGAACCCAACCATCCACCATCCACAGAGTGGACTAGTGTCATATATGTGTTATGTTTGGTAATGTCAAATTTTGAGTTTATGGCTTATAGTTTAAAGCTTATAACTTATAACCTCATTATGATAAAAAAAAAAGATGTGGTAACTTTTCTTTTTATACCTTATTTTTACTAGCCTTTAACTTATTTTGACACGAGCTTATAGCTTAGCTTATAAATTTTAGCTCTTAACTTATTAGTTATAAGTCAGCTAATAGCTTATAAGCTATAAGTTATAAGCTCATTGATGAGATCATGAGTTCACTAATGTGGAAGGAAATTTATCATACAGATCAAAGAAAAAATAGATGTCTAGAACCCAATTTGAAGGCATAATGTGGATGAATCCCAAATTGATATGATAAGAAGCATTCATCGGCTAGTTAGTGGTCTAATAAAATTGGACTAGAAAGAAAACAATTAAGTTCAATTTTCTTTATTTTTATTGCAACTTTCGTTTTTGTATTGGGTGGATTTTGTAGACGACCTTTAGTTTCATCCTAGTTTCTCTACATGTTTTCTAGTGGTGCACTAAGTCATTATACTGGCTAGTGAGAATTCATAAACATTTGTAGTGCTTATTATCTAATGCATTTGATAAATGCATGGAAGTGGGAAATAAGTTCTAGTATTTCAAGATTAGCCTATAAATAGGAAACTCATGTACATCTCAAAATAACAACTTGAAGTTTAACCAAATTTGAGAGTTTTCTATTGTGAGCATTATTCCTTCGTTCTTGAGATAAGAACTTTATAGTGGTCGTTTTACAAGTAGGTCACAGTTAGGGTTGTACTTTGCTTAATAACTTTGGTTCTATCAACAGGTCGCGGGTAGAGTGCAATTCCTTTTTTACTTGACAACTTTGATTTTACTGGTAGGTTGCTGTTACGGTCAAGTTCATTTTCTATTTTTAATTGGTATCAAAGCTTCGGCTCTTCTTGAAACCAAATCTCTTATATTTTTTAGAGTTGAAAAATAAAATCATAAGAAAAAGGTGACAACTTTTCTACCCCGTTAAGGTTTGGGGTATTTATCCCCAACCATTCAAAAAAATGTTATAAGCGACATAATTTTTTATAAAATATACCGTTGGATTGAAAATTAATATCTTATAAATTATTTGTGTAAATTTTTAGACAAATCTAAAATCACTTGAAATATATTGAGACACATAAAGATTAACGATGTTTAAAAATCACACAAGCTGTTAATTTTGATGTGTCTCAGTAACATATCAAATGATTTTACATTTGTTTGAAATTTTACACAAAAGATCAATATGATAGAAATTTTTAATCCAACAGTGTATTTTATAAAAATTTATATCGGTTAAATTATTTTTGAGTGGTTGGGAGTAAGTACTCCCAAATCTAGGGTAGACACAAAAAAATTGGAAAAAGAAAATAACGAAAAAAAAAGACAAGTGAGAACAAAACGTGAAAATAAAAAAATAAAAAAATTGGTGGGGTGAAAGATAGAGAAAGGTTAATTTTTAGGTGCGTTTATTTGTGTTGTGCATAAACATCATACACAAATTAAGTATCATATTTATGCTGTCAAACCAATAGTGCTCTCAAACTAATAGTGCTCTCCATTACACACTAAGAGAAGGGAATCAATGTGTAGATTTTTTCGTCAAGCTTGGAGCGTCATCAGATGCCGACCTTCTGACTCATACATCTCCTCCAGAAGGCCTTCGTGAACATCTTAGAAATGACGCAATGAGAACTTTCTTCCCTCGTGTTTAGTTTTTCTTTTTAGTTTTCTTTTTATTAGCTTCCATACCAAAAAATATCATACACAAAAATTCTCAAAACTTATAATATACTACCTCTGTTCCTCTTTACTTGTCGTTTTAGAAAAACATATTTGTTCATTTTTACTTGTCGTATTAGCAATTTAGGTTATATTTTGCCTATTATATCCTCCTTTCTATTTTATTTTATTGACTAAATTTTGTATAATTGTTTTTGTTGAAACAATAAAATCTTTTTTATTGTATACAAATTTTGTTTGTTTTTAAATAAAATTTGTTACAATTTTTTTTGAAATAGATAATGTTTGTGAAAAAGAAGAAATTTATTGGTGAATTAAAAATATGATATATTTAAAAAAAGGGCATACTAGGAAAATAACGTGCCATAATATACCCCTCCTAATTTGGTCTTTTTTCTAAAACGACAAGTAAAAAGGAACGGAGGTAGTATATATATATATATATATGGAAAATACTAACTATGACCCATGTGGGTCAACGTTAGCAAGTATGACCCCACATGAATTACTCTCTCCCTCAATTCTACTCCGCGCCCCCCCCACACCCACCCTTTTGTATTTTTTACATGAGTCATACTTGCTAACTACGACCCACATAGTCGTAGTTAGCAGCCCCACCCTTTTGTATTTTTTACATGGGTCATATTTGCTAATTACGACCCACATAGTCGTAGTTAGCACCCCCCCCCCCCCCCCCCCACACACACACATATATAGGGTCGTTAACATCCTCCAACCTAAAATTACGTGAGAGGAAACTTCTACATGTTTTATTCCTATGCCCTACTATATTTACTCACGCGCCCCCACCCACCCTTATTTGTCCGCGCACTCCTGTCCCCCGCTCCATTGCCCCCACCCCCAATTTTTTTTATTTGAAATTTTTTTGAGAGTTTTTTTTATTAAATGAATTCTAGTTTATTGGTTAAGGATAATTTACAAAATATTATGTATAATAAATCTTTTAGTAGTTAGTTTTAAATTAAAATCATGTCAAAATCATTTTATATGATTAAACTATTTTTGCTGTGGAATGGTTTCAGAGATACGTACTCCAAAACTATTTTATGTACTTAATCATATAATAGATCTTTGAAATCATTAATATTGTAAAATAGTTCTCAAGATATTATAAATTGAAACCATTAGTATGGTCTAATCGTTTCGATACCGTAAAATAAAAAAAATGAGTCAAATATGTTATGGTTTCTAATAAAATAAAAGAACAATTAAATTATTATTATTAAATAGTTTTAAATAATGATTCTGGCCGAAACCATAGAATAGATCTTTGAAATCATTAATATTGTTAAATGATTTTAAAATGTTATAAACTGAAATCATTAGTATGGTCTAATGGTTTTGATACCCTAAAATAGAAAAAATTTGAGTCAAATATTAATACAAGATGTTATGATTTCTAATGAAATAAAAGAATAATAAAATTATTGTTGTTAAATTATTATTAGTATACCAAAATCATTTTTACTGTGAATGGTTTCATAGTTTAGTATGACAAAACTATTTTAATGCGCTTAATAGTCTTTATGTTAATTGTCATAAATTAACTTATAGTAATTTTTTAGTATATAAATTTGAATTAAAATAAAGCTACATAAATATCGAAAATAAATTCTTATAATATGTACTTTACAGGAATACAAAAAAACCAAAAAAAATTTAAAAATCAAATTAAAAATAAAAATTCAAAAAAAAAAGAGTGGGTGGGGGCGGGGGTGGGGGCGCGGGAGTTAATATGTGGGAGGATTGTTAAGTCCTCTCATGAGAGGGAGTTAACAAACCATTTATATAAAAAAATATATATAAACTAGGTGCATCTAAAAAACCACATAGGAAAAAAATATAAAAATCCCACTGTGATAGTTGGTCCCTACTCCCTAAGTGGATCCGTCCCTGATTAGAAAATAATTATTTATTTTTAAAAATAATCACTTTTAGAAAAATAATATTTGTTTGTTATAGTTTTTCAAAATAATCAGAATCTAATAATAATTTAAAAACTGCTAAAAATTTGAAGATGATATTAATAGCTTATTTTTATAGATTTTTTTAGAGGAGAGAGAAAACTTGTGTAAAAAAATTTTGGACGAAAATATCCTTAAATTTATTCTAATATTCCAAAAATATCCTATTTAGAATTTATAAGATTAATTTGTTATTTTTAGAAGATAAGATTTAAAAAAATTTGTTTTATTTTTAACTATATATATAAAATCATATGACCATAATGAAAAAAAAGAACTTGAGTATTTTTCATATATTTATTTTATATGATATATTATATTTGAAAAATTGTACTTTATGGTAATTTTATGATGCAAAATCACTTTTCTATGGTTGCATCCAAACAAGTTAAAGATTATTTTTTTATAAAAAGTAATTTTTTTAATGGTAAACAAACACAAAATAGCTTCTGATTTTTTGTAAAATCTATAAAAAAATAATCTTTAAATTATTTAATGTCAAAATCACTTATTTTTTAATCTGTAACAAATGGGTCTTAAATCCTGTTGGATCTATTTGAGCATGATGATACTGGGTTCTTTTTAATTTTGATGCCTTATTATTTTTTGTCCATTTTGTTGTGCTATTATTTTGTGTTGTGCACGTATAATACACAAATTAGAGCCTATTTTGAGGATTATTAATTATAGCTTATAGTTTCCAAGGGCTATTTCTATCCAATAGAAAAAAGATTTATGAGAAAACAAAAATCCCTTATCAATAGGTGTTAAAGTCTATTTTTCTAGAACATTCCAAAGAGCGTTTAACTTTTTAAGCAGAAAATAATTTTTTAGAGATATTTCTCCCTTCTTTAACATTATTCTTTCATGGAGGAGACTTTTGCATCTATCGATTCTGGCAAGATAATCATCCTCCAGAATCTTTACGACACTCACATCCCCCTTTAAGCTAAGCAAGGTGAGGGCAATTGGCTTAAAGAAATGTCACAAATATTTTTCAAAACTTGTTTGAATGTCTTCAAAATCGGAGAATTAGAAACATTCTAATCATAATTGAATGTTGTAAACAAGATCACAACACTACGACTTCTGTAAGCCATGAACCAAAATCTTATTTTATATATATAAAAGAAAGCTTCATTAGCTCCTAAGCAAACATTGTGATGATGTGGCACAATATAGAATAAGCTTTCAATCACTTAATACAATTAGTTCTTATGATTGTTGGAATTCCTTTAAATAATTATAATAAAAAAGCCAATAAATATTTAGTACAATATATCTTATTGGATTTGTATATTTAGTACAATATAAAAAAGTACTTTATATTTTTCATTATCACTATGATGCTATTATTAGATAAAAAACACACAAAAAAATGAGGGCCGCATTATCTAAAAATTATAAAAATTAAATTAAATCAAAAAAGAAAAGAAAAACAATTATGTGACATGTTTATTTCTATTAAGCTTTATGTGACTTTTCTCTATTCCTAAAATAATATTTCTATTGATTTCGCATAAAAAGATTAAAAAAAAGGAAAATGATAACTAGTGCCCTTAGGGCAATGGTTAAGAAGCACAAATATAGTAAAAGTATATTGAAATTTGTGCGGTCAAAGTAATAAAAATACAAAAAATGTTATTCTCAATGCAAACTTACCATTTTTGTTACCTTAACTAGTGCCCCAATAGTTAACAAAACCCTAAAAAAAATACTAAGAGAATGATTATAATATATGTTACAACAATAGTGTTTTGATGGTTTGGTACAAATGATTAAATCAAAAAAGAAAAGAAAAGTATTACGCACGATGAATTACGACAAATTAAAAAAAAGACATAATTAAAAAGTTCTGACAAATAAAAAATAAGATAATTTTAACAACTCAAACTTTGAGAGAAAATCTTAAATTGCAATTAAGATAATTTTAAAATAAGTATTTGCCTTTGAAGTAAAACGCTATAGGAACCCTTTTTGTTAAATAATTTTTTTAACTTATTCTTGAGCATTATCTAATACTCTCTGTAAAAAAAAAACATATATACTCTCTTATAATTTCACACCCTTATGATAATGATATATATTAACTTAGGACAATTTTAAAAGTACTTCTATATACTATAAAAAAATTACATTCTTTTTTATAAATTGTTGAAACTGTAGATAATAAAACATAGTTACATATATTTATACATATTTACACTCAATTAAAATTCACTAAAAATTCCAAAATTATTAATTTGATTTAAATAATTATGTAACTATTTTATTGAAATAAATATATATTCTAAAGTGTTGAAATACTGTTTAAGTTCAACTCAAAATAAAATAGTGAGATAGACATAAAAGTAAGATGACATTTTTTTTAACAATCTTATCTTATCTTATATATATAAAGGGAAGCTCCATTAGCTCCTAAACAAACATTGTGATGATGTGGCACAATATAGAAAAAGCTTTCAATCACTTAATACAATTAGTTCTTATGATTGTTGGAATTCCTTCAAATAATTATAATAAAAAAGCCAATAAATATTTTGTACAATATATCTTATTGGATTTGTATATTTAGTACAATATAAAAAGCCAATGAATATTTAATAAGTCATTAAAAATTTCACTCTAATATAGAGAGATCGGAAATAATAAATAAGTACTTTATATTTTTCATTATCACTATGATGCTATTATTAGATAAAAAACACACAAAAAAATGAGGGCCGCATTATCTAAAAATTATAAAAATTAAATTAAATCAAAAAAGAAAAGAAAAACAATTATGTGACATGTTTATTTCTATTAAGCTTCATGTGACTTTTCTCTATTCCTAAAATAATATTTCTATTGATTTCACATAAAAAGATTAAAAAAAATATTAAGAGAATGATTATAATATATGTTACAACAATAGTATTTTGATGGTTTGATACAAATGATTAAATCAAAAAAGAAAAGTATTAAGCACGATGAATTACGACAAATTAAAAAAAAGACATAATTAAAAAGTTCTGACAAATAAAAAATAAGATATAATTTTACCAACTCAAACTTTGAGAGAAAATCTTAAATTGCAATTAAGATAATTTTAAAATAAGTATTTACCTTTGAAGTAAAACGCTTTAGGAACCCTTTTTGTAAAATATTTTTTTTAACTTATTCTTGAACATTATCTAATACTCTCTGTAAAAAAAAAAAAACATATATACTCTCTTATAATTTCACACCCTTATGATAATGATATATATTAACTTAGGACAATTTTAAAAGTACTCCTATATACTATAAAAAAAATTACATTCTTTTTAATAAATTGTTGAAACTGTAGATAATAAAACATAGTTACATATAGTTATACATATTTACACTCAATTAAAATTCACTAAAAATTCCAAAATTATTAATTTGATTTAAATAATTATGTAACAATTTTATTGAAATAAATATATGTTCTAAAGTGTTGAAATACTGTTTAAGTTCAACTTAAAATAAAATAGTGAGATAGACGTAAAATAGTGAAATAAATATATATATAAAAAGTTTCTAAAAAAAAAATTTAGAATTTTTTAAAATAAAAAAAAATTAAATATGATTTTTTCAAATTTTAATAATTAAAGATAAAAGTAATCAAAATTTCAATTTTGAAATTGAATTTTTAAGTTATTTTTTTTCGAGATACTTTTTACAATGTTCTAATCATTTCTACGAAAAAATTATTAAAAAATACAAATTGGTTTAACAATAGGGACTAAAAATACATGCATAATAATTTTATAGGAAGCAAGAAGTGGCGCAAAAGTTTAGAGGGACTAAAATTAGAAAGTTCTTATGTTTATAGGGACTAAACATATATTTAACCTTTTTTAAAAAAAATAGTAAGATGACATGTTAAATGTAACACCCTTATTTCCCAACTACTAATGGTTTGGTATTTAATTCGTAAAAGGAGTGTTACGTATGAAATCACACAACAAAATAGATTTTTTTTTTGTTTTTTTTTTTTAATTAAAGAAGATATGCAGCAGAAAAATTTCTAAAGAAAATCGAAGTTTAATATCATTGGAAAGAATTGGCTGAATTATTCTAAAATGAAATGAGTCCATGCTAAAAATTAAATTACAGCAAAACATCCTCAAAAGCTTTAATCCATAAAATAAAATAAAAAATCTGATCAGAAACTAGAAACTAAATAAGCATAAGTCTATTCCCCCCAACTGTTACGGTACCAGAGAGACTCCGAAGGTTGCGTGAGGTAGACACTGAACAAATTCTAAAATTACTCCTCTTCCTGAAAATCTACGATTGCACATCGTAGGGTCAAACCAGAAGAGAATTAGTAATGGTATACATAAAAAATAATTTGATGCAAATATTATTGCTAATAATAATAATAATAATAATAATAATAATATTGCTAATAAAATGATAATAATAGTAATAATAATAACAACACAATAATAACAATAACAACGTATCGATAACACTTGGTAGCAACATAACCGAAAACTTGAAAAACAGAGATAACAAGTTGCAAGCACAAACCCGAAACACAACAATTTAAATTCAAGATAATTATGAATGATATGCTAAATTCTAAGACTCCCTAAGATGCATGTGGTACCAGGGTCGAATGTCAGAATTATTTTACTGAACACTCCTCAACGTCACTGTGCATAAGCACTAAATCACCGTCGTTGTGCATAAGCACTAATCACTGTCACTGTGCAAAAGCACTACTATGAATGTATGCATGAACCTATTCTCAAACATAGACTTACTCAAGCAAGTAACAACCACATGGCAACAGAATCAACGACAAAATTTATCACCACACAACACCAAGTGATGACAGTATGAACAATAGCATTGCAAAAGCTATACAACAGTGTCTTAAAACAGAACGTACATATACAAAATTACCACATTCAAAGTAGCCAAATGTTTATCACTCTGAACACACCTCAATTAAGCACCTAAATATACATGTGTATGTATAAGGTAAAATCATGTTAAAACTCAAAATGGATTATACTAACATTATTTTCCTTTAAGTTATAGCTATTCATACGTCAATTCTTCTCACCATGTTTTACAATTACTATTTATTTAAAACACCAAATTTGGTATCATGATATGATTAAATCACTTTATTACTCTTTCCAAAGGGGTAAGGTTTCTTGTCGGTCTACAATTTCCACTAAAACAAATTACTTAGTGCCACAACCATAATTCCTATCCCATCCTCATGTTCATCTAAATCTACACCTCTAATTCATGTGCAAAATAACCCAATTTATGTTGTCCCCACTCTACTCGTCCAGCTCACTTGGCATGTCCAATTGTTGTGTAAATCTTAGAGACTATAGGCTATAAGTAATTATAATATAAAGACACCTATTCTAATTGTAATTCATTCAATTTGAACTATCCCTCGTGTCCCTGTCTAACCCAACCAAGAATTATGATACAAAGATAGCTTAAAATACTGAAATTTACAATAAAAAGAACTAAAATCATCAACAAAAGGGAAATCAGAAGAAAACAAACTATACACATGTTTATCCCCAAAATCGATTCAAATGGCTAGTTAAGGAAATATTCAACTTCTACTGCATATGAGGCAGGATTCACATAAGAATTAAGATATCAGAACCAAACACACCAATCACAAAGCATAACAACAGTACCTGAAGTCGGAAAAAGTTCAGGGAATTGAAGCAAGATTCAAACACTACCTTATTTCTATTTCTACAGAACAATATGTAAATCCCAAAACTAATCTCTCACCTTAAAGTTTTTGAGTTCTTTCTTTGATCTTAGCTACTGAATTTCTTCTCTTTCTCCTTCCTATGTGTGGCGGCCACTCACTCTCCGAACTCTCCAAATTTGTTTTACGTGAAATAATAGTATACTAACCTAGGTCTAACACTAATTTTTCCTTATAGCTAACTAAGCCAATAAAAAAAATAAAAAATAAAAATATGTTTCTTTCTAATGGGTCTTACCCACAACCCACTACTCAAACCCACTTTTATTTATTTATTTCTTTTTCTTATAATATTTTATTTTCTCAATTCAATTACTTCATTCAAATCTTCCCACTAACTCTCACACATTTCATATGTCCAAAAATGAATCCAAACACACATAATAGTAGTAACATAAACTAAATCCATTAATCCTAATTTAATAATAAATAAAAATATAAAAGAAAAATCGGGGCGTTACATTAAATGTTAAATCTTCTAATATAATAAACTATATATCTTTATTTGAGTCAAATAACTAAATCTAAATTCAAATATATGAAATCATCGTCAAAACTAATATATTGACAACAAAACTACTTCTTGATTATATATATATATATATATATATATATATATATATATATATATATATATCTCATTTTAGCTTCTTCAAAAAAAGTTTATATAATAACAAATATAAAATAAATATATGTCAAAAAATATAAACTAAATATATATATAAGATTAATTACAATGAATACAAATAATTATGTTTGACTTTAGAGATTCTTTTTTTATGACTAAACCTTAGAGATTCATATGATGCAACTATAAGTGCAAAATTATAATTATGCATATTTACTTATTATAAAAACTGAAGTAAAAAAATAATATTTATAAAATATATTAAAACATATTCTTTAGATATTACACCATATTTCTGTTGAATTTAAATAAATTTAATATGTTATATTCTTTAATTCAAGAATAAAAAACTAATAATAAACTGAATATTACATATTTTAAAATTTTCTTCCATTTTTAAGATAGAAAATATCAAACATTATTTTAGTAAAAATAAAATATCAAATATTTTTAATAATTACAATTTTATAAAAGGAATAAATAAAAATATTTTTCATTTATTTAAATATTTTAATTTATAATTTAATCAAACCTGCGCAACGCGCGAGTTTATTTCTAATAAAATATAACAAAAACTCTTTGACCCCGATGCGGGAAACATAGAAATTTGTGCTATGGTTCCTTGCAAGCATATGTTGTATAGAAGATTCTTAAAATTATTATTTTTTTTTACAATTTTTGTGTGTTATGGACTTCAAAAAATGGACTGAATTTTTTTTATTCATTTCCTTAATTAGTTTTTTTTTATAATATTTGTAATTAATTAATTTAGTTTATACAAACACGAGTGACCTCATATGTTGATTTCTTTGTTTAATTTTGCATGCCTTAGTGTATTGTTTGTAAAATTAATGGCATAAAAAATGATGAAATGGAAGGACACAACACACGTGATCATAATTTGTTTTGGAGGGACTTTTTGGATAATGGTCCCCATCTAATATCTAATATATTTTAATATAAGACAAAAAATAATTATACTCTCTACAAACAAAAAGTCAAATATTACATTTTGAGAAATTATATCCCAATCAACACAAACATGTAAAATGACTCCAGAGAGCATTTAACGTTTTATGCAGAAAATAATTTTTTAAAGATATATTGTTCATATGATAAACAAAGATTCATAATAAGAGAATACAAGAGGAATTCCTTACAATGATAGTAATCAATTTAAATGCTTTGAAAACGTAAAAAAAGGATCAGGACCATTGTTAGCAAAATCGCGAGTAAAATCCATGAATTTTGCGATTTTGCTCACTCAAAATGATTAAAATCTTGAGTAGAATCCCAAATAATGTAAAATCCCAGTAAAATCGCACAGAATTGCAAAATCTCAATAAAATCTGCGATTCTGAAAGGGTTTTACCGATTTTGGCTTTTTTTTGGATGATGTTTAACTGGGTAAAATAGACCCATTTAATATTTTGACCCGGTTTAAAAGGTAAAGACCTATTTTTTATATAATATTTTGTTATTCAAGTAGATGACATTTTAATTTTTTGTATTAGCATTTAGACGTTAAGTATATAGCGCTTTAGTGATTTGTTTTAGCATATATACTTTAAGTATATAGCGTTTTAGTGATTTGTCATCTATAATTTCATAATTTTGAATACATGCACTTTATAATATTATATATTTATATGAGTAGAATCCAACGATTTTGGTTGCGATTTTTGATTTTGCGATCTTGTTTTACCCTTTTGATTCAACAAAATTAATTGAGTAGAATCCATCGATTTGATTGTGATTTACGATTTTGCAATCTTATTTTTCTCTTTCGATTTAAAGCAAACTCGTGATTTTGACAATCTTGATCAGGACACCAAATGGAAAAAGAGAGAGATCAGTTGACGAGTTGATTAATTAACTCACAAGAAAGACAACAAGATATCAATAGAGAAAACAAAAAGAACAACTACAAAACCCAAAAGTAACCAAACCACAAATTTAAACGAGGTACAAATCTAAGAGGGATCACCTCCACTACCTCCTCCTCCTCCGGATCCTTCAAACTCCCGCCGGCAAATTGTTCAGACCTACTTCAGTCATTGCCACAGGAGGCAACACCACTGACGACGACGAAGGCTGAGGAGTTAAACGTCGCCTACTCCAGTACTGTGTGAAAATTGAAAAAACCCCACAGAAGAACACAACAACAACCAACCCGACGATAAGCAAAACAACCCATAATGGAAATTTGTAGGTGTTATAGTCAGGGCCGTCAAATTTGAAGGGGGGTATCACAATATCAGGCGGCTCAGTGAAGGTGAAGGAGGGTAATATATTATTGGGCGGCTCAGAGAATGTGAATATCACCGGTGGCTCACTCTCAGAGAATGACATTGTTAACTTGTTGCTAATGGTTTGCATAGTGAAAGTTGAAAGTGTTTGGTGGAGAGCTATGTTTGTATATATAGAAGTTGTAATGAAACACCCAACAGGGTATTAGATGCAGCTTTCTCGGTTCCCTTTTGCTGCTCTCTTTATTGCCTTTTGCTTTGATTTGGTGTTGTATTTGTCTCACTCCCTCTCTGTGTTGTGATATTATGGGAAGTGGCATAGGCTTGGTTGGCCTGGTGCCTGGGTTCTGTTTCTCTTGCCTGGCTTGGTTTGGGGATGAATTTGTGTCACTCCCTCTCTGTGTTCTGTTTCTCTATGTTGTGATTAATAAAGTTTTTTGCTGTACAAAATAATAATGTACATGTGTGTTTTTTGTAGTAAAATATAAATCATCTAAATATACTTATGTATTATTGAGAAGAAAACAATTGAAAAATAAGAAGAAAGTCGAAAGTGGTATATATATGTGTAAGTGTAATATTCTAATGGCTTAAACACATATTTGGTCCCTGTATGTACACCAATTTTTCATTTTAGTCCCTATATCGAAAATATTGACAAAATAGTCCCTATATCGCGCTTTTTTATTTGACGTTGGTCCCTGTCGTCCAATTTCATCCAAGTGGCAAACGTTTTGCCACCTAGACCCTGCCACGTGGCCAAAAAATGTTGCTGACTGGATTAGTGAATGCTAGAGGGACCAAAACCAAAAAATTGAACTGAATGCAGGGACCAAAACCAAAAAATTGAACTGAATGCTAGAGGGACTAAAACCAAAAAATTAAACTAATTGCAAAATGACCCATTTAAACTCTAAATCCCTAAATTAAAATTTGTTTCTCTACTCTTCTCTTCTCATCAACCTTTCAACAGAGAGACTCATTGCTAAAAAAGATTATCCTGATGATTTCCCTTTCAACGATCCCGATCAACAACCGCCCAACCAAGGTGGTTTTCTCGACGCGCTTTCTGATCACGTTGTCAACATTCGCAATGCCTCTCATAATTTCATCAAAAAACTCATCCAAATGGGGCGCAATGATCGACGCAAAGTTGTTTTTGCCATGAAAGTTGATTTATGAGAAGAGAAGAGAAGAGAAGAGTGGAGAAACAAATTTCAATTTAGAGATTTAGAGTTTAAATGGGTCATTTTGCAATTAGTTTAATTTTTTGGTTTTAGTCCCTCTAGCATTCAGTTCAATTTTTTGGTTTTGGTCCCTGCATTCAGTGCAATTTTTTGGTTTTGGTCCCTCTAGCATTCATTAATCTAGTCAGCAACATTTTTTGGCCACGTGGCAGGGTCCAGGTGGCAAAACGTTTGCCACTTGGATGAAATTGGACGGCAGGGACCAAAGTCAAAAAAAAAAACGCGATACAGGGACTATTTTGTCAAAATTTTCGATACTGGGACTAGAACGAAAAATTGGTGTACATAGAGAGACCAAATGTATGTTTAAGCCTATTCTAATATACTCCCTCCGTTCTAATTATAAGACCTCGTTTGATCACTGTAGGCATGCTAATGCATGATTTTGATCACTAATATATTTAATTGTCATAGTAAAAATTTATAAAAATTTGATATTTTGAAAGTAGTCATCAAAACAAATCAAATAAGATCTTATATGCTAATATTTACATCTATATATTATTAAAAAAATACAGTCAAAACAAGACAAGTGAATAATACAATTTTGTCAATAGAGATCTTATAAAAAGGGACGGAGGGAGTAATAAATTGATGCTCATCAATTATATGATATTTTGTGTGTATTTGTTGTTGAAAAAGTTATTAACTCAACGCTCGTGTCATTGGTGTCCTAGCCGGTATTATACTTTTTTCGGTCTCAAATATAAATAAAAATTTCTTTTTAATAATTGTTGAATTTTATATATTTAATCATATAAAAGATTCAATGAATCTAAAAAAAATCTTTACTTATCTTTAAGATGGAAGATAGTATTATTCCTTTAGTATAGTATTTATGTTTTTTTTTTAATCAAGTATAGTATATATGTTTGTCTAAACATTTTTCTGGGTGTCGACTCTCTAATTTTTAGAGAAAGAAATATGTAGTAATTTGGAGTTCAAATGCCACATTAGTAAAGATTTATCAATAATTATTTGTTTTTTTTAGTACATCGGGAATATAAATTACTCCTGCTAGAGATTGAACCTTAGACCTCTTTTTACTTAACTCATATGTCCTCAGGGATTTATCAATAATTATTTGTTTAGGAAGTGAACTAAGATAATTCGTTTTGAATGAGTTCGTTAATCAATTAGGTCCATCGCTTAGTGTATTTGATATTAAAAAAACCCTATGCATTCAAGATTGTAGTTTATTTTTTGGGTGCGTTCCAAGTTTGTAGCCTACAACTTGGTTGGTCCACGATGTTTTTTCCATTCAAAATTAAAAGAAATTAAAAATCTCTTTTATTTAAATGACAAATTAAGCATATAAGAGATATTTCTTTTGATGATTGGTGTAATAATCCTATTGAATGTTTTCATCGCTCGTAGCTTTTATACAGCTTTGAATTGTAAAGGTTGAGTACCCTTTATACTCCTTATAATTCAATTTTTCGCTTATAAAAAAATTAAACATATATAAATGAAAAAGAGGGAAAAACGGAACACCAATCCAGTATAGGAAAACATAACGCGTATAAGAAATACTCCTAAAAAATAACTGAAGGAATTCAATGTGTTGCCTTTCATCGAATAGCAAGAGTATATATATATATATATATATATATATATATACACACACAATTATATTGGGTAAAGTCAAACCTAGAATAATGAAGTTAATGCAATGGGAGAGCTAGGGCCGTGTAATTTTGGCAAGTTAGATTCTTCTAAGGTGAGCATAGAGCGAGAGTTTAAAAAAATGAAGGTCACGAGTTGCTGCAGCGAATAAAGGCTGCAACCCCACGTTCTTCAATCTATGTGAAATCAGTTGAAACCTGAAGGATTAAGCAGTGACTGATTACTGGGGCTCCAACGTTCTTAAATCTATGTGAAAAAATAAAATATCATTGAACTCTAACATAAATGGATTCACAGACACATTGTGTGTTGAAATAAAAAATTCTTTAAAAAAGACTTGAAATTTTTTTTTGAAAGATTTTTTTTTGTATTTATTTTGAAGTTACAGGGTCTTTTTTTTTATGGAAGCTAATAAAAAGAAAAAAGAAAATTAAAAAGAAAAACTAAGTACGAGAGAAGAAAGTTCTCATTGCTTCATTCCTAAGAAGTTCACGAAGGCCTTCTGAAAGAGATGTATGAGTCAGGAGGTCGGCTTCTGATGATGCTCCAAGTTTAGCAAAAAAGTCTGCACATTGATTCCCTTCTCTTAGTGTGTGATGGAGAGCACCATTGGTTTGAGAGAGCAACTCCTTGATATCTTGGTTCAACACAGCATAAATATGATACTTAACTTGTGGGTCTTTGATGAGGTTAACACAGAGTAAATAGTCAGAGTAGACAAGTTCATTAATATTCCTGTCTTTGGCCAGCAAGAGATCCCTAAGGATAGCAGTCAGCTCCGCGAGCAAAATGTCAGATGATCTTTAATTTGTTTGGATGCAATTATATAGAAGTGATTTTGTATCACAAAATTACTATAAAGGACAATTATCCAATTGTAATATATCATATAAAATAAATCCCAACAAATTTCTATATTTTATCTTCTAAAAATATCAAACTGATCCTATAAAATCTAAATAGAATATTATTAGAGAATACAAGTATAAATTTAAGGATATTTTTGTCTAAATATTTTTTACACTTATTTTCTCTTTCCTCTAAAAAAATCTATAAAAAATAAATTACTAATATTAGTTTCAGATTTTTAGCAGCTTTTAAAAAAGTTATAATAAACCACTCAATATTTTCCGATGAAGAAAAAAAAAATTTAATAGGAGGCAACACTACTGACAATAGGCTGATGAGTTAAACATCGCCTCTAGCACTGTGTGAAAATAGAATAAAACCCCAGAGAAGATCACAACAACAACCAATCCCACCAAAAGCAAAACCGATCATAATGTAATTTTGTAAGTGTTGTAGCCAGGGCCGTCAAATTTGAAGGGGGGTAAAACAATATCAGGCGGCTAAGTGAAGGTGAAGGAGGGTAACATTACTTTCTACTAAAGAACCCTTTAATTATTCTCTCTGTATATTTGTAGTAATAAAATGTCGACAAAGAGTGCTAGAAATTGTGTGACCTTGGGACTATAACCTTCTTATTTATAAAACCTAAATTTGAATTAACTATTGATATTTCTATTTTAACCCATCATCACCAGAGCTGCCGTATTTGAGCCCGAGCAAGTTAGGCTATGTCCCCGGGCCTGCAAAACTTGGGCCCTCAAAAAATAATAATTAGTAGTTATACCACTTAGTTGAAATAAAAGGTCTAATCAATGATCAATTTTAAATACAAGAGGCCAATCAATAGCTTTTGTTTATCTTTTTTTTTTTGGTACAAAAGAGGGCAAAAGCCCAAAAGAAAAATTAAACAGTTAAACGAACATTTCTAGGCATGCAAGCCTCAGACAAATCATCAAATAGGAGACTCTTAAGCTCACTAGGAGGGGTCTCCAAAACAACAAAATTCCAAGAGTCCACCGTTAGGCTGTAGTTAGCAAGCCAATCAGCACTTATGTTGCCTTCACGCCAATTATGGTGAACCTCAACACGCCAACTACGATCCAAGAGATTTCTGATCCGCCGAATCAATGTAGGGGTTGTCCCATTAGTCTTGCACTTATTTGTAACCATGTCAACAAGCAATTTAGAATCACATTCCACATAGAGTTGTTGAATCCCATCATTCCAAGCTAGCTCTAAACCCAAGTATAAGCCCCACATTTCTGCATGAAGAGCATCACAAACTCAAATTTTGCGCACAAACTCTTTGAGCCATCTACCATTAGTGTCCCGAAGAAGACTGCCACAGCCCGCACGATTTCTATTCTCTTTGCACGCCCCATCACAATTGAGTTTCACCCATCCCTCACGAGGACATTTCCAACCAATGAAAACTGTTTCAGTGTGTTGACGACCATTTTGAAGTAGATTATTGGTGCAATCTTCGATGGTCATTGCGAATGCATGAATGGCACTGGTTGGATTAACTGGTCTTCGGAAATTATCTTCAAAAATTGTTTTATTTCGCCAATTCCACAAATGCCAACATGTAGTCATGAAGATTGTTTTCCACTTAGTATTAGGTATTCCATTCCATTGCTTGTTTAGGTTACTAAAAACCCAGTTCCTGCAATCAAAATTAAAAAAGTCAGTTATACAGTCAGAAGGGACAAATCTAATCCATACCTAAGTTGCATAGATGCAGTCTCTGAGCACATGAAGGGTAGTCTCTTCCCCCATCCAACAACAAGGGCAAATAGGGGATATGCCGACACCCCACCTACTTCGGCGATAATTAGTTAAAATACGATCATGAACAACCAACCAAATGAAAGATTGAATACGGTGGCGATAATTATCTTAATTACACAAATAAATGATTATTTTTGATATTTTTTTATGCTATTTGTAATTTAAATAGATGATATTTTTTTTTTAAAAATTGTTCTTGTTTTGTACAATTTTTTTTATTAGAGCCCATATTAATTATTTGTCCGAGATCTCTAAATTATCGATTACGGCTCTGATCATCACTAAAATATAATTACCTATAACTGACACATACATTGTTTAGTAGAATAATTTGTAGAATTACCTATAACTGAGACACTATCAAGTACATGTGTGTTTTTTTTCTAGTAAAATGTAAATCATCTATATTTACTTATGTATTATTGAGATGCAAACAATTATAAAATTAAAAGAAAGTCGAAAGTGGTAATTTAGTCACATGCATATGTATCCAAGTTTGTAGTTTACGCGCGACTTTGGTTGCTCAACAATGTTTTTTCCATTCAAAATTGAAAGAAATTCAAAATCTCTATTTTTCTAAATGACAAATTATATATATATATATATAATAATAAATATATTTTCTAATCTACATTTTTATGATTTGGAAGTATTTATTTCTGAACTATTCAATAATATTTTTACCGATATAAATTTTTATAAAATATACTGTTACATTGAAAATTTATATTATATAGGTCATTTGTGTAAAAGTTTAAAAAAATTAATTTTTTTTGATGTGTTATTAAGACACGTAAAGATTAATGCCGTTTAAAAAAATCACAAACCATTAATTTTGATGTGTGATGATTAAATTAGCAAGTGTACTAGTTAATGTCAAAGTAATAAGAGTGCACAAGGCAGTTTGGTTGATTAATTGTAAATAAACAATAATAATGCAAGAATTTAAAAGTGAACTTCTTAGATGAGAAAAACGATTGGAAATTATTTAGATTCATCCTTTCTCCCTTATCTATCACATCCTATAGCCCTCAATAATGAAATTCCAATAGTCACGATGATTTAACAAAATAGACAGAGTCCAATCGCTTGGCTCATCCATCTCGTTTAATATAGAACCTTAATCCCTTATGCTAATCAAATATTAACAAAAGATTGATTGCAGGTTAAATCATAGGTCATACCAACTAATCCTATGCTATAGTAATTATGATCTGCAAACAACTAACTTAGTTCAAGAGATAAAACTTAGGATTAGTAGTGATTTATTTCTTAAAATTAAATTGAATGTGATCAAGAATCAATAAGCATTTAACACAAAATTAACTGAATAACTATTAGTTTTCATTGAATTGACTAGAATTCTATTTACATGGTTCAGACAAGTTTTTGTCAAAAAAGAAGGTTTAATTACATATTTAGTCCCAAACTTTTAGTTTAAGTTTTAATTTGGTCCCAAACGTTTTAAAAGTTTCATATTGGTGGCAAACGTTTATCTTAAGTTTTAATTTGGTTATTTCCGTAAATTTTGTTGCATGTAACAAACAGTTTGCACATGTGGACAGACATGTGGACACTTAGACACGTGGACAAAATTGACGGAAATGACTAAATTAAAATTTAAAATAAATGTTTGAGACTAATATGAAACTTTTAAAACGTTTGGGACCAAATCTGTAATTAAGCATGGTTCAGACAAGTTTGAAAGGACTCATCATACAATCCATAATATATGAGATTTAACTACTCATAATAATAGACAATTCAAAAGAGTGTTGAAAATTATAGATGATGGAGCATCAAAGAACACTTGATTGATGATGTTTTTGTTGATGTAGAATCCTTGAAAATATATTTCGTCAGTGCTTCAGAGTGTTTCTCTCTTTAAAAAGTCGTAATTCTTAATTTTGGCCGAGACCCCCTTTGAATAAAGCTGATAAAATAGGTTTAATATGCTCGCGCTATTGCCCTACTTTTTCTGCCCATAGTGGGGCGATTTTTCCAGAATGTTATCTTGCAAAATTTGCTCGTCATTGTGGGGCAATGCAGACCCATAGTGGGGGCGATTTTTCCAGAAACTGTAACACTTGAATTTTCTTCATTTTTTCACTTGTTTTTCAATTTGTCTTTAAACTCTTGATTTTCTTCAATTGTGCTATATTTTTAGGAATTAACCATATAACTTTGACTTAAAACTACTAATAAACATGTAAAATTACTAATAAAATGTCATATAAAATACTATCATTAATATGTCTGAATAACATATCAAATGGTTTTGAATTTGTCTGAAATTTTATGCAAATTATCTATATATTATAAATATTTAATCAAATAGTGTATTTTATAAAATTTATATTGGTTAAAATATTCAAGAATAAATACCCTAAATTTTAAAAAGGTATACCATATGACACCTTTATCATGTCTAGAGGGTCTAAAAGGTTCTACACGGAGAAATAATCTCACTAGAACATAAATTGTTCACAATTATATTGTTAGGGTTAATAGGTCAATACGCATTGTAAAATATGCTATTTAGACTTAGTTAACTATAATATTTTAGGGCGATTTTTTTTGCGCTAGTTTAAAACTCTTGCTAAAATTATATTTTGCGGGGGTTTAAAACCCCTGCTTAAATTATATTTTGTGACAGTTTTTTGCGGCAATTCTATTTTACGGAGGGGTTATATTATGATTGACTGAGTTTAGGAGGTATTGCAAAAATCAAATATTACAAAGAGATTCTCAATTTTTTTATTATAGGAAGTATTGCAAAATTAACGTATTTTATAGAAAATTATGACTCTACTAATTTCTATTATTAAAATTATCAAAACTCAAAATTATAGACCATTCTTTTTCAACCCTTTTTTATTCAACTAACATATACTTGAATTTATATATGGTCGGACCTAGAAGGGGGACTACTAAATGCCGCGATCCCCTCAAACTTTTTAATATTTTTAATACCAGTATGCTATTATATTATTTATTTAATTTTACTTTTTTCCCAATATTTTATTAAACTATTTTTTTTTTGATGAGCAAAGAAATATAATTTTTATAAGCGAGTACAAGAGGTACTCATACTCTAAAAAAAATTAAGAAATCAAGAATTAAAAAAAAAAACTCATAGGTTTAATATACATCGATCTGATAGAGGAATACAAGTATTACGAGCATACCGCTCACTAAACCACATTCATGAGAAGGTATTATCATCTACTATAAAGAAGAGATATTCAGAGTAGCTCCTTGAAAAATAATGTTGTTGCAGTGCTTCCAAATATTTCACGTCGTAGGCTCGTAACCAACCAAAACAAGTGATTAGTATTGTTAAGAAGTCCTACATCAGTTGTGAGATGGTCTGAATATGTGTTTATAAGTGAGGGACAATCCTCACCTTACAAGCTGATTTTGTGAAGTTGAGTTAGGTCAAACACTCAATTCTAAGATGGTATCAGAACCTATCTATGATTCGCTAGGCCACTTCCGTTGGCCACCTGCTATCGATCGGGTCATCTACCGCATGACTGCCTGCTATCGATCGGGTCATCCACAACTTATATCCGCGCTCCAAGCCCAATAATGCTGGGCGCGAGGGGGGTGTGTTAAGAAGTCTCACATCAATTACGTGATGGCTTGAATATGTGTTTATAAGTGAGGAGAAATCCTCACCTTACAAACCTTTGTGAGGTCGAATTAGGCCTAACACTCAATTCTAAGAACTACAACCACCCTTTTTTCTTTGAAACAAATTGCCAAAAAGACAAAAAGTGATTCCATCCTTCTAAAAGTGCTCTCCCCCCATCTTAATTCAAAATTTTGAGCTCACATTTTTATATTTGTTGTAAATTTTGTTCCAACCCTTCTAAAAATGGTATTTGTTTGGTGACTAAAAGGGTGGTTCATTGCTCTCACGCTAAAATTTATCTTTTTCACATCATTTTAAGGCAAAACATGGGAGTTGGGATCAAAATTACAACAAATGTAAAAATAAAAGAGTCAAAAAGTTTGAATTTAAAAATAGAGGACTATTTTTGTAAATTTTGATAAAATGTATGTGAAAATCAAAAGTGCAAGCCTGTATTTCTTTAGCTCTACATTTTATTTTTTGTTAAACTTCATATGATATATAATATATTATTTGGCATTTTTTACACAATATATTGGTAAATTTTACACAATATTATTTGGCGGTGGATACCCCGATCTCGACAAAAAAATATATATATACTTTCTTCTATAAATTGTCCATTAGCAAAAAAAATTCTTTACTAAATTTAAAATTTAAATTCGGTCTCCCTAAATGAGGATTGTTAAATTCAACGCACATTTCCACCTATGTTTTTTTTTTGTTGAGAAAATGATGCTTATAGCATTTCATTCATAATTAAATGGCTAATACATATAGGTACATCAATGCCTTTTCCACCTATGCTTGAATGCATATATATAGAATTAAATTAATGTGTTAAATTCAGTCAAAATTGTTTTAAACTCATTCCAAAATGTGACCAAAACATTGGTATATATATAGTCAATATATTAAACTATGAATATTCATCATTAAAACAAAAAAATTGTGAAAATGATGAATACATTATTCTTTGTTTTATATTTGGTGACCAGCACTACTGTTTACACAGTTGATAGTTTGCAACGTATGTCGAAAGACAATTTAGAGTTGGAGAGACAACTAAGGCTCATTAACAAGTCTCCTATCAAGAGTATTCATGTATTTAACTTACACACATGTTGATTATTTGTAGTTTAATTTGATCTACATGTCTAATAGAATTTTGTTTTGATTAACTCTGGATGTTCCTATAGGCAAAGGGAGGGTACATAGTTGACTGTGTTGATATTAATAAACAACCGGCTTTTGATCATCCTTTATTAAAAAATCATAAATTACAGGTAAAATATTTTTGTATTATGGTAATTTTTAAAATTTTGTTTTATTTTATTACTTATACTCTTACTTTCAATATCCATTTTATTTGTGATAGATAAAACCAAGTTTTGTAAATAATAATAATCAAACAAGTATGAAGATTTCGTCAACCAAATCCATGTATGAGCTCGAGAAAGTTAACTGTCCAAGAGGAACTGTTCCTATTCGGAGAGTCACAAAAAATGATCTCATTCAAGGCAAATATTTATTCAATAATAGTAACCTAACTCAAAATAGCTTGCGCACTGCTGTAAGTTTTCTCATATATACAACTGAATTTATGATTATATTATAAATGTAACATATATAATGGTTCAATATATATTTCGTAATTAATATGTGATTGTATTGAAAATGTAGACTGCTCATGTATTTCTTCCACCCTCTGATGGTCCTTACTATGGAGTAAATGGAACTACTAGTGTTTGGCATCCAGTAGTTGCTAAGGGTCAAGAAAGTGCAGGGCATTTATATGTCCAAAATGGAAATGGAAATGGTATTAATAAAATTGTCGTCGGATGGCATGTAAGTTTTAATTTATCCTATTATATCAATATTTTTATTTTTAAAAGTATTCATGTATTTATAATTTAAATAAATTTTATGTTATAGAAAAAACTAACTAATAATATACAATAATGATGTTAGGTATTTCCACAACTATACAATAATGATGTAACGCATCTATACACATATTGGCTGGTAAGTAAGGTTTTTTTTTTCTTTCAATGGTTCTTACTAAATTAAAATAACCAACTTTTTCAATGGTTCAAAATATTTATATATTTTCTATTATTTGAAAAACATTGTTTTTGCTACTTTATAATCTAACAAGATATTTAACTATCACAGTCAGGTAACACGAATGGATGCTATAATATATTGTGCAGCGGTTTCATTCAGACAGACCAAAAAATTTTCGTTGGTGCACCTATACGACCTACATCAACCTATCGTGGTAGTATGATTGAGTTGCCAATTTCTCTTGTTCAGGTCATTTTTTACTTAAAATATATAGATTATTAATTAATGTGAGAAGAAAAATATTTCAATTTAAAAACTACAATATTATCATATTGGTGTTAGCTTTTAAATTTTGAATAATATATTTACAAAATTTTATGAATATATATTCAGGATCCAGCAAGTGGAAATTGGTGGTTATCTATCTTTTCTAAGAATATTGGATATTTTCCGGCACGCTTGTTCTCCAACTTGAAGGCAGCTAATCAAGTGGGATGGGGTGGGTTAACAGTAACTCCTAAGGGTACTAATAGTCCTGCAATGGGAACAGGAGTTTTTGGAAATGGAGATTTTACTAAAGCTTGTTATTTTAGGCATGTTGCATATCAAACTGCATCTAGAAAATTTATTGGACCTGCAAAAAGTTTGGCATCCACACTCAACGATTGCCCTAATTGCTATAATGTTCTCTACTATGGAGATATAGGAGGACAAGTTGGGTATTCTCTTCAGTTTGGAGGACCTATTTGTAACTGTGGCAATTAATTAATTGTAGTTAACAATATTGCAACTCTTTTTGCAATGATTAATAAATGAATATAATTTTTATTTTATTTTTATAATTTTGATAATGATAGTATTTATTAATAGCTGGAGCTCGATCAGTTTGGTCATGATACTAAGAAATAGAATCTTTTAAAATTATTTAAAGTTTCTTTTTATTAAGTGTTATATAATATAAAAGTATTGGTAAAAAATTAATAATATAAAAGTATATATATATTTTCTTCTATCAATCGATAGTTGGTTCAGTAGTGATTGAGACTGAATTTGGTAGGGAGGACCCCAGTTCGATCCTCCACAACTACAATTGGGAGGAGTTGAAACCAGTTGAGCTGATGCAAGAAATGACTGAACCAAATTAAACTGAAGGTGAAAAAAAAATCTATTTTCTTCTAATTTTATATATCTATAATTGTTAGCCCATATTTTGGTTAAGTCAAAATATGCTCTAATTGTTCTTTTGAACATAATTAATTAGCCTTCTATTATGGAGATTGATATTCCAACTTCCAGGAGTGCTAGAAGATAACTAATTGTTTATGATGACATGAAAGTGAAGGGTAACATCTTTAAGAATAAGAGAGTTCTTATGGAGAGTATTCACAAGTCTAAAACTAAGAAGGCAAGAGAGAAGACAAATCTCATCAAGTGTTTTGTCTTCGAGTCCCTAAGATTTAGAGTGGATTGATTACTCGAAGCAAAATGTTGATTCTACCTTAGCAGATTATCAACATTTTCTAGCAGTTCGAGTTCAAGTCGTTGCAACGCTTCATTCAAATTAACAGTTATCAAACGTTCAAGGGTGAATATTCAAACGGCAAGACACGTGTCAAATGGATGTTTTTATAGACGTTATTTAGGCAATTATAGTGCTTATCTATAAATATTAGTTCATTTGATGTAATTTCTACCATAATCTCTCATACTAAAAAATCCTTATACATTTTAAGTACCCATGAATTCGAGCGAAAAGAGTAACAAAGGCAAAATGTATGATCTTATGATCACTTCTTTTTAATTTCGATGCAATTTACCATTTCATGCGATTTACTTGTGTTCATTTAAGATTTCTACACTTTAACTCATTGAATCATTTACTTTTCTTGAATTTCATTTAAATTTTCTTTACATTATGTTATTTACATTTCTTTGCAGAAAAACAAAACTTGTTCATTTCAATTAATGAACATTGTCTTTTTCATTCATAAACAATAAATGCACAAACATATCTTAGGATTTACTAGTTTTTGGTTCCGCGGGCATTACAAACTAGCGGTTGTTTTTCAAAAATTAGTGTAAACAAATTGGCCCGCTCGGTGGGACTAATTTTGTGCGTTTATTTTTTATCAAATTATTTTCAATTTCATCTGGAAATGATAACTTCTACATAAAAGTTACATTTGTTTCTTCAAAATTGTTTACTTTGTTGTTTCAAATCATTGTTGTTTAGTGCATGCATTTGAGGAGTGGTAGAATAAAACCAGAAATGGTGAGGCCTAGAATCAATAACGCTAATAACAACAACAATAACAATAATAACATAAATAACATTCTTGAACAAGATTCAGAGAATGAAATCCCTGAGAGCGAATTTGGCGTTTCGATGCCAATGACTTCATCAATCCCCGTTTCGAGTTCAATAGGGGCAACCCATGAAATTTCTATGTCAACCACTATGGGATCTACTAATCCTTCAGGAAGTTCCAATGTGTTGACCACAATGGCTGACACTACGTCCACCATTCCTGCTATTGTTTCTACCCAAATGGGGACAACATGCAAGGACAATCTATTTTGTCCTATACATACCCTTGAAACCCTACTTCTCAAGTTACACACACTCCTATTCATCTCTTAACATTTTTGTTCGACTAATGCTGACTTGAACGTCAGAATACTAATGTGTTTTGGATACCTCCCATTCCATCCAAGAGGCCGGTACACCAAACCATCACAAATCACCCATCAAAATCTCACATTTTCCAACAGAGCTGCCGAATTTTGTCCCGAGCGAAACAAGTTCTAATGTCGAATGAACCTTCTTGTTGGGATAACAAATATTGGGATTGTTCATAAGCTTGTTGGGCCTTAGCCCAATCCTTTGTGACAAGCTCAATCCATTACTTGTAATAATCCTATATAAGGCATTGGTGATGAATGAGAAAGTGGTTGGTTAGTTTTCATAACAATTGGTATCAGTTTGTGGACCCCATGGACACAACTGAAAGTTAGTTGCAACTAACTTCTTCTCTTTTGCACGCGTTTCTTTGCGTTTCTTCCATCATCGTTTTAGTTCGTTCTTTCATCTCTTCCATCACCGTTCTTGCTTCTCACTGTGTTTCCATGGCGGAATCAAGTTACGTTTTACCGTCGATTCCGAATATTGACGGTTTCTATGATCATTTGGGCAATGCTCATGGAGAACTTTCTTCGTTCCAAGAAATACTAGGAACTCGTCACCAATGGTGTGTACATTGCTCTGGTGAACGCAACTGCAGAACAAACCCCTCAAGCAACAAAAAGTGAGTTACAAGATATGAGAGCAAAGAATTATTTGTTCTAAGCTATTGATCGAACGATCATGGAGACGATTCTCACATGCGATACTGCAAAACAGATATGGTTATCAATGAAGCAGAAGAATCAAGGCTCAACAAAAGTTAAACGTGCGCAATTTCAATCATTGCGACGTGAATTTGAGGTTTTGGCCATGAAAGATGGTGAAACTGTTACTGAATACTTTGCAAGAACACTTACGTTTGAAAATCGCATGAAATCTCATGGTGAAACTGTGGAACAAGTACTCATTGTGGAAAAGATCTTGAGATCTATGAGTGCAAGATTCAATTATGTTTTCTGTTCAATTAAAGAGTCAAACAACGTCACTACCTTGTCCATTGATGAGTTACAGAGTAGTCTTTTGCTGCATGAACAACGCATGACTGTTCAAAAAGAAGAAGAGCAAGTACTGAAGGTGTCAACTTTTTCAAATCGTGGTGCTTATCGTGGCAGAGGTCGTGCCTCTCGTGGGAGAGGGAGAGGAGAAAGACAATCAAAAGCACATGTTGAGTGTTATCACTGTCACAAGCTAGGCCATTATCAAAATGAGTGTCCAAATGGGGATGAAAATGGCGCCAATTTTGCTGAATTTGATGAGGAAGCAGAGATGCTGCTAATGGCGCAAGAAGGTGCCAACACTGCTACACAAGAAGAAGTATGTTTTCTTGATTCTGGTTGTAGTAATCACATGGTAGGAAATAAAGACTAGTTATTCAATTTTGATGAATCTTTTCGTGAATCCGTGAAATTGGATGTGTAACACTCGACGCAAGCACAAAATAATATTGCAATGAAGCTGCCACCATATTTTATTTATCCCGTGAGGGGAAAGGAAAATAATGATAAAACCTTAAGAGTCGGGTTCGGGAGTTGGTTATATGAGGGGAAGACGTTAACACCCCCTCATATCCATTGTACTCAACGGGAACCATTTGAGGAAATTGGTTTGCAGAAACAGAAAATAACCGCATACAATAAAAGATTACCGCATATTGAACAGAAAAGGGAAAAAGAGTTTTTTTATTATTTGGCTTGACGAGATTACGATCTCGCTCCTACGTATTCCCCATGTGCAATGAGAAATTCAAAGCTCACATAGTTCTAAAAAGAGTTTTGTTTGTTGTTTTTAATCGAAAAATAGTTAGGTCGCATTCCTTTGGAACAACAACATGCTTGTATACTCAACTGAGGTTTAAGCGTTTGTATGTGTCAAAGGAATGGATAAAGTATCATTCGTTTAAGAAAAGAAGTTGTAAATTTATTAAAAAAAAGTTTGTTAATTAAGATGAGAATAGTACGCTATCCACGATGTGCGTCATAGACTGTACTATTCAGGCCGAGAAAGGTGTGCACCAGACTCCCCCTTTTTCGTCTTAATTAATTTAAGAAAATTATTGATTAAAATGAGAATAATACACTATCCACGATGTGCACCATGGACTGTATTATTCAGGCCGAGAAAGGTGTGCACCAGACTCCTCTTTTTTCACTTTAATCAATTAAATGTTCGTTAATCAAAATGAGAATAGTACGCTATCCATGATGTGCATCATGGACTGTACTATTCAGGCCGAGAAAGGTGTGCACCAGACTCCCCCTTTTCATCTTAATTAACGAATCATTATTTAGTTATTTTTTAGAAAAGAAGTTTTACAGTTAAAACCAGGCCAGAAAAGAAAAAGAAAGGTAGAAGATGAGAGAAGCACTTGACAATATGAATAATGCATGACAAGTAATAATATCAATGATTTATAAATGACGATGCAAGAATTAAATAGCTCGAAGTAAATAAAGCATAAGCAATTAAATAAACGCTAAATAAACGAGCATAATTAAATCTCCAAGCATCAAGTATCAATTAAGTGTAAATTAACGGATTAAAATAAACCAAAGTGGAAATAAGTTCTTATTATATAAGTGATTATGTACATACTCACTTTTATAATAATAACTTATTTAAATAATCACTTATTTTCAAAAGTGATTATGCAAATAATCACTTTTGCTAATAAGTAATTATTTCACTTAAGCACTTTTTTCTAAAAAAAAGATCAAAATTAATTAAGTTCAGCTGGGGGTGCACTAGAAAAAAGGAGGTGTAAGTAGAAATCTGAAAAAAAACAAAAAAACCAGAACAAAAAAAATAACTGGGCCTTAAAGGCAAGGCCCAAACCCAAGTTGCCAGACCGGGTCAAAACTGGGCCGGTTTAGACCCGGCCGGACCGGCTAACAGCCCAGCTGGGGGGCGCGCATGGAACTATTGGGGGGCGCGCGTGAGAAGGCATCCAGCCACTTACGCAGCGCCACGTCATCATCATCATCCTCACAACCAAAACATAAAACAAAATGCAGGCGACGGAGGGAGTACGGCCGGAGCTTCACCGGCGTCAACGAAGCTCAAACGTTCACCAAAATACACATGTGAATACATCAAATCGTGCGGAATTTCGCAAGGATCATGAATCTACACTTATATTTCACAAATAACAAACACAATAAGAGAAAACAAGCTCGAAAGTTTTGGATCTACATTTTTGAAAATGGTTTTAAACAACTCAAATCAAGAATCTATCAAAGCAAACATGTTTAGAGGAGTTCCAGGAGCAATTATCAACCGCTATCTACCTTCGTTGATGAACGAAACGACCGGATCGAAGGATTATGTGTCGGCCACGAGTTTGAAGCTTGATATGAGGATTTTCCGGTCGTTTTTTCGTAATTTGAACACCGTATTTGGATTCCTAGAGGTCCAAAAAGTATAGATCGAGTATTTGATTGTCAATTTTGGATAGTTTTGAAATGGCCAGAAAAAATGGTTTCTCGCCGAAAAAAGAATTCCGGCGCGGTGGTTTTTGTATTTGTGGTGGTTCTGCGTTTTTTTGGGGAAATGTGCTCAAGATTGATCTGAATATTTTATTGCTTTTATAGTGAAAAATTAGGTTTTGTGGCATTGATGTAATAATTAACACTTTTGAGGTTAAGGGAAAATTAGTGGAAAATGATAATTAAATGGTAATAAGTTGGAAATGATGATGTGGCATACAATGATTGGTTCATGAAAAATATATTTTTGATGATGAAAATGCGACGAATAAAAATAAGCGAATGAAAATAAAATGCAATATATTTTTTTTACAATTTTAAACAAAATTAGCGGAGGACGTGAAAACATTATTTTTGAAACAATTTTTTTGGCGTTTTCTATAAAAATAAAAAACAAAATATTTATTTAAAAAGAGTGCAAAATTAGGGTATTACAGGGTGATAATTCAAAAATGTCAGTGATGGGGAAGGGAAATTTGAAGCTACATATTGGTGGCATAGTTCAGATAATCACTGAAGTTTATTACTTGCCAGGATTGAATAATAATTTGTTGAGTATAGGATAATTACAACAAAAAAACCTCACCATCATCTTTGAAAAGGATACTAGCAAAGTGTTTCATGGAGAAAAAGGGCTTATCATGTCAACAAAAATGTCACCTAATAGAATGTATGTGATATTTGCACTAGTCCTTATCCCTGCTTGTTTGAAAGTCACTCAAGAACAAACTCATCTATGGCATCACAGATATGGCCACTTGAGTTACAAAGGATTACACACATTGAAAGCCAAAGACATGGTCAAAGGACTGCAGAGTTGTAGAAAATAGAAGAAGCATGTACAGATTGCTTGGTTGGGAAGCAACACAAAGACACTATCCCAAAGCAAAGTAATTGGAGAGCTTCAATGAAATTGGAGCTAATACATTATGATATTTGTGGTCCTATCACACCTGCATCTAATGCAAATAACAGGTACTTCATTACCTTTATTGATTATTACACTAGAAAGACTTGGATCTATTTCTTGCATGAGAAGTGAACAACTTTTGAAGTCTTTAAGAAATTTAAGGCTTTAGTTGAAAAGGAATCACACTGCAAAATTAAGTGTCTTAGAACTGATGTGGGGAATTTACTTTCAACACATTAAATCAATTTTGCATTAGCAATGGAATTAAGAGGCAATTGACAACTGCCTACACCCCACAGCAAAATGTGGTGGCTGAGAGAAGAAATAGAACCATAATGAATATGGTAAGGAGCATATTGGCTGGGAGAAATGTTCCTAAAGTCTTCTGGCCTGAGGCAGCAAAAATGGTCCATTCATGTATTAAACAGGTGTCAATTTTATTAGTCAAAAACATTACACTAGAAGAGGCATGGTCTGAGCATAAGCCATTTATTGATCACTTCAGAGTGTTTGGTTGCATTGCACATATACACATTTCTGATGTGCATAAGAAGAAGCTAGATGGTAAAAGTATCAAGTGCATCTTGTTGGGTGTTAATGATGAATCCAAAGCTTATAAGCTCTATGGTCCTTTAACAAAGAAGATAATTGTGAGCAGAGATGTTGTGTTTGAAGAACACAAATCATGGAATCGGGATCAGAAGGAGGTTACTTGTAACATAAGTGATAACTTTGAAAATGGTCTTGAAGAAGCAAATGAGCCAAATCAGACATGCAATCAGAACTTGAATGATGAAATACCAGTTGATCATAATGTGAATGATGATCAAAACTTGAATGATGACAACAGTGATGGAGATGAATCACAAGCATCATCAACAGATGAAGATGAACAAGCAGAAACACATGCTCTGGCTCCAAGAATAAAAAGAAAATCAGGACATTTGAATGATTATGTCAGTGGTGAAGAGTTTGATGAAGACAGAAAATTGCACAACTTAGCAATATTTAGCTCAAATGAAGATCCTGTTATTTATGAGGAAGCTGCCAAACAACAAATATGGAGAAATACTATGGATCAAGAAATGTCCTCCATTAAAAGTAATGACACTTGGGAGTTGACTACTTTGCCACCAAGTGCTAAGAAGATTGGTGTTAAGTGGGTATTCAAAACCAAATATAATGAAAAGGGAGATATAAAAAAGCATAAAGCCAGATTAGTGGCTAAAGGATACTCACAACAATATGGAATTAATTACAAAGAGGTGTTTGCACCTGTAGCTAGGTGGGATACAATAAGAACAATCTTGTCTTTGGCTGCAAGCAAAGGATGGCAAGTTTATCAGTTTGATATTAAAAGTGCCTTCCTACATGGGGAAATTGAAGAAGTCTTTGTTGATCAACCAACTGGTTACAGAAGAGGAAATGATGGTATGGTTATTCAGATTGAAAAAGGCTTTATATGGGCTCAAACAAGCACCACGTGCTTGGTATAGCAAAATTAAATCCTACTTTTATCAAGAAGGATTTGAAAAGTGTCCTTATGAACATACACTTTTTGTGATACAATCAAAAGATGGTAAGATGTTGATTGTTAGTCTATATGTTGATGATTTAATACTTACATGAAATGATGAACAAATGTGTACCACTTTTAAGAAGTCAATGGAAAATGTATTTGCCATGACAGACCTAGGAAGAATGAGATACTTCATTGATGTTGAAGTCAGACAAGATGAAAATGGAATCTTCATACATCAACAAAAATATGCCAAAGAAATTCTGCAGAGATTTGGCATGGAAAGCTGCAACAAAGTATGTAATCCAATTGTTCCTGGATGTAAGCTGACAAAGGATATGACTGGTAAAGAAGTGGATAGCAGAAAAATACAAACAAATTGTTGGGAGTTTGATGCATTTGCTTGCAACTAGACCTGGCATATGCTATTCAGTTTGTCTAATTGCTAGATATATGGAAAAACCAACTGAATTACACATGGCAGCAGCAAAGAGAATTCTTAGATATCTAAAAGGAACTGTCAACTATGGCATTCAATATGAGAAAGTAAAGATAAGTGACTTAGTTGGATGGTCAGATTTTGATTATGCTGGTGATTATGATGATAGAAAGAGTACATTAGGCTATGTTTTTAGCATTGGCTCAGGAGCTATCTCATGGTTTTCAAAGAAGCAGCCAATAGTGACTCTATCAACAACTGAGGCTGAATTTGTCTTAGCTGCATCATGTGCTTGTCAAGCAATATGGCTAGAAAGAATTATTACTCAACTAGATCAGAAGTTCATCATCGGTAAGGAAGGAATTGTCATCTATTGTGACAACAACTGAAGCATAAAACTGTCTAAAAATCCATTAATGCATGGCAGAAACAAGCACATTGATGTTAGGTTTCATTTCTTGAGAAATTTGAGCAAGGAAGGAAGGACCAGAATGGAGCATTGCAGTACCAAGGATCAATTGGCTGACATAATGACCAAGCCTCTGAAGTTAGATACATTATGATTGTGTAGCTCAGTTTGCACAACTTGATCACTTTGGTATCTCTTGTGCTAAGTGCTTCTGCTAAACACTTTAAGTTGTAAGAGTTTTTTTCTTGCTTTCAGTTTTTAAACCGATACATGTATAAGTATCATGTTGATTTCTTGTTTGTTCAGTTTAAGGGAGGGTTTGTTGGGCCTTAGCCCAATCCTTTGTGACAAACCCAATCCATTACTTGTAATAAGCCTATATAAGACATTGATGATGAATGAGAAAGTGGTTGGTTAGTTTTCATAACAAAGTTCACTCTCAATTCTATCATACTTAACTTAGTTGCATTATCACAATTTTGTAGCAACGGTATCGGAACTCGTTCGTAAATCTATATGCAAAGTACATTATTAATTAATGCGATAAATTTTCAGAATGCCACTATCGTCATTTTATGACGGGTAATTGTCCGAAAATCAATTTAATTATTAATCATATGAATGGTTGCAGATATTCAATCATATATATATATATATACCCTAGGCATGACAATGGGGCGGGGTGGGTTGTCGGGGCGGGTTTAAGAAATACCAACCCCGCCCCCGCCTTCCTCTACCACCCCCACCCCCGCCCCTAAACTCAGTCGGGGGTAAGATTTGAACACCCACCCCTGCCTCCAACTGAGAACGGGTTTCCCAGCCCCGCACCTGCACCCACTCGCATAAACTATAATAAATAAAAAAACACTTATTTATTTTATTTTTTGAAAAATATCATATGTCAAAATTATATTTCAATTTACTATCTTAGAAGGATACATATACTATAATATTTGTTAAATATAATAGAAAAGTGATAATTAAATGGACAGAGCGGGTGCAGGGCGGATAGAAGGTCATACCGCCCCCGCCCCCAACCCCGTATTCAAAATTCGGAACGGTTTTTCCCCACTAAATTCAGTGTGGGGGCGGGTGGGTGCGGCCGGGGCTGAGGTTTATTGCCATGCCTAATATACCCCTTTGTCCTAAAATATAAATGAAAAAATTGTACAATTTTCTTATCTAAAAATGTAAGAGAAAAAATCAACTTTAATCTTATATTTTCTATTTTGTCAAAAAAAAAATATATTTTCTATAATCTTTTATGATTGTTTTGTCATTTCATCCAAGTAAAAAAATATATTTTAACTTTAATATGTTATAATATGTTATGTTATATATAGTGACTTAGTTGCAAATTTAATAGGTATTGCCTTCGTTCTTTATTATATGAGAAAAAAAACTCAATATTTTTGTCTCAAAATATAAGAGAAAAAATACAAACATTTTTTTTTTCAAGAAAAATTTACTCCCTCTCTTACTTTTTTTATAATCAATAACCACTAAAAAATGTTTTTACATATTTTCATACAATATTTTTCAAAAACACATATTTCTCTCTCCGTCCCAAAACTATTGTCCTTTTATAGTTAAATACGTGGATTAAGAAACAATAAAGATTGATAAGTTAAGACTTTTTTACTCTTACTTTATTAATAAAGAAAAAATATATTTAATTAATATTTTAACTTTTGTAAATGAATAAATGGTAAACTAACATTAATTTATGAAAAGAACAATAGTTTCGGAACAAAATTAAAAAACTAAAAGAACAATAATTTTGGAACGGAAGAAGTATATATATTTTTACCTTTTTTTATTAAATGTGATTTTTGTCTCTATGGGGTGAAGGAAGTACGATAGTATACAATACATGGTAAACACCATATAATTCAAAGTGGCATGCTTTCTTATTTGCCTGAACTGTGACTTAATAAAAAAAAATCAATTTAATGGTTTCATCATAGAATTTTCCATTATTAATTAGGTGGTCTATTAATTTATCTCCTTATTTTTTTTAACATAATTGAAATGACAAGTTATGATAAATTTACACACAAAGTGGAGTGACTATGATTCGAACCCTGGTCATAGACGTTTTGCCTAATAATTTATGCATTTTTTGTCAGTTTAGCTAGGACTTATAAACTCTCTCTTACTTTTTCTAAAATATTCCTTCCATATTTTTGTTTTGTTTTCGCCTTCTAATTCATAGAAAAAAAGATATTAATAGTCTTAATAATTTAATTTGGAGGCGAATTGTAACATAAAGTGATTCCAAACGCCTCTTAAACGCAATTATAAAGATCAAACTGACTTAAATATAATTTATGATTTGTCTAACTGGCATGTCACTTGCAATTAAACAAACATTTATGAATCCTTTTAAGGCACATTATTGTAGTTTGATTTTGGATATATATATATATATATATATATATATATATATATCAAGATTGCCAACAAGATTAATTTACTCATACATGTGTTTTATGTTAACTTTATACTTTTCCGGTGGACAAAGGCCCGTTAGTAACGCCGCATAAGTTCCATGTTGCACCATGAATCAGCTTACAAGGTCATCAATAATCGCTTATTAAGCCACACTCATTCAATATTCTACTTCTATGCGTGTCTCCCTCTTATATAGTCCTATGCATGCAGATGCAATTGTACCCTTTTATTTCTCACTACGCCACACTATAATATTTTTGGTCAAAATTGAACCTAATAATGCTTTTAAAATATACAAAGACAAAGTAGACCGACCAGCATTGATTACTCACGTGGCACTAATTCAACCAGCTCAAATTACTTATTCAGTAGTGATCCACGACGTAAATTTGATAAGAAAAATCACAATTTAATCTCCACAATTGTATTTAAGAAAATATTAAAATAATTGATGTTAAAAATCGCTCTAAATTCTATACTACTAAGATCTCATTCTCAAAGTTTCAGAGAATAAAAAAAAAACTAATACAAAACATTATAAATGCAATATTGTACACATTATAAAACATAAGTAACTCTCGAAATAAAAAAAAGAGTATAATTACTACCTGTGTAATTTATTAATAAAATTAATTTAAATCTCCATGTCATATCAAAAACGTGGAATGAAATGGGGCGATGTGGCGAAAGAAATAGTTGCTACGGGTTGAATATGTAAAATTATTTGACATTGTCAGTGCATATTCTTTTTTCTCAAATAAAAGACCTAAAAAACTCTTTTTTTTTATTAATTTAATTTAATTTTTTCCCGTTTTCACAACCAATTTAATCTAGTTTGGAGTTATTCTGACATCACGTAATTTAAGTTCCTCTTGAACGCAGTTGTTAAAATTGAATTGTAACCCTGCCTACCAAACTCGATGTCAATCACCACCAAACTAACTAACAATTAGTTATTAACCTGATTTTCGTTGCTTATAAAAAAAAGTTATAATTTGTTCGTCCATAATTAAGTTGATGCTAATCGAGTTATGCTTCTTCTGACCGACTATCTTAAATTTATATTGTTAATCCTATAGTGCTGTGTCTACGTTGTAGTTCTTTATTTGCAACCTTGCCGCACGTATAGAGCACGTAAATTAACAATAGAAAAAAAAAATCAGGATAAAGATATATCATACGCCATTATCTAAGATGATCTCTCTCTCTATATATAACAACCATTGCCCATGTCCTTTTAATCAACCAAAAATCATCTTGACCTTTGAAAACTCTCTAACCTTTGCAAAAATTGGATCAAATCAAATCTATTTAGACTTTACATACCAAGAAGATGGCACCTCTATACCTAACAATCATGGTCATTTTCCTTTCTATTTCTTCATGTCTTGCAAGAATTGAACCATCTTTGCCTCGACATAAGTCTCAAACAACGCCAAACCAAACGAAAACCGTACCCCAAAACCAAGCCGAAACTCGCAACAAAACAATGGCATACATAGTGTCCTCATGCCAAGGTACACGGTACCAAGATCTATGCATGCGTTCGTTATCCTCATTCGCCAAATACTCCACTATAGACGGGCCTGACCACTTAGCCCATATAGCCCTTTCGGTAAGCCTAATCAAAGCACTTCAAACAAGGGGTTATTTATTAAAAGTAGTTAAAGAAATTGAACAAATCAACAAAGGTAGCAAGCCCGGTCTTGCATACTTAACGTTGCAAGATTGCGAGAAACAAATCAGCGATAGTGTTGATCAACTTAGCCAAGCAATTAAAGAGCTTCGTCGGGTGAACAAAGGTACAATTATTGATGATAAAATGTTATGGCATATCAGCAACGTTGAGACGTGGGTGAGCACGGCTCTAACCGATGCTAGTTATTGCGTGCAATCGATCCCCGGTCATAGGATGAGTAAAAGGACAGCTACTATAAAGAGTAAGGCACAAAATGTGGCTGAGGTTACTAGTAATGGACTTGCTTTGTTTCATAGATATGCTGCTAAGTACAAAGCTGCAGCTGCTGCAAGAGCTGCCAAGAAACCATAATCAATACAAGCTAGCTTAAAGCTGATGTAGATTATACTTTTTTTTTCCTTCCTCAAGGTTGGCTTCAATTTAGTTTTTAACTAAGTGTGATAATATATATGTTTGGTTGTATAAATTAATGTATCCATTGCAATAATGAAAGAAGTTTTGCTTGTCTTGTTAAAAAATAATAAGATTTTCTTTGATATCCAAAGAGAAATTGTTCCCACGGGTCGATCATATCCCCGCAACTGCGTTTAAGAGAGAACTGAAACTGAAACCACTTGATACTAGAATTAACTCTCATACCAAATTAAACTTGTGATGAAAAGAATTTGTTTGTAATTTAATTACAATTTTTTAATGAACAAAATAAATTAACGGCTGATTGAAATTAAGATTTTAATTTGGTGGCAATCGAAGACAAAGAAAAAAAGATTTTTAATTGTACAATTTAAATTGTTGGTGGCTCTATTATTTATCTTAATTGCTTAGAAATTTATGCGCAGATTTTATGGTCAAGGATGGATCACACTCAAAATGCTCTGCTCACTGTAATCTTCCTCTGTCTGACTTAGAGTCCCTCATTTTGAGAGATAAATAAACTCGGAGCTTAATTTCTTTTTCTTTTTTCCTCTATTACTTTGTAACACTACCAAAAAAAAATTGCTTAGAAATTTGGAACTACTTGATTTATTCTTCTTAAGTTTGTTGTATTTAATCCAATTCGATACATCTTGCACTTGATTAAAAAAGTTTTTTTTTTGAAAGGCCAAAATATATATATTAATAACCAGTCAAAGCACAAGAAGTGCTAAGAGGTATTGAAAAGATACAATAGGGACATAGCAGCAAGCAAAAGCATTGGAAATTACAAACACAGGGACAGAAACAAAAATAAAAAAACTATCCCCTAACAATCAAGGCCGCAGCAGCAGGAAGGAGCAAAACAAAACAGCAGAAACAGCAGCAAAACAAAGCCTTAGCTTCCTAATCGATTAAAACAATCACCGGGATTCCATCGCCATTCAAAAAACATACACGGGGTTGTAGCTAGTCGCCCAACGAACCATTGCCAAGACACTCTTTTTATTGTTTCCAGCATCTCCTCCTTATCAACTAGGCCATTGTTAAATATTCGATCGTTACGAGTTCGCCACACACAGTCCACATAAAAGCATGCCAGATCAAGAGCATACCTTTCTTACCTTTCTTACCAACTCCACAACTTGCAAACAAAGAAACAGAATGATTCACAGTCTTACCTTGATTAAAAAAGTATTTTTAGTTAATACATTATCTAGCTTTTTCATAGAAAAAAAAAATCCAAATTTCCCAAAATTTGAAAGTAAATACGCCAATGTAAGAAGATACAAAAGTGAAATTTAATTTTCTTAAGAAGTTATCCTAAAGATTAACTCCTATATATGAAATTACTTTTTTCAAAGTTATCTTTTAAGCCAAACACAAGTTCATCTTCAAAGTCTCTAGGAGACCCCTGGCGAAGGATGGATATAGAAGTCATATAATAGAAGAGATGAGTACCAACTCAAATGGTTAACAAGATTGGGCACTTGAAGTTGATTAAATATTCTCATGTGATGATTTTAATGATGAACTTTGTTTGAAATTGGTGGTCCTTTAAATTTACAAATTTCTGTTTATTTATATACTCTCTCTATCATATTTATATGAAAAAATGCATTATTTTTTGGATTTATTTAATAATATTGATCAATCAGGGTGAAAGAAAGGTTCACAATTTAACTTGCGAATAATATTTTAAACATAATCTCTTTCGTATACAAAAGTTAGGAATCAATTTCATGACTATTTGGTTAAGAGATTCAATACTCTTATTATTTTGACCAATTTATTATTGATAAATGTTGAACCATTTATAAAAAATAGAACATAGACGAAATAACAAATAGTTGAAAACACATGCCTACACATAAAGTGGAAGAATCGGGATTCCAATCATGGCCATTTTTATTTTTATTTTATTTTCGCTTTCGATTTTATAATGGATGTTTTTCTTTAGGAAACGACTTTGAAAACCAAATAAATGTTTTTTTTATTGTCACTATTAAAAAAAAGATATATTTTAAAGAAAAAACCATGATATTCAAAAAAGTCAAAGAAAAATGCAAAGTACTAATTTAGAAATATGTGGGCAGAAGAAATTGAGGGGATATATTTGGTATTTTACTATAATAGGGTTCTTTTTTTTGTGTGTTTGTGAGTAACGGAATATATGTATGGTAATCCTTACAAAACAGTGACATTTAATATTTATTTAATTTTTATTAAATTTTTAATTCTTAAAAAAATGAACCTTACTGTAGTACTTTCACCAAATTTTTAACAGTTGAGCTAACGTTTCTGAAAAAAATTCTAAATTTTAGTACTTAAACTTTATAAGATATTTTAAACATTGACTATATGTAAAAAAATCATTTCAAAATTTAAGAGCTTAATAATAATTAAACAAATTAAGTTTGGTAGGGACTAAAACTATGTGTAATAAAAATTTTATATGGACTAAAAATTTAATAAAAATCAAGTAAGGACAAAATTTAAAACATTCCCATTTTTTAGAAACCAAAAACATATTTAATCCTATATTATATAGAGAATACTTTCATATTTTGTTTTTTCATTCTGTTTATGAATGTATGACTCTATATATAGATCTACAAAAACATATTTCTAAATCATGTATATCTTTAAATAACAAACAAATATAAATTAAAATCGTATAAAGATATTTAGACATATATTATTTTCGACAGAAATAATTTAAAAATGCATCTAAAATGTATAAATGAATGATGGATTTTTGTTTGACATCACAAAGGCAAGACAATATGCAGCCATTTCTAAGTTGATGAATATTAAATTTCTACTTTTTAAACAAAAGGATAACCCCCACTCTCTTTTGTCACAAAATAGAAAATATTAAATTGATCAAAAAGAAAAAGCATGGTTTCACTAAAATTTAACAAAGATTATAAGATCTTTCTTGATGATTGCCCTTTCTTATAGCGCCCCATATCTTCTTAGCCTGCATATAACAAAGAAAGTTTAATCAATTTTTTTAGTAGAAATATATATTAATCATGATTACCATATCATTTGATCAATGATATGCATTTCATTATATTGATCACAATTTTAGTAAAATGATTACCCGCTGCTTTTTTGCAAATTGAGAGAAGGACAACTAGAACTGCTAGACCCCCAAACACTCCCACAATAATTGCAACTGATTTCCCCACTTGGTCATTGTTGTGAGAATCTGCACATAACACCAATTATTTTTATGAACTCGTCGTATTAAGGTTATAATGTTAAACTCTTTCAGTTAAACTCTTACGTATGAGTAATCTCACATTGCGTATCAATTTTGTCCGTTTTGAATTTGGCACAACTAAACTCTTATCACTATGAGGTCGCTATTATTAAATCACGCCATTAAAATAAATTTTAACGACTTTATATTATGACCGCATTTGCAACTGTAGATTGCAATTTAAAAATGGTAGGAAATGAGGGAAGAATATAACTTTTTAATTGTTGTGGATCAAAAGTTAGAAGTTATATTCCACTATCTCTTCTTTTTAATACCATTCGTTGCTTTATGCTAAATCAAGAAGCTAGTTGAAGGTGAAGAATATAGAATATGATGCTAGCAAAGGGTTTTTATGAAAAAGAATAATAAAGATTAATGGCACAACGGAACACTTTCCCAAATAAAGTTTAAAAGGAAATGTGCGCAATGTTTGGCTCTTACAATAGTACTATATTGACCATTGTACTGCATTTAGTAATTTTTTATAGGTAATTCTTAAAATTTGAACCGTTCGATTGCGATCCAACAACTACTAACGTGCGTACTATGCGAGTTTTAAATTGCAGCGCAGAATTGCAATTGCGATCAGAATATAAAGATTTTTGAGGTCTCTGTAACGGCATTGTGACCACAATTAGCGACTACAGGTGACCACATTTTTTCAGCTATACAATTAACTGGAACCATGACCGCAACCGTAACCGCAACTTTAAAACACTATGAATATGAAAACACCTTGAATTTTGCTCAAAATTGCAGCTAGAGAAAAAGAAGAATGAGAATGAAACTATGAAACACTCATACTTCTTGAATTAGACGTGTCACGCTACTGGACATGCATGGTGTCCGACACCACACCGACATTTACGATTATACTGACTTAAATTATTTTCTCAAATTTTTTATCTATGTCGTTGTTTCAGTGTCTGTGTCATACTGTCATTGACCGTGCTACATAGCTAGGAATGAAATGTACCTGATTCATCATAGTAACCAGAAGCCCAATACCTAGCATAACATTGTCCCAAGAACACATCAGCAGCTGCAGCTGATCCACATAAGCTCTTCAACTTTCCAACAGCATCAACTAAGCATGTTGAACAATCAGATACACTTAAATCACCTAAACATTGTGCAAACCCTTGAACTAATCCTGAACTACTAACTCTAAATCCGTTTGCGGTTTGCAAATCTTCAAGAACATCGTCTCTACGCCGAAAAAACTCAACATCACTACTTACATCTTTACTACATTTCTTATACCTAATACTTGTATCCAATTTACCAAGAAAATCACCACTATGTTCATATCTTACATAACAACCTTCAAGTTGCAAAGAAGCACCAAGTGAATAAGGACAAACCAAGCTTATTTGATTAACAGATCTTCCAATACATTTTGAACAATCAATTGGATGCAAGTCACCTCTACATTGGTATAAACCATATACAGCTCCTTCTTGTGTTGTTGAGGTTCCGTTTCCGATCGCAAAAGTATCATAGGTAACTTCAGATGATGATGTTGCAACTGATGATAGAAAGCTGTTGAGATTGACTTCATAGGGTGTGTTTGGTTGGTATTTTTCTTGTGAGCAGCTTGCATAGACTGTGATGTGAGTTCTTGATGGAGTGCTATGAGAATTAGGAAGTGAAGAACAGAGAATTAGAAGATAAGTGAGTCTTGAGTGTAGTTGAAGACTTAACATTTTTTCCTACAACTGTGAACCTTTTAGTTTTTGTGTGATTTGTGGTTAATGTGATGAAAGAGTAAAATAGTGATTTGATTTTGAGCTTATTGAATGAAGTCTTTTTATGTGCAAAAATTTTATTTGATCAGGCATCAAAGAGAAACAACTCAACTTTGCCTTGAGTCAATGGTCATAAAGAATAATAGAACTAATATAATATTACCATTTTGCATACACAATTTATGGAGATTCCTAAGTGTGTAATATGCATTCCAAGTAACTTATTTGCTATATGTGCACATGACAAAATTAATGGTATAATACATTGTATAACCATATTGATCCGGTGACAAATATGTTAGCATATTAATTAACGGATCAAAAGTTAACTGTCACGTCAGTAAAAAGTTATTTTTTTGTCTACCATGTCAGCAAAAAATCAAAAGAGGGGGTAATCCAATTTTTTTTTTACAGATGGTAATCCAAAAAAATAATTTTGCAAGGAGAAATTACAAAACTCTCCAACTTTGTAGTGGGGTATTACCTCATTAACTCAATATTTTTTTTGTCCTATAATATTTTAGTGAATTATGTCTGCGTTTGCCTTCATATACTTCATGAGGCCGACCTTTACTGCAAGGGGGAAGGTTGGCCCTATCCTGACGAATTTAACTGGATTGTCATCCAATTGTACAGTGACAAACTCTCAATCCAGTGTAGTCCATTGACCGCATTCTGGTTTCGAGGGGCAATAGCTCTTAGTAAATTTTTCTTCATCATATATCGAAATCGTCAAAACGGGCGTCAAAGTTTTTGTCCTCAAAGAGTTTTTGTTCCCATGCTGCTTCGAGCTCTTGTGCAACACATAACATCCTCATAACCGCTCTAAAGCATCTCCCCATTCAATTGAGATCCACTTAGATAGTGATTACTTCGTTATTTAGGTCGTGATACTTCATTTTGAGGTGGACGGTCGATGGTACTGCACACTAGAAAGCCAAAGTGTCATGCCTAGAATGCAGTTGTATACAAATAAATACGGTACCACCAAGTGGGAAGTTGAAAGTTGCTTATAATAAAGACCAGAGGGAGTAGCATTTAAAAACAAAATTGTTATATAAATATAGATAATTGATATTGATTTTATGTTCATGTAAGGTTAATTCAGCCGCATTTTATGTGCAGGGAATATAGTTCAAACTTCAAACATCCACTTATTCATCTTTGGATGAAATTTCTAGCCAATAAATTATTTGACTAAAAAAATAGTTAATTTATTTTCTTTTTGGTAAGGAGATAGTTAATATATTTTCTGAACAAAACGGAGCAGGAAACTCAAAATCAAATATCTTTTATTACACAAATCAAATTAAAATTTATGTAAATAAAATATCAAAATTTGCAAGGCAACAATAAATAAAATATAATATTGTCAAAAAAAAAATATTATTATGATTCCAAATCTATTTTTTCTTTTGACACAATGATTCCAAATCTTCTAAATTGTTTATTTACTAATTAATATATAGGAATAGATGTTCCAAAATTATAAAGTAACAAATGTCACACTACCCTCTTTATAATCCATTTTTAGTCTTAAAAAAATGTCAAACCCTTTCAATGGTTGAGAAACAGAGGACCCTATATAGAAAAGCCTCAAAATGGCACAAAATAAGTGATTATTCTCCTCAAATCTCTATCTAACTTAAATTCTCCTCCATTCATAAACAAGTTTCCCTTGGGCTAAATATCCTCAAATAACATTTCTTCATAAATTCTTGGAACTCCAAAATTTAAGGTCTTTCAGCCAATTAAATTGGCTTATTATTCAACACATAAGAAGTTAGCTAGTCAATGATGTTTTTCAATTTCTTCAAAATCAAAATGAAATTCTAAATCATTTTTTTTTCTTTGAAACAATAAATCCTTTGAGTGGTCACCAAAAGAAAAAGAAAAAAACAAGATTCTCTACATGAAGCTATGGCAAAAAATTGCAAAAGAACATCATCAACAAAACCAAACATAACTTTCTCTTTATTCTCTTCATTTTCCTTATCTTAAACAAACAACAAATTTTTATATTTGTAGTAATGTTCAATCATCTCAAAACCCTCCTTATTTTAATGTATTATTTCTAAAACAAACAAAAAAATCGATTTTTGATCAACGCTGTCGAGAAAACAAAAAAGGAATCAGATCATTAGTCTGTTGTTGCTTCTGACGCTCCCTAGACTCCCTAAAAGTTTATTTGTGTTTTTGTCGGAACAAAACAATTATCGCACAACATGGACATTCCTTCATCACCTGGCAAGTTCAAGATGGAGAAAAGAACAAAATGGCACAAAACTCTACCAAAGTTAACATTTTGGTCCATTCTATTTTGTGGTGTCATCTTTTTCCTTTTCTTCAGAACACCTTCATCATTCTCTTCAGACTCTTCGCGTCGATCATTAAGAACCTACAGCTACGGAGGTGCAGCGTGGGAAAAGAAGGTTCGTTGGTCTGCAAGAGTAACTTCCAAAAAAGGAGTCTCCGTGCTAGTAACCGGCGCTGCCGGTTTTGTTGGAAGTCATGTCTCCATTGCACTCAAACGTCGAGGTGATGGTGTTCTTGGTATTGACAATTTCAATGACTACTATGATCCATCATTGAAACGTGGACGCCAAGCTCTTTTAGAACGAACCGGCGTGTTCATTGTCGAAGGGGATATCAATGATGCAACACTTTTAAAGAAACTTTTCGAGGTTGTTCCTTTTACTCATGTAATGCATTTGGCTGCACAAGCTGGTGTGAGATATGCTATGGAAAATCCTGGATCATATGTTCATAGTAACATCGCCGGTTTCGTTAATTTACTTGAAGTTTGTAAATCTGTTGAACCACAACCTGCAATAGTGTGGGCATCATCAAGTTCAGTTTATGGATTAAATACAAAAGTACCCTTTTCAGAAAAAGATAGGACAGATCAACCAGCTAGTTTATATGCTGCTACAAAAAAAGCCGGTGAAGAAATCGCGCATACTTACAATCATATCTATGGACTATCCTTAACAGGTTTGAGATTTTTCACTGTTTATGGACCTTGGGGAAGACCTGATATGGCATACTTTTTTTTCACAAAGGACATTTTGAAAGGTAAATCAATACCAATTTTCGAAGCGTCAAACCATGGAACTGTTGCTAGAGATTTTACTTATATTGATGATATTGTGAGGGGATGTTTAGGTGCATTGGATACAGCTGAGAAGAGTACTGGTAGTGGTGGTAAAAAGAGGGCGCCAGCGCAGTTGAGGGTTTTTAATTTGGGGAATACTTCACCGGTTCCGGTTAATGATCTGGTTAGTATTTTGGAGAGGCTGTTGAAGGTTAAAGCGAAGAGAAATATAATGAGGTTACCGCGAAACGGCGATGTTCAGTTTACTCATGCTAATATTAGCTATGCAAAAAAAGAGTTTGGTTATAAACCAACAACAGATTTAGAGTCTGGTTTGAAGAATTTTGTTAGGTGGTATGTTAACTACTATTCTGTAAAGAAGAAAGCTGATCAGTGATGGGTTAATTCAGAATTCTTAATATTCCTTTGAATTATTGTACATTATGATCTTATGGTTGTACATTAACAACACTACTTGTACTTGTAGCATGATTATCATATACTTCCTCCTATCACTATTATAGATAAATTTGACTTTTAAGATACATTAAATAATTCATGTATTTGGTGCTTATTATAGACTAAATACATTAATTTTTTATGTATTTAAAATGTCAGGTTTGTTTATAATATTGACAAGAGGGAGTATTTGGTTTGAAAGGGGCAAGAAAAATCAATTTTTTACTTTTTTTTTTTTGTGAATGTAATCGGTTTAGTTTTAGAATTTTACAGTATTACTGATATAGAACACATGGTGTTTCTTGACAGTGTGTAATTGTAAAAAGATTCAATAAAATTCTGCACATTATATAGTTTCATTTCATTATTTTATCTGAATGAGAAAGTATGATCCGTTTTTCATTTGGATATATATTACCTCCGTTCCATATATATAAGAGAAAAAACACAAACATTTATCTTTTTAAGAAAAATTTACTCTCTCTTTTACTTTTTCTACAACCAATAAACAATAAAAATTATTTTTACATCTTTCCATACAACTTTTAAAAAAAAAAACAGATTTTCAATTATTATATTTTACTTGTTCTTTTTTTATTTTATAATATGAGAAAGAAGGAGTATGTTATTGTTATACGTAAAATTTTACATTTTCAAGACAATTAGAGGTGACTCAAAGCTTATACCGCGATTTATAACACTATGCACCGCAGCACCGATGCATTCTATGAGAATTTTCGCAAATGGTTGGCACGTCACGTAACACCTCATAAGTAGTACGTCAGAATTAATTCCTGCACTTCTTTAGCAGGTAATGTTACTTCTCTCGCTAGTGGCTCCTCCATGCTAGATTTTACTATTCTTAAATTTTTCAAAATCAATATCCACCACCCCAAAGCTCTTAATATTGTTGAAGTGATTTGGTCTCCACCTTTGACTGACTGAGTAAAATGCAATATTGATGGATCTTCCCTTGGTAATCCTGGTGTTGCTGCAAGTGCTGGAATTTTCAGAAATCACAATGGTGCTAGCCTTGGTTGTTTTACTTCCAATAATGGAATTGCCACCGCCTTCTTTTCTGAGTTTATGGGAATCATCCTAGCTATTGAGTGTGCTTATGTCAGAAACTGAAACTGGAAGAAACTTTGGATTGAGTGTGATTCAAAGCTTGCTATCTTAGCTTACAGAAATCATAAATTAATTCCTTGGCAAATTCAAAATAGATGGTCTAATTGTCTGTGGAAGTTCATTGATATGGATGTTATAGTGTCTCATGTGTATAGAGAAGGCAATTCAGTTGTAGATAAATTTTCTAAATTAGGTTTGAATGTAATTAATTTCACTTGGTGGAGTTCTCCCCCTCTAGTATTAGACTTGATCTTGCTAGAAATAGGGATGGTCTTCCTTTCTATAGATTTTGTTAGTCTTTATTGAGAGTCAGGTTCGGCCCCCCTCTTTTTTTGTACTCCATTTTTCTTTCTAATATATTGGTTTATAAATATAAAAAAAATTAGTTTGTCCACATTATTGCAGTAGGCAACAAGCCTTTAACCTTCATTTATTAACCGTAGACTAATGGCCTAATGATTGTGCTTATAAAAAAAAAAAAAGGCCTAATGATTGTCCTATGACAACTTTTCAATTTTCCTATCTCATCTACCTATGTCATTTCCCCTCTCAATTCAATGTCTCATCCAACTAACAACTCAACTGATATTATTCAAAAGATTGGAGATAACCCGATTAAGTCCGACCACAAAGTCTAAGACCCACTCAATCTACACCCGCCAAAATTGATGCTCCAAATAGTCGTAGATGGGTTTGAATTTTTTTTCATGGTTTCTTTCGGGGTTGATGTATTTGAGCCCAAAACCGCCCGATGCCCGACCTTAATTATTACTGCAACCAACAACCTTAGGTTTAGACTTCAGCTCTCTTCACATATTTTTCAATTTGTCCCTTAATTTTATTATTTTTCTGTACTTAATTTTGAATTCTCGCAACCACCTCATCCTTTTTTACATGATTTTTCTATCGATTGTCTATCAAGTACTTTTACCTTTGTCCTCGTAGTGGGGACAGCCGGTCATCTTAAAACTAGTATGCGGTGTTAAAAATGGAATTAGAGCAGAGTTTTACGATGTGGTTTGATGAAGGCGTGGAGTTAATTAACGTCGGTGCATAGGGTATTACAATGAGTGGCTTTTGAAGGCTTTTAGGAAAAATCAAATTCACATCAGAATGAGAGGGATTCTAAGGCTATGGAGGTATGAGATTGTATGATTGAAGATTTCACTTATAAGAATTAATAGGTAATAGCAATAGCAACAAGATGCATCCTCTTTTCGGGAGTCTAACAAATAAGAACTTCATAATTAAGCATACTTGATTTAGAGTAGTATTTGGATGAGTAATCTTCTTAGAAGTTTCCTAGAAACTATGTGAGCGAGGAAAAAATATGATGAAAAGATTCTTGTTGATTTTTTGGGTCAGATAGTCATCATGAAAGCAGTATAGAGCGTACAACAACCACATAAAAAAAGGACTACAATAATTATTTACAAAGTTAAAGGATCAATTTAAAACTTTTAGAAACTAAAAGGACTAATTTGTACACAAGGTAAAATTAACGACCCTAAATGTATTTGGCCAACATAATATAATGTTAGTTTTTCTCTCTTTATTATGAAAGGGTAGATAATAAATATAAACTACTAACGAATGGTTGGTAAATAATATTCGATATAAAAATGATATAATTATTCATCATATTTTACTTTGGATGCACTAAATAATTTTTTAATTGATTCTATGTACTAAAGGGGTAATGATATAAAAAAAGAGATAAGTTTTCATCATTGTACTTTGGGAGGCATTAAATAATTTTCTAATTTTAAATAAGAATTCCTTGCAACAACATAATAATTTGTTTGTTTTGACGTAAAAATGTTTGTAGCATTTCATTAATCACAATGCGTCAATACAATATGGTATCTCAACTAAAATTTGGGGACTAGCTGAATATGGTTTTACTTTAACTAAACTATGAGCAACCTTATTTGCTTGTCGCCTAACACACTCTACACAAAGCTATTATAAAATTGGGAAAAAAAACTCTTACAATGCATGGTTATATTACCGAATTCAATAGTATCATGTGTACGTGCATGGTAATTGCCTACTATTTTCTTTAAATCGAGCTCAAAATCAATCGGACCCAAGTTTAACTCAAGAACCTAAGTAAACAAAAGCTTCAATCTCGTCTCTAATACATATGTCAATTCCCACTTTATAATAATTATAAACTACTTAATTGACGTAAGCATAGCAATATGTTTACTATATAAAGCGATAAAACCATTCAATATTTATTATATATAAAGAAAAGTGAAAAAATGGCTAAATTTTTTAAGTTTGTTTCTAATGTAATCCTTTTTGTTTTCTTGTTTTTGGTGGTAACATTTGGTAAAAGTAAGCTCTCTCTCAATTTTTTTATTTTACTTTGTTCAAAATATTTTTCCCATTATAGTAATATATTTATTTTCATATTTGATATAAATTACAGAAGAGTGTATTAGTCACGCCGATTGTCTTCGTTTATATCCGGAGCATCCTGCACATTCTCCTTATAATCTTGCAATGGTGTGCCTCGGTGGTTTATGTCAAAGTCGCATGTAAGAAATATTTATCTATTATTTCCTTGTATGTTTATATCATCAAAATGTTATTCCTCTTACAATTTCATATATTTCCCCGATCTTGCAATTACTTTGAAAGCCTTAAAAGTATGTTAAACATTTTTGAATTTGATATATATTAAATTAAAAAAATAAGGGGTTATTGGATTGGAATTTCGAGGGATTATTTTGACAAAATTGTTTTTGAAGATTTTAAAAGACTTCGTGGGATTATGCTGATTTTGTGAGATTTTGAGAGATTTTTTTTAAAAGACATTTTACAATCAAGATTCTTAACACAGAATTTTGTGAAAATTATAATAAAAAAAAAGTCTTCATTAAAAATCTTGATTGAATAACAACGGATTTTGTGGCATTGAAAAAAGAAAAAAAAAAACTCTTGATTGAATAACACAAGACTTTTAAACTCCATTAAAATCCCTCAAAATCCTAATCCAATAACCCCCTAAATTATAATCTCCTTCGATATAAACACATCCAAGTAACTAATTTAAATATACATATAAAATTGCTCTCCATGAAAGTACATACAAGAATTGAAAATTTGAATTCTAAATAGAAATATTTCAAACAATATATGTTATAGACTATCAAAAAAAAAAAAAAAAAATGTTATAAATCTTAATAAAAAGGTGTCTGCATATCCTTAATTAGTATACCACGTAGTACACTTAAAACTTACAAATATATAGTTATACATCAAATTTGATGTATAAAGATACATCTTGGCCATCAAATACACAACTACCCTCGTCGCCAGCATAACCAAGGTTAAGTTGCATAAGAAGTGTAACGAAGTTCAAATTGAAAACTTTTTTCCTTAAATTTTTTATGAGATTATAACAATTCTAAATATAATCAAATACTTTCTTTTATTACTTTGATATGAATAATTATATTTTTGTATTAAGTGAATTATCTAAAAATTATATAATAGTATAAATTTATTGTTGATTTATATATGTTAGCTGTCTTTCATTATTGGCGTTTTTAAAATTAATTATGATTATATTATATATAGCGTATGAGAAATAAAAATGTTTTAATTTTATTTTGTTGTTGATTTATGAATAAAACTAGTATAACTGACCCGTGCAATGCACGTGATAATAATCAAAACTATAATATATGTTATTAACGTTAAAGTAAATTAGTTGAGATATTAGTTTTTTTAATTTAATATTAATCAATAATGAATTTTTTGTCAAGAAATATTTATTTTTTCAATAACTTGGAAAATTGATTTTATATTTTTATTATTTAAATATGAAAAATAATATATATATTTAGCAATTTTAAAGAAATAATATAGGGTGCATAGTGATCTCCCGCTCCCCCGTTTCGAACAATATGGTATTTCGTTTCTAGTCCCCGTGAAATTACAAAAAAGATAGGATCGTGTATTAATATATGAGTATAAATATTGGTCCTCGCGTAAATTATAAAATTAAAATGCACTCTTATTAATATGACAGTAAATATAAGTCATAGTAAAAAAATAGCGTTCCCGTATTAATATATCTATAAATATTTAAATTCCTATATAAAAAAGTCTTTCGTCTTGTATTAATAAATTTTGTATTAAAATATTCGTAGAAATATAATTCCGTAAAAATTACAAAAAAAATCGTACATGAGTATAAATATAGCTCCTGTAGAAATTAAAAAAAAAATTATCCCCATATTAATATATGGATAAAAATATAGACTCTCATAGAAATATATGTTCTCTTAAAATTACAAAAAAAATGTTTTTAATTCCCGTGTAATATGAATATATATAAATATAAATTTCATGTATATATAGCCACTTGTATTAATATATATAAATATTGATCCCGTGTAAATTAAAATAAAAAATACAGTCATATATATTAATATAAGTATTAATATTTTTCATAAAAATAAAATAAAATATCATAAAAATGCATCAAAAAATATTATAAAAATATAGTTTTAGTTGTTAGTGGAAATCAAACCGTGTACTTCATACTAAATTTTATTCGTGACAGAGACATAGATGATACATATAAGCTTTAATTCATTGGAGATTGTCACGTGCAATTTTGTTCATGAGAGAGACATTAATAAATATATACTATAGAGATTAGTAACTTTTTAAAAATTATGGTTAGTAACAATTAAGTAAAAAAATACATCATAAAAATAATTATTTTCATGTTCCTCTTGCTAAAACTCATAATTAAATATATGTAGTATAAGTAAAAAATATATATATCATAAAAATAGATTTTTTGTTGTTGGTGGGAATTGAATCATGTTACTCTTGCTAAAGCTTTTAACTAAATCTAAGTAAAAAAATAGATTTTTTTGTTGTTGGTGGGATTTGAACCATGTTACTTTTGCTAAAGCTTTTACCTAAATCTAAGTAAAAAAATAGATTTTTTGTTGTTGGTGAGATTTGAACCATGTTCCTCTTGCTAAAGCTCCTAACTTAATTTATGTAGTATAAAATAAGGAGGAGATGACACGTATAATTATGTTAATTTAAAGAATGCTACATAGGAAAAAAATCAGGAGAGAGAAATCCTTAAATATATTATATTAGTATAACTGACTCGTGCAATGCACGGGATAATAATCAAAACTATAATATATGTTATTAACGTTAAAGTAAATTAGTTGAGATATTAGTTTTTTTAATTTAATATTAATCAATAATGAATTTTTTGTCAAGTAATATTTATTTTTTCAATTACTTGGAAAATTGATTTTATATTTTTATTATTTAAATATGAAAAATAATATATATATTTAGCAATTTTAAAGAAATAATATAGGGTGCATAGTGATCTCCCGCTCCTCCGTTTCGAACAATATGGTATTTCGTTTCTAGTCCCTGTAAAATTACAAAAAAGATAGGATCGTGTATTAATATATGAGTATAAATATTGGTCATCGCGTAAATTATAAAATTAAAAGACATTCGTATTAATATGACTGTAAATATAAGTCATAGTAAAAAAATAGCGTTCCCATATTAATATATCTATAAATATTTAAATTCCTATATAAAAAAGTCTTTCGTCTTGTATTAATAAATTTCGTATTAAAACATTCGTAGAAATATAATTCCGTAAAAATTACAAAAAAAAACGTACATGAGTATAAATATAGCTCCTGTAGAAATTAAAAAAAAAATTATCGCCATATTAATATATGGGTAAAAATATAGACTCTCATAAAAATATATGTTCTCTTAAAATTACAAAAAAAATGTCTTTAATTCCCGTGTAATATGAATATATATAAATATAAATCTCATGTATATATAGCCACTTGTATTAATATATATAAATATTGATCCTGTGTAAATTAAAATAAAAAATACAGTCATATATATTAATATAAGTATTAATATTTTTCATAAAAATAAAATAAAATATCATAAAATTGCATCAAAAAATATTATAAAAATATAGTTTTAGTTGTTAGTGGAAATCAAACCGTGTACTTCATACTAAATTTTATTCGTGACAGAGACATAGATGATACATATAAACTTTAATTCATTGGAGATTGTCACGTGCAATTTTGTTCATGAGAGAGACATTAATAAATATATACTATAGAGATTAGTAACTTTTTAAAAATTATGGTTAGTAACATTTAAGTAAAAAATACATCATAAAAATAATTATTTTCATGTTCCTCTTGCTAAAACTCATAATTAAATATATGTAGTATAAGTAAAAAAAATATATATCATAAAAATAGGTTTTTTGTTGTTGGTGGGAATTGAATCATGTTACTCTTGCTAAAGCTTTTAACTTAATCTAAGTAAAAAAATAGATTTTTTTGTTGTTGGTGGGATTTGAACCATGTTACTTTTGCTAAAGCTTTTACCTAAATCTAAGTAAAAAAAATAGATTTTTTGTTGTTGGTAGGATTTGAACCATGTTCCTCTTGCTAAAGCTCATAACTAAATCTATGTAGTATAAAATAAGGAGGAGATGACACGTAAGATTATGTTAATTGAGATCAGGAGAAAGACATCTTTAAATATATTATATAGAGATAACACAAAAACCAATTAATTAAGGTCGCTTTGTATGTTAATTGATCATCATGTTTGTATCTGGCGTTTAGTCCTAATATGATATGTATAGCCATTATAATTATCATTTATTTATATTTTTTTATCTCTCTAACATTTATATCTCAATTCACGCAATCAAAAAATGTGATGCTAATCTTGTAACAAAAAAAAGTGATAACTTGTGTACCCCTTTAAAATTTAGGACATTTACCTCTAACCATTATAAAAAGTTTTAAGTGATACAATTTTGGGTTAATTACATTTTACCCTTGTAAAATACACAAAAATTGTTTTACTCCCTGTAAAATTATTTCGTTGCTTTACCGCCTGTAATATCAAATTTTGCTTTTTACCCCTGGTCAAAGTCAACAAAAGTTGACTAGGCAGGGTAGTGACGTGCCACATGGCATTTTTTTTAAAATTTTTAATTTTTTTTTTAAAAAAATTGCCATTTGAGCTGTTTTTTTTAAAAAAATTGCCAAACTTTTTTCTTTTTTTTTGAAATTTTAATTTTAGTCTTTTTAATTTTTTTTTTATTTATGGGCGGTTTTTAGTATAATTTATGAGAGTTTTATTATATTTAGCGGATGTTCTGTTTTATGGCGTCTAAAATTCTTGTTAAATAGTCGATGCACTTTTTTTTAATAGATCTATTTTTTACCGTCGAATTATACTAAAAATTGCCAACTCAAATTTTTTTTTTAATTATTAGCGGAAATTGCCAACTCAATTCTTTAAAAAAAATTAATTTTTTTTATAGATTTGTTATTTAGCGGCGGTTTCTAGGTAAATTTGCGGCATTTATATTATAGTTAGCGGCGGTTTTATAATATTTAGCGGATATTTTATTTTGCGGCGGTTTAATAAACCTCACAAAGTAAAAATTTATTGTGCAAAGTGCATAGGTTTTTTAGCGAGGGTTTATAACCACCGTTAAATTATATTAAAAATCGACGGTAAATAATAGATGTATTAAAACTAGCGAGGGTTTTTTAGCGAGGGTTTTTTAGCGGATATTCTATTTTTGTGTATTTTACACGGGGGTAAAAGGTAATTAACCCTATAATTTTTTATAAAATACATTTTTGGATTGAACGTTTATGTCATATAGATCATTTGTATAAAATTTCAGACAATTTTAAAATCATTTGATATGTTATTGAGACATATAAAAACTAACGGTGTTTAAGAAAGCTATTCTAGACCAAATTAAATATATGTCGTGGTTTTGGTGTGTGGGTCGTTTGAGACATGATCATGATGTAACTTTCAATAGTTGGTGTGCCAATCCTTTAGTTTGTTTACAGATTTTGTAGTGATTGACGTTACATTGAATTGTAAGGGTTGAATATTCCTTGTACACTTTATAATTCACTTTGTGATTATAAAAAAAAATGGTATTTAAGAAATTATAGAAATATTTAATTTTGATACATCTCAATAACATATCAAATGATTCTAGATTTAACTCCACTAACTTGTCTCATGAAAATAACTTGTCTCATGAAAATAGCATGTATACAGCAAGTTGCATGAAAAGTAGAAATAACTCCACCAACTTTAGCCTTGAAATTTTTTTCGAAGGAACTTAAAACATAGATAAAATACTAAGAGAGAAGATACAGGCTAAGATTTACATACATGTATAGAATATGGGGATGATGTGGTAAATAGAAATATACATATATATCCATCAAGCGTTCAATACTCAAACATTTATCTCCAAATTAAGTTTATCTAACTTAATGCATTTTTGAACTATATGCTGACTTAGACCTCTAGATGCTGTCAAGAAAATTACCAAGAGCTCGTATCACAAGAGACCATATGCCACCAACGTCCCAAATTACTAAGAGCAATGTCACTTAACTTCACAATGTTCTCACATCTTGCAAAGCGTACAATAATAATCCTCGTTAGGATTTAGACAGCTTATCAACCTCATGCTCCCATACACAAAAATGGACTAAGAATTTCTAAAGTATGCGCTCTCAATTAGATATCCGCATCTCAAACCCTAAGTATTACTCAATCATCTAGAATTCATCATATCAATTGTTCTAGTTATAAAATATGCTAGTAACCTATATTAAATGTTTGTTACCATCAATTACTTAACCTTAAGGGTTAATTACATTTTACCCCCTGTAAAATACACAAAAATTGCTTTACCCCCTGTAAAATTATTTCGTTGCTTTACCCCCCTGTAATATCAAATTCTGCTTTTTACCCCCTGGTCAAAGTCAACAAAAGTTGACTAGGCAGGGTAGTGACGTGGCAGGTGATGTGGCGTGCCACATGACATTTTTTATAAAATTTTTACTTTTTTTTAAAAAAAAATTGTCAACTCAGCTTTTTTTTTTTTTTAAAAAAAATGCCAGAATTTTTTCTTTTTTTTTTTTTAAATTTTAATTTTAATCTTTTTAAAAAATTTGTTATTTAGGGGCGGTTTTTAGTATAATTTACGAGAGTTTTATTATATTTAGCGGATGTTCTGTTTTATGGCGTCTAAAATTCTTGCTAAATAGTCGATGCACTTTTTGTTAATAGATCTATTTTTTACCGTCGAATTATACTAAAAATTGCCAACTCAATTTTTTTTAATTATTAGTGGAAATTGCCAACTCAATTCTTTAAAAAAAAATTAATTTTTTTTTTTATATATTTGTAATTTAGCGGCGGTTTCTAGGATAATTTGCGGCATTTATATTATAGTTAGCGGCGGTTTTATAATATTTAGCGGAAATTTTATTTTGCGGCGGTTTTATAAACCTCACAAAGTAAAAATTTATTATGCAAAGTGCACAGGTTTTTTAGCGAGGGTTTATAACCACCGTTAAATTATATTAAAAATCGACGGTAAATAATAGATCTATTTAAAAAAAGTGCATCGACTATTTAGCAAGAATTTTAGACGCCATAAAACAGAACATCCGCTAAATATAATAAAACTCCCGTAAATTATACTAAAAAGCGCCCCTAAATAACAAATTTTTTAAAAAGATTAAAATTAAATTTTTTAAAAAAAAATCTGGCAATTTTTTTAAAAAAAAATAATTAATTTTTTTTTTTTAAAAAAAAGCTGAGTTGGCAAATGTTTTTTTTAAAAAAATAAAAATTTTAAAAAAATGCCATGTGGCACGCCACATCACCTGCCACGTCACTACCCTGCCAAGTCAACTTTTGTTGACTTTGACCTGGGGGTAAAAAGCAGAATTTGATATTACAGGGTGGTAAAGCAACAAAATAATTTTACAGGGGAGTAAAATGTAATTAACCCTAACCTTAAAGTATATATATCATCGTTTCGTCAAATAAAATTTACATCTAGAAAATAAGTTCAGTTTGTATAATAAAAAGATGTATTGTTGACTTTCTAGAAAAGAGAGATCGTTTGTATGAGACATAGTCCACCAAACATTTTCTTTGCCTGAATCCAATCGTAGGAAATCATAATTAATATTATCGTCATATATTATTTGAGTGGCTACGACATGGTGCATTTGAAGGATGCAGAACAATCATATCTTTAGAGGGGTTAATACTAATATTATATTTCTTTGTTTTTGTTTATAGGCCATTTTGCGATCCAAGTCAATGATATTGGTGTAACACCCTTTACTTTGCTTCTTAGATTTGTAAACTGGTGATCTCTAAGTTGTAAGAGTTGAGTACCATTTGCACTCTTTATAATTCATTTTTTGTTTATAATAAAAAAAAAGTAATAATTAAATATAAGTGAGCAATAACTTTGTATGTTTTTTGAAATGAAAACTCAATATTCTTGAAACATTTGTAGCATAACGAGAACTGATATTATAGTTTAGTACTCACCATCACACACCGAAAATCTATTATAATATATTAAATTAAATTAAAGTTCCAAATTATATTGATACACTTCACCAATTTTATGTCATACAATTAAAATATTTGTCATATCAAGAATATTTTTATGTGGCACTTCTCAAAACACACTATTCTTTTTGACAATAAATAGCTTAGAGCATTTCATTGATAATAAGGTGTTGAATACATGTTGGAATATCAATAAAAAGATTGGGCACTAGCTAAGAGTGTGGCCTTTGCTAAAGCATGAACAACCTCATTAGCTTATCTCCTAACAAATTCAACATGTGAGTTTCTAAAAAAAGAAGAAAACAACTGTCTACACTCAATAATAATAGCACCAAACTCAGAGACGTTGTTAGTATTCTGGTGGAGTTGGCCGACCACTTTGTTTGAGTCAAGTTCAAAATCAACATTCTCAATTTGAAGAACATGCACCCACTGTAATGCAATAAGTAGCCTCATCGCTTCACCTTCTTCAACTAAACATAATAGGGAGAACCACTCATTTTAGCTAACGCAAAATTACCTTCGTCGTCTCTAATGCACATCCCGATTCCCACACAATTTTGATTAGAAGAAAATGATACATCAATGTTCCATCTGAATCTTCCTGTGCTAGGCCTTACCCACACCAACTGCTGCTCCAAAGTACTTGCAGTATGAACACAAATTTGGTTTTGAGTATGAACACTATTTTCCCATACTCCACATCAAAGTTGCAAACAAAGAAGCTTGTTGAACAGTAGCATTGTGCAGAAAATCAAAACAAACAGCGGCTGCACTTTATTGTCTATTAATTGCAGCATGTATAGTTTGCCAAAGTCCACATATTTGCCAACAAGAAATACTATTATGACACTGAAAAAACACACTTTTCTAATGCTCTCATGCATTACTTATTCATTTTTCATTTATCTTTAATATCCCTTTATTTCACACTTAATAACTTAAATTTGGTACCTATTTCTTCAACTCCCACTATTATTATTTTGTAAAAAATTTCACATTCTAATTATAATAATAATAATAAAAATATAAAATTAATAACAAAAAGTAATAGTATTTTCAATACTCAAATAAGTTTGTTGTTCAGGGTCTTTCCATTAAGATTCTTTCAACACTTAAATATTTTATCCGATTATGAATATTTTTTTAGTTCGAGAGATTTAAAAAATAAATATAAAAATATTATAATCGAAAAAGAAATAAAACTATAATTCAATTTGTTTAGAACACATTAAAACGCGTATATAATTAAAAAATAAATATAAAAATAAATATTATAATCGAAAAAAAAACTGTAATTCAATTTGTTTAGAACACATTAAAACAATTTATATAATAACTCTTTCAAAAAAAATTCTTGGTTACTCTTCTCAGTTACCTACACTATATATTATTTATTTTGAACATACATAAACAGTTTATATATTGTATTGCGTGCCGTGAGTATTTATATATATACATACACTAAAATAATTGAATTTTTTATTTTACCTAATCTATAAGTTCTTAATTATGTCAATTTTATGTACATCATTAATATTTTCCCAAACTTGGACCTTTTTTTGATAATTAAATTTACTATGACTAATTGATCGGATTCAATTCATATATTATGAAAACTTTAAGGTAGATCTTATTGAACTCGAAAAATATCTCACAATTTAATCTTATAATTTCTTAGAATGAGTAAAAATATTATACGATATGTAAATATTAATTATAGAAATAAACCAACAAATATTATATTAGCTGGTTATGTCATTTGAAATTCAACTTAAGTTTCTATACTTATCTTTCGGGTGTGGGTAGAGTATCTCTTGTACTTTTTCCTACTTTCTATATAAATAAAATTATTTCGCTGTTAAAAAAAAAGTATTGGTTAAATCATATGCAACATTAAAAAATTAATGTTATATAACAGTAAGTAGTCAGTAAACATTCTAAATGATAAAGAAAATAAATATTTAGTCTTTGAAGTTGGTTATAATTTAATCTTTAATTTGATAAAGAAAATAAATATATATATTTACAACTCATTAACTATTTTCTACATGTTAACTATTATATATCAATATTTTATAGTACGTTCTATATAACCATATATTTTTTAAAAACATGACTCATTGCGCGGGCCACAGTTTAGTCACTCTTAATTTCAAAATATTTTAGATAGAAGGATAGTGCGTAAAATCAAGTTAATTTGTTAATTTTTCTTGTTAATCAAGTATTTAGTTAGTCATTTATTTACCTTGAATAAATTATGACTATCTCCCTTACAAGTTACAACATATATTTGATAATAAATGTGTTGGTTGCTACGATATTATTCATCCAACACTTATATATGGAAGATGCATGGGTACTTATTTATCCTTTATTACCTTTTTTCTTTTTATTTTCAAAGATTTATATACCAAATCATTTATCCACGTAAGTTAGTGATTAGAATTTTATAAGATCAATAAATAGATTTTATAGGATCAATAAATAGAGTGTTCCACGTAAGTGGCTAGAATGTCATTGAATTTCACACTTAAGCAACATTACAAAGTTTGTGCTCATTGGTGTGCCAATCCCATAGTTTGTTTACAAAGCTTTTAGAGAATGGCTCTTTTTTGTATCTTTTGAATTGTAAGGGTTGAGTACCCCTTATACTCTTTATAATTCAATTTTGTGATTATCAAAAAAAATACTTAAGCAACATTACTAAGTTAAAATAAAAAAATCAAGAAATTTAACTTCTCAATTAGGGCGGAGGTATTGGTCCTCGATTTTGTGCTGATAAAATATAGTTGGTGTATACATATAATGCATTCCTAAATTAAGCACATGACATTGTCACTATGTGTAGCTAATTACTGTAGCCAATAAGTGGTATACTTTTTATTATTAACTACTAATTCATATGAGCTTGATATTTTAATGTGGATTGGAAGCTAGTTGTTAGTTAAGAATTTAATTTTTTTTTTTTTCAAGACCGGGATATTCACCGCCGAACGCAGTGACTAATCCCTCGCTAGAATTTAAATTTCCTTTTGATGTAATTAAAATATTAATAAGGTTGTATGTAATGCTGTATATAATGATTTTCTCATTCACAAAACAATACCGTTGAGTCACCAATCCGAAAGTCCTAATTCACCTAGGAGGTGCAGGGCCAACCCAACAACAAATTAGGTTTAAAGTAAATTTTAAAGTAAAATTTTTTCTTCAAGATTTAAAATGATATTTTTAAATTAATTTTGTTTAAGAGTTACAAAAAAAATATAATTATATCTATCATAAAAGAATTATTATCTCATTGATTGATGTATTATTCTTACAAAAATTGTCACCAGACTAAACTATAAGTTATATTTTCTAACTTTTTTTTGTCATTTTTCTTAAAATAATTTTGTACACTACACTGTTCTGGTTTATCAAAAACTAATATCAACTCACCAACCTTGTTGGCCATTTTAAATATGCTCTCTCGTTCTAACCAAAATTTATTTAAGCGTTCACGTTATGTACTTCTAATTCCACTCATATTAAAAGAATAAAATGTTAGTTTTCCACTCTCTCTATATTATGAAAGGATAGATAAGAAATAATAAACATGAATGACTAGTAAATATTCTCTTCAGTCTTAATTATAATTAACTTTCTACTTTTTAGATTTATTGAATAACTATTTTATCTGGTCTATAAATAAGGCTGAAAACATTAATTATCCAATAAACTTAAAGAATCGAAAGCTGCTTATAGTTAAGGTCACATGGAGTAATAATTAACTCCAATTGCAAACAAAATTGTTTTGTGTGATCTTTTCAATGCACTAAAGCCATAAATACTCGAATATAAAAATAAAAAAAAGCCATAAATACTCAATATACGAAAAGGAACAAATATTACTCATTGTACTTTAGAGGTATTGAATAATTATCCTAACTTTAAATAAGGATTTATTGCGACAATATGATAATTAAAAACTACTTAATTGACATAAGAATACAAATGTTTTTTTTTGACTAAATAAGAATACAAATGTTGTTTATTATATGTATATATAAAGTGATAAAACATTTTATAACTATTACAAAGAAAGGTGGGAAAAAATGGCTAAAATACTCAAGTTTGTTTATCATGTGTTCCTTTTTGTTTTGTTATTTTTGGTCATAACATTTGGTGAAAGTACGCTCATTCTCAAAAAAATTATTTTATTTTATTCACAATATTTCATCACTCATTTTAATAACACTTATTTATTTTTATTTTAAATTACAGAAGAGTGTGTTACTGATGAGGATTGTATGTTATTATATCCGCAAGATCTTCCTGAATTTCCAGTGATGTGCGTTGATGGTTTATGTCAATATGTTACGTAAGAAATATTTCTTATCATCACAATGTCCTTAAAATTATGTTAAATGTTATGCATAATAGTGGATGTCCTTCTATTTCTCCCTTTAACTCTCACTAGTTAATAGTTTTTCTAGTGGTCTTTATTATTATTTAATTTTTTTTAAAGGAACTTTATTATCTTTCTTATTCACATATGTTTTGTATCTTACAAATATGATTCATGTATTAGTGTAATGATGATAATAATAAAAAACTTCTCTATATACTCTATATATTCTATATCTCTTCCATTCTTTCTATACATCATCTCTATTATATTATTGCATGTTATTGCAGTAGTTTAGATTAGTTTGCATAACATTAAACAATTTATTTGAATTAAGTATATATTAAATTAATAAAGGAAGATTATCATCTCCTCAGACACAAACATACACAAATTAACTAACTCGAGTAGAAATATATAATCAATTTCCGTGAAAATAACATAGGAATGTAAAATTTGAATTATCAAAGTCATTAGTTAATAGGAATAATATTTCGAAACATATATGTTATATCTTATTGAAAAGGTGTATGTGTACACTTTACAAATAATGAGTCATTTTACAAGAAATTTCATTTACAAGGGTTACTAATTAACCTTCAAATTTAATTCTATCCAAGTCACGAATCTGTTTCCGTGGCCAAGAAACTCAATTTACCCTACTAGTGTACCTAAGCTAAATCAAGGATAATTCGCCAAAACTCCTAGGATTATATAAAGAGCAATTCTCTACCAAATTCTAACCTTTGTGATATGGCAAGTCTCAATCCTAATATCAACCTTATGGCTACATGGCTCCCTTTATCTCTGTCAAGTTTTTCTACGAAGAAATAAGTGAACATTCTTGTACCTCCTAGTTTTAATAGGATACCGTGTCGAATGACATGAAAACATTTGTTAGGTTCACATGTAGTAATGATTTCACATGCCATCATAAAACTTTTTTTTTAAACAATGTCATCATAAAACTTTTGAAAAATTAGTCTCTTAATTTTTAAAAATTACACCTATAAATTTAAGTTGTAATATATTGATTAATTAATTAAAAAACAATTTTTTTTCTTCTTTTTCAATAAAAAGAAAGGTTACTTTCTTCTTCTTTTTCACACAAATACTTACTCAATATAATACAGTACAAATATTGTACAATGGTGCATAATACTCTTTTGTTTTTTTACCTTTACTCTCTCTCTTCTTCGTCAAACTCTCTCTTTCTCTCTTCTCTGACTAACTCTCCAGCCCCCGTTTGTCCTGAGTGGTGGGTGGGGGGAGATGTAAGATGGTTACCGGCAAGACAAAGCAGAAAAGCAGCACGGGTAAATAGGGTAAATGGGTTAACACCCTTCGTAAAGTTGGTCGGTTTTGCAATACCTCATATGCTCAATCAACCATTATATAACTGTTGCAAAATAGAATCGTCGTAAAAAACAAACGCCGCAAAATATAACTTTAGCTAGGGTTTAAACCGCTGCAAAAAAAACCGCCGCAAAATATAATTTTAGCGAGAGTTTTAAACCGCTTTAAACTGAATCAGAGGAGTATTACAAAGAATCTAACATTACAGGAGGGAAATTTTAAAAAACAATTGACAGAGGTATTGCAAAATTAGTCAACTTTACAGATGTAGAAACTCATTTACCGTAAAAATTAAAACAAAAGCTAAGCTAATGACATTTAATAGAAAGAGAAAGCGACTCATGCAATATGACGAAAGATTAATTACTGTCGTACACTTTAGCATTATTTATAGGGAAATCGATTTCAAAATCGCAGAGAAAAAAAAAACAAATGAGAGTTAAATTACCTAAGTGCCCCTTTGTTTAAAGGCTTAAGTACTAACTACTTGCCCCTGTGTATGTATTTGTGTGATAATTTTGTGTTATATAACTAATAAATCAAACCGAGGGGGCGGGGAGATATTTATAAAGAGTTGATGTGAGATAAAACATAATTTATTATGTTGGCAAAATTACTTTCACTTTTTTTAATTAAAATTTTAAATTATTATTGTTGGAATATTAAAATTTTAAGTTTTTGTTAAGGGTTAATTATCTTTTACCCCTTGTAAAATACACAAAAGTTGCTTTACCCCCTGTAAAATTATTTTGTTGCTTTACCTTTTGTAATATCAAATTCTGCATTTTACCCCCTAGTCAAAGTCAACAAAATCCGACTTGCATAATAATGATGTGGCATGCCACGTGGCATTTTTTTTAGTTTTTTTTCAATTTTTTTAAATTGCCAACTCAGTTTTTTTTTTTAAAAAAAACAAATTAAATTTTTATTTTTTAAAATTTGTTATTTAGGGGCGGTTTTATTAAATTTAGCTGATGTTATGTTTTATGGCGTCTAAAATTCTCGCTAAATAGTCGATGTAATTTTTTTTAATAGATCTATTATATATCGTCGATTTTTAATATAATTTAACGGCGGTTATAAATCCTCGCTAAATAACCTGTGCACTTTGCATAATAAATTCTTAATTTGCGAGGTTTATTAAACCGCCGCAAAATAAAATTTCCATTAAATATTATAAAACCGCCGCTAACTATAATATAACCGCTGCAAATTTTACTAGAAATCGCCGCTAAATAACAAATCTATAAAAATAATATAATTTTTTTTAAAACAATTGAGTTGGAAGTTTCCGCTAAAAATTACTACTAAAAAAATAAAATTGAGTTGGCAATTTCTAGAATAATTATTTTTTTATGGATTTGTTATTTAGAGGCGGTTTCTAGTATAATTTGCGGCGGTTATATTATAGTTAGTGGCGGTTTTATAATATTTAGCGGATATTTTATTTTGCGTCGGTTTAATAAACCTCGCAAAGTAGGAATTTATTATGCAAAGTGCACAGGTTATTCAGCGAGGGTTTATAACTGCCGTTAAATTAAACTAAAAACCGACGATAAATAATAGATTTATTAAAAAAAATGCATCGACTATTTAGCGAGAATTTTAGACGCCATAAAACAGAACATCCGCTAAATATAATAAAACCGCCGTAATTGTAGATATAATAAAATTCCTACAAGCACACCAGAGACACTGTTTAGGGACGTGTATTTGTAGGCAAATCATTCTTGGATTGAGTGCAACTTTAAATGATAATAATAGACCTAAGGAATAAACGATATTTCATTTACATACAAGGATCACTTAATAATAGTACAATCATTTATGATGCTGACAACTTGAAAGCCAGGGTTCATCCTTATTCAAAAAGATGTCTTCACCAAAGTTGTACTACATTCCTTCTTTTGTCTGTTTGTGACGGCTTGACTTGTTGACATGTGTGGAGCTCAATGTCTTAACAGTCATTATTAGTAGATGCCTTTTATATTGTGTGATCATCGTATTGACAGGAAATAACTTATAAATAAAGGATTAAATTCTTCAAATATAGTGAGTCATCAAACGATATACATGTTTTTAAACAAAAAGGGAAACAATGACGACAAGCAACCAAATCATTCAATATTCATTACCGTAAGGTACACCTAACAACATAAATGTCATACAAGTATATTAACTTTGTAGGAAGGAGTCAAGACTCAAGACCAAGTAAGATCGAGAGGAGGGAGGGAGTGATAGATTTTTCTATGTTTGACAATTAGAAGGTTTTGTTGTTTTTGAAAGAAAAAAAATATTTGATTTGGAGAAAAAACATATAAATTCATAACATAGTCAAAACAATAAAAGAAAATAAGCAAAGAGCATAATTCTAATATTCTAATATGGAGAAAAAAATATAACATGGAAGAGATTCGGGATGAGGCGAATTCAGATTGAAGCTTGTAAATCTATTGGAAATTTTTTGTGTAACAAACTTATTGATTATAGTGGGACGGAAGGGCTACTCTGTTAGAATAGGTCATTATTGGACTCATTTTGGTAAGCAAATAGTTTTCTTTCTTCTTCTCTTTCATTGTGTACTTCTTTATTATTGCTTTTGATTATTATTGTTTTTTTATGGGTTTTGGTTGCTATCAATTTTTCTCCACACATCAAAGTATTTATTAGTGTAATTTTAGATGAATTTGCAACAAATATACTAGTAATTGATTGAAAACCTTATAAATTCAATGTCATAAGTAAAATATATTGACTTCATAGAGCCTTTGTACTCATAATACCTTACTATAATATAACAATATTCAAGCCTTACAACCCAATTTTAAAGAAAATAATCCAACAAGCTTTAATTTAAAGAACACCATAGCTTGGATGAGAGAATTATTAATTCTTGCCTTTATTCTTGTGAACAAACATCTCGATACTTTTTATCAACTTGATGGTAGATTCCTACCTAATTAAAAAAAAAGGGAAAAATTTCCAATGGTTACTTTCGAAAGACCAAAACCATATAATGTGTACACACATAACTATCCAAGATATGAATATGCAATGGTTATGCACCTCGTACTCCTTATGCATGTGTGTACCAATATATGAGACATAAGAAATTGTACTAGGAGAATATATATGGTTAGTTGAAAGAGAACAACACCTTCTAGTAGAATTTTAGTACATCTCAGTTTCACTCCTATGATTTTTTTTGAAATATTATATTATTAGTAAAATTGAATCTCTACACAAGGCGAATATAGACCAGTATAAGAGGAGATTTCACTCCTATGATATTGTTGACAGGGTGACTAGTTAGGGTTTCTCAACATCATAAGTATAAAATCATTCAAGGACGAGTTAACAAACACCATTGTTAAACAACATATGTAAGATGCATGTTTGACCAAAAATACAAACAAAACTCATTCTATAATTCTCATAAAAATATTAGACTTAATTACACTAGGTTCCCCAATTTTACAAGATCCACGATTTTGGTCCTCCTATTTTCAAATCAAATATTCTTACTACTCTATGTTGATTATTTTTGCACTTTCGGTCCCCCACCCTATTTTTTAACCAGCAAGAAGGAAGAACACTATCTCAATCATCACTGTAGACCTTCTCTCTTCAATGCAAACTCCGTTTCCGCAACTCAAAGTTTCCCTCTTCTAATTTTATACATCCTAAACCTTCCCACTGATATTTGAAAATCTTGTTCTACCCTAACGCTATGCAAACCCAATCATGATATGTTGTTAGAGTTGCATAATTTTTTTTTTCAATTACTTAATTGTTTTAAATTTTATTTGCCATTAAAAATAAGGTATTTGCTGACATGTACTTGTTCTTTGCCATATAAATACTGCCACATTAGCGTTTTCCCAACTAACTGGATAAAAAATGGGGTGGGACCAAAAGTGCAAAGCTATCAAAATAGAGGGGTAAGAATAGGAGATTAAAAATGTGATTAATGTGTTAAAAAATGATTGGTAATTTGGTACCATCTTCGCTATGTTATCAACCGAGGACCAAGGAGGTATATCCGAGTTGATGCTGATGTTAGGAGGTGTGGATTTGTGTAGGGATCAGCCGGATAGATGTCGTTGGATAGCTCATGAGGCTGGTATTTTTACGGTACATTCGTGTTACTTGTTTTTATCTCATAAGGCGTGTGTGGACGGCGAGTTCTTGGACTAGGAAAGGGCTTTGAAGAGACTTTGGAAGACTAACATTTCGTCGAAGGTTAGCATTTTTGGATGGCGTTTGTTGTTATATAAATTGCCAACTAGAGTTGTGTTGTTCGAAAGAAGCATCATATCTAATATTGAAGACAAGTGTTGTGCTTTTTGTCTCATGAAGGAAGAAGACATCAATCATGTTTTCTTTTTATGCAGTTTTTCTTCTCAGATTTGGTCTCAAATTTTTTCATGGATGGGGATATCTCTTATTCTTTTTAATTCTACTTTGCAACATTTTACTTTTTTGGTGGTTTGGCAAAAGGTAAATGCAAGGCAAAATATCGGTATCTATTTTGGCTATCCACAACGTGGTGTATTTGGCGGTTGCGGAATAATGTTATATTTAGAGGTGATGGAGGTAATGTGGCTTTTTTGGTAGATCAAATTTCTTGGTTTTGGTTCTTCGGCCGGGTAGGACATATGGTTTCAGTTTCTTTTTCAGGATTGTTTTCTTATAGTATAAAGGGTTCTATGTCCTAAATAATGTAAGGGTTAAGTACCCCTTATACTCGTTTTATCTCAATGTTTGTTTACCAAAAAAAAAATTGGTACCATCTTCGCATTTCATAAACTATACTTCATAAACAAAGTATCACAAGAGCAACCATCCTTGAATCCACTCAATGTTTTCCATAACTAGATTATATGCAAAATCCTTGTAGTTGGCCAAATCTAATCTAACTAGATTATATGATAAACATATAAATTTTAATTTTCAACGATTAATAAAAAAATGTTACAGTAATAAATAAATGATAATTATAATGGTTATACATCTCTCATGTTAGGAAACCTCAAATACATACATATGATGCTCAATTAATATACAAATATTTATTTAAAATATCACATCAAATATGTTTTTTTACTAATCACATTAAATGTGTTAATTAGTTGTTATTGTGTTATTTTATTCATAAATTGACAATAAAAGAAAAAAAAATATTTTCTTTGATTTCTCGTATTCTTTTTTTTGGTCGAGACCGGGGTATCCACCACCGAACGCAGTGACTATTCACTCGCTAGATTGGAGGCACCTCGAAGGGTGGGATAATTGGCCCAAGGATTTGAAGCTGTTCCATACCCAAGGAGAGGATCGAACCCTCGACCCTTGGTTAAGGGAGGATGAGCCCCATGCCGCTCAACCACACCCCTTGGGTTTGATTTCTCATATTCTAATGCTATATATATTATATCATTTTTAGATGATCTAATTAATACAAAATTAAAATTGTACATATCAAATAAAAGAAAGGACAAAATTATATTTAAAATATTCTAATATCATAAAAAATTTAAGGATTTATTTTTAATTATTTTTTAATTATAATGTACCGGTACATTTGATCTTTAAATGATAAACAAACAATTATTTTTTATAAATTAAAAAGTTATTTATTGAGTATTATATTTTAGAGAACATAATTTCATAAAAAAAATCAAAATTTTATTATTTATAAACATTACTAATTTTTTTTTAATATTTTTTCGTAAAATTTTCAATATTCACTATTATGAATAATAAAAATTCAAAATAAATCAATTTTTTTTTTGACAATTTGGATGAATGATATTTAATGAATGATACTTATTTTTCTATTATTTCAAAATATATAGTACCAGTACAATAAAATTTGTCTATTGTACCACATAATTGGCCCGATTATATATGTATAATTAGGTTAGTTAATTGGATGTTCATGTTTAAGAGATGATAATTTTCCTTTTATTTATTTTATATGAATTTATTTCAAAAAAAAAGTTTTTTTTGTCAAGGAAATTGCAAGATCGGATATAAAATCATACGTAAGAGGACCAAAATGGAGATGATCAAAGAATATGTATGGATATAATAGGGAAATATTTCTTACTAGCATATTGGCAGGTGCCATCAACGCACGTCATTGCAAGATATTCCAGCGGCGGCGGATATAATAAAATACAATCATCGTCTGTATCACATTCTTCTGTAATTTAAAAAACAAATAAAGAAATATTACTAAAATGAGTGAAATATTATAAATAATATAAAATATTATTTCTTGAGAATGAGCATACTTTTACCAAATGTTACGACCAAAAATAACAAAACAAAAAAGATCACATTATAAACAAACTTGAGAGTTTTAGCCATTTTTTCCACCACCTTTATGAGTAATAATAAAAATAGTTTGATAAGTTCATATAGTAATAAACAACATATTTGTATGCTTATACCAATTAATAATTTTTAATTATTATGTCGTTGCAAGAAATACTTATTTACTATTAGGATAATTATTATATATAATGCCTCTAACGTACAATGAAGAATATTTGTCCCTTTTTAAATATTGAGTATTTATTTTAAATAGATCTCACTAAACAATTTTACTTGTAATTGGAGATCATTTTTGTTTACTAATCATTCATTATTTATATTTAATTACAATTGTCTATCTTTTTATTTTTTTAGGTCTTAAATGATCTATCCTTTAATATATAATGGAGAGACAAAAAATAACATATTATATATATTATATTCGACCTACATATCATGAACGTCACATTGTTAAATAAAACTTTCTTAGAACTGGCGACCCTATTTAAAATAGCCAATTATTGTTGAATTGATATTTAGTTATTGATAAACCAAAATAGTATAGTGTGGTGAAAAAATTATTTTAATAAGGGAAAAATATGAAATTTGTCTCTGTAATCCTAGCAAGTTTTGATTTTTGTTTCTGAAAAAAAATTCCTATAAAATAAAAACTCTTTGGTTTTAATCCTTAGTGAGATATGTCACAATTTTGAACTGTGACGTGATATTGGTTAAGTGAAGTGGCGTAATTCACTCATTAAATATTAATTAAATAAAAAGAAAAATAAGAAAACTATTTATCCCTTTAAAGAGAAAGAGATTAAGGGGGGTTATTGGATTGAGATTTCAAAGGATTTCGAGGGATTATTTTGACAAAAAAATCTTGAAGATTTTAAAAGACTTCGTGGGATTATATTGATTTTGTGAGATTCTTAACACAGAATTTTGTGGGATTATAATACAAAAAAAAAGTTTTTATTAAAAATCTTGATTGAATAACAACGGATTGCAAAAAAAAAAAAAAAATTCTTGATTGAATAACACAAGACTTTTAAAATCCATTAAAATCCCTCAAAATCTTAATTGAATAACTCCCCTAAGACTTGTGATGATTTCAACTTGGTTCGTTTCTTTTTCTCCTTCTCTTTCGTTTTTATGCACTATAGTGCTGATTAGAAAGTGTTTGTAAGCTGCAACTTATGCACATATAATTGTGCCTCGTTTGGTACTTCTTCCTTTTCATTTACATGGAAGAATGCACAAATTATGGTAAAAGGAGACCATAAATATCACATGGCATAATTTGAGATGAATTTAATCCAAAAATTAAATTCACTCTACAAAAGTGAAAAAAAATCCAAGAATTGAGATTCAAGAAGATGAAATATATGGGTAGAAAACAAGAAATATGGGTCGACTTATCACTTAGGAGTATAAGATCCTGCGCGAAAATGGAGGAAAAAATTAGAGGATGGTTGAAGTAAAGATGCAGCGATGGTACATTAAAGAAGAAGATAAAAAAATGCAAATTTTATTTTGAAAATAGTTCGTGAACAAATATGTCATTTCACCATATTTTTATCTTTTATTTGACTCATTCCACTAATCCACGTGGCATATGCCACATCACTGGACCTATGCCACTTCATGGTCTAAAATGGCGACATATCTATTTTACAGGCGCAAAACGAAAGGTTTTTTTTTCAGGGACTAAAATAAAAACTTGCTAAGATTACTAGGATCAATTGCCTATTTTCTCTTTTAAGAATAAATAATACATGAATATGATAATAATATTTTGGAAGGAAAATGATAAGAAAAGTAAAAAAAGATAAAATATAGGGAAGTGTGGTGACAATTCGCTTTACCACTGTATTGTTTATCAAGGTCCTGCTTAATTCAACTAAGGGGGAAGGGAGGGGAGATAAAACATAATTTATTATGTTGACAAATTTACTCTCACTTTTTTATTAAAAATCCTAAATTATATTTGTTGGAATATTAAAAATTTAGGTTTTTTCTACAACAAAAATATTTAGGTATTCTAACCATTAGATTTTTATTTTTCATATTTATATAAAACACTATCTATTCCGTATAATTTTCATTCTTCCAACATTTTTAACTTCAACTTCATTATTCTCTTCTTCTTCCTCTTCCCCTTCCCTCTTCCTCTTCTTATCTACTCTTCATAATTTTCATTCTTCCAACACTTTCAATTTTAACTTCCTCTTCTTTCAACACTTTCAACTTCAACTTCCCCTTCTTCCAACACTTTCAACTTCAACTTATTTATCTTCCCCTTCCTTTTCTTATCTACTCTTCAAAATTTTCATTCTTCCAACACTTTCAAACTTCAACTTCTTTCTCTTCCACTTTCTCTTCCTCTTCTTATCTAATCATAACTTTCATTATTCCAACACTTTCAACTTCAACTTTTTAATATTTTTCATTCAATAAATAATATTGATTCATTTTATTATTCTTTCTTTTTTTTTCTTCTTATTTTATCTTTTTAATAATTATATTTCTATTTCTTTTTTTAATATTTACGTTTTATAAAATATATAAAAAAAAATTACTGATTTTTTTTTAATTTTACGAAAAAATTTAGTCACAATTTTTTTTTCTTAGTTGATGGTTTCCTAGGGAATATTTATAGGAAACATTTAATATATTTAAATGAATGTTTTCTTAGAAAAAATTTCTCGGAAAACTTATGTCACATCACTCTGATTTATTGTCAGTCTGCGAGATAGTTACCAAGGAAATATTCCTAGGAATGGAGTTAAAATTACGTAGAAACATTTTCCTCGGAAACCGTCATTTCCTATGAATTTGGGTTGTTTTCCTAGGAGTATTTTTCTAGGAAATTTTTGTTTTTCTTGTAGTGTTAAATTTTTTTGAAGTACTATATCCCTTATAATTTAATCCTTATTTTAAGTTTAAAAGATTAAGCATAAAAAAGTAAATTAATTTTCACCTCCCTCATTAAAGAGTTGAACCAAACGTAAAAATTTAAAATACCACATTCTCTCCCTCCACTCCAAACACCCCGAGCCAAGTAGGACCTAATTATGAGAGAGAATTAATTGACCATTTTCGATTAAATTTTCCCTATACAACAAAGGACCTCTCTAATAATCATAAAATTAAAGTACAACCCTATATATAAAACACATTTATGTATGATTTGAAAATAAAAACACTAAAGTCTCACATCGGATAATACATAATACTAGTGAATTTAGTTCATTCTAATGTGTGTAATTTAGAGAAAATATTAAGCCTCACTTTGATTAAAAGCAAAGAACTGATCATTGACATGAAAACCCTATTATAATTTTTACTGCTACCATTCACGACAACCAGGGGCGGTTTTAGCATCAGGGCTGCAAGGGCATTAGCCTGGGCTCGGCCGAAATTTTTTGGTATTTAAGGGATTAATTTACCTAAAATTGATAATTTTAGAGAATAATTTAGGGCAAAATTGATGGTTTTTTGTTCAAAAGTGAGATTTGTCATTGCAAAACAATTTTTTTGATGTTTTAGGGGTTAGTTTAGAGTAAAATTGAAATTCTTAAAGAATTAATTTAGGGCAAAATTGAGATTTTTTTTTTCAAAACTGAAATTTTTGTTTAAGTTTAAAATTTTGTCTGAACTTTATAATTTCTCTGGCTTCGCCACTGACGACAACCACTCACAAACATGGATAGATGCCACACAAGAAACCCCTTCTTATAACAATATCTATTTGGCATCTGGACCTTGGATGAGGTTTTCTATATCAAGGAATTTTATATGAATTTGCATGACGTTAGAAATATTGGATGAAGGAGGTTATATTATTGAAAGAAGAATATTTGAAAATATATGCAATCTCAAAATCATAAAGTTAAAAATATATGCATATTACTCTTGATGAATTTTATAAGAAATGATAATAGTGTTGTTGATAATATGAACAAAAACGATTTATGAATTGAGATGGTCAATGTAATTGATGAATCTCCCTCATCAACTTTCAAGAAAGAAACTAAAGGGTGAAATGACATAGAACATAACTGGTGTTAAGAGAAAGAGATAAGAAGCACTAGAAACTTTGTTGGAGAACAACAAGAGAATGTTCTCCTAGAAGTTAATAAAGTTGTAGAAGAACAATCAGAGAATGTTGTCCCTACTAAGGAAAAGGCTTCTACCTTTCTTGGAGTGGCAAGTGATACTCTCCCTTCATATTGGGATACACCACTTCATTTTGGAACTTAGAAAGTTGTCTTACCTTATGGAATATTGTTGATCTTTGACAAGTTTAATGTTGATCTCTCAAGCTTTAAGAGTGAAAATGTTAGTCTGCCCTTTAATGGAAAAAACATTAGTCACATGAAGTAAAGAAGATGTTTATAAGAGAATGACATGTTTGGCATGTATCACCTTGCTAAATGAATGAGTTCAATCTCCAATATGTCATCTTGATCTAACAAACTTTGTAGTGGATATTAGAACAAGGAAAGTCATTTTTTTGGGATGATTCTCACCAAGAGCTCTCACATCTACAAGGTTAACTTTAAGAAGGAGAATATGGTCAAACTTTGACTTCAAAATATGTTCATCATATGAATAATGAGATGATTGATCTTGAGAACATTAGTACTTTAATTTGATTTGGATAAAGGACTTTAAAAAAAAGGAGCATTTTGAACGAGTTATTTGATGTGGTGTTGTATTCAGTGGATCAATTTAAGAATGTTCTCCTTGTTAAGACAACAAGTTCAAAGGCAAAGATGTTCTACTTGAGGATAATTAATCTCAATCCAAAATGTTGAAACTTGACACTTCATTGACTATTGATTCAAGCATTGATAGTGGCCTTGATCAACATCTTCTCAAATTACTTCTAATATATTTGAAGATGGTGATTTTTCTAAGATTGTAGAATGTATCAAATGATAAATCATTTCTCCTTGATCAAGTGTCCTCAATTTACAATGATGAGTATATGGTGAAATTCTAATACAATTGAAGATGCTCTCATTGTTGAACCTCAAGTAAAAAAATTCATAATATGAGGTACACAAATTCTAATCTTAAATCTTATAACATTTGCATTATGATATGCTTGAAAATTCTTATGCATTATGTGATTGATTGGATAATCTTGGAATGCTTTCTGAATTTTCTATTTGCAAGTATATGACTTTAAAAACATTTTTTTGAACAAGCCATATGACTTTAAAATCTGAAATGGGAACATCTCTTTTTGTCATAACTTGTTTATGCATATGCAAAAATGTTGAAAGTTTCTGGAGAACGATCTGAGAACGTTCTCGCAGATTTGCTTTTTATAACAACTGAAGTAGCAAAAATTTTCACAAGAAAGGGGGTTTGAATTGCGAACCTTTAAAAATTGAACTCAATTTGTTAGTAGTATAAGTTCTATGATAAATCAAAACTTAAAAGCAATGAATTAAATCAAAACAAAAAGTAGAGAATGTTCTAAGAATGTTTTTTGTGTGTAAGTGTATCTGTTTTGCAAGATTATAATGATAAAGAGAAGAAGTATGACATAATGAATTTATACTGGTTCACCCTTAATTGAGCTAGTCCAGTTTCCCACACCAAGTGAGGCTTTCCACTATTCTCTTTTGATCTTAAACCAAGATTAAAAATTTGTCAAGCTATTACAAGCTTATCTTCCACCTTATCACCAAGGTGATCTCTACATTTCCTTCTAAGGTAGTTGTCAACCAATTGTTACGTATTCTTGAGCAAGTTCTTTCTTATTACAAAGAGTTGTTTGGATCTAAAGCTTAACAACAAACAAAACCAAGTTTATAAAGCTTTCTAAGTAACTGTAAAAATCTCTCTTAAAATCACTCAAACAAATTGATGATCGAAGTATGCAATTGTGAAGATTGTAGTGAAATAGAGATCAAAGAAGAGTTTGTGTGATTCTTGATCTTGAAAGACAAGTAGAATGATTAATGTTGTTTCAAAACTCTTGCCTTGCTTCTGAAGTATTCCATGCTATTTATAGTTGAGGAGAGTCTTTCGAGTCTTGGAGAATCATTGAGGAGAGCCAAATAATTGAGGATGCTTTAATATTATTACTCTTGACATATGTATAAATATTAGGAGTAATATTTCTAGTTAATAAAGAAAAGCGCGTTTGTTTATTGATAAAAGAAACATTATATTACTAATAAATAATTCGATACAAGTACTACAATTATTGCCCTCTAATGCTTACGCCCACAGTAAATTGCTAGTTATATCTAAGCCTTAATTATTTGGCCATTACAAAATTACGGGTCTTACAAATTTAATGAAAATGGTGATGACTTTAAGAGGTGTCAATGGTGTCTCTTAGTTCGGTGTAATTGTCTTGAGAGGTGCATTCATTCATTCGTTGGTCTTTTGCTCTTCGGAGTTTCGATCCTCTCTTTGGTGGTGTTTTTCCCTTCGGAGTGGTGATATTCGGATCATGTAGGTTGCATTAGTTATATGGGGGTTAACAACTAGGACTTGGTGTGTTATTCATTAGTTGTTTGTATCGATTTTATTTGAATTCTTCTTATGGCCGAGCATTTTACCTTCCGTCATACATGATTCATTTGGATAAGAAAATTGACCCTTACATTAAATATGGTTGAAGGTATCAAAGAATTATGAAGTTGACGTGTGTTGCTTGCACGTGTAAGGGGATAAATCAAAGGTTTTAGAATAGTTTATAATTGTAAATCTAAATAAGGTTGCTTAGTTAACAATGTTATTGTATTCAAATGTAAATCTAAGATATCTATTTTGAAGTTGAAGGCTTGTAGTATTTTCGATTTAATAAATTTAAATAAATCTTTACAAAAAATAAAATGTCATCTTGTAATTTATAGGAAATAATGATAATAACTTTATTTGGAAAAGAATTATAAAGAGAAAAAATAACGTAGTATTTTCCTACTATTAAAGAGTATTTTAATAAAATTATAGTAATTAATGTCCAAAAAATTTGGTATGTTACACGACATGAATCGATGTGGTGAGAAGGCACGTACGTGACCATGGACTTTGAGCTTTTTTTTAAAGATTTTGTTCTGTTTTTTGTGGGATTTGTTCATTTTTGAAGGCATACTGTTTTCTATAAATTGAGAGTGTTTTATTCATAGAAAGAAAATGGTGATCAATGTAGCTCAGGGGGAAAATAAGGGTTTAGAGAGGTCACTACAAGACTAGGATTTAGACATGTAACAAGGTAGTTTAGGGAGTTTCTCTTGCTATAATTCTGAGGTTGGGATTAAACACTATATCAAATTTAGTCTCTTGGTTCGAGGTGCCTCCAATCTAGCGAGGGATTAGTCACTGCATTCGACGGTGGATACCCCGGTTTCGACCAAAAATTTAGTCTCTTGGTCATGGGACGAGATTCGGGATTAGGTAGAATTCAAACTAAAGCTTGTAACCCTATTGGAAACTTTTTGTGTAATGAACTCATTGATTATAATAGAACAGAGGGGTTGCTCTGTCTTTAGAATAGGATATTATCGACTAATTTGGGTGAGCAAATATTTTTCTTTCTTCTTCTCTTTCAATCGTTTTACTTCTTTTTTGCTTGTGGTTATTATTATTTTCTCGTAGATTTTGGTTGTCATTAATTTTGCTCCACACACATCAATGTTTTCATTATTGTGATTTTAGACGAATTCACAACAAATATACAAGTCAATTGATATGAGACATTATAAATTCAATGTCATAATTTAAAATAAAATATATTGATTTTATAGAGCCTTACAATTGTACTCATAATAACATAATATTACAATATTATTCAACTTAACTGTAATATAACAATTTTCAAGCCTTACAACCCAAATTTTAAAAACAATAATCCAACAAGCTTTAATTTTAAGAACACCGAAGCTTGGATGAAAGAATTTTTCTTCCCTTTATTCTTGTGAACAAACATCTCGATACTTCTTCTCAACTTGATGGCAGATCCCTAACTAACTAAAAAGGAAACACGTATATAACAAAAAGTGAGATAAGTTCCAAACCATATAAAGCAAATTAACATTTACAATGGTTACTTTCAAACGACTAAACCATATAATGTGTACACACATAACTATCCAAGATGTGAATATGCAATGGTTATGCACCTCGTACTCCTTATGCATGTTTATATCAATATATGAGACACAAGAAAGTGTACTAGGAGAATATATATGGTTTGTCGAAAGAGAACAACACCTTCTAAAAGAATTTTTGTACATCTCAATTTCACTCCTATAATATTTGAGTCTCTGATTAAGACGAATATATATAGACCGGTATAAGAGGAGATTTCACTCATATGATATTGTTGGTCGGGTGACTAGTTAGGGCTTCTCAATATTATATGGATAAAATCCTTTAAAGACGAGTTAACAAACACCATTGTTAAACAATATGTGTAAGATGAATGTTTGATCATAAATACAAACAAAAATCATTCTATAATTCTCATTAAAAAATTAGAGTTAATTACACTTTTGGTTCCCCTATTTTACAAGATCCATTATTTTGGTCCCCCCTATTTTAAAATCAAACATTTTTACCCCTCTATTTTGATTATTTTTGCACATTTGGTCCCCCACCCTATTTTTTAACCAACTGGAAGGAAGAACACTGTATATTTGAAAATATTATTCTAACCTAACGTGATGCAAACTCTGTCATGATATGTCGTTTGAGTTGCAGAATTTAAAAGTTGTTTTATGTTTTTAGGATAATTTCTTCCATTTTATATTTTATATTTTATTTTTTTTCAATTACTTAATTGTTTTAAATTTTATTTGATATTAAAAGTAAGATATTTGTTGACATGTACTTATCCTTTGTCATATGGATACTGCCACGTAAGCATTTTTCCAACCAACTAGTTAAAAAATGGGGTGGGACCAAAAGTGGCAAGAATGTTTAATTTTAAAATATAGGGGATTCAAATTGTGGATCTTATAAAATGTGAGATTAAAAATGCGATTATGCCAAAAAAAGTGCATTATGGGGTATTTATGCACGGTACATAATGCTTATGCACCATAACTTAAGTCCGATTAATAAGCTAAAAAATTATTGGTACCATCTTCGCATTTCATAAACTATATGACATAAACAAACTATCATAAGACCAACCATCCTAAAATCCTCTCAATGTTTTGCATAACTAGTTTATATGACCAAATCCTTAAATCCTTGTACTTGGCCAAATCTAATCTAACTAGCTTATATGATTAACGTATAATTTTTAATTTCTATTTTACTCTAAACTAACCATTAAAACACCAAAATTTATGTTTTGCAATGAAAATTCTCAATTTTAAGCAAATTTTTTTCCATTTTGTCATAAATTAATCTCTACAAATACAATTTTACCCGAAATTAACCCTTATAATATACCGAAAAATTCATAACAAGTCCGGTTAGAGCCCTGACAACCCTGATGGTGAATCCGTCCATGTACATACATATGATGCTCAATTAATATACAAATATTATTAAAAATATCACATCAAATGTGTTTTTTTACTAATCACATTAAATGTGTTAATTAGTTGTTATTGTGTAATTTTATTCAAAAATTAAGAATAAAACGAAAAAAAAATTCTTTGATTTCTCGTATTCTAATGCTATATATATTATATCATTTGTAGATGATTTAATTAATACAAAATTAAAATTATTCATATCAAATAAAAGAAAGGACAAGATTGTATTTAAAGTATTGTAATATCATAAAAAATTTAAGGATTTATTTTTTAATTATAACTTAGTTTCACACCTTAAGCAACTAACTTTGGATGTGTCAGTGAACAGGATAACTGTCTTTTTGAAGATGATGGTGTATCTTTATGTTGTTTGTTTACTTTGATTCTTTTGATGTATAAATATATTTGAAATTTAGTTTCATGTGAACTACTTGGTATCCACGGGACATATTGTTAACATATAACATATATGTTTTAAAATATTCATGTTTACTTACGACCCAAGAATTCAAATTTTAAATTCTTGTGTGCTTTACACGGAGCTCTATTATATATCTATAATTAAGTTAGTTAATTGGATGTTCATGTATGAAGAGATGATAATTTTCCTTTATTAATTTTATATAAATTTAAATCAAAAAAATTGTTGTTAATTTAAGGCACTTTTTTTGTTAAGGAAATTGCAAGATCGAATATAAAGTCGTACGTAAGAAGACCTAAATTGTGATGATCAAAGAATAAGCAAGGATATAATAGGAAAATATTTCTTACGGGAATATTGGCAGGAACCATCAACGCACGACATTGCAAGACATTCTTGCGGATATACTAAAATACAATCATCGTCTGTAACACATTCTTCTGTAATTTAAAAAACAAATAAAGAAATATTACTAAAATGGGTGACATTTTATAAATAAAATAATTTTTTTTGAGAATGAGCATACTTTTACCAAATGTTACGATCAAAAATAACAAAATAAAAAATATCACAATATAAACAAACTTCAGAATCTTAACCATTTTTTTCTACCAGTTTTTTGAGTAATAATATAAAGTAGTTTGATCACTTTATAAAGTAAACAACATATTTGTATGCTTATACCAATTAATAATTTTTAATTATTATATTGTTGCAAGAAATATTTATTTAATATTAGGATAATTTTTAAATATAATGCCTCTAAAGTACAATGAAGAATATTTCCCCCTTTTTTAATATTGAGTGTTTATGACTTTTGAATAGATCTCACTAAATAATTTTGCTTGTAATTGGAGATCATTATTGTTAACCAATCATTCATTATTTATCTTTTTATTTTGAATAAACAAAAGTGATATAAGTTAAAATAAATAGTCTCTTCAGCACAAGATGTGCTAAAACAGACTACAAGAGCTTACATCAGTAAAGACACCAATAAAGCAAAACAACAAGAGCAATCATGGATTTTCGGTCAAATCTTTATATATGGCTTTGGATACCTTACTTTTGCCTACCACTTTTTTAGATGCAATGGAGTCCATTGCATATAAAAAAATTTGGAAGGGTGTGGTGCCTTCGAAGGTGAGCGTGTGTGCATGGCAATTACTTCGAAATAAAATCCCTACTAAGGCTAACCTAAATCGGAGAGGCATCCTTCTAAATAATGATGTTAATTGTGCTCTTTGCGTTGGGACTGTCGAACATTCCCGACATTTGTTCGTGCATTGTGATTTCACTACAACTGTTTGGTATGCTATTTGTCGTTGGCTACAAGTGGTTATTGTTCTCCCTCCAAAAGTCTTGATGTCCTATGGTATATTAGATCGAAGTGGGTGGAATAAGAAGGTGAGAAATGGCTACTTTATTATTTGGCTGGCTTTTGTTTGGGTGATTCGGAAGACACGGAACGATCATATTTTTAATAATATAGAAGGGGAAGTTGAGGTGGTGGTGGATACTATTAAGCGTTTATCATGGCAATGGTATATGAATAAGACAGCGAAGGGGCCTTGTCTACTCTACGAATGGGTGTGGAACCCGGGAGATTGCATGCTTCGTGGATATTGAAGCTTGGCGGCTGCAGCTACTGATCCGGTTCTGTTTGGCTGCACGAGGTGTGTATTTCTGCCTGTTTTGCTGCCTTCCGTGTGGTTTGCTCCTGCTGGTCTGTAGTTTTGTTCAGGCTCTGAGTTTTTGTTTGTTTGCTTATCATCCTACAATACTTTTGTTCTTTTTGTAATGTAGGTGGTGGTTATTTATTAGTGGGTTGTACCTTTGCATTTTTTTAGTCTAGCTTTGGTTGAAGTTTTTTGGTTTGTAACCTTTTTTTCCTGTTCTTTTTTGGCTAGTGTTGTACTCCTTGTACTCTCCTTGCCTATTAAATAAATTTTGCAGTTAAAAAAAAAAACAGGAGCAATCAGTTGATACCAATACAAAGCAGCAGGTTCGACCACCAAGAATGAAAATTGGCAACTAATCCGATGTTATTTGTCGATAGTCACCAATAAGAATAGCGTTTAACCTTGTCCAACAGAAGCAAAAACGGAGTTGACGGATCCTTGAAAATACTGTGATTTCTTTCAGTCAACACGACCCAAACAGAAGCTAACCAAATAAGCTGCATCAAAAGGCCTGGCGATCCATTTTGTGTCTGAAAAGGGATTGCTCGCCAGAGCGAGCATCACTGATTTTTTCTTCGCCAAGGCTCGCCAGAGTTGGCTGGGCGAGCTAGTCTGAGTTAAAAATTGACCTGCATCGCCATAGCTAGCCCTAGTTGGCTGAGCGACCATGACAGTACTAAAACTTCTTTATTTATCTCTTGTGCATTGTTTCTGGTCATACGGCCTTGGTGTTTGGAATATTCTTGATCTGTTATCGTTGTTTGACTGGTTTGGAGTATACTTTGTTGTGTTTTGTCTTGTAGGTATAGCTCCTAACAAACAAAACGGAGAGAAAAAGCGCAAAACTGATGCTAGTACATCACGCGCTACCTCAAGTAGTGCCTGTTTCAATCCTGACATTTTTCTAGGTCCTAAGCAGTTCAAAAGGTATCAAGACTTGGGGAAGACGACAATTTGGTATGAGAAAATTTTCGAGATTAGTCTGCATGACACTTGGAAAAGATTTGTGCAAATCATTGAAAAAAGGAAATGGACCAAACTGATCAATCCATGAGACAAATTCAATGAAGACTTAGTCCATGAATTCTATGCAAATGTTATTCCCGTGGAGGATCATGAAGAGGTGTCTTTCAAAACAGTGGTTTGAGGGAGAGAAATCTGCTGTGATAGAAATCCCATCAATGAATACCTCGGTAACCCTAGTCGGCTGACTTCAAAGACATTGTGTGATTACACAAAGATGGTGGCTAGATGAAATTGGGATATACCAGACATTAAAAGGACCCTTTTGCGAGAGGGATACCATGTCAAGAAGGACAGACACTTAACTCCCTTGAGAGCTTTAAGGGATCATATGAAAAAGTTCATTTAATTTCTTCTTTTGCTTGTGCTACACAACATTATTCCGCGAAGTCACCCTTCAAATTGTATCATGCGATCTTTAGGCTTGATTCACTTCATGGAAAAAGGATTTCAGATTGATGTGGCCCGAGTGATTTATCATGAGATGAAGAACATAGTCATAAGTGGTATCAGTCCATCAATTCTAAAGCCTAATTGCATTCTTGGCTATCCTGGATTGATCATGCGGGACTCATTGCAGCCATTCAGATGGCCATCCCACTGTACGTTCACCACTTCATTGGCACAGTTGATGATGATCATACCACCCGCCTTTGCAAGTGGAAAATTGTCAATAAAGGAGAGCAAGATCAAGGACAATCCTCAGCCCACCTCCCACCATTTTCACCACCGACCCCAATTTCCAGTGTGACCGAAATGACGCAAGTTTCAAGGCTATGACAGCAGTTCATCAGTCCATTTATCAGTTCCAGCAGCAGCAGCCGGTGATGACACCTCCTGAATTTCAAACTTATGTCTAGGGGCCCGAGGTCGGGCCAATTTCTTAGGAGGGGTCATACTAGTGATGCTGGTATTGATGGTGTTGATGTTATTGATGATGAAGAACTTGATGCAGAATTTGATGCTGGTGTTGTAGAGGCCTATAGAGATGATGGAAAAGATGAAGAGATTGGAGAAGATGATGATGATCATGATGATGAAGCATCTGACTGAGCAGATGTGTAGATGACTGAAAAGCTCACTATTACTGAGTGAAATGTTTAAAGCTTTCAGTCATTTAATTCTTTAAATTTTAGTTATTTTATCTTTTAGTTTGATTGAACAATGTGGAAGCATGTTTCCGGTTTGAACTTGTGTTTTGAACATGTGGGGATGTATTTTGTTTGATGACAAGTTGACATGATTCAGAAGTGTAAAGACAGGTTTGTGATAAATCAAGTTTCATAGCATGATATTTTGTGAGTCATATGTCAACTTTTGATTAAACTTTGGAATATGCTTAGGAACTCAACATGCTCTAGAATTGTGTTGCTTGTCCTAAGATGATTCTCATTGTTTTTGTCAACCATGAAATTTTTTGTGTTATCCAACCTAGCTGGGTGAGAATGTGTAGACCATCCATTATTTACATAAATATGTAAGAGCCGACAATTCAGTATGTGCATTTGATTTTAGCTTAATTAATCTTGATGTCACTGATGTGTTTGATGTCATGGATATGATCAAGGTCTTGTTTATTTTTGAGTGATAACTACTTGAGCCAAAAGAGCCTACCTTGTGAGAATGTATGATCCGTTGTGTCCCATTTTGAGCCGTAAGTTGTAAATATTTGTTTGTTTTATTAACCCTGAAACCAAAAGAAAAGAAAAACAATTACTCTACCCTTGTCTTAGGATAAAAGAGCAATTGTATTTCAATAAGGTTTGTGCAAAGATTCAAAGTTGGGGAGAAGCATAAACCAAAAGAAAAAGAAATTTGTGGGGTAAAATATAATTAACCCTATTAAAAAAAAAGAAGAAAGTTTTGATCAATAGAAAAACATAAACCAAGAGTATTGATGAAAATTGTCAAATTGAAAGAAACACCTTGAATTGAAGGAAGGGGAAATGAAAGAAAGTGAATGATTTTGAGATGTGAATAGTCAAGAATTTGCTCTCTTGTCCTTAAGACTTTTAGAATCCAAAGAAAAACAATGATTGTTTGTAGCCCAGCCCCATTACAAGCTTGAAAAAGTCCTTAGTGATCCATGACCGATGACATCTTGTGTGATATTGCGTGGATGAATGTTTGAATCGAATTGTTGCATGCATATTGCTCAGATTGAGTTAAACACTTACCCTTGAGTGATATAATTGTGAGGAATTTGTGATAACACTTGAATTTTGTTTGTTTGATAATAATGTTGAGAATTTTCGCTTAGGCATAACAATCTCTTCTTGACCATGCTTTGTCTCTTTGTACATTTTGAAGGTTAGTTTTAGTTGATAGTGCTTTGTTCATGTTACTAGAAAAGAAAATTTGCAAATTTTGATTAATTACAAACCTACTCTTTATCATGTGAATTGTTAGCTTGTTAATATTTTGATCTTACTTTTGTTTGAGGACAAACAAAGTCCTAAAGTTGGGGAGAGTTGATAAGTGCCAACAAATAGTTATATTTCACAGTTAAATAGGGCATTTATTAACTTATTTTGTTAGTTATTTGTATATAAAGTCCCCAAGATCTTGTATTTATTTGTTTAATTATCTTTTGTTTTAGGTTATCTGAATTTAAGCTTATTTTGATAGGTTTTAATGCTTAGAGTGAATTGTTGATAAAGTGGAGCATTTTAGATTTTTAGGTACTAGCCCAGCGAGCATCAGCAATGAGTTCATGAGTCAGCATAATCCACGTGTCAGCAACCCATTCTTGAAGAAAGGGTAGCTCGCCCAACGAGCATGACAGAGCAGCTCATATAAATAGCTTTTTGAAAATAGAAAATAGTATTCCATTCACTTGTTTTTAGATATGAAATAGAGAGAACGCAGGAGTCATATTTTTAAGAGCTTAAAGGTGGATTCCTACAACTTGAGACATCAAGTGTTGATATTCATCTATTGTTCTTCTTATCATAACTCTTGTAAGAACCCCACGACAATGGGTAACTAAATCTCTTTTTGTTGGGATTAGATGTAGTTTGTTCATGACTATGTTTCTATTTTGATCTTATATTATATATGCTTTAGATTATTCATCAATATTAGTTTTATCCTTGAACTTCATGTTGTATTTCAAGATTTGAATGATATACACATATGTTGTTTAACTCAAAGACTTAGGATAATACTTGTTAAAAATCTAAACTCTAGACATAAATTTAGGTTTTAATATTCACACTTAGTATCGAAACTTAATGCTATTGGGTTGGTTGAATCATCCAAGACATCGGAATTCAAGTAATTCAATATAGCCGTTGTATTGATTGATCATTCGAGACATCGGAGGTTAAAAGGTATAAACGGGGTTTTCAACGTTATCTGGACACGGAAACGTTAGAGTAGCGATACGTGAAAGTATTGATTAATAAGCTAAAGTGTATGTATAACTGATTAAGATAGTACATAGGAGTGAATGAGTAAAGTCTAATGCCGACAATTTCATCTCTAAGAAACTTAATCTTCTTTTTATCAAAATTTTATGTTCAAACGATTCACAAACAAGAACTTTTGAAACATTAACTTGAAATGATCATAATTGTTGAACGGTATCTAATATCGCACTAGTCCTTGTGGATACGATATATGCAAAATACTTGCTTTTGTACTTTAACAATATCCCAATAGTTTTGAAAAAGGTAAGCACCAAAGCCATCTAGTCCAAGGGCAGAGTTAAGACTAAAAACAGCCTCTCGAACTTCTTCCAAAGTTGGGAGGATGGTGAGATTGGCATTCATCTGATCATCAACCAGAGATGGGATGAAATCTTCCACAGTACCATTAGCAAAACATTGATTCTGGTTATTAAAATTATTACTAAAGTAGTTAACAAAATGGTTCTCAATCTCAGACAACTTATCTACCCAATGATTCTGCACAAGAATCCTCTATATGCAACAATAAGCCTGTTTGATTTTAGTCAAACAGTTATAAAAGTTAGTATTTCTGTCACCTTACATATGCCAATAGATATTAAAACTCTTCTTCAATATACAAACATTGATTTAGATTACTTTGAGCAAGAAACTCTTACCTTTGTAAACTATCATTGGACCCTAAAGCATCAGTTTGTTGTTGAACATTCTCCAGCTTGATGGTAGCATCCTTCAAGTTCTCATGCACATTACCAAAAATTTGTTTATTCTTAACTTTAAGCTTACCTTTTAAGTATCAATAATTAATTTTAAAGTACTATTAATATTATTACTTATTATTTGGCACAATTTCTAACTGTTGCCATAGCCATTTAAAATGATTTACTATTACCAATGTATACCAATTGACTATATTAATTACTAATTTACTTTAACCAATTGACAATATTATATATTGGACGGTTATGGTTTTGCTAGCTATGAAATTGCAATATTAATATGCTTAATGAAAGAGAGATATATATAGATGGGTGAGAAGTCTAGCAAAAATATACAAGAAAGGTGTTTCACTCCTCTCACGATCTGTGTATCATCCTTTAATTTTCATATAAGCATACAAAATCACCACATAAGTGACTTACAATAATAGCATAAACCAAATAAACAATAACATAGTTTTGAAATACAAACTACTGTTAGATTACTTGGCTAAGTAGCTAACGCTTAGAGGGGGGGTGAATAAGCGTCCAAAAACAATCACGTGTTTTTGAAAATAATTTTCGTATACACCAACGATCGTATGATAACAAAATGCGTATTTTTCAAAACCAATTTTCCGGTAAAAATTTCTTAACAAGTTTTAAAGTAAACACAACAAGTTTCAAGTTGCAAACTACCAAATTGCAAATCAAGTTATGACACTTGAATTTCACCAGGCACGTGGTGTGCGTGAAATTCAAGGTGTTGGAAATTAAATCACATTTACACAATTAAAAGAGTTAAGGGAAGAGAATACGATACGAGGATTGATATGGGAGTTCCCAGCATTCGTGTCGAATTTACACCGAATTGAGACTTTATTTTGAAATCTCTTGAATCTTACAAAAGTGCACAAGTTGAATGAATTACAATGCCAAGAACCTATAATGACTACCCTTTAACCCTTCTTGCATGTCTTCAGTTCAATTGTACAAGAAACCTCAATGTTCCCGTAGCTTCAACCTCCGATTGCGGTAAACCAACTCCACCCTATTCTTCCGAGAAGAATCTTGTCAATGTTACTGTAACACCCGGCGCAAGCACAAAATAATATTGCAATGAAGCCGCCACCATATTTTATTTACCCCGGGGGGAAAGGAAAATAATGATGAAACCTTTCAGAGTCGGGTTCGGGAGTTGGTTACATGTGGGGAAGACGTTAACACCCCCTCATATCCGTTGTACTAAACAGGAACCATTTGAGAAAATTTGGTTTGCATAAATAGAATAACCGCATAAAAGAAGTACATTACCGCATATTAAACAGAAAAGGAAAAAAAGAGTTTTTTATTATTTAGCTTGACGAGAGAAGCTCTCGCTCCTACGTATCCCCCAAGTACAACGAGGAATTCAAAGTTCACGTAGTTCTTCCTGAAAATTGTTTTGTTTCTTGGTTGTTTTTAATGAACAACGCTTATGTCGCATTCCACTAATACGACAATTTGCTTGTATACTCAACTGAGGTTTAAGCGTTTGTCTGTATCAGGGGAATGGATAAAGTATCATCCGTTTAAGAAAAGAAGTTCAAAAAGTTTGACTGCGCAAAAGCAATTGAAAAAGAGTTGACTGTGCAAGGGCAGAAAAAAAAGTTGAAGTGAGTTGAGTTGTTTTTATGTTTTGAGAAGTTTAGTGAATGGAGATTGCACGCTACCACAAGATGTGCATCAGGGGTCGGCTCATCCGGGCCGAGAAAGATGTGCACTAGACTCCCCCTTTAACCACTCAAGTTGAATTAAAAAAAATTAATTAAGATGAAAGATGTGCACCAGACTCCCCTTTTTCACCTTAATCAATTAAATATTCGTTAATCAAAATGAGAATAGTACACCATCGGAGATGTGCATCAGGGACTGTACTATTCGGGCCGAGAAAGATGTGCACCAGACTCCCCCTTTTTCACCTTAATCAATTAAATATTCGTTAATTAAAATGAGAATAGTACACCATCCGAGATGTGCATCAGGGATTGTACTATTCGGGCTGAGAAAGATGTGCACCATACTCCCCCTTTTTCACTTTAATTAACGAATCATTATTTAGTTATTTTTGAGAAAAGAAGTTTTACAGTTCAAGGTTCAGACAAATCACAGTTCAATTCAAATAGTCAAATGACTGAGAAATAATAAAATAGCATGGTATGAATGATAAATAAATTTATCGAAGTATAATCAAATTTATCGAAGGATAAATAAATTTATCGTTGATAAATAAATTCATCGTTGAATAAATCTATCGTTGCACAAAGGGGTGTGCAAACCTGAAATGGGGTGTGCAGAAAATAAAACAGATCCACTTAATTAAACCCAAGGCCCAATAGAAATAACCAGCCCATTCATGAGTCAAACATATACCAAACCAGATTAGTCAATAAAAAACTGAATGAACCGAACCGCCCTTGAACCGGTTGGGAGCGCATGGAGAAGGATTTGGGTGCGCTGAGTAGAAATGTGGTCCAACTAGGACATGACACGTGGCAAGGGAAGTTCTTCTTCAACCTCACGTCCGCGTAGCCAACGACGCCATGGGCTTGGTCACCACACGAAACGCAAACGAACACCGAATCATGCACACAAATAGTCGATTTGATAATATTTCTCACATAGATTCCAAATCTACCATTAGATTTCTCAAACGGTACTTGAAAATGCGAGAACGTTTGTGATGGTCTCAGAAGCACAAAACAACTGTTATCTATCGTTTTTGATGCTCGAATCGGCCGGATGTAAGTGATTTGTTTGATAGTGATTTTGAGCTTCTTTTTCACGGTTTTCCAGTGGGTTTTTGATGAAACCAATGGCGGATTCGAGTTCAGAAGGTTCAGAATAATAGGAAAAGAGTGTTTGATCGTTGATTTTGGTGGATTTTTGGGTCGCCAGAGAAGTGGTTTCCAGTGGTTGTTAGTGGCGGTTTGGAATTCCGGCGGTGGTGCCGGAAAAGTGTTGGTTTTCGGAAAAGAGTGTTTGATCGTTGATTTTTCTGATTTTTTTTGGAGTGTGTGCTCAATGATTGAATGAGATCAAAATAATATATATAGTGGTGTAATTAGGGTAAATGGTATTTGTGTAATAATAGTGTAATTTTGGGTTAAGGAAAAGATTAATATGAAAATGGTAATGAAAATATTTATGAGGTGGAGATGATGATGTGGCATACAATGATTGGTCCAAATGGCAAAATCTCTTTCATATAGAAAAAATGCAAATAAAGCTAATAAAAAAGGTGGAAATGCAATTATCTAAAAATGCACTTATCTTATTCTTTAATTATGAAAAATCTGGAGACAAAAATATAAAATCAAATAAATGCTAATAAATTAATTTATTTATTTTTTGTTATTTTTCGTGTAAAAGGAATAAATTGCATACAAATGAAAAGTGAATAAACAAGCACGTTATTTTTAAATCTTTTTTTGATATTTCTTTAAAAAATAAAAAATAATTTTCAAAATGAAATATTTATTTAAAAAGTGAAAAATTAGGGTATTACAGCTGCCCCTATTTAATTATCTTATACTCGAGTGCATAAATGACTTGCGTCCTAGTGCGCTCGTAGTAAAAGGTAATTAAATACAAATGCCCTAATTTTGTAATGTGAAAGTGATGTAATGATATGAATGCAAATGAGAGGTGATGGTAGAAAACATACCCGGAAGAATTAGGAATTAGGAAAACATACCCGGAAGAATGAAATGATAGTCTCCCTTCCGGGTGCGTTGATCTTAAAACGAATCGTCTCCCGTCTGGGTGCTTGAACTCAAAAGAAAAACTATATTGTTTCTCGTCTGGGTGCTTAAGTCAAAATTGATTGTCTCCCGTCCGGGTGCTTGAACCGAAAAATAAACAGAGTTGTCTCCCGCCCGGGTGCTCTAACTCCCGTCCGGGTGCTTGAATCATGTAAAAAGAAAATTGAATCGTCTCCCGCCCGGGTGCTTGAATTCAAAAACTGGTTGTCTTGAATAATTGTCCACTTAGTGTGTAGAAGCTGCGATCCAAACTCAACTTCCATTGAAAATATGAGACCGATTTGAATCTATCCATCATTCTGAAGAAATTGCGATCCAAATTCTGCGCCCATTGAAACATTAAGACTGATTTTAATCTATCCTTCATCCTGAAGAACTTGCAATCCAAATACTGCGCCCATTGAAAATGGAAACTGATCTGAATCTATCCTTCATTTTACTAAAGAAATCGCAATCCAAACCTTGCGATCACTAAAAACCGAGACTGATCTGAATTCATCCTTCATTCCGAAGAACTTGCAATCCAAATTCTGCGCCCACTAAGATCTATCTGAATATATCACTGCGATCACTAAAATATTAAGATTGATCTGAATCTATCCTTCACTCTGAAGAACTTGCAATCCAAATTCTGCGTCCATTGAAATCTATCTGAATTTGTCCCCCACCGAGGAAACTGCGATCCAAATTTTGCGATCACTGAAAACTTAGACTGATTTGAATCTGTCCATCATTCTAAAGAAACTGCGATCCAAATTTTGCGCCGACTGAAAATATGAGATTGATTTGAATCTGTCCATCATTTTGAAGAAACTGCGATCCATATTCTGCGCCAACTGAGATCTGTCTAAATCTATCCTCTACCGAAGAAACTGCGATCGAAACTCTGCGATCACTGAAAACTGCTGAAGTTTGAGTTATCTTGAAAAAGAGTACTCGCTGGGAAGAGAAAGTTGAATATTCTGCCATTATTCTTGACAACTGTCAGGTACTGTCTTGCTGAGGAACATGGTTCATCAATCAATTTGTTGGAGACACAGTGTGCTAACTTTATTGGTGATATGGTTCGAAAACCAACTTGTTGAGGTACGGAGTACCAACTTTACTGAGGATGTAGTATGCTGACTAGCTTACTGGTTAACGACTTATTGATCCATTCACTGGGGATGCTATGCATAAGCCAACTTTACTGGGAAAATGGTTTAACAACCGACTTGCTGAAGATGCGGTGTTCAAACGACTTAAATCATTGAGAATATGATTCATCATCCTTTCTCATTGAGAATATGGTGCACTGACCGATCTGCTTGGTGATGACACTTTGTTGACCAATTCACTGAGGAAAAGATTCATCAACCATTCTTGTTGTGTAATTACGGTTCATTAACCGTCTTGCTGGAGAATTAGGTATATCAACCTTTTTAACTGAATGAGAGATCCAAGTTCGCAACCTGTTATAACAACATTTTGAACCTGTGCTTCATGAATGCATGATTATGTATATCTGATGCCTAAATACAAAACTAATGCAAATAAATTATCTGATAGTATGTAGGAGTTTGTATGCATGTATGCGTGAATGCAGGAATTTCTGAGTTTATGTTGAGGAGAGTTTGAATTTCCCGGCACCGAGAATCTGAAAAACTCTGACATTGTTAAGATGAGGACCCTTGCAAGCTTCGGTTGCAGAACAAGTGTTCAAATAAACTTCCAAAGAGGAACAACGACCTTCTTTGTCTGATGGGTATGCCCCAAGAACTTTTCAGGAAGATATAATATTGACATAGTATGACCCAAGTACTTGAATCCTCAAAGGGTATACCCTTGACCAACTAATATTTGCAGTGTAACCAATTCGACCTTGGTAAGTAGTGGATTACACTTGTTTGCCCCTGATTAGGAGAATCTATAGGTAACTTGCCCCAAGCTAGGAGCGTCTCAAATCAGCTTTGCCCATGATCAGACCATAGCTCAGATTTCTTTAATGCCCAGTATTAATTTGCAAGTATATCATTTCTTTTGAAAAGTATTTTTGATATAATGCACATGCGAGTTTTTTTTTGTTTTTGAAAACATATATGGTATATACAAAAGACAATTATTGATTACTCAACAAACAAGATGAGTCAGCTCAACCATACATTTGCTGAATGCTTTTAAAGTGAAACTAGCTTCAATTAGGTCTTTTGAGGGTTATAATGCGCAACAACAATCATGTAAATTAAGCCAAAAACGATGTCAACTTGTGTTATCAAATTCCCCCATACTTGAGCATTTGCTTGTCCTTAAGCACAAAAATAATAACTCTTTTTAGCACATGTTTGAAACAAGACTCGACAACTCTAATCATACATGGTTGTCAGCTAGAAAAGAAGATCAAGTAATAGATATCAATACCAAGGGTATGATAGTAACACAAAACCACACATTGCAGTCAAAGACCCTCATCAGATGAAGACAATTCTAAAGTATTTTATTGTGACTCTAACTTGTGCTTTAATTTTATTCACCCTTTTCATTCAAGTGCAATCACATTAAGCCCGTTATCTTGTACACGCTCATGGTAGAAAAATCTGTTAGTGATTATGATCATATATCGAGGGGAGGTGATAACATAAGTTTGGTAAACCCCTTTTTTCTCTCCCAAATGCAGTTGTGGGGGATCAGATCATAACCCGTCCTACCAAGTTCAGAAACAGACTCCTCTAAACGAACTACTAGATAGGTGTATTTACTATGGTTCTTCTTTGTATGTTCAACAACTGTTGGATTAAACAACCGAGTGAGGGTCATCTAACTCAATCAACCAAAGTATGCAAATTTTCATTTCTGGATCATTCACTTATGTTCATCGATTTCCTACTTAGTTTGTGTCCAAGATGGTGCCGACTACTAAGGTAAACTACTAAGGGTTACCTTAAAACTTATATTCAGGTCTTCATCAAAATTAGTACTCAAATCGATCTTGCATACTTCTGAGAGTCTGAGGTGTCAAGACAATATCAATTTTTTTGAATCATCACTAAACCTTCATAATGCAGCCTTCAAGTGCAAAAACAACCTATATACTCTTGAAGTGTCATGTCAAATATCAAACCAAAATTGTTTTTTTTTCCTTTTTCTAAAAAGGATATATCTCAAGAAACTAGGAGAATCAGATAACAACAAAACATATGCAAGAACGACTCAATTCAAAAAAAAATTATTTTATGAAATAATGAAAGCAAATGAAACAATGCCTTACATCATCAACTTGGTTTTTTACCATTGCAAGCATATATCAGCAAAAATCAGTTATTTGTTTTTCATCATCCTCGCTCCAAGTTTGTAAGTAATAAAATAAGTGAAAAGAGATGGATACAAATGGATTGATTCCAAAAACATGCATGTTTATTATATTAAAAGTAATTGACAAAATACATAATCTTAAAAGAAAACACATGCTTGACAAAAAAGAAATAAAAAGCCTAGCGATCATAGGGATGAGCTTCCTAGTATCACCAACTTTGACTAGATAACTTCTTTTCTAGAATACCTAACTTCTTTTCATTTTAATGCAGTGATCAGGGTTCTTTTCACAGATTTCACAGTCGGGATTCAACTCCAAGAACTGGTCATAATTGAGCAACTTTTTCTGACATGCGACATAGGAGTCTTGACCATAGAAACTGAAATTCTTGCTACTAGACAGACACATGCTGTGCATAATGTTAGAGCACTTGTCCGAGCACATGTCACACAATAATAATAAAACGCAACGTTGCAAAGTAAAATAAGCGTGACAGAATAATAAATAACACAGTAGGTTTGTTAACCCAGTTCGGCGCAACTTGCCCTAGTCTGGGGGATACCAATCCTGGAAGAAATCCACTAAAATAGCCCTAGTTCAAAGTTATCAACTTATCACCTAGCAACTACCAATGACAACTCAACCTAGGAACTCCTAGATCAAAGGCGCCCCGCCTTACTTCCTCTCAGTTTGAAGACTTCCACGCAAACAACCTCTGGTTCACTGATCTTCGCACTGGCATTAAGTTCAATACACAAATACTTTTGTTGGAGACACACTCCTAAAAACTACACACTCGTACCTACATGCTTAGAGTGTTGTAAAACCACAATACCTACTCCGTACTTCACAGCTTAGGAGAGGAACACAAACAACTCCATACTTAAAAGCTTAGGAGTGCACACGTTAAAGCACAAGGCTTTAACCACGAAACCCTAAAACCCTAAAGACTACATTTTGTAAATATTGGTTTCGCTACTCTTTAGGTTTTACATCCTTGAATATATAGCTTCAGAAAGAACGTGTTTTGCAAGCAACATGGGCTTCAGACACCTTTGGACGTTGTGAGGTCCAAGTCTTGAATCTTCTAGAACAATAGATCTTCTTGAAAAATAAATCAATATCACTTCTTAAAATATATCTAGGCAAGACCGCCTTAGACTTCTTCAGAAACACGTGACTTAATCACCAAGTAATGGTTAAAAGAAAAACCAAAGCGAATCTTGTAAAAGATTGTATAAAATAATAAACGCGAGCTGGCGCGAGCTGGCAGATCACAAAATGCTGTTCCACATGCTACAGCATTTGGCTAGTAGTTGTTTTTGCAAAATATAGCCAACATACAAAAACCCAACAATCTCCCCCTTTGGCAATATTTTGGCTAAAACAATCTAGAGCCAGTTCTTGGAGAGATACACAGAAATTCCTTCACTTCCACACATCAAATAAAAAATCAGATATACGTGCTCCCCCTCAATACATGCATTCACAAACCATAAGTCCTCCCCCTCAAAACATGCATGCATATATTAAAACACAACAACTGCCAGACCAGAAAATTTCTTCCCTTGATCTCACCCTTTTAAAACCAGAATAGGTAGAGTGACCTGCTCTGATACCAATTGAAATTCTGGCTACCAGACAGACACATGCTGTGCATAATGTTATAGCACTTGTCCGAGCACTTGTCACACAATAATAATAAAACGCAGCGTAGCAAAGTAAAATAAGCGTGACAGAATGATAAATAACACAGTAGGTTTGTTAACCCAGATCGGCGCAACTTGCCCTAGTCTGGGGGATACCAATCCAGGAAGGAATCCACTAAAATAGCCCTAGTTCAAAGTTATCAACTTATCACCTAGCAACTACCAATGACAACTCAACCTAGGAACTCCTAGATCAAAGGCGCCCCGCCTTACTTCCTCTCAGTTTGAAGACTTCCACGCAAACAACCTCTGGTTCACTGATCTTCGCACTGGCATTAAGTTCAATACACAAATACTTTTGTTGGAGACACACTCCTAAAAACTACACACTCGTACCTACAGGCTTAGAGTGTTGTAAAACCACAATACCTACTCCGTACTTCACAGCTTAGGAGAGGAACACAAACAACTCCATACTTAAAAGCTTAGGAGTGCACACGTTAAAGCACAAGGCTTTAACCACGAAACCCTAAAACCCTAAAGACTACATTTTGTAAATATTGGTTTCGCTACTCTTTAGGTTTTACATCCTTGAATATATAGCTTAAGAAAGAACGTGTTTTGCAAGCAACATGGGCTTCAGACACCTTTGGACGTTGTGAGGTCCAAGTCTTGAATCTTCTAGAACAATAGATCTTCTTGAAAAATAAATCAATATCACTTCTTAAAATATATCTAGGCAAGACCGCCTAGAACTTCTTCAGAAACACGTGACTTAATCACCAAGTAATGGTTAAAAGAAAAACCAAAGCGAATCTTGTAAAAGATTGTATAAAATAATAAACGCGAGCTAGCGCGACCTGGCAGATCACATAATGCTGTTCCACATGCTACAGCATTTGGCTAGTAGTTGTTTTTGCAAAATATAGCCAACATACAAAAACCCAACAATCTCCCCCTTTGGCAATATTTTGGCTAAAACAATCTAAAGCCAGTTCTTGGAGAGATACACAGAAATTCCTTCACTTCCACACATCAAATAAAAAATTAGATATACGTGCTCCCCCTCAATACATGCATTCACAAACCATAAGTCCTCCCCCTCAAAACATGCATGCATATATTAAAACACAACAACTGCCAGACCAGAAACTTTCTTCCCTTGATCTCACCCTTTTAAAACCAGAACAGGTAGAGTGACCTGCTCTGATACCAATTGAAATTCTAGCTACCAGACAGACACATGCTGTGCATAATGTTAGAGCACTTGTTTGAGCACTTGTCACACAATAATAATAAAACGCAGCGTAGCAAAGTAAAATAAGCGTGACAGAATGATAAATAACACAGTAGGTTTGTTAACCCAATTCGGCACAACTTGCCCTAGTCTGGGGGATACCAATCCAGGAAGGAATCCACTAAAATAGCCTTAGTTCAAAGTTATCAACTTATCACCTTGCAACTACCAATGACAACTCAACCTAGGAACTCCTAGATCAAAGGCGCCCCGCCTTACTTCCTCTCAGTTTGAAGACTTCCATGCAAACAACCTCTGGTTCACTGATCTTCGCACTGGCATTAAGTTCAATACACAAATACTTTTGTTGGAGAAACACTCCTAAAAACTACACACTCGTACCTACAGGCTTAAAGTGTTGTAAAACCACAATACCTACTCCGTACTTCACAGCTTAGGAGAGGAACACAAACAACTCCATACTTAAAAGCTTAGGAGTGCACACGTTAAAGCACAAGGCTTTAACCACGAAACCCTAAAACCCTAAAGACTACATTTTGTAAATATTGGTTTCGCTACTCTTTAAGTTTTATATCCTTGAATATATAGCTTCAGAAAGAACGTGTTTTGCAAGCAACATGGGCTTCAGACACCTTCGGACGTTGTGAGGTCCAAGTCTTGAATCTTCTAGAACAATAGATCTTCTTGAAAAATAAATCAATATCACTTCTTAAAATATATCTAGGCAAGACCGCCTTAGACTTCTTCAGAAACACGTGACTTAATCACAAAGTAATGATTAAAAGAAAACCCAAAGCGAATCTTGTAAAAGATTGTATAAAATAATAAACGCGAGCTGGCGCGAGCTGCCAGATCACATAATGCTGTTCCACATGCTACAGCATTTGGCTAGTAGTTGTTTTTGCAAAATATAGCCAACATACAAAAACCCAACAATCTCCCCCTTTGGCAATATTTTGGCTAAAACAATCTAAAGCCAGTTCTTGGAGAGATACACAAAAATTCCTTCACTTCCACACATCAAATAAAAAATCAGATATACGTGCTCCCCCTCAATACATGCATTCACAAACCATAAGTCCACCCCCTCAAAACATGCATGCATATATTAAAACACAACAACTGCTAGACCAGAAAATTTCTTCCCTTGATCTCACCCTTTTAAAACCAGAATAGGTAGAGTGACCTGCTCTGATACCAATTGAAATTCTGACTACCAGACAGACACATGCTGTGCATAATGTTAGAGCACTTGTCCGAGCACTTGTCACACAATAATAATCAAACGCAGCGTAGCAAAGTAAAATAAGCGTGACAGTATGATAAATAACACATTAGGTTTGTTTACCCAGTTCGGCGCAACTTGCCCTAGTCTGGGGGATACCAATCCTGGAAGAAATCCACTAAAATAGCCCTAGTTCAAAGTTATCAACTTATCACCTAGCAACTACCAATGACAACTCAACCTAGGAACTCCTAGATCAAAGGCGCCCCGCCTTACTTCCTCTCAGTTTGAAGACTTCCATGCAAACAACCTTTGGTTCACTGATCTTCGCACTGGCATTAAGTTCAATACACAAATACTTTTGTTGGAGAAACACTCCTAAAAACTACACACTCGTACCTACAGGCTTAAAGTGTTGTAAAACCACAATACCTACTCCGTACTTCACAGCTTAGGAGAGGAACACAAACAACTCCATACTTAAAAGCTTAGGAGTGCACACGTTAAAGCACAAGGCTTTAACCACGAAACCCTAAAACCCTAAAGACTACATTTTGTAAATATTGGTTTCGCTACTCTTTAAGTTTTATATCCTTGAATATATAGCTTCAGAAAGAACGTGTTTTGCAAGCAACATGGGCTTCAGACACCTTTGGACGTTGTGAGGTCCAAGTCTTGAATCTTCTAGAACAATAGATCTTCTTGAAAAATAAATCAATATCACTTCTTAAAATATATCTAGGCAAGACCGCCTTAGACTTCTTCAGAAACACGTGACTTAATCACAAAGTAATGGTTAAAAGAAAACCCAAAGCGAATCTTGTAAAAGATTGTATAAAATAATAAACGCGAGCTGGCGCGAGCTGCCAGATCACATAATACTGTTCCACATGCTACAGCATTTGGCTAGTAGTTGTTTTTGCAAAATATAGCCAACATACAAAAACCCAACAATCTCCCCCTTTGGCAATATTTTGGCTAAAACAATCTAGAGCCAGTTCTTGGAGAGATACACAGAAATTCCTTCACTTCCACACATCAAATAAAAAATCAGATATACGTGCTCCCCCTCAATACATGCATTCACAAACCATAAGTCCTCCCCCTCAAAACATGCATGCATATATTAAAACACAACAACTGCCAGACCAGAAAATTTCTTCCCTTGATCTCACCCTTTTAAAACCAGAACAGGTAGAGTGACCTGCTCTGATACTAATTGAAATTCTGGCTACCAAACAGACACATGCTGTGCATAATGTTATAGCACTTGTCCGAGCACTTGTCACATAATAATAATAAAACGCAGCGTAGCAAAGTAAAATAAGCGTGACAGAATGATAAATAACACAGTAGGTTTGTTAACCCAGATCGGCGCAACTTGCCCTAGTCTGGGGGATACCAATCCAGGAAGGAATCCACTAAAATAGCCTTAGTTCAAAGTTATCAACTTATCACCTAGCAACTACCAATGACAACTCAACCTAGGAACTCCTAGATCAAAGGCGCCCCGCCTTACTTCCTCTTAGTTTGAAGACTTCCACACAAACAACCTCTGGTTCACTGATCTTCGCACTGGCATTAAGTTCCATACACAAATACTTTTGTTGGAGACACACTCCTAAAAACTACACACTCGTACCTACAGGCTTAGAGTGTTGTAAAACCACAATACCTACTCCGTACTTCACAGCTTAGGAGAGGAACACAAACAACTCCATACTTAAAAGCTTAGGATTGCACACGTTAAAGCACAAGGCTTTAACCACGAAACCCTAAAGACTAAATTTTGTAAATATTGGTTTCGCTACTCTTTAGGTTTTACATCCTTGAATATATAGCTTCAGAAAGAACGTGTTTTGCAAGCAACATGGGCTTCAGACACCTTCGGACGTTGTGAGGTCCAAGTCTTGAATCGTCTAGAACAATAGATCTTCTTGAAAAATAAATCAATATCACTTCTTAAAATATATCTAGGCAAGACTGTCTTAGACTTCTTCAGAAACACGTGACTTAATCACCAAGTAATGGTTAAAAGAAAAACCAAAGCGAATCTTGTAAAAGATTGTATAAAATAATAAACGCGAGCTGGCGCGAGCTGGCAGATCACATAATGCTGTTCCACATGCCACAACATTTGGCTAGTAGTTGTTTTTGCAAAATATAGCCAACATACAAAAACCCAACAATCTCCCCCTTTGGCAATATTTTGGCTAAAACAATCTAGAGCCAGTTCTTGGAGAGATACACAGAAATTCCTTCACTTCCACACATCAAATAAAAAATCAGATATACGTGCTCCCCCTCAATACATGCATTCACAAACCATAAGTCCTCCCCCTCAAAACATGCATGCATATATTAAAACACAACAACTGCTAGACCAGAAAATTTCTTCCCTTGATCTCACCCTTTTAAAACCAGAATAGGTAGAGTGACCTGCTCTGATACCAATTGAAATTCTGGCTACCAGACAGACACATGCTGTGCATAATGTTAGAGCACTTGTCCGAGCACTTGTCACACAATAATAATCAAACGCAGCGTAGCAAAGTAAAATAAGCGTGACAGTATGATAAATAACACATTAGGTTTGTTAACCCAGTTCGGCGCAACTTGCCCTAGTCTGGGGGATACCAATCCTGGAAGAAATCCACTAAAATAGCCCTAGTTCAAAGTTATCAACTTATCACCTAGCAACTACCAATGACAACTCAACCTAGGAACTCCTAGATCAAAGGCGCCCCGCCTTACTTCCTCTCAGTTTGAAGACTTCCATGCAAACAACCTCTGGTTCACTGATCTTCGCACTGGCATTAAGTTCAATACACAAATACTTTTGTTGGAGAAACACTCCTAAAAACTACACACTCGTACCTACAGGCTTAAAGTGTTGTAAAACCACAATACCTACTCCGTACTTCACAGCTTAGGAGAGGAACACAAACAACTCCATACTTAAAAGCTTAGGAGTGCACACGTTAAAGCACAAGGCTTTAACCACGAAACCCTAAAACCCTAAAGACTACATTTTGTAAATATTGGTTTCGCTACTCTTTAAGTTTTATATCCTTGAATATATAGCTTCAGAAAGAACGTGTTTTGCAAGCAACATGGGCTTCAGACACCTTCGGACGTTGTGAGGTCCAAGTCTTGAATCTTCTAGAACAATAGATCTTCTTGAAAAATAAATCAATATCACTTCTTAAAATATATCTAGGCAAGACCGCCTTAGACTTCTTCAGAAACACGTGACTTAATCACAAAGTAATGATTAAAAGAAAACCCAAAGCGAATCTTGTAAAAGATTGTATAAAATAATAAACGCGAGCTGGCGCGAGCTGCCAGATCACATAATGCTGTTCCACATGCTACAGCATTTGGCTAGTAGTTGTTTTTGCAAAATATAGCCAACATACAAAAACCCAACAATCTCCCCCTTTGGCAATATTTTGGCTAAAACAATCTAAAGCCAGTTCTTGGAGAGATACACAAAAATTCCTTCACTTCCACACATCAAATAAAAAATCAGATATACGTGCTCCCCCTCAATACATGCATTCACAAACCATAAGTCCTCCCCCTCAAAACATGCATGCATATATTAAAACACAACAACTGCCAGACCAGAAAATTTCTTCCCTTGATCTCACCCTTTTAAAACCAGAACAGGTAGAGTGACCTGCTCTGATACTAATTGAAATTCTGGCTACCAGACAGACACATGCTGTGCATAATGTTATAGCACTTGTCCGAGCACTTGTCACATAATAATAATAAAACGCAGCGTAGCAAAGTAAAATAAGCGTGACAGAATGATAAATAACACAGTAGGTTTGTTAACCCAGATCGGCGCAACTTGCCCTAGTCTGGGGGATACCAATCCAGGAAGGAATCCACTAAAATAGCCTTAGTTCAAAGTTATCAACTTATCACCTAGCAACTACCAATGACAACTCAACCTAGGAACTCCTAGATCAAAGGCGCCCCGCCTTACTTCCTCTTAGTTTGAAGACTTCCACACAAACAACCTCTGGTTCACTGATCTTCGCACTGGCATTAAGTTCCATACACAAATACTTTTGTTGGAGACACACTCCTAAAAACTACACACTCGTACCTACAGGCTTAGAGTGTTGTAAAACCACAATACCTACTCCGTACTTCACAGCTTAGGAGAGGAACACAAACAACTCCATACTTAAAAGCTTAGGATTGCACACGTTAAAGCACAAGGCTTTAACCACGAAACCCTAAAGACTAAATTTTGTAAATATTGGTTTCGCTACTCTTTAGGTTTTACATCCTTGAATATATAGCTTCAGAAAGAACGTGTTTTGCAAGCAACATGGGCTTCAGACACCTTCGGACGTTGTGAGGTCCAAGTCTTGAATCGTCTAGAACAATAGATCTTCTTGAAAAATAAATCAATATCACTTCTTAAAATATATCTAGGCAAGACTGTCTTAGACTTCTTCAGAAACACGTGACTTAATCACCAAGTAATGGTTAAAAGAAAAACCAAAGCGAATCTTGTAAAAGATTGTATAAAATAATAAACGCGAGCTGGCGCGAGCTGGCAGATCACATAATGCTGTTCCACATGCCACAACATTTGGCTAGTAGTTGTTTTTGCAAAATATAGCCAACATACAAAAACCCAACAATCTCCCCCTTTGGCAATATTTTGGCTAAAACAATCTAGAGCCAGTTCTTGGAGAGATACACAGAAATTCCTTCACTTCCACACATCAAATAAAAAATCAGATATACGTGCTCCCCCTCAATACATGCATTCACAAACCATAAGTCCTCCCCCTCAAAACATGCATGCATATATTAAAACACAACAACTGCTAGACCAGAAAATTTCTTCCCTTGATCTCACCCTTTTAAAACCAGAATAGGTAGAGTGACCTGCTCTGATACCAATTGAAATTCTGGCTACCAGACAGACACATGCTGTGCATAATGTTAGAGCACTTGTCCGAGCACTTGTCACACAATAATAATCAAACGCAGCGTAGCAAAGTAAAATAAGCGTGACAGTATGATAAATAACACATTAGGTTTGTTAACCCAGTTCGGCGCAACTTGCCCTAGTCTGGGGGATACCAATCCTGGAAGAAATCCACTAAAATAGCCCTAGTTCAAAGTTATCAACTTATCACCTAGCAACTACCAATGACAACTCAACCTAGGAACTCCTAGATCAAAGGCGCCCCGCCTTACTTCCTCTCAGTTTGAAGACTTCCATGCAAACAACCTCTGGTTCACTGATCTTCGCACTGGCATTAAGTTCAATACACAAATACTTTTGTTGGAGAAACACTCCTAAAAACTACACACTCGTACCTACAGGCTTAAAGTGTTGTAAAACCACAATACCTACTCCGTACTTCACAGCTTAGGAGAGGAACACAAACAACTCCATACTTAAAAGCTTAGGAGTGCACACGTTAAAGCACAAGGCTTTAACCACGAAACCCTAAAACCCTAAAGACTACATTTTGTAAATATTGGTTTCGCTACTCTTTAAGTTTTATATCCTTGAATATATAGCTTCAGAAAGAACGTGTTTTGCAAGCAACATGGGCTTCAGACACCTTCGGACGTTGTGAGGTCCAAGTCTTGAATCTTCTAGAACAATAGATCTTCTTGAAAAATAAATCAATATCACTTCTTAAAATATATCTAGGCAAGACCGCCTTAGACTTCTTCAGAAACACGTGACTTAATCACAAAGTAATGATTAAAAGAAAACCCAAAGCGAATCTTGTAAAAGATTGTATAAAATAATAAACGCGAGCTGGCGCGAGCTGCCAGATCACATAATGCTGTTCCACATGCTACAACATTTGGCTAGTAGTTGTTTTTGCAAAATATAGCCAACATACAAAAACCCAACAATCTCCCCCTTTGGCAATATTTTGGCTAAAACAATCTAAAGCCAGTTCTTGGAGAGATACACAAAAATTCCTTCACTTCCACACATCAAATAAAAAATCAGATATACGTGCTCCCCCTCAATACATGCATTCACAAACCATAAGTCCTCCCCCTCAAAACATGCATGCATATATTAAAACACAACAACTGCCAGACCAGAAAATTTCTTCCCTTGATCTCACCCTTTTAAAACCAGAACAGGTAGAGTGACCTGCTCTGATACTAATTGAAATTCTGGCTACCAGACAGACACATGCTGTGCATAATGTTATAGCACTTGTCCGAGCACTTGTCACATAATAATAATAAAACGCAGCGTAGCAAAGTAAAATAAGCGTGACAGAATGATAAATAACACAGTAGGTTTGTTAACCCAGATCGGCGCAACTTGCCCTAGTCTGGGGGATACCAATCCAGGAAGGAATCCACTAAAATAGCCTTAGTTCAAAGTTATCAACTTATCACCTAGCAACTACCAATGACAACTCAACCTAGGAACTCCTAGATCAAAGGCGCCCCGCCTTACTTCCTCTTAGTTTGAAGACTTCCACACAAACAACCTCTGGTTCACTGATCTTCGCACTGGCATTAAGTTCCATACACAAATACTTTTGTTGGAGACACACTCCTAAAAACTACACACTCGTACCTACAGGCTTAGAGTGTTGTAAAACCACAATACCTACTCCGTACTTCACAGCTTAGGAGAGGAACACAAACAACTCCATACTTAAAAGCTTAGGATTGCACACGTTAAAGCACAAGGCTTTAACCACGAAACCCTAAAGACTAAATTTTGTAAATATTGGTTTCGCTACTCTTTAGGTTTTACATCCTTGAATATATAGCTTCAGAAAGAACGTGTTTTGCAAGCAACATGGGCTTCAGACACCTTCGGACGTTGTGAGGTCCAAGTCTTGAATCGTCTAGAACAATAGATCTTCTTGAAAAATAAATCAATATCACTTCTTAAAATATATCTAGGCAAGACTGCCTTAGACTTCTTCAGAAACACGTGACTTAATCACCAAGTAATGGTTAAAAGAAAAACCAAAGCGAATCTTGTAAAAGATTGTATAAAATAATAAACGCGAGCTGGCGCGAGCTGGCAGATCACATAATGCTGTTCCACATGCCACAACATTTGGCTAGTAGTTGTTTTTGCAAAATATAGCCAACATACAAAAACCCAACAATCTCCCCCTTTGGCAATATTTTGGCTAAAACAATCTAGAGCCAGTTCTTGGAGAGATACACAGAAATTCCTTCACTTCCACACATCAAATAAAAAATCAGATATACGTGCTCCCCCTCAATACATGCATTCACAAACCATAAGTCCTCCCCCTCAAAACATGCATGCATATATTAAAACACAACAACTGCTAGACCAGAAAATTTCTTCCCTTGATCTCACCCTTTTAAAACCAGAATAGGTAGAGTGACCTGCTCTGATACCAATTGAAATTCTGGCTACCAGACAGACACATGCTGTGCATAATGTTAGAGCACTTGTCCGAGCACTTGTCACACAATAATAATCAAACGCAGCGTAGCAAAGTAAAATAAGCGTGACAGTATGATAAATAACACATTAGGTTTGTTAACCCAGTTCGGCGCAACTTGCCCTAGTCTGGGGGATACCAATCCTGGAAGAAATCCACTAAAATAGCCCTAGTTCAAAGTTATCAACTTATCACCTAGCAACTACCAATGACAACTCAACCTAGGAACTCCTAGATCAAAGGCGCCCCGCCTTACTTCCTCTCAGTTTGAAGACTTCCATGCAAACAACCTCTGGTTCACTGATCTTCGCACTGGCATTAAGTTCAATACACAAATACTTTTGTTGGAGAAACACTCCTAAAAACTACACACTCGTACCTACAGGCTTAAAGTGTTGTAAAACCACAATACCTACTCCGTACTTCACAGCTTAGGAGAGGAACACAAACAACTCCATACTTAAAAGCTTAGGAGTGCACACGTTAAAGCACAAGGCTTTAACCACGAAACCCTAAAACCCTAAAGACTACATTTTGTAAATATTGGTTTCGCTACTCTTTAAGTTTTATATCCTTGAATATATAGCTTCAGAAAGAACGTGTTTTGCAAGCAACATGGGCTTCAGACACCTTTGGACGTTGTGAGGTCCAAGTCTTGAATCTTCTAGAACAATAGATCTTCTTGAAAAATAAATCAATATCACTTCTTAAAATATATCTAGGCAAGACCGCCTTAGACTTCTTCAGAAACACGTGACTTAATCACAAAGTAATGATTAAAAGAAAACCCAAAGCGAATCTTGTAAAAGATTGTATAAAATAATAAACGCGAGCTGGCGCGAGCTGCCAGATCACATAATGCTGTTCCACATGCTACAGCATTTGGCTAGTAGTTGTTTTTGCAAAATATAGCCAACATACAAAAACCCAACAATCTCCCCCTTTGGCAATATTTTGGCTAAAACAATCTAAAGCCAGTTCTTGGAGAGATACACAGAAATTCCTTCACTTCCACACATCAAATAAAAAATCAGATATACGTGCTCCCCCTCAATACATGCATTCACAAACCATAAGTCCTCCCCCTCAAAACATGCATGCATATATTAAAACACAACAACTGCTAGACCAGAAAATTTCTTCCCTTGATCTCACCCTTTTAAAACCAGAATAGGTAGAGTGACCTGCTCTGATACCAATTGAAATTCTGGCTACCAGACAGACACATGCTGTGCATAATGTTAGAGCACTTGTCCGAGCACTTGTCACACAATAATAATCAAACGCAGCGTAGCAAAGTAAAATAAGCGTGACAGTATGATAAATAACACATTAGGTTTGTTAACCCAGTTCGGCGCAACTTGCCCTAGTCTGGGGGATACCAATCCTGGAAGAAATCCACTAAAATAGCCCTAGTTCAAAGTTATCAACTTATCACCTAGCAACTACCAATGACAACTCAACCTAGGAACTCCTAGATCAAAGGCGCCCCGCCTTACTTCCTCTCAGTTTGAAGACTTCCATGCAAACAACCTCTGGTTCACTGATCTTCGCACTGGCATTAAGTTCAATACACAAATACTTTTGTTGGAGAAACACTCCTAAAAACTACACACTCGTACCTACAGGCTTAAAGTGTTGTAAAACCACAATACCTACTCCGTACTTCACAGCTTAGGAGAGGAACACAAACAACTCCATACTTAAAAGCTTAGGAGTGCACACGTTAAAGCACAAGGCTTTAACCACGAAACCCTAAAACCCTAAAGACTACATTTTGTAAATATTGGTTTCGCTACTCTTTAAGTTTTATATCCTTGAATATATAGCTTCAGAAAGAACGTGTTTTGCAAGCAACATGGGCTTCAGACACCTTCGGACGTTGTGAGGTCCAAGTCTTGAATCTTCTAGAACAATAGATCTTCTTGAAAAATAAATCAATATCACTTCTTAAAATATATCTAGGCAAGACCGCCTTAGACTTCTTCAGAAACACGTGACTTAATCACAAAGTAATGATTAAAAGAAAACCCAAAGCGAATCTTGTAAAAGATTGTATAAAATAATAAACGCGAGCTGGCGCGAGCTGCCAGATCACATAATGCTGTTCCACATGCTACAGCATTTGGCTAGTAGTTGTTTTTGCAAAATATAGCCAACATACAAAAACCCAACAATCTCCCCCTTTGGCAATATTTTGGCTAAAACAATCTAAAGCCAGTTCTTGGAGAGATACACAAAAATTCCTTCACTTCCACACATCAAATAAAAAATCAGATATACGTGCTCCCCCTCAATACATGCATTCACAAACCATAAGTCCACCCCCTCAAAACATGCATGCATATATTAAAACACAACAACTGCTAGACCAGAAAATTTCTTCCCTTGATCTCACCCTTTTAAAACCAGAATAGGTAGAGTGACCTGCTCTGATACCAATTGAAATTCTGACTACCAGACAGACACATGCTGTGCATAATGTTAGAGCACTTGTCCGAGCACTTGTCACACAATAATAATCAAACGCAGCGTAGCAAAGTAAAATAAGCGTGACAGTATGATAAATAACACATTAGGTTTGTTTACCCAGTTCGGCGCAACTTGCCCTAGTCTGGGGGATACCAATCCTGGAAGAAATCCACTAAAATAGCCCTAGTTCAAAGTTATCAACTTATCACCTAGCAACTACCAATGACAACTCAACCTAGGAACTCCTAGATCAAAGGCGCCCCGCCTTACTTCCTCTCAGTTTGAAGACTTCCATGCAAACAACCTTTGGTTCACTGATCTTCGCACTGGCATTAAGTTCAATACACAAATACTTTTGTTGGAGAAACACTCCTAAAAACTACACACTCGTACCTACAGGCTTAAAGTGTTGTAAAACCACAATACCTACTCCGTACTTCACAGCTTAGGAGAGGAACACAAACAACTCCATACTTAAAAGCTTAGGAGTGCACACGTTAAAGCACAAGGCTTTAACCACGAAACCCTAAAACCCTAAAGACTACATTTTGTAAATATTGGTTTCGCTACTCTTTAAGTTTTATATCCTTGAATATATAGCTTCAGAAAGAACGTGTTTTGCAAGCAACATGGGCTTCAGACACCTTTGGACGTTGTGAGGTCCAAGTCTTGAATCTTCTAGAACAATAGATCTTCTTGAAAAATAAATCAATATCACTTCTTAAAATATATCTAGGCAAGACCGCCTTAGACTTCTTCAGAAACACGTGACTTAATCACAAAGTAATGGTTAAAAGAAAACCCAAAGCGAATCTTGTAAAAGATTGTATAAAATAATAAACGCGAGCTGGCGCGAGCTGCCAGATCACATAATGCTGTTCCACATGCTACAGCATTTGGCTAGTAGTTGTTTTTGCAAAATATAGCCAACATACAAAAACCCAACAATCTCCCCCTTTGGCAATATTTTGGCTAAAACAATCTAGAGCCAGTTCTTGGAGAGATACACAGAAATTCCTTCACTTCCACACATCAAATAAAAAATCAGATATACGTGCTCCCCCTCAATACATGCATTCACAAACCATAAGTCCTCCCCCTCAAAACATGCATGCATATATTAAAACACAACAACTGCCAGACCAGAAAATTTCTTCCCTTGATCTCACCCTTTTAAAACCAGAACAGGTAGAGTGACCTGCTCTGATACTAATTGAAATTCTGGCTACCAGACAGACACATGCTGTGCATAATGTTATAGCACTTGTCCGAGCACTTGTCACATAATAATAATAAAACGCAGCGTAGCAAAGTAAAATAAGCGTGACAGAATGATAAATAACACAGTAGGTTTGTTAACCCAGATCGGCGCAACTTGCCCTAGTCTGGGGGATACCAATCCAGGAAGGAATCCACTAAAATAGCCTTAGTTCAAAGTTATCAACTTATCACCTAGCAACTACCAATGACAACTCAACCTAGGAACTCCTAGATCAAAGGCGCCCCGCCTTACTTCCTCTTAGTTTGAAGACTTCCACACAAACAACCTCTGGTTCACTGATCTTCGCACTGGCATTAAGTTCCATACACAAATACTTTTGTTGGAGACACACTCCTAAAAACTACACACTCGTACCTACAGGCTTAGAGTGTTGTAAAACCACAATACCTACTCCGTACTTCACAGCTTAGGAGAGGAACACAAACAACTCCATACTTAAAAGCTTAGGATTGCACACGTTAAAGCACAAGGCTTTAACCACGAAACCCTAAAGACTAAATTTTGTAAATATTGGTTTCGCTACTCTTTAGGTTTTACATCCTTGAATATATAGCTTCAGAAAGAACGTGTTTTGCAAGCAACATGGGCTTCAGACACCTTCGGACGTTGTGAGGTCCAAGTCTTGAATCGTCTAGAACAATAGATCTTCTTGAAAAATAAATCATTATCACTTCTTAAAATATATCTAGGCAAGACTGCCTTAGACTTCTTCAGAAACACGTGACTTAATCACCAAGTAATGGTTAAAAGAAAAACCAAAGCGAATCTTGTAAAAGATTGTATAAAATAATAAACGCGAGCTGGCGCGAGCTGGCAGATCACATAATGCTGTTCCACATGCCACAACATTTGGCTAGTAGTTGTTTTTGCAAAATATAGCCAACATACAAAAACCCAACAATCTCCCCCTTTGGCAATATTTTGGCTAAAACAATCTAGAGCCAGTTCTTGGAGAGATACACAGAAATTCCTTCACTTCCACACATCAAATAAAAAATCAGATATACGTGCTCCCCCTCAATACATGCATTCACAAACCATAAGTCCTCCCCCTCAAAACATGCATGCATATATTAAAACACAACAACTGCTAGACCAGAAAATTTCTTCCCTTGATCTCACCCTTTTAAAACCAGAATAGGTAGAGTGACCTGCTCTGATACCAATTGAAATTCTGGCTACCAGACAGACACATGCTGTGCATAATGTTAGAGCACTTGTCCGAGCACTTGTCACACAATAATAATCAAACGCAGCGTAGCAAAGTAAAATAAGCGTGACAGTATGATAAATAACACATTAGGTTTGTTAACCCAGTTCGGCGCAACTTGCCCTAGTCTGGGGGATACCAATCCTGGAAGAAATCCACTAAAATAGCCCTAGTTCAAAGTTATCAACTTATCACCTAGCAACTACCAATGACAACTCAACCTAGGAACTCCTAGATCAAAGGCGCCCCGCCTTACTTCCTCTCAGTTTGAAGACTTCCATGCAAACAACCTTTGGTTCACTGATCTTCGCACTGGCATTAAGTTCAATACACAAATACTTTTGTTGGAGAAACACTCCTAAAAACTACACACTCGTACCTACAGGCTTAAAGTGTTGTAAAACCACAATACCTACTCCGTACTTCACAGCTTAGGAGAGGAACACAAACAACTCCATACTTAAAAGCTTAGGAGTGCACACGTTAAAGCACAAGGCTTTAACCACGAAACCCTAAAACCCTAAAGACTACATTTTGTAAATATTGGTTTCGCTACTCTTTAAGTTTTATATCCTTGAATATATAGCTTCAGAAAGAACGTGTTTTGCAAGCAACATGGGCTTCAGACACCTTTGGACGTTGTGAGGTCCAAGTCTTGAATCTTCTAGAACAATAGATCTTCTTGAAAAATAAATCAATATCACTTCTTAAAATATATCTAGGCAAGACCGCCTTAGACTTCTTCAGAAACACGTGACTTAATCACAAAGTAATGGTTAAAAGAAAACCCAAAGCGAATCTTGTAAAAGATTGTATAAAATAATAAACGCGAGCTGGCGCGAGCTGGCAGATCACATAATGCTGTTCCACATGCTACAGCATTTGGCTAGTAGTTGTTTTTGCAAAATATAGCCAACATACAAAAACCCAACAATCTCCCCCTTTGGCAATATTTTGGCTAAAACAATCTAGAGCCAGTTCTTGGAGAGATACACAGAAATTCCTTCACTTCCACACATCAAATAAAAAATCAGATATACGTGCTCCCCCTCAATACATGCATTCACAAACCATAAGTCCTCCCCCTCAAAACATGCATGCATATATTAAAACACAACAACTGCCAGACCAGAAAATTTCTTCCCTTGATCTCACCCTTTTAAAACCAGAACAGGTAGAGTGACCTGCTCTGATACCAATTGAAATTCTAGCTACCAGACAGACACATGCTGTGCATAATGTTATAGCACTTGTCCGAGCACTTGTCACACAATAATAATAAAACGCAGCGTAGCAAAGTAAAATAAGCGTGACAGAATGATAAATAACACAGTAGGTTTGTTAACCCAGTTCGGCGCAACTTGCCCTAGTCTGGGGGATACCAATCCAGGAAGGAATCCACTAAAATAGCCTTAGTTCAAAGTTATCAACTTATCACCTAGCAACTACCAATGACAACTCAACCTAGGAACTCCTAGATCAAAGGCGCCCCGCCTTACTTCCTCTCAGTTTGAAGACTTCCACACAAACAACCTCTGGTTCACTGATCTTCGCACTGGCATTAAGTTCCATACACAAATACTTTTGTTGGAGACACACTCCTAAAAACTACACACTCGTACCTACAGGCTTAGAGTGTTGTAAAACCACAATACCTACTCCGTACTTCACAGCTTAGGAGAGGAACACAAACAACTCCATACTTAAAAGCTTCGGAGTGCACACGTTAAAGCACAAGGCTTTAACCACGAAACCCTAAAACCCTAAAGACTACATTTTGTAAATATTGGTTTCGCTACTCTTTATGTTTTACATCCTTGAATATATAGCTTCAGAAAGAACGTGTTTTGCAAGCAACATGGGCTTCAGACACCTTTGGACGTTGTGAGGTCCAAGTCTTGAGTCTTATAGAACAATAGATCTTCTTGAAAAATAAATCAATATCACTTCTTAAAATATATCTAGGCAAGACCGCCTTAGACTTCTTCAGAAACACGTGATTTAATCACCAAGTAATGGTTAAAAAGAAAAACCAAAGCGAATCTTGTAAAAGATTGTATAAAATAATAAACGCGAGCTGGCGCGAGCTGGCAGATCACATAATGCTGTTCCACATGCTACAGCATTTGGCTAGTAGTTGTTTTTGCGAAATATAGCCAACATACAAAAACCCAACAGAAACATCTTTTATCAAGCTTTTAGAAGTGTCACCCTAATTCACATTGGTTCCTGAATGCATCAATGACTATTTATATTTCACAATTGAATCGCCTTCCTCAAAGTATAAGAACTTCTTGTTGATAAGTTCTTGCACCTTATACCTAAAAGCCGTGCAATTATCAGTGGAGTGACCTTCAACACCGGCATGATAATCACAAATAGCGTTGACGTCATACCAAGATAGAAACGGTGCAGTCATAGGTTTCAAAGCTTTGGGTTTCACTCTTCCACCACGAATAAGATGCGGGAGGAGTTGATTATACGACATAGGAATCAGATCAAAGACCTTCTTCGGCTTTTGCTGAGCCTGTTGTGGTTGTTGCACTTGTTGAGACACATGATTCACAGGCACTTGAAAAGGATATCCTTGGAACTAGTAATGTTGCGTTGTTGCCACATATGGATATGGGAAATATGGAAACTGAACAAGAATTATTGGCGGAGCCTTATCATTTTCAGAAGTAACAGTATCAATCTCCTCCTCTTCTTTTTCTCTGAAGCTATCAACTGGCTCCCTTGTACTTTCTTGAGAACTAGCAGTGAGCTGAATATTGCCACTTTTGATCCCCATCTCAATTCTTTCCCCAATTCGGACCAGATCGGAAAAGTCAGAGGAAACACTACCAATCATCCTTTCAAAGTATGCCCCTTGCAGAGTATTGGTGAACATGTCCACAAGTTCTGTTTCTAGGAGCGGTGGACTTACTTGAGCCGTCAATGCTCTCCACCTTTGTGCATAGACTTTGAAGGATTCTCCTTCATTTTGAGTCATATTCTAAAGTTGAGTACGACTCAGAGCCATGTCTGAATTGTATTGGTATTGCTTGATGAAAGCATTAGCCAAATCTCTCCATGATTGGATATGACTTCTCTCGAGTTGCATGTACCAGTTGAGAGACGCACTAGTGAGACTGTCTTGAAAGCAATGTATCATAAGCTTATCATCATTAATATAGGAAGCCATTTTTCTGAAGTACATTGTTAGGTGGTTCTTTGGACACCTCGGACATTTGTACTTTTCAAAATCTAGAACCTTGAATTTCGGTGGGAGTACCAATTCTAGTACCAAGCACATCCTCATGAAGTCTAAAGGATCATTGTCCTCCTTCTATCATATTCAACCTATCCTCGATAGCCTGAAATTTCTGCTTAGCTTCCTCAAACTGAGGGATAGCAAAATCACCCTTTGGCGCATAAACACAAACCTTAAGACCTTTGCGAGAAATCATAGAGTCACTCAAATTCCCTTGTGACATACTGAGTCCTTGATGAACCAGAGGTCCTCTATTCTAATTCTCGACAGCTTGGGAACCAGACGGAACATCAAACACAAATGGCACATACTCAGGTAGAGCATAACTAATTGGTACACCATGAGGTGGCCAGTTTAGTGCAGTCACTAGAGCATTCTCTTGTGGGACCTCAACTGTAAGTGCAGGGACCTAATTCACAACCGTTCTTGGTGGAAGATTTAAATCAGACAACATTTCCAGAACTCTATCCAACTTTCCACCCATCTGATTCACTTCACCTTGCAAGGCGTCATGTTTCTCTTGCCAAGTGTCCATGATGCAAGGAAAAACCTTTCTTGTCCAAATACTGGTGCCGGGAAGGTAACTAGAGAATTGAATAAATGAAAATGAGATTTTTTTTATTGAAAAATGCATTATTTTTTTTTATGATTGAAAATGCATGATTTTCTTTTTTGGCAAAACTTATCTCGATTTTTTTTTTTTGGAAATGTATGCAAGATGAATATGCATGATTTTTCTCATGAATGCATGGATGTATGAATGCAATACATGTATGGATCCACTGTTGTATCATTGTACCATCTAGCGAACTGGATCTCAAGGTCACAAATCTTTCACATTCGCGCAATTTAGGTTCCTTTCAAAGTGGAATTTATGAGGCCAAAAGTTCGAGGTCACCTGTAACCCATTCCTCTCACATGTTGTTCTAAGGGTTGACACAGTTCCAAAAATCAATGATTACTTTTTTCCCAAAAAGCAACCTCGACACATGTTCTAAACGGTGGTCCCTAGACAAATGTTTCGGATACCTAGACCAGATAAAAAGGCCCCCAGAGTCGCTGACCCAACACGAAGAAATTGGCCCTCAAAGATGTGCATCAGAGAATCCAACATAAAAATCTCTCAACTAATCCTAAGCTTTTCTCAAGCTCGGGTACATAGGTTCACACTGTAACCAAGAACCAAGCCATGAAGGCAAAAGGAAAAAAAAAGAGTAGAAGAGAAGACAAAGCCAGCAAATCCAGACCGTTCAATATTTGCAATAAAGTAAAACATAGGACAGATACGGCTAACCTGGAAAAAGCAAATCAAAAGCCCCAAATTAGGCTTAACTCACTAATCACGGGTCCCAGTGAAGTCGTCAAGCTGTAACACCCGGCACAAGCACAAAATAATATTGCAATGTACCTGCCACCATATTTTATTTATCCCGGGGGGGAAAGGAAAATAATGATAAAACCTTTCAGAGTCGGGTTCGGGAGTTGGTTACATGTGGGGAAGACGTTAACAACCCTCATATCCATTGTACTCAACGGGAACCATTTGAGAAAATTTGGTTTGCATAAATAGAATAACCGCATAAAAGAAGTACATTACCGCATATTAAACAGAAAAGGAAAAAAAAGAGTTTTTTATTATTTAGCTTGACGAGAGAAGCTCTCGCTCCTACGTATCCCCCAAGTACAACGAGGAATTCAAAGCTCACGTAGTTCTTCCTGAAAATTGTTTTGTTTCTTGGTTGTTTTTAATGAACAACGCTTATGTCGCATTCCACTAATACGACAATTTGCTTGTATACTCAACTGAGGTTTAAGCGTTTGTCTGTATCAGGGGAATGGATAAAGTATCATCCGTTTAAGAAAAGAAGTTGAAAAATTTTGACTGCGCAAAAGCAGTTGAAAAAGAGTTGATTGCACAAGGGCAGGAAAAAAGTTGAAGTGAGTTGTGTTGCTTTTATGTTTTGAGATGTTTAGTGAATGGAGATTGCACGCTACCACAAGATGTGCATCAGGGGTCGGCTCATCCGGGCCGAGAAAGATGTGCACCAGACTCCCCCTTTTACCACTCAAGTTGAATTAAAAAAAAATAATTAAGATGAAAATAGTACACCATCCGTGATGTGCATCAAGGACTGTACTATTCGGGCCGAGAAAGATGTGCACCAAACTCCCCCTTTTTCACCTTAATCAATTAAATATTCGTTAATCAAAATGAGAATAGTACACCATCGGAGATGTGCATCAGGGACTGTACTGTTCGGGCCGAGAAAGATGTGCACCAGACTCCCCCTTTTTCACCATAATCAATTAAATATTCGTTAATCAAAATGAGAATAGTACACCATCCGAGATGTGCATTAGGGAATATACTATTCGGGCCGAGAAAGATGTGCACCAGACTCCCTCTTTTTCACTTTAATTAACGAATTATTATTCAGTTATTTTTGAGAAAAGAAGTTTTACAGTTCAAGGTTCAGGCAGATCATAGTTCAATTCAAATAGTCAAATAACTGAGAAATAATAAAATAGCATGGTATGAATGATAAATAAATTTATTGAATGATAAATAAATTTATCGAAGGATAATCAAATTTATCGAAAGATAAATAAATTTATCGTTGATAAATAAGTTCATCGTTGAATAAATCTATCGTTGCACAAAGGGGGATGCAAACCTGAAATGGGGTGTGCAGAAAATAAAACAGATCCACTTAATTAAATCCAAGGCTCAATAGAAATAACCAGCCCATTCATGAGTCAAACATAAACCAAACCAGATTATTCAATAAAAAACCGAATGAACCGAACCGCCCCTGAACCGGTTGGGGGCGCATGGAGAAGGCTTGAGGGTTCGCTGAGTAGAAATGTGGTCCAACTAGGACATGCCACGTGGCAAGGGGAGTTCTTCTTCAACCTCACATCCGCGTAGCCAAGGACGCCATGGATGAAGCTTGGTCACCACACGAAACACAAACGGACACCGAATCGTGCAAACGAATAGTCGATTTGATAGTATTTCTCACGTAGATTCCAAATCTACCATTAGATTTCTCAAACGGTACTTGAAAATGCGAGAACGACTCGATCAAAGTCCGAAATCCAAAAAGTGAAAACATGATTCCGGTAGATTCGAACGAAACTAAAACAAGGGAAAGGTTCGTGATGGTCTCAGGAGCACAAAACAATTGTTATCTATCGTTTTCGATGTTCGAATCCGTCGGATGGAAGTGATTTGTTTGATCGTGATTTTGAGCTTCTTTTTCATGGTTTTCCAGTGGTTTTTTGATGAAACCAACGGCGGATTCAAGTTCAGAAGGTTCAGAATAATTGGAAAAGAGTGTTTGATCGTTGATTTTGGTGGATTTTTGGGTCGCCGGAGAAGTGGTTTTCGGTGGTGGTTGGTGGGGGTTTTGGAATTGCGGCGGTGGTGCCGGAAAAGTGTTGGTTTCCGGAAAAGAGTGTTTGATCGTTGATTTTTCTGATTATTTTAGAGTGTGTGCTCAATGATTGAATGAGATCAAAATAATATATATAGTGGTGTAATTAGGGTAAATGGTATTTGTGTAATAATAGTGTAATTTTGGGTTAAGGAAATGATTAATATGAAAATGGTAATGAAAATATTTATGAGGTGGAGATGATGATGTGGCATACAATGATTGGTCTAAATGGCAAAAATTCTTTCATATAGAAAAAATGCAAATAAAGCTAATAAAAAAGGTGAAAATGCAATTGTCATACCCCAAATTTTGCCCTCTTGATTTTGTATATATTTTTTGGTCAATTTACTTTTCAAAATAACAAGTTAGTTGAGATGGCGAAGTTGCAAGTTGCAAGCAAAAGTTTATGGGTTCAAGCTCCACTTGATACATTTATTTTTTATCTCATACTAACTTTTTATTTATTTATTTTTCTAACAAGAAATTTTTTCTATTTATTTTTGGTAATATTTATTATCTCTTTTTTTGTTTGTCCAAAATTATAAAAAAATAGAGCATGTATATAAAAAGAAGAAAAATATATAGACTTGTATAGAAAGAAAATAGAATTAACACAAAAACATAAAAAAGAAGTGAATTAAAATAAAAGAGAACCAAATCTTGAGTCTTGAAGAGCAAGCAAGGGAGAAAGACACTAAAACATAAAATAAGAGCAAATCAAACACAAAAATAAACCAAATCTCCTCAAATTAATTTACAAACCAAATCTCTCAAAGATTCAATTAAATTTTAAAGACCTAACTCTAACACTATAAATAGAGGGCTTATTTTCACAAAGACACACATCAAAATAATCAACATCAAAAAATTCATACAACAACTTCTTCACAAACAACTTATTGATGATGAAGAACTTGATGCAGAATTTGATGCTGGTGTTGTAGAGGCCTATAGAGATGATGAAAAAGATGAAGAGATTGGAGAAGATGATGATGATCATGATGATGAAGCATCTGACTGAGCAGATGTGTAGATGACTGAAAAGCTCACTATTACTGAGTGAAATGTTTAAAGCTTTCAGTCATTTAATTCTTTAAATTTTAGTTATTTTATCTTTTAGTTTGATTGAACAATGTGGAAGCATGTTTCCGGTTTGAACTTGTGTTTTGAACATGTGGGGATGTATTTTGTTTGATGACAAGTTGACATGATTCAGAAGTGTAAAGACAGGTTTGTGATAAATCAAGTTTCATAGCATGATATTTTGTGAGTCATATGTCAACTTTTGATTAAACTTTGGAATATGCTTAGGAACTCAACATGCTCTAGAATTGTGTTGCTTGTCCTAAGATGATTCTCATTGTTTTTGTCAACCATGAAATTTTTTGTGTTATCCAACCTAGCTGGGTGAGAATGTGTAGACCATCCATTATTTACATAAATATGTAAGAGCCGACAATTCAGTATGTGCATTTGATTTTAGCTTAATTAATCTTGATGTCACTGATGTGTTTGATGTCATGGATATGATCAAGGTCTTGTTTATTTTTGAGTGATAACTACTTGAGCCAAAAGAGCCTACCTTGTGAGAATGTATGATCCATTGTGTCCCATTTTGAGCCGTAAGTTGTAAATATTTGTTTGTTTTATTAACCCTGAAACCAAAAGAAAAGAAAAACAATTACTCTACCCTTGTCTTAGGATAAAAGAGCAATTGTATTTCAATAAGGTTTGTGCAAAGATTCAAAGTTGGGGAGAAGCATAAACCAAAAGAAAAAGAAATTTGTGGGGTAAAATATAATTAACCCTATTAAAAAAAAAGAAGAAAGTTTTGATCAATAGAAAAACATAAACCAAGAGTATTGATGAAAATTGTCAAATTGAAAGAAACACCTTGAATTGAAGGAAGGGGAAATGAAAGAAAGTGAATGATTTTGAGATGTGAATAGTCAAGAATTTGCTCTCTTGTCCTTAAGACTTTTAGAATCCAAAGAAAAACAATGATTGTTTGTAGCCCAGCCCCATTACAAGCTTGAAAAAGTCCTTAGTGATCCATGACCGATGACATCTTGTGTGATATTGCATGGATGAATGTTTGAATCGAATTGTTGCATGCATATTGCTCAGATTGAGTTAAACACTTACCCTTGAGTGATATAATTGTGAGGAATTTGTGATAACACTTGAATTTTGTTTGTTTGATAATAATGTTGAGAATTTTCGCTTAGGCATAACAATCTCTTCTTGACCATGCTTTGTCTCTTTGTACATTTTGAAGGTTAGTTTTAGTTGATAGTGCTTTGTTCATGTTACTAGAAAAGAAAATTTGCAAGTTTTGATTAATTACAAACCTACTCTTTATCATGTGAATTGTTAGCTTGTTAATATTTTGATCTTACTTTTGTTTGAGGACAAACAAAGTCCTAAAGTTGGGGAGAGTTGATAAGTGCCAACAAATAGTTATATTTCACAGTTAAATAGGGCATTTATTAACTTATTTTGTTAGTTATTTGTATATAAAGTCCCCAAGATCTTGTATTTATTTGTTTAATTATCTTTTGTTTTAGGTTATCTGAATTTAAGCTTATTTTGACAGGTTTTAATGCTTAGAGTGAATTGTTGATAAAGTGGAGCATTTTAGATTTTTAGGTACTAGCCCAGCGAGCATCAGCAATGAGTTCATGAGTCAGCATAATCCACGTGTCAGCAACCCATTCGTGAAGAAAGGGTAGCTCGCCCAACGAGCATGACAGAGCAGCTCATATAAATAGCTTTTTGAAAACAGAAAATAGTATTCCATTCACTTGTTTTTAGATATGAAATAGAGAGAACGCAGGAGTCATATTTTTAAGAGCTTAAAGGTGGATTTTCCTACAACTTGAGACATCAAGTGTTGATATTCATCTATTGTTCTTCTTATCATAACTCTTGTAAGAACCCCATGACAATGGGTAACTAAATCTCTTTTTGTTGGGATTGGATGTAGTTTGTTCATGACTATGTTTCTATTTTGATCTTATATTATATATGCTTTAGATTATTCATCAATATTAGTTTTATCCTTGAACTTCATGTTGTATTTCAAGATTTGAATGATATACACATATGTTGTTTAACTCAAAGACTTAGGATAATACTTGTTAAAAATCTAAACTCTAGACATAAATTTAGGTTTTAATATTCACACTTAGTATCGAAACTTAATGCTATTGGGTTGGTTGAATCATCCAAGACATCGGAATTCAAGTAATTCAATATAGCCGTTGTATTGATTGATCATTCGAGACATCGGAGGTTAAAAGGTATAAACGGGGTTTTCAACGTTATCTGGACACGGAAACGTTAGAGTAGCGATACGTAAAAGTATTGATTAATAAGCTAAAGTGTATGTATAACTGATTAAGATAGTACATAGGAGTGAATGAGTAAAGTCTAATGCCAACAATTTCATCTCTAAGAAACTTAATCTTCTTTTTATCAAAATTTTATGTTCAAACGATTCACAAACAAGAACTTTTGAAACATTAACTTGAAATGATCATAATTGTTGAACGGTATCTAATATCGCACTAGTCCTTGTGGATACGATATATGCAAAATACTTGCTTTTGTACTTTAACAATATCCCAATAGTTTTGAAAAAGGTAAGCACCAAAGCCATCTAGTCCAAGGGCAGAGTTAAGACTAAAAACAGCCTCTCGAACTTCTTCCAAAGTTGGGAGGATGGTGAGATTGGCATTCATCTGATCATCAACCAGAGATGGGATGAAATCTTCCACAATACCATTAGCAAAACATTGATTCTGGTTATTAAAATTATTACTAAAGTAGTTAACAAAATGGTTCTCAATCTCAGACAACTTATCCACCCAATGATTCTGCACAAGAATCCTCTATATGCAACAATAAGCCTGTTTGATTTTAGTCAAACAGTTATAAAAGTTAGTATTTCTGTCACCTTACATATGCCAATAGATATTAAAACTCTTCTTCAATATACAAACATTGATTTAGATTACTTTGAGCAAGAAACTCTTACCTTTGTAAACTATCATTGGACCCTAAAGCATCAGTTTGTTGTTGAACATTCTCCAGCTTGATGGTAGCATCCTTCAAGTTCTCATGCACATTACCAAAAATTTGTTTATTCTTAACTTTAAGCTTACCTTTTAAGTATCAATAATTAATTTTAAAGTACTATTAATATTATTACTTATTATTTGGCACAATTTCTAACTGTTGCCATAGCCATTTAAAGTGATTTACTATTACCAATGTATACCAATTGACTATATTAATTACTAATTTACTTTAACCAATTGACAATATTATATATTGGACGGTTATGGTTTTCCTAGCTATGAAATTGCAATATTAATATGCTTAATGAAAGAGAGATATATATAGATGGGTGAGAAGTCTAGCAAAAATATTCAAGAAAGGTGTTTCACTCCTCTCACGATCTGTGTATCATCCTTTAATTTTCATATAAGCATACAAAATCACCACATAAGTGACTTACAATAATAGCATAAACCAAATAAACAATAACATAGTTTTGAAATACAAACTACTGTTAGATTACTTGGCTAAGTAGCTAACGCTTAGAGGGGGGGTGAATAAGCGTCCAAAAACAATCACGTGTTTTTGAAAATAATTTTCGTATACACCAACGATCGTATGATAACAAAATGCGTATTTTTCAAAACCAATTTTCCGGTAAAAATTTCTTAACAAGTTTTAAAGTAAACACAACAAGTTTCAAGTTGCAAACTACCAAATTGCAAATCAAGTTATGACACTTGAATTTCACCAGGCACGTGGTGTGCGTGAAATTCAAGGTGTTGGAAATTAAATCACATTTACACAATTAAAAGAGTTAAGGGAAGAGAATACGATACGAGGATTGATATGGGAGTTCCCAGCATTCGTGTCGAATTTACACCGAATTGAGACTTTTATTTTGAAATCTCTTGAATCTTACAAAAGTGCACAAGTTGAATGAGTTACAATGCCAAGAACCTATAATGACTACCCTTTAACCCTTCTTGCATGTCTTCAGTTCAATTGTACAAGAAACCTCAATGTTCCCGTAGCTTCAACCTCCGATTGCCGTAAACCAACTCCACCCTATTCTTCCGAGAAGAATCTTGTCAATGTTACTGTAACACCCGGCGCAAGCACAAAATAATATTGCAATGAAGCCGCCACCATATTTTATTTACCCCGGGGGGAAAGGAAAATAATGATGAAACCTTTCAGAGTCGGGTTCGGGAGTTGGTTACATGTGGGAAGACGTTAACACCCCCTCATATCCATTGTACTAAACAGGAACCATTTGAGAAAATTTGGTTTGCATAAATAGAATAACCGCATAAAAGAAGTACATTACCGCATATTAAACAGAAAAGGAAAAAAAAGAGTTTTTTATTATTTAGCTTGACGAGAGAAGCTCTCGCTCCTACGTATCCCCTAAGTACAACGAGGAATTCAAAGCTCACGTAGTTCTTCCTGAAAATTGTTTTGTTTCTTGGTTGTTTTTAATGAACAACGCTTATGTCGCATTCCACTAATACGACAATTTGCTTGTATACTCAACTGAGGTTTAAGCGTTTGTCTGTATCAGGGGAATGGATAAAGTATCATCCGTTTAAGAAAAGAAGTTCAAAAAGTTTGACTGCGCAAAAGCAGTTGAAAAAGAGTTGACTGTGCAAGGGCAGAAAAAAAAGTTGAAGTGAGTTGAGTTGTTTTTATGTTTTGAGAAGTTTAGTGAATGGAGATTGCACGCTACCACAAGATGTGCATCAGGGGTCGGCTCATCCGGGCCGAGAAAGATGTGCACTAGACTCCCCCTTTTACCACTCAAGTTGAATTAAAAAAAATTAATTAAGATGAAAGATGTGCACCAGACTCCCCTTTTTCACCTTAATCAATTAAATATTCGTTAATCAAAATGAGAATAGTACACCATCGAAGATGTGCATCAGGGACTGTACTATTCGGGCCGAGAAAGATGTGCACCAGACTCCCCCTTTTTCACCTTAATCAATTAAATATTCGTTAATTAAAATGAGAATAGTACACCATCCGAGATGTGCATCAGGGACTGTACTATTCGGGCTGAGAAAGATGTGCACCATACTCCCCCTTTTTCACTTTAATTAACGAATCATTATTTAGTTATTTTTGAGAAAAGAAGTTTTACAGTTCAAGGTTGGGAGCGCATGGAGAAGGATTTGGGTGCGCTGAGTAGAAATGTGGTCCAACTAGGACATGACACGTGGCAAGGGAAGTTCTTCTTCAACCTCACGTCCGCGTAGCCAACGACGCCATGGGCTTGGTCACCACACGAAACGCAAACGAACACCGAATCATGCACACAAATAGTCGATTTGATAATATTTCTCACATAGATTCCAAATCTACCATTAGATTTCTCAAACGGTACTTGAAAATGCGAGAACGTTTGTGATGGTCTCAGAAGCACAAAACAACTGTTATCTATCGTTTTTGATGCTCGAATCGGCCGGATGTAAGTGATTTGTTTGATAGTGATTTTGAGCTTCTTTTTCACGGTTTTCCAGTGGGTTTTTGATGAAACCAATGGCGGATTCGAGTTCAGAAGGTTCAGAATAATAGGAAAAGAGTGTTTGATCGTTGATTTTGGTGGATTTTTGGGTCGCCGGAGAAGTGGTTTCCAGTGGTGGTTAGTGGCGGTTTGGAATTCCGGCGGTGGTGCCGGAAAAGTGTTGGTTTTCGGAAAAGAGTGTTTGATCGTTGATTTTTTTGATTTTTTTTGGAGTGTGTGCTCAATGATTGAATGAGATCAAAATAATATATATAGTGGTGTAATTAGGGTAAATGGTATTTGTGTAATAATAGTGTAATTTTGGGTTAAGGAAAAAATTAATATGAAAATGGTAATGAAAATATTTATGAGGTGGAGATGATGATGTGGCATACAATGATTGGTCCAAATGGCAAAATCTCTTTCATATAGAAAAAATGCAAATAAAGCTAATAAAAAAGGTGGAAATGCAATTATCTAAAAATGCACTTATCTTATTCTTTAATTATGAAAAATCTGGAGACAAAAATATAAAATCAAATAATTGCTAATAAATTAATTTATTTATTTTTTGTTATTTTTCTTGTAAAAGGAATAAATTGCATACAAATGAAAAGTGAATAAACAAGCACGTTATTTTTAAATCTTTTTTTGATATTTCTTTAAAAAATAAAAAATAAATTTCAAAATGAAATATTTATTTAAAAAGTGAAAAATTAGGGTATTACAGCTGCCCCTATTTAATTATCTTATACTCGAGTGCATAAATGACTTGCGTCCTAGTGCGCTCGTAGTAAAAGGTAATTAAATACAAATGCCCTAATTTTGTAATGTGAAAGTGATGTAATGATATGAATGCAAATGAGAGGTGATGGTAGAAAACATACCCGGAAGAATTAGGAATTAGGAAAACATACCCGGAAGAATGAAATGATAGTCTCCCTTCCGGGTGCGTTGATCTTAAAACGATTCGTCTCCCGTCTGGGCTTGAACTCAAAAGAAAACCTATATTGTTTCTCGTCTGGGTGCTTAAGTCAAAATTGATTGTCTCCCGTCCGGGTGCTTGAACCGAAAAATAAACAGAGTTGTCTCCCGCCCGAGTGCTCTAACTCCCGTCCGGGTGCTTGAATCATGTAAAAAGAAAATTGAATCGTCTCCCGCCCGGGTGCTTGAATTCAAAAACTGGTTGTCTTGAATAATTGTCCACTTAGTGTGTAGAAGCTGCGATCCAAACTCAACTTCCATTGAAAATATGAGACCGATTTGAATCTATCCATCATTCTGAAGAAACTGCGATCCAAATTCTGCGCCCATTGAAATATTAAGACTGATTTTAATCTATCCTTCATCCTGAAGAACATGCAATCCAAATACTGCGCCCATTGAAAATGGAAACTGATCTGAATCTATCCTTCATTTTACTAAAGAAATCGTAATCCAAACCTTGCGATCACTAAAAACCGAGACTGATCTGAATTCATCCTTCATTCCGAAGAACTTGCAATCCAAATTCTGCGCCACTGAGATCTATCTGAATATATCACTGCGATCACTAAAATATTAAGATTGATCTGAATCTATCCTTCACTCTGAAGAACTTGCAATCCAAATTCTGCGTCCATTGAAATCTATCTGAATTTGTCCCCCACCGAGGAAACTGCGATCCAAATTTTGCGATCACTGAAAACTTAGACTGATTTGAATCTGTCCATCATTCTAAAGAAACTGCGATCCAAATTTTGCGCCGACTGAAAATATGAGATTGATTTGAATCTGTCCATCATTTTGAAGAAACTGCGATCCATATTCTGCGCCAACTGAGATCTGTCTAAATCTATCCTCTACCGAGGAAACTGCGATCGAAACTCTGCGATCACTGAAAACTGCTGAAGTTTGAGTTATCTTGAAAAAGAGTACTCGCTGGGAAGAGAAAGTTGAATATTCTGCCATTATTCTTGACAACTATCAGGTACTGTCTTGCTGAGGAACATGGTTCATCAATCAATTTGTTGGACACACAGTGTGCTAACTTTATTGGTGATATGGTTCGAAAACCAACTTGTTGAGGTACGGAGTACCAACTTTACTGAGGATGCAGTATGCTGACTAGCTTACTGGTTAACGACTTATTGATCCATTCACTGGGGATGCTATGCATAAGCCAACTTTACTGGGAAAATGGTTTAACAACCGACTTGCTGAAGATGCGGTGTTCAAACGACTTAAATCATTGAGAATATGATTCAATATCCTTTCTCATTGAGAATGCACTGACCGATCTGCTTGGTGATGACACTTTGTTGACCAATTCACTGAGGAAAAGATTCATCAACCATTCTTGTTGTGTAATTACGGTTCATTAACCGTCTTGCTGGAGAATTAGGGATATCAACCTTTTTAACTGAATGAGAGATCCAAGTTCGCAACCTGTTATAACAACATTTTGAACCTGTGCTTCATGAATGCATGATTATGTATATCTGATGCCTAAATACAAAACTAATGCAAATAAATTATCTGATAGTATGTAGGAGTTTGTATGCATGTATGCGTGAATGCAGGAATTTCTGAGTTTATGTTGAGGAGAGTTTGAATTTCCCGGCACCGAGAATCTGAAAAACTCTGACATTGTTAAGATGAGGACCCTTGCAAGCTTCGGTTGCAGAACAAGTGTTCAAATAGACTTCCAAAGAGGAACAACGACCTTCTTTGTCTGATGGGTATGCCCCAAGAACTTTTCAGGAAGATATAATATTGACATAGTATGACCCAAGTACTTGAATCCTCAAAGGGTATACCCTTGACCAACTAATATTTGCAGTGTAACCAATTCGACCTTGGTAAGTAGTGGATTACACTTGTTTGCCCCTGATTAGGAGAATCTATAGGTAACTTGCCCCAAGCTAGGAGCGTCTCAAATCAGCTTTGCCCATGATCAGACCATAGCTCAGATTTCTTTAATGCCCAGTATTAATTTGCAAGTATATCATTTCTTTTGAAAAGTATTTTTGATATAATGCACATGCGAGTTTTTTTTTGTTTTTGAAAACATATATGGTATATACAAAAGACAATTATTGATTACTCAACAAACAGGATGAGTCAGCTCAACCATACATTTGCTGAATGCTTTTAAAGTGAAACTAGCTTCAATTAGGTCTTTTGAGGGTTATAATGCGCAACAACAATCATGTAAATTAAGCCAAAAACGATGTCAACTTGTGTTATCAAATTCCCCCATACTTGAGCATTTGCTTGTCCTTAAGCACAGAAATAATAACTCTTTTTAGCACATGTTTGAAACAAGACTCGACAACTCTAATCATACATGGTTGTCAGCTAGAAAAGAAGATCAAGTAATAGATATCAATACCAAGGGTATGATAGTAACACAAAACCACACATTGCAGTCAAAGACCCTCATCAGATGAAGACAATTCTAAAGTATTTTATTGTGACTCTAACTTGTGCTTTAATTTTATTCACCCTTTTCATTCAAGTGCAATCACATTAAGCCCGTTATCTTGTACACGCTCATGGTAGAAAAATCTGTTAGTGATTATGATCATATATCGAGGGGAGGTGATAACATAAGTTTGGTAAACCCCTTTTTTCTCTCCCAAATGCAGTTGTGGGGGATCAGATCATAACCCGTCCTACCAAGTTCAGAAACAGACTCCTCTAAACGAACTACTAGATAGGTGTATTTACTATGGTTCTTCTTTGTATGTTCAACAACTGTTGGATTAAACAACCGAGTGAGGGTCATCTAACTCAATCAACCAAAGTATGCAAATTTTCATTTCTGGATCATTCACTTATGTTCATCGATTTCCTACTTAGTTTGTGTCCAAGATGGTGCCGACTACTAAGGTAAACTACTAAGGGTTACCTTAAAACTTATATTCAGGTCTTCATCAAAATTAGTACTCAAATCGATCTTGCATACTTCTGAGAGTCTGAGGTGTCAAGACAATATCAATTTTTTTGAATCATCACTAAACCTTCATAATGCAGCCTTCAAGTGCAAAAACAACCTATATACTCTTGAAGTGTCATGTCAAATATCAAACCAAAATTGTTTTTTTTTCCTTTTTCTAAAAAGGATATATCTCAAGAAACTAGGAGAATCAGATAACAACAAAACATATGCAAGAACGACTCAATTCAAAAAAAAATTATTTTAAGAAATAATGAAAGCAAATGAAACAATGCCTTACATCATCAACTTGGTTTTTTACCATTGCAAGCATATATCAGCAAAAATCAGTTATTTGTTTTTCATCATCCTCGCTCCAAGTTTGTAAGTAATAAAATAAGTGAAAAGAGATGGATACAAATGGATTGATTCCAAAAACATGCATGTTTATTATATTAAAAGTAATTGACAAAATACATAATCTTAAAAGAAAACACATGCTTGACAAAAAAGAAATAAAAAGCCTAGCGATCATAGGGATGAGCTTCCTAGTATCACCAACTTTGACTAGATAACTTCTTTTCTAGAATACCTAACTTCTTTTCATTTTAATGCAGTGATCAGGGTTCTTTTCACAGATACCACAATACCTACTCCGTACTTCACAGCTTAGGAGAGGAACACAAACAACTCCATACTTAAAAGCTTAGGAGTGCACACGTTAAAGCACAAGGCTTTAACCACGAAACCCTAAAACCCTAAAGACTACATTTTGTAAATATTGGTTTCGCTACTCTTTAGGTTTTACATCCTTGAATATATAGCTTCAGAAAGAACGTGTTTTGCAAGCAACATGGGCTTCAGACACCTTTGGACGTTGTGAGGTCCAAGTCTTGAATCTTCTAGAACAATAGATCTTCTTGAAAAATAAATCAATATCACTTCTTCAAATATATCTAGGCAAGACCGCCTTAGACTTCTTCAGAAACACGTGACTTAATCACCATGTAATGGTTAAAAGAAAAACCAAAGCGAATCTTGTAAAAGATTGTATAAAATAATAAACGCGAGCTGGCGCGAGCTGGCAGATCACATAATGCTGTTCCACATGCTACAGCATTTGGCTAGTAGTTGTTTTTGCAAAATATAGCCAACATACAAAAACCCAACAATCTCCCCCTTTGGCAATATTTTGGCTAAAACAATCTAGAGCCAGTTCTTGGAGAGATACACATAAATTCCTTCACTTCCACACATCAAATAAAAAATCAAATATACGTGCTCCCCCTCAATACATGCATTCACAAACCATAAGTCCTCCCCCTCAAAACATGCATGCATATATTAAAACACAACAACTGCCAGACCAGAAAATTTCTTCCCTTGATCTCACCCTTTTAAAACCAGAACAGGTAGAGTGACCTGCTCTGATACCAATTGAAATTCTGGCTACCAGACAGACACATGTTGTGCATAGTGTTAGAGCACTTGTCCGAGCACTTGTCACACAATAATAATAAAACGCAGCGTAGCAAAGTAAAATAAGCGTGGCAGTATGACAAATAACACATTAGGTTTGTTAACCCAGTTCGGCGCAACTTGCCCTAGTCTGGGGGATACCAATCCAGGAAGGAATCCACTAAAATAGCCCTAGTTCAAAGTTATCAACTTATCACCTAGCAACTACCAATGACAACTCAACCTAGGAACCCCTAGATCAAAGGCGCCCCGCCTTACTTCCTCTCAGTTTGAAGACTTCCACGCAAACAACCTCTGGTTCACTGATCTTCGCACTGGCATTAAGTTCAATATACAAATACTTTTGTTGGAGACACACTCCTAAAAACTACACACTCGTACCTACAGGCTTAGAGTGTTGTAAAACCACAATACCTACTCCGTACTTCACAGCTTAGGAGAGGAACACAAACAACTCCATACTTAAAAGCTTAGGAGTGCACACGTTAAAGCACAAGGCTTTAACCACGAAACCCTAAAACCCTAAAGACTACATTTTATAAATATTGGTTTCGCTACTCTTTAGGTTTTACATCCTTGAATATATAGCTTCAGAAAGAACGTGTTTTGCAAGCAACATGGGCTTCAGACACCTTTGGACGTTGTGAGGTCCAAGTCTTGAATCTTCTAGAACAATAGATCTTCTTGAAAAATAAATCAATATCACTTCTTAAAATATATCTAGGCAAGACCGCCTTAGACTTCTTCAGAAACACGTGACTTAATCACCAAGTAATGGTTAAAAGAAAAACCAAAGCGAATCTTGTAAAAGATTGTATAAAATAATAAACGCGAGTTGGAAGATCACATAATGCTGTTCCACATGCTACAACATTTGGCTAGTAGTTGTTTTTGCAAAATATAGCCAACATACAAAAACCCAACAATCTCCCCCTTTGGCAATATTTTGGCTAAAACAATCTAGAGTCAGTTCTTGGAGAGATACACAGAAATTCCTTCACTTCCACACATCAAATAAAAAATCAGATATACGTGCTCCCCCTCAATACATGCATTCACAAACCATAAGTCCTCCCCCTCAAAACATGCATGCATATATTAAAACACAACAACTGCCAGACCAGAAAATTTCTTCCCTTGATCTCACCCTTTTAAAACCAGAACAGGTAGAGTGACCTGCTCTGATACTAATTGAAATTCTGGCTGCCAGACAGACACATGCTGTGCATAATGTTATAGCACTTGTCCGAGCACTTGTCACACAATAATAATAAAACACAGGGTAGCAAAGTAAAATAAGCGTGATAGAATGATAAATAACACAGTAGGTTTGTTAACCCAGTTCGGCGCAACTTGCCCTAGTCTGGGGGATACCAATCCAGGAAGGAATCCACTAAAATAGCTCTATTTCAAAGTTATCAACTTATCACCTAGCAACTACCAATGACAACTCAACCTAGGAACCCCTAGATCAAAGGCGCCCTGCCTTACTTCCTCTCAGTTTGAAGACTTCCACGCAAACAACCTCTGGTTCACTGATCTTCGCACTGACATTAAGTTCAATATACAAATACTTTTGTTGGAGACACACTCCTAAAAACTACACACTCGTACCTACAGGCTTAGAGTGTTGTAAAACCACAATACCTACTCCGTACTTCACAGCTTAGGAGAGGAACACAAACAACTCCATACTTAAAAGCTTAGGAGTGCACACGTTAAAGCACAAGGCTTTAACCACGAAACCCTAAAACCCTAAAGACTACATTTTATAAATATTGGTTTCGCTACTCTTTAGGTTTTACATCCTTGAATATATAGCTTCAGAAAGAACGTGTTTTGCAAGCAACATGGGCTTCAGACACCTTTGGACGTTGTGAGGTCCAAGTCTTGAATCTTCTAGAACAATAGATCTTCTTGAAAAATAAATCAATATCACTTCTTAAAATATATCTAGGCAAGACCGCCTTAGACTTCTTCAGAAACACGTGACTTAATCACCAAGTAATGGTTAAAAGAAAAACCAAAGCGAATCTTGTAAAAGATTGTATAAAATAATAAACGCGAGTTGGAAGATCACATAATGCTGTTCCACATGCTACAACATTTGGCTAGTAGTTGTTTTTGCAAAATATAGCCAACATACAAAAACCCAACAATCTCCCCCTTTGGCAATATTTTGGCTAAAACAATCTAGAGTCAGTTCTTGGAGAGATACACAGAAATTCCTTCACTTCCACACATCAAATAAAAAATCAGATATACGTGCTCCCCCTCAAAACATGCATGCATATATTAAAACACAACAACTGCCAGACCAGAAAATTTCTTCCCTTGATCTCACCCTTTTAAAACCAGAACAGGTAGAGTGACCTGCTCTGATACCAATTGAAATTCTGGCTACCAGACAGACACATGTTGTGCATAATGTTAGAGCACTTGTCCGAGCACTTGTCACACAATAATAATAAAACGCAGCGTAGCAAAGTAAAATAAGCGTGGTAGTATGATAAATAACACATTAGGTTTGTTAACCCAGTTCGGCGCAACTTGCCCTAGTCTGGGGGATACCAATCCAGGAAGGAATCCACTAAAATAGCCCTAGTTCAAAGTTATCAACTTATCACCTAGCAACTACCAATGACAACTCAACCTAGGAACCCCTAGATCAAAGGCGCCTCGCCTTACTTCCTCTCAGTTTGAAGACTTCCACGCAAACAACCTCTGGTTCACTGATCTTCGCACTGGCATTAAGTTCAATATACAAATACTTTTGTTGGAGACACACTCCTAAAAACTACACACTCGTACCTACAGGCTTAGAGTGTTGTAAAACCACAATACCTACTCCGTACTTCACAGCTTAGGAGAGGAACACAAACAACTCCATACTTAAAAGCTTAGGAGTGCACACGTTAAAGCACAAGGCTTTAACCACGAAACCCTAAAACCCTAAAGACTACATTTTATAAATATTGGTTTCGCTACTCTTTAGGTTTTACATCCTTGAATATATAGCTTCAGAAAGAACGTGTTTTGCAAGCAACATGGGCTTCAGACACCTTTGGACGTTGTGAGGTCCAAGTCTTGAATCTTCTAGAACAATAGATCTTCTTGAAAAATAAATCAATATCACTTCTTCAAATATATCTAGGCAAGACCGCCTTAGACTTCTTCAGAAACACGTGACTTAATCACCATGTAATGGTTAAAAGAAAAACCAAAGCGAATCTTGTAAAAGATTGTATAAAATAATAAACGCGAGTTGGCGCGAGCTGGCAGATCACATAATGCTGTTCCACATGCTACAGCATTTGGCTAGTAGTTGTTTTTGCAAAATATAGCCAACATACAAAAACCCAACAATCTCCCCCTTTGGCAATATTTTGGCTAAAATAATCTAGAGCCAGTTCTTGGAGAGATACACAGAAATTCCTTCACTTCCACACATCAAATAAAAAATCAAATATACGTGCTCCCCCTCAATACATGCATTCACAAACCATAAGTCCTCCCCCTCAAAACATGCATGCATATATTAAAACACAACAACTGCCAGACCAGAAAATTTCTTCCCTTGATCTCACCCTTTTAAAACCAGAACAGGTAGAGTGACCTGCTCTGATACCAATTGAAATTCTGGCTACCAGACAGACACATGTTGTGCATAATGTTAGAGCACTTGTCCGAGCACTTGTCACACAATAATAATAAAACGCAGCGTAGCAAAGTAAAATAAGCGTGGCAGTATGATAAATAACACATTAGGTTTGTTAACCCAGTTCGGCGCAACTTGCCCTAGTCTGGGGGATACCAATCCAGGAAGGAATCCACTAAAATAGCCCTAGTTCAAAGTTATCAACTTATCACCTAGCAACTACCAATGACAACTCAACCTAGGAACCCATAGATCAAAGGCGCCTCGCCTTACTTCCTCTCAGTTTGAAGACTTCCACGCAAACAACCTCTGGTTCACTGATCTTCGCACTGGCATTAAGTTCAATATACAAATACTTTTGTTGGAGACACACTCCTAAAAACTACACACTCGTACCTACAGGCTTAGAGTGTTGTAAAACCACAATACCTACTCCGTACTTCACAGCTTAGGAGAGGAACACAAACAACTCCATACTTAAAAGCTTAGGAGTGCACACGTTAAAGCACAAGGCTTTAACCACGAAACCCTAAAACCCTAAAGACTACATTTTATAAATATTGGTTTCGCTACTCTTTAGGTTTTACATCCTTGAATATATAGCTTCAGAAAGAACGTGTTTTGCAAGCAACATGGGCTTCAGACACCTTTGGACGTTGTGAGGTCCAAGTCTTGAATCTTCTAGAACAATAGATCTTCTTGAAAAATAAATCAATATCACTTCTTCAAATATATCTAGGCAAGACCGCCTTAGACTTCTTCAGAAACACGTGACTTAATCACCATGTAATGGTTAAAAGAAAAACCAAAGCGAATCTTGTAAAAGATTGTATAAAATAATAAACGCGAGTTGGCGCGAGCTGGCAGATCACATAATGCTGTTCCACATGCTACAGCATTTGGCTAGTAGTTGTTTTTGCAAAATATAGCCAACATACAAAAACCCAACAATCTCCCCCTTTGGCAATATTTTGGCTAAAATAATCTAGAGCCAGTTCTTGGAGAGATACACAGAAATTCCTTCACTTCCACACATCAAATAAAAAATCAAATATACGTGCTCCCCCTCAATACATGCATTCACAAACCATAAGTCCTCCCCCTCAAAACATGCATGCATATATTAAAACACAACAACTGCCAGACCAGAAAATTTCTTCCCTTGATCTCACCCTTTTAAAACCAGAACAGGTAGAGTGACCTGCTCTGATACCAATTGAAATTCTGGCTACCAGACAGACACATGTTGTGCATAATGTTAGAGCACTTGTCCGAGCACTTGTCACACAATAATAATAAAACGCAGCGTAGCAAAGTAAAATAAGCGTGGCAGTATGATAAATAACACATTAGGTTTGTTAACCCAGTTCGGCGCAACTTGCCCTAGTCTGGGGGATACCAATCCAGGAAGGAATCCACTAAAATAGCCCTAGTTCAAAGTTATCAACTTATCACCTAGCAACTACCAATGACAACTCAACCTAGGAACCCATAGATCAAAGGCGCCTCGCCTTACTTCCTCTCAGTTTGAAGACTTCCACGCAAACAACCTCTGGTTCACTAATCTTCGCACTGACATTAAGTTCAATATACAAATACTTTTGTTGGAGACACACTCCTAAAAACTACACACTCGTACCTACAGGCTTAGAGTGTTGTAAAACCACAATACCTACTCCGTACTTCACAGCTTAGGAGAGGAACACAAACAACTCCATACTTAAAAGCTTAGGAGTGCACACGTTAAAGCACAAGGCTTTAACCACGAAACCCTAAAACCCTAAAGACTACATTTTATAAATATTGGTTTCGCTACTCTTTAGGTTTTACATCCTTGAATATATAGCTTCAGAAAGAACGTGTTTTGCAAGCAACATGGGCTTCAGACACCTTTGGACGTTGTGAGGTCCAAGTCTTGAATCTTCTAGAACAATAGATCTTCTTGAAAAATAAATCAATATCACTTCTTCAAATATATCTAGGCAAGACCGCCTTAGACTTCTTCAGAAACACGTGACTTAATCACCAAGTAATGGTTAAAAGAAAAACCAAAGCGAATCTTGTAAAAGATTGTATAAAATAATAAACGCGAGTTGGAAGATCACATAATGCTGTTCCACATGCTACAACATTTGGCTAGTAGTTGTTTTTGCAAAATATAGTCAACATTAAAAAACCCAACAATCTCCCCCTTTGGCAATATTTTGGCTAAAACAATCTAGAGTCAGTTCTTGGAGAGATACACAGAAATTCCTTCACTTCCACACATCAAATAAAAAATCAGATATACGTGCTCCCCCTCAATACATGCATTCACAAACCATAAGTCCTCCCCCTCAAAACATGCATGCATATATTAAAACACAACAACTGCCAGACCAGAAAATTTCTTCCCTTGATCTCACCCTTTTAAAACCAGAACAGGTAGAGTGACCTGCTCTGATACCAATTGAAATTCTGGCTACCAGACAGACACATGTTGTGCATAATGTTAGAGCACTTGTCCGAGCACTTGTCACACAATAATAATAAAACGCAGCGTAGCAAAGTAAAATAAGCGTGGCAGTATGATAAATAACGCATTAGGTTTGTTAACCCAGTTCGGCGCAACTTGCCCTAGTCTGGGGGATACCAATCCAGGAAGGAATCCACTAAAATAGCCCTAGTTCAAAGTTATCAACTTATCACCTAGCAACTACCAATGACAACTCAACCTAGGAACTCCTAGATCAAAGGCGCTCCGCCTTACTTCCTCTCAGTTTGAAGACTTCCACGCAAACAACCTCTGGTTCACTGATCTTCGCACTCGCATTAAGTTCAATATACAAATACTTTTGTTGGAGACACACTCCTAAAAACTACACACTCGTACCTACAGGCTTAGAGTGATGTAAAACCACAATACCTACTCCGTACTTCACAGCTTAGGAGAGGAACACAAACAACTCCATACTTAAAAGCTTAGGAGTGCACACGTTAAAGCACAAGGCTTTAACCACGAAACCCTAAAACCCTAAAGACTACATTTTGTAAATATTGGTTTCGCTACTCTTTAGGTTTTACATCCTTGAATATATAGCTTCAGAAAGAACGTGTTTTGCAAGCAACATGGGCTTCAGACACCTTTGGACGTTGTGAGGTCCAAGTCTTGAATCTTCTAGAACAATAGATCTTCTTGAAAAATAAATCAATATCACTTCTTCAAATATATCTAGGCAAGACCGCCTTAGACTTCTTCAGAAACACGTGACTTAATCACCAAGTAATGGTTAAAAGAAAAACCAAAGCGAATCTTGTAAAAGATTGTATAAAATAATAAACGCGAGTTGGCGCGAGCTGGCAGATCACATAATGCTGTTCCACATGCTACAACATTTGGCTAGTAGTTGTTTTTGCAAAATATAGCCAACATACAAAAACCCAACAATCTCCCCCTTTGGCAATATTTTGGCTAAAATAATCTAGAGCCAGTTCTTGGAGAGATACACAGAAATTCCTTCACTTCCACACATCAAATAAAAAATCAAATATACGTGCTCCCCCTCAATACATGCATTCACAAACCATAAGTCCTCCCCCTCAAAACATGCATGCATATATTAAAACACAACAACTGCCAGACCAGAAAATTTCTTCCCTTGATCTCACCCTTTTAAAACCAGAACAGGTAGAGTGACCTGCTCTGATACCAATTGAAATTCTGGCTACCAGACAGACACATGTTGTGCATAATGTTAGAGCACTTGTCCGAGCACTTGTCACACAATAATAATAAAACGCAGCGTAGCAAAGTAAAATAAGCGTGGCAGTATGATAAATAACACATTAGGTTTGTTAACCCAGTTCGGCGCAACTTGCCCTAGTCTGGGGGATACCAATCCAGGAAGGAATCCACTAAAATAGCCCTAGTTCAAAGTTATCAACTTATCACCTAGCAACTACCAATGACAACTCAACCTAGGAACCCCTAGATCAAAGGCGCCCCGCCTTACTTCCTCTCAGTTTGAAGACTTCCACGCAAACAACCTCTGGTTCACTGATCTTCGCACTGGCATTAAGTTCAATATACAAATACTTTTGTTGGAGACACACTCCTAAAAACTACACACTCGTACCTACAGGCTTAGAGTGTTGTAAAACCACAATACCTACTCCGTACTTCACAGCTTAGGAGAGGAACACAAACAACTCCATACTTAAAAGCTTAGGAGTGCACACGTTAAAGCACAAGGCTTTAACCACGAAACCCTAAAACCCTAAAGACTACATTTTATAAATATTGGTTTCGCTACTCTTTAGGTTTTACATCCTTGAATATATAGCTTCAGAAAGAATGTGTTTTGCAAGCAACATGGGCTTCAGACACCTTTGGACGTTGTGAGGTCCAAGTCTTGAATCTTCTAGAACAATAGATCTTCTTGAAAAATAAATCAATATCACTTCTTAAAATATATCTAGGCAAGACCGCCTAGAACTTCTTCAGAAACACGTGACTTAATCACCAAGTAATGGTTAAAAGAAAAACCAAAGCGAATCTTGTAAAAGATTGTATAAAATAATAAACGCGTGTTGGAAGATCACATAATGCTGTTCCACATGCTACAACATTTGGCTAGTAGTTGTTTTTGCAAAATATAGCCAACATACAAAAACCCAACAATCTCCCCCTTTGGCAATATTTTGGCTAAAACAATCTAGAGTCAGTTCTTGGAGAGATACACAGAAATTCCTTCACTTCCACACATCAAATAAAAAATCAGATATACGTGCTCCCCCTCAATACATGCATTCACAAACCATAAGTCCTCCCCCTCAAAACATGCATGCATATATTAAAACACAACAACTGCCAGACCAGAAAATTTCTTCCCTTGATCTCACCCTTTTAAAACCAGAACAGGTAGAGTGACCTGCGCGGATACCAATTGAAATTCTGGCTACCAGAAAGACACATGCTGTGCATAATGTTAGAGCACTTGTCCGAGCACTTGTCACACAATAATAATAAAACGCAGCGTAGCAAAGTAAAATAAGCGTGCCAGTATGACAAATAACACATTAGGTTTGTTAACCCAGTTCGGCGCAACTTGCCCTAGTCTGGGGGATACCAATCCAGGAAGGAATCCACTAAAATAGCCCTAGTTCAAAGTTATCAACTTATCACCTAGCAACTACCAATGACAACTCAACCTAGGAACTCCTAGATCAAAGGCGCTCCGCCTTACTTCCTCTTAGTTTGAAGACTTCCACGCAAACAACCTCTGGTTCACTGATCTTCGCACTGGCATTAAGTTCAATATACAAATACTTTTGTTGGAGACACACTCCTAAAAACTACACACTCGTACCTACAGGCTTAGAGTGATGTAAAACCACAATACCTACTCCGTACTTCACAGCTTAGGAGAGGAACACAAACAACTCCATACTTAAAAGCTTAGGAGTGCACACGTTAAAGCACAAGGCTTTAACCACGAAACCCTAAAACCCTAAAGACTACATTTTGTAAATATTGGTTTCGCTACTCTTTAGGTTTTACATCCTTGAATATATAGCTTCAAAAAGAACGTGTTTTGCAAGCAACATGGGCTTCAGACACCTTTGGACGTTGTGAGGTCCAAGTCTTGAATCTTCTAGAACAATAGATCTTCTTGAAAAATAAATCAATATCACTTCTTCAAATATATCTAGGCAAGACCGCCTTAGACTTCTTCAGAAACACATGACTTAATCACCAAGTAACGGTTAAAAGAAAAACCAAAGCGAATCTTGTAAAAGATTGTATAAAATAATAAACGCGAGTTGGAAGATCACATAATGCTGTTCCACATGCTACAACATTTGGCTAGTAGTTGTTTTTGCAAAATATAGCCAACATACAAAAACCCAACAATCTCCCCCTTTGGCAATATTTTGGCTAAAACAATCTAGAGTCAGTTCTTGGAGAGATACACAGAAATTCCTTCACTTCCACACATCAAATAAAAAATCAGATATACGTGCTCCCCCTCAATACATGCATTCACAAACCATAAGTCCTCCCCCTCAAAACATGCATGCATATATTAAAACACAACAACTGCTAGACCAGAAAATTTCTTCCCTTGATCTCACCCTTTTAAAACCAGAACAGGTAGAGTGACCTGCGCGGATACCAATTGAAATTATGGCTACCAGACAGACACATGCTGTGCATAATGTTAAAGCACTTGTCCGAGCACTTGTCACACAATAATAATAAAACGCAGCGTAGCAAAGTAAAATAAGCGTGACAGTATGACAAATAACACATTAGGTTTGTTAACCCAGTTCGGCGCAACTTGCCCTAGTCTGGGGGATACCAATCCAGGAAGGAATCCACTAAAATAGCCCTAGTTCAAAGTTATCAACTTATCACCTAGCAACTACCATTGACAACTCAACCTAGGAACTCCTAGATCAAAGGCGCTCCGCCTTACTTCCTCTCAGTTTGAAGACTTCCACGCAAACAACCTCTGGTTCACTGATCTTCGCACTGGCATTAAGTTCAATATACAAATACTTTTGTTGGAGACACACTCCTAAAAACTACACACTCGTACCTACAGGCTTAGAGTGTTGTAAAACCACAATACCTACTCCGTACTTCACAGCTTAGGAGAGGAACACAAACAACTCCATACTTAAAAGCTTAGGAGTGCACACGTTAAAGCACAAGGCTTTAACCACGAAACCCTAAAACCCTAAAGACTACATTTTATAAATATTGGTTTCGCTACTCTTTAGGTTTTACATCCTTGAATATATAGCTTCAGAAAGAACGTGTTTTGCAAGCAACATGGGCTTCAGACACCTTTGGACGTTGTGAGGTCCAAGTCTTGAATCTTCTAGAACAATAGATCTTCTTGAAAAATAAATCAATATCACTTCTTAAAATATATCTAGGCAAGACCGCCTTAGACTTCTTCAGAAACACGTGACTTAATCACCAAGTAATGGTTAAAAGAAAAACCAAAGCGAATCTTGTAAAAGATTGTATAAAATAATAAACGCGAGTTGGAAGATCACATAATGCTGTTCCACATGCTACAACATTTGGCTAGTAGTTGTTTTTGCAAAATATAGCCAACATACAAAAACCCAACAATCTCCCCCTTTGGCAATATTTTGGCTAAAACAATCTAGAGTCAGTTCTTGGAGAGATACACAGAAATTCCTTCACTTCCACACATCAAATAAAAAATCAAATATACGTGCTCCCCCTCAATACATGCATTCACAAACCATAAGTCCTCCCCCTCAAAACATGCATGCATATATTAAAACACAACAACTGCCAGACCGAAAAATTTCTTCCCTTGATCTCACCCTTTTAAAACCAGAACAGGTAGAGTGACCTGCTCTGATACCAATTGAAATTCTGGCTACCAGACAGACACATGTTGTGCATAATGTTAGAGCACTTGTCCGAGCACTTGTCACACAATAATAATAAAACGCAGCGTAGCAAAGTAAAATAAGCGTGGCAGTATGACAAATAACACATTAGGTTTGTTAACCCAGTTCGGCGCAACTTGCCCTAGTCTGGGGGATACCAATCCAGGAAGGAATCCACTAAAATAGCCCTAGTTCAAAGTTATCAACTTATCACCTAGCAACTACCAATGACAACTCAACCTAGGAACCCCTAGATCAAAGGCGCCCCGCCTTACTTCCTCTCAGTTTGAAGACTTCCACGCAAACAACCTCTGGTTCACTGATCTTCGCATTGGCATTAAGTTCAATATACAAATACTTTTGTTGGAGACACACTCCTAAAAACTACACACTCGTACCTACAGGCTTAGAGTGTTGTAAAACCACAATACCTACTCCGTACTTCACAGCTTAGGAGAGGAACACAAACAACTCCATACTTAAAAGCTTAGGAGTGCACACGTTAAAGCACAAGGCTTTAACCACGAAACCCTAAAACCCTAAAGACTACATTTTATAAATATTGGTTTCGCTACTCTTTAGGTTTTACATCCTTGAATATATAGCTTCAGAAAGAATGTGTTTTGCAAGCAACATGGGCTTCAGACACCTTTGGACGTTGTGAGGTCCAAGTCTTGAATCTTCTAGAACAATAGATCTTCTTGAAAAATAAATCAATATCACTTCTTAAAATATATCTAGGCAAGACCGCCTAGAACTTCTTCAGAAACACGTGACTTAATCACCAAGTAATGGTTAAAAGAAAAACCAAAGCGAATCTTGTAAAAGATTGTATAAAATAATAAACGCGTGTTGGAAGATCACATAATGCTGTTCCACATGCTACAACATTTGGCTAGTAGTTGTTTTTGCAAAATATAGCCAACATACAAAAACCCAACAATCTCCCCCTTTGGCAATATTTTGGCTAAAACAATCTAGAGTCAGTTCTTGGAGAGATACACAGAAATTCCTTCACTTCCACACATCAAATAAAAAATCAGATATACGTGCTCCCCCTCAATACATGCATTCACAAACCATAAGTCCTCCCCCTCAAAACATGCATGCATATATTAAAACACAACAACTGCCAGACCAGAAAATTTCTTCCCTTGATCTCACCCTTTTAAAACCAGAACAGGTAGAGTGACCTGCGCGGATACCAATTGAAATTCTGGCTACCAGACAGACACATGCTGTGCATAATGTTAGAGCACTTGTCCGAGCACTTGTCACACAATAATAATAAAACGCAGCGTAGCAAAGTAAAATAAGCGTGCCAGTATGACAAATAACACATTAGGTTTGTTAACCCAGTTCGGCGCAACTTGCCCTAGTCTGGGGGATACCAATCCAGGAAGGAATCCACTAAAATAGCCCTAGTTCAAAGTTATCAACTTATCACCTAGCAACTACCAATGACAACTCAACCTAGGAACTCCTAGATCAAAGGCGCTCCGCCTTACTTCCTCTCAGTTTGAAGACTTCCACGCAAACAACCTCTGGTTCACTGATCTTCGCACTGGCATTAAGTTCAATATACAAATACTTTTGTTGGAGACACACTCCTAAAAACTACACACTCGTACCTACAGGCTTAGAGTGATGTAAAACCACAATACCTACTCCGTACTTCACAGCTTAGGAGAGGAACACAAACAACTCCATACTTAAAAGCTTAGGAGTGCACACGTTAAAGCACAAGGCTTTAACCACGAAACCCTAAAACCCTAAAGACTACATTTTGTAAATATTGGTTTCGCTACTCTTTAGGTTTTACATCCTTGAATATATAGCTTCAAAAAGAACGTGTTTTGCAAGCAACATGGGCTTCAGACACCTTTGGACGTTGTGAGGTCCAAGTCTTGAATCTTCTAGAACAATAGATCTTCTTGAAAAATAAATCAATATCACTTCTTCAAATATATCTAGGCAAGACCGCCTTAGACTTCTTCAGAAACACATGACTTAATCACCAAGTAACGGTTAAAAGAAAAACCAAAGCGAATCTTGTAAAAGATTGTATAAAATAATAAACGCGAGTTGGAAGATCACATAATGCTGTTCCACATGCTACAACATTTGGCTAGTAGTTGTTTTTGCAAAATATAGCCAACATACAAAAACCCAACAATCTCCCCCTTTGGCAATATTTTGGCTAAAACAATCTAGAGTCAGTTCTTGGAGAGATACACAGAAATTCCTTCACTTCCACACATCAAATAAAAAATCAGATATACGTGCTCCCCCTCAATACATGCATTCACAAACCATAAGTCCTCCCCCTCAAAACATGCATGCATATATTAAAACACAACAACTGCTAGACCAGAAAATTTCTTCCCTTGATCTCACCCTTTTAAAACCAGAACAGGTAGAGTGACCTGCGCGGATACCAATTGAAATTATGGCTACCAGACAGACACATGCTGTGCATAATGTTAGAGCACTTGTCCGAGCACTTGTCACACAATAATAATAAAACGCAGCGTAGCAAAGTAAAATAAGCGTGACAGTATGACAAATAACACATTAGGTTTGTTAACCCAGTTCGGCGCAACTTGCCCTAGTCTGGGGGATACCAATCCAGGAAGGAATCCACTAAAATAGCCCTAGTTCAAAGTTATCAACTTATCACCTAGCAACTACCATTGACAACTCAACCTAGGAACTCCTAGATCAAAGGCGCTCCGCCTTACTTCCTCTCAGTTTGAAGACTTCCACGCAAACAACCTCTGGTTCACTGATCTTCGCACTGGCATTAAGTTCAATATACAAATACTTTTGTTGGAGACACACTCCTAAAAACTACACACTCGTACCTACAGGCTTAGAGTGTTGTAAAACCACAATACCTACTCCGTACTTCACAGCTTAGGAGAGGAACACAAACAACTCCATACTTAAAAGCTTAGGAGTGCACACGTTAAAGCACAAGGCTTTAACCACGAAACCCTAAAACCCTAAAGACTACATTTTATAAATATTGGTTTCGCTACTCTTTAGGTTTTACATCCTTGAATATATAGCTTCAGAAAGAACGTGTTTTGCAAGCAACATGGGCTTCAGACACCTTTGGACGTTGTGAGGTCCAAGTCTTGAATCTTCTAGAACAATAGATCTTCTTGAAAAATAAATCAATATCACTTCTTAAAATATATCTAGGCAAGACCGCCTTAGACTTCTTCAGAAACACGTGACTTAATCACCAAGTAATGGTTAAAAGAAAAACCAAAGCGAATCTTGTAAAAGATTGTATAAAATAATAAACGCGAGTTGGAAGATCACATAATGCTGTTCCACATGCTACAACATTTGGCTAGTAGTTGTTTTTGCAAAATATAGCCAACATACAAAAACCCAACAATCTCCCCCTTTGGCAATATTTTGGCTAAAACAATCTAGAGTCAGTTCTTGGAGAGATACACAGAAATTCCTTCACTTCCACACATCAAATAAAAAATCAGATATACGTGCTCCCCCTCAATACATGCATTCACAAACCATAAGTCCTCCCCCTCAAAACATGCATGCATATATTAAAACACAACAACTGCCAGACCGAAAAATTTCTTCCCTTGATCTCACCCTTTTAAAACCAGAACAGGTAGAGTGACCTGCTCTGATACCAATTGAAATTCTGGCTACCAGACAGACACATGTTGTGCATAATGTTAGAGCACTTGTCCGAGCACTTGTCACACAATAATAATAAAACGCAGCGTAGCAAAGTAAAATAAGCGTGGCAGTATGACAAATAACACATTAGGTTTGTTAACCCAGTTCGGCGCAACTTGCCCTAGTCTGGGGGATACCAATCCAGGAAGGAATCCACTAAAATAGCCCTAGTTCAAAGTTATCAACTTATCACCTAGCAACTACCAATGACAACTCAACCTAGGAACCCCTAGATCAAAGGCGCCCCGCCTTACTTCCTCTCAGTTTGAAGACTTCCACGCAAACAACCTCTGGTTCACTGATCTTCGCATTGGCATTAAGTTCAATATACAAATACTTTTGTTGGAGACACACTCCTAAAAACTACACACTCGTACCTACAGGCTTAGAGTGATGTAAAACCACAATACCTACTCCGTACTTCACAGCTTAGGAGAGGAACACAAACAACTCCATACTTAAAAGCTTAGGAGTGCACACGTTAAAGCACAAGGCTTTAACCACGAAACCCTAAAACCCTAAAGACTACATTTTATAAATATTGGTTTCGCTACTCTTTAGGTTTTACATCCTTGAATATATAGCTTCAGAAAGAACGTGTTTTGCAAGCAACATGGGCTTCAGACACCTTTGGACGTTGTGAGGTCCAAGTCTTGAATCTTCTAGAACAATAGATCTTCTTGAAAAATAAATCAATATCACTTCTTAAAATATATCTAGGCAAGACCGCCTTAGACTTCTTCAGAAACACGTGACTTAATCACCAAGTAATGGTTAAAAGAAAAACCAAAGCGAATCTTGTAAAAGATTGTATAAAATAATAAACGCGAGTTGGAAGATCACATAATGCTGTTCCACATGCTACAACATTTGGCTAGTAGTTGTTTTTGCAAAATATAGCCAACATACAAAAACCCAACAATCTCCCCCTTTGGCAATATTTTGGCTAAAACAATCTAGAGTCAGTTCTTGGAGAGATACACAGAAATTCCTTCACTTCCACACATCAAATAAAAAATCAGATATACGTGCTCCCCCTCAATACATGCATTCACAAACCATAAGTCCTCCCCCTCAAAACATGCATGCATATATTAAAACACAACAACTGCTAGACCAGAAAATTTCTTCCCTTGATCTCACCCTTTTAAAACCAGAACAGGTAGAGTGACCTGCGCGGATACCAATTGAAATTATGGCTACCAGACAGACACATGCTGTGCATAATGTTAGAGCACTTGTCCGAGCACTTGTCACACAATAATAATAAAACGCAGCGTAGCAAAGTAAAATAAGCGTGACAGTATGACAAATAACACATTAGGTTTGTTAACCCAGTTCGGCGCAACTTGCCCTAGTCTGGGGGATACCAATCCAGGAAGGAATCCACTAAAATAGCCCTAGTTCAAAGTTATCAACTTATCACCTAGCAACTACCATTGACAACTCAACCTAGGAACTCCTAGATCAAAGGCGCTCCGCCTTACTTCCTCTCAGTTTGAAGACTTCCACGCAAACAACCTCTGGTTCACTGATCTTCGCACTGGCATTAAGTTCAATATACAAATACTTTTGTTGGAGACACACTCCTAAAAACTACACACTCGTACCTACAGGCTTAGAGTGTTGTAAAACCACAATACCTACTCCGTACTTCACAGCTTAGGAGAGGAACACAAACAACTCCATACTTAAAAGCTTAGGAGTGCACACGTTAAAGCACAAGGCTTTAACCACGAAACCCTAAAACCCTAAAGACTACATTTTATAAATATTGGTTTCGCTACTCTTTAGGTTTTACATCCTTGAATATATAGCTTCAGAAAGAACGTGTTTTGCAAGCAACATGGGCTTCAGACACCTTTGGACGTTGTGAGGTCCAAGTCTTGAATCTTCTAGAACAATAGATCTTCTTGAAAAATAAATCAATATCACTTCTTAAAATATATCTAGGCAAGACCGCCTTAGACTTCTTCAGAAACACGTGACTTAATCACCAAGTAATGGTTAAAAGAAAAACCAAAGCGAATCTTGTAAAAGATTGTATAAAATAATAAACGCGAGTTGGAAGATCACATAATGCTGTTCCACATGCTACAACATTTGGCTAGTAGTTGTTTTTGCAAAATATAGCCAACATACAAAAACCCAACAATCTCCCCCTTTGGCAATATTTTGGCTAAAACAATCTAGAGTCAGTTCTTGGAGAGATACACAGAAATTCCTTCACTTCCACACATCAAATAAAAAATCAGATATACGTGCTCCCCCTCAATACATGCATTCACAAACCATAAGTCCTCCCCCTCAAAACATGCATGCATATATTAAAACACAACAACTGCTAGACCAGAAAATTTCTTCCCTTGATCTCACCCTTTTAAAACCAGAACAGGTAGAGTGACCTGCGCGGATACCAATTGAAATTATGGCTACCAGACAGACACATGCTGTGCATAATGTTAGAGCACTTGTCCGAGCACTTGTCACACAATAATAATAAAACGCAGCGTAGCAAAGTAAAATAAGCGTGACAGTATGACAAATAACACATTAGGTTTGTTAACCCAGTTCGGCGCAACTTGCCCTAGTCTGGGGGATACCAATCCAGGAAGGAATCCACTAAAATAGCCCTAGTTCAAAGTTATCAACTTATCACCTAGCAACTACCATTGACAACTCAACCTAGGAACTCCTAGATCAAAGGCGCTCCGCCTTACTTCCTCTCAGTTTGAAGACTTCCACGCAAACAACCTCTGGTTCACTGATCTTCGCACTGGCATTAAGTTCAATATACAAATACTTTTGTTGGAGACACACTCCTAAAAACTACACACTCGTACCTACAGGCTTAGAGTGTTGTAAAACCACAATACCTACTCCGTACTTCACAGCTTAGGAGAGGAACACAAACAACTCCATACTTAAAAGCTTAGGAGTGCACACGTTAAAGCACAAGGCTTTAACCACGAAACCCTAAAACCCTAAAGACTACATTTTATAAATATTGGTTTCGCTACTCTTTAGGTTTTACATCCTTGAATATATAGCTTCAGAAAGAACGTGTTTTGCAAGCAACATGGGCTTCAGACACCTTTGGACGTTGTGAGGTCCAAGTCTTGAATCTTCTAGAACAATAGATCTTCTTGAAAAATAAATCAATATCACTTCTTAAAATATATCTAGGCAAGACCGCCTTAGACTTCTTCAGAAACACGTGACTTAATCACCAAGTAATGGTTAAAAGAAAAACCAAAGCGAATCTTGTAAAAGATTGTATAAAATAATAAACGCGAGTTGGAAGATCACATAATGCTGTTCCACATGCTACAACATTTGGCTAGTAGTTGTTTTTGCAAAATATAGCCAACATACAAAAACCCAACAATCTCCCCCTTTGGCAATATTTTGGCTAAAACAATCTAGAGTCAGTTCTTGGAGAGATACACAGAAATTCCTTCACTTCCACACATCAAATAAAAAATCAAATATACGTGCTCCCCCTCAATACATGCATTCACAAACCATAAGTCCTCCCCCTCAAAACATGCATGCATATATTAAAACACAACAACTGCCAGACCGAAAAATTTCTTCCCTTGATCTCACCCTTTTAAAACCAGAACAGGTAGAGTGACCTGCTCTGATACCAATTGAAATTCTGGCTACCAGACAGACACATGTTGTGCATAATGTTAGAGCACTTGTCCGAGCACTTGTCACACAATAATAATAAAACGCAGCGTAGCAAAGTAAAATAAGCGTGGCAGTATGACAAATAACACATTAGGTTTGTTAACCCAGTTCGGCGCAACTTGCCCTAGTCTGGGGGATACCAATCCAGGAAGGAATCCACTAAAATAGCCCTAGTTCAAAGTTATCAACTTATCACCTAGCAACTACCAATGACAACTCAACCTAGGAACCCCTAGATCAAAGGCGCCCCGCCTTACTTCCTCTCAGTTTGAAGACTTCCACGCAAACAACCTCTGGTTCACTGATCTTCGCATTGGCATTAAGTTCAATATACAAATACTTTTGTTGGAGACACACTCCTAAAAACTACACACTCGTACCTACAGGCTTAGAGTGATGTAAAACCACAATACCTACTCCGTACTTCACAGCTTAGGAGAGGAACACAAACAACTCCATACTTAAAAGCTTAGGAGTGCACACGTTAAAGCACAAGGCTTTAACCACGAAACCCTAAAACCCTAAAGACTACATTTTATAAATATTGGTTTCGCTACTCTTTAGGTTTTACATCCTTGAATATATAGCTTCAGAAAGAACGTGTTTTGCAAGCAACATGGGCTTCAGACACCTTTGGACGTTGTGAGGTCCAAGTCTTGAATCTTCTAGAACAATAGATCTTCTTGAAAAATAAATCAATATCACTTCTTAAAATATATCTAGGCAAGACCGCCTTAGACTTCTTCAGAAACACGTGACTTAATCACCAAGTAATGGTTAAAAGAAAAACCAAAGCGAATCTTGTAAAAGATTGTATAAAATAATAAACGCGAGTTGGAAGATCACATAATGCTGTTCCACATGCTACAACATTTGGCTAGTAGTTGTTTTTGCAAAATATAGCCAACATACAAAAACCCAACAATCTCCCCCTTTGGCAATATTTTGGCTAAAACAATCTAGAGTCAGTTCTTGGAGAGATACACAGAAATTCCTTCACTTCCACACATCAAATAAAAAATCAGATATACGTGCTCCCCCTCAATACATGCATTCACAAACCATAAGTCCTCCCCCTCAAAACATGCATGCATATATTAAAACACAACAACTGCTAGACCAGAAAATTTCTTCCCTTGATCTCACCCTTTTAAAACCAGAACAGGTAGAGTGACCTGCGCGGATACCAATTGAAATTCTGGCTACCAGACAGACACATGCTGTGCATAATGTTAGAGCACTTGTCCGAGCACTTGTCACACAATAATAATAAAACGCAGCGTAGCAAAGTAAAATAAGCGTGACAGTATGACAAATAACACATTAGGTTTGTTAACCCAGTTCGGCGCAACTTGCCCTAGTCTGGGGGATACCAATCCAGGAAGGAATCCACTAAAATAGCCCTAGTTCAAAGTTATCAACTTATCACCTAGCAACTACCATTGACAACTCAACCTAGGAACTCCTAGATCAAAGGCGCTCCGCCTTACTTCCTCTCAGTTTGAAGACTTCCACGCAAACAACCTCTGGTTCACTGATCTTCGCACTGGCATTAAGTTCAATATACAAATACTTTTGTTGGAGACACACTCCTAAAAACTACACACTCGTACCTACAGGCTTAGAGTGTTGTAAAACCACAATACCTACTCCGTACTTCACAGCTTAGGAGAGGAACACAAACAACTCCATACTTAAAAGCTTAGGAGTGCACACGTTAAAGCACAAGGCTTTAACCACGAAACCCTAAAACCCTAAAACCCTAAAGACTACATTTTATAAATATTGGTTTCGCTACTCTTTAGGTTTTACATCCTTGAATATATAGCTTCAGAAAGAACGTGTTTTGCAAGCAACATGGGCTTCAGACACCTTTGGACGTTGTGAGGTCCAAGTCTTGAATCTTCTAGAACAATAGATCTTCTTGAAAAATAAATCAATATCACTTCTTAAAATATATCTAGGCAAGACCGCCTTAGACTTCTTCAGAAACACGTGACTTAATCACCAAGTAATGGTTAAAAGAAAAACCAAAGCGAATCTTGTAAAAGATTGTATAAAATAATAAACGCGAGTTGGAAGATCACATAATGCTGTTCCACATGCTACAACATTTGGCTAGTAGTTGTTTTTGCAAAATATAGCCAACATACAAAAACCCAACAATCTCCCCCTTTGGCAATATTTTGGCTAAAACAATCTAGAGTCAGTTCTTGGAGAGATACACAGAAATTCCTTCACTTCCACACATCAAATAAAAAATCAAATATACGTGCTCCCCCTCAATACATGCATTCACAAACCATAAGTCCTCCCCCTCAAAACATGCATGCATATATTAAAACACAACAACTGCCAGACCAGAAAATTTCTTCCCTTGATCTCACCCTTTTAAAACCAGAACAGGTAGAGTGACCTGCTCTGATACCAATTGAAATTCTGGCTACCAGACAGACACATGTTGTGCATAATGTTAGAGCACTTGTCCGAGCACTTGTCACACAATAATAATAAAACGCAGCGTAGCAAAGTAAAATAAGCGTGGCAGTATGACAAATAACACATTAGGTTTGTTAACCCAGTTCGGCGCAACTTGCCCTAGTCTGGGGGATACCAATCCAGGAAGGAATCCACTAAAATAGCCCTAGTTCAAAGTTATCAACTTATCACCTAGCAACTACCAATGACAACTCAACCTAGGAACCCCTAGATCAAAGGCGCCCCGCCTTACTTCCTCTCAGTTTGAAGACTTCCACGCAAACAACCTCTGGTTCACTGATCTTCGCATTGGCATTAAGTTCAATATACAAATACTTTTGTTGGAGACACACTCCTAAAAACTACACACTCGTACCTACAGGCTTAGAGTGTTGTAAAACCACAATACCTACTCCGTACTTCACAGCTTAGGAGAGGAACACAAACAACTCCATACTTAAAAGCTTAGGAGTGCACACGTTAAAGCACAAGGCTTTAACCACGAAACCCTAAAACCCTAAAGACTACATTTTATAAATATTGGTTTCGCTACTCTTTAGGTTTTACATCCTTGAATATATAGCTTCAGAAAGAACGTGTTTTGCAAGCAACATGGGCTTCAGACACCTTTGGACGTTGTGAGGTCCAAGTCTTGAATCTTCTAGAACAATAGATCTTCTTGAAAAATAAATCAATATCACTTCTTAAAATATATCTAGGCAAGACCGCCTTAGACTTCTTCAGAAACACGTGACTTAATCACCAAGTAATGGTTAAAAGAAAAACCAAAGCGAATCTTGTAAAAGATTGTATAAAATAATAAACGCGAGTTGGAAGATCACATAATGCTGTTCCACATGCTACAACATTTGGCTAGTAGTTGTTTTTGCAAAATATAGCCAACATACAAAAACCCAACAATCTCCCCCTTTGGCAATATTTTGGCTAAAACAATCTAGAGTCAGTTCTTGGAGAGATACACAGAAATTCCTTCACTTCCACACATCAAATAAAAAATCAGATATACGTGCTCCCCCTCAATACATGCATTCACAAACCATAAGTCCTCCCCCTCAAAACATGCATGCATATATTAAAACACAACAACTGCTAGACCAGAAAATTTCTTCCCTTGATCTCACCCTTTTAAAACCAGAACAGGTAGAGTGACCTGCGCGGATACCAATTGAAATTCTGGCTACCAGACAGACACATGCTGTGCATAATGTTAGAGCACTTGTCCGAGCACTTGTCACACAATAATAATAAAACGCAGCGTAGCAAAGTAAAATAAGCGTGACAGTATGACAAATAACACATTAGGTTTGTTAACCCAGTTCGGCGCAACTTGCCCTAGTATGGGGGATACCAATCCAGGAAGGAATCCACTAAAATAGCCCTAGTTCAAAGTTATCAACTTATCACCTAGCAACTACCAATGACAACTCAACCTAGGAACTCCTAGATCAAAGGCGCCCCGCCTTACTTCCTCTCAGTTTGAAGACTTCCACGCAAACAACCTCTGGTTCACTGATCTTCGCACTGACATTAAGTTCAATATACAAATACTTTTGTTGGAGACACACTCCTAAAAACTACACACTCGTACCTACAGGCTTAGAGTGTTGTAAAACCACAATACCTACTCCGTACTTCACAGCTTAGGAGAGGAACACAAACAACTCCATACTTAAAAGCTTAGGAGTGCACACGTTAAAGCACAAGGCTTTAACCACGAAACCCTAAAACCCTAAAGACTACATTTTATAAATATTGGTTTCGCTACTCTTTAGGTTTTACATCCTTGAATATATAGCTTCAGAAAGAACGTGTTTTGCAAGCAACATGGGCTTCAGACACCTTTGGACGTTGTGAGGTCCAAGTCTTGAATCTTCTAGAACAATAGATCTTCTTGAAAAATAAATCAATATCACTTCTTCAAATATATCTAGGCAAGACCGCCTTAGACTTCTTCAGAAACACGTGACTTAATCACCAAGTAATGGTTAAAAGAAAAACCAAAGCGAATCTTGTAAAAGATTGTATAAAATAATAAACGCGAGTTGGCGCGAGCTGGCAGATCACATAATGCTGTTCCACATGCTACAGCATTTGGCTAGTAGTTGTTTTTGCAAAATATAGCCAACATACAAAAACCCAACAATCTCCCCCTTTGGCAATATTTTGGCTAAAACAATCTAGAGTCAGTTCTTGGAGAGATACACAGAAATTCCTTCACTTCCACACATCAAATAAAAAATCAGATATACGTGCTCCCCCTCAATACATGCATTCACAAACCATAAGTCCTCCCCCTCAAAACATGCATGCATATATTAAAACACAACAACTGCCAGACCAGAAAATTTCTTCCCTTGATCTCACCCTTTTAAAACCAGAACAGGTAGAGTGACCTGCTCTGATACCAATTGAAATTCTGGCTACCAGACAGACACATGTTGTGCATAATGTTAGAGCACTTGTCCGAGCACTTGTCACACAATAATAATAAAACGCAGCGTAGCAAAGTAAAATAAGCGTGGCAGTATGATAAATAACACATTAGGTTTGTTAACCCAGTTCGGCGCAACTTGCCCTAGTCTGGGGGATACCAATCCAGGAAGGAATCCACTAAAATAGCCCTAGTTCAAAGTTATCAACTTATCACCTAGCAACTACCAATGACAACTCAACCTAGGAACTCCTAGATCAAAGGCGCTCCGCCTTACTTCCTCTCAGTTTGAAGACTTCCACGCAAACAACCTCTGGTTCACTGATCTTCGCACTGGCATTAAGTTCAATATACAAATACTTTTGTTGGAGACACACTCCTAAAAACTACACACTCGTACCTACAGGCTTAGAGTGTTGTAAAACCACAATACCTACTCCGTACTTCACAGCTTAGGAGAGGAACACAAACAACTCCATACTTAAAAGCTTAGGAGTGCACACGTTAAAGCACAAGGCTTTAACCACGAAACCCTAAAACCCTAAAGACTACATTTTATAAATATTGGTGTCGCTACTCTTTAGGTTTTACATCCTTGAATATATAGCTTCAGAAAGAACGTGTTTTGCAAGCAACATGGGCTTCAGACACCTTTGGACGTTGTGAGGTCCAAGTCTTGAATCTTCTAGAACAATAGATCTTCTTGAAAAATAAATCAATATCACTTCTTAAAATATATCTAGGCAAGACCGCCTTAGACTTCTTCAGAAACACGTGACTTAATCACCAAGTAATGGTTAAAAGAAAAACCAAAGCGAATCTTATAAAAGATTGTATAAAATAATAAACGCGAGTTGGCGCGAGCTGGCAGATCACATAATGCTGTTCCACATGCTACAGCATTTGGCTAGTAGTTGTTTTTGCAAAATATAGCCAACATACAAAAACCCAACAATCTCCCCCTTTGGCAATATTTTGGCTAAAATAATCTAGAGCCAGTTCTTGGAGAGATACACAGAAATTCCTTCACTTCCACACATCAAATAAAAAATCAAATATACGTGCTCCCCCTCAATACATGCATTCACAAACCATAAGTCCTCCCCCTCAAAACATGCATGCATATATTAAAACACAACAACTGCCAGACCAGAAAATTTCTTCCCTTGATCTCACCCTTTTAAAACCAGAACAGGTAGAGTGACCTGCTCTGATACCAATTGAAATTCTGGCTACCAGACAGACACATGTTGTGCATAATGTTAGAGCACTTGTCCGAGCACTTGTCACACAATAATAATAAAACGCAGCGTAGCAAAGTAAAATAAGTGTGGCAGTATGATAAATAACACATTAGGTTTGTTAACCCAGTTCGGTGCAACTTGCCCTAGTATGGGGGATACCAATCCAGGAAGGAATCCACTAAAATAGCCCTAGTTCAAAGTTATCAACTTATCACCTAGCAACTACCAATGACAACTCAACCTATTGAAAAATGCATTATTTTTTTTTTATGATTGAAAATGCATGATTTTCTTTTTTGGCAAAACTTATCTCGATTTTTTTTTTTTGGAAATGTATGCAAGATGAATATGCATGATTTTTCTCATGAATGCATGGATGTATGAATGCAATACATGTATGGATCCACTGTTGTATCATTGTACCATCTAGCGAACTGGATCTCAAGGTCACAAATCTTTCACATTCGCGCAATTTAGGTTCCTTTCAAAGTGGAATTTATGAGGCCAAAAGTTCGAGATCACCTGTAACCCATTCCTCTCACATGTTGTTCTAAGGGTTGACACAATTCCAAAAATCACTGATTACTTTTTTCCCAAAAAGCAACCTCGACACATGTTCTAAACGGTGGTCCCTAGACAAATGTTTCAGATACCTAGACCAGATAAAAAGGCCCCTAGAGTCGCTGATCCAACACGAAGAAATTGGCCCTCAAAGATGTGCATCAGAGAATCCAACATAAAAATCTCTCAACTAATCCTAAGCTTTTCTCAAGCTCGGGTACATAGGTTCACACTGTAACCAAGAACCAAGCCATGAAGGCAAAAGGAAAAAAAAAGAGTAGAAGAGAAGACACAGCCAGCAAATCCAGACCGTTCAATATTTGCAATAAAGTAAAACATAGGACAGATACGGCTAACCTGGAAAAAGCAAATCAAAAGCCCCAAATTAGGCTTAACTCACTAATCACGGGTCCCAGTGAAGTCGTCAAGCTGTAACACCCGGCACAAGCACAAAATAATATTGCAATGTACCTGCCACCATATTTTATTTATCCCGGGGGGGAAAGGAAAATAATGATAAAACGTTTCAGAGTCGGGTTCGGGAGTTGGTTACATGTGGGGAAGACGTTAACAACCCTCATATCCATTGTACTCAACGGGAACCATTTGAGAAAATTTGGTTTGCATAAATAGAATAACCGCATAAAAGAAGTACATTACCGCATATTAAACAGAAAAGGGAAAAAAAGAGTTTTTTATTATTTAGCTTGACGAGAGAAGCTCTCGCTCCTACGTATCCCCCAAGTACAACGAGGAATTCAAAGCTCACGTAGTTCTTCCTGAAAATTGTTTAGCTTCACCATAATCAATTAAATATTCGTTAATCAAAATGAGAATAGTACACCATCCGAGATGTGCATCAGGGAATATACTATTCGGGCCCAGAAAGATGTGCACCAGACTCCCTCTTTTTCACTTTAATTAACGAATTATTATTTAGTTATTTTTGAGAAAAGAAGTTTTACAATTCAAGGTTCAGGCAGATCATAGTTCAATTCAAATAGTCAAATAACTGAGAAATAATAAAATAGCATGGTATGAATGATAAATAAATTTATTGAATGATAAATAAATTTATCGAAGGATAAACAAATTTATCGAAGGATAAACAAATTTATCGAAAGATAAATAAATTTATCGTTGATAAATAAGTTCATCGTTGAATAAATCTATCGTTGCACAAAGGGGGATGCAAACCTGAAATGGGGTGTGCAGAAAATAAAACAGATCCACTTAATTAAACCCAAGGCTCAATAGAAATAACCAGCCCATTCATGAGTCAAACATAAACCAAACCAGATTATTCAATAAAAAACCGAATGAACCGAACCGCCCCTGAACCGGTTGGGGGCGCATGGAGAAGGCTTGAGGGTGCGCTGAGTAGAAATGTGGTCCAACTAGGACATGACACGTGGCAAGGGGAGTTCTTCTTCAACCTGACGTCCGCGTAGCCAAGGACGCCATGGATGAAGCTTGGTCACCACACGAATCACAAACGGACACCGAATCGTGCAAACGAATAGTCGATTTGATAGTATTTCTCATGTAGATTCCAAATCTACCATTAGATTTCTCAAACGGTACTTGAAAATGAGAGAACGACTCGATCAAAGTCCGAAATCCAAAAAGTGAAAACATGATTCCGGTAGATTCGAACGAAACTAAAACAAGGGAAACGTTCGTGATGGTCTTAGGAGCACAAAACAATTGTTATCTATCGTTTTCGATGTTCGAATCGGTCGGATGGAAGTGATTTGTTTGATCGTGATTTTGAGCTTCTTTTTCATGGTTTTCCAGTGGTTTTTTGATGAAACCAACGGCGGATTCAAGTTCAGAAGGTTCAGAATAATTGGAAAAGAGTGTTTGATCGTTGATTTTGGTGGATTTTTGGGTCGCCGGAGAAGTGGTTTTCGGTGGTGGTTGGTGGGGGTTTTGGAATTGCGGCGGTGGTGCCGGAAAAGTGTTGGTTTCCGGAAAAGAGTGTTTGATCGTTGATTTTTCTGATTATTTTAGAGTGTGTGCTCAATGATTGAATGAGATCAAAATAATATATATAGTGGTGTAATTAGGGTAAATGGTATTTGTGTAATAATAGTGTAATTTTGGGTTAAGGAAATGATTAATATGAAAATGGTAATGAAAATATTTATGAGGTGGAGATGATGATGTGGCATACAATGATTGGTCTAAATGGCAAAAATTCTTTCATATAGAAAAAATGCAAATAAAGCTAATAAAAAAGGTGAAAATGCAATTGTCATACCCCAAATTTTGCCCTCTTGATTTTGTATATATTTTTTTGTCAATTTACTTTTCAAAATAACAAGTTAGTTGAGATGGCGAAGTTGCAAGTTGCAAGCAAAAGTTTATGGGTTCAAGCTCCACTTGATACATTTATTTTTTATCTCATACTAACTTTTTATTGATTTATTTTTCTAACAAGAACCTTTTTCTATTTATTTTTGGTAATATTTATTATCTCTTTTTTTGTTTGTCCAAAATTATAAAAAATAGAGCATGTATATAAAAAGAAGAAAAATATATAGACTTGTATAGAAAGAAAATAGAATTAACACAAAAACATAAAAAAGAAGTGAATTAAAATAAAAGAGAACCAAATCTTGAGTCTTGAAGAGCAAGCAAGGGAGAAAGACACTAAAACATAAAATAAGAGCAAATCAAACACAAAAATAAACCAAATCTCCTCAAATTAATTTACAAACCAAATCTCTCAAAGATTCAATTAAATTTTAAAGACCTAACTCTAACACTATAAATAGAGGGCTTATTTTCACAAAGACACACATCAAAATAATCAACATCAAAAAATTCATACAACAACTTCTTCACAAACAACCAATTCCCCTCATATCAAAAAATCAGAACACAAATCTATTCTCAAACTGAAACAAAAATCTCTACACAACACAAACCTGCAAAAAAAAAACAGCAAAAGAAAAGGAAGCAAGCAGAACAAAACGAGGAGGAGAAGAAAAGCGATCTGGGTCTGTTTTCTTTTCTCTTATTCAATTTTGATTTTAATTTGTGCCTTCTATTTTTATGTACATAGATGTTGTTTTTTGGGTTTACTTAATTAATTAAGGATGATATAGTCTCCACATGTCAAAGAAACAATGATTAATGATACATAACATAACATGCTCTATAATCTGATTTTTTGTTTCGGTTGTTTTTTCTTGTTGCTACATACAAAATTTATTCCCTTTAGTTCATTCCATTTAATTAGTTATTATAAAATTCTAAATATCAAGTACATAAAAATATAAACTTTAATTCTGTTATTGTTAAATCAAATACACAAAAAGTACTAAAATAAAAATCTTAATTATTATGGGATAAAAAAGAGATACACGGAAATACATCCGTTCATCTCTCGAATGACTAAAGTCTTGGTGCACACCTTGCCGGCTGGTTATTTGTCTTCCATAGAATCAAAACAAAAGAACATAAAAACTTCAACACATCAAACTAAGTTTTTTCCTTCGGGTCAATTTTAAAAATCAATTAAAAATCTTTTTCATAAAACGAACATGTATACAATCAATTCAAACGTAATACAAACGAAGCTTAAGCCTCCATCGTGCGAGCATACAAGTTGAGTTTAACCACTAGAATTCGATTAACACATCGTTCTATAAAAAACACCAACAAACAATTGACCCAGAACTACGTAGCTTTGAATTCCTCATCGCACCAGAGGATACGTAGGAGCAAGATTCTACATCTTGTCAAGCATAATAATAAAAAACTTAATTTTTCTCTTTCTTGTAAATATTTGTAAATAAAATAAATAATTAATAATATGAAAATCATGTAAACAAACCCTAAAAGCCTTAAACCCTAGAACTAATTAGGAGGTTCCCGTTGGGTACAACGGATGTAAGAGGTGCCAGTACCTTCCCCTTTCATAACCAACTCCCGAACTTGGAAATGGTTGCGATGACCATCTTTCCATTGTTTTTAAGGTTTTATCAATATTTTCCTTAACAAATAAAATTTGGTGGCGACTCTGTGTCATTCTGAGTGTTCTAAACGCTCGAGCGATTTTCGCAGCGCGACAACAATTATCTAAAAATGCACTAATCTTATTCTTTATTTATCAAAATGTGGAGACAAATGGAAATCCGAGAACTGATCCAAACCACTTCGGTTCTTATTGATAGGGTTTGGTTCTTTATCCGAACCAAAAACAATCAATTTTTAGGGTTAAGCTCGCGACTCTTCTGGGGAATAAATCTTAGTGAGTTAAGCTTATCCTTTAGTTTTAGGGTTAAATGCTTTTGTTTGTTTACTTGTTTTATTTTTATTTTACTTTCCTGCATTATTATTTACTGTATTTTATATATATTGTGGGTGGGTTTATTTTCGGGTGAAGCTCCACACCTGAGCTTGAGAAAAAACATAAGTTAAGTAAGGAGTTGTTAGAATGGACCCCCGGGATGCACATCCCTCGGGTGATTTACGAAGACTCCGCCTAGAGTAGATCTGTTTGAAACATTCATCAAGCATTGGCTAGCCCATCCTCCTGTTGGAATTTCAAATGTGGTCAGCGACTCTAGGGACCTTTTTAGAACCCAATGACTCCATTTAGGGGAGACCCTTCGGAGTTTCTCCATATCTCATGGGGAAAGCTTCGTTTGGGGTCTGTCACCTTAAATGTGGCTTTAAAAAACAAAGAAAAAATCAAAATCTCATAGAACCATCCTTGTGAGGGGTTTGGGTAGAAAATCTTAGAACTAACCTATCATAAGGGAACCTCCCAGGTAGGTTGTTCTGTCATATCCTAAATATACCCCTTATTAAAATTTGAATCCTGCATGACACTAAATTCTTTTAAACATAAAAAGAAAAATTATTTTTGCATACTCATGCATCTGCATACATGCACATACATCCTCAAAAAAACATTCATATTTCTTCCTTCCTCACTGTCCTCAAACTATAAAACCAGAGGCACGGTATCCCGATACCCATAAACAGACTTGAAACAACATATCTCAAAAAAGTAGGGAGGAACTCAAAGAGGTCATGAACTATTAAAGGTGGAGGTTGCCCAATTGAAGAACTCATTGACAACAAGAAGTTAAGTTTCAAAGGAGAAATTCCATTCATCAATGGTCACCCTTTTCTTCAACAAAGTGCAAGAACTCAAAGAAGCATCCCTTAGAGTTGGCCAATCAACAAGAAAACTCCTTCTCAAGGTCATTAAGCTTTGGATTTCCAGTTTTAATTTCATTTTTGCCATGTATTGTTTGTAATCTTTGACTAGTATTCTTAATATAATAAACATGCATTTTTTGGAATTAATCCATTCGTGTTCACTCTTTTCTTGTTTTATTACTTACAAACTTGAAGCGAGGATGATGAAAATAAATAACTGATTTTTGTTGATATATGCTTTCAACGGTAAGAAAAAAAAACCTGGTTGATGATGTAAGGCATTGTTTCACTTCCTTTCACGATTTCATACATAAAAATAAAGAGTTTATAAAAATTAGTTAGTTCATGCTAAGTTGAGTCATTCTTGAATATATTTTCATTGTTGTCGGATTCCCCCAGTTTCTTGAGATATATCAAATTTTTAAGAAAAACAAACAATTTTAGTTTGATACTTGACATGACACTTTAAGAGTATATATGTTGTTTTGACACTTTAGGCTACATTATGAAGGTTTAGTAAAGATTCAATAAAATCGGTACCGTCTTAACACCTTAGACACCTAGAACTATGTAAGATTAATTTGAAGTACTAATGTTGACGAAGCCTTGAATTTAAATTTAAAAGTATCCCTTACTAGTTTATCTTAGCAGTCGGCACCATCTTAAGCACAAACTAAGTGGGAAATCAATCAACATAAGTGAATGATCCAGAAATGAAAGTTTACATACTTTGGTTGATTTTAAAAAGTGGTAATGCACTTATTGAGTTAGATGACCACTCGGTCGTTTAATTCAACAGTCGTTGAACATACAAAGTAAACCAAGGTAAATAAGCCCTTTTAATAGTTGGTTCAAAGGTGTCTGATTCTGAACTTGGTAGGGCGGGTTACGATCCGATCCCCACAACTACATTTGGGAGAGAAAAAGGGGTTTGCCAAACTTTTGTTATCAGCACCCCTCGATATATGATCATAATCACTAACATATTTTCCAACCATGAGCGTGTACAAGATAACGGGCTTAATGTGATTGCACTTGAATGAAAAGGATAAGTAAAATTTAAGCAAAATTTAGAGTCACAATAAAATACTTCAGATTTGTCTTCATATGATGGGAATCTTTGACCGCAATGAGTGGTTTTGTGTTACTACGGTGCCTTTGGTATTTAATATTTATAACTTGATTTTCCTATCTAGCCGGCAACCACGTATGATTAGAGTTGTCGTGTCCTACTTCAAACATGCGCTAAAAAGAGTTACTATTCTATGCTTGAGGGCAAGCAAATGTTCAAGTACGGGGGAATTCGATAACACAAATTTATATCATTCTTTGGCTTGATTTACATGAATTTTTAATTGCATATATACTTCATTGAAGCTAGGTTCACTATGAAAGCATATTTGACAAATTTATTGTTAAGCTGACTCATCCTGTTTGTTGCAATTATCTTTTGTACATACCATATGTGCTTCCACCAAAAAATATTCAATTTCAAAAACTTGCATGTGCATTGTGTTAAAAATACTTGTCAAAAGAAATTATTTTTACTCACAAGACAATACTCGACATCTGGTTAATTCAGCAAACGGTTCAATCAAAGGATAACTCAATCAAGATGCTCCTAATTAGGGGAAAGGCATTTAAGGGACCTACACATCAGTGGAAAATTCCTCAAAATTAGGGGCAGATCATTTAAGTTCCTTCTAAACAGGGTCAAAAGTGTTCAAGAATTGGTCAGCCTGGGGCACTACCCCTAAATGCCAAGTAATTAAAGGGCATACCTCTCAAGAATTCAAATAATGGGACAGTTCGCAGCAATTTCATGGATCCAAATTCCTTTTCAAGCGACTCCCTTCGCTCCAGTATTCAACATTGAAAGTATTACTCCCCTCAAAATACTTTCAAATCGTTCAAGTGAATCATATCAGAAATTAGCAACTGTTGAGTTCAGAATGGGTGTCAGGATATCATGCTAGCAAAACTCCTATAACCTTCAAACAAAGAAAATCTATTGCAAAGTACATTTTCAAGACTTAAACAATTCAGTTACCTTCCACAAAGGAACTCTCATGCACATTCAAACCATATGCATGCATCATTCATGTTCACATCTATCTAGCATCAAGGCATGCATTGGCATTCAAAACTCAATCTTTATTCAACCTCAATGGGTTATCCAAAAACATTGGTTCCTCTTGACACGCAAAGTCCAGCCTTCACTGACATTTCAAACCTCAAATGTACTTGGCCTTTCCCGTCAAAAGAAAATCAAGATTCGCATAACACATTCATCTTGAAACCCGATTTCCATTGGCATACATCAATCATGCATTTCATTTCATGCATCATCACATTGCATGCACATAAGCATATTCAGAAGTATATTCACAAGCATATTCAATCATGATGCATAGCACAAATCATATTTCATACATGATTAAAAAACAATCATCGTTCTCGTCATTCATCTACAGTACAATCTCGGCAGTAAATCTTGTAGTTAGTTTCGGCAAAATATTTTCTAAAAAACCTCGGCGGTAGGTATTATCTCGTTAGTAGATCCCTTAGTTGACCTCGGCAGTAGGTATTCCTCACAGAATCTCGGCAGTAGGTTCCCTAATTAAAATCTCGGCAGTAGATTATCCAGCAAACCTCGGCAGTAGGTATTTCCTTTAAAATCTTGGCAGTAGATTATCCGGCAAACCTCAACAGTAGGTATTTCTCTTAAAATCTTGGCAGTAGATTCCCAAATTCAATCTTGACAATAGATTATCTAATAGACCTCGGCAGTAGGTATTTCTCTTAAAATCTCGGCAGTAGATTCCCAAATTCAATCTTGACAGTAGATTATCTAATAGACCTCGGCAGTAGGTATTTCTCTTAAAATCTCGACAGTAGATTCCCTATTTAATCAGGACAGTAGATTATCCACCAAACCTCGGCAGTAGGTATTTCTCTTAAACTTTCGACAGTAGATTCCCTATTTAATCTCGATAGGATATTTTCTAGAAACCCTTGATAGTAGGTACCTGCAATAACTGATCACCATATTCCTAGCAAATCAAATTTTGCCCAGCCACGAGCCCGCGAAATTCGTTCTTACTCATTCCTAGGATCTAAGCACCCTGCGGGGCCATGATTACCTTTTAGTCTAGACACCCTGAGGGGCAATGCATACCTTTAGTTGAAGCACCTTGCGGGGCGATGTCTTCCTCTTAGGGACAATGGTTACCTTTCGGATAAATGCACCTTTCAAGGTGACAATGGAGAACTTTTGGATAGATGCACCTTTCAAGGTGACAAATGGAGAACTTTTGGATAGATGCACCTTTCAAGGTGACAAATGGAGAACTTTCGGATAGATGCACCTTTCGAGATGACAAATGGAGAACCTTCGAATAGATGCACCTTTCAAGGTGACAAATGGAGAACTTTGGGATAGATGTTTTCCTTCAAGGTGACAAATGGAAATTTTTTGGATAGATGCACCTTTCAAGGTGACAATGGGATAGATGCACCTTTCGAGGTGACAATCGGATAGAAGCACCTCTCGAGGCGACAAGTGGATAGATGCACCTTTTGAGGTTACAATTGGATAGATGCACCTCTCGAGGTGACAATTGGATAGATGCACCTTTCGAGGTGACAATTGAATAGATGTACCTCTCGAGGTGACAATCGGATAGATGCACCTCTCGAGGTGACAATTGGATAGAAGCACCTCTCGAGGTGACGATTACTACCTTTCGGATAGAAGCACCTCTCGAGGTGACGATAACTACCTTTCGGATAGAAGCACCTCTCGAGGTGACGAATGACTACCCTTTCAGATTTAGGCACCCTGAGGGGCAATGCCTACCACCAATTGAAACACCCTGCGGGGCGATGACTACCCTTTCAGGTTTAGGCACCCTACGGGACAATGCCTATCTTCTAGTTCAGGCACCCTGCAGGGAAACAGATATCTTTTAAGGTCTGAACACCTTCGAGGCGATTAAAGCAAAATTTTAGGTCTTCTTATATTTAACTACCTTCCATCACACAAATGCGATTAAAGGTATTTAAATAGGGGCAGCTGTCATACACCAAATTTTGCCTTCTTGATTTTGTATATATTTTTTTGTCAATTTACTTTTCGAAATAACAAGTTAGTTGAGATGGCGAAGTTGCAAGTTGCAAGCAAAAGGTTATGGGTTCAAGCCCCACTTGGTACATTTATTTTTTATCTCATACTAACTTTTTATTGATTTATTTTTCTAACAAGAACCTTTTTCTATTTATTTTTGGTAATATTTATTATCTCTTTTTTTGTTTGTCCAAAATTATAAAAAATAGAGCATGTATATAAAAAGAAGAAAAATATATAGACTTGTATAGAAAGAAAATAGAATTAACACAAAAACATAAAAAAGAAGTGAATTAAAATAAAAGAGAACCAAATCTTGAGTCTTGAAGAGCAAGCAAGGGAGAAAGACACTAAAACATAAAATAAGAGCAAATCAAACACAAAAATAAACCAAATCTCCTCAAATTAATTTACAAACCAAATCTCTCAAAGATTCAATTAAATTTTAAAGACCTAACTCTAACACTATAAATAGAGGGCTTATTTTCACAAAGACACACATCAAAATAATCAACATCAAAAAATTCATACAACAACTTCTTCACAAACAACCAATTCCCCTCATATCAAAAAATCAGAACACAAACCTATTCTCAAACTGAAACAAAAAACTCTACACAACACAAACCTGCAAAAAAAAAACAGCAAAAGAAAAGGAAGCAAGCAGAACAAAACGAGGAGGAGAAGAAAAGCGATCTGGGTCTGTTTTCTTTTCTCTTATTCAATTTTGATTTTAATTTGTGCCTTCTATTTTTATGTACATAGATGTTGTTTTTTGGGTTTACTTAATTAATTAAGGATGATATAGTCTCCACATGTCAAAGAAACAATGATTAATGATACATAACATAACATGCTCTATAATCTGATTTTTTGTTTCGGTTGTTTTTTCTTGCTGCTACATACAAAATTTATTCCCTTTAGTTCATTCCATTTAATTAGTTATTATAAAATTCTAAATATCAAGTACATAAAAATATAAACTTTAATTTTGTTATTGTTAAATCAAATACACAAAAAGTACTAAAATAAAAATCTTAATTATTATGGGATAAAAAAGAGATACACGGAAATACATCCGTTCATCTCTCGAATGACTAAAGTCTTGGTGCACACCTTGCCGGCTGGTTATTTGTCTTCCATAGAATCAAAACAAAAGAACATAAAAACTTCAACACATCAAACTAAGTTTTTTCCTTCGGGTCAATTTTAAAAATCAATTAAAAATCTTTTTCATAAAACGAACATGTATACAATCAATTCAAACGTGATACAAACGAAGCTTAAGCCTCCATCGTGCGAGCATACAAGTTGAGTTTAACCACTAGAATTCGATTAACACATCGTTCTATAAAAAACACCAACAAACAATTGACCCAGAACTACGTAGCTTTGAATTCCTCATCGCACCAGAGGATACGTAGGAGCAAGATTCTACATCTTGTCAAGCATAATAATAAAAAACTTAATTTTTCTCTTTCTTGTAAATATTTGTAAATAAAATAAATAATTAATAATATGAAAATCATGTAAACAAACCCTAAAAGCCTTAAACCCTAGAACTAATTAGGAGGTTCCCGTTGGGTACAACGGATGTAAGGGGTGCTAGTACCTTCCCCTTTCATAACCAACTCCCGAACTTGGAAATGGTTGCGATGACCATCTTTCCATTGTTTTTAAGGTTTTATCAATATTTTCCTTAACAAATAAAATTTGGTGGCGACTCTGTGTCATTTCGAGTGTTCTAAACGCTCGGGCGATTTTCGCAGCGCGACAACAATTATCTAAAAATGCACTAATCTTATTCTTTATTTATCAAAATGTGGAGACAAATGGAAATCCGAGAACTGATCCAAACCACTTCGGTTCTTATTGATAGGGTTTGGTTCTTTATCCGAACCAAAAACAATCAATTTTTTTCCAGTTTGGATTGTCGGTTTCATCGGGTTTTTTTATCCTCTTACACCCCTAAGAATGACTACTCGTATGAGTAGGTTCCTTAGGGTACATCAAGTAGATGAACTCATCTAGAACTATTTGATTCATGTATATTAGGTATTTTCTTACTTGCATTATCATTATGTGTCTTTGATTTAACTTGCCTATTTGATATATGATTCATAAATAGACGTATTTGGACAATTATTTTTAGGAAGAAGGAATGTCATAACAGAGTCCTGATTCTAGAATAGGGTTATCAATCGGGCCAGCATAATTAAGGGTAAAACGTAAATGAATATCTCAAGGTTGAGAGGCCGAAATAGGGTTAACGCTCACTAAACTATAATGCTTGCACAAACAAATTAATTGATTTTCCTGGTGTGATTCAATTGTGTTAATGTTTTTGTTGGGTGCATGTTTGTTAAAACAATGTTGCGGCAAGATGTGCCACAAGATATGCCAACGTGGGTAAATCTAGGAGTTTGTTTTAATTTCGCGTGAAATTTTTTTGAAGATTTGATTTAAGTGTGTGTGTATGTATATATATATATATACATACATGTGCGTGAAATTAATTTAAGTGTGTGTTCAAGAAGTTTCAGACACATGGTTTAATTTGCATGATTTTCTTTAAAGAAACCCTAAATTTGGTTTAAAAATATATTGCATATTTGTTTGAAAAATATGTTATTGGTATGAAACTTGTTTATCAAGAAAGTCCAAGAATCTCAGGCTATTTAAAGGAAGATTTAGAACCTGAGAACTTACGGACTAAAGTTGTCATGTGTCTAATGATAAATCTAGGGTTTTAGTCTTGTCCTTTGTGAGCCTTTGCTTGTATCACCTTGATGCTTGTATAAGGACTGTGTTCTCGAGTTGTAATCTGAAGCATTTAAGCAAGGAGTCTTTTGTAAATCACTCTAAGCCTTTTGGTATGAGTGGCGTTGTTTTCATTGAAGTTTATCTCCTATTTTGATTGTATTGAATGTAAGGTCGGGGCGAAGTTTAGTAAACATGAGTTTGTTTATGTAAATCTTCAAACCGAGGGAAGTGGTCAAATATTCTTATATCTAGGTGGTTTCCTAGGTAGAAGTCTAGACATGTAGTTACAAAGTGAGAAGTGAAAATGTGAGTTTGCAAACCTGGCATTTACTTAGTGAATTTCCTTCTTGGCTTGGTATGCCCCCAGATTAGGTGACTTTGCACTAAACTGTCATTTACTTTTTACTTGTTCATTGTGTTTTTTGCTGGTAAGATGCGTGCACATCACGTACCACATCTTATATCAGTGCACCAGAAATTTCAAATTGTAAAGGGTACGTAATTTTCGTATGTGAAAGCACACTACATTATTTTGTTAATTTGTTGTGACAATAATAGTCAAATGCATGTGAATATTACGCCAATTATCAAATAGTACTAGAGGAGTGAATTGAAAGCCTTAACCACCCTTTCTATTTAATTTTTTTGATAAATGTTTACCAAACTATCTTTTACTACCTTAAAAGCGAACGCAATTTTACTTTTCAATTATTTACTTTTCTATCATTTAAATTCTTATTATTTATTTTATGTTTTAAATTCTAAAGTGAAGCTTGGCACAATCTTTTATATTATTACGCGACGACAATATCTAGTGCACTTGCCAGAGGTTAGTCAGTAGTCCATTCATAAGGCCATAATACTTTAGATTAGGTGTACCACTACCACCTTGAATACGCTTTATCCACGTCGAATAAATGACTCCTTGCACAGGCTCACCCCACACATATGTTGCACCACACCTGAATTGTGTGATCAATTTCACGCACGTACTTTAATATATATATATATATATATATATATATATACACTACTACAAAAAAGGGCTTTTATAGCGCTTTTTTTAGCCTTTTATAGCACTTTAAAGTGCTATTGACGCAGCCGCTATAATAGGTCTAAAGCCTATTATAGCGCTTTTGAAAGCACTATTGTAACAAACAAATGCTATAGTACTACTATTTTTATGCAAAAAATCACATACATTTATAGCGTTTTTCATGAAAACCGCTATTATAGACATAGCCTATAATAGCGCCCGCGCAAAAGCGCTAATAAAGATTGACATTTATAGCGCTTTTTTAGCGTTGTTTATAGCACCCACGCAAAAGCGCTATTATTGACATTTATTAAAAACCTACATTTATAGCGTTTTCTTAGCCCTTTCTATAGCGATATTTTAAATCTGGTTTTTTTTTCCAGTAGCTTGAAGCTTTTTTTTTTTACCAATTGGTACATGTAGCTTACTTTGAAATTTAAATAATATAATAATATTAAAAAATATCAAATAATATCATATGTAATTGATAGATAATAAAAAGTACTCATCCAATTTAAAACTATTGAGTACAGATACATCGATCTCAAGAAGCTAAATACATAACTCTCACCACCAAAACAAACATATGTTAATATGCTAATGAGTAAACCTGAACAATAAAATTAAAATTACCCTAAACACTACTCTTCTATCGTTTTCCATACCAAACCAGCACCCATACCTTTCATGTTTTCAAGTCTCTGAAAAATTAAGACTATATACTCAAAAGATGCTTCATTATTAGAAAGCCTTTTATGGGCGCATTATTTATGATGTATATTGCAATGACAAAAGATGCTTCATTTGAAGATAACACAACACATTACATATAAAAGAAAGTAACACGCCATGTGAAGCATGAGAATGCAATCTCTAGTTAAAGTAATTACTTCATTCATATAAGGCTCTATAATAATGCGCAGTATCATTGATTGAGGAAGTGACCTCCCTGTTTAATTTGGGCAGTTCCAATAGAAAAAGTAGTTGCTGCTACCATCTCAACCTCTGAATACAAAAAACACATCAAGTCCCATTTCATTAACACACATAACAAAAAATCCATAAAAATAAAATGTAAGATTGACTTTGTTACTTATTAATTAAATCAATTAGAGGTCGGTAAGATTGACTTATTTGAACTTATCTTCTAACATAACACTTATGAAACTATTTTTAAGAGCTTTTGAAAACAGCTTACGTCCATGAGTCGTTTTCAACTTATTTCCATAAGCTCTCCAAGATAACTTATGAAAACAACATGAACTTATATTACTGCATGAAGAAATAGTCATGGTGAAATGTAAGTCATTCTTATAAGGGTTAAATAAGTTTTTAGTCCCTATGATTATCTGTTTCTTCTACTTTTAGTCCCTCTAAATTTTTTTCCCATTTTTTGGTCCTCAAAATATTTCCGATCATGATTTTTGGTCCCTACTTTTCACATAACTATGTGTACGATTCAAATTTTTTAACGAGTTTTTGTGATCATATTTATGATATTATAAAAATTACTCAAAACAAAATTCATAATTTTTTAACAAATGATGAATTTACTATGAATTTTTAAGCGCATACACTTCCAAAATTCGTATTTAATTCATCACTAATTAAAAAAATTCAAATTGTGCAAATCAATTCAATTTTTAATATACTAAACAATATTGCAATACATAATTCCAAATTTGAATTAGTATACATGAGTTGACTTAAAAGTAGGGACCGAAATTCATGTTAGAAAATTTTATAGAGACTAAAAAGTGGGAAAAAAATTTAGAAGGACTAAAAATAGAAGGTTCAAATGTTTATAGGGATTAAAAACATATTTAACCCTTGTTACAAATAGTAATAACATATTATAGAAGAAGAAAGGAAGAACCAAATTTTGTTTTTTTTTTTATCAGTAAAATTTATTCTAAACGCTATTCTAGTAACAAGTACTCGGGGCAACAACAAAGGACACAGTGAAGATTAAACGGACAGCTAAGTCATACAAACATAGAAAAACAACACATTAGAACAAAACCACAGCACTGTCTACATAGACTAACTAAGACAATCTTAATTAGTGATCAAGTAGTTTGCTTAAAACTAACTAATCCTTGAAAGATAAAACATCTATTACACACAAAATAGTACAATACCATGTAACTGATAATGTTGAACTAGTTACCTGAATCTATGATTCAAACAAAATATAGTCCGTGAGAGTGATTTATATCTAATACCAATGATTCCATTTATAGTACATACATAATAAATCACAACAATATTATTACCACTATAATTAGTGTTAGTGATCTATACCTATGATTCCTAACACTATAGTAGTACACATAAAAGCACAACAATATTACCACTTGATAACATTGAAGAAGTTACCTGAATAATACCAGCATGGTCACTTTTAGTTTATTTGGACACGTTCAACCTATTAAATACAAATTAATGCACATGAAGTGAAAATTAGCTAAAAGTAGTTCTAACCACATTAGAGAGATCGAAACACAAACTGATGACAAATAAAGTAAACCATGTGAAAGAGGCATTACATATACCAGGAATATGAACCATATGACTTGGCATTAGAATATGAACTTAATCCAAGTCATTATTGCTTAAACGTAAACATTTAATGATCTTCTACAAATTTTGCAATGATAAACAAAACAAATTAGAAACTGTAAACTATAAATGTTGTCTAACACAAAGGAACCTCAATTTGATAAAAATTTCTGCAGGTCCTTCCCTGTCAAGCCTATTATACTCCCAACAAAGTCAATCTACACTTAAATAAATAAATAAATAAAATTAATACTATCTTTCAATTGAGGGGAAACCAAACATGACTGACTTCAAATTGGTATGATGAACTGACACATCTCTATTCCATGGAAAAGGAAACAAACACATACCATGATCGATAAAAAACTTATTGATTCCTGAACTGTTACTCTTAAGACACTAATCTCATCAGGAGGGTCCATTTAAAAATTGATCACAATAAGCACAATGTAGTATATTCTGTATATAAAAGGGAACGAGAGTCAAAGGGGAAAATAAATTAAATATGAGGAGATAAACAAGAAACTTGACAGTAACATAGAATGTTGTATGCTTTAGCCTACCCTTGGTAATAATGACAAGGAGTTATTCCATACACACCCACATAAATATGCAATATCAATATCTGAGGCAAAATCGGGTAATAATTTTAGAACAGAAAACTTGTAACAGGATAACACGTATATAGATTCTCTTCGGTGTTCTGCACGAACATTATTTATAAGCAAAGAGATGGGAAACCTAGTTGTGTTGAAATTGTCATGTTCCATATATCTAGAGATGATTGTTATCTTAGATTATACCAGTTCTACCCTAGTATATCACACAGCAATAACAACAAAGTCATAATCTAATTTTAGTTTTATATTAAAGAAAAGTTTCACAGATTCACATAACATATATAATATCCAAATGTAGAAGAAATTAAAGAAAAAGGCAAGGTTAAGGGAAACATATTACCTCAAACATTTTGAGTGTTTGTTGTGTAGATCGATTTCGCGTGATAGGATTTCTTCGGCGAGGGAGTTGCTTTTGCTGCATAGATCGATTTTGTTTTGAGGGAGCATGGTGTTTGCGTAGCGGGAAGATATACTTAGTTGGCTTTTTTCTTCTGAATTGGAGGCCCTACTATAGCGCTTTCAAAAAACGCTATCTAACCCCCAATTTCTATAGCGCACACACAAAAGCGCTAACATAGTCTATAATAGGGCCCGCGCAAAAGCGCTATAGTAGGTGGCTGAAATAGAATTTTTATAGCGCTTTTTAGAAAAGCGCTATAAAAGGGGCGCTATAAAAACCTCTTTTTGTAGTAGTGATATATGTGTGTTCACGTGCCTTAATCTTTAAGATACACACATTTTTTTCGATTTAAATACTAACTCTCAATAAAAATCTACTCTTTTGATTGGAGTGCTGACATTTTTACAGATACCCTTACTTTAACATCCACCCACATTCACCAGAACGAAGTACTATTTCGTTCTTCCCATTCATAGCACTTATTAAGTTTCGAATAAAAAGTAGGATATTATAACTATTGTATTAATAAAATAAATATTATTTCATTGATTTATTATTCTTAAAAAAAATTGTCACCACTCTACTACTATCTTTTGTGACATGTCACTTTCTTCCTAAATAATTAATATATCATATGTATTATTCTAAAAATATTTTTGTCACCACACTAAAATAAGCCATTTTAAATAGGTCCCTGATTCTTGGTTAGCTGGTTTATCAATGCCTAAAGACATCTCAAGAATTTTATTAGCCATTGTAAATAAATCCCCGATTCTAACCAAATTTTATTTTATAAAAACATGAAACCTTCAAAATATATAGGTCAAATTCAACTCAAATACTAAAATAATATAATGTTAGTTTTCCTCTCTCTATTATGAAAGAGTAGAAAAGAAACAAAAAGTAATAATGAATGATTGGTAAACAATAATAAACTCCTTTGGTAAAAAAATAATAATAATAAACTCGAATTACAAGCAAAATTTTAAAGTGAGGTCTATTCTATGAGCTAAAAGGAATAAATACTCGATATAAAAAAGAAACAAATATTTATCATAGTACTTTAGAGACATTTAATAGTTATTCTAACAATGCTTCAAAAAATAGTTATCCTAACAATAAATAATGATTTAACTAAAAACCTCTTAAATTCCGTAAGCATGATAATACCTTGTTTACTATATAAAGTGATCAAACGTAACCATTTTTATATTTATTTCAAAGTACGGTGATAAAAAAATGTCAAAAATTCTTAAATTTGTTCATAATATGATTCTTTTGATTTTCTTATTTTTCGTTGTAACCTTTGGTAAAAGTAAGCTCATTCCCAAATTTTATATTATATATTATTTTTGAACATAATATTATATTTTAGTCACAATATTTCACCCATTTCATAATACTTTTTTGTTCATATTTTAAATTACAGAAGAATGTGTTAGAGACTCTGATTGTATTAAATTATATCCTGATACTCCGAGTTACCAAACAATGGTGTGCTTTCAAGGTGTCTGTAAAAATTTGTTGTAAGAAATATTTCTATACTATGTCGTCCTTGCATTTTCTTTGATCATTATAATGTTGTTCCTCGAACACTATATTATTTCTCCGATCTTGCAATAATGTTACACATTTTTTGTATTAAATATACATTAAATTAATAAAGGAGTTTGCATATCCTACACATAAAATGAGAGGAAAAAAAAAGTAGGTTATATTTGAAGAAAAGAACAATGCTAGTGTTAGGGAGAAAGGTCGTGTGAGAGAGAAAAGAGAGAAAAAAGTTCCTTACAATAAAATAAACACGCAATTTCATACATTAATTAACCTTAATTATTGATTTAAAATTGGACAATTTATATTAAAAATATAATTTGATAATAAATGATCTCAACCGTTATTAGAGATCGATTGTCGTTGTTTTAACTTCTTTTTTTGACAAGACTTCCTCTCTCAAATAAAGATTTTTTTTAATTATGGCTTGTTGTGTCATGGACTCATGGAGGGTTATGGGTCCCACTTTGTCCTCTCTTAGTTTTTGTTTTGTAATTGTAGGTCTTAGCATCATGATTTTCAATTTATTCCAACTTTATTTATAAGTAAAATTTATTTTTTTAATTTATTGAACAAATGATGTATCTAATTTAAATATAATTTAAATATATCATATGTTCAATAAATCTAAAAGTAACTTTTACATATAAATTAAATCGAAAAAAGTATTCCCTCCGGCCTTAATTATAAGCAATTTTACACTTTTTAAATTCATTGAATAATTATTCTATTTGGTCTATAATTAAAGCTGGATACATTAGTTATTCAATGAACTCAAAAAGTATAAAATTGCTTATAATTAAGGTCGGAGGAAGTATGTGACAAGTTTCACTTATTTAATTCAAATGCACTTTTAATAATTACTTATAATAATTAAAATCGGATTTTACAGTAAATTTGAGTTGCATTAAATTCACCTAGAAGGTATTATTCTTTTATCCCGCACAATGTTCTCCCAGTATATATTTGTATGAGTTATTATTGATATAACATGCATAATAGTAGAGGTGCTTGAACATTGCATTGAATGTTAATATCTTCTATAGTTATATGTACAACTTACATGGTTTGGTCATATTTGTGTGTTTGTTTCTACCCATTGCAAATATAATTTTACTTTATATAATTTAAAACTTATCTAACACTATTTTTTTACTTGTTTCCATTTTATGAACTATATGCAGTCCACCATACAACTGATGAGTAGAAGTATCGAAGTGTTTTGCTCACGAGAATAAAGTGGATAATTATTATCTCATCAAAGCTATGTTGTTCTTTAAAATTTGTTGGATTATTATTTATTTTTAATTGTTTGTAAGACTATCATATTGTGAATTGGGGTCAAGTTGAATAATACGGTCATGAGTTATTTTCATGGATCTTGAAAAATATTATGTACGTTATTTTATTATATGAGTACAATTGTAAGCTCTATTAAATTCAATAGGCTTTAATGCAAGAACGAAAATAAACAATAAACCAATTCAATATAATTCATTTTAAATTATGACTGAAATTTGTTATTTGTGGTGATGTGATACGGTATGAACATTTATTTGTTCTACATAATTTTTTTATTACCATTTTTAATTGTATTGTATAGTTAGTTGTTTATACTTATTTAAAAATATAACCTACTTTTTAGAAATATCTATAATAATATTTTTTGGAATTTAGGGTGTCATGTTGTAACATCCCGGATTTTTGGAACATTAATTACTAAAATTTTCTTAATAATTATCTTTAATAGAAATACATTACGTTATTTTCTTCAAAATTATAAGACATTTAAGTATTGTCAAAGTTAAAGAAAACTTATTAAATCAAAAAATAATACAATCCTTCAACTTCAAAATATCCTAGATATACATTTGAGTAGCTATAAAATTGTTAAAGAAAGCTCATTTAAATTTAATACTATAGACTAGTAAAATCTTTTGTTAATAAACCCCGCACACACACAAACAACACATCAACTTCATAATTCTTTGGTACCTACAACAATATTTAATGTAAGGGTTGTTAATGCACCAGTTCTCCTCTGGGTTTTAATAATTGTCAAAACACATGGAAATAGAGTAGAATATGTTTAGGCAACAATTGAAAGTGACTTGACAGCAAAAACATTTTTTGAAACTTTGAAAAATCAAATTTTAGGTGTTTTGTATCGATACAAATGTCCTGAAACTTGTTCAGGCTGATTACTGCACATTTGTATCGATACATAGCAGCTTTGTATCGATACAAATTGTTCTCATTGGAGTCCAGAGGAGCCTCTGTGTTTCGAAACACACTTTTATGTTTCGAAACACATGAATGCTCTCTTGAAACCAGAGAGAACATTTTGTTTCGAAACATACTTATGTGTTTCGAAACATATCAGTCAATTTTTGTTTTTCTGATATATGTATCGATACATACACGTGTTAGTATCGATACAAATACACAAACACTCCTGCTGTCAATTGCTTGTACGATACACACTGATGCATGTATCGATACAAGTCTGTTAGATTGTGCCTAAATTTGCTCAATTCTATTTTCATTATAAATAGCTTTATGTGTTATTGTTGTAAGCATGAGAAACCAGTATTGAAGAGTTCTTTGATCAAGATTGTTTGAGAGTTTTGCATCAAGGATCATTCAAGAGCAATCGTCATCTTCCTTCTTATCTCTATCAAATTGAAGATTGAGTATGGGATCAATCGGAGTTTCTTAGAAGATCTTGAAGGATAACGTTCGGGAAAATTCGCGGTGAATCAGAATTTGTCATCCGAGTTGATTGGGTCTTGAAGGTAGTGTTTCTCATCCGGATTCAAGTGTTGCTTGAATGTTACAATTCGATTTGGCGAGGGAATTATTCGGACGATCATCACGGGTTCTTGGTTGAAGATAGCGTGAAGGATTGATCGTTGGGAACGATAATTGAAGACAAGATCGAATTGGGGTTTGCGCAATTACAAGACGGGTTTATGTTGAAGATGGTGAAGATCGTGTAATCGAGTCTGTATCTTACATATTGTGTCGTTGTAATTTGTGCATTGTTAAAGAGATTTTTGAAGTAAAGTCTCAACTTATCCGTTTGATAAGTTGGGGGGAGACGTACCGGCCCACTGCGAGGACGACGCGAAAGCTGGGAACTCCCTGATCACTCCCTTGTGTATCTCTCTATCCCTTATCTGTTTACATTCTATTTTGTTATTCACTTGCATACATAATTTCGTCACACACGCCAAGTGTTCGACGAAATTATTGTGTGATCAGTTTGTTTGCTAGACGAATTTACAATTCCGCAAATTTGTGTGTGAAGCAATTTTAATAGATAAGTGTTATTATAAAATTGTTTGACTTGTTAATTTGGATTGTATTCCTTGTATCACCTTCATTCCATATCGGCTTTTACTACCTTTCCTTTGGTCGAGGTGCAATAGACTACCGATCTAGGTAGCTTCCGCGCTTACTCGATTAATTTACGAAAACTTGTTGTTGTTAATTGGAACGCTCTAGTTCGCCACATTTGAGCGTAGCCGTGTAGTCTAACAAGGGTCAATTTCCTTATCCAAATTGAATCATGCCTAACAGAAGGTAAATATCATAAAAGAATAATAAAAAGTTCTACCATAAAGATGAAATCAAACAAAATCGATGCAAGCAACTAATTTAATGACACTTCATCCCAACAAATAATAACTCACGAAGTCCTAGTTGTTAACCCACATGACCACTAATGCAACCTACATGATCCGGATATCACCATTCCGAAGAGCAAAACACCACTCCGTCGAGTGGATCAATACTCCGAAGAGCAAAACACCACTCCGTCGAGTGGATCGATACTCCGAAGATCAAAACACCGCTCCGAAGAACAGATCGACACTCCGAAGAGCTAAACACCGCTCCGAAGAAACGGATCGACACTCCGAAGAGCTAAACACCGCTCCGAAGAAATGGATCAACACTCCGAAGAGCTAAACACCGCTCTGAAGAACGGATCGACACTCCGAAGAGCAAATCACCAATGAATGAATGAATGCACCACTCTCAATCAAATAGACCAACTTAGAGATCATTAACACCTCTTAAAGTCTTCACCATTTCTATTAAGCCAATTGAAAGTTCAACACTTACTTTCAAACTCCATAAACTCACCATTTAATCGAAACCAACAAAATACTCAAATCCAAGATCAACCACACACAACAAACTATCGAATCAAATATACATTCAGTCACACAAATAATTCATAAATACTATAATCACATAAAGTGTTATAAAATAGTCTTTTGTCATTCGTTCTATTATCATTCACTTCTATTAGTTAAACAATTTCATTACTAATCTATAACATAAACCTTAAGGACATGAGTGTATGGGGAAAAAACCCTTACCTTAAACGTTTTACTTCCAAACACAACTCTTGAATAAATTTTCGCAGCCTGTATTGCCGTTAAGATTTCTATCACTCCACACATTATTTTGACGATCCGACCGTTGAAAACGAAAAACTACATGCTGTGAAGCTACTGCCCAAAAATCAGCACGATCCGACAGTTAACGAACGCGCAGTCGCAATTCTACGGTGATAGGTTAAGGAAAAACGGGATTGGTTTATTATTTGGGTTTTCATAAGACAAATAGAAAGTAGAATAGAAACATTCATGAAAGAGAACTTACATAAATTGAATTGCATGAGGTTTATAACAAAGCTTGAGCATCACTTGAGTGACTCAATTGGAAGATATCAATTTGATGAACAATTGAGATACAAACAATGAGAGAGTGGAGTTATGTTGGAGTATTTTTACGTGAGAATGTAAACTGGTACAAGTTGAAGGAAATAAAGGAATAACTATTGGCTACTAAAAATATAAAAACCTCTCTTGACTTTGTTTGATCATGGACTAAAAATATTAAATCTCTAATTAATAAAATAAAATAAAATAAAGTGTATTGCGTACAATTTAAAATTCTTAGACATTTGTGCACATGTAGGAAAATGAGAGAGAAAGAGTGAGAGAAGGAGTGAAGGAGGTAGGGGGCATGAGTTTTTGCACCACCAACCAAGACCAAATCCACAAACAGTAGGATACAGAAACAAAATTGAAAATACAACAACCTTCTTTATAACAAATTTCCCAGATTATGTCAAAGCCTCTGATTTATGGGAAGGTCTTGCTAGATATTGGAGGGTAGGAGAGGTTTTTATTCCGGCAAAACGGGACAGATTAGGAAGAAGATTTAGTTTTGCTAGATTTGTAGAAGTGATAGATGCTCAGGACCTATTGAAGAAGATTGAAGGGACTTGGTTTGGCACTTATAAAATTATAGCTAATATTTCAAAGTTCAACAGGGGAAAGAGGACAATGTGATGGATGAAAAACAAAGAAAAAAACCAGTAGTGAAGATGGCAAGATTAGAGGAAGGGGTGAAGAAAGGAGTTACATACAAGAATGCTCTACTTAGTAGTAATAACAAAGGAATTAATACAGTGGCAAAAGGAGACAAAAGTGAGACCAACAAAGAGATAATCTACCCAAAAAATAGAACATGTCAACAATGGAAGAGGCCACAAAGAACTAATGAAGATCTAGAGGAAGTGGTAGCAATAGATGTGGTTCCTGCAAATTTAGAAAAACTAAAATAAAGCTTTGTTGGTACTTTGTGGGATGCAAATGAAGCAGAAAAACTCCAAATGATGATTGACATGGAAGGTTTTCAAGAAGTGAAAGCAACTCCCTTAGGGGTTGACCTGATTCTTTTATCAAGCATCAAAGAAGAAGGGGTTCAAAAAGCACTGCAATCAGACAAGACTTGGTGGGATAGTAAATTCACCAAAATTGTAGGTTGGACATCAACATTAAAATCCAGAGGAAGAAGAATCTGGGTTCGGATTTTTGGTACTCCACCACATGCTTGGGGAGGGGACTGTTTCAACAAGATAGTAGGGAGACTAGGAAAGCTTATCAAATTAGATGCACAAACAGAAAGTCAAGAACGTTTAGATGTGGCAAGAGCTCAAACTCAAGTCAGTTCTTGGAAATTTATAGATGAAATACTAGAGATAAAAGTGGCAGAAGAATTGTTTACAATTAGGGTGGTGGAGGAAAGATTTGGAGATATTGATGTGGGAATTACAATTTACAGAGGCGCATCAAGCTCTAGGATAAGCTGCTTTGAAACAACAAGCGTTATCCACCACAGAGATAATGGCGACTTCTCCGATCTAGGACAGGAAGAGGGTTGGTCAGATTGTGAATCTGACTCCGACGCAGGGGTAGAACGGCATGACGAAGCTTCCAAGGATGGCGTTTCAGAGTCTGACACTAGAGGAATCCAATACTGTGAAGTGAATGAAAAGGACGACAATTCCAACGCCGACATGGGGGGAGAACAGCAAGGTGAAGCATCTAACGGCGGAGGTTTAGAGGCTGGCGTAGGAGGGAAACAATACAGTGAGTCCGACGTCGACGGCGAACGGCACGGCGAAGTAGAAGTAGTCTCTGCAACAAAGTCAGACACTGATCCAGTTGGGTATTGTACGATGGACAAAGCGTTGATACAATGGGAAGGAAGGGAAAATGTCACAATCAAATACGGCCGGGGTACAGAAGAGAGAGAAACTTTACAAGCTATTAGAGTTGAGGAGACAGACAACACAGAGGATGGAAGAGTTTCAAATGATAAAGAAGACCGTCTTGAAGACAAGTCCCCATCCACTCTCTTGGTTGCAGGGGCGGAGGCTATGGATGATGGGTCAGATAAAATGAAGTCAACATCTTTTTTTAGTTTCAAGATAATGTGGGACAAGGTGGTTGAAGAAGTGAACGTGAAGGGGAGAGAAAAAATAGCAAGTAGTCCCAATGTTGGGCCTTTTATTGGGTCACAAATTTTAAGCCCAACTAAAAAGGAAAAGAATAAAAATAAGTTGAAGTGTAAACAATCAGTTTTACTACAAGGGAGTTCTTCTAAGTGGGCCAATTTAATTACAGGGCCAAAAAAGGTTAGATTAGAGGAAGAAAATAATGCAGTTTCATTACTAAATGATAAACAAGTGGCCCGTTTGCATTTTCATTATAAGGCACAGGCGCAGAAAAAAAAAAATCAGTGTGGAGGGTCAAGTTTTGTCACCAACAAGAAACAATTGAAGGTTCAACGTGGGAGAAGTAAAAAGGGGGCTAATGGTCAACCTTTCAATGGCTTTGAAAATGTAAAATGTGGTCGTTTCATCACAGCAATTCAACAAGGTCGGAGGAGGAATACAAAAGCAAATAAAAAAGCAAAAATCATGGAAGTTTGTGTGATGGGGGCAGAGGTTGAAGACCAATTTTCAGAAGACTCAATAGAGGGGTCTCAAGATGCTTGTCAATCAAACCAGGAACTGGTGCCGGTGTCCGCAATTGAAGTTGTATTGGTACAAGGGGAATCAAATCGAATTCGGAGTGTTGAAAATCGAAGCTTTAGAATTGAAGCGGAAAGACTTTTTAATATCGGGATGAACTTGGGGGTAACAAGCAATGAGGAACGTATTACTATGATTGATAAGTTGATGGCCTTGGAGAATGGTGAATTAGAAAGAGAAGTTGGTTTGGGAGAAGAAGAGGTGGATCAATGATAGTGTGCTGATGGAATGTTAGGGGTTTGGGGGGGAGAGTAAAAAAAAGAAAAATAAAGGAACTAATTAATAAGGAAAAGGTGGAGGTGATGGTTCTACAAGAAACTAAGTTAGGAGGGTTGGATGGAAATTTATGTGCTCAATTGTGGGGTCAAGAGGAGGTGGGGTGGAGGGAATCTCCGGCAATGGGTAGAAGTGGAGGGCTATTAACATTGTGGGATTCAAGAAAAGGTTCTTTTATTTATTCATTTCAGGGGCAAGGTTATCTTGGAGTTTGCTTAGAATGGGGGGACAAAAAGATAAAGTGCTTAATTTTGAATGTTTATGGACCTTGCCTTTTGCAAGCAAAAAAGGCTTTATGGGTGGATTTAGTGGTGGCTATTCATTTATATGTGGCAGATCAATGGTGTTTAGTTGGGGACTTTAACTCAATTAAAAGTAATGAGGAGAGGAGATGTATGAGGGGGGATGGAAGTATATCGAAGGATACCCGCTTGTTTAATGTTTTTATTGAAAAAATTGGCCTTGTTGATTTAGCATTGATGGGGAGAAAATATACTTGGATGCAACCTAATGGGAGGTGTATGAGTCGATTGGATAGGATGTTAGTTTCTCCGACTTGGAGTGAGGTGTGGGGGAATACCACTCTTTGGGCTCTTCCGAGGGATGTGTCGGATCATTGTCCAATTATTCTAAGATATGATGATTTTGATTGGGGTCCGAAGCCATTTCGTTTTAATAATCATTGGCTTCAAAATAAGATCTTTAGAAATATCGTGGGAGAGTGTTGGTCTTCTTGTGAAGTGGAAGGGTGGATGGGGTATGTGCTAAAGGAGAAACTAAAAAAATTGAAAGGTACTCTCAAAGAGTGGAATAAGGAAGTGTATGGCAAAGTAGATAGTAAAATCCAAGAATTAATTGGCGGGATTGACGTGCTAGAGTTAAAAAGTGAAGAGGAGGGATTGTCAGAGGAGGAATTGGAAGAGAGGAAGTCAAAGTTCAATAATCTTTGGTTACTTTTGAAAAGCAAGGATAGTATTGAATTTCAAAAATCTAGATTAAGATGGCTTCGAGAGGGGGATGCTGCAAACACAGGATTCTTTCATGCATGTGTAAAAGGTAGGAAGAGGGCTAGTTCGATAGTGGCACTCAAAAAGGGGGGCGGTTGGCTTACCAAACCGGTGGAAATTAGAGATGAAGTGGTGTTTTATTTTCGTACACATTTTGAAGATTTCTCTTGGGAGAGACCAACTCTCGCGGGGTTGACTTTTCCAACGTTATTAATGGGTGATAATCTTTCCTTAGAAGCTTTTTTCAATGAAGAGGAGGTTGTCGATGTGATTGTGCACTCCGATGGGAATAAGAGTCCGGGTCCGGACGGCTTTAATTTTTCTTTCTTCAAAATTTTTTGGGAGCTTATAAAAAAGGAAGTCATGTTATTTTTTTGTCAATTTCACTCAAACTCAAAGTTACCAATGAGTTTTTCTTCTTACTTCATAACTTTAATACCAAAGGTTCAAAATCCTCATTCAATTCAAGAATTCCGACCGATCTCTTTGCTTGGAAGCCTTTATAAGTTGTTGGCTAAAGTTCTTTCGAATAGATTGGGTAAGGTAATGGATTCAATTATTTCGAAAAATCAATCCGGGTTCATTAAAGGAAGATTCTTAGCGGATGGTGTAGTGGTTGTAAATGAGATAGTTGCTCAAGCAAGAAGGTCGAAGAAGGAGTGTGTCATATTTAAAGTGGATTTTGAAAAAGCGTATTATTCCGTTAGTTGGAAATTTTTGGACTACATGATGTCTAGATTGGTTTTTGTAATGAATGGAGGGAGTGGATCAAGGTGTGTGTGTGCTCGGGAAGCTTATCGGTTTTAGTCAACGGAAGTCCGACGGAGCAAGTAAATATTAGCCGAGGTTTAAAGCAAGGGGACCCGCTTGCTCCTTTCTTGTTCTTGTTGGTGGCCGAGGGGTTGGGAAGTTTGATGAATAAGGCCGTTTCATTGGGGTACTTCAAAGGTTACAAGGTGAACTCGGAAGTGTTGGTATCACATCTCCAATATGCCAACGATACGCTCTTCATTGGAGAAGCTTGTGTGGAAAATTTATGGTCTATGAAGGCAATTTTGAGGTGGTTCGAATTGGCTTCGGGTTTAAAAATACCATGGGTAAGTTGGGTGGACGTTTGCCGACCCAAAAAAGAAGGAGGTCTAGGAGTGAAGGATTTAAAGTTGTTTAATTTGTCGCTCTTAGCAAAGTGGCGTTGGCGGTTACTTACCGATCGGGATTCTCAATGGAAGAATGTTTTGTCGGCAAAATACGGGGATGTTGGAAGGATTACTCTAAATGTTGGGAGATCTAATAGAGGTTCTCTTTGGTGGAAGGACTTGGTTAATTTAGGTGTGGTGAGGGGGAGAGAAGGGGATTGGATAAAAGATATATTCCTTAAGAAATTGGGAAATGGCGGTACGACAAAATTTTGGAATGACAATTGGGTGGGTAATGTCACTCTCAAAGAAGCTTATCCGAGGTTACATATGGTATCGGATCAACAACAATTGTTTATCAACCAAATGGGTCGGTGGGAGGGGTGCATTTGGGTTTGGGAGTTAGCTTGGCGTAGAACTCTTTTTGTATGGGAGGAAGATTTGGTGCTTGATCTTTTGTCTCGCATCGGTTCGGTTGGATTGTCACACCATGATGATGATTGGCAATGTCAACATGACAATGGAGGTATGTACACGGTCAAATCCAATTACAATTTTCTTTGTAAATCGTTTTTTCCTACTCTTTCTTTGGATCCGGTTTCATGTGGAGTGCTAGCGAAAGTGTGGGATAGTTGGGCTCCATCAATAGTTATTGTTTTTTCTTGGCAACTTCTTAATGGGCGTCTCCCAACAAGAGTAAATTTGGCGTCTAGAGGAGTGGTCAATATGGGGATCGGCTCATCTTGTGTTCTTTGCTTGGGGGCGGAGGAGACGGAGAATCACTTGTTTGTAACATGTCCAATGGCGGGGGCGGCGTGGAATCAAATTTACAAGTGGTTTGGGTTGATATCAGTTTCTCCTGAAAATACTATCTTGCATTTTGAAAGTTTCTTGGAGCCTTTCAAGCGGGGTCGAAAGGGGTATAAGGGAGTCTTTTTGATTTGACACGTTGTAACGTGGGTGATTTGGCGTACTAGAATGATAAATTTTTTTCTAATAAAGTCTCTAGCGTGGAAGAGGTAGTAGAAAGAATTAAAATTGTTTCTTGGAAATGGCTACTTGCAAAAAAGGTCCGATCCCCATGTTTATTTTATGAATGGTGTGTCAACCCTTATGATTGCTTACTTAGATAGTTTTTGTGATTTCTTTGTAGGGGAGATTTTTTTTTTTCCTTCTTAGTTTCGAGGCTATCCTTATTGTGGTTTGGGTTTGGATCGTGTTTGATCTTGTACTTTTTCACTCATTTTGGTAGAGTACCTCTTGTAGTTTTCCACTATTCGTATTATAAATAAATATATATTTTGCTGTTCAAAAAAAATAAAAAATTCTTAGACATTTAATAGATGGTAAATCAATAAATTATTAAAATAATTATAAGTAAAATATTCGAGGGATAGGCAAATGTACATCCGGACATCTCATTTTTAATCCGAAATTGTTATTAGAATTTTGTTTATGGAAGACAAATAGCCGTTTAAACAAATTCCCTCATCCAAAATTACTTATAGTTTTGATGATAACAATATTCATAAAGAACAATTGGAGTTTCTAATGTGTGTGTTTTTTTGGGTATGGTAATGTGTGTTTTTGGTGTTCAAGAAACTAAATTGAAGATCTAAGTCTAATATGATGCTTAAAATGAAGAACCCATAAAAATAAGAAATCCAACTTGTACTCATTTGTTCTTGACATCGATTGAAGAACACCATCACGTGGCACAGCCATAATTTATAAAGCTCGGAAAAAATTCTAATTTTAAACAAAAATATCAATTTTACCTTAAATTATCTGTTTAAATTTCAATTTTAACCTAAATTTACCTTTAAAATTATCAAAATTATTGGCCACTTTTCCGAGCATTTCGGGTTGTAGATTCACCTATGACCAGGGACGGACCCACGTAGAATACATCGAGGGCCAAGGCCCTCACTATCATTTTTATTTTTCTTAGCATATATATGTTTTTTCATTGCATTGTCTACTAGTTTTGGACTTTTGGTCTCTTCCTCTTGTATACTCTATATTTATCTGAATAAATTATAATACAATATAGTAATAATATATGCAAGCCATCTATTTCTCTCCTTTATTGTTTTGCGTAAATCTTATTTCTTGTGAGTTACATGTGCCATAAATCTCGTATTTTTGTTTTTGTGAGTATTGTTAAGTTGATAAAATATAATATGTAGAGATTAGAGTTGAAATTTGAGATTTATCACTTATTCAATTTATATAGAATTATATTCTAACAACTTGATCAAAACAACTAGTATTTCAAACCCTTATTCAGCTCCAATGCACTTTTATCATTAGCTGTGTACCATTTTCATCAAATCGACGACAAATTTTATTATTATTGGCCCTCATTATTGTAAATTTCTAGGTCCGTCTCTGCCTATGACCATCACAATAAAGCAAGGGAGTGTTTTGAATTGCAAACCAGTCTGTAACTTAGTCTAATAAGTAAGCTATGAATTGTGACCCTTTCTTCTATTTATCATTATTCGACAATAAATTTAAATGCGTAATGTCACAGGCTCGGTTTAGATATTTGAAAATAGATGGAACCAAGCAAAATAAAATATAATGGAATGAAGCGGAACGGATATGTTCCATGGAACATAACAAAATTACTTTCCATTATTTGATAAGTAGACTGAATGGAATGTATTATAGCTTTTTAATTCTATTTATATCCTTATTTAAAAATCTATTGTATTAATTACCCAAAAAAATTAAAACCACTGTATAAAGATTGTAAATGTAAATGGTTTATAGGCATTTAACCCTTACAAAGTTGTCGAATTTTAATTTATCTCATGTAAAAAAATGGATTACTGTATATTAATTTTTTTGTTAATATGGAGTCAAAAGTCAATTGCCACATTAGGATTAATACATTGTCATATCAGTAAAAAATTAACTTTTTCTTTGCTGCGTCAATAAAAAGTCAACAAAGAGTAAAAATGAAATTTTCACATTGCATGGCTAATCCTAAAAAATAATTTTGCATGGGTAAAAAAAATTCACCCACATTGGATGAGGTAAAAGTCTATTAACCAAAAAATCAATTATGACATGTTTAAACTTGTTGCTTCAATAAAAACAAACATGCATGTATAAACTTGTGCCATTCCTCTATCTCTTCATTCATTTCCCTGCCCATTCCTAGTCATTGTGCCAAATAATAACTATTTTTAACCATAAAACAACGAAACGTTAGTTAGTCCAATAGTGATTGAGACTGAATTTAGTAGGAAGACCATAGTTCGATCCTCTACATATGTGTTTGAAAGGGGCTGTTAATCACTTTAACAAGTATGATCCATGTAAAAAATACACATGGAGTGGGGGGGGGGGGGGCGCAGAGCAATGAATGGGGGTGTGCGTAGTATGTTTGGAGGGGGTGGGGGGGGGGGGACATATAAGTAGTTGGGGCATGCGAAGACAATGAGAGGGAAGTACTTACATGTGAGTCAAACATTGCTAACTTTGATCTACCGGTCAAAGTGGGGGGGGGGGGGGGGGGGGGGCGCATGTGGGGGACATATGAGTAGTTGGGGCATGCGAAGACAATGAGAGGGAAGTACTTACATGTGAGTCAAACATTGCTAACTTTGATCTACCGGTCAAAGTTAGCAAACCCCTATATATATTGGAACATGCCAAATTTACATTAATGTTCCGTTTATATGTGGGGCCTTTGTTTTATATAGTTTATCTTTTACTGATCTTTGTTCGTCTTGTGCGGAGATCATGTTATTAATAAAAATATATTTTCCATTCAAAAAAAATGCATGTCACTTCGTTCTGCAAATACTTGTTTGGACTACAGTACTGAATACAATACTACTGAGCTCCAATAGTACTGAAATAAAAAAAACAAACAAAACAGAGACATACAAAGAGAGAATAGAAACTACGGGCTGCTATGCAATATTGCACTTATAACATATATCTAATTGTCAATAAAAACTAACATGATTTTAATTCATACTAAACTACAAACGAACATATCATACAAAGAGAGAATTGAAATAAAATTGACAATAAAACTGATAATCATTCAAAAGTATATTCAAATTAAAGCCATCATATGAAAATAATCACACAATACATGCGGCATAACATACACGAATTAATCAAATTCAAACAATTAAATCAACAAAAATGAACCTTTTTGTTTATCAAGTAGTTTAACGAGTAGAATTCTAATTTTTAAATAATAATAAATGAACGTACCCAGAGTTGTTATAATCAAAAAGAAAAATACTTTCAACAAATTGATACCAAACTTTCAACATACCCCTTGGCATTGTACCACATAACTCCTTCCTTACTTTTGATTCTCTTTGCTCTATTGTTTCTCCAATCATAGAGAATTGCTTCTTGTCCACGATTTGTTACAAACATTAGTGTATCGCCATTCTCAGAAAGACTCGATGGAATCAATTGAGCATCAAACCTATCTAGTTGATAATATGTTCGAAGATTCATATAACAAATTTTAAAGAGTTGACTCCAAGACTCTTCAACTCCAAATTCCTTCATTTGCCATATAACAACATGAGTGTTGTTTAAATTATAAAAGAAACAAAGGCAATCCATAAGTATCGAAAGAATTGGACACTGAACAAGTAGATCTTCATTACAACATTGAGGAAGCGACAATTGATTGTATGTCTCTGTTCCCAAATCAAGCGAGATGATAACATATTCTTTAATCGTCATATCCCACAAATACCAAGTATATGGTTGACGGACCAACCAATTAACATTATTACTCAAATAAACACCATTGTTTTCATACGAGGAATAAGGATAAAACACCATTCGCCTTTGCAAATTACAATCAATATTTTTCCAAACATTATCACCCAAAGGTAAAACGCTTACTACAGTTCTAACCACATTGCCATCCCTTTTCAAATCGAAAAACACAACCTTGTAAGTGTTTGATAATTTATCATAACCGAAGGTGAACTTGCGTATTTTATCATAGGCAATTATTTCATCGGGACGGCAATAAGATATAAAAGAACCTAATCTTTTAGATTTTGTTCTTGTTGCAGGGTTCCATATATAAAATGAGTACTCTCGATAATCCAAAGCCGAATACTTACCGACCAAGCATATCAATCCATTGCATGAACCAATGATACAACTCAGCTCATTAGTATCGAATTGACTGTACCCATTGCATTCAAAAGAGATGGGCACAATATAAGTTAAGTTCGATGAACGGTAAGAGCCAAGTAAAAAGTTTGTAGTTCGTTTTGATTTTTTAAGGTGCACTTGCACGAAGAATGGATCAGAGATGAGAGTTTTCCATGACTTACACACGCACTTCATTCGTATCAAAGATTTCACCGTAAGCAATGATAGGACTTCGATAATAAGTTCTTCGGAGACAGAGAGAGTTGTCGATGGCGCCGCCATCAGTTTGAACGGAGGAGTATTCATGAGAACGGCGGTAGTTTAAGTTGGAAGTGAAATCCTACTATATAAACACGTAAAGTTGCACAATTGCGTTTTTATTCTTGCTTTTTGCCGTTAAGAATATATTTATCTCTTACTTTCTTTTTTTCAATAAAGTATAATAGGAGTATAAAACAAAAAAATATAAAACAAGGTACGATCTTCTTTGGAATCTTTTTTTTTTTTTGAGGAAATCTTCTTTGGAATCTTGATTTGAACTAATTTTGTATCTTACCAAAAAAAAAAAGAAATTCTATGTGCATATGTTAATTTTTAATTTAATATTACCTCTGTTCTTTTTTACATGTCATTTTAGAAAAAAATATTTATTTCTTTTTACTTATCGTTTTAGCAATTTAGGTTATATTTTTCATATTATATCCTCCTTCTTATTTTATTTTATTGACTAAATTTTGTATAATTGTTTTTGTTGAAACAATAAAATCTTTTTTATTGTATACAAATTTTGTTTGTTTTTAAATAAAGTTTGTTATAATTTTTTTGAAAATAGATAATGTTTGTGAAAAAGAAGGAATTTATTGGTGGATTAAAAATATGATATATTTTAAAAAGGGGCATACTAGGAAAATAAGGTGCAAAAATATACCCCTCCTATTTTGGTCTTTTTTTCTAAAACGACAAGTAAAAAGGAACGGGGTAGTATACGGTATGGATACATTAAATTATTAAATTAATAAGTAAATGTATATGTTTTAAAAGAAATTTTTATCATTAACAGAATTATAAGAACCATTATTATTTATCAAAAAAAAATTGACAGAAAAAAACTTTTTATTTATCAAAATTTTAAAACATAAAATTTGATATTTTAAAAATTTGTATTCCTCATAATATAGTCGATATTTTTAAGACATACTAAATGGAATTTTTTTTATTGTCCGATAGTTCATGGACGTCCATGTACGTAAGACTTACCAATAATCCTTACAGTCCATTCTATTCTAACGATTTTTCTGAATTTGTTGGTTCATTCAATGGATTGATATGTTTGCACAATTATTTTATGGACAGTGATCGAGTATCAAGAGCACACGATAAGTTTTCTGAACCCTGCCACAAGGTCAAAATATGAACCATAAGGGTCTTTTTGCGAGTCCCCAAACAAAGTATTTCTATACATTTGGTTATGATAATTCAACAAACACTTACAAGGTGGTAGAGTCAAGCTTTAATTTTTTTGGTGGCGGCGACCTTGATGAACAAGTGAGACCTGCAGTTAGAGTTTTCACTTTGGGTGATAATATTTGGAGAGATTATATCTTCTAAGTTTCCCTATGGAAATGGTGTATCATCATTCTATTATAATTAATAAAGACATTGATGGTCTAACGAATATTATTAGATATATAGTTAGTTGCTCTAATTATTAGTTAGTTAGTCTACTTAACTTATAAATAAGCTTTACACTAATTGTTTTATTATAATTAATAAAGACATTGATGGTCTAACGAATATTATTAGAGATATAGTTAGTTGCTCTAGTTAGTTAGTCTACTTAACTTATAAATAAGCTTTACACTAGTTATTTGTACCTAATTTTCTCATTGTTGTAATTCAACGTACTCATTACCATCAATACAAAATTTTATAGGTCTCACATGGAAAAATTCACAAAATTGCCGGAGTTTTGCTTTTGCCTCAGATTTGAGGCGTCCAACTTTTTTGTTTTTGTTTTTTGAGTTTTGGTTCTGCCTCGTACGTCAATATTGATTATAGTAGTGTATGGAGAAATGGTCTATCTCCTAGACGTAGGTCATTTTTGGGTTCAATTGGATAACAACATTCTTGATGTTCTTTTTTCTTTTATATATAGTTTTTACATGAAAATATTGTAGTTATGCTTAGTTTGTTAGAACATTATTTGCTTGTGGTATTGATTGTTATTGTAATTTTTACTCCACTCTTTTGTTATTGAAAATTTTATTATGTACGTAGATCTCGATTCCAACATAGGAAGTTGTAAACAATCGATATATACATGCATGATCACTACAAAGCCAGCTCAAGTATTATCTTATCTCATCTCATTAGATAATGGAATGGAATCGTTATTATATTATACCATGAGAATGGTGAAACAATATATTATTACACACATGTTTAATCAACACCGCAATTTCAGGATGGAGATTGAAGCAAAGCATCTATTTTTTTGTATAAATTGCAGCAAGCAAGAAATGAACTATGCAACACAAAGTTAATTACTAATAGCTCATAACAAACAAATAGTTATAGCTTGTTTTTCCTTGTGATCAAACAATGGCTTATGCTAAGCTCGCTCCTTTGGCCATCTTCTTGCTTGTTGCATTTTGTATGTATTTTTTAATCTTTTTAATTTCTCACCAATAATACCATGCAATAAGTGTATGCGTTTGAACTTTGAAACTTGACTATATATAATATGTTTACATTGTTCTAACTGCATTTACATTTGACTGTTACAGTAATGTTTTCGACGAACAAGGTATATATAGAAGCAGCTTGTACCGGATTTTGTTCATCATTTGATTCTCCCCCATTATGTGGTGGCGGCAGTTGCTATTGTCGTTCTACTGGTATTCCATTTATAGGTGGTTGTCTAAGAAAAACCCTTTCTATAAATCATACGGAGATGGTCGAGAAAAGTCCCAACTTGTGTCATTCTGACTATGATTGTGTGAAGAAGGGAAGTGGGAGCTTTTGCGCTCGTCCTAATTCTGTTTTTGAACACGGCTGGTGTTTTGCGTCTAACGTTGAGGCAGAAAGCTTCTCCAACATTGTCTACAAGAATATAGTTGCAAAAGACTTCTTGAAGATGCATGCATCCTATGAATGTTAATATGACCATAATAGCCCTACCATACACGCGCGATATATATGATATGCATCTCTAGCTTCTACTTTAAATTAACAATAATCTTTGTTTCCAAATAGATATTATCCAAATTTAAATAAATCATGTATGTGTATGGATGTGGCCATTTAATATTAGTTGTTTGTTTTGCAATTACTGATCCCATAAATCATTGTCTTGTGCCAATAATCAATTATGTTGTGAAAATTGTGAAAATAAGGATACGTTCACACTAATGAATATTTTGATGTGTGAAGCAATACGAGTAAGCAATCAAATAAGCGAGACGGAAATAATAATCAATAACAATAAACAGCGAAAAGATAAAGGACACAATAATATTGTTTACCCAGTTCAGTCAAACCGACCTAATGTGGAGGAGAGAGCACCTCTCCATTCCACTATAATCAATGAGTTCGTTACACAAAGAGTTTTCAATAGAGTTACAAGAATTAGCCTTCAATCCTAATTCTACCCTAATCCCGAAGCTTTTCCCGTGGCCAAGAGACTCAATAATATAGTGTTTACCCAAGGTAAAACCAATAAGGGTTCAATCCCAACCCTAAAAATATACCAAGAGAAACCTTCTTATTATCTTTCTAAATCTTAGTCTTGTGTTGGCCTCTCTAAACCCTTATTTTTCTCTGAGCTACATTGCTGCTCACTTTCACTCTTTCTCTCAAGTAATCCTTGTTCTAAGGCTCTGTTTGGTTCAACCGAGAGGAGGGGAGGGGAGGGGAGGGGAGGGGAGGGAAGGGGAGAGATTTTTAAGGAGGGGAGGGGAGGTAAAATATAATTAACTATGTTTGACAAAATTATCCTCATTTTTTTATTAAAACTCTAAATTATCCTTGTTGAAATATTAAAAATTTAGATATTTGTTTTTTTGTCAACAAAAAAAATAAATTTTCTACTCATTATATATATTTTTTGGTTGTATATATCCATTAAATTTTCTCCATTAATCCTTATTTTAATTTTATAAGGTTAAGGATAAGAAAGTAAATTACTTCTTCCCTCCCCTCGTTAAAAAATTGAACCAAACATAAAATTTAAAAATCTCCCCTCCCCTCCCCTCCAAAAACCCTGAACCAAACAGGGCCTAAATCTCCCTTAATAGAAAATAAAATATACCATTAAAATAGGAACAAATCTATTTTAATTTGGAACATATCTGACAAAAAAACGGACAAAAAACTGCCAAAAACATATCTGCCACGCGCGCACCCGCCTGGGCGTCAGTCTCCCCGCTTGGGCGAAAACAGGCAGAATTCCAGTCTAGTTTTGCACGCCTGGGCGCCTGTCTCCCCCGCCTGGGCGGAAACAGACAGAATCTAAACCTAGTTTTGAGCGCCTGAGCGACCTGTTTTCCTTGCCTGGGCGTAAATTGGCATAAACTTCCATAACCATGTTTTGTTTGAACTTTTTCCTTCATCTATTTTGATCCGTACAAAGAGATTTCAAGGAAATTACAATAATTCTCCACCTTGTCTTTAAATCGATAGTGATGTCAATTTAACCAACAACCACCGTGTTGTTCTTTCCGACCTTGAACTACACCATTCAAAACACCAGATCAAATCAAGTCTCACTTGAATCATGACCTTGACACCAACCTTCATTTGCTAGAACCACAAGCTCTCAGGTTTGATTATTCCTCTTGCATCCAACTACTCTATGTAGTCTCACAAGACACACCTCTTCCTTTTCAACCCTCGGAATGTCTTCCGCTCTCTTGAAGATCTTGTATCCGACCACCGTAGGAATTTTAGGTAGTTTCACCAGTAACACTGAACCCTCTTCAGCCCCCTAAGTAGTTAAGTCCGTCCTCCTGAAGACATGATTGCTTCCAACTATCCTCGGATTTAGAGATAGCAATACAATCTCCACCACACCTTCATCTCCCGGAATGCCTCCCTTACTCATGAAGAATTGCTTGTCTCAAACTAACCTTGGATTTTTTGGTAGTCTTACAAGTTGTACCATCAAACTCTCTTTGTTCCCGGCTACTACAAGTTTCCAAGTCTGAATACCTTGCATCCAATTGCCCCTAAAGATATTTCAAGTTTTGCACTTTTTCACCCACAATTGAATCAAACCCAATGTCTTAATAGAAATACTTCTTCGGTGCAACAATAACACTCTCCTCCCTATCACTAATTTGATAGCCAAGAGTTAATGTTGATAGTCTATATCTAGACCCACTAAGAAGAGACTCCACCTCAAGCTGAGTTTTATTCACCAAACTCACAAACCAAGTATCCCTTTTATGATTTCCACCTTGTAAACTGCAAAATTGTTCAACCTGAGTATTCTTATCACTGCCTCTCCAGGCTGATGTTGAGTATTATTGCCACCGCCTCTCCAGGCTGATGTCGAGTATTATTATCACCGTCTCTCCAGACTGATGTCCTTCTTCGCAATCTCCTTTAACCCGCAATCTTCGAGGAACAGGATAACAACACTTCATGTCTTATCCATCATCCCGAACATTAAAATTGCATCCATCATCACTTTCCACAATTCAAAATTGTCTCCGAAAAGTCACTTGACGTCCTCACTATGAAACGATGATACTTACTTCGTTAGATCCTTGCCCCATGGTGGGCGCCAATAGTTGTGAAAATAAGTGTACGTTCATACCAATGAATATTTTGATGTGTGGAGCAATACGAGTAAGCAATCAAATAAGCGAGACAACAATAATAATCAATAACAATAAACAGCCAAAAGATAAAGGACACAATAATATTGTTTACCCAGTTCAGTCAAACCGACCTAATCTGGAGGAGAGAGCACCTCTCCGTTCAACTATAATCAATGAGTTTGTTACACAAAGAGTTTTCAACAGAGTTACAAGAATTAGCCTTCAATCCTAATTCTAGCCTAATCCCGAATATCTCTTCACGTGGCCAAGAGAATAAATAATATAGTGTTTACCCAAGGTGAAACCAATAAGGATTCAATCTCAACCCTAGAATTATACCAAGAGAAACCTTCTTGTTATCTCTCTAAATCCTAGTCTTGTGTTGGCCTCTCTGTACCCTTATTTTTCTCTGAGCTAGATTTCTCACTCTCACTCTTTCTCTCAAGTAATCCTTGTTCCAAACCTCTTTTTATATAGAATAAAATATATCATTAAAATAGGAACAAATCTATTTTAATTTGGACCATATCTGACAAAAAAACCAGACAAAAACTGCCAAAAACATATCTTCCACGCGCGCACCCGCCCGGGCGCCAGTCTCTCCGCCTGGGCGAAAACAGGCAGAATTCCAGTCTAGTTCTGCATGCCTGGGAGCCCGTCTCCCCCGCCTGGGCGAAAACAGGCAGAATCTCATTCCAATTTTGAGCGCCTCGGCGGCTTGTATTTGTTAGAGTAAGCCCTAAGAGCCAATCTATTTTCATAGTATTTGCTTTAGGACTTTGAATATAAATATGGCATTTCTTTATTATGTTTGTAAGAGTCCAAAATAATGAAGTCCCTAGAATAGATAATCCGTTTAAAGATACATTAAGTGTGACTTAATCATGAGATTCTTTTAAACACAAGGACGATATTCTTAAAGTATCCGTAGTCGAGATTTAAGGTGAAGTGGGATAACCTTAAAGCATAAAGGCTATTATGAAGATAGACTGATGATCGCATCTCATGGATCATGGGATAAGGAGTTATCAAGTCTTGACATAGGTATAAATATTAGGAGTAATATTTATACTGGATTGACCCGTTATGAGAGTACTACATGGAATGTTATGTAATGTGTCATAAGTAACTCTCATGGTGATAATGGTGTAACCCACCCTTCGACCTGAAATCACTTTGGACCTTAGATGTAGAGTCAAGTGCTTTATCATTGATCTAACATTGTCCGTAACTGGATAATCATAAAGACAGTAGATGGGTACTTCACAAAGCATGCTGAAGGACAGTAGTGACCTAGATGGAATTTGCCAATCCTACATAACAGGATAAATGTCTATGGGCCCAATATTGAACTGGACAAGGATGACACGGTCTATGCCTTGTGTTCAATATAAGACATAAGGGGCAAAGGGGTAATTGTACACGACTAATATTATCACAGAATGTTTTGTTAAGATCACATAAACATTTCGTGACTTGGATAGCAATGAAGTGTTGCTAGATACCTCTCATTGTTTATAATATTAAATAGATGATTTAATATTATTACCAACGTTACAGAAACCTACAGGGTCACACACATAAGGACAGCGTAGTGTGAGAATTGAGAACACCGTAAGGTACGGTGCACTTTAGAGAATATATATAAATGTGATAAGGTATCACAAAAATTAATGATAAGCGGTGCACCATAAGGTATGGTGGGCGCGCGCACACATGAGTAGCAAGACTCATGGGGCGCGCGCCCTAGGCTAGTCTTATTGGGCTTTTGCTTCTCCTTGTCTTGTTGGACAAGACAAGGGTTTTGTCTTGGAGAGCAAGACAATAAACTCTATAAATAGAGACCTTATGCAAGAGCAAAAACACAAGAGAAACTCATAAGAATTTTAGGGTTACTTGAATCCTAAAATTATTTCTCTACTTCTCTCTCTCTCGCAAAGTCCCTCATTCTTAAGCTAGCACTTGGAGTGAAGGAAAGCTATTCGTGTGGACTAGCTAGAGACGTTGCTGTTCATCCTTCAACGTTCGTGATCGTCCCGTTCGTGATTTAAAGGGTTATATTCTTCAAGAGGTAAAACCCTAAACGCATGACCATGTCCATTCGTAAGGATCATTCAAGGAAAATTTTTGAATTCCGCTGCTTTTACTATTACTATTTTCCTTCAGTATTCCTCGCATGTGCGTAAATTGGCAGAAACTTCCACATCCCTGTTTTTGCTTGAATATTTTTTCTTCATCCATTTTGATCCGTACAAAGAGATTTTAAGACAATTACAACAAATTACAATACTTTTTTTGAACAAATCAATTACAATACTGTAGTACATTCTTTTTTTAGTTTGTATATATTATTTGTTTTACATACAAGAGCATTAACAATAAGTACAAGACAGAACATCATAGAATAGCACAGTACAAGACAAAATATGATAGAACAGGATAGAACAAAATTGTTTAGGAGAGAGATAGATAGATAATATTGTTTATATTTGAAATAAAATATGTATTTTCATATTTTTATAATTGTACAATGGACAAAAAGTTGTCATGTGGTTAAATGAATTTACTACCTATTTTTCTCAGTCCCATACCAGTTTTAAATTCAAATAGAGTACAATAAGTTTTGACCGTCAATATTTTTTAACAAATCAAACGCATCCAAATTGATATTTAGCCACAAAAAAACCTCTTATGAAACTTTAGAGATCGAAGAAGAGAGTTTTCTACCTTACCAACATACAACATACACAATTCCAAAGAATCATTCGTGGAAATAACTTCACGATGCGATGCAGTAGGTTGAATTTTGTAGGTAGTCTTATTTTTGTTACACATTTTGTAGGTATTCTGTTTCCGAGAAATTGATATTCGTAGATCAGTTAACTGTGCATGAATGAGGTTGGAATTACTCAAAACCAAAAAAATTAGTATTTTTTTGATACCTATGTTGGATGGTATACTCTATAAATAAAATTTATTTTAAATGTAAATTTTTAAATATAGATTAATATAATTTTTTTGATATATATATATATATATATATATATATGTTGTGAATTTGTTGATAAAAATCACCCCAATGAAAACTTTGATGTATGGAGCAATAGATAACAAGTAACCAATAAATTAGAATATGCATTAATAATAAAATTAGCAGAAAACGATAAAGAACACGATATTTGTTTACCAGTTCAGTCAAATCAACCTACTCAGAAGGAGAGAGCAACTCTTCCGTTCCACTATAATACTTTTGAGTAAATTTTACAATGAATGGCAAAATGATTACAAGAGATAGCTTTCAAACCTATATCTATCCTAATCCCGAATTTCTTCTCGTGGTCAAGAAACTCATCAATTTATAGTATTTCCCAAGACTAAGAGTAATACCTCAACCCTAATAATTATACCAAGAGAAAACCTCTTTTGTTATCTCTCTAAATCCTAATATTGTATTGGTCTCCAAAACCCTTGCCAATCTTATTTTTTTTGGAGCTACATCATTGCTCTCTTGTTGCAATCCTTGTTTCTAAACCTCTATATTTATAGGATAAAATATACTTTTAAAATAGAAACAAATCTAGTTTGGATCTAAAATAATTGAGCCAGTATTAAGTTAGGGTAAAATTAACCTAAATATTAGTGGCCAAATAAGGGTTAACGGAAATGGTAATGCGTATGTACCTTGTATTGGTGATTGTCCCGATACAAAGAGAGCATATAGGGTAAGATCAGTATGTGGAAGCACATCTTATTAAATAGTTAATTTGCCTTGGAGCTAAACACGTTGCAAGTAGTAAAACACCGGTTACCAAATAATAATAGGAGACGGATTTGAAAAACGCCTAACTAATTTCTTATTCTTATTTCTAAAAGCAAAATTCTCAATTAACCAACTCTCAAGAAAACCCCCCATTTTGCTCTTTAAACTACACTATTTATCTTTACACGGTCTTTGCGGAATCGATATCTTAAATATTAAAATTACAAAAGAATTGCTGCACTTGCCAGAACTCACTCACCCATCTTATCGTGTAATAAAGCATCTCTTGTGATCAGTGTTTTAAAAACTAGACCGAAACGGCCGATCGAACCAGTCCGACCGGTGAACTAGAGGGTTAGTGGCTCAATCTGACTACTGGACTGGATATGCAGTTGAATCGGTGTGAACTGGCGCGAACCAGTTAAAACCATGATTAATCGTCGAACCAGAGGTTTCTAAAAACCGGCCAGTTCAATTCTTAATTTTCGCAATGCTTACAATTTAATTGTTAAATAATTTGAAAATGCTGCCATTGAGAATCAAACTCACGCACTCCCGGAAGACTCAAGCAATGAAACCACTACACCATCATTTGAATTGTGATTAAATGCACATTTTAATTACTATATTTAAAATTGTTTCATCATTTGAATTGTGATATAAATGCACTTTTTTTTTTGGTACAAATATAAATGCACATTTTAATTACTATATAATAGAGTAATAATTTTATTACTTCTAACTCAAATGATGGGTAGGTAGGTGGGAAACATGCTTGTGTAGATTTGACTGGAGTTTCCCCACTTGTGAGACTAGGAGGGGGTGATTTTACTGTGGGACGGGCAGCCCTAAAAGCTGCTTCAAGCAAAATTGCCAAGCATGAACAAGCATGTTGTGACAATCAACATGTTTTTATAACTTTTGCATTTGACACTTTTGGTTTTCTAGCACCAGAGGCTGTTGAACTTTTGCAAAGAGTCCAAAGAGTCATGCATAGCAATGTTGTGTCACCTAGATCTATGAATGTAGTCTTTCAAAGATTAGGTTTTGCTATACAAAAAGGTTTAGCGGCGCAGCTTGTTGCCCGTCTACCTTTTATTCATGTGTAATTATTTATTCATATATATATATATATATATATATATATATATATATATATATAATTATTATTAAAAAAATGAATAAATTGCATAACAATTTTTTGTTAAAAATAAAATAAAAATAATTTCCCTTACGCTTTCAAAAATGAATATGTATATATTTTTAGATTAAATTCAATTTAATACATATAATTACTACTATTTTTTATATAAACTGGGTCATACAACTGGGTCATTTGATTTAATCAGGCTTAATCGTTCTAATTTATTTAATTTTTTTAACACTTTATAAATGCTAAATATTTTTAAGGACTTATCTTTCTTATATTAAAACGTATGTGAAAACATTTTACATTATCTTATTTATTTGTTGCATGTGATGACTATGTCTAAAATTTAAATTTAAAGAATAACTATATTTTATTTAAGTACCATGATTTTTAAGAGACCGGGTCATCCGGTTCGACCGGTTTAATTACAATATAATTTTTTTATATATACCGGTTCATTCCATCGGGTGAATCCGGTTAGATCCGGTTTAGTCATGCGATTCGACTAGTCACTCGGAAGTTGGACCAGTAAACCAATGAACCAGTACCTTCATCGGTTCAATATCCGGTCCGGTTTTTAAAACATTGCTTGCGATTGATGGTATGGCATCCCACCACATAAAGCCCACAATAGAATGTCTGTGGTTGGTGAGCCGATCAGCGCATATATATTACCTTCTCTAAAGATGTGAGTATGTCTAATATGTAACCCAAGAGACAGAGCATTATGTCAGCAGTTCTAGAGAACCCAGGGAATGATAGATGGCAAAGAGAATTGGTTTTGCTATTCAAAAAGGGATAACGACACAACTTATTGCTCGCTTGCCTTTCATTCAAGTGTAATTAATTTATATATACTAGCGGGCCAAACGGGCACGTTCCGTGCCCGTTTGTGTGATATCAACGTACCCGTTTGTGTGATACATATTTTTTATTATTTTATATTTAAATTTGATTTTTTTTTTGTTGATGATTTCTTCAAATTTGATTGTTATGAGAATAATTTGAAATTTGAAATTCAAATTTGGTTGTTATGAGAATAATTTGAAATTTGAAATTAAGGGTAAAATAGGAATAAAAATAGGTCATACCAAAATAGTGTTTCCTCTTTATATAGGTATAGATATATATATATATATATATACACACACTCGTGTGTGTGTGTGTATTTTAAAAATCTCAAGGTTCATCAGTGAAATTTTTAAGACTAATTATATGTATGTATGTATATTTCGAACGAAAAATGCATTAGTTTTCAATAATTTACAGTACAATTTCAATGGATTCTTTTATCATACCCGTTGAGTTTTAATTGTTTTTTTTACTTCATTTTGTTATTTAAAAATAATGATGCAAGAAAAATTTAATTCTTTAAAAATAGTAAAAATATATTATTTTTATAAAAAATCATGATGATATTATCATTTTATGATTTAGACTCTGGGTTAAGTACTTCTTCATGTGAAATTGCTTGGTCTAAGGATATCCATTTTGATTTAGGATCTATTTTTGTCTAACAATTTTGTTCTCAATCTTCAAGATACATGTAGATACTTGTAGCTAATGATCATGTAAACATTTTTGTAACCGCCATTTAAGCATAAAATGTCATGTCAATAAGTAAACAACAACATAAAATAAGGATTTTTTTTGACAATAACATAAAATAAGGATAACAATGATATGTTACAAAGTTAAAGGATCAATATAAAACTTTAAAAAATTAATTAAAAGGATTAATCTAGGACAAACGTTAAACTTAAAGATCCTAAATGCATTTGGCAACATAATATAATGTTAGTTTGCCTCTCTCTCTATAATGAAAGGATAGATAAGAAATATAAACTAATAATGAATGATTGGTAAATAATATTAAACTCTAATTTCAAGAAAAAAAATATTCATTAAGATCTCTTCTATGAACTAAAGGGATAAATAATCGATATATAAAAAGGGATAAGTATTCATCATTTTTTTTTTTGACTAATGATAAGTATTCATCATTGTTTATCTTTATCTATCTATACTATTTACAATTACAATAGGTGTAATTATGACCCTATTAATTACAAATTCATTTTTATGCTTTCTTGCCATGTGTCACACTATCACCACCTCATCTTTTCATTTATTATTATTATTATTATTATTATTATTATTATTATTATTATTATACTATATACAATTTTTATTATACTATATTACTAAATGGAGAATTTGTAAGTATTTCATCTATAGTATTTTAAATAATATTTATAAGATTAATTTCAAAAAATTTATTCAAAAATGATTAATTAATTTTAATATTTTAATATTAAACCGTAATATTTCAAAAAAGACATAATATTTACACGTGTATTTGCAATCTCAAGAACACTTTGAGAGATGTCACAAACTCAAAAATTATAATTATCCATGAATTTTTTTTGTTATGGCGTCCATAGTATTTATGTAGATTTTTGAAGAGAAATATTAGATGGAAAAATGATTATGAGAAAATTAACTATTAAATCTATCTATTTTATACTATTTTGTTTAGTGCACTGTAAACTAGATAACAATTATAAATCTAAATTAAATTATTTATATTGTTACGTGCATTATTTTTATTTGTCGCATCATACATCTTTTAGAAGTTATATATTTTAAAGACCAATGTAAATTGTTATGTGTGCATCTCTCTATTTTAGATAATTCATTTTGCTTTGAAACTCTTGCATTAAATAATATGAAAGGACTTATATTTTTTATTTGTATTTAAATAAAGGGTCGTTTTAATTTATTATCTATTTTTTTTTATAATTTATGCAAAGACCTAAATTTCTACTATGAATGTTTTTTTATGTTTTTTTTTTTGTCAATTAGCCTAATAGGTAGAAATATGTTCATGGGGATTTTTTTTCTTTTGTAATTTGTATGAAATTTATATTTCTATTCATACTTCAATACAAAGTTTTAACCACCCATTGTGTTCCTACTAGGCTCGAGGGATTAGTCTCTGCAGTTGCGTGCAGAGGATATCCGGTTCAAACCAAAAAATACAAAAGCCTATTTTTTATTGTAATTTTTATGGGGACAAAATTTCATATATTAATAATATGGATGGCTATTTTTTTTAAAAAAAAACTATAAGGACCTAACTATAAACTTAAAGCAGTTTTTACTCTTAAAAAAATTGGCTAAACATGAACTTCTACTCATACAAATTTTTTTTCTGTAATTTCTATGGAATCTATATTTACTACGAGACCTATATTTTTGCTCATATATTAATGCAATTTTATTTTTTTGCACTTACTATAAAATCTAAATTTTTAATCATATTAATACAAGGACTATTTTATTTTTTGTATTTACTGAGAATCTTTCATACAAAAAACCTATATCACAGTGGATACAAAAAAAAAAATCCTATATACAAGTTCTTATCTTAAATTATAGGAGCATGACTACATATTTTATTTTTTTTACATGAACTAACATTATTATTTAAACTAATTTGAATTAATATAGTGAAAATAACAGATTAATACATATTCATATTTTGTGAAAAAAATAAAGAACAGTATTACATATAATTTATATAAAGTCTTATATACGAGGATTAATCAAAACCCTCAAAAGAAAAAAAAAAGAAAAAAAGTGCGAAAAAAGATATATGGGGAAGAACATTTTACAAGTAAACAAATGAATGTTTGATATAGTAGAAATACTTTATTAACATATTCATTCTTTTAAAATTGAAAATATTAGTATAATATATTTAAAATGCGCATTTGTCTCTTATAATCAACAACAAAGAGATAGTATTTAATAATTTTCTTATCGTTATCTTTTTGAACCAAATTTACTCCCCTATGATTATATTTAACATAATTATATATCCAAAAAATAACCATTTATTTGACAATATATTTACAAAATGAAGGGAGATTTTCAATTAATTTAAATTTTAAAAATTATTTGTAATTGTATTAGTAATGAGAATTATAATTTTTGCATATAACTTATTGAATAATTTAATTATAATTTTTATTTGTGTATATTTTAAAAAGCATATTAGTGTGGATAACTTTACATTATTTAAATCGTACAAAAAATTCTATACAAGTTTTTTCCCGTGCGAGCACGGATCTCAAACTAGTATATATAAAACCAGAACTTTTTCAAAGTCTCTCTCCTCTCAATATTCACCTATCATTTATTCTCTCAATCATTCTCTTTTCTTATTCATTTGGCATTAAATATTGTTATTCAAAATTAATTACTACAAAAAAAAATTCACTAATACCATTTCAAATACAACTACAAAAGTATTTATGGAAATACATAAAACCTTTAATTTTGGTGAAAGGAATTCACGAAAATTATAATTTTTTATTTATGCATCTTTTTTTTAAACAATTTTTTTCATTTATTCATTAGAATGTTAAAATTGTAGTTTTATTTTTACAATTTAATATGTCGTTTTTTTTTCATAGAGAAACATTTTCAAAATTTTATTTTATGACATTTTATTTCCTTTTTTTATTTAATTATACTGATCAGTATTTTTTTTGGTAAAAATTATATTGACGAGTATAATTTTTTTCTAACGAAAATGAGTATAAATATAGTAACTTATTTATGGTAATTCTTATTAATTAAATGCAATAATTTATTACCATTAAAAATAGACCCGTCCATTCCTCTATTCTCCTTCACCTTTTTTTCGGTAAACCTCTATTTTTTTTATATCTCTATTCTTTCTCATCAATATATTAAGTGCATAGTTTTTTTTTTTTCAAATGATTTAAAAAATAGTACTGTATAAAATTATTATTATTATTAAATTGTTATATAATTTCATTTATGTCATAATAATGTTAATTGATACTAATTGATTGTCATTTTAATTGAAGAATTCAAATGCAATATAGATTTTTTTTTTGTTTTGACAAAGCAATATTGGTCTTTATATAGTGTTATTTTATTTTTCATGCTCATGGCTCAATTCTTCTTCTTGCTCTTTTACTGCACTCAATTTTTAATCTTAAAGCTAATAACTCTATATCACATTATTCTTATATTTTATGCTTTTTTTCCTTCTCTATTTATAAATGTTCAACATTCTAATTTTATGTAGGTTTTCTAATCTACGGAAAGAAATCATCATTATCATTTTATCATTTTATCCTTCCAATATATGAAATTTAGATTCATTTAAACTCTACACATTTCATTTCATTATCAATAAAATTAAGCCACAAAACCATCAATTCAAGTTACCGAAAAATATCTTACCGAATTTAGATCATATTTAAGCCACAAAACCATCAATTCAAGTTACCTAAAAATATCTTACCGAATTTAGAGTCATTTAGACATTAGATCATATTTCACTATCATGAAAATTCAGCCACAAAACTTTCAATTGAATTTATCCTTCCAATACCGAAACTTGGAGTCATTTAGACTCTCACATTTTCATTATCAATAAAATTAAGCCACAAAACCATCAAATCATTTTATCCAACCGTCAAATCATTTTATCCTTCCAATACCGAAACTTGGAGTCATTTAGACTCTCACATTTTCATTATCAATAAAATTAAGCCACAAAACCGTCAAATCATTTTATCCAACCAAAATCATTTTATCCTTCCGATATATGAAATTTAGAGTCATTTAAACTCTACACATTTCATTTTATTATCAATAAAATTAAGACACAAAACCGTCAATTCAAATTTAGAGTCATTTAAAAAAGAGGATACACTATTTTGGTATGGCCTAATTTTATTCCTATTTTACCCTTAATTTCAAATTTCAAATTATTCTCATAACAACCAAATTTGAATTTCAAATTATTCTCATAACAATCAAATTTGAAGAAATGATCAACAAAAAAATATCAAATTTAAATATAAAATAATAAAAAATATGTATCATACAAACGGGTACGTTGATATCACACAAACGGGCACGAAACGTGCCCGTTTGGCCCGCTAGTGATGTATATTTGTTTTATTTATCTTTCTTTTTTAGTATAATTTTTGTTATTTCTCTTAATTTTATTTTTATCTTTTATGTTAATTTTGTTATTTCTCTCTGTTTCTTTAACTGTCATACTATAATTTGTTTCTTTTTCATTATATTTTGTTGCAGATGCTATTTGGATATATACGAAATAGCAGACTAAAATATCCTTTTAAAAAACAACGGTAAGGTGAAGCTAAATTTTATTGAACTAAATAATTATATGCCTTTAAGTTTTTTTCTTTGTTTGATTTTTCATATACTCTTTATATCTAACTGGTATAGACATCACTTAAGTTGCACTGTATAAGAGACTCTTATGTATGTGATTTCGATTGAATTTTTCATCTTTAGTCCTCTTATTATTATTTTCATTAAAACTTTAGGCTGCACATTCTTGCCACCCTAAATCCTAACAAATTTATCAATCATAAGATATGTACATAATCATAATATGATTCATTATAAAAAAAATATTATTTGGTATCATATTTTAAAATCTATTAAATTGAGGTTTAATTTTAATATTCATTTTATATAAGTTTCGATAAACTCGAAGCAAAATTTTGTATGAACTATTTACCAATAAAAACTCGTGAGTTTTTATTTGCTTTAGATGTAACTTAACTTTTATATGTATAAACAACATGATGATCTCTTGTGAAAATATAGAGATAAAGAAACATAGAGAGTTAGCCGCTGAGAAGAACAAAAGAGAAGAAGCAAAAGCAACTTATAGGCACATCAGCAATCAAATTGAAGCATATCCAATGCAATTCACAATTATAATTTTGGGTGTTTTATTTTGTAAATTATGTTTTTTGAATAATAGCTAGCATTATTGTTTTAAAATATCTGTTTCCATATATTAATTTCCACGGTTGTACCAAATAGTAGTAACTAGTTTGAGACCCGTGCTCGCACGGGAAAAAACTTGCGTAGAATTTTTTTATATGTTTTAGATAATGTAAAATTATCCACATTAATATGATTTTTAAAATATACATAAATGAAAATTATAATAAAATTACAAAAATTATAATCCTCATTAATAATACAATTAAAAAATAAATTTTAAAATATACAATTTAAATATAATCAAATAATTGGTTATTTCTTGGATAATTGTGTTAAATATAATTATAAGGGAGTAAAATTAGTTCAAAAAAATAATGATAAGAAACTTCTTAATAACTACATTTTTTCTTTATTATAAAACACAAATGCACATTTTAAATATATTATATTAATATTGTTAATTTAAAAAAAATGAATATGTTAATAAATTATTTCCACTATATCATAGTTTAATAACATTTGTTCACTTGTAAAATGGTCATCCCCGTATAAGACTTTATATAAATTATTATATGTAATACTATTACATTTTTTTCATTTACAAAAAGTGAATATGTATTAATGTAATTTCTACTATATTAACTCAAATTAGTTTAAATAATAATGTTAGTTCATGTAAATGTTCAATACATATTATTTGACCAAGATATGTAGTCCAGCTCCTACAATTTAAGATAAAAACTTGTATACATGTTTTTTTTAAATCAAACGACTATAGTGACATATATTTTTTGTACGAAAGATTCTTAGTAATTACAAATAACAATTATGAGTTATAAAAGAGTAATTGATTGAAATGAAAGAAAAATCATTGGATAAATAAAATGTCAATCAACTAATTAACGTGAGGACTTTGGTTTAATTTAGATTGATAGACACAAAACAATTAAAGAATTTTTGAAAGAATATGAAATTTTTATGAATGATTATCGAAGAAGTAGTGTGAAAAATGTTGAATGTCAAAACAATATTTATAGAAAAATAAACACACAATAAATTCATAATGAAAAAATATTTGCATTAAATAGCATTCATCATATAACTTTATTATATTGTCATTTCCTTTTTTTGGGTAATTATATATGATATTGTCATTTCTGTAGTAGGGGAATATGCTTTTGGTTTAAAGACAATATATATTATTTATTTATTTTGAAGAAGTTAAACTAACCCACTTAAATTGTTATTAGAGATAATTGACCCAAGATCTCGAGACAATATATATTATTTTATATATAATCTTGCATAATATTTTTTATATTAATCCTTTAGTAATTTAGTTATTCTATCCAATGTTAAAATAATTAAATACATTTTTTTTTACTAAAAATAATTTAATACATGTAATTATAATAAAATGTCAATTACTAATATTATTTAGAGTTATATGTATAATTATAATTCAATTCATAAATTTACTTATATTAATTTTAACATTATTTATGTAATATATTAACAAATATTAAAACAGGTCCTATATTATTTTATTTTTTTGACTAAAGGTCCTATAATATTGTCACCATAAATAGTCCTAAAATAGATTTTTTGTTGTATTTTAAATAATAGTAGCAATGTAACAAAAAAATTAAAAAAATGTTTCTTGAAAAACAAAATTCTAACACAATTTTCATAAATTTTTTTTATACAAAACAATTTTTTATATTTTTTGAATGATATCAATGCAACAATGAAAATTGTAATAGTGAACAGATTTTAGAGAAAAAGAAACATAAATAGTTCTGGTTTAACTTTTATCAACCAATATTTTGATCAAATATTCCATAATTCATCAAGAATAATAATCATCCAGCGGACAAATAATTGCGACCATGATGTTGAAAATCATGATCAGATTAGGATTGCAAGCCATGATAAAAATTTAAAAATGTAACACTATGAAATCAGATTCAAATTTTATAAGTAAAAACGAAAATATGATATTTTAACTAAATAAAATAAAATGTAAGAACAGAACATAAAAAACCTTTGATTTCAAATTAAATATGTTTAACTCGGGCAGCTCTTTTTTGGTCTAGTCGCCATATTTTCGATTGTATTCCCTCTTGCATTACCAACATTTTATATAATGAAATGAATTGAGTTTGCTTTTGTTAAAAGTTGTGCTTTTTCACATTTGTGTTCTACCTATTTATAAGTTCAAAATTTAGGGTTGCAAAGTAGGGTTGCAAAAAGCCCAATATGTTTTAAAAAAATTAGGGATAGGAAAATCAGAGTTATTAATCATTTTTCTTGCATCTCAAATTCTGAATGCCGTTAAAAAAATATTCTGATTCTGATTTGAAAATGAAATAAAAGGGTTATTCATCAAAAATGGATACTTTAGTCAAAAATAAAAAATGGATACTTAATTAAATTGTAGTAATGGTGTTTCCTTTTCTAATTTTATGAATGACAATATATTCCTCGTTTTGCAATTAAGAGCATATAGTTCATTGCCATAAATAATTAAAAACGTATGCATTATTGCCACACGTAAATTTTTTTGAATTATCATAGACACGAAAATAGTGTTGGCAAATGATGTTATTGATAAAAAAATATTTCAGACTAACAAAAATTATTTTCATTGTCAAAAAATTATTTCATTTTAAAAAAAGTGATTTTCAATAATTGTTTAGCATTTCAGTTAATTTTTATAATTTAATTATTTTTGCATAGAATTCATTTATATGGCAAAAATTATAATATTTGAATAATTATACAATATTTGATAATAATATTGAATTGTAATATTAGGCAAAAATATTTAGGCCAAATTATTGAATTGTATTATTAGCCCATTCCTTTCAAAATAGGCTACACAAAATATATTATTAGGCATAACAAATATAGATATTAAATAAACTGTACATATTAAATAAATTACAGGTTTTATTAAAATTGAAATTAATATGAACAACTATACAATATATGATCAAAATATTGAATTGTATTATTAGGCAAATAAAATAAAATAAGAATATAAGAATAAAAGTAATAATAAAAATAAAATTGAATGATTTTAGAAATGGTGCGGTTAAAATGATGTTATTGATAAAAAAAATGTTTCAGACTAAAAAAAACTATTTTCATTGTCAAAAAATTATTTCATTTTAAAAAAAGTGATTTTCAATAATTGTGTAGCATTTCAGTTAATTTTTGTAATTTAATTATTTTTGCATAGCATTCGTTTATATGGCCAAAATTATAATATTTGAATAATTATACAATATTTGATAATAATATTGAATTGTAATATTAGGCAAAAATATTTAGGCCAAATTATTGAATTGTATTATTAGCGCATTCCTTTCAAAATAGGCTACACAAAATATATTATTAGGCATAACAAATATAGATATTAAATAAATTGTACATTTTAAATAAATTATAGATTTTATTAAAATTAAAATTAATATGAACAATTATACAATATATGATCAAAATATTGATTGTATTATTAGGCAAAAAAAAAAGAATATAAGAATAAAATGAAAATAAATGTGTTTAAGAATCATAAGAAGAAAAGTAATCAAATAATAATAATAATAGTAATAATAAATAAAAATGAAAAGGTGGAGTGGTGAAAATGTGACACATGGCAATTGCATAGGAAGAAGGCATAATAATAATTTTGCATTTATTATGGTCATTATAACATCCATCCTAATTGTATATAGTATAGATAGATATCTTTGTACAAAAAAAAATAATCAGCTGACTGTTAATTATTAGGATTATGATGTATATATAGGAAAAAAACACAAGGATGGAAACCTTATTTAATGTAAACAAACAAATTTATTTACATCACACTGATAAATAATTAGTATTGAGTTACCAAATCAATGAAATAAAATAACTAATTGTTTGCGGTGTAAAAATAAAAAGTGAAATAATGATATCAAAACCACATATAAGACAACCGTAAAAAAAAAATATTGGAATACATTAATTTTTTTTTATTTTCTTATTTATATTCACAATGGTAAATACTAAGGCCTATAAAATCAATTTTAGAAATGCTAGCATTCAAAAGCACGAGACAAACAATTAAATGGTCAATACATTAGTTAATGGTGTAAATGAAGCAAATATTAATAAAGACAAAAAAAATGTACCAATTGAACAAAAAGTTAATTACCTTCAATCAAACAAAAAATTGTAATATAATGGTATATGTATGTTGAAGAAAAAAAAATATAGTTAGCAAGATATAAATACAATTGAACAAAAAAATCTACTTTCAATTAAGTTTCGATTAAGTGCTAATTATATTTGATCAAACAATAACTTGCAAAAAAAATTGCTACTTTGTGCCAATTTTTTAGTCTATGCCTGCCTTGAAGAAAAACAGGATTAAAAATAAATTATCAACTAAGGAATATTTTTTTAGTCTATGCCTACTTTTAATGTAGTATTTCGCGTTTATAAACAAATCTTCTTATATTCATTTTTATTCATCCTTTCCAAAGTAAATATATATATATACATACACATTGATATATTTTTCTTCACCTAATAACTCCATTTACGCATTTCAATGACTCCTTAATACAATTTTGTTGCTTCAGTTGATGCTGCCAAAGAATATTGGAACCTGATGATTTGTGTTGGAAGACTTTTGTATATCAAAGATCTTGCAACACGCAAGTTGCCATTTTGAATGAAAATGGTCATAATGGTCAAAAATGTTACATTTTTTTTTATTTGTATATTTTTTTATAAAGTTTGATGCATCAAACCTATAAACAACTAGCGGGCCAAACAGGCACGTTTCGTGCCCGTTTGTGTGATATCAACGTACCCGTTTGTATGATACATATTTTTTATTATTTTATATTTAAATTTGATATTTTTTTGTTGATCATTTCTTCAAATTTGATTGTTATGAGAATAATTTGAAATTCAAATTTGGTTGTTATGAGAATAATTTGAAATTTGAAATTAAGGGTAAAATAGGAATAAAATTAGGCCATACCAAAATAGTGTATCCTCTTTTTTAAATGACTCTAAATTTGAATTGACGGTTTTGTGGCTTAATTTTATTGATAATAAAATGAAATGTGTAGAGTTTAAATGACTCTAAATTTCATATATCGGAAGGATAAAATGATTTTGGTTGGATAAAATGATTTGACGGTTTTGTGGCTTAATTTTATTGATAATGAAAATGTGAGAGTCTAAATGACTCCAAGTTTCGGTATTGGAAGGATAAAATGATTTGACGGTTGGATAAAATGATTTGATGGTTTTGTGGCTTAATTTTATTGATAATGAAAATGTGAGAGTCTAAATGACTCTAAGTTTCGGTATTGGAAGGATAAATTCAATTGAAAGTTTTGTGGTGGAATTTTCATGATAGTGAAATATGATCTAATGTCTAAATGACTCTAAATTCGGTAAGATATTTTTAGGTAACTTGAATTGATGGTTTTGTGGCTTAAATATGATCTAAATTCGGTAAGATATTTTTCGGTAACTTGAATTGATGGTTTTGTAGCTTAATTTTATTGATAATGAAATGAAATGTGTAGAGTTTAAATGAATCTAAATTTCATATATTGGAAGGATAAAATGATTTGACAGTTGGATAAAATGATTTGACGGTTTTGTGGCTTAATTTTATTTATAATGAAAATGTGAGAGTCTAATTGACTCCAAGTTTCGGTATTAGAAGGATAAATTCAATTGAAAGTTTTGTAGTTGAATTTTCATGATAGTGAAATATGATATAAAGTCTAAATGACTCTAAATTCGGTAAGATATTTTTCGGTAACTTGAATTGATGGTTTTGTGGCTTAAATATGATCTAAAGTCTAAATGACTCTAAATTCGGTAAGATATTTTTCGGTAACTTGAATTTACGGTTTTGTGGCTTAATTTTATTGATAATAAAATGAAATGTGTAGAGTTTAAATGACTCTAAATTTCATATATCGAAAGGATAAAATGATTTGACGGTTGGATAAAATGATTTGACGATTTTGTGGCTTAATTTTATTGATAATGAAAATGTGAGAGTCTAAATGACTCCAAGTTTCGGTATCAAAAGGATAAAATGATTTAACGGTTGGATAAAATGATTTGACGGTTTTGTGGCTTAATTTTATTTATAATGAAAATGTGAGAGTTTAATTGACTCCAAGTTTCGGTATTGGAATGATAAATTCAATTGAAAGTTTTGTAGTTGAATTTTCATGATAGTGAAATATGATATAAAGTCTAAATGACTCTAAATTCGGTAAGATATTTTTCGGTAACTTGAATTGATGGTTTTGTGGCTTAAATATGATCTAAAGTCTAAATGACTCTAAATTCGGTAAGACATTTTTCGGTAACTTGAATTGACGGTTTTGTGGCTTAATTTTATTGATAATAAAATGAAATGTGTAGAGTTTAAATGACTCTAAATTTTATATATCGAAAGGATAAAATGATTTTGGTTGGATAAAATGATTTGACGGTTTTGTGGCTTAATTTTATTGATAATGAAAATGTGAGAGTCTAAATGACTCCAAGTTTCGGTATTGGAAGGATAAAATGATTTGACGGTTGGATAAAATAATTTGACGGTTTTGTGGCTTAATTTTATTTATAATGAAAATGTGAGAGTCTAATTGACTCCAAGTTTCGGTATTGGAAGGATAAATTCAATTGAAAGTTTTGTGGTTGAATTTTCATGATAGTGAAATATGATATAAAGTCTAAATGACTCTAAATTCGGTAAGATATTTTTCGGTAACTTGAATTGATGGTTTTGTGGCTTAAATATGATATCCTAAGATTCCTTTGTACTCACCATTCTTTAAATATATGAAAAGCAACCAAAGCATTATTATTTCTTTTCTATATCATTAAAACATGCAAGCACATTATTATTTACTGATATATAAATTTCTATAACAGAAAATTCAATATAAAATGTTTAATGTAAATAATGAAATCAAGAAACAAAAAAGAAGATCAAAGTAATGATTAAAAATAAAAAAGAACAAATAAAACATACCACTGTATTGTATCCGTTGAATTTGTTATTTATATCAATGTAGATGTAGTGGTAGAAGAAATACAATATAAGCCTTAATTTTAAACACATCAATGGCGCAAATGTTTTATGATCCTCCCTTTCATAAAAGTTTATTTTGTGTTTTGGTGAAGGGATCGGTTACACTTTTTTCCATTGAAGTAGTTATCACACAATAGGTTGTTACTTTTAAAATTTAATCTTGAAAAGAAATAAAGGGTAATTTTGGAATAAAAAAGAGTCATACCAAAAGAGTGTATCCTCTTTATATATAGGTAGAGATGCAATATTTCCCTTTTTTCTCTATGTAAATCTCATATTATGTATATTTCTACATGATTTACTATAATATTATTATTATATTTGGATGTTGTTGATTCATATTATGATTTGGCAGGTTTTATATGGACAATTTGTTTTTCATATGTAAATAAATATTGGTATTTTCTTGTGTACTCCCACAAAATTTGGGGGTATTTATCCCCAAGAATTTAAATTTTTTTAAACCGATATAAATTTTTGTAAAATAAGTCGTTGGATTAAAAGTTTATATCATATAGATTATTTGTGTAAAATTTTAGACAAATCTAAAATCATTTGATATGTTATTTAGACGCATCAAAATTAACAGTTTTTGTGATTTCTTAAACACCGTTAATTTTTATGTGTCTCAATAGCATATCAAATGATTTTAGATTTGTCTGAAATTTTACACAAATGATCTATATGATATAAACTTTCAATCCAACGGAGTATTTTATAAAAAAATGTATCACTCAAAACTTTTTGTAATAGATGGGGGTAAATACCCTAAATCTTGTGGAGGTACACAAGTTGGCACCAAATATTTTGTTTTAGTCCCAAACATAAAACATTGTCAGATAATCAAATTTTTTTATACATTAGTATTGTAACTTATTTATAAAAATTAAAATATTTTAAATTGTATCGTATAAAATATAATATAATAAATTTTTAAACATATTTTTTACCCGTGCTTGGCACGGGCTCATAAACTAGTTATATAAAGTGATCAAACTATTTCATAGTTATATAAAGTTTTAAGTTTGGTTCTAATATAATCTTTTTTGTTTTCTTGTTTTTGGTTGTAACATTTGGTGAAAAGTAAGTTCATTCTCAAAAAAAACTGATTTTACTTTATTCAAAATATTTTTCACATCTTAGTAACATATATTTATTCATATTTTATATAAATTACAGAAGTGTGTATTATCGACGCCGATTGTCTTCGAGTATATCCGAATAGTTCTCCTAATGATCTTCCAATAGTGTGCATTAATGGTAACTGTAAATGTATCATCTAAGAAATACTTATCTATTACTATTTCTGTCATAATTTAAGTGTCGCAGTTGATCACTTCACACACTTTAAGAAAGTGTGTAAATAAAAGAAAGAGAATAATACTTTTACATAAATACCCTTATTTTTTATTGGTAGTAGACATTGAAATACTAAAAAGTAGATTTTTTAGTTACTTTATTAACTTTTTTAATCATTACACTATAAAGTAATAAGGGTAAAATAGAAAAAAAACAATGTTATAAATAGCATGTGACACTTATTTTGTGACAAACAATTTTGACAAGTGTAACACTTATTTTGGGATGGAGAGAGTATGTCCTTACATTGTTTTTATCATCAAAATCAAATATTGTTCCACTTACAATTTAATGTATTTCCCCGATTGTGTAATTTCTTTAAAAGTCTTAAAAGTATGTTAAACATTTTTTTGAATTTGATATATATTAAATTAATCAAAGAAAATTATCTTCTCCTTTGATACAAACACATCCAAGTAACTAACTTAAATTATATACACTAGTGGGCCAAACGGGCACGTTTCGTGTCCGTTTGTATGATACGAATGTATCTGTTTGTGGGATACATATTTTTTATAATTTTTTGTTGTTGATGATTTCTTTAAATTTGATTGTTATTAGAATAATTTTAAATTTAAAATTAAGGGTAAAATAGGAATAAAAATAGGTCATACCAAAAGAATGTATCCTCTTTATATAGGTACTAGCGGGCCAAACGGGCACGTTCCGTGCCCGTTTGTGTGATACAAACGTACATGTTTGTGTTATACATATTTTTTATTATTTTATATTTAAATTTGATATTTTTTTGTTGATGATTTCTTCAAATTTGGTTGTTATGAGAATAATTTGAAATTTAAAATTAAGGGTAAAATAGGAATAAAAATAGGTCATACCAAAATAGTGTATCCTCTTTATATAGGTATAGAATATAGAATATAGAATAGATATAGAAATAGATAAATAAATATGGATATAAAATTGCTCTGTGGAAAGTACATACATGAATCGAAAATTTGAATTCTAAAGAAGTTAGTAAATAGAAATGTTTCAAAACATATAGGTTTTATCTTAATAAAAATGTTTACGCATACCCTCTAGATATACCACGTAGTACACATGAAACTTACAAATATTTAGTTATACATCAAAAGACTCAAAGTAAACAATATAAAGATACACAATTGTTTACTTTGAGTATCATAATTACCCTAGACGCATTTTTTACATGATACATTTACCCTAGACGCCAACACATACATCCAAGGTTATAATATAATTAAGTTGCATTATAAGGAGTGAAACGAAGTTAAAACTGAACACATTTTTTCCTTAAACTATTTATGATATTATAACATTTGAATTATAATCCAATACTTTCTTTTATTTCATATGAATAATTCTAATTTTGTATTAATTATATTGAATTATCTAAAAAATTTAAAATAATATAAATATATGGTTCATATATATATATATATTAGTTGTCTTTGATTATTGTGATTATTGGAAAATTTGAAATTAATGATGATTATATTATATATAGCATATGAGAAATAAAAGAAGTTCTTTTTGTCGTATTGTCAATTTATGAATAAAATAACACAAAAACTTTTATGTGATAATTTATTACATTTGTATATATAGACAATTTATTACTCCGTTCCTTTTTACTTGTCGTTTTAGCAATTTAGGTTATATTTTGCCTATTATACCCTCATTTCTATTTTATTTTATTGACTAAATTTTGTATTTTTTTTGTTGAAACAATATAATCTTTTTATTATATTTAATTTTATTTTACTAAACTTCTTCATATAATCTTTTTTTATTTTTGTTTTGTTCCTATTTTTTTGTTTCGTGCATGTTTATTGAAAATCTTGTTACACAATATTAAGAAACTCAAAATGACTGCAACTTGAAAATATGAGAATTGTTTCAACACCAAGATTTGAAGCCATATCTGAGAAGTTCTAAGTTTTGTGAACTTATTGTTTTGGGAAACTTTGAAGTATCTCTTGTTTTTTTTTAATTTTGATGATGAAGTCTCTATATAATATAATTACGGATGTCTCTCTCCCGATCATCATCCAACTTGGCAAGCAACCAAGTCTTCATATGTCTATGTAGCAAAATTTTAAGGCTTTAAGTTTTAAGTAATTAGGCAAGCTAAATATACTCTCTTCGATTCCCTCAAGCAACGTTTTTCTAATTTTTTATTATTTGACTTAGATTTAGTTAAGAGCTTTAGTAAAAGTAACATGGTTCGATTCTCACCAACAACAAAAAATCTATTTTTATGATATATATTTTTACTTATACTACGTAGATTTAATTAGGAGTTGTAGCAAAAGAAACATGGTTCAATTCCCACCCACAACAAAAATCTATTTTATTTTATGATGTATTTTTTTATTTAATTGTTATTAACCATAATTTTTAAAAAGTTACTAATTTCTATAATCTCTATCTCTATCTCTATAATATACATTTACGGATGTCTCTCTCATGAACAAATTTCACGGAACAATCTATAATGAACCAAAGTTTATGTGTGTCACCTATGTCTCTCTCACAAACAAAATTTTAGTATGAGATACACAATTTGATTTTTTTTCTTCTTGAGACCGGGGTATCCAGTGGCGTCTCCCGGACCCTGGGTCAGGGGGTGCAAATAATTTAAAATTCGATCGTGAGATAAATAAAATTTAAAATTTTCAAACATTCATACCAGAACTATTGAAAATCGTTCCGGTTTGTTAAAAATATACAGATAATGTAAATATATGTACCAGACTGTGTTGAAAAACTATTTTGGTATCATACTGTTCGTAGAACTTGGACCTTCAATGATAACTAGAGAAGAGCTCTTTAAAATCTCCATCACTTTAAGATGAACAAGAATTTAAGGCCTTAAATTTGTGTTTAGTGGAAGGTAAGAAATACAGAGCCAAACTCATATTTGGTTAACAATTAGGAGTCATACAGTGGCAAATCATAATATGTATAGGAACACATAAAGGAAAAAAAAATTATACAATACAAACCAAAGTATTTCGGCAACAATTTATTGACAAAGTAACATATATCGGAATAGTTTTCAACATGGTCCGAAACACATATTTACACCATATTTTTAACAAAGAAAAAAAAATGACACGAGTGCAAATAGAGTGCGACATCTATAATTCAGGGGGTTCATTATCGATAAAATTCATATTATTAGTACAAAATATCAAGACCCAGGGGGTGCAGCTGCACCCCCTCACCTCAATGCAGAGACGCCCCTGGGGGTATCCACTGCCGAACGCAGTGACTAATCCCTCGCTAGATTGGAACCACCTCAAAGGATGAGATAGCTGACCCAGAAATTTAAAGTTGCACAATACCACACGGTTCAATTTCCACCAACAACTAAAATTATATTTTTATGATTATTTTTGAAGCAATTTTATGATATTTTATTTTATTGCTTATGAAAAATATTTACCCTTATATTAATATGCTTGTATTTTTTTTATAATTTACACGGGATCAATATTTATACTAATATATTAATACAATTGCCTTTTTTTTAATTTAAACTAGAGTTATATTTATATTCATATACAATACATGGTCGTCTATATTTCTTTTTATAATTTTTACGAAGATGAGAGAGAAAATATCATATTGTTTAGAACTGAAAGTGGGAGATCACACCGTCTAGAGAATTTTATCCTTTAAAATCTTTACATTTGTATTGTTTTTCATATTTGAATAAAATCAATATTAAATGAACGTCTACGTAATATAAAAATAAAAAACATATACTAATACGAAGACTTTTTTTTTATAATTTTACGAGAACGTATATTTCTATGAGTATCTATATTTGTACTCATATATTAATACGATGACTATATATATTTTTTATAATATCTATAGGAGCTATATTATACTCATGTACGGGTTTTTTTTTTGTAAGTTTTACAGAATTATATTTTTTTTCTACGAATGTTTTAAAACGAGACGAAAGACTTTTTTATAAGAACTTAAATATTTATACACATATTAATACGAAAAACCTATTTTTTATACTATGACTTATATTTACACTCATATTTACGAATATTTTTTGATTTTATAATTTACACGATGATCAATATTTATACTCATATATTAATACACGACCTCATTTTTGTAATTTCAATGGAAACTAGAAATGAAACATGATATTGTTCAAAACGGGGAGCGGGAGATCATTCTCCACCTATTTTTATCTCTTTAAAATCCTTAAATATATATTATTTTTATATTTAAATAATAGAAATATAAAATTAATTTCATACGTAATTGGAAAAATAAAATTATTTGACAAAAATTTCATTAATTAACTTAAATTTAAAAAAGAACTTAAATTAAAAAAACTAATATCTCAACAAATCTACTTTAATTTTAATAACATATACTATAAATTTGAATATTATTCCGTGCATTGCACGGGTCAGTTATACTAGTATCTCTTATTTAAACATTTGTTTCTTGTAACAAAATTTTTGCTTGATTTTAAATAAAGTTTGTTACGATTTTTTTGGAAATTGATAATATTTGAAAAAAATAAATAGGAATTTATTGGTGGATTAAAAATATGATATATATTTTTAAAAAGGGCATAATAGGAAAAAAAAAAGTTGGACAAATAGCCCCTACTATTTTCGTCTTTTTTTCTAAAACGACAAGTAAAAAGGAACGGAGGTAGTATATGGTAGGGACCATTTTTTAAAGATATATGATACTCAAAGTGGTCACTATTAGAGATACTGACTAAACGCCAAATACAAACATGATGATCAATTAATAAATGGTGCCAACTTGTGTACCCCTACAAGATTTGGGGGTATTTACCGCCATCTACTACAAAAAGTTTTTAGTGATACATTTTTTTATAAAATACACTGTTGGATTGAAATTTTATATCATATAGATCATTTGTGTAAAATTTCAGACAAATCTAAAATCATTTGATATGCTATTGAGACACATAAAGATTAACGGTGTTTAAGAAATCACAAAAATTGTTAATTTTGATGCGTCTAAATAACATATCAAATGATTTTAGATTTGTCTAAAATTTTACACAAATGATCTATATGATATAAACTTTTAATCCAACGGTTTATTTTACAAAAAATTATATCGGTTAATAAAAATTTAAGTCGTTGGAGGTAAATACCCCCAAATTTTGTGGGGTACACAAGAAAATACCTCAATTATATTTAATTTAATATAGAAAAAAAAAAATAATTGATGATACAATACCTTATTTAAGGTACCGGTATCATCAATTTTGTAAAAAAAAAAACCAATTGCAAAAGGAGATACATGAGTTATTGGTACAACATGCAAAAGGAGTCCATATGCATTACAATGCATTTGATAATATTCATATCTTGTATAGTATTTATGTACACAAAGATGGTTGTGTTTCAAATGGATTTTTGTGTGTTTGTTTGTATCTATGTCAAAAGTTATTTTATATGATTTGGAACTTATCTCACATCATGTTTTGTTTGTTTCGTTTTTTTGAATTATATGCAGTCGACAAAAAACTGAGTAAAAATATCGAGGTATTTTCTTCACCAGAATAAAGTGGGGAATTATTCTCTCATATAAGCTATGTGTTCGTTGAAGTTTGTTGGAATTAGTTATTTAAATTGGATTGTAAGACTCTAATATGGTGACCGTCCTTGAGAGAATATGGTCATGACTTATTTTTGTTTAATCTTCAGAAAATATTATGTATCTTATTTTATTATATGAAATAAATATATTTAATTTTAAATTATGACATTGAATATATAAGATCAAGTATAATTTATTAGTAGATTTATAGGAAAATACGTATTTGAAATGGATAAATCAGATTTAAAGCTAATTAATTTGATTACAACTTACTATTAAATTTACATCAAGTATAAATAAAATGATAAACAAATAAAATAATTTTTAGAATATTCACACTAAGCAAATAACATAATTATTAGAATATTCAAGATTGGTTTTAATCATCAACTTCCTTCTTGTCCATGTTTTGCTCAACCTATTTATCTGAAATAGAAACAAATAATCACTATGTCAAAAAAGATTTTAGAAAGCGCTTATTTTGGTATTAGACATCGCTTATGAAGCGATATCTCTCTTTCTGTATTTTTTTTTCTTTTCAAAGAGACACCTGTTGTGAGACGGAGAGAGTGCTACCGTTTCTGATCTATGTCCTCTCACTCTCACCAACCTTTATCGCTCCCTCATTGGCTCCACTGTACAAGCGCCGCCGCCACATCTTCATAATCGCCGACAAACTGAAATGTCCTCACGAACTTCCAGCTACTAGCTTCGTTGTTTGGTTTGAATTCATTTTTAAGACGAATAAAGATATTAATAATCGATTAGGAATACAAAGATTATGTTCTAACTTCTAATGTGGTCATATATATTTTTTGTAATTTATGGTAATTTATTAACGTTGTACATATGTTTTTTCATTTTTATCGTTTAATTTTATATTTTTGATGTTTAATATCGTTATCATATATTTGTCTCTTAGTCTTTTAATTTGTTGGTAAAATGTTACATCTTTTCAATTTTATAATTTAATATAGAATAATTTATTGAAAAACATTACAGCTTATAAGACCCGTGCATCACATGGGTGAGAGATCTAGTAACTAAATATAACCTTTACAAATAATTAGAAATGTAAAGGTACAATTGAAAATCATAAACTCTATACGTACATTGTGATCCGGTTCTGACTAACTTCAAGAAATAGCTTATACCTACAAAATAATGAAAGGATTGGGATGAGTGATGAAGTACAAAAGTAAGTTTGTTTTATCGTATCCACAGAGACTGGTGCGATATCTAAGCCGTTCAACAATTAATATAATTTTAACTAAAGGGTTTTCAAAGAAATTTGATTACGAAAACTTGCAAAAACATTAAAGTAGTAAATTTAAATAGTTTGACAGAGAGATTAAATTGTCGGGATTAGACTTAATTGACTCGTTCATACATATTCCCATAATCAGTTATACAAGTTTTAGTCATTTATCAATATTATCACGTGTCGCTCATCGTACGTTTCCGTCCCCAGATAACGTCGAGAAATCAATTATATCTATCAAACCTCGATCCCTCGAGTGCTTAATCGATATAATAGCATTAAGTTTCGGCACTTTGAGTGAATATTAATCCCAAATCTATTCTTAGAGTTTAGAAATTAATAGATATCATCCTATTTCAAGATTTAAAGAGTATATCCCTATAACACTTCAAATCAAAGATCAAAATGAAGAAAACAAAGATAACATCAATATTGAAAGACAAATAAAACCATATATAACACCATGATCAATAGAAACACATACTAATAGAGTAATTTACATCTAATCCCAACAAAAGAGAAATTAGTTACCCATATTCATGAGAACTTTACAAAGATTAAGAAGAAAAGAGATGAACAAACATTACAATCATGATTCCTCAACTATTGTTGTGTATCCACCTCCAAATCCCCTTGAATCTTGCTCCTTGGTCTCTCTCTCTATGTTTTTATGATGTTTGAATCTTAGGAGAAATGAGTTGGAATTAATGGGTTCTGATTTTCTGCAACTTGTGGCTTTTTATACAAAATTTGAAAACATGGCTTCGCTTAGCGAAGAAACTGGTCGCTTAGCGACACCACTTTCTTCACCATTAAGTCTTTGCCACGTCACCTGTCAGCCTTGAAACCGCCTTGGTCGCTTGAAGTTCGCTTAAGCAACAGGTAGCGAACAGATCCTGGGAGTTACTGACTTGCGTCGCTTGTGCTTCGCTTAGCCAACAGGTAGCGAACAGATCCTGGGAGTTACTGACTCTTCTCGCTTGTGCTTCTCGCTTAGCCAACAGGTAGCCACTGGATCACTTTTCACTCTTAATTCCATTAAATCCAAATTTACCTACAAAAAGTGTTGGAATTGGATAGAAATAACCAAAATGACTAATAAGACTAATATTTACATATTGTTGGGTTTTTGATATGAAATTGTTTATTAAATAAGTCAATAAGTGCTTAAAATGTATATGAGATTTTATTACTTTTTGGCACTTAACAATGAGATACAACGATCTTAGTGAACTCCCAAAAATAGGATAAAACATAGTATGTCACATGTGGAATATAGAAATTAGACAAGGCTTTAGAAAAATAATTAAAATCATAAAAATATTATAATATAATATTAATTTAGTAGTTTAGCCTTGAACTCTTTATTTACTAAGTACTAAGGATTTGTTTTTCTACTAGATGTAATAATTCATCTAGGTTTGTCTTGCAGTACTTATCATCTAATACTCATGGAGATTTAAGGTGATAATACCTTCTTAGGCGTAAACAACCCCCGAATCTAGGATCTCTCTAATAAAGGTTTTTGATATTTTTCCCTTTTCTTTGGAAATGAAAGATCAATGTAGTGGAGGAAATCTCAAAATCTCCACAACACCAATTCCTTATTTTTAGCAGATCAAACACACCCTAAATTTATTATTGTAAAAAAAAAAACAGAGTACACGATAGTATTTGATTATCTCGCTTTTCTTTGTCTAATTAATTATTGGTTATGGAAAAATATTCAAGATGTGTAGTATCTAAAAGAAAGTTTTAACATGTGTTAAATTAAAAAATTTAACAATGTGTAACCAAAAAAAAAAAGTTTTAACAATGAAAATGTATATATTGTCAACAATTAAAAGAAAAACAATGAAAATGTTTATAGGGAACTTCTACGGTATATTTGAATAATTGAAATATACTGATACATATAGTTGTGGAATTGATAAAGTCACGATTATTTTTATGAATTAAAAGAACTATTAATTTATTATTGTATTTTAGAGAAAATAATAGCACAAGAAGAAATACAATTTCATTATTTATAACCATTACACTAATATTTTAAAAAAATTCAATAAAAAAATTGAATATTAACTATGATGAAGAATAAAAATTCAAAAAATATCAAAATTGATATTTTTGATTATTTTGATTAATAGAACTAATGATAGAAAAATAATTTATTTTACAAAATATTCATTTATTTATTATTTAATACTTCATATACTAGTACATTTGAATTTGTCAAATGTACCATAGAATTTCTCATATTTATAAACATAGTACTATATACTATAAGATCTTTTTTCTTTTAATCGTATATATATACTATCCATTCTTTGATTCAAGACTATTCAAAAAAAAAAAGACTAAATCTCACAATTAATATAAATTACTGGAGTATTTTGTAAACAACAGAATTGTGAATTCTATCACGTATTATTCAAAAGAAAATTTCCTCAAAATAAAAGTTATTAAAAAAAAATTCCTCAAAATAAATAAAACGAAATCGAGAAATTTTATTTCAACTATATCATATAACAATGATATGTATTGCCACAATTAATATATATATTTCACTAAAAAATAACACAAAATTTAAAAACTATGGTCCAACAAACAGTTGAGGCCCATGAAGTTATTTATCTATATATAATTTTTATATAATAAAACTTTCACAATATTACCAAACAAAATAAAAAACACACACTCAAACACACACATATAGCCACTGTAAGTTATCATGGAGTAGAGGATTTAGCAACGGTTTGAGGATTTGTACCAGCTTCATCGGGTCTCTGATCTTTATTATAAAGACACATTTTTTGGTACTCAGGACAAATGTTTGGAACAAAAACACAAAACTTATACAACATGATACAAGGAAAAATCAGCTGCGGCGGTGGGATCGGAAAACCCCATTGAGGAGTGTAACCACTAGTACCATCGTTCCCAGGTTCAGCACCTCTGCCGGCAGCTTCAATATGACCATTCAAAATCGCCATAACAATGAGAACTAAAACAAGGGAACCGGTGACGGTTTTCGCCATAGTGTATATAAATTATTTTCTAAGTTTTATTTTTCTCTTGTGTTGTGTGAATAAATTGGCTCCAAAATTGCTCCAATTTATAGAATTTAAGGTGAGAGTGATGAGAACTATTGGTTTCTAAAATGGCTAGTGAATTAAATTTACCTTATCGTGAGGAAATTAAGATTAGCAAAGTTTAATTAATTAAGGTAGCTGAAAAACGTGTTGCAATTAAGTTGCAACCATAGTTTTAAATTTAAGGATCATAGTTTCCTCTTACTTATGTTATTTAAGGTTGACCCGCTTTTTGTTGCATACGGTATAAATAGAAAATAATTAAGTTAAACTATATAAGTAACATGTAAACGAACAAAAAATTAGTGCTATCCAATTGGACAAATTTATTCTATGTGGTGGAGGTAAATTTGGTCGATTCTGCACCCAACTGTAGAGCTAATCTATTGAATTTTGTGGAATTTTAATGTTGTTGCATGTTCAAATTAGAAATTGAACTTAAAATTATAGTTAAAAGAGACACATTTCATCTTATTTAAATGGTGTAGAATTCTAAATTTTTTGGGCATGCTTGCACAGGAATGTACTACACATTCGTCCTTAAATATAAGATTTTGTTTGACTACATCACGTACGTCAATGTTTAATTTTGATCACTAATATCTTTAACGAAAATGCTAATCGGTGCCCTCGGGGCACTGCTTAAGAAACTAAATATAGAAATGTGACATTGGAAATTGTGCAATCAACTCCTCAAAAGTTTAAAATATGATATTTTTATTTTAAAACTTTCTTCTTTTAGGTTCCTTAACCAATGTTCCGGGGGTACTAGTTAGCATGACCCTATCTTTAATTATCTAACAGTAAAAATTATAAAATTTTGACATTTTGAAAATATTCATCAAAACAAATTAAACAAAATCTTATATGATAATATTTACATCTATATATTATTAAAAAAATACGGTCAAAACATAATAAATGTATAATTTAATATTTAAGCATGGAGGTAGTAATTAATAGTTAGTTGTTCTTTGATTTCATTTTCAAATTAAAATTTTCCGTTGACCGAAACTGTTGTGTGTTTTTTTTTTAAACAAAAAACCGTTGTGTTGTGTGGAAGGAAATGAGATGTAGTAATTTGTTGAGCATGCTTGCATGAATGTAATTAGGGAAGTGCTACGGTACTATTGGCTAAAAGTATTGTATTGGTACTATAGAGATTTTAACCAATAAAATTGTAAATTTTGTCCAAGTCAGCAAATTGGTCAAACATAATAGTTCCAACATGTCAAATTTTATGACACATGTTAAATGACTATTGGACAACACATTTAATATATTGGTACATGACTATTTTACCATTGTACCATAGAATTCACCATATAATTAATAGTTAGTTGTTCCTTGATCTATGATCTATTTATTTATGAGTCAGGATCTGTCGTTGATTCTAACAAGTTACATATCAATTTTTACATTTCTCAATAATGTATCAATTGATATATAAAATTTATATTATTGTATTGAAAGTTTATATCATATATATAATTTGTGTAAAATTTTAAATAAATTTAAAATTATTTGATATGTTATTGAGATACATCAATATTAATGGATTGTCTGTTTTTTTAAATGTTGTTAATCTTTATGTATCTCAATAATTAATCAAATGATTTTGAATTTGTTTGAATTTTGATACTTTCACAAATGCACAGTTCTATTATTGTCGTAATAAATATATATTTATATCCTACAAGGACTAATAAGAACCAAAATAGAATCATTAAGAACAATTTAATGATAATAACAATTAGTGGCGGATTCAGGGGTGGCTGGGCTGAACAGCCGCCCATGGCATAATAAATAGAAATTACTAATATACCTTAAAAATTTTAATAAAATATAAAAGCAATACTATGCGCATCCATATCTAATGAGTCCTACGTGTAGCTTAGTGTCGAATGGCTTTCTTTTTTTCTAGTGGGAGTGGGTTCAACTCCCATTGTGTACAATTTTTTGTATTTTTTCTCTTTTATTTTTTTTTAAGAAAACAAAAAATCTATCTTAATTTTTTAATTGTCCACCCTAACATTTTCTCCTAGATCCGCCACTGACACTGGCGGAACATGCAAGGGACTAGAGTGGGCTACAGCCCACTCACTTTTTTCAATTTTTTATATACTACTAGTGGTATTGTATGTACTATATGTGTTATTATATATACATATTATTATATATTAAGTCTTTTGCAAAAATAGTCTTTTAAAATTTGTCAATTTTTGGTGAACTATGTGAAAAATTAGTAGAGATAAGTAAATTAAATTTGTATTCATTGATTGATCGAGTGCTACAACTTATTTTGATTTTTATCGTGTCAACAACAACCACTGAACGTGTCTTTTCAGTGATGAAAATTAAAAAAACAAAGCTACGCGTAACAAAATGGTAGATAATTTTCTCAAAAGCTCCATGATTAATTAAACATATTTAAGATGAGATTGTTGAAAAATTCACCTCAAATATGATAATATGAAAAATTCTAGCTAATAACATGAATGTTTACATTAAAAGAGAAATTAGTATAAATATCAATTTATATCTTATTGTTGATGATTTCAAATAACTCTGTACAATAAAAATATTATTTTAAGATATATAGTTTAATTTTCTTATAATCAACTTTTATATGCTATATAATTTTCATATTTAATTTAAATATTATAATATATTTTAGTCGCCCACCTGAATTTTTTTTCCTGGTTCCGCCACTGGCCACTGATAACAATAACAATATGCAATGGATATACAAAAATAAGTATTATCAAGGAGATGAATATGGTCGATTTTAGAATTATAATGCAAGAAGGTAAAGCGGAGAGTAATATAATTATTTTTAGGTGTATATTATGATCGCAATAAAATAAAGTTGGCAAGAATACGATTGATTTTAGGTTAATATTAAGAACAAAATAAATGATTGACTTTAGTTTTACATTAACAATACTATAAAGAACCTTAGAATTATAAATTTTATAACACCCAACACTACAACAAAATTGCTTTGAGCGTCGGCCAAAAGCCAATATTACATGCCAAATAACAGACGTTGCATTGTTGTTAGCTTCAATTTAGAGTGTGTGTTGTGGCAGACGCTTACAAAGTTGATGCTAAACATTGCATCCAGGGTGACATTATTGGCGTATGTCAAACTGAGGGTTAATCCGAAGCTAGTAACATAATATTTGGCAAACGCTAGTAGCTATAGTTGTTGTGTGATGACACTAAATATGGTTAGGTGTATGTAACGTCGGGTTTAGGCGGACGCTAAGTATAACTTACCACCCATGATGGATTCTATATATTTATTTGTGAATAAAATAGCATCTATACTAAAGTTGATGCTTTGCTCTTTTTCAATATAGCTTAATAAACTATCTCATAATAAATAAAATGTCAACCCAGAGCTTATTCGAAGATTGCACCATATCTCAAACGAGCTTCCCAAGGAGACAAATGTTGGCCTCCCTTGCTGAAAATATTCCCAAACCACCTTGAATCTTTGACCAAGCAATTTTGTCCCACCCCACCAAATGAATTTCCTTAATGTTGGAGTCTCACGAGTTTCTACTTGTTTGGTCGATGCCATCACATATGCTTTGAGGAAGCCTAGATACCTAAAAGTGGGAATGGAGAAAAGAACTAAAGAGGCGAGAGCCAATCTACCAGGCTTATTTAATAGATGGTTCTTCTAAGCGGCGAGCCGAGATTGCATCTTGTTGATGATGAAGCGGAAGTCGCTACGATTAGCTCGCACTTTGAAGATAGGTAAGCCAAGATACTCGTCAAAAGAAGTAGTGCTCCTCATGCTTGATATTGAAGTAAGCTTATTAATTTTTGCTTAAGGAGTACATGTTGAGTAGAAAGCCCTGGATTTAGAAAGATTAATCTTCAAACCCGAGGCATTGTTGAAGCGTCCGAACGTCAGTTATGAAGTGAGTTTAAGAATTATTAGCCTTGGTGAAAAGGAGGACGTCATTTGCAAAGAGGATGTGGAACAAACAAGGGCCGTTGTTGAAAATATGGACGGGTCCAAGCTCTCATAATATAAGATTGGAATGTTAATGTACCTTAATGAATAATCTTTTAATTGATTTTTTATTAATGTACTTGTAAACAATAGCGGCGATCAAATTAAGAAGAAGAAATGATGAGTTGCTTTCAAGTTTAGAGAAAGCCTTTGATGATGTTAACTATAAGTTCATTCAATCTTAATTACCTTCAAGAATTCAACTTTCCTAAAATCACTACTCGGCTTATTATGCATTATGTTACTTCCGTGGAATGGTAACAAAATGCATCCCTTTAAGCCAGCACATAGTCTTAGACAATGTAACCCTCTATCACCTTATCTCTTCATCCTTTGTATGGAAAAACTCTATCTCGCCATCAAAGATGTTGTCTACCGAACAACACTATAGTACTATAAATCTTTCTAATTACTAACAATCTTATAAGAGTATATTGAAATTAATTGAAATGAAAATGCAGGAACAATGTGCATAATAAAATATTTTAAATAATATGAAAGTGGCGAGTTGAATTGAAATTAAAATTTTAGTGACACTTAGATATTTTTATTTATTATAGATAGATTTATGTTTATAATTTATAATTGAAGTACGGATCTAATTAAATTATTTCACGTGTCCTTCTCACTAGTTCTCCTAGCTGGTATAGTATGAAAGCACAATAAATAAAATAGAACCTCCACTAATGTTAATATGATGTATTGATGGTGATGTTAAACATGTTCTCAACATCAATCGTACCCGTTTTGTTTGAACATATAGTCACGGGCAAAAGTAGCTTTACTATTATAGTGAATAAGGACAATCCAATATATAGTTCACGTTCAAGCAAAAATAATAGTGCGCAACACCATCTAATATGAAAAGGCCACCGTAGGCCAAGACTCTAACTGATCAATGATATTTCTTAGTTCTAAAACTTAGATCCTGTTTGGCCCGGTTTATTTTCTATATTTTTAGTTTTTCTTAAACGAAATAGAGAAGTATAAAATTGAATTTAGTCATATTTCTCCTTTAAAGTATTAGAGAAATAAAGTAAAGAAATAAAAAATACAGAGAAGAGAAGTGGAGTCAAACACAATTTTTTCCTTCTTTACTATTTTTAAAGAGAAGAAAAAAAGTAGAAAATAAATCAGGCCAAATGGGACCTTAAGACCTTAATAGTATGATTTGAGTTCTAAAACTCAAGTAAAACATTTTTAGATTTTCAGAAAACGCACGAAAAATCTAAAAGGGGTGATAAAAAGTACTCTTAAAACAAAATAATATAAAATTAACCTATCTTATTTAAATCATTTGTTTGGTGCCCTTTTTTTTATTACAGTTTATTATTTTCTACTTTTTATATTATTTTTGTAAGCATGTTGTATTTATTTTTATATTTTTGTCAATAATTATTTTTTTTAATATATATATTATCATGAATTTTTTACGAGAAATATATATTATCATGTTGATATCATGTGTGTGCCAAATACAATATATGATAAATATATTTTATCATTAACATATTATATCTATATCCAATTTTTTATCATATTAGGTGCACCAAACGGGCTCTAAGTAGGAGTGCATTTTCTTTGTATTTGTAAGAATGATTTTTATGATAACTAAACTAAAAATAGTAAAATTTATTTAAATTTATCTTTGTATATATTGTGAATTCGTTGATAAAAATTACACCAATAAGAAATTTGACGTGTGCAACAATTGAATCAAGCAACCAATATCAAAGAATATAGAGATAATGATGATAAATATTCCAAAAGCAAATAAACATGAAAAAGAGAATTTTAGATAGCAAACCACAAGATATACTGCTTCCTCTTAAGCCCCCGAGTAATTAAGTTTGTCCTCCTGAAGATTCGTTTGTTCCCCACTATTATTAGAATTTTAGATAGCTCAACAAGCTCTACCACCCTTCTGAAGGTACAAAAAACACAAGAGGGGGGGGGGGCGGGGGTTGAATTGTGTTTTAAAAAACTTCTTCTAAGTTCTTTCAAACTTATCAGAATGTGCAGCGGACAAACACAATAAAACGTATGAGAGAGAGAGTAGACACAAGAAATTTTATATTGGTTCCTCTCACAAGTTGAAAGTAGTCCAGTCCCCTTGCACTTCCAAGGGAGTTCACTATAATCACACAGATTACACTTTGCTCAAACACACTAGTAAGAGACTTTCTATGCTCAAGCTCACTAGCAAGAGACTTCCTAACACTACTTAAAACAAATATATGGTGGTTTTGGAGCCTTGAGATACTTAAACAAGATCAAGTACTCAAGGTGAAATTACAACACAGACACAAGAACTAAACACTTAGAATCCTATGAGAATAAGTGAATATTGCAAATCTAGATAACTATCAGAAGCTCTATTTACTTTCCTGTGAGTATAATCAGTTATGCAAGTTGTAATCCACACTTGACTTCATGTACGAGGTCTTCTTTTATATGACATGATGGAGACGTTTGAAGTATATGACCGTTGTCAAGTCATTTGGTCCGCTGGAGTAATTCCTAGGTGATCACATGGGCTTAAGCTCAAAGAGGAAACCTTTGACTCCCTTTTGCAGGTTAAGAGTTTGTATGTCCAAATGAGGTAATGGGAAAGTGACTAATGCTATCATTATCTTCCCAAGATGATAGATTGAACGTGCTTTTATTTTCCTTCACTCATTTGAATTTGACCGTTGTTAATCCTTAAGTTGAACATGTGATCTCTTCATCAAATCATAAGTTATACATGTGATTTCTATTTGATGAAGCTTCCAGCAGAACATTGATTATCAGAACCTGTATTTCCAATACAACTTTTGTGTTGTTTGTTTCTGATGACTGAGAGGTTCTAATGATCAATCCTTCTGATAGATCATCAGTGCTTGCATTAATGCTTCTAATAAAGTCACCAGAGATTCCAAGATGTGCAACGTTAATTTTAACTTGAGTTCCTGCACACTTAGATCAAATATTAAAATACCCTATTGCTCCTTAATACTTTGTTATCATCAAAACTTAAGCGAGTAGTTGTCAGAACCACTTTTGTTCCAACACCTTCGACCTCTAGAATTCCTTCCGTACTCTCGAAGTATTGCTTGGCTCTGAACTAACTTTGGACTTTTAGGTGGTTCCACAAGTTGCAACATCAATTTCCTCTTGCTTTCAACTACTTTCAACAGACTAACAAGTTCCCTTTGATAATCGTTGCTTTCAATTGCCTCCATGAAGATCCTCTAAAGGTCTTGCACTTCTTCAGCTACAATTGAAACGTTACCCACAAGGTTCCCATGGTTACACCCCTTTAGTCCAACACTATCACTCTCCTCATTATCTCCAATTAGATAGCCAAGAGCTAATGTTTCTTGTCTCCCACTATATGAAGACTCCACCTCAAACTCCACCAAAATATACTCACCATGTACTCCACCTTGTAATAAGCAACACCTCTCCACTTGAATATTCTTAGCACCTCCTCTCTAGGCCGAACCTGAGTATTATTATCACTACCTCTCTAGGCCGACCTAAGTATTATCACCACTGTCTCTCCAGGTTGAATATGAGTTTTATTATCACCGCCTCTCCAAACTGAACATGAGTATTATTACTGCCGCCTCATCGGACCGAACCTGAATATTATTACCACCGCCCCTCCAGCCAACCTTCTTCGCTACTTCTCTCAACACCTTGCTTTGGACTGAATCAATCCTCATATTTATCTTCCCTAACCCAAAGTAGTTACTTGATAAACTTCTCAACATCCAACTTCGAACTGATGATATATCCCTGATTCACAATCTTTACCCCACAATAGACGCCAATTATTGTGAATTTGTTGATAAAATTCACACCATTAAGAAATTTGATATGTGGAACAGTTGAATCAAGCAACCAAATCACAATTTTTTTTTTAATAAATTATCTCTAAAAAATGATGTTTACAAAAAAAACTATACAAAAATGTTAGAGTTTTCTTTTTAATTTATAATCCAAAAAATTTGTAACAAAATGATTAAATAGTTAAAACAAAATTTTAAGATAAGATATTTAAACCAATTTTTCATTTAAAACATTTATAAAAAAATATTCTTTATTAAAAACAAATTGACACAAAAACAATACACTATAAAAATCATCATACACCTTGTGTGAAGATATGCCACTTCCCACACTAAGTAGATTGTTAGTATTACTATATCTACACTCCACTTACCCTAAACAACAACAACAACAGCCATAATAATAATAATAATAATAATAATAATAATAATAATAATAATAATAATATAATATTAGATTAAGGGTGATGCTAAAAAGCGTGCTTTTATAAGGTAGTTATAGCGGACAAACTTAATTATAACTTATGGTTAAGTTTTGGTAAAGAAAGATGATGGGGTAAATTTGAAGACAAAACAATAAATTAAAAGTTAGTAAAAACAAACTATAAACTAATGTGAAAAAATAGTTACCAAAAAAAACTTTTTTTTTAATACTGAGTTTATAAACTATAAGTTATAATTAACTTAAATTATGCTAAAATAGACTACTTTTAAAAGTTTCAAAAAATTAAAAACATTCCTTTTTAAAATTTCAAAAAATTAAATAGACTAATTTTAAAATTATATTTAAACTTTTATTCCTTTAATCAATGTATTTGTGTCCTATTTAGCATTTATCTTCCATTAAAAAAGTTTATTAACCAAACGTTAATTAGTTCAATGGTAGTGACTGAACATAGTGGGTAGAATCACGGTTCGATATCTTATAACTGCATTTAAGAGGTGACTAAAACTACTTGATACTAGAATTTATCAGATTAAAAAGAACTTATCAGATTAAAAATACAATGTTTCTTCCCATTATACTAGTATAATACTACTAATGATTGATTATGCACATGAATCTTTCCCATGCAGCTAGCCATACTATTCATGTTCCTAATTTTTTGTTGCCACATAAATTTTTCTATCAAAAACAAAACAAAACAAAATGAAAACAGTTTTATTCACTTCACGTGACATGTTTCTCTCCTTATTCACAATCACACACACTAAGATTTCCTTCCCCCATCAAAATCCTTGTATATGAACCCACCAACATTAATAAATATATCACACAATAGTTAATTCATCACATTTTCCATTCTAAACTCCATAACAAAAAAACATGTCTTATCTCTTATTCCTACTACTAATCTTCCTCATATTTTCTTCTAAATTTCTTTCCCTTAACACTGAACTTGACACATTAATTACTATAAAACACTCTTTAGACCCAGAAAATCATGTGTTAGTTTCATGGAACATTCATTCTGATCCATGTAGTGGAACTTTTGAAGGTGTTGCTTGTAATGAACATGGTTTTGTTACTAATATTTCACTTCAAGGAAAAGGTTTATCAGGGAAAATACCTTCTGTTATTGGTAATCTTAAGAGTTTGACTGGTCTTTACCTTCATTTCAATGCTTTATATGGTATTTTACCTAAGGAAATTGCAGGATTAACTCAGCTTAGTGATTTGTATCTTAATGTTAATAATCTCTATCGGAATATTCCTCATGAAATTGGTAACATGTCAAATCTTCAAGGTTGGTTTCTGATTTTTTTATTTTATTTGCAGTTCTTATTTATTTACTTGAGGTGCTTGCTCAGTAGTAAGAAGTTAATATTGTAAAATTCCGTCAGAAACAATTGTAAAATGATCATTAGTGATAATGATTAATAAAAATTTCCTCCTACTCCGATTAAAAATAAATAAAATCTTATTTGTTAGCTTATTTCTTATAATTAATAATTAATACTTTTTTGTTAAAATTAATTAATTAGTTAGTTAAAGAGAATTATCTCCTTTTTCAGTTTTTTGGTGCATTGGGCATTTTGGTTCATTCCACATGTTGTCTTGTTTGTTCATTTCAGTACTTTGGATGATTTTTCATTTGTCTCTTTCTTTCTGTCTACTTTTTATATTTATTGATTTTTTTTATAGATTATATTTACTTGTTTGGTGTACTATTTATGCATTTATTAAATATTTATTTTCATTTATAGATTATATTGATTTTGAACAATTTAGTTAGGTAGATGAAAGAGTATTAAACAATAGCAGTAGGGAAACACAAGAGAATATTGATTGAATTAAACATACAGAACTCTGTTAAACTTCATGTGCTTCACAATACAATTCTTTGTTATTGTTCTATGATTAAGGGACTGTTTGGATTGTCTTATTTGAGATTATCTACTTGCATAAGTTTTATGAGACTGTTTGAGCGAACTTATGAAACTAGCTTATGACAATTTTCATTAAGTTTTCTCAACTTATTTTTATAAGCCCGAGATGTACAATAGTAGAAAATTCTCTTGTCTGATCGATTGAAAGTTATAGCAATTTAATTTTGCAGTTATTTCTGTTTAATTTATTTTCTTAAAGATAACTCAAAATATTATAATTATAAATTTCTAACATGTTAAGAACTTACAGTTTTGCAGCTTTGTTATAATGAGCTTAATGGAAGTATACCTACTGAGCTGGGAAGATTACAGCGGCTAAGCGTTCTTGCACTCCAATATAATCGCTTAAGCGGCGCAATTCCTGCAAGTTTAGGCAAGCTAGAGAATCTAGAAAGATTGGATCTCAGCTTCAATACTCTTTTTGGTCCAATTCCAACAACATTAGCTAATGCACATAATCTAGTGACTCTGGATATTCGAAACAATTCACTATCTAGCAGTGTCCCTACAGGTAATCAGTCATTATGAAACACTGACACAGATAACAGACACGACACTCACACTGACATGTAGACACCGATAATGATTCAAGAAATAGAATGACACCGACACATGTCAGACTCCAGACACGCCTGTAATCCTAAGTGTTAGGGCTACATAATAAAGACTATGGTTTATTTAGCTTACCACATTGATTTTTTGTTGAAAACTTGGATTTATTTATTTTGTTTACTTTATGTAACAATGCAGCATTGCAAAGATTGAAAGGAGGGTTTCAGTATTCAAACAATCATGGTTTATGTGGAACTGGATATGCCGATTTGGATTCTTGTCAAATAGTAAGCAATTCAGACCCAGTTAGACCAGAACCATATGAACCAAGTAAAAATTCCACAATTGATTTACCGGCATCACCTGAACTAACAGCTAAAAAATGCGGTTATGATGGTTGTAGAAAGCGGTCAGAATCTTCGACAGTTGGTTTGGTTTTTGTGGTGATTGGCGTTGTCATTGTTTCTTCTGTTACTGGACTTTTTCTGATCTTGGGATACCGTCGTGCAAAACAGAAAATTGGAAGCACAGCTGAAATATCTGATATCCGGCTTAGTACTGACAAGATCAAAGACGTGTACAGGAAAAATGTGTCGCCGCTTATAAGTTTGGAGTATTCCAGTGGATGGGATCCATTATCCAAAGATCTTGGTTATTCCCAAGAATTTCTCCAGAGCTTTATGTTTAATCTCGAAGAAGTAGACCGCGCAACTGAATGTTTCTCAGAGATGAATTTATTAACAAAGAATAATATATCTGCTAACTATAGAGGAATCTTGAGAGATGGATCTGTTGTGGTTATAAAGTGCATTGCCAAGACAAGTTGCAAGTCTGATGAAACTGAATTCTTGAAAGGTTTGAAAATATTAACTTCATTAAAACACGGAAATCTTGTTCGGTTGAGAGGCTTTTGCTGTTCGAAAGGCCGCGGTGAATGTTTTCTGGTTTATGATTTTGTGTCAAATGGGAGTTTGTCAAAGTATCTTGATGTTAAAAAAGGAAGTGCTGATGTACTTGAATGGTCTTCTAGAGTGTCCATAATCCATGGCATTGCCAAAGGTTAGCTTTTCTATGCCTCCTCGAAAAATTCTTGATTAAGGATTTTAAACTTTTTTCAGAGTGGAATGTATAAGATCTCTCTTGTTCTTGTTGATAAACTTACACGAGTTCAGTTAATTTTCCTGTCATTAAGGGAATATGACATATTTCCGTGCGGAAGGCTTAGTTATGTTCTTGTAAATTTACTCTAAATCTTAAATGACGTTTATTGTTTCTGGTAATTTGGTGTTCATTTGGGAGTTAAGTTAAAGTTACCGAAGATCGTTTAAGTCAGGATTCAAATTCAGGTTTACCTGAACGATTCGCCCTTAACAGAAGTTCATTAACCACTTGAGCTCAACTACTTGGTTCAATTTGCTTCCAATTTAAATCAATGCGAGCTCATTATCAAATTAAACTTTTCATGTTGTCTATTGAAACCTAACGAAATTTTCTATTATATCAAATTTGGAAAACGATAATGGAAAAAATGTCACCTACCATGTATCGGTATTATTAGGCTCGCTATCTTGCTACACTTAGTTTTCATGTGAAGAAGTAACACATTGTATGATTTTGTCCTATTCAGGTATTGGTTATCTCCATGGAAAGAAAGGAAGCAAACATTCTCTAGTTCATCAGAATATATCAGCTGAAAAGGTACTTCTCGATTATCGATACAATTCCTTGCTTGCAGATTCAGGATTGCATAAACTCCTTGCAGATGATGTTGTTTTCTCCACCCTCAAGGCCAGTGCTGCTATGGGATACCTGGCACCCGAATACACAACAACCGGCCGTTTCACTGAAAAGAGTGATGTGTATGCTTTCGGTGTGATAGTTTTCCAGCTTCTCGCTGGAAAACATGATATCACTCAGTTAAGTCGAAAATCGGTAGAAACTAGTAGTTTGAAAGAAATTATTGATGAGAATCTTGAAGGGAAGTTCTTAGAATCAGAGGCAGAGAAATTGGCGAGACTCGCTTTGGTTTGCACCGATGAATCTCCTCACCTCCGACCGACTATGGAGAATGTAATGGTAGAATTGAGTCATAAATGGTGAGCATTTCATGACGAAGAAGAATAATATTTTACCTTCGAGTCGTCGTAAAATAGTATACATGTTTTCCTAGAATGTCAATTATGTCTAAATTATTTTGTATTATACTTAAGAACATGAAGTGTTGAGGGAGATTTCTTATGTACAGAAGGAACATTGCTATATATATTTTATATGTAATGTATGAAATAAGTGGTGTGGAATAATGTGTAAGAACTAAGAATAATATGCATTATATGAAGGTTTTTTTATAACAGTTGTTTGCAGTGTATGAAGTTTAGAACTTAGAACATTGATTAGATACATATAGGTTTGTAATGGTGACGAAAATGTTGAAGACTTGTATTATCCCAAACCCCTCTCGTGCCAAGGACTTAGTCATTGAAACACGATTTGAGTGGTTCCATAGTGGTAATCTGATAGTAAGTGGCCCAATGGATATTTGATAGGCTATGATATCATCTTAAAATCGTACATAGCTCTACATAATCAACTTGTAAGGTTATAACTATTGTCACATAAATACATATGTTCGGGTTTGATCTCATTCAATATGAGACTCTTACTATCATGAGATGTAAACTTTATATTCCCTGAGCAGGTTCTACCACGTGGAAACGCTCTTCAATGGAACTTTATCTTTAACTGGTCGTGAGTTGTGACCAAGAAACTGCCGGTTTTGGTTGGTGGGGACAACTTATCAATGGATATAACCATTTTGGTGTGAATCATTGTATCACTAGCGTTTCTTCCCTGAGAACTACCACGACCTTTGGGGTAGAGGAAGTTGGGTTTAGAGAGAGAGAGATACTGAGATTGCGATTATTGTAAGTCGAGAATGACAAACATCGAAATTTAGGGTCAGCCAGGATAGCCAAATGTGAATTAGTTGAATACGAGATAGTCAAATCTTTCTCAATTCCACAAAGGTTCACAAAGGTGGTGAGAGTGTAAGAATTAGTCAAAACTAAGTGGAATTTTACAGTGGAATTAGTCAAAGGTCGAGATAGTGGAAATTTACTCGTATTCTATAGTTTTAGTGCTACTAACTAAAACGATTATTTGATTAGAAGAAGTTCTAAAGAAGAAAAACACAAATAAAAAAATAAGGAAAACACCACAACCAAAATCATACACTAGTCACTATCCATAACAACCATCTATTTTAGACTACCCATGACATGTTTTAGTCAATAATAGGACTGGGGTTTCTCATAAATACCACACTTGTACTTTTCATTATGATAGAATAGAATATTCATTTGACCAAAAAAAAAAAAAGAATAGAATATTCATAATTCTATCATTATATTTGTAATTATTTTCATTTATATTAATAATAATAATAATTGTATAAGTTTGACTCATTGTATTTATACACTTGACATCATATTATATCCCAAAAATCGAAATTTAAATTCGGAATTTCCAACTTATTCACCTCAAAGAAAAACACATTAAAACTGAAATCCAAAAAGAAAATTGATTGTGCCATAGTATTAGTATCCAGTATCCATTGAACATGCAATGAAATTCGGGTCATGGGTTGCTAGCGGGTCATAACTTATACCATAAACCGAAAATGAAGCAAACAAACACCAAATCAAATCCCAACTGAAAAACAAACATTCAATTTCACTCACTTCACACTTCACTCCTTCGTTCATTCATTCACTCTTAAATAGTCACTGCGAGTGTTCCAATCCAGCAAGGGAATAGTCACTTTTCGGCGCGGTACAAAAAATAGTCACAAAACAAAGCTCGATCCATACAAAAAATAGTATAAAAATGCGAAGCGATGGGATCTTAGGAAACAGAAATGAGCAACTAATAGGAGTCAAAGCCATCACAAGCAAACGAATAAAATGGTTGAAAAGAAGAGAACGATGGTTGGTAGTACTTGGCGTGATTCTTCACGCTATTTACATGCTCAGCATTTTCGATATATACTTCAAATCTCCTATTGTTCATGGCGTTGATCTTGTTCCTCCTCGATTCTCTGCTCCTGCTAAACGCCTTGTTTTACTTGTTGGTATGGTTTCAAATTTATACACTCATGCACTCCAATTGTTTGATATTATGTTTGTTTCACTTTTTGAATGATTGGTTGTTGTAAAAATTGAATTAAGCAAGTGGTTGGTGATTTGATTCGTGATTGATAGATAGTTTGGGTTCATAAGAATGTTATTGGCGGCTTGATTGATCTATGACCATTGCGTATTGAAAAGTACTTGTTGAGATAAGTTGATCCCTTAATGGGATGTTTAAATTGACTTATTTGAGCTTATCTATTAATATAAGCACTTGTGAGACAACTTTGGAGAGTTTATGAAAGTAACTTATTACATGACCATAAGTTGTTTTTGGCTTATTTCGTAAACTCTTTCTGATACTTTCGTAAGTTGTTTATCAAAATAGGCCATATATATATATGGGGAGGGATCAAATTAGACCGGTGTAATATTTGAATAATGTTACACCACTCAATAACATTTTAACGAATGCAAATTTTACATAATTCACCGTTGGATTGAAAATTTATATTATATATAGATCATACTTGTAAATTTTTAAAGAAACTGAAAATCATTTGATATGTTATTGAAACTCATCAAGATTAATTTTATTCAATAAAAATGCATAAACCGTTAATCTTGATGGGTCTCAATAACATATCAAATGATTTTCAGTTTCTTTAAAATTTTACACGGATGATCTATATGATATAAACTTTCAATACATTGGTGAATTTTGTAAAATTTGTATTCGTTAAAACATTATTGAATGGTGTAACATTACTCAAATGTTACACCGGTGTAATTTGATCCCTCCCCTATAATATGTTACATTGGTGTGTAGCTTGGCAACAAAAATTAAAGTTGTTGATGTCTAATACGACCTGTCTCATATTAATTGTCATTTAAGGTTACATACTGATATAGTTCTTGAGAAAAGTTGAGTTTACTAATATAGTATGATAAAATAAGCTTCATTTATTAAAGTATTTTAATGATAGTAGTTATTGGAGTAGTTAGATAAATTAAGATACATTAGATAACAGTATATTAGTGGAAAAATGTAGTTAATGTTTTATCGATAATTTAAAATGACAAATAATATGTGACAAAGTAAATATTCTAAATAGGACATTTAATATGAAGCAAAAGTTGCACGGGCATTGAACAATAAGTAATGAAATTTAGACTTTCTTAAATTTGGATACAGCTGATGGTTTGCGTGCTGACAAGTTCTATGAGCCTGATTCGGAAGGGAATTACAGAGCACCGTTTTTGAGGAGCATAATTAAAAATCAAGGTCGTTGGGGGGTTTCTCATGCTCGCCCTCCTACTGAGTCGAGGCCTGGTCATGTTTCCATAATTGCTGGCTTCTATGAAGATCCCAGTGCAGTTTTGAAAGGTCTGTGTTATTTTCTTCCTTTATGCTTTGATATTTAACAGAAACACAAGTGCATGATATGGATTGGAGGGATATTATATTACTTTTCTATTGTTTGGATATTTTAATGTGAAAAATGAAGAAAAAGACTAATTTCGTATTATATTTTGAAAACCCTACATACAAACATAGTGTGCAACTTAGATGGTTGACTAGGTTTGACTGTATTTTACTGCCTAGAGTATATTAAAAGATTGGTTTTGGGTTTTTGCAGGTTGGAAGGCTAATCCTGTTGAGTTTGATTCAGTCTTTAACAGAAGCCGTCATACGATTTCTTATGGAAGTCCTGATATAGTTCCAATTTTTTGTGGTGCCTTGCAGCATAGCACATGGGATACCTATCCACACGAGTTTGAAGACTTTGCAACTGGTACTCTGGTTTGAGTTTCACAATATTTTTTTCAGTATGTGCTGTTACTTTCAATAATGAATAGAACCTTACCTATAGATTTTGTTTTGGGGCACATAACATGGACCTCACGGAATAACTTAGGTTTTGGGAAAATTAGTTCTTCACTTCTATGAATAACAGCATAGTTGAATTGTTTGATCCATGTGGCAAACTCCCCTTAGTACGAAAAATGTTTCTGTTTTTATTTATTTATTTAAAAAATATCAACTCTAGTGTACCATTTTCTTTTTCCATTATAGCTCTTCAAGGGTGGTATCCATAACCTTACTTATCTTCCCATTCTTTTCAATCTCCTTTATAACATCTTTTTCAACAACCAAGAAGACGATCCTCTTTGACGCATGCCAAAATGTCTTGAAAAGGCATTAAGACGAAAAGATTCATTTGTCTTTTCATTTATTGGTACCAAATCAATGCTCATGTTTAGAATTTAAATACATCATTTTCGATATATGGTTTCGCTTCTGAAACATATATTTACTTAGCTAGTTGTTTCTTGAATTCATAGCTATTGAATTGTAGACCATATATGTTATTTAATTATGTAATTGTTTTCAAAAATATTTATGCTATTTCAATCAAAAACATAGCACCAAGTTTCTATAATATTTTGACAATTTGATTGCACACTGTCTTCTTAAAAAATAATAAGAATATATGAAATGAATCTCTAGATTATCTCTTTGCATTAGTTTCAAATTTCTTTATATTTTGTGCTTTTGTTTCCTTGTTTGCTTAGCATTAGAAGTCTGATATAAATTTGTGTACTGCTTAGTTTATTTTGTTTCAAACCATGATTATAATTCAAAGTCTTCACCAAAGGATGAACTCCGGGAGAACCCGGGTTCGATTCCTGGGTGGAAAAATCTCTTAGCCAGACATTACCTACCTCGCGGCCGAACTCTTGACTATACTAGGGCCCCCTTCGCCTAGGAACCAGAGGGTTAATACCAAAAAAAAAGTCTTACTTAGAATTTTGGTTCTATACTTAACTCAAGCCCACAAAACTAACTTGTAAAATGAGGACTACACAAACCTTATTACCTCTACCTGTGTCATATGTCTAGTTGCTGTGAGACTCTCAAAACCTCTCTCACACACATGACTGGACATCTGAGGCACGGACTAGTGGGGGCATATTAACGGATATCTCAATTTCCCCTCACGCCTAAGACTTGACAGTTTAAATGTGGGCATATGTGGGTTGAATTATAAATTTTCCCTCAAGCCCAAGACTTTTGAAGGTATTTAAAAACTATAAATTTCTAAAATTTGGCCTTATTTAATTCTAATTGTACAAATATTGAGAATTATCTTCTGCATTATTTCAAACACTGTTTTTTAAAACTTTCTTTGGGGTAAATTATACAGTAGTCTGCTAAAAGCGCTGTTTTAACATTTTTGCTTGATATGGCTAATTAGGAATTTAAGGTATTAGAAGTATTGCGAAGCTATTTGTTAAATTGTCCAATTCTTATTTTCATAAATTTAGTACTTTCGATTACTTAATGCAGATGCATCATTCCTGGACTTGTGGTCTCTTGATAAATTTCAAAGCCTTCTTAATCGATCCAATGAAGACCCAAAACTAAAGGAGTTGCTGCATCAGGACAATCTTGTTGTATTCCTGCACCTACTTGGATGTGACTCTAATGGTCATGCACATAGGCCCTTTTCATCTATCTATCTCAACAATGTTAAGGTTGTTGACCATGTAGCTGAAAGTGTATATAATCTTGTTCAAGATTATTTCAAGGATAATCTTACATCATATGTTTTTACAGCAGATCATGGAATGAGTGACAAAGGTTGCTACTTTTTATTTATCATCTTTATTACTGCATATTCTTTTACATTATATTTCATAAGGGGAAAAAGGTTGCAATACTTCGATTTTAATTTGTTAATTTCATTGAAGGTGTTAAAAATATTGAAGCAATAGTTTGTCAAAAGAATATTTCAGTATAGACCAATCCCTGCTATTAGTAGCATTTGAAGTGCTTTATGGCCACTAATGAAACATATTATGACAAATTTTAGTCTGAATGGAGATTACTTATTATAGTTCTTTCTTCCTGTATATTAATTTGAGAAGGCATTGCTATAAAATTCAACATCAGAAGGGAAGGCAATGCATTATGAAGGAGCATATGATGTTCAGAACAGAATTCCTATACTTGGATTTCTGCGTACTTTTTTCTTTATTTCTGTTGGAAATCAATCAATTTTCTAAATTTTCTCTACAAGAAAGGCCTTTGCTGACCGTTGGCTACAACGTTGGGTCGTGACATAAAACAATCAATGTCACAGTGTCCTATGGAACACCAAGTTTTCAGACATACCATTTAGATCTTGGTCTTTTATATTAGTTTCTCTCAACTTTTCTTAATCTATCTGTATACTTGCTTTTTAGGCTGTCATCTATTTAAAACTCTTCTTAGATAGGCTTTTGTTTATCCTCGCTCTACATGTTCATGTTAGGAGACATTCTATCATCAGTTTCTTGATCTGTTCAGTACCATAAACAATCACACCGCTTTTCACTATGGTAAAACATTCCATTAAGATCAAAGGCACTTTTAAATCATAAAACACCTAAACAATTTCATCCCTTGGCATATCTCTATTTCTCAGTCCCTTCTGTACAATAATTGAAGATGCCTAAAATCCCCAACTTATGACTATGTTGTGATCACTTATTACAATGAGTGATTGCTTCAAAGTTCTGTTACCATGGACATTAAAAAATCTCCGATTTCCAAGTAATTGAGTTGGTTATTTGCTTGTCTTCTGTTTTAAAATAAAAAAGGGTTTATCGTATGCTTTTGTGTTTTATTTAATTACTTGTATCATTTCTCATCATAGGAAGCCATGGAGATGGGCATCCTACAAACACTGATACTCCCCTTGTTGTATGGGGAGCTGGTGTTAAACACCCAATGCCAACATCTAGCAGCAACCATTCTGATTGCGGTTTTAGGTTTGTTGACGACCACGTGCATGACACGCCAACACCAGTTGAATGGGGCTTGCATGGGATTGAAAGGGTGGATGTCAATCAGGCTGATATTGCACCACTCATGGTTGTAATTTTTTTCTTAGAGGATTTATGTTCAAAGCATGAAGCATATCTCTCTATCCATCTCAAGGTTTCATTATCTGATGTATTTGTTCAATTTTCTTACAGTCTACATTACTTGGTCTGCCATGTCCTGTTAATTCAGTCGGTATTCTACCGCGAGATTACATTAACATGACCGAGGTATTTTCCTTTAGTTATGATTGATAGTGGACTTTCTGATTTTAGTAAAAAGCAAATTATTGTGCTTTTGTTCACTATTTTCATTGGAATATTATGTTATTTCTATGGACCGCCCATCTTTCTACTTGTGGTGAGAGGGTAGGAAACAAATTCTAACCTGTGGTCTGACTACGATTTAATGTATACTATGTTAGGCTGAAGAAGTTGAAGCTGTTCTATCCAATACAAAGGAAATTCTGAACCAGTTTCTTCGTAAATCATGTATCCTTTACATAACTGAAATTTTTGTATTTGATATGTAATGATTTTTCCTTGTCTCTAGTTGCATTTTCCATTTTTGTTTACAAAATGAATTTACCTTCTTTTTTCCTGTAAACAAGAATATGCCAAAGGGGCTAACCAAAAATTGAAAAATGTAAAGAATTCAGTAGCCAATTAATGAGGTATATGTTATGTAAGAAAATAAAGAGATTATGTTTCTCTCTTGAAGACAATGTAGAGGCAAAATGGATTGAAGAATGTTGATTTCATTAACAACTTCAGATATAAAACAGTCACATTTGTTATACTTTAAACCTTTCAAACCACTGTCTCATTATGCTTCAATACTGGACAAAATTGAGGGTTTGATATTGGCTAAAGATTACGAGGCTGCAATGAACTTATCCGAAAACCTTAGAAGTTTGGCATTGCAAGGACTTCACTATTTTCAGACTTATGACTGGCTGATGCTCATGTCTGTAATTACCCTTGGTTATGTTGGTTGGATGATCTACCTTGTTCTTCACGTGCTGCAGTCTTATACTTCACTGCCAGGAAATATTTTTGGAATGGAGCGAGCAGCCGAGAGAAATACCCATGGAAAAGTAATGTTTGTGAAACCTTAGTTTTACCAATTTTTGTGTTTTATCAATAGTTTTACTTTACCAATATGTTATTAACTTTGTGTGAGCTGCTATTACATGAAGTCAAATGTAATAAAAAAACATTATGGAGAATGCACATATTTATATCAATGATTTCTTTTTAATCGTAAGGAAATTCAGTCGATGGAAATTCTTAGCTGGAAAAATGAATTTTTATGGATTTTTCTGTTCATACAAGCATTATTAATAATCTAAGCAATCTTCTTTTGCAGATATATCTCAGTGGAGTTATTTTGACAGGAATGGTTTGTTTGCTATTTTTGCTGGAGCATTCTCCTCCTCTGTACCATGCATACATGATAATGACATCATTTCTATGGGTTCAAATAATTAGTGAATATCAGTTTATAAAGGCATTATGGAAACAGTTATTTGAAAGAAGAATGAATCATGTTATTAAGTTGCTTGCCACTGCTGTTGTCGCAATTTTTATTGCTGAGTTCCTGGTATGTATATTTTCGATAATATTGTCTAACCTAGCAACTTACTCCCTCCGGCCTTAATTATAAGCAACTTTCCATTTTTTAGATTCATTAGATAATTAATGTATCTGGTCTATAATTAAGACTGAATACATTAATTATTCAATGAACCTGAAAAGTAGAAAGTTGCTTATAATTAAGGCCGGAGGGAGTATTTGTTTAGAGTAAAGTAACTGGTTTGCCTGCACAATGGGAATGCACAAATATGTATAATGATATATTATATACTAGAGAAAATATCTCAAAATAAGGAAAAACAGTAAACCAGGCAAATCTAAGTTAAGAAATTGAGATAATAATCCCAATTATGACTATAGTCAAACACAAGTAAAGTTCTATTTCATCTAATGAAATATTTGGTATGCATTGCAGGTTAACAGCTTCACTGACAGGAAACTCTATACTGCGTGTTTTTTAATTGCTGGGGCCATAGCTTCATTTTATCTCTTTAAATCAATTCCCTGGAGATCCGCCATACCGATATATGTCTGCATTGCATGTTGGTTTTTGTCAATTTTCACATTGATGCCAGCAGAAATTCCCGACAATAATCTATTAGTGTAAGTCCCTTCCGCCGAATATATAATTACCACAATTGTAGCAAAAGTGCCGAGTCAGCATTTTCATTACGATAGGATATTAAAGGGGTATAAGTTGTAGATTTACTTATCTATTTTCACATGGAATATTTAAAACAAGTACACACCTTCATTTCTTTTCATCTTTATTACTTAATAGACCCTTGAATTCGTAAAAATTGTTGAACATATCAAATTATTGTGTTTGCAGAGTTAGTAGTGGCGCTGTTATTATCATTATAGGAATAGCGGCAAGGTGGTTAGCTTTACATGCCGGTGGGAGTAAGTATTGGCTAAATATATGCAATTGTGAACCAGAAAATCCCAAATATTCAATCCTATTTTTCCTTCAGGTTCATCTCATGACTTCTTTGCCATTTATATTTGAATTTTGGAAGCTTAGTTATGCATAATATATGATAAACCACTGATTACCGACTGTTGTCTATCCCCAGGCTCTATTGGTTGCCTTATCTTCGCTCATGGTGTATTTATCAACTTCTCACAGAACTGAAAACCAAGAGTTGCTTGCATTTCACCAGTTAATGAATTGGAGTGTTGCTGGTATAGTTTTGACTTTTCATTCTTCTCCTTTTCTTTAGTTTCTTAATCCCATGTTGTGTCACACGGATTTACTTGCTCCTTGTATTAGATAGCTTACTGATTAACACTTACAATGCTTAGTTTTTGAGTAGCGGCTTAGCTTTAGTTGCTGTAATTTTGGTCTAGAATATTTTAATCTTGAAAGCATATCCTAATCAACAGAAATTTGAATAGATAAAATCATTCTAATCACTGTTCAAAATTTCAGCTCGTGTCTTTTTCTTTCTCTAGAGATACGTCCCATATCATGCTACTTAGGTGTCAAGATACTGTCTCATATAGGTTTGTTCTTGGTTTTGTTCTTGTCGCAATCAAGGCCTTGCTTCTGCTTGCACCTTGCAATGAAATGATTAATACCATCTTTGAACCTATGTTTTTGTTTTGTTTTTGGATTTCTAGGAGTTGTTAAATGTGTTTTCTATATACTTTCTTGAGAAAATTTATCTGATGTCTCTAATGCTTCAATTCTTGAATAATGGTCACCAGTAATAGCTAATCTGAATGACTGGACCAAATTGATAGGAATTTGGTGAAGGGGTGGGAAAAAATTGGATATTCTTATACAAAAACATGTGACTGACAAGACAAAAAATCATCATTACAAGGGATCACAAGTTCACAACACACCCTTCATAATTGAAATCCTCAGTTTTTTAGAAATTCATTCTGCTTCCTCTTCCATGCTCCAAAACTAATTACATATGAACCAAATACCCATAAATATCAGCTGCCAGCCTGTTACACTACATAAATACGATCGGGGATGAATGCTTTAAAGAAACAATTGTAGCACCCTTTGTAGAAAACCTGTAGAGTTTCACCATGAATAACAGTACATGAGGGAGACTAAAAATATACTATTAAAAGGATATATATTTTCCCAATTTTTAATCACACATAATTTTTGAATTTGTATTATGGGTGTTAAGATAAAATCAATACAGATAGCAAATGGGAGGGGATAAAGGCAGTTGTCAGCTAGAGGGGTATTTATTGACGACAGAACAGAGGAACGAGAGGGACATTATTAACCCTAAACACAAATTACTGAAGTGAAAACCTAATAGACCCAAAAAAGCTTGATTCAGGTATACTTCCGACCAAGCCTTTGCATTTTTAGCAAGAACAATATTGAAAAGAGCAATGGAGTTGTGGAGGAGAGTACGGAAATGTTACAGTTTTGTATATTGAGAATGTTGAAGATAAATTCTTTAAAAAAAGAGTAGTTTCTCAACTTGTTAACTGGTTACCAATAAAAGGAAGAAAAAAGTGGATGGTGTGGCTAATTATATTATATTGGAGTGTGTTAGAGGCTGTGACTCTAGCATTTTTTGATTTCTAAATTAACTGTGCTGCATAAAGCATTTAAAATTGAAGATTCAGTGCTGAATAATATTGACCACCTCTTCTATAGGTTTTTCTATGGTACTCCCACTGTTTTCAGAAAATAGCATCTTATCTCGACTTACTTCCATATTCCTTGGCTTTGCACCTCCATTCCTTCTTCTCTCCATTGGGTATTTCTCTCTCACAAATCCATTTTAGTTGCTCTCCGATTCTCTTGTTGATGTAATGATGCATAAACTTTTACCCTTTCTAATTCTATCTTGAAACCTGTGCAGATATGAAGCTGTATTCTACGCTGCTCTTGCTCTTGTACTTATGGCATGGATACTCTTTGAAAATGCACTTTTCAACTTAAATATTATGAACACGTCATCAAATTCCATTAAAAATGCGACGAATCATCTCATCCTTGGTTATGATAATAGATCTTTGCAGCTCTCTGATGTTAGAATCCCATTGGTCTTTGTAAGTTTTATTCTTCTGTCTTTTTTCTTCCATTACACGATATGACATGATTTGCATACTCTAATAATACTCAAATAGTGCTTATTGAGATTCAAGGTCAACCAAAGCATGTAGAACTATGCATAGATTTCTTGTGACATTCTTAATATCAGATAAACTTTAAGTCACTATTTATATAACTGGTACTTATTTGACATGTTCAGTAATTACTAAATCATGCAGATGGTTTTATTCAACATTGCCTTCTTTGGAACGGGAAATTTTGCCAGTATTGCAAGTTTTGAGATTTCATCTGTCTATCGATTCATTACTGTCTTTAGTGTAAGTGAAAATTGAACTTCTTTTAAATCCTGACTTATTACTTTTAATAAGCTTTTGTACTGATATTTCCTCCCAATTGCAGCCATTTCTGATGGCAGCGCTGCTTATCTTCAAGTTATTTATACCCTTCATACTTGTAATGTAAGTGCACTTTACTGGTAAAACTATGTATAACTATCCCTCAAGTATACATCTTTGAGACTCGCTTGCTAAAATAGATGGGAAGTCCTTTCTTGATGACAATGTATCTTAAGCCATTGATTTTCCCGTGATTGAGAGTCAGCATTATTCTTGTTAAAATTAAAGCAGGAACAGTTGATTTGTAGTGACCATTGTCCTGGTTCTATATATTTATTACTAATCTAATATACTTGCAATGTACGGAACTGCAGATGTGCATTTAGTGCAATAACCAAACTTAACCAAGTTCCAAGGATGGGATGCTACTTTCTTGTCATATTATTCTCAGACGTGATGACCATTCACTTTTTCTTTCTGGTATACTCATCCTTTTCTTTATAATTTCATTTAATTTGCTTAGTTATTTATAAATTCTATGTTCTCACAGTTAATTTTTCATATCCTATATATGCCTTCATTCCATTATTATAAATGCAAGGGGTGAATGGATCAGCTAAACAGTTAGAAGTTCTGTTAATGCTGTGAATGCTTTTCTCCCACTACCGTCAACTTCTATGCTTTTCTCACCAGTTTTCTTTTTGTCTGGGCTCCTAGTGCCACGTCCTTTGTAGTTTTATTTCACTTCATTGCATTTAGTCTACTTGTATTCAATATCAGTAACAGCTAATGTAAACTTGTATGTTTTCGTTTGCTGAGGATAAATATTTGAGACAAGGTATCTGATACCAAAATTGATGATTTGCAGGTTCGGAACACGGGAAGTTGGATGGAAATTGGAAATAGTATCAGTCATTTTGGTATCGTGAGTGCGCAAGTAGTTTTTGTTTTGTTACTATTTGCCCTCACAAATACATACACAAAAAACATTCAATGTAATTCAGCAGTGCCAGCCACACGTAAGGCGAATTAGGTTTCATAAAAACGAGATATTGGTTCCAAATCAATCTTTATCATCATGGATGACTCCTACACATTTCTTGTCGGTGGCCTTGATGGTTTAATGACCAGCCTGATATTAAGTTTCTACCCCGGCTAACTTTCATTTGGAATTTCCGGTGCTCGCTGATCTTGATACAACTGGTGTTGAAATTGTGGAAACTTTGCAAATTTCAGTTTTAGCATTCATTCCCAAATAGAATTCTAAGATGGGTTTGAGGAAATGGTGAAGAAAAAGCAACTGAGTAGTGGGAAAGTGCAGGTCCAGGTGGTTTCATTGCACTTGCTTAGCATGTCCAAATGCAACTAAAATGGAATTTCTGTTTTATGTTATGCATACAATAGTTAATAGTTAATGTAACTTTCACTTGTTTTTAGTTGAGCTTGTAAGTGAGTTAATATAATGAGCCATGAAAGAGAAGCATCTTGTTTTTTGTCTAAATGTTTAAAGTGTATAATACAATCAAGTAATGGCGAAGTTAGAAAAGTTATAGAATCTGGGTATAATTTCACTTTTGATAAAAAATTATCAGTTTTGCCTTAAATTTACCTTTAAAAAACTCAATTTTAAATAAAAAAAATCCCAATTTTGCCTTAAATTAATTCCTAAAAAACTTATTTTTGCCTTAAACTAATCCCTTAAAATATCAAAAAAATTGGGCAAAACCTAGGCATTGGATAGCTAGGTCTTGGCTTTGACCATGCAATCGAGGGAATTAGATTTTTTGGAGCTTAAAATGGAAATGGAAGTTTTGTATTTGAATAAACAATTTTAATTTTGTCAGTTGAATCCAGAATTTTCAAGATTAACTTTTTATATTGAAAAACAAAATTTTAATTTTGTAAAAATTGAATGGACAATTTTCAAGATTAATGTTTTATTAAGTATCATAGCATGTGTCCTAACTTTAGTGCACATTTACCTTTCTCTTTCTTTTAATATGATGTCAAAGTGTGTTCTAGTATGGAAAACAGTTGAAACTTCTTGCTGATTGAATCCTTATTGCTCTGATAAAGGGATTTACTTGGAGAGACACTTCTAGGATCTTAGATACGTCACTGTGTAATGGTGGATGACTCCACAATCTTACTTTTAAAAGAAAACAATAACTTTTCATTAACATTAAATTAATTTTTACTCCTTAACTCTTACAAAAACTAAGTAACTTCTGCATAGATACCTATAAACTGTAAGATATTAGATATATTCATAAGTTAAATAAACATAAAATTAATTTTGCGGAAAAGCTATTAAAGCTAAGTTTAACCCGGGCTTGATGCATGATTGGTTGTGAGCGAACTTTACCATTCTAATATGCAATTGAGACTACATGAGAAGCAACAATTTGCAACTTTGATTCAAACACAAGATTAGGTCAAAACTGACAATGATGACAGTTAGATTGCTACAATACAAACTATATCTGAGTGATGACATAATGATACAAAACTTGGAGTTCTAAAACAAGGCAGGAGAAACAACAGATGCTGCCATAAAAAAATACAGTAACTTGGGACAATTTTGTTGTAAAATTTCACCTAATGTATAAATTTTATGATTAAAAATTTATTCATCATCCTGGTTTTGCTTTCTCTTCTGCTTTTTACGCTGATCACGCAAACCTGAAAAAACATACCAGAAATTACCAACCAGAAGCACAAATGTTGTTCAAAAATTAAACAAATAAATAAGAAAAAGATGCTAAGACAACAAAATTACGTGTTTTCTCCTCTTTTCTTTTTCTTTTTGAATTCACTGTATTTTTTCGCCATGTTGAATCCTTGATATCCATGCGCACCTGCAAGTCAAAAGGGAAAAGAATGAACGAAACAGAACAAACATAAGCTCAATCAAGGAAAGCTCGAATATTACTCTTCTACTAATATTTCTGGAACAAGAAGCTAGATACTTCATTCTCAAATAATGAGAAGCTTAATTTTGATCAAATATCGTTGAATAATATGCAGCCACGTTATTAACAGAGTTTGATGCACAAGATATTTTTTATCAAGCAAGGTTACTGATGTCATGTGACACTATATGAGTAGAGGGTTTTGGAGGGAAGGGCTAAGTCTATATCTAAAAATATTTAAAGCAAAATATATGATATATGATCATATAATAGTACTTCCGTCACACTTTGATTAATTTTAAAAAATATTTTAGTGTTCTTAATTTAAAAAGAAAAGTAAGCAGTCCCCTCTCCTCCAAAACCCTCCATCCAAACATACAATACAGAACTCTCCTCAATTTACTCTGTCTAACTCTCCTCAATTTACTCATCAATCAAAGAAATCTTATCTCTTAAACTCTCCTCATCAATGTAACATCACAATAATAATTTCCACGATATGGAAAAAAAGTGTTAACATTATTATACCTCTTCCCCACCACTTCGAAGTGCGTGAAGTGCGTCTACACAATCTTGACCAATCACAACCAATCGTCCCTTTTTGCCAAATCCTGCACCCTGTCGATCACTTACTTTTTGCCTTGCTAATTGTTTCAATTGTTCTTGTAAGACAGGTGTTACACCAGCCTGCAAAAAGAGTATAGCATCAAAGTTTGTCCTTGCAGAAGTTGAGAGGAAAAATAATAAATCATACTCCAAATAATGTTAATTTAAACAATTTTAAAATATATCATCATCTTGACAAATCAGTAAGCATTACAAAGAATTTTAATAAATATTAAGCTAATCCAAGTTTTATATACATAATACAGACCTCAAAATAGCAATTTATTTCATTGGAATGGCATGGAAAAAGTTTCTAGCACATCATAAGATCAAGTGCATTTCCCATTCAAAAAGGCAACTTCTTCCTAACTACAAGGATTAGTCAAAGACACACACAACCCAAGACCCCAATTTGGAATGAATGAAACACTGAAGACAAATGCACAATAATATGTATCAGCATTAAGAATATTAAAATCAATATCCCTGGGCTCTACATTCTGCTTTACCCTGTAATCACTATACTTTTTCTAAAGGACAACTTTAAAAGTTGAATTCTACTATTGCAATAATAACTAGTCTTGTTGGTCAACAAAGCAAGATAAATGGTAAGAACAGCAAGGTGCCAGAGTAAAAGAAAATCATAATAAGGACAATACCCCAGCTAAATATCGATGTGAAAATGTTTTTGATTGCAAAGGACGTGAAACCAGAATACTGAGCTCCTGCAATATGTAAAATTTGAGATATAAATAAATTGGAACAAAGGAAGAAAAGTAGAAAACAGTGGACAAGTGTCATTTCTAGTTTTTTTTCCCAAAAAAAGTGAGTACATACCGTCTGCAATTTCTTCAATTGCTTAGACGTAGCTTTCTTTTGCCTGCATTTATTAACTTGTTCATCCTCACTGTCAGAATTTTCAGTGACTAAATCCACAGAGCTAGCATTCCGATCAAACCAGCTTTTTTCTGCCTTCTCCTAAAATAAGGAAAAATGAATGCACAATATAAGTACAGTACACATATGGTTAGGCACTAGTTAAAGCACAGGATTCATAATAGGAAAAATAGACAGGGATAAGAATTAAGATTATTAAGAAACTGCAACCATGATATATCCTACAAACTAGATGAGGAAGTATAGTAGAGAGACTGTTGTAACTTGTACAGAAGCAATATAACAATACAGAAATATAACAGTTTAACCTGAAAAGAGACATGCAACGGGAAACCATTTGAAATCATGTATAATAACAACACCCAAGCTCAATTTCATCTTTGCATGAATAAACTCCAAAAACCTATCGGTATGACTTCAGGTGAATCTGTTTACCTGGGAATCCTTCCGAGTTATCTTGTCTATTTGACGTGCAAGAGACAATCGCTTTAGAACTTCTGCCATGTATGAGTTCTCCAAAGGAAACCGCCGAAAGCTTTCCTGTATACATCATGAAACAATAAACAGAAATGTAAATTGACTATCTTGGTCAAGATAAATTGACAGCTATTAAGTGACATCTATTTTTTAGTTCATCAGATTTTCTTCAGAAGTACCACTTAACGAAATCTTATTAACTGGTAAGAAGAGATAATTGAAATAATAGCTACAACGTACAACTTCAATATCTCAATTATACAATTGGTTAAATAGAAAACAAGAACCATCACAGAAAAATACCTTTGAAAATGACTTGCACAATGAAGCAAACTTTGCTGTATCTTTTGGGGAGATTAAAGCAATGCTACAACCTTCAGCAGAAGCTCTAGCTGTTCTTCCACTTCTATGAACATAAACCTAAAAAGAACCAAGTTTTATAAGTAACACACACACACACAAACATATATGCATATGAAGATGAGTATATTAAGAAAGATCTAGAGATAAATGAGTTGGATCCATGAAGCCAGCCCCACTTAGTGGGTATAAGGCTTGGTTGTTGTTGTGTATGTATATATATATATATATAATGAATATATGGATGAAAAAAGTAAGGAACTAGCTTACCTCTGCTGAATGTGGAAGTTGATAGTGGACAACAGTTCTAACACCAGGAATATCTAGACCCCTTGCAGCAACATCTGTAGCAACAAGTATGCCATTATCATTTTCGCGAAAGCGATCCATGGCCTGACATTAAACAAGGCATAAAATGATAAAATGATGGGTGAAAATAAAATGCAATATTCAAATAATGATAAAAAAATAATGGCACAGGTCCAACAATACAAAAGTACAACTTATTAACTAATTCTGATGCAACATTCAACCAATGATAAAATATAATTTTGGTTACTACTCGGAAAGAAAATGATAAACAATGATTTAGAGGTATATATTATAACCATATACCTTTAACAGCATAGCAAAAAAGCAACACTTGAAAAAAGCAAGTCAAGGGGCAAAGAAAGTACACAAACCTTTAAACGTGCTCGCTGTTGCATTTGAGCATGAAGAGTCCAAACGTTGATGCCAAGAATGCGCAATATGGAAGAAATATGGCGTAAAGCTGCAATTGACGTACAGAAAACTATTGTGCGACCTTGACCATGGAGAGTAAGAATATAATACAAATGGGCATCTTTATTATCTTCCGTGCATCTGCATTTCATAACAAATCATTAATGTTGTATCATCAAACAAAAATCACATTTTATGTCATAGTAAACATTACTTAATGACTTTATCATGGGTAATAATCAGTTAGAGTATACGTCATAAAAGGAGGTCATAAGAAGTATCTCAGATATTTAGCAAGAGTGCTCAACCATAAACTACAATTCTATTTTAGCATGAAGGAATGAATAACAAGTGGCCAACCACTACACAGGGTAGAATAACTTAAGTCAAAATGAATATATCACAAAAATATAATTTTTCTAAGAGCTTGAGATATGATTTTACGTACTCAATAAAGGACTCTTCAATCTTAGCTGCTAATATTGATGGATTGGTAAGATCAATAATTGCAGCATTGGGTCTCATTCCTGCTCGTTCAGAAAGAGTTTCAATAGAATCCAAACCATCTGTTGATGGTTTCTTTTTCTGCATTGAACCACGCTTTAACTTCTTGCGAAAATCAGCAGACAGTGCGACAGTTGCAGAGAAAACAAGAGTTTGCCTTTTCTTTCTTTGGAAGCTAGAAACTGTAACACAACTTTGTGCATCTTGAGAATTATCTTCACCAGAGATATTTGACATGGGAAGCATGTCGATTATAGATTGTAACTCCTTAAAATGACCATTTTGTACCATTCGATCAGCCTCGTCAAGCACAAAGAAAGACAGTGAATGTAACTGCAAAACAATATGGTCAATGTTAAAAAATTCTTCCAATGAAAATTGAAAACTACATGTCAAGTTTATGCTATGCATTGAACTAAACAATTATTTATTACCCAGTGTTATTTGTATTAGTTAGAGTTAGAGAGTATGCGTATAAATATGAGAACACAACAGTTAAGGAGTACTGTATCTTCTGAAAATTGTAATTGTTAATAGAGTATTATCTATTGCGAAGGAGAAACCCTTGAGGAGAAATTGATCCCTCTTTTATCCTATTGTCTTTTTTCTCTTATTATTTTTCAGTCTTTCAATAGAATTGTTGCTCTGTTTATTTCAAGCTGCCCAGTTTTAGGGGTTTCTTTCTTATATCAAGAGAAAGGTTCCTAACAATCGTCGCTTTTGTTTTTTATTTATTTGTTCATAAAAGGGTTCTGCATGTACTTATAAATTTTTGGTCCTCTTGCGGCTTCAACATAAAGGATTTTGAAGCTTTAGCAACCGCATCGCAACAGCATTTTTCTGCAATATCAAGGATCACATCGTGACCGCAGTTTTACACTATATTTGCCTACATTTCCAGACCCAGTTTTTCATTATATCTCAAAAATATAAATTTAGTCATAATACTCAAACTTAATAAAGCTTTGCATTAGCAATCACCTCAACCAGGTGTTTTTCTCCAGATGACATAAGTTCCCATAACCTCCCTGGAGTAGCAACCACAATCTCAGACCTTGCTTTTAAAAGTCTTTCCTGCTTTTCTGGTAAAATGCCTCCAACTATAGCGGTCACCCTAACATTAATATGCTTGGCTACTTTTTCCAGATGGTCTTTGACCTGAAAAACCAATGCAGCACCAAATAATAAAATTGACACCTTCTATCATCAACAATTTTAGTTGGATCCTAAATATCACATTAACCGTAAAAAATAAGATTATAATTTAGTTAATGGGATTGTGAAGTTGGTCAGGGAAGATCATTATTAGTCTCCTAAAACTCTGGAAATCATAATTAGTCTCATAAAACCTTGAATTGCTGCAAATAAACACAGAATATAAGACTTGTAAGTCATAGCAACTAAAAACTAAATCCAAAACACAATATCCCCCACTCCCAAACTTAGTTATAGAACTGTGAGTCTGCTTAGCATACTGCTAAGAAGTCCCACATTGGATGTGAGATGGCCTGGACATGGGTTTATAAAATAGAGGCAACCCTCACCTTACAAGCCGGTTTTGTAGGGTTGAGTTAGGCCCAACCCAATTTCTAACATGGTACGAGAGCCTCTCCAAGATCCATTAGGCCGCCTGCTATCAGGTTTGTGCTATTGGGCCACCCACCATTTACACCCACGCACCAAGCCTAATAGTGCTGGGCGTGAGGGTGTGTGTTAAGAAGTCTCACATTAGATGGCCTGGACATGGCTTTATAAACTAGAGGCAACCCTCACCTTACAAGCCGGTTTTGTAGGGTTGAGTTAGGCCCAACCCAATTTCTAACACATACAGAAGCGGAATAGTTTACACCAAAAGATAAACTAATTAAATGTACAATATAATAAAGAATCTCAAAAGTAACACCTTATAAAAAAAAGATGACAAGAATAGAACCGAAATTTAAACATGAGACACTACTGTAACACTAAATATAAAAACACACAAGCTCGCAACTTCCCAATTTAGTAGTAGCAAGCAAACAGTACAAAACCAAGAAAATGACATCATTTTAATGGGAAACAGGCAAGCAAGCAACTGACAGTTATGCAAATAAACATAAAGCCTTGACAATTACCTGAAGTGCAAGTTCTCTGGTCGGAGCAATAATAAGACTCCTCAAAAGCCCCGTAGGAGCGTATTTGTCAGCTTCTTCACCCTTTTCCACGTCCATATTTGCAGCTTTGTCACGCTCCTCCAAAAGACGTTGAAAAATGGGCAAACCAAATGCAAGTGTTTTACCAGATCCCGTCTCTGCAGCCCCAATAACATCCTGCCAAATAAGGACACAAGAATTCCCATCAAAGTTAATCTTACGAAATATTTAGAACCATCAAAGTTTCCAGAAGAACTTCAAATCAAACAACCTTCCCTTGATGAGCAGCAGCCGGAATACAAGCTTTCTGTATCGGTGTTGGTTCCTTGAATCCCAGCTTGTGTATTGCTTTCATTAAAAGAGGATGAAGCCTCAACTCATTCCATGCATAGTATTCAGTTTCATCAATGTTCTCTTCCCCGGCACTGTCCTTCAAATCAGCATCGGCACCTAAAAGCGCACACGACAGTTAGTGAAACATGTCGGCCTGCATTTTTTTTCTAATTTATTCTTAAAACTTTTCAATTTTTATTAAATCAGAAGAGGCTCTCTAGTTTTTTCTAATCACAATATTTACTTCTGAAGACAACCACATATTCCAAAGAAGTTACATATTCTAAAAGTAAAATTGGAAAAGAATTGAATACACAAAAGCATTATTTCCTGTATAAAATAATAACTAGTGGAAAGACAAACAGTCAAACACTACCATGTTTGTCTATCAATTTTCTCTACTGTGCTATGTTGTGTAGATATTTTAAATTGTGAATTAGCAGTATTTTGTTGCACTTATTAACGTAATATCATTAACATATATTGATGGGTTTGCGCATATACTAACCAATCAAACATACATGTTAATACATAAATGTCAAAAATAACCAATCAACCAAACATTTTAAATTCTGCATTCCAGGAATATACATCTAAGAATATATTTTAAAATTAAACAAAAAAATACCAGTATTCAAATGTTGAACTTTCTGGTTTTCTTTTGCATCCTTATTTTTCTTCTTTTTCTTTTTCTTCACTTTAGACTTGATGCTCTCATCCTTCGCTGTTTCTCCATCACTACAAGCACTGTCCTGCTTCTGCTTATTCAACTTCTTGTCCTGTTTAGAATTATGCTTTATGTCATGATTTTTAGGATCTGGAATATCTAAACCATACTCAGCTTCATCAATCTCTTCCAGTGAAAGAAAACCTGCAAGCAAAATATAATAAATAAAATAAGAGAGAATATTATAATAACGGACCCTGAGGTTTGAGTGAATGCAAATCTGTCAAACTACCGTCAAAGAGAATAAAAAAGAAGCACGGATTCTTTTATTCCTAAAAGTGATATAGCATGGTTACATTACATCAAAACCTCGAACAACTCTACCACAATGCTACTAAATGCCTCTTTGAATAGCTATTGTGTCAAAAACGCATGTTTGGTAGTCATAAATTGGGTTTCATTTAGTTTCTATTATGTGTCAAATTGATTCCACTTTGGGTGTTGCGGTGTTTCCAACTTATAAGAAGGGTACTGTCATGGCCAAATTAAAACCACATATACTGTCATGTCTCATGGCAAAACTAAAGAGATGTTTCAGGTACCAATTTTTTATTTTTTCAGAAGTTTTCACCGCCATTAGCGATGACTAATCTCCGTAGGGGAACATGTGGGGCACACAAGGTGGGTTCTCCCCTCCCAACCAAATCCTCTCCATACGCATGACCCAGGAATCATCGAACCCCTAACCACATGCTTAAGAAGCCCAAGACCCTTACCACTTGGACGAATTCATTGTTAGTATTTCACGTACCAATTTAAAGCTCACTCATTTGCTCAATACATAGTAACTAGGCAGAAATAACAATAGACAGACTCAAGCAATTCCACAAACAGTTGGCAGGCAGAATACAATCACCACCAGAATATAATAAACTATGACTATAATATAATTTTATCAAAAGAAATTCATGAAACGAAATGCATTTGATAAGAAAAGTGAAACGAACGAACGAAAGAACGAACGAACCTCCTTCGAGTTGATTAGAGCCAGTGAAGAGTAAAAAGGAGTTGTCATCATCGTTTTCAATGGGTTGAGGAAGAGAAGAGTTCCATGGAAGTGATTCAAGACGGTCGAGTTCAGGGTCCTGAGTTTTTAGGGTTCGGTTCTTTCTTTTCTCCTTTTTCGTTGAAGCTTCTGCCATGGCCAAAATACAACAAACACTAGCGCCGGGAAGAAGACAGAAGAAATTTGGTATTGAAGTAATACTACTGCATAATAATAAATAAATAAAATTACAAAACTTTGTTTTAGGTCAGAGTGATATGTTTTGGTTGGTAATTTTATTATGATGATTTTATATTTTCAGACATGTTTTTTTTTTTAAGGAAACTAAAAATAAATTAAAAGTTCTTCTTAATTTAAAATTTTGATTTTCCTCATGACTTTAGCTCAATTGATAAAAGGGCATTGCATATTTGTGCAGGGACTGAGGTTCGAATTCGATATACCCATTTATTTATCTTAAAAGGTAAATTTTTATCCGCTAAGCTAAGTATAAATCTACAAACAAATTCACAACATCCAAGTTAATAGCATATAACACAGTTTGCCTATAAATAATATGATAAAGTAAAGTCACCAGAATATTCATGTTTCTGGATCTGCAATATTGAACGAACACCACACTAAGACAGAAAATCAAAAACGTCGTACTAATCAAACGACGAACAACATACTGCCGCACTCAGACGACGAACAACACATATGAAAGCACTACAAAAGAAACCAACTAAAAAACTTGATTATCCATTTTTAATCTAAATAAGTGTGATAAAAAATTGTTTTTTAAAACGAAATTTTTGTCATTTTTATAGTTAACTTTTGAAATTTAAAGAATTCATATTTAATTATTTTTAATTTCAAAAATTCTAAATTTATGTTAAAAAAAACATAACTTTTTATGGTATTATAAGGCTTTGTTTGACAAAAACAACATAGGGCTGATAAGCGAGTTGATAGCCGATGACTTTTAGAGCTTGTTTGGTTCAACCGAGGGGATAGGAGTGGAGGTGAGGTAAAACATAATTAATTTTGTTTGACAAAATTACCCTCATTTTTTTATTAAAATCCTAAATTATCTTTGTTGAAATATTAAAGATTTAGATATTTGTTTTTTTTTTTGTCAACAAAAAAAATTAAGTTTTCTACTCATTATATTTTTTTGTTAATATATATCCATTAACAAAAATTTGACATAATATATTCATGGGTTAAATATGTTTTTAGTCCCTATAAACATCTGACTCTTCTACTTTTAGTCCCTCTAAATTTTTTTTCCCACTTTTTGGTCCTCAAAATATTTCTGATCATGATTTTTAGTCTCTGCTTTTCACCTAACTATGTGTACGATTTAAATTTTTTAACGAGGTTTTGTGATCATGTTTATAATATTATAAAAATTACTCAAACCAAAATTCATAATTTTTTAACAAATCATGAATTAACTATGAGTTTTTAAGCGCAAACACTTCAAAAATTCATATTTAATTCATCACTAATTAAAAAAATTCAAATTTTGCCAATCAATTCAATTTTTAATATACTAAACATTACTGCAATACATAACTCCAAATTTTAATTAGTATACATGCGTTGACTTAAAAGTAGGGACTAAAATTCATGTTAGAGAATTTTGTAGGGACCAAAAAGTGGGAAAAATTTAGAGGGACTAAAAGTAGAAGAGTTAGATGTTTATAAGGACTAAAAACATATTTAACCCTATATTCATTATAGTTTAATCGTTATTTTGAGTTTATAAGGTTAAGGATAAAAAAAAGTAAATTACGTCTCCCCTCCCCTCCTTCTCCTCGTTCAAAAATTGAATCAAACATAAAAATTTAAAATTTCACCTCATCCCCCCTCCCCTCCAAAAACTCCGAACAAAATAAGGCCTTAGCTGATAAGCTAATTGAAGTGTTTGATAAAATTAATAGTTCAATAAATTGATAAATGTTTTTTTGTTTTTGAAGAAGCAGAAGTTAAAGGGGGGTTATTGGATTGAGATTTTGAGTGATTATTTTGAAAAAAAAAAGTCTTGAAGATTTTAAAAGACTTTGTGGGATTATATTGATTTTGTGAGATTTTGAGAGACTTTTTTATAAAAGTCTTGAATGTTTTTAACAAGATTTGCTTACATTTTATAAAAAACATGATCGAATAACATAAGACTTTTTTATCATAAAAAAGTCTATTAAAATCCCTCAAAATCTCAATCCAATAACCTTCCTAAATTAGTTCATCCAAATTGACATTAAAGAAAATCGAATATAACACCTTAAAGAGAAGAACAGTCTCAAGACCTAAGCAGCCAATATCACTAAATCAACCTAATAATTGATAAATAAAAACAATTTTAAATTTATTAATGTAATAATATATTTTATAAAGGACGGATCAATCAATTACATTAGTAACTTTTAAGAGTTACTCCAAATATTTAACTCAATCATAATATTAGTCGATGGCATGATTAAATACTGATAATATATATCTTATCTTATCTTATCTTATCTTATCTTCTTATATATATAAAGGGAATCTCCATTGATTCTTAAGGCTTCATTGTGATGATGTGACACATCTAAAAAAACTCTATTTTATATTGAAATTTTTTCAACCTTTTTAATTTAAAGGCAATTTATTTTGTGTCTATTCATTCTCCAAAATAATATTTCATATGTTACATTAATATTTAGTGTCATATATTATATTAAAGTTTACCCATTACATTTTATCAAACAATTAATATATGCATATTTTGTGTCTACCAATAGAAATATATTTCAAACAAACTAATTGTATAGTTTAAAACAATTAAGAATCAGGCTATTTTGTTACATTAATATATAATCAGGCTACTAAACTTAAAACAAAAATAAATAATGAGAGGACAAAAAAGTTAAAAAAAAATTAAGTGAGAGAATAAGAATTAAACATAGTAAAAAGAAGATAAAACAATTTTGACCAATAGAATATGGGATATGATTCCACCAAGCGGTTGTTTGAAAAGAAATTTTACAAAAAATTAATAAAATATTGGTGCATATTTTCTGAGAAAAAGATGAAAGGTTGAAAAGACAAAATCATCAATTATAGAATTCGTTGATGCTCATACGTCGAAAATAAATTTTAGAATTGTTGAAACTGTAGATATTAAAGCAAATTTACATATATTTATAAAGTATAATCAAACATATATTTATACATATTTACATGCAATTAAAAATCGCTAAAATTTCTAAAATTATTAATTTGATTGAAATAATGATGTAACTATTTTATTGAAATAAGTACAAATTCTAAAGTGTTTATAATATAATGTTTAAGTTTGACTTAAAATAAAATAGTGAGATATTTGTAAAAATAAGATGACATTTTTTGTAAGCAAATAGTAAGATGACATTTTAAATGTTAAATTCTTCTAAACTACTAATAAACTATATATCTTTATCTGAGCCAAAGAACTAAAACTAAATTCAAATTTATGAAATCATCATCAAAACTTATATATTGGCAACAAAAAATATTCAAATTTATATAATAACAAATATATCAAGTAAATATTTGTCAAATAAAATATGAACTAAATATTTAGGCAAATATTATTAAATAAGAGAGACAAAAACTAACAATAAATTTGTAGAGACAGACCTCACCGGAAAAAAGAAAAACAAACAAAACCTAAAAGACCAAGCAAAGAAAAATGTAAACCAAAAAAATATAAACTAAAAAAATCGGGACTATTGAGGGATAAATTCCACTAAATGAATATGTGAGAAAAAAAAAACTTCAAAAAAATGTGATGGAAGTAAGTAGATAAGTAGATACACTTTTTGAAACATAATTTTTAAAAAATGAGATCCCATGTAAATATTCTATAATTAAAACTTATTTTTCATGCGCAATATATATTAGCAACATGTATATCTCCAACTCTTATTGAAATAAATAAGGGATACATGTACAATTGCAACTCATATAAAAAAAATTATGATCTTATATGATTGCACAATATTAAAGTAAAATATATATGATATTTTTTTTTTGGTACAACAGCTAAAGAAACAAAGAGGAAAAAAAAAAAGGAAAAAAAAAAATCGAACTACATCCTAGGAACAGGAGTTCTTAAAGCATCCTTGAGAAGGATAGACTTCATATCATCCGGAGGAGAATCCAAAATCTTTAATTTTGTATCATTCAAGGCACCCATTTTTGCAAGAAAGTCCGCGCTAGCATTACCTTCCCGAAGGGAGTGAGATAAATTAACCACCCAATCCAATCTCAAAAGATCACGAATGCTTGCAATGACAGTTGCATAGTGATGAAATTTGATGGTAGGCTTAGCTATAAGATCAATCACACCTTTAGAGTCAGAATAACAAAAAATATGAGAACAACTCATATCTTTAGCAATACGAAGACCATAGTAAATGGCCATAAGCTCCGCAAAAGTGACGTTAACAATTCCCAAATAGCTAGTAAAACCAACAACCCAACTCCCGTCACCTCTCCTAATCAATCCACCTGCACCTGTACGACCAAAGTTTCCGAGGCAACTACCATCAACGTTGAGCACGAAACCTTCTTCTCTTGATGGGTGCCAAGAGATCCATCTTGGGGAGCTTTGAAGGTCCATAAGGGAAGGATAAGTAGCAGATAATAGTGATGTCAACCTTTTCGTTTCAGCAACAACCTGAAATAATTGAATAGAGTCTTTCGCAACACAGACAATTATAAGAAAAAATCACATTAAAATATAAATAATACCACAATATAAATTAATAAAAAATCTCAAATTTCTAAGCAACTTATTTATTTATTTATTTTTATACATACACTAATATTAAATATAATTATGTTTTAAAATAATATTTATCGTATAACAATGTAATTATACTTATCACAATTATTACTTTTCTTTTATAAAAGTGTTTTAAATGTATAATTTAGTCAAATCCGCGCAACGCGCGGGTTAATCTCTAGTATGCATGTAAAACAAACTTGATTTTGCTTATGTATCATCATTTTAATAAAACTTTACATTTTTGAACTTTTATTCTTAGAAGAGTATTGAGATGATGTGGCATCTCTATAAATTAAAGAACTCCTCACTTTCACTTTCTATTTTTTTTATTATATAAAACAACTCCTCATTTTCTATTCTATTAACAAAAATATGGCTAATAATAACTACTTAATAAGAAGAATACATAATATCAAAAAAAAATTAACTAGACAAAACCATGAATTGACTAATTATGGATGCATTAATGAAATGATCTTGAAACACGTTATGAATTGAAATGCATGCTTTTTGTAACTTCAATTCATGTTACATTTTTCAGTTGCAAATTTTATAAATTGCTACCTATTCAATTTTTTATTTATCATGTTGCAGTTCATATTCATATTAGTCAAGTATACTCATTGGTTTTTTCAATTTATATAAATTTTGATTTATATTCCTAAGTATCTACACTATGCTATTAAAAAGATAATTAATTCATCAATTTATAATTATGCATCTCTCTCATTATAGCCAAAATTGTGTATCTACTTTTAGTTTGTAATAATTAAAATTATCAACAAGACATTGCAAAAGTGGAGTATTGGTGATTTTTTCAAAGCTATGAGCGTGCGCAAGATGCTAAACATCGCATAAGTGGAGTATTGGTACTTTATATAAATTTTAATTTTGAGTTATCACTTTTCTCCTACCTAACACACAAATATTCATCGTTCAATTTTGCATTTAATTTTTGGTTTTCACATACATGTATATTTATCTATTCTAATTTGTGGGTGGATAGAGACTCAATTGGTCCAATCCTTATAGCCCTACTTTTTTATCACCTTGATTTGTGCAGGGGTATCATATTTGTTATTCTATTTTTAAGCTTTCATTATATTTTCGTTAATTGTTTAGTGTGTGCGCATTATATTTTCGTAAATGATTATAAGATGATAAAGAAACTCATGTATTTGCTTTATATGTATCTTTGGTACTTGAGAAGTTTGTGAAAAATGAAATTTTCTTTTTTTAATCATAATATTTATATCAATTAAATTAAAAATTAAAATATTTGTATGATGACTAATTTATCAAATCTAATAGACAATATTTTCTTTAATTAACTGTTTACTATGGGATAAAAATGAACTTTGATGGTTTATTCTTCTTTTTTTTGGCATGAATATTTCTGTGCAGCTCTAATGATCACATTCTCTTGCTTGGAAGAAAAAATAAAGTCACCTTATAAGAGGTTGAAATTGAAACAGTCGCATTGAGTTTTCACATTTGATTTTGCTATTAGTTTTTTAAGAATTTCATTTCAAGTTTCATTAATCTATATTATTTGTTGTTCGTCTCTAATTCTTACAATTTTTAATAATTATTTGAAATATATCTCGAAAGTTTATTCTTTTGAAGTATATATCTAATATAAAATATTATTTGCACATGCATTACAAAGTTGTAAAACCTTTAAAATTGTTTTTCTTTATTGCATTAATTAGTTAAAAAATTATGATACAACATTAATTAAATATTTTAATGAATGTTCATCTTACACTAATACTAATATTTTAATGAAAGTTTAGTAACAACTTTCATATGAAGAGTTAGAGAAGTTAAACAATTGTATACTGAAAAACTAAGAATGATGGATATCATTTATTTTTTTTGGAAAGTTTTAATTTATTCTGACAAAGATGTATTACACATAGCAAGAAAAAAAATAAGAAAAAGAAGAAGAGAAAAAAGAATAAATAGAAGAAAATAAGAGAATAAGAGAGAAAAAAGAGGGTTATTGTTTTTAAGATGTGGCAATTGACAAGCAATTACAAGGGTTCGTTTAGGTTTGAAGATTTAAGGTAGGAATAAATTTCAAAAGAGTCAAAAAGTTCATTTTGTAGATGAGGTGATAAGTTTTAAAAGACCATATATATACTTAGAGAGCACATTCATGTTTTCAATTAAAATTCATTTCTTTCTTCTTTTTTTGACAGATTCATTTCTTAATTTCTTCTTCTTCTTTTTTTTTCAAATTTTGCTTTTAGTTTTGATGCATGTGGTTTTAAAATTTGAATAGAATTTGATTGATTCATGTTAAATATAATGTAAAATGTTTTCATTTATGTGACATGCACTTTTTTAAGATATAATTTTTCATTCTATTTTATTTTAGTAGTTTTATGGTAATACCTTTTGAATAGATGATTTGTGAGATATTCATGTTAAATATATTTTCTTCTCTTTTTTTTTTGAAAAAATATATTGCCATGATGCATGAGAGCTTTAGTACGTATGTGTGGTACTGAATTTGTGTGGTACTAAAATTTGAATAGATGATTTTTGAGAGATTCATGTTAAATATAATATGAAATGTTTTCATTTCTATGTGAGTCACACTTTTTTGAGATGTTATTTTTCATTCTATTTTACTTTAGTAGTTTTCTTTTATATACAATTGCATTTGAACTACTATTTTTCTTTCTATCCTTACCAATTGAACTATTATTTCTCTTCACTCCTCACTTACTATATATTCTATTAAAAAAATATTAATATTGTTATGAATAATAAATTTAGTGGATGTCATCCTTAGTCTTCGATTCCACCTTCCCATATTCCATTAATGAATGGATGGTTAGTGGTCCTTAATTGTTTTGATCATTCACTTGCTCATTTGTATAATATAAATATGAATCATATTATAGCGTAAATGTAGATCTTGAGGAGAATAAGAGACTATATTATTCTCTTTTCTCTTTCTCTCCTTCATTCTATATTCTTACTATTTTTTTTAAATCTTACTATTATTTAGTTTAGTTACATAACCACAATGAACCGACACTTAAGTTACACATTGTTAGAATTTATTCAATGTATGTCTTTTGTTTAAATTGTTTGAATTAAATTTCTTACATATGCTTCCTACAAAGATTGTAAAAGAAAAAATATGATTTCAACTACACCGATTATAATATATCCCAATGCAAAAAAATTATAAAATAAATATCGATTAATATTAAGTATTTGTGCTCAAAATACATTGCCTATAGTTTGTACAAAATATGTTTTGTTATATTAAAATAGAAATGTTATTTTTGGTATTTATCACCAAAGTACAAATCTATAGGTTTTACACAAAAGTCAATTTTAGAATTACGAAGAAAAATTAATTTTTTTAAATCTATAATATATGGGCCCAAAAAATTTAACAATATTTTAAATGACTATTTTTTGTAATTTGTAATTAAAAATTAATTCAATACATCAACTAAAATTTTATTCTTAATACAACTTTTTTATATAACACGTCTTCTTATAAAATATGTTAAATCAAGCCCGTGCAACGTGACAATTTTTTAAATGATTAAATTTTAAAAATCTTTAAAATAACAAAAACTTTCTACATGTACAGTATCATATTATTTATATATTTTATAGTATTTTATGTATAATACTATATTTTTTTTTTAAATTGACACAACCTGCGCAACGCGGAGGTCTAAATCTAGCTATGTACTAATTTTTTTTCTACTACTCTCTAAACCTCACGCCTTTACTTCCATTGATACATGTCTTTTGTGCCAAAGAATGTTTAAAAAAAGCCTATTCCAAGGTAATTCAATGTTCATTTTCATTTATTTATCTCCAATTATCCAAGGTAAGCTAATTATAGTATTGTTTCTAATTTTGCCTGACCTTTGAGGATAACAATGTCTCTACATCTTAATCGGTTGTCCTTCACAAATTTATTTCAACCAGCATATATGAATTTGTTCTCAGGATTCCTTGTAGCAGTAAACAGTGGTGTTTTGTAAACCTTGAATGAGGCGGAATCCACAAGATAAATATGAGTTTCTGATGGAGAATACAAATCCTTGTAAATTATCTTGGAAAATTCTGCTAAACATAAAATATCACAGTCACACATTTTCATCATGATTTATGCAAAACAAATCCAGGAAATCAACTTGGGAAATTAGTAGTTCAACACAAGAATTTAAATAGATTAACAACTATACCATAACATTTCTAGCCCTTGCCACTCAGGTAGTTACTTTAACTTCCCATTTGAACGTCATAGGGCACTGAGCAAAACCAGCCTCACTGTGATTATCACTGTGATCAAGATCAAAGTTGTTCCTCTCAACTTGGTGATTACTTTGAACAAAGTTTTGGGATAAGATAAATCTCTCTCCCTCATTCTCCCTAGCTGGCCAAAACCTTAGAAGGTTTGTGGATGGTATATTTCATTTTTTTAGCTCATTCTCTTTGTTAATAGTATAGATCCATGTTTGTGTATAGAAAATCCAAAAGAAAATTTGACATTAAAAAAATTTGATTTGTGATTTTGAGATATAATTTTATGAAATTAGAACTTAGTTTGTCTTATAGGTTTCATTTCACTTTTATCTAATTTTCATAGTATATTAATTTTGAAAGCTATATATTTTTCCCTTGAAAAACTATACTGGCCGTGGCTCAATCAATAGCTTGAGGTTGAGTTTTAAAATTCTAGATTATAAAATTATTGTTTAAAGAACATTAGAAATTAGTTATTTAAAAAGAAGTTAAATTTAATTAAGTGTAAGTTTTGTTGTTATGATCTTTAAACATATATAAAGAGATTATGATGATAAGAAAACTCTTTGAAAATTCTAGTATTGAGGACTTAACTATTATATAGTAGAGGGAAATAATGTTTGTTAGAAAAGTTTTAGTTTTGACAACTTTTGTAAAATGAAATTTTTGTGAGTAAATAATTTAAGTTGTGACCTCACAAAATTGATAGATCGGATATGTTTAGCCGTTCTATCATTCTATCGAATTATATTTTCAAAGAAAAAAACAAAATTATGTTTTAAGGTTTTTTTTTTTATTCCGGCCGAATTTTTCAAGGTTATTTTAGTCATTTTTATAAATGATATTTTGTCTTAAAGAGTGAACCATTAGATCCGCCTTTTTAAAACATTGAAAATGGATGATAGGTTGCGATGATCGGACGAAGGATGACCGAGTTATGGTCGTTTCAAGTTGTAACTATTTTATTGCCGTTTTTGAATTTAAAGTGTAGTAGTAGAAAAATAATAGAGATTCTTTTCTATGAAAAGATAATATAGTTGGAAATCGATTTGTGAAGTGAAATGAAAATTATTTTGTCGAGAATTTATGTTTTAAGAATGAGATGTATGTAAACTATTTCAAAAAAAACCTTTTAGTTACGTACACACAAAAAGTATTTGGTTATAAGTCGTAAGATAATAATTTTAGTTCGAACTTGTTTGTTCTTATAAAGAAATGTGTAAGTTATTCGAAAAAGTATTCTTACTTTTCGAAAAGCTTTAAAATAGTTTGAATTTAATTAGCGGTATTTTTGGATAAAACTATTTGTTATAGCGCTTTTGAGAGAATTTATTAAATTTATAATTTTTTTAAGAGTTGTTTCAAAAAAAATGATTTGAGCTTAGTTAGTTAGAGGGAACAATCATAGGCCTTGATCCATCAGTAGCCGAGCTAGGAATTTTGAGTGACCAATTAGTTTGTATATTAACTTAATTAAGTTGAATAATTAAGGTTGAGAGAGTATTAGCTGGATCGGGAACTTCGCCGAGAGAGACGGATATTGCTCGCGTAGCGTAAGTTGAACGTGTTGGAACCTTGCTAAGGTAAGGGCACCTTCTAACAATTTCTTATACCTCGAAATATCGAGTGCTTTTTATGCATGTGTAATTGTTGTTTGAAAATGTGCATTTGCTTTATGTGATGCAATGTGAATTATTAGCATGTTTGTATTGTAATGTATTCTCGTGACGAGAACATGGTTGATAACATGTTATATTCTACACGTGTTTGAGTTGTTGTTGTGAATTTCATATAATTGAATAATTATGAAATATTGATGCTTGTACTTGATTTGAATATCTAGTTGGACATAATGTTTATTTGTCTTACATATGATTTTGCGAAACATATGCTTGTATGATATGTAAATTGTTGCATGAGCATATATGAACGTGTATGTCGGATGGAGATTGCACGGGGTGTGTCGGACGGAGACCACCTAATCCTGCGGGATTTTGTTGAGTCGTGTTTGTCGGATGAAGACTTCACATGCCCTATGGGGTATAGTAAGGGATGGACCTACGATTCTTTGCGGAGAGGTAAAATTCCGGAATTCATGCATGACGACCAGTAGGGGATGAACCTATTGGCGTCACATTTTATATAGAGTCTGCATCAGAGGCTAATTGTGCATCCAAATATTGTTGTGTGTGATTGATTGATTATCCGTGCACTTAATTTCTATGATGTTTGATTCACATAATGAATGTGTAAATGATGTCATGTATTGTGTATCTTGCACTGCATATTTTTTGTTATGTTATTTTTAGTTGGTGACCCTCTACGAGCATTTTTAGGTAATCACTTGTACAGCGTTGAGACGCGCCAAGCCTTGAAGCTGTTTGAGGGTCTTCGTCACCCAATCATCTTCAGTTAGAGTTTAAAGATCAACTTAGGGGTAATTGTTTCAGAGTCTCATTCTCCTTATTTTTTGTTCGTTGTAATTATACTTTGAATTTGTACTATGTTATGTTTTTGAATAAATGGTACTACTATGTTTGTTTAGACATAGCGTTTGAATTATTCTTCAAATTTTATTCTTGGAAACATTTTATAAAAGAGGCATTGCATTCTGATCGATGTTTTCAAAAGTGTTACTCTGATTTAATTTAAGAACGATCGTGGATGTTTCTTTTCAAAGACTTTGTTTATTTTAAAAATAGATAAAAAAAAATACCCACTTTTGGGCTATGAAAATCGGGGTGTTACAAAAGTCATGAAAATACTAACCTTTGCAGCAATGGGAATCATGCCTTTACAAACATAACCTACTATGACTCTAGAATCTTGACATATGCCCAACAATTCATCAGATGAAGCAGGCACAAGTGTTTTCTGATTCGATTTTTGAACAATAAGCAACACAGGTTTCCCAACCAATGAACGAAAACCCAAGGGCATAGTCCATCTTAATTCCTTAGAAAACATTTGACATTAATATTTATAAGATATTTCATTGCCGGATTATTTTGAAAAGATAAAATAAACGCAATCTAATAATTTCACAATTTAGGAAAACTTAAATCTCTAGATGTGTCTGGTCACGTCCACAGCCTGGAGAACATGATCATAACAATGAACCATAATTGATCCACTATCATCTCCAAAACGAATAGAAAACCTCCGCCTGCACAACACAAAATGATTAACTATTCAATATATACATCTATGTTACAATTAAACTTTCACAGTATAAATATTGAATTACTTTGGAACAACAAAGAACTCTGGTGCATAACAATGAGTGCAATGGAAGTTTCAAATGTATTAATCTATTATCTTATAGCATCCACATATCGGGTACCACCAAGAGTCAGTAGATATCAACTGAGACATCCTTCCTTGGAGAATAAATACACTAGCTTCAGTTAATAAGTTGAACTTTGAAATGGTCTTGATAGAATATTTTTCATAACAACCAAAAGCAGCAGAGGATAATGGAAAAGCCACTGGTCGTGGCAGAGCAAGATAAGATGAACTCGGTTTAACAGGTAATCCCAAACTACAAAATAAATACTCAAAGTCATCATACAACAACAAATCATCATAAAATGTAGTCAAAGCTTCAAATTTAGACATACAAAGTTTTAACACCAAGTAATCATAAAGAATATGGAACAACTTCATACCCAAACTTGAAGCTAAGGACCTCGACAATTCGAGGGTGACAAAGAATCGAGTAAGACCAGCAACATTCTGCAACAACACATAACCTACATTCATGGATAAATTAGATTAAGTGTACCATCTATAATTAAATTGATATTCACTCTAAAACAAACAATAACATTTAAAAACAAACTTTTAACTATTTTTAGTTGCACAAATTGTAGAACCACGACGGGTAAACCACCAGCATTCGCTTCCATCAATCAACGAAATTTCTTGACAATTGATGACTCACTTTATGAATGGTTTTTAGGCCTCAAATACTTAAATTATTACATACTAATATGGCGATTAATCTTAATATCAATAAATAATATCAAAATTTTAGTTATTTTTAGTCAAATACTCTATGTGCTATGTTTTGTTGATTTCACGTTATTTTGATGTGCAGAGTTTAACTCGGTGATAACTATTGTCATGACAGTTGCGAAAGAGCCTACATACAAAGAGGCTTTAGTGTCATCGTCTGATAACTAGAGGCAAGACACTTGATCCCGTCAGTTAAGAAATGTTGACAGTCAAAGCCTGACGTGGAAGATGGATAAGATCAAAGGATTTTTGTCCAAACATGACAGTTGTTGACACCCGTGTGCTGAAAGTGACATATCCTAGTACAAAAGAAATGAAAATTCTTTATGCTTTGGATTATTCTTGGAAACAAGTAGGGTTAGCCCAATACAATGAGAGTCTATATAAGGATATGTAAACCCTAAAGTTCATTTTTTTTTGGAACCCTAAGAGAAATATTTGGTAGCCTCCATCTCTACCTCCTTCACAACTCCATTCTTCCACCATGGTTGTCTAGTGGAGCTGATAACCATAGGCAACCAGAGGTGCGACAGTGAAGCTGACAACTTCATTCTTCCTTCTTGTTGGTTGTTCTCTCTTAGGTTTACCTTTTCTAATTTTCTCTAGATGTTAGTTATGTGTAACCTTAGATCTCGGTTTTATGATGTTGGAATTATGTGATATTCAATGAAAGTCTAGTATTATTTATTTGAATGATTTGTGGTGTTTTTGGCATCTTTAGTTCTTATGCTTTGATATATGTTTAATTCAAGGTCTGACCAACTTAGGATTGAATGAAAGTTTATTATTATGAGACATCTAGTAATAAATGGAACTTGAGATCTAATATGGTTAAATAGAGGGTGGACACATACTTCTTACTTAATAGCTTAGACATAAGTATTAGGCCATAGTGAGAATACAAAACAAGCTTTTCTGAAATGGAATGAATTAAGCATGACCTAGACATAGGACACCACAAGAAGTTTTGCTCACATATGTTATGACACTAGTTATCAGTCACAGATGCTAGATTATTAGTTGAATGGATTATACTTCCAACATCACTACCAATATTGATCTTTAAATCCTTTTAAATTAATTTTACTATTGAATCTAAGACTATGATATATTTTGGTTACCTTCTTGCTCATGGATTAGAATGTGATTTTGAATGTTTAGTGAAAATGTTCCATTGGACAATCCATGTGGGATCGATACTCTTTTACTCATTACTTGCTAATTTGGACTGTGTATACTTGCAAAAGTTTCAAGCGAACAACAATCAGACCATTGAGTTCACATTTGATAATACCTCTAGATAATACACAGACATAATTTCAACACATATGGAATGAAACTTTGAAACATTAGATGAAATATTTCTCTTTGCAAATTATTCATGTATAAGAACCAATTTATTAAATATAAACCACTTTGAGATGTATATAAACCATAAAAAAAAACTTTTATGTATATAAATCACTGTTACTTGTGATCAGTTAACTCAAAGGTGACGGTTGGTCGAACATTCTCACTAGTGTAATAAAGCGTAATATGGTTCACTGAGGTCACCACACCGATCACATCTAAGAAGTAAAAAGCAAGAAATTCCATTAAAAACCTTTACAGTCAAGATTTATAAGTTTTTTGAATGAAACCAACAAATAGAAATAATGAGAACTTGTAAATAAAATGAAAATGTACCAATCATGAAGTCAAAATCACTTTCAAACTGGAGCACATTTTGGCTAGAAGTCAGTGACAATCCAAACATTGGTAGTCCAAAACCATCAGCGACAACAACTTTTGTATGATCATTAAATATAAACTTACATGGATGGAAAGATGCCATCATATGACTCAGATTTTAACCACAGTGAAATTTGACATTTCATAGACATTCCCCTCAACAATATCTTCATCAAATTTGAAGTAGAAGTTCAAAGGAATAGATGCCTGGATTTTATGACCCTGGAAAGATAAGAACAAACAGCCACATAAGCTTCAAAATGAGAGGAAAAAAAAAAATCCCCAATACATGAAATTTCTTCAAAAAAAAAAATGATATATAGACTACAAATATAAGATCTATAAGAGAACTAACATATATACTCACTTAAAAATCTATAAAGAGAACCTCAAGAAAAGAGAGTTTGGATGGTTCTTCAATAACATAGGTTTTCCACTTTCTAAATACTCTCACAAAGTACCGAGTAACAGTTTTCACTATTTCAACTTTCAAAGTAGGAGCAATGGCATTAACACGATCAGGTTACTTACCAGCAGACATTAGGAAAGATAGATTTGGTACTTTTAGATTTGTAGAAGGTTCTATGAAATAAATGGCAGAACACTTTATGAGACTATCACTAGTGCAGAAATGACATTTTACATCGGGTAAAACAGACATTTTACATCGGTTGGCATACCGATAGGAATGAAGGCGTAATAGTAAGTCAAGGATCTTTCACATCGGGTGACCACCTGATGTGAAAACAATATATTTCACATCGGGTTTAGGTATGGGCCATTGGGAAAAGGCTTGGTTTGGAAGATATCGCGTTCTTTTTCACATCTGTTAAATTTATCTACCCGATGTGAAAAAGTATAGTTTTCACATCGGGTGTATCATCCACCGATGTAAAATGTTATTTTTAAAAAAAAAAATTATTCAGCCATTTTTCCCTGCTATTTATTCAGCTTTTTTTTTCCTGCTATTTTATATCCAAATTCAACACAATATATATTCATGATTGTAGCAATATTAATGAAGTTACAAGTCATTGTCATGATACTAATCCAACATACAAGCAAATAAGCCAAAGTAACATAATAAGCACGGACATACAATAAAATAGGCCAAAATATCAAATAGCCAAAGTTGCAAAGTTACAAAATAGAAGCACCTCCTCAAAGCACATTAATATTAGTAAAATGTGCAGATAACTAATATTTGATAGCTTGAAATTACACGAGTTAATTCATTTGTCGACCAATTCCCATTCTTGATTGTAGTCTACTAGTGTTCAGATATTTTGGCAGCCAACATTTTGAGAGAATTGAGTTAAAGTATGACCATGTACTAGAAAACTTACGTTCATAATGCTTAATCTAAATTCAGGAGCTCTAACCTCTCTTAGCTTTGAATCCATCATACAAAGCCTTGAGTTCAATTTCTCACAACCCTTTGTTAAATTCAACTTGTTGGGTTCATGTCACCCACATTTTCAGCATGCCTTGGGATAATATCCACATATGTTTTATCCTGTCTTGTATCCAAGGCTGGCCCCAAACCTTTAACTTCCACATAAACCTGATATAAAAGAAAATAAATTAGAGTTATTAATTTATTATCTATGCTAGTGCTACCACAATGTTGAACTAAAACCAAAAAAGTTTCAGATTCATATATGGTGGTGCCTATGAGACAGTTGGCAGCCTAATAGGCGCAAAAAAGTAAAAAATAACATTGTTATTCATATTATATGTCCATAGAAAATGACTATTGGTCTTCATAATCCAAGTAATTGTGAGAGTGATTCATGTTTCAAACTTGGAAGGAAGGGAATTTACCCTTAGAGGGGGAGGTATGTTTTCAATTCCACTGAGCAGCCTATCTTTTAGCACATTAATTTGGTTGGACTAATCCTGTTTGATGTCATTATTTACTGGTAGCAAAACTGGTGAAGACGGTGAGCTGATGAGGACTACCTTCAGCTTCTTCTCCTCGATATACTTTAATTTCCAGTATCTTTTGCAAACTGTAAAGTGAAAGAAATCCAAAACCATTCAAGGAAAAACATAACGAAAAAGAATTCCTTCCGGCTTACTTACGACCTATCACATCCTTAAAATGGGATAAAATAGATAAACAACATGGCCTCACCATATCAGATGTGATATCATCTTCTGTAATTCCAAAGGGAACAATTGTGCTTATCATCTTTTGTTTTAAGCAACCTGCAAAGCTCTGGATCAAGTCCTCATATCTGCCAATGAAAAGAAAAAGGCCATTATAATTAATCATTAAAATTATGACTTTAATAATAATGAAACCTTAAATAATTCAACCAAGCTACAAAAAGAAAGACATGTTTCCCAAATGCAAAGTTCAAATCTAAACCTTGTCCCAAGAATAGATCGTAAGTTATTTTCGATTTGAAGTATCTAAAGATACAAGGCAAGCTTTTTGTAAAGCTGAATGTGTTTTGTTAGATGCATCAGCCACAAGCTTAGGAACGATACTCATTCCAATTGTCTGTAACATCTTTAGGATCTGAGACTACGTAGTACCTGCCATCACGGCCACCAATGGCAATGCGACCGAAACCAATCGCACAATCAGCCAACCTCTTTCGCCGGAGGTACCAGTGCTTCTCACAACGCCAACAGTCATCCATTGGATTTCCTGTCCCACTTGAGAAAAAATTCAAATGGCACAACTAACGCCTACTATAATATGATGGCACAACTAACTGTAAAATGAAAGTAGAAAAAGAATGAACTTCACTTAATTTGTATTACGTACAGAGACTTTTATTCTCAATGCAAATTGTACAACAAATTAACAAGTTCACAAAGTGGAACACTAAAAAAATATAAGAGTGGACAAGTTCGTTGCTTAAATTTTGTTTGATGCCTAAACTGGATATTTTGAGATTCCATATTTTTTATGGACACACAGGAAGAAATGCTATTGGAAACTAATAATATCCAAATTCAAGAGCTTATACAAAGGAATCTCTATCTTTGAGTGAGATGGAGCTATATGAAGATTATACATGTGTGATATCTCATGGACCTAATCCAATAACTACTCATATGTTCAATAATTGCATTGTGGAGGATAAGTTACTGTTCTCCATCACAAAACAACTCCAACTCTGCTTATGGTACTTATGGTAATTTCTTTGTAACATATAAACACTAACCTATAATAACAAATCTATCTATAAAAATAATTAAAAGAAACCATATAAAGATAGTAGAAGAGGACACAATTTCAATAAACAAGAAACAAAAATCAACCAGTTTAAACACAAAGAAACAAATGCTAAAAAATCAACAAGTTTAAACTCAAAGAAACACCTTTGAAGGCAATTGTGTCACACCTAAATACCCCCTGCACTATTTGAACTATAACCATTTAGCCACTACCAAACTTGGTAAAATAATGCTCAAAATAATTTTAAATGCTTGAAACACATACCTGTGACAATTCATTTGCAATGAGCGGAGGGCTGCAGCAAGTCCTTGTTTTGAATTGAGTTCATGCCTCCTACATTGTAAATATATACTTATACATTCAATTCAACTTTTGTAAAAATGCGGTGCATTACTTAAAATGATAAGGCATATTAATATGTTTTTGCATAGCAAGCTCTCAAAGAATTGACCAGAGCAGAGACATGACATGACATGACTCATGTTTTGAAACAAATACATATTATGTAGTGTACACGTGATGCAATAAATATTGACTACCATATGACTTTGGTGGAATCATCTTTATTTAAATTTATCAAAATCCTATCCCAAGGTAACTCACTCTATATGACAATTTATCAAAGTCCTTTCCCTAGTTCTATTCACTTGCAAATCTAACTCAAATACTTTTCAATATATACACACTAAACACATTAAGTAGAAACCTTAAAACATATAAACAATGCAAAGTAACATAATCATCACTCTAAATCTCTAATTGAAATTACCATATATATGAGGCACAAGGTTAAACACTTAACAATGAATAAAAATAAATAACAATATGTAAAATACATGGAAGTTCAAAAGCTAAGATTTGTGCAGTGTGTGACTCACAGATTCAATACACAAAAATAGAAAAGAAAAGGAGATTTGTGCAAAAATTGAATAACAAAATTAACCTGTCAAAATGTAGCAACAAAACACTAGGAGAAAATTTTGTTACAGATGATTACAACAACAAGTGGTATCACATTCAACCAAATAATACACAGGGAAACCTAATAAAAACAAGAAAATGAAAAAAATTGAGAAATCAAGGAAGCAGATTGAGGAAGCAAATTGCTAAAATAAACATAATCAAATAAGTAAGCAAGAAATCAAATTTCCATACATCAAATACCATAAATCGAACCGAAAAAGAAGAATGGGAAACGATAACTTACAGATTCACGAAAACGTGATTGAAGGCTTCGAATGGGATGATTGAACGGAACGATTGAACGACTTCAAACTGAGGGATTGAGCGATTGAATGCGTGAAAAGTGAATGATTGAACACAGAACGAACAGCAAACACGAACACACCAGCAAAGAAGAACGATTGAACACATAACGAATGAGCAAACACGAACGATTGAGGAACGACTTACACAAACTGATTGCGTTTTCGATTGAGGAACTAATTGAGGAATGATTGAGTTTAGGGTTTTGCGGTTGTGAGGTTTTGAGGAACGATTGAGCTAGGAACGATTGTGTTTGAGTTTTGAGGAACAGTTGAGCTAGGAATGGTTGTGAGGTTTTGCGTTAGGGCATGAATGAATAAGAAGAAAACTTTTCACTTCAGTGGAAACATGGACAGAAAGGAAAAAGTTTATAACATAATTCAACTTATTTACGTTTATGCCACCGCGTTTGTTTTCACTTCAGATATATATTCCACTGATGTGGAATGTGTTGCATACCAACATTCTCTTACTGGTACAATTTGCACTGATGTAAAAACTAGTATGTACTAATTTTCACATCTGGTATTGATACACTGATGTAAAATTCTGTGTTCAAATGTCATATTTTTAGTAGTGTATAAGAACCAATCCAGTTTTCTTATAAAGGAAAGTATAAAGTTAACTTTTCAAGTAGCAATTTAAGCCAAGTCTTTCAAGGTTGAGGTAATGGTGATGTAACTTAAAGGTATTCATAATTAAAGCTTCGATGTAATATAATATATGATATCTATAAGGGAACCAAACTGATGAGTGTTAGTACATACTTTTTGCACTTAATAAGAAGTGTAATATGATCTCAGATACTTCAGTTTTGGTTTAACAATTCTAACTTTGGAATAGCGATTTCGTTTAACAATGGATACTTTGGTCTCGTATGAACTCGCTTTTAAAATTTAATTCCAACCTTTTTTGTCCGCAAAAAATCAATTTGGTACGTTAAAGTATTTTGATTAAGTGCCTTTAGCTTAAACCCACAACATACAACCCAGGTATTTCCTTCGAATTATTCTACGAATTTACCTCCGAATTTCTGCATCTTTATTTATCTGCGAATTTGAACTTGAGAGGATAAAATAATTACCACTGAAAACAATTACCAGAAAATGAATTTGTAGCTTAAAGTCATTTTACGTATACACATTGAATTTATGTTTTTCATTGTTGAAGTTTATTCTACCAAAATTAACCACCACTGAGGCCTCGCATAAACTTGCTTTTAGAATTTTATTACACGCATAAGTTTCTTAAAAATATTATCTCAGTATGTTAAAATATTTTGTCTTAGTGCTCTTTGTTTAAACCCGTAGGAAATACGCAAAATTTTCTTTGAATTTTCCTTCGGATTTAATTTCCGCATATTCTTCACATTTATTACCTACGGATTTTAACTCGAGAGACTAAAATGGAAGATAACTTTACAATGAAATAATAAATTTATAAAAACAAAATTAGAGTGACTAATTATAAAAGGGTGTTTACAAAAAATTAGCACAATGAATCTAGTCTACATTTTAGACTATATACGTTGAACACAATGCATAAAAATAAATTTGTTTAATTTCACTAAAAGTTGTTAAAATCTTAGACAAACAATCTAGTCTATAAGAGGAGGTATTTGAATATAAAAGATTAAAGGCTTAAATGATGTTTTGATCCCTGTAAGTTGGCGTGTTTTTTATTTTAGTCCCTATATTTTTATTTTTTTGAAATTGATCCTTCAATGTTAAAATTATTTTGATTTTAGTCCCTAAAGTCAAAATCCGCAGGAAAATTTACACAAAAATTACAGATTTTCCTACGAATTTTGACTTGAAGGACTAAAATCAATATGTTTTTAACATTCAAGGATCAATTTCAAAAAAATAAAAATACAAGGACTAAAATAAAAAACATGCCAACTTACATGGGCCAAAACATCATTTAAACCAAGATTAAACTACTGGTTCACTAAAGGCAAATTTTTAGATCATTCCCTTCATGAAACTTGAAACGAATTTCATTAGAGTAACAAAATAAACTTCGCAACCATGTTTGCAACCATATAATGTTATGACAAACTTAAAAAAATTATATAATTTGAGATTTATGGAATATATAATTTGACCACATCATCAATTTCAAAGATTAGAACCAAGTTTAATTAAAATGGAAACCTAATATAAACAATTAATGTTTTTGTCTCGACAACATAGAAAAGATTATTAACAAACATGGTTCACTACCTGTGATAATATCATAAGAAGAGCATAACTTTATTACAATACAAAGATTAAACACCACTAAAAACATTCATAAGAAGAGCACAATATTATCTTGACATTGGATACAAATCTGACTTTTAAATGATAATGAACTCTCCAAGCGAAAAACACTAAAACAAAATAACAATATTCATCATTCAACATAATTTTTATTTGTCTCCTACAATATATTATCAAATAACTGGAAACATGGATTCAGCAAATTTCTTAACTCATGAAAACTTTCTTCCTCTTAACTTCATCAACTTCAGCAGCTATCTCTCTAACTTTGCGCTTCAGATCCGTTTTAGCAACAACAACCATTTCACATACAGGGGTTGATATCAATAGACCACTTTCTTTGTCTTCTTCACTGTCGTCAAAACCTTCCATTATGAGAGCAGATTCATCCAGATCTGGCAATAGACTTATAGTTGAAGAGTAAACCTGTAAAAATAAGGAAATCTTGTTAAAGAACCATTAAACTATACATAGAATAAAAAAAACAACAAAATCAAATATTTTTAGTGTGCTTTAAATTTATACAGTTAACATACACCTTGCTATGAAAATCGGGTAATTAAGTGTCAAAAAACAGGTTAAGCTGACTTATTTGATTGCATATGGAGATAACTTTGAATGAAGTTAAACTTTCAGTTTTTCTCAAACTACTTTTCTCTACTTTGAAGAGTAATAGACTCCCTATAGATAACTTTCAACTCAATTGGATATATTGAACATGGTTCTCCCTGGACAAAACATTAAACACAACACACACCCAATGAATTAAAAATCAACTCATATATAAAATAGGTTACACCACATGTTGGAATACTTTGTTAAGATATAATCATATCATTGAAGCAAGTAATGGACGTGTCACCACAACCAATTTTTCAACATCTTCATCAAACAATGTAAACACAACCTCGTCCTCACCATCTTTAACTTTAAGTTTCATACGATATCTAAATCAACAAAAATTAAACAACAAATATCAAAAATTGGAAATAAAAGAACATCAAGGGTAAACAATTAATAACAGCGAATAGTATATAATACAGAAATAAGCCACAAAAACTAAGATGACAAATTACTTAGGTAAAATATTAGATCTTTCTTCACGAAAACACATATCAACTCCTTCAACAATATAATCAAACCAAGCAACAACAACAACAAACAATCCATTTTTTTTGGCCAAAGTCATATTGTGAATATTAGTAACTTCATAATCTTCAATAAAATGTTTAAGTTTTTCCACCTCCTCTATTTGAGGAGATTCACATAGAAATGTCATTACAATAAGGTATATAAATTCTTTGTAAATATTTAAGCTCAATGTTACTATTACATCCTACACTATATATATATATAGGAAGTTGATGACACACAACTAAAATTCAAATTACATTTTAAGAGGAAAACAATAATTTACTATTATTTAATCAAATTAAACCTCATTATTATTAACTTTTCCATGTAAATGAATGACTGTAACAATATGGTAAAACAAAAAATATAATAAACCCAACATAAACCGTTTAATATGAAGTTAACTTCAATGACTAATTAATTTGACATTATATAATAATTAATCTCTTAGACCAAATTTGTAACTACAATATAAATGTAAAATTTTCAAGCAGAAAAATAAAATTAATGCACCATATTTATCATAAGCACATATAATAGTCAATATTAGTTTGGTCCATACAAGGATAACTTCAATAATTTTCGTTTCTAGAACAAATCTCAATATAGAGAAAATTATATGTAATCCTAGATTTCATCATTCAATTCAAATTATATACATGATAGAGGAAACTCAGGGGTATAGTATAATTATAAATTCAATTGGGCTAAATTATAAAACCTATGAACTAAAATTATAATTCTTGTAGCCTAAATTGAGAAACTAAAAAATAAAACTTGCAAAACAGCCAAACCAATTGTACTTGATTATATCATTTGATTATTTCAACATCTTCTATATCATTAATACATTAATCTCATAGATTTTACTAACCTCATAATATAAATTCACACAACAAACTCTTTTTTTTTAGTCAGTTGTGTATCAAAACACAAATCTATGACTAAAACAACAACAAAACTCCAAAATCATAAAAAGGATAATTACAATGATCTAACACATACAAACACATCGACGCTTATATTAGAGCACCGAAATACTTAAACATAGATGGTTACCAACAATTTAACTAAGTTGTCTGGTTACAAATGTTGCAACATAATTTGAAACTACACATAGAATAGTACCAGCATTTTAACCTAACTGTTTGATTATAAAAGGAAACAAACTTAATTAGATAGCACACACATTACATAACCCACAACGATCTAAACAACAACAAATTACACAAACACATAGATAAATATAGGTCTTAATATACATCAAGTGTTACGGCTGGCCTTGCGAATAATCTCCACATTGATGGTATCAAGAGGAGTTGAAAGTAAAAAAATAACTTGTCCCCAACTTTGAGTCTGTAATGTCTAACAAATTTTTCCCATTCTCTAATAATGAACCTCTCATACTTGTTTCTTCTAGCAGTTTTAATCTTGCAAAGCACCTATGAGATTTCAATGAGAAGCATAATAGTCTTATGTCTGAATGGCAAAACCAACCTTGTAGTATTCTTGGGAAAATGCTTAAGAACAAACAAAAAACGGTATAGACCACTCTTGACAATCCAATTTTTTCCTCACCAACCATCAGATCCACACAAATGTATGACAAAACATACCTAATGGAGGAAGAAGCCATTGATTTCGCGGCAGCTGAGAGTGGTCAGCAAACTAAAAGTCGCTTTTTTTTTAATAGCTGGGGTAAAAGTGTGGTTGGTAATGAGACACAACATACACAGATAGAGTAAGTGTGGGCCAATATAAAATATCAAATAACCTATACCAACCAAAAAATGGGCCAACATAATCTGGACCACTATGAACTTTATTTATTTTTAAAAACCTCAAATATAATACTAATTAACTGAGTATATAGTAATTAAAAATTTAATTTTGGATTTCCTGTATTATAAAATATTATAGAAAAATATTAGCATATTTATATTAATGTTAATATAATAACATTTTTGAAGACAAATATCAAGTTCACTATAGAAATTTTTATAATCTCCTAACACATTCCACTTTTTTACAACTCATATTATTGGGAAGAAAATATACCATTGAATTTGATGCATACACATTTTTAATTTGATGTCTTTTAAACATATGTTAGTCGTAGTTTTGGTATATAAATTATAATATAGATATATTCGGTGCTCTAAAACATCAAACTATAGGTGAATTTTAATATAAGTTATTTTGCTTACGTTTTTTAAATTTGGCTAACATTTTGAATAAATAATTTGACCAATCAACTAAATAAGTCTAATAAACAACAGACATAAATTTTGCAAATGGTAATACATATAAAATTTAAACTCAACTATTTGAATTTTTTTGACCAATCATGCATTTCTGTCTAATAACATGATTATGAGATAACTAAATAAATATGCCGACAAAACATTAATCAATTTTTGTCTAATTATGAGATGATGGAACCATATTGACAACATTTTGTATAGGGTAAATATTCATTTGGTCTGTCAGTCCTGTCAATATATGGTCATTAGAACTGCAAAACATTAGTCAGGTTCCTCCCACATTTAGAACGGTTATCAAATTGACCCTGACAAAAATTACTTACTTTCAAATGTATCTCCAACATTACCAACCTAATGGGCACATGTAATTAATCTTTTGTAGTTCCTTGTACTATTGTTTATAATTCCTTGTATCAACTTAGTTTCCATTTTAAAATATTAACAATATGAGATACTAAACTAATTGAGTGGTCCAACTTTAAGAACTAAATTAGGAATTTACCAAGATTCATAGTTCAACACACTAAGTTAGCAACTGCAGGGACAAAGTGGTACAAAGTGAATAATAGCGTGGTTAAATATCTAATTGTAAGAGTGTGCAATTCTAGTATCATTTGTGTGCAGTGCTACATTTACTAATAATCCTATCATGCCTCTTCTGATTCAAAAAAGATGCAGTTGCAATGATTTGTCATCCAACATTCAATCAACCGTTCAACTCCCAACGATTGGTGACTAAATATAATAAACGTCACACTACACAAAAATGACTTATGTGCTCTTCCCTTTTAGACATAAATAGCTTACTTTCACTATATGCAATAAATAAACAACAGTAACATTGAACACAAAGCTATAATCCTCAAAATGCAACCACAATACAGATAAAAAAGCCAACAAAAAGCTATTAACCAATAATAAAAATCAAAAGAGGAGCAAAAATAATAATTAAGTATATGTTGATTTCTTAAACTAATTGCTGCCCCCTTAACTACAATACTCCACATTTGTTTGTTTGGTTGGCATGCACACCCCTAACAACGTATATTATTGTGCAATATGATATAACCATATTGGGTTACTCATAGTGTCATCCCGCTTGCAAAATCACTAATTTAAATACACAACCAACACTACAAAACACAGTCCAACACCTGAATTTTATTACAATTAGATATATTGCTACATTATAAAACAACCAACACAACAACACTACTTATTATTTCTTAAACTACCACAAACATCAATAAAGGTCAATGTATCATACTTCCAATTACACAATCAAGATTGGAGAACACAGTCCAAGAAATCAAACAAACATCAAAGAGATAAGTTGCAACATTACAACACACCCAATACAACAACACCACATACTATTTCTTAAACTAAGACAAACATTAAACAACGACATTTTATTGAATAACTGGAACACCAACCAACTCACTACTTATCCTTCTTGATAATTCTAGCGCATTTTTTGACATCAACTTAAGCAACCTCATTAAAATCTTCAGCCAGATTTCTCTTCACACTACCAATTACTTCTCTGGATTTAGTTGTCTTGCTGCCACCAGATGATGAAGGGGTAACAATAATATTCATCATGAAAGCCAGAGGCATATAATCATCATCGTCCAAGTCATCAACCTACTATCAGGGTCCAAATCAACAGGCTTAGCAATTCCCTGGACACATACAATTATTACATTATATTCTGTTGAAACACACAAAAATTATCAACAACTAACAGGGACAACAATATTATGAATTATGTCAATAAACACAAATAAGATACCTTAGAGGGAATATTAAATGAACCTTCAACACAGAATTTCTCAATAATTCGAGGTTCAAAGCATATAAGTTTAACCTTGAAAGAATCATCAGACATTTTACTAAACGATCCAGCTTTGTCAACGGTGAACAACATTGTCTTCCTAATCAAACCATCAAATTCAGGTGGATAAGATCCACTACTATCAATCTACATTAAGAGATTAATTCCATCATATTAACATCAACAATTTAACAATATCATACAATAAGTGCAAAATAATTTCACCATCATCACAACACGCAAACAAAAGAAATAAACAAACCTTAGATGTTGCAACAAATTCAGCACAAGATTTCTCCATAAGTAGCTCATACATGAGTCAAACAGCATAAAGACTCAAGTTGCATCACCATTAGAGACTTAAATCCTAACTTTGAACCTACAATCACATAGCTAATTTATCCACATTGATTTCAATTGCACAATGGTCATTTTAAATCACCAAACTCATATAGTTTGGTGAACAACAATTTAAATCCATCACATACCTAGGAACGACATGGAACATATACCTGGTATAGCCATTGCAATACCATGTCACACTTTTGTGGCAGTTACACGATGGATACCGCCACTTTTGTCCACCAACAATTGAACCATAAACAGCAAAAACACCATCTTCATATATATCAATCAATTCAGCAATGCTTTTTTTTGGATGTATACCCAAAAATTCCTCTTCAATAGAAGGTGCGGGACTTGCGCCAATTAGAGGCACAACGGAAGAGATTTCAATACCATGAACAGCAATTCTAACCAATACATAATAAATCATTCATTATTGTCAAATATTATAAAAATCACAATATAACAAATATGTATACCACATAACACAAAATTTTCCTGTATTAATAAACTTACCCATTCTTGAAAGCTTCAACCTCAGGTAGATCTGGTTTCAACAAAATTCTAGTTGTATTAATCACATTCTGGATCGATGATCTATCTGTAAAACATTCAAAGACACATGTTTACAATCTAATTGTACAATGCTATATTTAACTTTAGCATATTGACAAAAATGTTTTTTTGCAACATTACCAAATAAAATATCTATATATTATTCCTACCTCTAAAGATCTTAACTTTTGCATATTGTATGACAACAATGGGCATTCCTTCCACAGTTTTCCCCATCATTACTCTCAGAAAGATGAACTTTAGTCTTAAGCTGGAAAATAAGCTTGTATGAATGCAAGGTGGTCCGATAGAGACCAAATTGAGGACTCACAGACAAATAGGACATCTCATATAGTTGTCCCTGCTCTAATTCTTTGTCAAACATATGAATCAACTACTTCCTAACTGATGCATGAATCTTTCCACCCTACACAACAATTTCAGAGGAATTACAACTATAAGGTGTATCTATCCAATGATTATAGAAGAAGATTTTAACTAAATACACAAATATAATCCATCCCAATTATACAGATCAAACAATAACAGTCAACAATTAAATTACACCTAAACAATTACGACAAATATTGCGCCAATTCAAACCAGAAACCCATCAATATTAATACCTTCTCATCACACAGGACCATCTCAATTGAATTTGGTTCACACGGATTGAGAAATGAAGGAACCTTCCAAATTCGAACAACACGGACTTTGAAGTTCCAATTCTCTCTACCAAGCAAAACATCAGCATAGGAGGATTGATGAATAACGTTAGCCATTAGGGTTCTTCAAACTCGCGAATAGACTCTGGGTCAGTCGAATAGCCATTAGGGCTCTGATACCACCTGACGCAGTCGGAAGCTCGAATAGGAAAAGCCAGCACTAATCCTAGTTGATAGGTTTCGTGGAGTCCACCAGGAAGAGAATAGCAAGCGCTAAACTCTTGAATTAAAACTGGAATCCACCAAAATATTATTATTCAAATTGTTGATTGCGTCATGGCTACAATAGGTATTATATAGTAAAATAAACCTAACAAAATAAAAACAAATCTTAATACTTTTTTTGTTATTTTAACTTAAATCTAAATCTAAAAGATATTATTATTATTTTTATTCTAACTTAAATCTAAACCTAAAAGATATATTTTTTATTATAATTCTAACTTAAATCTAATAATATTGAAATTAAAATAAACTTAAAAATACAAATAATAAAATAAAATATAATCTTGAATTGCTCCTGCATCAGTCACCAACAAAACATGATTTGAAATTCAAATCAGCCCTGCCTCTTCCGAGGGAAATTTCCCACCACAAGTGAAATGAGAATATAGAGAAGCAAGGAGATAACGTGAGAAGAGTAGGAGTACGTAGCACCCAGACTTTCATTTTCAATTAACTTAATGACACTGCTTAGGTAGAAAATAATATCCCTTTCATTGGATTTATAGAAAATAATATCCTCTTTGTTGTCAGGATTATGGATTTAAACTTTAGCTTACCTTAAAAAATATGTGCAAAATGACGGACATATTAGTCATTATTTGACCGTTTGTTTTTTACTCCTTCAGGTATTTTTTTATAAGAAACAATTAATATTTTTAGATTCATTGAAATAATTAATACATCTAGTTTATAAAATTAATGTATATAATCTATATTATAGATTAGATACATTAATTATTTAATAAATTTAGAAAGGTAAAATATAAAGCAAAATATGTCTTATAAAAAGGCCGGGATCAAGTATCAAGTAACGCAGAAACTAAAGTTTTATCTTTTAAGATCAACAAGTTGATCTATGATGTTTGAACCTTGATCTCGACTACATGCAATGTTCCTGCATTGAGGTGTGCTTCAGATGTTTGACCTTTTTTCTCATTGTATATTGTTATCATACATGTTGATCATTATTTGATATAGAGAAGAATGCTTTAGTTTTTATAATAATAACTTAAAACGAGATACACAAATCCTAATTTGAATTTTTTTCCTTAAACCAAAAAATAATTTGACATTTTCAATAATCTGTTTTTAAAATCATAGTAAGAAAACTAAATGAAAAATAAAATCTCAAAGCAAGAAAGAACATAGTGCATTTTTTTACGGACACCAGGAACATGTGTTATCTGCTGTCAAAAAAAGGAACATGTGTTATCTTTTTTTTTTAAGGAACAGAACATTTATTTTCTTCTAAACTTCTTGTTCTTAGACGATTTTCTATCTTTCAAACCAAAGTATTTGTCAATATCCTCGTCCTCTCCCGAATCTTCTTCGCCTCTCCGTTTCTTCTTCCCTCCACTTTCCTTCATTTTCTACACAATAAAAAAAATACAAACAGGTATATATTTAGAAACTAATCGAATTGAAGCACATAAGAATTTACTATTTTCATATTCTCCATGTTGTTAACCCTAAGTTGGAAAGTCATATGGCTTGAATGATGGTAGGAGGCAACTTTCTCGCAATGAGCTACTGTTGGAGTTGAATTAAGCTCAGAACCAAATTCTAAGACAATATTAAAGTTCTTTCTAAATTCATTGCACCATTTGATATCGGCCTACTAGTGTGAAGCTCAAGATGTCTAATCCTGAGTGCAATGTTGTCAATTTTCTGCCACAACGGCATTAAAGCCATTTGGCACGGTAGATTTTGTGTTAGCAGCCATAGGCAGCAACACCGTGTTTATACGGCAGAATTTTTGGCTTGGCCTCCATTCGCCATTGGACGGTAATATGGCCTAAATAATGGTTATAAGTGGGCATCCCTCAATTTATATGTTGGTTTTGTGGTTGAGTTAAGTCCAACTCAAATTCTAAAACTAAATAATAATTTACTAAATCCAATAAGATAGAAGTCTTCATTTGGATACTGAAAAATATAGTATTTAATGTACTAAATTGTTTTTTATCATTTTATTTTATTTTTTAAATTAATATATTTGTGTCGTTCACTCTCTAAATAAAACCCTCAAATACGGATATGATCTTAACCCATCATAATCTATGCATCTTTTCATGCATTCCTTTCTATCATTGTACTGGTAGTGGCTATCGGAAACATTACTAATACGCAATGAAGATAGAACTCGACAGGGGTAGGTAAATAAAAGGGCACCAAATTTCAATTCCTACAAAATCCCCTAACTTAATTGGTCTATTTAGAAACATAAATGGATAGAAAGACGAAAAGTAGCCTAAAACATAGCTAAGCTAATGCAAAATTTTACCGTTGCAGCTAATCTTTTGGCCTCACTAACACGCTCTTCCAAAAGCAAAACTTCCTCTTCTTGTGCATCATACTCCGGTAGCTTCTTGCCTGAATAACACTTTCATTGGTTATTTCTTAAGAATTAAGAATGTTTTGATTATTAAATAGTCACAGCAAAGACAGAGAATAAACTCCCTACCTATAAGCTTCTCTATCTGAATGTACCACTCTAGCTCGTATTGGTTCACAAGGGAAATGGCAACCCCAGAACGTCCTGCTCGAGCAGTCCTTCCCACACGATGTATATAATCCTGCAGTTCACAAGGTCACAAACCCAATTAATACAAAAATTCTCTTTCCATGACTTTTGGATTTCTATTAATAAAGATGTATCATCCAAAAATAGCCATGCATCATTACATTAATCCAACTGTGAACTTTTGATTTATTATACTGCAATGAAACAGGTCAAAAAATGTATCGCATAGCACATCTTACTTTGGAGTTTGTGGGAATGTCATAGTTAATCACCATATCTACTGCTGGAATATCCAGTCCCCTACTAGCTACATCGGTACAAAGGAGAATATTGCAATCCCCAGACTTGAACTTATTCAAGGCTCCAAGTCGCTTTGGCTGTCAAAAAAATAATTATAATATAAATTAGAGATATTTCGATGGCATTGGCACACCTACATGTACAAATAATGTGGGGAGAATCGGGAGATGACAGAGAATCACTCCATCTACAAATCATAATTATAATGCAAGATATCTAGTACAATTACCTGACTCATATGACCATTAATTGGTATGGCTTTAAAACCGAGATTCCTAAGAATCAAAGCAAGGAGCCGAGTTGCATCACATGTCCGGGTGAACACCATTGATGTACTTCCAGCCTTTTCAGTGAGAATGTACACAAGGTAACAATCCTAGAAGAGAAGCAAGCAATTGATGAACACAACCATCAAAAGCATAAAAGATAATAGTTGTAATTCATAAAACCCAAAATGGTTGAAATTTTGTCGGTTTCCCTCCAAATAGGCAATTCGTAAAACATGTTCAACACAAACATTTCTGAGTGCTCTCTCTTCTGCATCTATCACCATAACTCATGATTTTATTTGGTGTTAAAATAAATAAATTACTTCTACTATGTTAATTCTATTGTATGTGTTCTATGAAACCATAACTGTATATCTCCAGTCTAAGACAGTGGAAGGAAGCAGATATTTTCTAATGGGGACTCATGCCAACTTATGACATTCCTACTTAGTTTTTGGCGCACTGAAACTAGATAGCCTAAAGGTACACTTTTTAAACACTGTTCTGATCTACTTTTAATATGTATATACTATATACATTATACACCAAACATCAAACAAAATTCATTTACTATTCCCTCGCTTGAACCAGGGACATTCCAAAATTTTCCCTCAACATTAGTATGAAATAGCCTTTAAACAACCTCATAGTAACAAACTCAACGGAAAATTAATGGCCCAAATAATTGAAATCCAAAATTTTTTAGACAAGAGAGAACAGATACCTTATGTTTTGCTGGCAAGAAGCGAAACTGTTGATTTAGTGTGTCTACTGTAGAATACTTGGTTGATGCTTCAATCTAAATTGAATATAAAATTGTGAAAATCAGTGTATATACAGGTATACCCCAGCTCCTTCCCAAGGAAGGTTCATAGATTACACTGTCCAAATTTCAAAATTACATTTCCCTCCCCTAAGAGATGAAATAATATGTTGCACTAATAACACTGTCCCATTTAATGTAAATGAACCAATTAATGGTGGTATTGATGAACAAAACACCAAAGGACATTTCTCTTTGCAATTTTTTATGTCATAGAGAGATCACTTTGAACAAGTGCGTTTCTTTTAGTTTATTTTTTTTAAATGATTTTTTTAGTGTATTGTTTTTACGTTAAAAAAAATTTTAATAGAATTTTTTATAAAAATTCAAATGAAAAATTAGTTTTAATAGCTTATCTTAAAATGCCATTTAAGTATGTCATCATGTTGTTACAAAGTTTTTTGGACCATAAAATTTCATACAAAAATCTGTAAAAAAGAAGCTATTTTAAATAGCTTTTCATAAAAATCATTTTTTAGAGATAGCTTTTTTAAACCCTATAACAAATTGAGATTTTTAAACCCTATAACATTACTGTTTTTAGTTAAGTTATCATAAAACTCATTTTTAAAAATACAAAGAAAAATATAACTTTTTTTAAAGTTAAACAAACGCACCCAAAATGAATTTTAAAAAGCTGCAATTGCCATTTACAATAAAATCGACTAAACTGCAAAAGATATTAATCATATAATCTTTCAAGGTAAGGAGTATAATTCTCTTTATGCATAAAGATATTGGTATATTATAGTTGTACCTTCACAGGATTTCTTAAACAAACCCTTTGGAGCTTCTCGACCTGAAATAGAAAGAGTGCAACTTCTATTAAAACAGAAACATTAAAAATGAATAAACTACACAATCAAGCATCTGTAGTGTTTAAGCAATGCATAAATTCAAATATCATTTGCACCATAAGATCCTTAACGGGCCAAATGTGTGTTTTTACATTTTATAACAATAGAATAAATTAGATAAAAAATAATGTGGTTAATTACTTAGAATTTAAGCATATAAATAAACAACTTTAATACGGCTATACAAAAGCTGTAACTTTTATAATTTTAGATGCAAAAAAAGCTATCCCGAAGAGTATATACATCTATCTATTGAATAACAGTAAATGTAAAGAAAAAAGGCTTCATTTGAATATTAAGATATGATATTTGCTAATGCAAAGGGAAAAAAGGGATAAAAAGAAATAATATATTCACCGCAAAAAAATTAATAAACCTACATATTTACCTTCTTTGTCATGGTAGCAGAAAAAAGGAATGTCCTCCGCTCACGAGGGATCATTCCCAAAATCTCATTAAGTGATTCCTCAAAATCCTCATTCAACAGCCTGTCTGCCTCATCTAAGACCTGCTCAAAAGGAAGAGAAATCAAACCAATCCAACTACACATAAGAATATACTTGATGTATAGTAAATCTAGCAACATGCTCTCATTTCACCCACAAAATAATATCTAATTAATAAAAAAAAATCAGGTTCGTAAGAAATTTCTAGTTTTGCATGCAAAACAATAGCATGTATAAATTATGACCATAAAAAAGATTGACATTAATACATCAAAGAGGAAAAAGAAGTAAGAATAAAGCATTTTACAGGACAAACACATGAATACTGAAACCCCCTTATGATGCAGAAAATAATGTCATCGTCAATATATATAAACATTATATTTGGTCCACTCACACCACACATGTATTCACTACTTAATCTTCAGATGTAAAAAATAAAACTTATGAAGAAATCATACCAAGTATTTTAATTTACTGAGAGAAAATCCTTTGGTGTTTTTTAGGTGATCCAAGATACGTCCAGGAGTGCCAACCTTCAAGAGCAAGAAATCAGCATAAATAAATAATAAACAAAATACAGGACTAATGAAGTTAGCAGACTAAACGAAATACTGAATCAACATAAAATCTCAATAAACAATTTTGTAGATGCAGAACCTGCACATGTTCAGTTATCTCTTATCAACTGTATTAATCATTTTTTGCATCATTTATGTGCAACGTTGATAGAAGAGCACCAGTCATGTGGGTATTGTATGAAGATATTAAAAAATGATAAAGGCTGGGAGGATTGAATCTTAATAAGATAGTTAGGCAGTTAACTAACCGATTATTGGACATTTAGAGGGCCGATGGATACAATTGGAAGAGGAATACCAGAGAAGGGTCTAAATTTTTTAATTAACAGAAAGGAGAGGGACATAGCCAAGCTTCTCTAATTCTTAGCATTGCTATTCTTGATTAACTGGGTTTGGTTTCTTCATTAAGGATCAAATTCCTTTATTCTAACTAGAGGAAAAATACATAGACTTTAATAACCTTAACCACACATTGGATTTAAATCTAAAGAAGTTAATTTGACGAACGATAAGAAAAGCTATAAGATCATAACAACATACTTTAACCCGATACAAAAGTTGCAAAGCAATAGTCTTTCAAAACATTTCTATGTACTTCAAAATATTTAATTTTCTTAGCATGTAAAGAATGGTATTTGATCCATCATTTACTTTAAGCAGATAAGTTTTAGCATAGACAATAACTATCTCAGCATGGAAATGTTAAAACAACCACATTTAACAGTTTAAAGCATAATAATATTTGAAAGCAGACATCATGCTAACAACAATATGAAAAAGAAACAAACTGAAAAGCACACATGTGTATCCAGAATAGAACTTTTATTCATTTTTAAAATATGCTCAAAATATAATCCTAACGCTGCAAGATAAATCAAATATTCAACAGAATGTTGATTATAATTCCTGAATTCAGATCTGTAATGAGCTACATCGACTGACAAATAATCAAGAATTTAAGACACCAATGACAACAAAAACAAAGGACATTTATTCAGTAAAACATGAGTTAAATTTTTATCCACGCAAGCAAGACTAGATTTTGGGTATCACTCACTTATTAATTACCATAATGCTATTGACGTACAAGAAACAAATGAACTCAAAGCATGTCTAGAGTAGTGGTAAGTAACACTTACAATAATATGAGGATGCTTTGCTATCTGGATGGATTGTTGTACCATGTCGATCCCTCCAACAAGCTATTGAAAATGAAAAGATAGGAATCAAATAAATTGTTTAGTATTTATGTAAGTAACCCCCACATTATAGGAGTAAGCAAAATAAACTTAAGCTATATAGAAAACAAGAAGACTAGAAATTTCAAGCACAACAAATTATGACAGAAAAATATATTAGAACTCACCGCAGCACATTTGACACCACTTTCACTACCTAGAGCTGCAAACTGTTCGGAAATTTGAATAGCAAGCTCCCTAGATTAAAAACAAAGTTTAGAACTGATGAAATATAATAGTTAAATATCAGTGAGACTGAGACTGAGAATTTGAATTGTATTATGGGTCCATTTGATCAGCATAATGTAAGTACTTAGACAGAACAACACACACAGGATAGACTTTAAGGTACAGAACAAATTTTGTCTTGTATGATTTTTTTTTGGACAAAAGGTTATTTTGGTATTTTAGACAACTTGTCCAGAGAACAACAAGTTGTCCTGTGGTTCAGTGGAAAACAAAATTTTTAGTTTTTGTCCAGTCTCTTAGCCCTCAGTTTGTCCAGTCTCAGGAACAGTTTTAAATAAAAAATAGTACAATTGAAGTTTGTCATCTCCGGTCCCTTATTTTTTAGCAGATCAAACACACCCTATATGATTATAAAAACCATGATAATTTATCAATATCTAACCTTGTGGGAGACAAGACACAAGCAAAGAAATGGTTTGGCCGTGGTGCTTCTAAGAGTGCATGCAATATAGGAAGAGCAAAAGCTCCAGTCTTTCCAGAACCCGTTTGAGCAAGTCCAATCACATCTTTTCCTGGAAAACACAAAATATAAAAGATCCAATTTTTAATACAGTTTAACTTTAACCAACATTAACTAACTATGCCACTGTCTTTTTTTTTTTGGTATCAGAAAGATAAATTGCTTCCGCCTGGAATTGATCCCTGGACCTCCCCTACCCAACCCATATGTCCCCCAGCTTCTACCACTTAAGAAGTAAATTGTAATATAAAATCTATAATATCGATATCTAAATTGTAAAATTAAAGCATAGATCAAATTGAACCTTGTAGTGCAAGGGGAATTGCTTCTATTTGAATCTTTAACGGAGTCTTCCAATTCAATTTGTCACAAGCTAGCACCAAATCCTCATGTAAGCCCAAATCCTTGAATGATGTAATTTCATTATTTTCTTCCTCCATTCTCAGTTTCTAACCTACAAAGTACATTTGAATATCACATTTTAAAAAATAACTTATGTGTAGTAAAATGTCAAAACACTATAAACAAAGGACTGATAAAAAATTTCAAAAAAATTCATAAATATCATAACATTATGTTTCATACTTCCAAAGTTCATATCATACCTTAAAATCCAAAATGAAAAAAAAAATAACAATATGAATTAATACAAAATTTAAAATGCAATGAGATACAAGAAGAAAAAATCACCTTTATATTCTTCACTGTTACTGCGGCAAGGTAGTGAAGATTCCACCACTGTTGGAACGTTCTGCGATTCAGGTAAGAAAAACGCGGTAAAGAGAGTGCGATTACCTTGTCACTGTGTAAGAGAGTAAAAGCGGAGGATGAAAGGGAGACGGAGAAAGAGGGAAGAAATTCTAGGGTTTATACTTATATGATTATGAGCTATGGGCTTAACCGTGTGCTATTAAAATTTCTTTTTTCCTATCTCATTGTTTTTATTTTTTTACCCCGACTTATATTTATAGTTCGTTTGATCCGTTAAAAAATATGTAATAAAAAATTAAATACGATTATACAAAAAGAAAATTAAATACGACAACTTTTCACGCCTCCATCATTTGATATATTAAAACTAATTGTTTGTGAATTTTTTATTTTTATTGAATATTGTTAATTTTGATGAATCTCAAAAATATATTAAACAATTTTTAATTTTTTTAAAATTTAATATGAATTATTTATATGATATAAACTTTCAATTCAACGATAAATTTTGTAAAATTTGTATTCCTTATAATGTAACAAAGGATTTGTGCACCGTGGACAATATCTTTCATTTTTGCATAGTAGCATAGCATTTGTCAAAATTGCAAACACATCTCTAATATATCTTTTGTTAATAATTTTATAGACTAAAATGATGATGAAAACATATATATGGAACAAAATATTAATACCAAAGAAATTTAAAGATGTATCTATTAATTAATTCAGTAGTGATTGACTCTAAACTTAGTAGATAAGACTACAGTTCAACCGTAGCAACCACATTTATGATGGTACTAGAACCACTTGATATCATAACTCACACCAACTCGAGATTAGTATGGTCCCTTCTCTTAAAAACCAAAGAATAAAAGTAAATAAAATATATTTGAAGTATTTATAATTTTGATACATGTGTGTGTCTGGTGTAGCTTTTGGAAGAGCCAAAAGCAATTCTAGAGGTGTAGAATTGATTCTAAATTAATTTTAGATATTTGATTATTCTAAAGCAGAATTAATTCTGCCTCCAAAATTGATTATGTTAGAAATTATAATTTGTAGCTTCTAGCTTTAAGTATGATTTTTACACTAAAATTTATTTTCCAACTCAATTTTACAAATTATATCTAAACATAAATCAATTATGTTAAAATCAATTGTTAGGTTTTTGTATATTGGCTACTTTTTGCAAAAACAACTACTAGCCAAATGCTGAGACAAATGTTGTAGCATGTGAAACAGCATTGTGTGACCTGATTGTTGCGCGCCAACACGCGCTATATTTCTGTGTAAGATCTTCTGAAGATTCTATGAAGTTTTATATTTAACCTAGCGTGCTGATCAATACGCGCAGGTTGAATGAGTTGTACAGACTGTCAAGCCTTTGTGTATTTCCATAATTAATATTGATATATTTTTGGAAACAATATTCTTGCTCATGAAGAATTGTTAGCTGGACCTGACAACGTCCAAGCTATGTTTTGAAGCCCAAACCCGTGCTAGCTTAGTATTATATATATATGTGAAGACAAACCCTAGTTTTGTGTGTGGAAAACCGTGTGTGTACTAAAGCGTGTGTTTTAGGTTTTCTTGTTAGTTGTGAGTCTTGCTTGTATCTGCTGATTCAAGTCAAGTACTCTGTTTTTGAGTTGTAATTGTGTACTGCTCCTAAGCTGTGAAGTACAAAGTTAGTTGTGTCTTTAGAGTGTGACTCTTGAAACAAACAAACGAAAAGAACAAGTGATAACAGTGCTGGTTGTACTATTTGGTAGGAATTGAGACGGGGTCTCATATCTAGGAGTTCCTAGGTAGAGCAGCACGGGATAGGGTCTAGGTGCATAAGCAAGTAGTGAGGCTACGTTGGTGTATTTCACTAGAACTATTATAGTGGGTTCATTCCTGGATTGGTATCCCCCAGACTAGGGCAGTTGCGCCGAACTAGGTTAACAAACTCATTGTGTTCTTTACTATACTGTCACGCTTATTTTACTTTGCTACGCTGCGTTTTATTATTACTGTGTGACAAATGCTCGGACACTTGTGCTAACATTGTGCACAACATTTGTCTGTCTGGTTGCCAGAATTTCAATTGGCATCAGAGCAGGCACCTTGCATGATTGGGTGAGCTCCAGGGAAGATATTTCTGGTTAAGATGGACAAAGAAGGAGGAACTATGAACAGACCACCACTTCTGGTTGGTGACTCTAATTATGATAACTGGAAGTCCCGTATGACAACGTTTCTGAAATCCATGGATCACAAAACATGGAGATTTGTTTTGAAAGGATGGGAACATCCAGTGATTATTGGCAAAGATGGAGAAGTTACCACTGTACTAAAACCCGAGCAAGAATGGAACAAAGAGGAGGAGGTATTGACTAATGCAAATTCAAAAGCTTTAAATGCTCTATTTAATGGAGTTGACGCCCACATATTCAAACTGATAAAAAGATGCACGATTGCAAAGAAGGCTTGGAAAATACTTGAAACTGTTCATGAAGGCACCTTTAAGGTGAAAAGCTCAAGGTTGCAACTATTGACTAGTAAATTTGAGAAGTTGAGAATGAAGGATTATGAAAGCATTCAAGAATTTCACATGACAATTCTTGATTATGACAATCAATTTGATGCCTTGGGTGAGAAGATATCTGAAGAAACTCTAGTAAGAAAAATGCTTAGGTCCCTGCCTAAGAAGTTTGATATGAAGGTCACTGCAATAGAGGAAGCCAAGGACATTTCAGAATTGAAAATGGATGAATTAGTTGGTTCTCTACAAACTTTTGAGATGTCCGCTAATGAGGGATCTGAAAAGAAGACAAAAAACATTGCTTTTGTCTCTAATGCTGAGGAGACTGATCAACAAAGTGATATTGAGACTGATGAGAGCATCTCTGAAGCTATTGTGCGGTTGAGTAAGCAACTTAATAAGGTCTTGGAATGGATGGACAAACGCCCTAGGACATATGCTCCGGACAACAGTCGCAGCATCAATAGAAATGCCAACAATCAAAATAAAGGGGTCCAATGCAATGAATGTGAAGGATATGGCCACATCAGAACTGAGTGTACGACATATCTGAAGAAGCAAAAGAATGGGATGACTGTTTCTTGGTATGATGAAGATGAGTCAAAGAAGAACCTGAAACCGCTAAACATGTGATTGCCTTGACTGGAGTGTGTACATCTGATACTGAATCACACGATGGAGAAATGACATATGATGAATTATCTAACTCCTATAGGGAACTATGGCTCAGAAGTGTAGAAGTTTGTAAAGCTCTGACAAAGCAAAAGAAGACCATTGCTCTATTGCAAGCTGAGAAGGACAAACTTTTAGAAGAGAATTCAAGACTAGATGGTGAGGTTACTTTATACAAATCCAAAATTGACAACATGAATAAGCAATTAAGGATGTTCAACATAGGTACTGATACTTTAGACGAAATCCTAGTGATGGGACAAAACTCTAATGATACTAAAGGTATTGGATTTAACTACAATTCATTATATCATCAGAAACAAACGCCTGAGAGAGAATTTGTGCCATCTGTTGGTACTTATGATCCAACTATGCCAAGACAGATGTCCCAGCATCAGGTGAGACAACAGACAACCAGATACAGGACCAAATCAAAAAATAGATACTCTGGTTGGGTATGTCACCACTTTGGAAAAAAGGGACACATTAGACCTTACTGCTTCAAATTATATGGTTATCCTGATAGAATTTATTCATCAAGACCTGAGTCTACAAAGAAAAACATCAAGAAAGAGTGGAAGCAAAAGAATGACAAACCCACAATGCAAGATTAATCATCCACTCTTCCGTCTGATCCTATTTCTGATCCCATCGCTCAACAAGTGAATCAATCGACGGTTATTATTGATGCTCAACCTCTTGCTATGGTTCCTAGTTCTGATTTAACTACACAACGTGCTAAAGTGTTGGTGTCGAGGAAGAAGAGTACAAGAAAAGACTCTTCATCTTCTGCGACGAATAGGGGTTCTAAATCTAAAGGTAAGAAATCAAAACCCTCCCCTACTAAGCGTGTAGGATTAGGCATGCATGATCTCTATTGTAAGGAAAACCCTTTCCAATCGACTGTTGTAGAACCAGATGTTGACACTTTAGTCACTGGGTCTGATGAAAAGCCTACTAAGGGTACTGAAGAGTTTGATGAAACCCTAGGTTTTGTTAATCCTAAGATAGATGACAATTTGCATGTTGAAAATGTTGATAATGCTGGTGTTAATGAGAAAACTACTGCTGATGATGTTAATGTTGCTGAGAACATTGATGTAACAGAGAATCCGGTTGATTCTTCTACTAATGTCTAGAATGTGATGCCAGATGCTCAAGCATCTTTGGCACAAGCCAATGTGGAGTCTATGGTTATTCCAAACACTCTTGAAACTATGAGAGTTGATGAGAATGACTCTCCCAAATCTCAAGGCCACACTGCTGAAACTCAAAAAGATGTTAGCCAGGCTGAGAATGCAAACATTGAACCAGATGTGGTTAATGTTGATGAAGTAGAGTCTGAAGATAAGTCTGTGGAAAAGACTCATACTGTTGGTGTTGCTCGCAGAACAAGGAGCAAATCCATAAGTGTTGCATCTACTGCTGGTAAAGATGTTAAGGGTAACAAGAAGAAAGGAGCTGGTACTGAGAAGAAGCTCATTGGTCCCCCAAAGTCTTGGAGTAAGGTAACTCCCAAGCCTGATCAAAAGAAGAAGAAGAATCTCAAGAGAAAAGATCTTCCTACTTTGAGGTTGCTGAGACAGGTGCTGCCACTTCTGGCAAAGCGTCTCATGAAACTATCAAAGGTATGAAAGTACCTCTGACTATTCCTCCAGCACCTTTGGACAATGAGTCTTTCCATCAGGAAAGTGTTTCTGCCAAGTGGAAATTTATTTATCACAGAAGGCTTGGTTTAGAAAGGAATTTAAAGGACAATGTGTTCAAATGTAAGGAGCTTGTGGATCTTTTATCTCATACTGATTTGATGAAGACTGTGAAGAATCTGGGATTCTGTTATGACAAGCGGGTTAGGGAATTTTTGGAGAATATCCTTGAAGATTGTGATGATACAAGAAATCTTGAGTATAGACAAGTTTTTGTTAAAAGGAAGGTGTGTGAATTTCTCTCCTCTAGTTATCCATACATACCTTGAGAGGTCTATTGAGGAGACTCCTGAGTTGGAGGTGACAGATGATACCATCTGCAAAGCTATCACAAGTAACAAGGTCAAACATTGGCCTAAACATTTGTCCTCTGCTGAGTTAACTCTCATGTATGCTGTGTTGAACAAAATTGCTGCTTCCAACTGGACTCCAACTACTCATTCCAACTCTATTGCTACTGGCTTTTATATATGTTGTTGGTACCAAAACCACATTTAATTTTGGTTCATATATTTACTATCAAGTTCTGGAGTATGCTAAATCTTATGCTATCAAGTTTCCTATTACCTTTCCCACTCTGCTATGTAGTATTATCCTCCAGCAACATCCAGATATTTTGATAGTGTCAAATGTTGCTGATTTAGCTGGTACTTCTGTCCAGTCATCAGGTGTGCTCAGCATGAAACAAATGATTGTTGATCTTACTGAGACCAGTATGGCTCTTTCGGCCAGAAAGTTGAAGATTGACAGGGTTATTGTTGCTTTGAAAGCTAAAGCTGAGGGTGAAGATATTGAGGAAGCACAGAAAGAAAAAGAAGGAGGAAATAAAAATGCTTCTGCTGTTGGTGATACTGAGGAATTGTTAGTTGACTCTGATGAGAATGCCTCTTTCTGATCTTGATGTTTCCCTATTTTCTTTCGTTGGAATAGGCCCTAGATTTCTTATGCACATGCGTGTGCCTTATTGTCAGTAATTTGTACTATGTGATATCTCTCATCTGGGTATGCTACATAGTGGCCTCTATGACTCTGTGACCTATGACTCTGTGACCTCTGTGACTGGATGTGCTACTCTATGACTTTCCTTATGCATTACTGACGTTTGTCAGAACTTATGGCTAAAAAGGGGGAGTAGTAGTAGATAGTAGTAGAAGTTAGAAATTAATTTTTCTTATGACTGAAGATGCTCTGTCGCATGCTCTTGAAGTTTCTATGTTATTTTTATGCATGAAGACGTATGTTAGAATTAATTTTCTTATGACTGAAGATGCTCTGACACATGCTCTAGAAGTTGCTATGTTATTGTTTGCATGAAGACGTTTGGACAGATGCTCTGACATTTGTCGTATTGAAGTAAGTATGTTATGTTATATGCATACATGTTTTGAGGGGGAACACTTATGTAATGTGAATGCATGTGTTGAGGGGGAGCATGTATATCTGATCTTCTATGTTGTGGAATTATCTTTTTAAGAGTATGTTTTCATCTCTTTATATGAACCCACTATATGTGAATTTTTATCTGGCTATGTTCTGTGAGGCTAGGCGTATTATGATTCCTGATGATGAATGCCTCTAATATTGTTACAAGCTATCTTTGTTCAAGGAATTCTCTTGGAGGTAGTTTTGTTATGTGCCATGATAGTTTTGTTGCTTAAGCATGATGTGGACTTGAAGAAGTTCTGTGTATCTCTCCAAGAATTGGCTATAGATTGTTTTAGCCAAAATTTTGCCAAAGAGGGAGATTGTTAGGTTTTTGTATATTGGCTACTTTTTGCAAAAACAACTACTAGCCAAATGCTGATACAAATGCTGTAGCATGTGGAACAACATTGTGTGACCTGATTGTTGCGCGCCAACACACGCTATATTTCTGTGCAAGATCTTCTAGAGATTCTATGAAGTTTTATATTTAACCTAGTGTGCTGATCAATACGCGCAGGTTGAATGAGTTGTACAGACTGTCAAGCCTTTGTGTATTTCCATAATTAATATTGATATATTTTTGGAAACAATATTCTTGCTCATGAAGAATTGTTAGCTGGACCTGACAACGTCCAAGCTATGTTTTGAAGCCCAAACCTGTGCTAGCTCAATATTATATATATGTGAAGACAAACCCTAATTTTGTGTGTGGAAAACCGTGTGTGTACTAAAGCGTGTGTTTTAGGTTTTCTTGTTAGTTGTGAGTCTTGCTTGTATCTGCTGATTCAAGTCAAGTACTCTGTGTTTGAGTTGTAATTGTGTACTGCTCCTAAGCTGTGAAGTATGGAGTTAGTTGTGTCTTTAAAGTGTGACTCTTGAAACAAACAAACGAAAAGAACAAGTGATAACAGTGCTGGTTTTACTGTTTGGTAGGAATTGAGACGGGGTCTCATATCTAGGAGTTCCTAGGTAGAGCAGCACGGGATAGGGTCTAGGTGCATAACCAAGTAGTGAGGCTACGTTAGGGGTGATCGCGATGCGGTTTGGTTCGGTTTTGACCAAAAAAATCAGTCGAATCGCGAGATAAAAATACATGCGGTTCGGTTTGGTTTGGTTGAATTTTAAAAAGTCATCCAAACCAAACCAAACCAAACCAATGCGGCTTGATGCGGTTCGATCGCCGCGGTTTATCGAGATATGAAAATATTATCAACTTATAACAAAATAAACGTAAAAATATTAATATTTTATTGTTTACTTTTATATGAAATAATACGTATATACAGAAATTGCATATATCCTAAAACTTTTCTATATTTTATAAAAAGAGTTTATTTTTAATAACAACATTATAGTTCTTAATCGTGTAAACTGACATATTTTAACAATCTATTATTTTATAGACTCAATTTTGATTGAGCTTGTTAAGTTGGATTGTGTAATAGGTTGATTGTTTATAGTTGATATAGTTAAGTTAAGTATTGCGGTTTGGTTCGGTTTTATGAAATGAAAACCGCGAACCAAACCAAACCATACGGTTTAGTAGAAAAATGATCCGTGCGGTTTTAATTTAATGCGTTTTTTTGCGGTTTCGGTTTGGATTGGTTCGGTTTGCGGTTTTACTTTTGGATTGGTTCAGATATGATCACCCCTAAGCTACGTTGGTGTATTTCACTAGAACTATTATAGTGGGTTCATTCCTGGATTGGTATCCCCCAGACTAGGGCAGTTGCGCCGAACTGGGTTAACAAACTCATTGTGTTCTTTACTATTCTGTCACGCTTATTTTACTTTGCTACGCTGCGTTTTATTATTTCTGTGTGACAAATGCTCAGACACTTGTGCTAACATTGTGCACAAATTTGTCTGTCTGATTGCCAGAATTTCATCAATTATAATAAAATCAATTTTACTAGAATCAATTCTATCAAAATCAATTTTATCTAAAGTTAAACCAAACACACGCTTAAATCATGAATTACACAGCGACTAAAATGGTTTGTCCATACATTTAATGGGGAAAAGGTTATTTTTTGTTTCTCCTCTCTTCTAGTTGCTTCTAAGTTCTAAGTTCTCACAACCAACCAAAATCCTTTCTTTCCCTAACCTAGCCAGCAACACATGTTGATAGGTCCCTCACACACACACAAACTAGTACGTGTGTTTCACACACGACGCGATAAGGGTTGAACTTAAATCCCACCATTTTTAACCCAACACAATCCACAAAATTTCTCCATTTTCTCATACCTCAAAAAATGGCTTCTTCCCTTCTCAACACAAACCTCTCTCACTTACACTCTCAACCCACCTTCTCAAAAAAAGCGCTTATTCACCATAATCACTTTTCAATCCCCAAAAACCCCAACCACAAACACAACATAACAACACCGTTTTCAAAAACCGTTAAAATCCGTTCCGACGTTAGTTACGAACAACGAAACTCTTCATTATCATCATCTCCTTCAACAACAGATGATAAAATTCGTGAAATTCTTCGCAACCGCGATTACGACACGAAATTCGGTTTCAACATCGAAATCGATTCGTTCGCGATTCCGAAAGGATTATCAAAAGAAACTATCCGATTAATTTCATCTTTGAAATCAGAACCTGATTGGATGCTTAATTTTCGATTAAACGCTTTCGAAAAATTCTCGAAAATGAATGAACCTAATTGGTCAGATAATTCTTATCCGACTATTGATTTTCAAGATATTTGTTATTATTCAGCTCCTAAGAAGAAACCTGAAATTAATAGTTTAGATGAAGCTGATCCTGAGCTTCTTAGGTATTTCGATAAGCTCGGTGTACCGTTAAATGAACAGAATCGATTAGCGAATGTCGCGGTTGACGCTGTACTTGATAGTGTTTCAATTGCAACTACTCATAGGAAAACATTAGAAAAAGCTGGTGTGATTTTTTGTTCAATTTCTGATGCTATTAAAGAATATCCTGATTTGGTTAGAAGTTATTTAGGTAGAGTTGTTCCTAGTGAGGATAATTATTACGCTGCGTTGAATGCGGCTGTTTTTAGTGACGGATCGTTTTGTTATATTCCGAAAGATACTAAGTGTCCGATGCAGATTTCGACTTATTTTAGGATTAACGCGTTAGAGACGGGGCAGTTTGAGAGGACGTTGATTGTTGCGGAGGATAGAAGCTCGGTGGAGTATTTGGAAGGATGTACTGCGCCTTCTTATGATAAGAATCAGCTTCATGCTGCTGTTGTTGAATTGTATTGCGGGGAAGGTGCGGAGATTAAGTATTCGACTGTGCAGAATTGGTATGCGGGTGATGAGAATGGAAAAGGTGGGATTTATAATTTTGTGACTAAGAGAGGATTGTGTGCTGGTGCGAGGTCGAAGATATCGTGGACTCAGGTGGAGACTGGGTCCGCGATTACTTGGAAATATCCGAGCGTTGTTTTGGAGGGAGATGATAGTGTTGGTGAGTTTTATTCTGTTGCTTTGACTAATAATTATCAACAGGCTGATACAGGGACTAAGATGATACATAAAGGGAAGAATACAAAGAGTAGGATTATATCTAAGGGTATTTCTGCTGGACATTCGAGGAATTGTTATAGAGGGCTTGTTCAGGTTCAATCTAAGGCCGAGAATGCGAAAAACTCTTCTCAGTGTGATTCTATGCTTATTGGCGATACTGCAGCTGCCAATACCTATCCTTACATCCAGGTTAGAATTTTTTTTTCTGTTAATGATTTTCTTTGTTACCTTTGAAATTTTTATAGTTAATATTTATTGTCTACGGAACCATAATTTTGAAAGATAACGATATGGAAGTATGAGCACACACTTCATATTACGTAGTATACTACGGGCACACTTCATGGACACTTTGGATGTATTTGCTAAATTGGTGTTTCTATATGAATTTCGTGTGTTGTGTTAATGTTATAGATTTGTAATGTTATATAGTTATGTAATTTGTTGTATCTTCTTACCTGTGTCATATTTTATTTGCTTGTCGCATTGTATTTGTGGTTTTTAGTTGAAAGGGGACACATAAATTTTTGAACATTTATTTACCAATTTTAAGTTATGGAAGAAATCCTTATAGTAATACTAATATAGAAAATTAGTCACGACTCATAAATGTGTTTGTTATTAAAATGACGATAATTTATGGCAGCCAAGAATCATTGAATTTAAAAAAAGTAGTACGAGTCATTAAACCCTGATTATGTCGGATTCCAAATGATACATATGTTCATGCCTTGTAACATGGTGAGAAATTGGCTATTGTTTTGATTTGACAACTGTTGTGGCCAACTACATGGGTGTTCCGATGCAGAACATCAATTCTTTTTCAGCTAATACATGTGTTCTAGTTCGAGGTGGTGTTGGAAAAACACTATAAATTGTTAGTGTTCCTGGAGATTTTTATGTCGGTTTTGGCTCCTGATTTTCATCACCCCATTTTTCTTATTTGATTAAACACAACTTTGTTGTGAGTGTATAGCTTGAAGAAGAAGATGTTTGTCTTTTATTCTGTTTCCAGGAGGATAAAACACGAGCAAAATTTGTCAATGGTTGTGGTTGGTAGCTTTAATGTTTGTGGTCTACTGTTGTTGGTTGAAACAGGAAATATTTGTCAATAATATAGAGTTTCAGTTCTGTCTTTTTTAGAGCAGTATTATGTGCGGTTTCCATACCCAAGTTAACTCCCACAACTTCCTTTTGTTTCCTTTTCCTTATTTTCATCCTATTTTCTGTCTGTAATGTTCAGAAACTTGTCGCGAGACTACTGCTCATGAAATTGCAATTGTTTTGCAGGTGAAGAATCCAACAGCAAGAATTGAGCATGAGGCTAGTACGTCCAAAATTGGTGAAGATCAATTGTTTTACTTTCAACAAAGGGGAATTGACTATGAAAAAGCAATGGCTGCTATGATCTCTGGGTTTTGCCGTGATGTCTTCAATGAGCTTCCCGATGAATTTGGTTCTGAGGTTAACCAACTCATGAGCTTGAAGCTTGAGGGATCAGTTGGTTAAACGGCTTGTTAGGCATCATTACTTTGAATTAGCTCAGGCCACTGGTTCTTAACACTGGCAGTTCTCAGGGGTAGTGTGTCTGGAAGGATGTGTACATGATGTATAGTATCTATCTATATAATTTTTGTCAGAAAGATATATATAGATTTTGTGTGTAACTGTGTCGCAATGATTCAACGAAACATTGAGTTTCAAACTAATATATGGTCTTTGTAATTGTCTCGTGAAGAGTTCCACATTCGATGAGATAAATTTGACAATATGTTTGTAAGTGGTAGGCAGTCCACTCTCTAAAATGCTGGTTATGTAAGGCTCGAAGTCCAACCGAAATTTTAAGAAGTATGATGTTGATTAGCCTTTTGGATTTCTATTCATTTACTCTCTTAATTCTTCTGAGTCTCTTTACAGCTTGACGAATTTAGTTACAAATTATGAGTTTCATATTTAAATTCTTACAAGAATATATCATAAGTTTTAGTCTATTTATTACCTGGTCATATCTCTCTTTTCTCACTCTTGTGATCTTAGACTTGTGTACTTTTTTAACTTCCAATGGGAATACAGCCTATTAAATCATAAGCTGAGCCATTATTGTGGTTTCTTTCTGCTGTTTTAAACGCGGATGCAGAGGACTAATAATTCACTATCTTTCAACAGTATTGGTTGAAACTGGTTTTTGTGATGCCACTCCATCCTTATGGACTGTGATCGTAGTCCGAGTGACGTAAGTTTTTCAAAATTTCGTCATCGACCACATACACTGCCAGCATTTGTTGATATTTCAATCATTGTTTCCTTCATTTTTCGGAAGAAATGTTGTTAGAAGATTGAGATGTACTATTTGTTAGGAAGATACACAATCTCCTTGTCAAAAAACTGTAAAATGTTTAAAATCAGACGTTTGACGGAAAACTATGGTGGTTATATATGAAATCAACTTAGTTCACCTTTCTTCATGTTTATTTGCCGAAGAGAATTTCATGCTCTTATCTTGTGGTCGTCTATACTTATCTCCTTCCAGTAAGCACCACAGCTCACAAGATCACATTCTCGGAAAATCAAAAATTGGAATATCAAGCAAAATTACTGATTTAATTGTACGGATAACCATTCTCGGATACATTCCCAAATAATATTGGTTATGTGAGTGCATAATATAAGAATGCCAACTAGTAGTAAATATCTCATACAAGATTGTATTAATGTGGAAAAATATTATGGGAAACAAAGGTATGAAATTACAGGATCTGGATTCACTGCATTTAAAAAATCACAGTTTTCCTTGGCCATTGATTGGAGATCGGACGGTTCAGATTACAAATTATTAAATCTCTTACAAATTATCTCATCCATCAGATACAGATTTCCGAAATTTCATTGCATTTGCATGTCATTACAGAAAACAAAAACCAAAGATCAGTTGATGTTGTTACATTCATTTCTAGACAGTATCAACAGTTACAACAAACCCTGTTCCTTTGCAATAACATGGGTGCCTAGAAAAGCTTTTCACATGATGAAGGAATACACAATATGAAAAACAGTATATATACACATTATTTGTAACAAGAAAAATACAATTTGTAGATTTACATCCCAAATGGGAGTGATAGTTAGAAGAGAATTCAGAGAATGAATCCATGGTTGTTCCTGTAGTCGATAGAAAATGAATCAGCAAAACATGACGATGAAAAATAGATAAAAGCCATAAATTAAATTCATTTTTAACACCTTTTACAAGTAATTTCTGTTCCCTTACTTACGTTTTAGGATGCAAGTACTCTTCCACCGTGAGAGGTTTTGGACCACCAAACCAATCAATTAAAAATATATTTTCGATTTCCAATTTGAAAACTTGAAAGTCGTGATCTTTTGGCCAGTCTGAAAACATCATTAAATATTAGTGTGAATCAGTGTTAAACAATCAGTACATATATAAAATAATATGATTGATATTTTCAACCATTCATATGACTAATAATTAAATTGATTTCCGGACAATTACCCATCATCTCTGAATGCTTGGAAAACAAGGCATTTCTGGCAAATTCTGCTTCCTTTGAATTGTCATCGACCAATTTCAGCTGAAACACAAAGTGTGACCAAATTAAATTTCCAATATCAACCCACAATAATATTTATGATTTTCCCGTAAAATGTGTTGATATAGGTATGAGTGGCTGTATTTTTAAGGGTACAAGAATCTATATTTGTGAATCATAACCAATGAAACTTATATATAACAATCACGTTAGCACTACAAATATATTCACATCCTGTCTTCCAGAATGGCATTCTGTAATTTTAATGACTCATTTACAAACAATTTCACCAACGCCATTTGAAGTTCTTGAGTGGTGACAAGCATGGTGCATATGAGCATCACATTGAGAGTGAACTAACACTAATAAATACAAAGACTGAGTGTGATCCGTTCATACAATTTCATCCCCAGTGAAATGATTCGTAGAATTCTAAAGTCGCATTATATACCTGTCTTCTAATAGTAATCATTTTAATAATAATCTGTCTCACTATACAAATTTTAATTCATATGAGAATGTAAAAAAAGGTAGCATGTCCACTATGATGACCTTGATCTAACAGCAAGGAATTTAAGTACAACCTGAGATATTAGGATCACAATTCTAATGGTAATATTCACAACAACAACCAAGCCTTATCCCACTAAGTGGGGTTGGCTACATGAATCGAACGGCACCATAGTGTTCTATCAAAAACCATGTTTTTCTGCAACACATGTATCTCTAGATCTTTCCTAATAGTTTCTCGTATAGTTTTTCTAGGTCTACCCCTACCGCTAGTGATCTGACTCCCCTTCATCTGATCTACTCTCCTAACTATATAATCCACATGTCTTTTCTCTACATGCCCAAACCACCTAAGTCGAGTTTCTACCATCTTTTCTACTATAGGTGCTACCCCAACTCTCTCTCTCTAATGTCGTCATTTTGAATCCTATCCCATCTAGTCTTACTGCACATCCAACACAACATTCTCATTTCTGCTACACTTACTTTATGCTCGTGTTGGTTTTTCACCACCCAACACTCAGTCCCGTACAACATTGTTGGTCTTACCGCTGTCTGATAGAATTTTCGCTTCAACTTAAGTGGAACTTTAGCATCACATAAAATACCTGAGGCCCTCCTCCATTTCAGCCACCCAACTTGGATTCGGTGGTTTACATCTACTTCTATTTCTCCGTCATTTTGTACTATAGACCCAAGATATTTAAACCGTGTATAATTGGTAATATTCATTCTATAAATATCTAAAACTATAGTGGAGTGCTAATTGAAGCAATGAAGTTGTCTTCTTTTTCTGAAACATCGTTTCGAACTGTCGATATCTAAAGAGTGTGTGAATGGAAATTTGCCGAAGAACATAATTAAGAACGAACAAAGATACAAAGTAGATAGAACTAATAAGGGAAAAATAATGAGGAAACATTTTTTATAAGCACAATCATATGCACTAGAATTAATTTTCTCACATACCTTTCCTGTAAGAGAAATTTTTGAACAAGTAGGATTCTCTGGGTCGACCTTGCCACAAGTCCCAAGAGGGTACTCACTGACTGTGAACGAAGCTCTTTCGTCTGCTAAAGCATTTCTTGCTGTTGGGTCTAGAGTCGTTAAGTAGAAGTATGGGATGCCACTGCCTTGGTTTGGTAGTCCATCACTAAATGATACCACATTGCTGCATATAGATGAATTTATTAACTAATACTTCAAAACTTGAAAATTTAACAAGTTCATGGCAAAACCCAATGGTCACCAGTGTATGAGATGTACCAACCGAGCTCATAAAAGCTCAAATCTCAAGTAAGGCCACACAAGGAGTTAGGCCAAAGAGTCGATATAAGGCAAAGAAAGGATACAGGTTAGTGTTATTTTAGCTTTGTCCTTTTATTGGCCAGATGTGATGGTCGTTATGCAGCAGAGTATATTTCACTATAGACTTTACAGAAAGTTGTATATTGATTCCGTTTGAACACATAATGCAGAAAATTATGAAGATGTATGATATAATAAGAGTAAGAAATGCTTACCCAAAAGGTGCTCCACCCAAATCAGTTGAGATAGTACTGCAAAGAAACAATAAGCACTTTCAATATCAAACCAAGAACTCATAAAGGGTATAATTTATATGATTTCCAGATTCAACTTTGCATCAATAAATAACCAATATGTAAATTGGAAAAGATATAAACTAATCTGTAAATTAAAAAGTTATAAAAACAAGGTAGGCAAAACTTCTCCAGCTTTTATGTTAGTCACTATAAGTCTTTCAGCTTTATCCTCCAGAAAATGACCACAGTAGGAATCTTCCAAATCAAGGGTGTACATCAGCTTTTATGTTAGTCACTATAAGTCTTTCAGCTTTTATGTTAAGAAACAACTTTTATTGTGAAAATTGTCATAAGTTCTCCCAAATAGTCTCACAAAACTTATGTCGATAGATAAGCTCAAATAAATCAATCCAAACATACCTAAATTGGTCTAGACAAAACTCACGATACATAATTGGTTTTTAAGAAATGATGAATACCAATTCAGTCCCTAAGAATCTCAATCCCTCATAGAGACTAAAATGTCCCAAGAGCTTGTCATAAAAAGTACTAATTTGACCCACATTTTTAGGAGTTAATTGATAATTTCAAACTCTCAAAGACCCAATAAGGAGTGAACCGTCATTTTGGTCCTTAAATGTTCAGGCGTTGTCACTCCAGTCCCTAAGTTAATCAAAAAATACTCAAATTCGATTTCATCAGTCCATTTAAACATTGAATATAACTTTATTTAGTTAGTGTTGAGATATATCAAGTGAGATTTAAAGTCTTACATTGGATAGAAGAGTAAAGATTCTCTTTACGGTTAGTTAGGTGCTTAAAGGCTTAAACTTCACAAAAGATGCACTAAGTTATGTTTTTGGGCCATGTCTAACACGCACAAGTTGATCAAGTGGTGCACGGTTCACAAATTGTGAATAACAATATAACGAACAAGTTGATTAAAAGCAAACAATGTATGCAACTAATATAAACTATATTGGAAAATTAATAAAAATAAGTTAAAAAACGACTTTTTTTTATAGAAAATTGTCATAAGTTCTCCCAAACAATAAATCAATCCAAATAGACCCTAAATTGGTCCACCCTAAACACACCAAACATAATTGGTTTTTAAGAAATGAAGAATACTAATTCAGTCCTTAAGAATCTCAAATGTTGGTCAAATTACTCCCCCATATAGACTAAAATGTCTACCCTAAACACACTAAGTGATGTTTTTGGGGGCATATTTAACATGCCCAAGTTGATCAAGTGGTGCACGGTTCACAATTTGTGAATAACACTATAACGAATACAAATTTTACAAAATCCACCGTTGGATTAAAAGTTTATATCATATAGATCATCCATGTCAAATTTTACAGAAATTGAAAATCGTTTGATATGTTATTGAGATCCATCAAAAAAATTAACAGTTTATGAGTTTTTATTGAATACAGTTAATCTTGATGAGTCTCAATTACATATCAAATGATTTTCAAATCCTGTAAAATTTGACACGGATAATCTATATGATAGTATAAACTTTTAATCCAACGATGAATTTTGTAAAATTCATATTAGTTCTAGTGTTATTCACAACTTCTGCATCGTGCACCACTTGATCAACTTGTGCATGTCAGACAAAACCGATGTTTTTGTATATTAACTGACCATATAAGTTTGTTGATCACCCATTGAAGTATTTACTAAAAATAATTAATTGATATTTTGGTCCTTGTAAGTTGGTGTTCTTTTGGTTTTAGTCTCTGTATTTTTTATTTTGTTGAAATTCATCCTTAAATGTTGAAATTATTTTGGTTTTAGTCCCTAAAGTCAAAATCCGTAGGAAAATCTGCAGTTTTCATGCAGATTTTCCTTCAAATTTACCTACGGATTTTGACTTTAGAAACTAAAACCAAAATAATTTCAACATTTAAGGATGAATTTCAACAAAATAAAAAATACAGTAACTAAAACAAAAAATATGTCAACTTACAGGACCAAAATATCATTTAAGTCTACTAAAAAAGCAAACAATGTATGCAACATATAAAATTCATCAAGAAATAAATCAACAAGTGAATAAGAATTGAAAGTGATGAAAATAAAAAAGCAGTAAAGGAAGGAAGGAATTGAGAATACTTCAAGACACCCCAGAAATTGAAAGAGAGCAACCAACGAGCGGTGGCAGCAGCATCTTTTGGGTCAGGTTTTGTTGAAACCGAAAGCAATCTTCCTTGTATGGAACCCCATAACAACAACATCATCAAAACATGGAAGAAGAACTTCATTTTGACGATATCGAAGGCAAATATGATATCTTTTCTTATTCTGCTTCAAGTCTCCTTCGCTCTCTTCTTGTTGGGACTATCTCATACATCAGCCGCGCAATAAATAAATACAAATATTAAAATAGTTCTTTTTTTATAGCTTGTTTTTTGTTTTAATCTTTATATTTTTGTTTTCTAAAATTGATTCTTTAATGTTAAAAATATTTTGATTTTTATTTTTAAAGTTAAAATTAGTAGAAAACCACAACTAATTATTTTCTAATACCTCAGTCGCGAAATAAATAAATACAAATATTAAAATAGTTCTTTTTTATAGTTTGTTTTTTGTTTTAATCTTTATATTTTTGTTTTCTGAAATTGATTCTTGAATGTTAAAAATATTTTTATTTTAATTCTTAAAGTTAAAATTAGTAGGAAAATTTGTAGGTTTCGTGCATATTTTTCTACAAATTTTCCTGCGGATTTTAACTTTAGAGTCTAAAGCGAAATAGTTTTAGAGACTAAAATAAAAAACATGAAAACTTACATGAACAAAACATCATTTAAACCTTTATTTATTTAGCTAGTTTGGGACCCCTTCGTCAAAAAAAAAAAAAAACTTGTGTACAATTTTTGTTGTAGGTTTTGAATAATTTAAAATGTCTTGCTTAATGACAAATAATTACATATGTGTTGAAGGTAAACGGGCAACAAGTTGCGCCGCTACTCCTGCAAAACCAATTCGCTTAAAGACCACATTTACAGATTTGAGAGACACAACATTGTTGTGCATGACATTTTGAACTCTATTTAGAAGATTAACAGCATCTGGTGCCAAAAAGCCAAAAGTGTCAAAAGCAAACGGTATAAAAACATGTTGATTGTCAGAACACGCTTTTTCATGTTTTGTCACTTTGCTTGAAGCGGCCTTGAGGGCCGCCTGTCCAACAGTGAAACTCGCAGTCCCTAATCCTACTAGTGGAGAAACTCCAGTCAAATCAACACATGCATGTTTTCCTCCTACCCATCCATATATCAAAACATCAGCTGACCTAAGTGTCGATCTCCTGTCATGTGGGTCAGTCAAGAAATTTATGGGTGCCTCTTTCTTCACTGCTATTCCTGCGCGTCGAAGAACATCAACAAGAACATCTCTCACGAAATCATGTCTATATTTGAAGCCTGGAAGCTCCTTGCAATGCAGTGCGTGCTCTCCAAAAGTATCCAAGCATGCCTTACGACAAATTGGACAAGTCTCGTCAGAAGGAAATAATGGTATCATGAGGCGATATCTGAGGATACTCCGATACTCTATCGGTGACATGTGTTGACCCAACCCATCAATGGGGATAGCAAGAAGGAAATCTTGAGCATGCGATGCTTTCAAACACCCAAAAACCGCTTTTTGTCTTGTTGTCATGTTGAAGTTGTCTTTCATATCTTGAACAATTTTACTAAACAAGGCACTCGCCAAAACATGTTGGGCTTGAGGGGGGACGGTGTCCTTGTTAGTAAAATTGCTAAAGTCGAAAGTTGGAATTGTAACACGAAGAACATTCAAAGCATTGTCAAAATCTAAGTCCATACTACATACTTCACTGTATCTCAAGATATGATCTTGCAATACCCAAGACTGAGCTCTAGAAGCTACAAAAGCATATGAGGCAGCCTCTACTGCTAAATATAGACCCAAACCTCCATTCTTAATAGGTAAAGAAGCTAACCTCCATTGAAGGTCCCCAAAAAAGGGACCTCCACCAACCACAATATCTTCAATTGCAGCTCGCAACTCCTTATCAAACAACATAGCTGCCCCCTTCATGTGAATTGGTTGACACGTCCTAAGGCCAAAAAAAAGTTTGGCGATACCCATGCAAGATCGAAGTAGAAGAAGCTCACTTTGTGGATCTTTTAATTTAGAAAGAAGATGCATTAACTCAACAGCTCTGACAGCTCTCTTCATGGCCACTCCTTCAATAAAGTTTTTATCACGACTAACAGCTCCTCCAAGTAACTTTAACCCCAACATCGGCCTCCCAATATCCAAAGGGAACAACCCCTCACAAAGCTTAGTGCCATCACATGAAGGCCAAAGGATCTCAGTCTTACGGATATTCAAGTGGAGGCCTAATCCTGGACCTGTCTCTCGAATGATATCAAGCACTTTAGCTACTTCGGTTGCATCTCCTACAACTGTCCCATCATCAAGATACCAAGCATGAAGAAGTAACTTGCAATTGTCTCTGATTTTATGTATAAGAGGATGTAAGACAAGAGCAAAAAGGAGTGGTCCCAATGGGTCACCTTGGTGAACTCCAGTAGCTGACTTAATATATCCGTCCCCTAGGTACAACCGTGCTGCCTGACTATAAAGAAACTCAACCCACAATGAGATAGATGGACATCTCACTCTCACCTCATGGAGTAGTGTCGACCTATCAACCATATTGAATGCATTTGAGAAATCTACTGTTAGCATAGCTAAAGAACCATCTCTGTGTCGCTGAGTCAACACCCTATTGGCACTATGCAAAATGGCCTCGGCACCACCGGAAATCCCAACCACAAACTGAAAGTCATTAAGATATTTAGCCATATTTTTACCTACTCCTGTTATAGCAATCTTAGACACTAGACGCCTCCAAATAGTACCTACGGCAATAGGACGAATCCCACCATCAGGCTTCAATAACGGTGTCAACGGTGCAGAAGCTACAAACTCTGACAAACTTTTTGGGCATCTTCCTCCTAGCCACAAGTTAACCACTGGAGTGATAGCACCTAAAAGATCCCTAGCCACAGCAGAGCCTTCCCCACAAAGTGCGTCTAATAGGTGCTGGGCCCGTAAACCATCTCTACCACACGAGGTTCCTTTCGGAAATGATTTAATACATCTAAGAACAATGTCACCATCAACCACAAGGGGAGCTTCAGAAAACATAGTGGTTGGCACCAATGGAGGCGGCTTGTACGGGTGTTTATCTCCTAAAGCCTTCACGGTGTGTGCAATATAAGGGGCCACTCCAGAAGATCCTAACACCTTCACAGCGGCTATTATAATAAAATGAAAATTATAATAAAATTATTCAGTAAATTATATAAAAAAAGGTGGCTTCTAAAGTGAGGGCTCTATTAAAAAATTATAATCCTAATTAATAATACAAATAAAAAAATTATTTTAAAATTTTTAATGTTTAAATAATTAAACGAAAATCTCCCTTCATTTTGTAAATATTGTTAAATAACTAGTTATATTTTTATAATTGTGTTAAATATAATTACAGGGGAGAAGAATTGGTTCAAAAAGATAATGATAAAAAACTTATTAATTACTACCTTTGTTCTTTATTAGGATAATTTTACATTATTTAAAATTAGAGACTTAGATATACTATACTAATATTGTTAATTTTAAAAAAATGTTAATAAGTTATTTCTACTTATAGTTTATATCAAATATTCATTTGCTTACATGTAAAATGTTCAATATGTTAAAATGAAAACCACAACTAATTATTTTCTAGTATATTGAAATTTGGAAAGTTACTTTGGAAGTAGGAAATATCAATGTGATAAATATAGAAAGAACTAAAGTTGCACAATATTTTTTTCATCTTTTCTTTGCCCTCTTATCTTTGCACAATACGAACTTTGGCATCAATCAGGCAAAAATAATAATACCCATGATACCAAGTATTACAATGAATCTGGTTTTTCCTATTGAAACCTTTTAAATTTCATCTTGTATATGTCACAATCTAAAAGAGATGAACTAGAATTGTCACAATCTAATACTTTAATACAATGCAGCCTCGGCTCTGCTAAAATGTAATAAATAAATACAAGGATGGCAAATATGAGCCTGAAATTTGCATGCATATGACCCAATCATTGAGGAAGCAAAATTCTACTACCAACGAAGCACTTTGAAATACATTATTCATATATATAGTGGTTAACCCGTAAACGTTTCTCAATCAGATCTCTCTAGCTCTCGAAATTTTTTATCCCATTCGTTAGCTTCATAATCTTGCTCAAGGAAGTCTTTGTCAGTACTATATACAATTTGATCTTGTCCTATCACCGTCTTTTGGGCCATGTCCCGAGCGCTGAAAAGCTGAAAGCATAAAGCATAGTCTTAGAAAGAATGTTTAGAGTAAATAGTAATCCCAGATCCAGCTTACCTTATCTTAAACCAGACAAAGAAAGAGCCGGATAAAGCATATAAAAGCATAACTGAATTGTGTACTGCATATAGCAGGGATGTATAGTTACTGGATGTGATCAAGTAACAAGCAATCATTCAAAATATGTACATGAGATGGAAAATACATTCAAGAAATCATTTCTGAAATTCATTTACATAATTACATGGTTGAATAGTCTTAAAATATTGGTTGGGCCTAGCACAAATCGACAAAACTGATGTGTAAGATGCGGGATGCTCACCATTCATAAGGACTTTTTAGGTCATATCTCTAGTTGTGGGACTAAACTCACCCCCCACACACAATGAAGGTGCTAGAGGTTGCATGAAGGCGGCCTAAATGCCACAGTTAAGGCAGCTAGGGGTAGACTGTAATTAAGGCAGAATTTCCAACACACCTCTCACGCCCAGGCCACTAAGAATCTAGGCAAGGCCGGATTTTAATCCCACGAAACCAATTTTTAAGGTGAGGGATGCCCATCACATATAAAAACTAGTTAGGCCATATCTCTAGGTGATGTGGAACCCTCACCCAAAACAATGATGGTGTTAGAGGCTACAATGAAGGCACCCCAAATGCGACAAATCAATTCAAGCGGCTAGAGGAAGACCACAATTAAGGCATAATATCAAATGTACCCCCTGACGCCTCGGCCCACTGGGCTTAGAGTGTGGACAATGAGGGCAACCCAACGATGAATCAAGAATTGGCTCTGATACCATCCTTGAATCTAGACTTAAGGACTAATTCAACCACAAAAAAGTAGCTTTTAAAGTGAGGGATGTCCACCACGTACAAGCACTAATTAGGTCATATCTCTAGGTACCCCCTCACCCAACCCAGCACAAAGAAGGTGTTAGATGCTGCAATGAAGGTACCCCAAATAAGGCGGCTAGAGGAGGACCACAATTAAGGAATAATTCCCATCATATAGCATGAAATAAGGGAATGAAAACAGTTCTAATCTAGTAGAGCATTTCCTTTATCCTAATTTATATTTTTGAAAACAGGCCCAAGATTGCCTTTACTCCTTCAAAAGAAATGCATAAACATCTTTTTTGTCGGTCTCCACAAAACAATTGTTTGTTTTTAATCCTTGTAAATATATCACTTTTTAATCCTTGTAAATTCCCACAAAAGTTTTGGTCATTGTTTTCTTTGTCCTACAATATTTGTTCATGCTGGAATGTTCTCTATTATAGGTGGACTGCATTGATTTTAGATCTTCGTAATATGCAGACTATATATAAGAACTACAATCAATATGATCCACATAGAGGCCAATTCAGACATGAATAAATATTTTAGGGACTAGAACAAAACAAGGATGACCAAAAGTGAAAAATGGCAGACTTTTGAAGACTAAAAACAAACAAAATTATACGGACTAAAATCAAAGTGATATATTTATAAAATAGTTTTTAAAATTTTAAAGGAATATTTCTTACAACTTTATAGTAAATAAAATATTACGCAGACAATGCTAATATGCCATGAATAATATCTAATGCAGATGAAATTGTTTTGTATATCACGCTCATAATTTTCTTATTTTAACAGGGAATATAGATGAATATACCTTTTGCGTCAATGAAATGTCAGGTAATTCAAGTACTTGTGCACATTGCTGCCTAGCTATGTTTCTCTTTTCAATGTCAGAATTCCTTTTCCGAATAAAAAACCACCGAACCAAAGGGATGGCAAAGAAGGAAGCAGCATAAATCTGCATATATTATCATTCAGTGTATGGACGCAGAAAAGTGAAACCATTGCAGATATTTATAATAACAGGGATTCCCCTCCTTATAGAATTTATTTATTTATCTTGGACTCCAATTAGATAAACTTCTCAAGAGGCACTTGCGGAGAAATAATGATTAAAACAATCTTTGCAATAACTACAAGTTTTTTAAACAAGTTATTGTATAAATTGAGAACCACAATCCTATAAAATAGAAGTTAATCCAAACTTGGCCTAAGTGCAGCATAAGTGCAAAGGTATTGCCGAAGTATGAACATATTATTTCTTCTATAATTTAAAATTTCTCATTATTTTCATCTTATCTCTCATTTAATTTAAGTATTTAATTCATATGCACTGTCAATGTAAAGATTTTTTACATTATCAAAGAACATAATTATCATCAGCTCATAAAAACAATGATGAGTGACCTTTATCATAACTACTTTGAACGTCTCACATACGATATGACTGGTTGTGATTTGTTGAGGGTGTAATTTGTAAATTTTTACACTGACAATGTATCAAATTAAACTAATAATTAAATGCCCAAAGCAAGGTAAGAGAAGCATCAATTAATTATATGCATATCAATATTATTTTACTCGATCACTCTTTTATTCAATCCCCCCCAATGTTTTTACCGTACAATCTCGTAAACGGCTTCTCTCTCAAGTCTCAATTATTCATATAGACTGTATAAAGACTCACAAACACTCTAATTAGCATAATTAGATGATACTATCCACAACATACAATTACCCTATTTACATTCTAAAACTTAGCAGCAACTTCCTACAATAAAATGTTCCTTGAAAAAGGTAATTTGCAATTCCTTTTCAAACTTATCGAACAACTTTATTGTCTGAAAATCAAAATGTTGCTCATACCTGAAGGAGAGGAAATATGTCGGCTACAAATTTAATGAAGCCATCAGGTCTAACTGCCACTTCTCTGGATCAATGAAAAGCAAAAGTGAGTATACTGAAATAAAACAATAAGAGAAAAGTTGACTAGTGTGTCGTGTGAAGAGCATACTTCAACATGGTCCCAAGAACAATAACTCCAAAGAGATTAAGGCCACCCAGACCAATGACCATTGCTCTCTCTGATGAAGAAGTTTTACTGAAAGAACATTCACCCATGTTATTATAGTTAAATAACCAGAGAGTGATAACGTCAGATAGGCATGGAAAAAAAATACAATAAAGAACCTGAATTGCCAACTTTTCTCCTCGAAAAATTTCTCAATTCCTCCAACCCAATTTGCCCATCTTTTTCCAACATATTCTTTTCTCTTACTCTTTTGAGAAGCTGTCTTCTGAAGAGATGGAAACCTATATAGAATATTTCCCTGCATAACAAGCAATCTGCGAGTATACATAAAAACAGGATAAAAAGAAGAAAAAAATCACTCAGCAGAAACCAAAATATAAGTGAAGATAAGTATACTACTTAAGAGCTTGAATTAACACTTTATGTTAAAACAAAATAAATAGTAACAATCATCTGTTGCATTCTTAAAGAAATTTAGTAATTTATGCCAAAGAGGGGTCAACAGGTAGGGACTTTTAATGACAAATACAAAAACAATCCTCTTGTAATCACCATCAAAGAGAAAAATGAAGGGTACAAGCTATATTGTTTTAATTCATTGCATTGTCTCAATATACCTCTTCATCAACTACAGGCTGACCATCAAATCGTAAAAGCACGGGTAATATATAGGATTCGTCATCCTGGAAACATCCAGAAACAAAAGGTTACAAAGTTGGATGATAAAATATGAAGCATACAAAATTATAGAAGCATTCAGTAGCAATATAGAAAAAAACTTAATATAAAAATGGAAATTCAGTAGCGATAAAAAAAAAATAGAAAATACATTAGGCCACAAGATCAACTGTCTGAGCCTTTTTTTAAACTAATTACCCAAACATAATAAAAGATCATGCCACCCTTCTGCAAAAACTAAGGAGAGATGCAGTGTGTTTAGTATACAAGAAAATCTCTAATTTAAAAAAGAAAACAGAGTTTTGAGCAATACTTGACATTGTAACAGATCTATGAGAGTATTTTAATATGTTGGCTGAGTTATGGCACGAAATGGAGGTAACCAGTTAATAATTATTTTCAAATTGGCAGAGACTAAAGAACTTGATTCTAGAATTGCAGAAGATATCTCTCAATAATCGTACTTTTATAAAGTAATTAATACGCACATTTCATTTTCTTACATTTGGTCGCTTTAGATCTCTTGGAATAGTTTCCATATTTTATTATATTTCATAACCTGCTTTCTTTTTTAATTAGAACTAGGCATCTGGTATTCGTATCAATGAGTGACACTGACAGTGCTGTTTCTTAAGCATCACTACACCCCATTTATCAATATTATATACTTATCTAAAGTCTGTTGTTTCGTTTTCCTCTTCTACCTAACTAAAATTTCAACAGGGTGCACTCTCTCACCAACAATAATATTGAAAAAGCTCCTTCCAAAAGTTTACAGGAGACAAAAATTTATCAAACTAGGCCAAATAATAACATGGCCCGTATACTATGATAGTCATCTATATCAAAGATATTATCAATGAAAATCGGCAACGGCAATACATAATTATTATGATGCATCCACTTTAATGACCTTGAAATAAGCAAAAAGAAATAATACAGCTAACAGCTCCTTTAATGTAGTGTAATAGCCATGAGTAGGAGTAGAAGCATTCAACAAAATGCATGCCAAATTAATATCAACAACATCATTAATAATTTATAAATTATCCAAACTCATATGCGACAGTGGTGCACTATAAGTTGAATAGTTGATCATGCAAGACATGGTAATCCAGTCCGTAAAAAAGTGAAAAATACAAATAACAGCTTCTTGTAATCCTTATAGCAAGTGTTGAGGCCAACGATGTGAAAGGACGCTGTTAGAATTGGTGTTATAGGAGGACCTATGGATTTCATTTACTGAATTAAGATACTTTATTTTGATAAACACTCAGGAAACTAATTGTTTTTCTGAGTAGAATTACATAGAAGGAAATAAGCATTTAGAACTGACAGCAGTTACCAAATAGATAGGACTTGAGAGCCTATCTTCTCTCCCAAGTCCCAACCACCCTCCACCTGGAAACTAACAGAATGTCATGACTCCCATTTCTCTTTCCTGTTCTATTTATTCAAATACAACATACATCTAAAATAGGTTAATTCAGTTCTATTGGACCCGTGCCTTGTAAATAAACTATGATGCAAAGTTTATCATGTTCATTTCATAATCAAATGTGCTGCAGATAAGTAGGTTGGAAAAATATGTGCAGCAGCAGAACAACACACTAGATAACTTATTTGTCAAAATATCCTTGTTAAATTACCTTAATTCTCTCCGTAGAATCTATATCAAGATATGGAGCCAGTTCTTCAGCTGCAACAACGCCACCATTAGAAGATATGTATTGCCCAATCTGTGCATAAGACGATCAAAATGAAACAAACAACAGAAATAATCATGCTTAGGTAGATGACAAAAAGATAAAGGGAAATAACAAAAAAAATTCAAATGTGTTAAAATATAGTGGAAAGTGATCAATGTGACTATTAGAATTTTGGGAGGCCTATACTCAACCACAAAAACTAGCTTAAGAGTTGAGGTTGGTTTGCACTACATTTATAAAGGTTATCTATGCCATATCTCTAGCCAATGTGGGGACTTCTAACAGTGACTTTGTCAAGGTACAGATTAACATGATAAAGTGGAAAAGGTACCCGTGAAAAAAAAAACAGAAACTCAAAAAAAAATAAAACCAAAAGCAACGGACCACTGAATTCAGTCCTCAATTATTACCAACTTCCATCTCTCTTCTTCAATTCCTTGATTGGGATCACCATCTCCAAACACAAAGGAGAAGACCTATCAAGAAAGAAATCATATCAAAATATTTGTTTTTGTATGAAATAGGAAAAAATAAAGAGTAGAAGACATAATTCATTTGCATCACATACTGATTCAATGAAGTTTGTCTTGTCATCATCAGCTTGTACCCTTCGCCTCCTATAGTAATTTGGATCCCAGTACCTTCCATGGTATAAAATAGATAGATTATATGTCGCCGTACATCTTTTTCTAAATAATCATGTCTTTTTTGTTGAATGAAACTAGATAAGTATGCTAAAACTGAGATTATAATGAAGTAACTTTGAAGTGTGTAGATAAATATCCCTCCACGCCACCGAAAAACCATGACAAATATTGAAGTAATTACCAGAATAAATCTGTTGGATTAAAGAAGAAATTGAACCCTGAATCATATGATCTGCTTCTCCGTCTCCCGCGATTATCCTCTTCACTGTAATTAATAAACATTATGAGTGCATTAAGACCAATTTTTTTTCCAGGGTAAACTATGATTTGAGATATCTCAGTTATGAAGTACCTGCTGCTGCTAGTTAGAAGAGCGATGATTGCAGTGTAAACAATAACAATGGATGCAATAAGAGCTGTCCCAAAAGAAACCCTAATCACGTATTCTCCGGCATTCTAACAAAGTTAACGTCATAAGAATACAACACTACACTCCAAGTAACAAAAATATCATCAACAACAATCCTCAATACCTTAGCCTTTTCAATTAAAGGTTCAACTTTAATCCTAAATGACTTGGCACCAAGCTTTGACCGATAATCTTTGGGAAACACATATAAAATGTCACCTTCCTCAGAAACCTGCAGCACACACCATTGAACTTCAGTAAACAAAAACTCAACGCAAACAAACTACAGGCCTAAAAGTAACAAATAAGCAGAAGCAAATTAAATTGAAACCAAAATTACACAAGTGCTGCTATAATGGACTATTTTACTTTAAATTTAGGGGTTCAAAATTCTTTTTAAGCAGAGCTCTATGGTGCCGTAGCAACAACAGAAATTTATTAAAAAAATAATTTGTTGAATTTGTGGCTAGAGTGTGATTCTCAGCTTGTGATTTCTTCCTTTTCTAAATAATTCACATTTCCCTAGAAAATTAGAAACAAATGGCATAATCGTTTGTTGTTAATTTAACTGCCTTCTTCGTGAAGCGAATCATTGTGTCGATAAACTTGCATCTTTCAGCACTTCAATTAGTGGTTTGGTTTGCTCTAATTTAATTCAAGATTTAACTAGAAAAGACTTTTTCCAAAAACTGATTTAGGCTCCCTAATTATGAAGTAATCCTAACTCGAGAACAGTAAAGCGCAGACACTCCTCAGATTAGAGGTATCTCAGTGTCGTGTCCGACACGACACAAACACGTATGATTACATTGAATTATACTATTTTCTCATAATTTTATTCGCATTGATGTGTTAGAGTCCGTGTGGTGTCCAGTGGCTGTGTTTTATAGCTCGAGAAGCTTTTGCATGCTATACACAATAAGTGCAATAGAATAACGGATAAACAAATATCAATCTTTCTCCTACATACAATATTTCATTGCATTCAATTATCAAACAGGATATTCAAAATTCACAAACAAACCCAATGAAGACCTATGAAGCACAGACACTGACACGTCGACACAGATAAAATATTTGAAAAAATTATATAATTCAATGCATGTTTTTGGTTTCACTTCTAGAGGGGCCAAAATTGATTTTGGAGGTGTAGAATTGATTCTGACTTGTTTGGTTTCTCAAAAGTAGAATTGATTCTACCTCCAGAATTGATCCTACATGAAGCTAAAAATTGCAGCTTCTGATTCTAGAATTGATTTTTTATTTTTTTGTTCAACTCACTTATGCATAAATATATCCAAAGATAAATCATTTTATCTTTCAAATCAATTTTAAAAAATCAATTTTATCAAAATCAATTTTTCTCACAGCATAACCAAACATACACTCAATATAATTGTAACCTGACACGCCTAATCCAAGAAGTGTCCCGCCTAATCCAAGAAGTGTCCGTGCTGGAAAAAACAATACATACCTCTAAGAAACCATTAGTATCAGCAGCAAGAGCTTGAAGAGCCTTCTGAGCTTCATTAACCTTAAGACCAGCCCTACTTGCCACGTCACCAATAGTGACCCGACCACCACAACCATCAACAGCATCCATAGTCCGTTTCCTGACATCAGTAGGCAGTTTATCAGTTTCCACCACACCTCCCGGCCTGATCCCTCGGCCGAAATCGACGGTGGCGCGTGGTGGTACGACCAAAATCCAACCTCTTTTGTTGGTGATTCTGCGGTTCTGTGGGAAAGGAAGGAAAGGTTTGTGAAAGGTTGAAGAAGAAGTGAAGGTGAGAAGACGAGATGTGGGTGTGATTGTGAAGCATGTGGAGATTGTCGCCATTTTTGGGTAGCGTTGGAGAATGAATGAATGAATGATGGCGGGAGGATGAGGCCTGTGTATTGACACATATGGCCTTCTACTGCTCACTCAGATCATTCATATAATCATATTTTTTTTTTTATGTCGATCGACTATTATCCTCTGCACGCAACTGCATAAACTAATTCATTGAGTCAGGTAAATCCAGAAAGAGTAATAAAGTTTTCTTTCAAAAGAATTTAACACTATTGTATATATAAAGATGATTTCGATCTCATAACTTTTTGATAAGTTGAAGAAATCCGTTACCATTTCATCTGTATGTTGTTGAGTATATTATAATCATATGGTTTGGTTGGTTTATGGTTCTTACTTTGTTTGCGCTGTCATTTTGGTTATTTGCAAATATTTTTTTGAGTTAATAGATTTTACTATGTAATATTTGAGTTCGATAACTCAAATGATATGAGTTGGATAACATATAAATTAGTAGAGGAGGTTCAGGGATTAATATCTAAAAAGAATAAATTATGTTTTTGATGTACCAAATTTTTTTTTTTTGGATTACCCCTGTAATTTTTTTACATGGTGATGCTTATATTACATGGTGATGTAAAACAAAAAAAATGATGTACTATGTAATATAAGCGAATTTTGTTTTACATGTAAAATCACTTTTTTGGATTACCTCTCAAATTTTTTTTGGATTGTCCTCTCTATTGACTTTTTGCTGATTTGGAAGACAAAATTCAACTGTCAAGTAGCAAAAGTGCAATCTCACATAAGTAAAAAGTTTATCTTTATAGCAAGGGTTAATCAAAAAAAAAATTACAAGGATAATTCAAAAAAATAATTTTAAAAGGTTAAAACAAAACTCGCCTACTTTACAAGAGTAAAAGCCTATTAAACTCATTTTTTGGTACGAAATTAGTAAAATATCATAAATTCATATACATAAACTGGAGGGAGTGGTGATCGAACCTTGATCATGAACGTTTAGTTTAGTATTTTCAACATTTTCTCTGTAAGCTAGAATTTCTGAAGGTTATTTGTGGATGTTATTGCGATTGTTATCTTTAATTTAGTAATTTATAAAAAATATATCGAAACACTAATTTATTGTACCGTTTAAAATGAATATATTTTTTTTATTCTTAATAAATTTGAAATTAATTAACTTATTATTTACTTTTTATAATAAATAATTAATTATTTTAATTTTAATTTTCAATTAATAATAGTCATTATATATTCTTTGTAAATTTAATTCAGTTGATAAAGATATTACATTTTATTGATAAAAGTTGAGCTTGAATTTTAGACACTCCACCTGATTCTAACTAATAGACTACTTAGACAAAAAATATTATAGTAAAAATATTTTCTAGCAATTCAAGAAACTAAGCTAGAGATAACAATCGCGAAGGAGGTTGAGGACTTTTGGCGGGGTACTACTTGTAGTGGTTGGATGGGCTTTGCTCTAAAAGAAAGGGTGAAAAGGCTCAAATTTTTTCTTAAAGATTGGAGTAAAAGAATTTACGGCTCCATGGATTCTAATATTAATAACTTGGTTGTGGAGATTAGTTTACTTGATCTTAAAGGAGAAAGTGGTGGTTTGTGTGACAATGAAGTAGAGAGAAGAAAGGAGTTATTTGGTAATATGTGGCATCTCCTTAGATGTAAAGAAGCGCAAATTTTTCAAAGGTCGAGGTCGAAATGGTTGAAGGAAGGAGATGGTAACACAAAATTCTTCCATGGTTGCATAAAGGCAAGGTCAAATTTAAATGCTATTTCGGCACTTAAAGTTGATGATGGTTGGCTTGATTCGCCTTGCACTATCAAAGAGGCGATTAACGTATACTTTGAGAACCATGTGAAATCGGTACCAATGATGCGTCCGAAACTTGATAGAGTGGCATTCCAACAACTTTCGGAGGAGGATAATTTGGGACTTGTTGCGCCGTTTTTGTTAGAAGAGATTGAAGATGTTGTGAAGACTAGTGATGGGAATAAAAGTCCGGGACCGGACGGTTTTAATTTTGCCTTTTTGAAGAAATTTTGGGAGATGCTCAAAGGGGACATTAGGGTCATGTTCGATCAATTCCATGGGAACGCTTGCCTTCCTAAAAGCTTCTTGTCTTATTTTGTGACCTTGATCCCAAAAGTTAGTGCCCCCACTTTGATGTCCGATTTTAGGCCTATTTCTCTTATAGGTTGCCTTTACAAGATGATAGCGAAGGTTTTGGCGAATAGACTCTCAAAGGTGATGGATGCGTTAATCTTGTCCAATCAATCGGCTTTTGTTAAAGGCTGTAATTTGGTGGATGGTGTTGTGGTGGTTAATGAAGTGGTGGATGTGGCTAAAAAGATGCGGAAAAATTGCCTAATTTTTAAAGTAGACTTTGAGAAGGCTTATGACTCGGTGGAATGGGAGTTTCTTGATTATATGCTTCACCGTGTGGGCTTTTGTGACAAATGGATTGAGTGGATTCGTGCATGTGTGTTCGCCGGTAATTTATCGGTTCTTGTTAATGGATCTCCTTCCTCCGAAATAAATATTCAAAGAGGTTTAAAACAAGGTGATCCATTGGCTCCTTTTCTCTTTTTGCTTGTGGTAGAAGGATTGAGCGGTGTCATTTGTAAGGTGGTGGATCTATGCCTTTTTAAGGGCTTCAAGGTTGGTAACTCTCCGGTGGTTATTTCGCATCTTCAATATGCGGATGACACGTTGTGCGTGGGAGAGGCTTCGGTGAATAACCTTTGGGCACTCAAGGCCATCCTTAGGGGGTTCGAATTAGCCTCCGGGTTAAAGGTAAATTTTTGGAAAAGTGCACTTTCGGGTGTTAATGTTGAGCCGGAGTTCATGGAGGTGGCGTGTAATTTTCTAAATTGTAGGAGAGGGGTTATTCCTTTTATATATCTTGGGCTTCCTATAGGCGCGAATCCCAAATGTTCATCTACATGGGATCCGTTGTTGTCATACCTTAGAAAACGTTTGTTCTCGTGGAGGAATAAACACATTAGTCTTGGAGGTAGGATTGTGTTGATAAATGCGGTGTTAAATGCGATTCCTATTTTTTATCTCTCTTTTCTCAAGATGCCGATTGGTGTGAGGAAGAAGTTTATCCGTATTCAAAGAGAATTTTTATGGGGGGGTGTGAAAGGTGGCCGAAAGATTAGTTGGGTAAAGTGGTCGGTGGTGTGTAAAGAGAGAAACAAAGGAGGGATTGGTGTGAGAGATATTAATGTGGTCAACCTTAGTCTCTTAGCAAATTGGAGATGGCGCTTTCTTCAACCGGGCTTACCTTTATGGAAGAAAGTATTAGTGGCACGCTATGGGGATAGTTTCCTTCATCAAGTGGATTGGCGGGAATCTCGTGTTCCTTCCTCGGCCTCATCTTGGTGGAAGAATCTTATTGATTTGGACAAGGTTGTTGAGTCGAAGAATTGGCTTGAGGAGAATATGATTCGTGTGGTGGGCAACGGCTCCTCGACATCCTTTTGGTCGACTAGATGGATTGGGGAGTCACCTCTTGCTTCCCTTTTTCCGCGCTTATTTTCATTGTCAACTAACAAGGATGGTATGGTGGATTCCTTTTGTGAGAAGGTGGGGGATAGGCTTGTGTGGTCCTTTTTGTGGCGTAGGGAGCTTTTCCAATGGGAGGTTGACCTTGAAGCTCTTTTGGTTAAGAGATTAAATTTGGTAGTATTGTCGTCGGAGGAAGATCATTGGAGGTGGGCACCGGATGCGGAAGGTAATTTTTCGGTAAGCTCAGCTTATAAGTATCTTAGGGAGGAACTCATTGTTGGCGAAGGCTTGGCGGCAAATCTTGTGGGAGCTTTTAATGTTTTATGGGATAGTCCGGCCCCATCAAAAGTAATTGCGTTCTCTTGGCAACTTCTCTTTGACCGGATTCCTACTAGGAATAATCTTGACTATCGTGGGGTCTTACCGGCGGCCGCTTCGAGGAATTGTGTGGGTTGTGTGGGCTCTCCGGAAACGTCGTGTCACCTTTTCTTGCATTGTGATTGTGCTATGACGGTGTGGTACGGAATTTTTAGGTGGATTGGTGTCGTGGTGGTTATGCCGCCATCTTTACCTCATTTGCTTAAGGTAATCGTGGATGTCACAAATATTAAAAAGGTAAAGAGAGGTTTTGTCATGATTTGGCACGCAACAATTTGGTCTATATGGAAAGCTCGAAATGGTAAGATATTTGCTAATGGCTCTTTTGAAGCAAAAGAGATAATTGAAGAGATTAAGGTGTTGAGTTAGAAGTGGAGTAGAGCGCGACTAAATATATCACCTTGTCTTTTCTACGAGTGGTCTTGGAATCCCGGAAGTTGTTTGTTGCGTTGGTTTTTTAGGCTCTTTATTGTTGTTGCTTTTTGTTTTGTTTTGCACCATGAACCTCTGTTTGGATGGTTTTTTTGGTTGCTTGTAATCTTTGTTTCTTTGCTACTCCTTTACATCTTGTTTTTGAGTATGCCTTAATAATATTTGCCATTAAAAAAAAAATAAAAATCAAAACACTAATTTATTTGGTCTACGTGTGCCGTTAGGTAACAATGATCAATTCATTTATCTTAAGTTATTAGGGACTTATATTTGGTATTTTAGGATTAAATGTATGTTTCACTATTCTACTTAGTTTCATTGGGTAAGACCTAGTCCCCCTTGTATTCATCTTATTTTTCTATTTTAAAATAATAATAATATGAGATACAGGTGGAAGATGGTTAGTACCAAATAAAAAAATAAGTAGGTGCAAGATGGGGAATGATATGAGTTTTGTCTGTGTTATTCATCAATTATAACTTGTAAAAGAAAGTACTATTTCGTTCCAAAATATAAGTAAAAGAGAGTCAAAGAAATTTAATTTATTTGATTCAAAATTTGAATTAAATATATTCACTATTGTTGACTAATTTTTGTTTATATTTTGGGACGGAGGAAGTAATTCTTAATTTAAATTTAAAATGATTATGTTTATACCATTGATACACTTATACAATTCATATGTTAAATTGTTATGGACTGAAAACCACAATTAATTATTTTTCTACTATATTGAAATTTGGAAAGTTACTTTGAAAGTAAGAAATATCAATGGAACGAACTAAAGTTGCATAATATTTTTTTCATCTTTAATTTGCCCTCTTATCTTTGCACAATAAGAACTTCGATATCAATCAGGCAAAAGCTATAAAACCCATGATACCAAGTATTACAATGAATCTGGTTTTTCCCACTGAAACCTTTTAAATTTCATCTTGTATATGTCACAATCTAAAAGAGAAGAACTAGAATTGTCACAATCTAATACTTTAATACAATGCAGCCAGGCTCTGCTAAAATGTAAATAAATACAAAGGATGACAAATATGAGCCTGAAATTTTAATGCATATGAACCTATCATTGAAGAAGAAAAATTCAAATGTGATCATTCAGTTGCCGTCGAAGCATGTTGAAATACATTATTCATATATATATAGCGGTTAACACGTTTCACCTGTAAACGCTTCTCAATCAGATCTCTCTAACTCCCGAAATTTTTTATCCCATTCGTTAGCTTCATAATCTTTGCACAAGAAAGTCCTTGTCTGTACTATATACAATTTGATCCTGTCCTATGACTGTCTTTTGGGCCATATCCCGAGCGCTGAAAAGCTGAAAGCATAAAGCATTGTCTCAGAAAGAATGTTCCAAGTAAATAGTAATCCCAGATCCAGCCTACCATTTTTCAAACCAGACAATGGAAGAGCCGGATAAAGCATATAAAAGCATAGCTTAATTGTGTACTGCATATGGCAGGGATGTATACTTACTGGATGTGATCAAGTAACAAGCAATTATCCAAAATATGTACATGAGATGAAAGTACATTCAAGAAATCATTTCCGAAATTCATTTGCATAATTACATGGTTACGCAGTCTTAGAATATTGGTTGGGCCTAGGCCTAGCACAACAACCCCACAAAACTGATGTGTAAGATGCGGGATGCTTACCACTCATAAGCACCTTTTAGGTCATATCTCTAGTTGTGTGACTAAATCCACCTCCTCACACACAATGAAGGTGCTATAGGTTTTGCAAGAAGGCGGCCTAAATGCCACAGTTAAGGCAGCTACGGGTAGAACGTAATTAAGGCAGAATTTCCAACACACCTCTCACGGTTAGGCCACTAAGAATCTAGGCAAGGCCGGATTTTAATCCCACAAAACCAATTTTTAAGGTGAGGTTCTGAGGGATGCCCATCACATATAAGAACTAGTTAGGCCATATCTCTAGGTGATGTGGAACCCTCACCCAAAACAATGAAGGTGCTAGAGGCTGCAATGAAGGCACCCCAAATGCTGCAAATCAATTCAAGCGGCTAGAGGAAGAGCACAATTAAGGCATAATATCAAATGTAGCACCTCACACCTCGGCCCAATGGGCTTAGAGTGTCGACAATGTGGGCAACCCAATGACAAATCAAGAATTGGCTCTGCAAAGCAATTGTTTGTTTTTAATCCTTGTAAATTCCCACAAAAGGTTTGATCATTTTTTTCTTTGTCCTGCAATATCTGTTCATGCTAGATTGTTCTCTATAATAGGTGGACCACATTGATTTTTGATCTTCATAATATGCAGACAATATATATGGACTATAAGTCTATAATCAATATTATCCCCATAGAGGCATAGAGGCCAATTCCGACATGAATAAATATTTTAGGGACTAGAACAAAACAAAAATGACCAAAAGTGAAAAAATGGCAGACTTTTGAAGACTAAAAACAAACAAAATTATACGGACTAAAATCAAAAAGTGATATATTTATATAATAGTTTTTTAAATTTTAAAGGAATATTTCTTTCAACTTAATAGTAAATAAAACATTATGCAGACAATGCTAATGTGTCATCAATAATATCTAATGCAGATGAAAGTTTTTTTATACATACTCATAATTTTCACAGGGAATAAAAATGAATATACCTTTTGCATCAATGAAATGTCAGGTAATTCTAGTACTTGTGCACACTGCTGCCTAGCCATGTTTCTCTTTTCAATGTCAGAATTCCACTTCCGAATAAGAAACCACCGAACCAAAGGAACGACAAAGAAGGAAGCATCATAAATCTGCATATATTATCATTCAGTGTATGGACGCAGTGAAACCATTGCAGATAATTACAATAACAGGAATTCCCCTCCTTATAGAATTTATTTATTTATCGTGGACTCCGATTAGATAAACTTATCAAAAGCACTTGCGGTAAAATAATGAGTTAAAAACAATCTTTGCAATAACTACAAGTTTTTTAAAAAAGTTATTGTATGTAAAGATTTTTTACATTATCAATGAATCATAATTATCATCAGATCATAAAAACAGTGACTTTTATCATAACTACTTTGAACGTCTCACATACGATATGAATGGTTGTGATTTGTTGAGGCTGTAAATTGTTTACACTGACAGTGTATCAAATTAGACTAATAAAATGTTCCTTCAAAAAGATAATTTGCAATTTCTTTTCAAACTTATCAAACAACTTTATTGTCTGAAAATGAAAATGTTGTTCATACCTGAAGGAGAGGAAATATGACAGCTACAAATTTAATGAAGCCATCAGGTCTAACTGCCACTTCTTTGGATCTATGAAAAACAAATGTGAGTACACACTGAAATAAAACAATATAAGAGAAAAGTTAACTAATGTGTCGTGTGAAGAGCATACGTCTTCAACAGGGCCCAGAGAACAATAAGTGCGACAAGATTAAAGCCACCAAGACCAATGACCATTGCTCTCTTTAATAAGGAAGTTTTACTGAAAGAAGATTAACTGATGTTATTAAAGTTAAATAAACAGATAGTAATAACGTCAAATAGGTATGGAAAAAAATACAATAAAGAACCTGAATTGCCATTTTTTCTCCTCAAGAATTTTATAAATTACAACATATTCGTTTTTCTTACTCTTTTAAGAAGCTGTCTTCTGAAGAGATGGAAACCTATATAGAATATTTCCCTGGATAACAAGCAACAACCAAAATACATTCATTATATTGTATATGAGTGAAGAAAAGTATACTACTTAAGAGCTGGAATTAACACTCTATGTTAAAAACAAATATAAAAAAGCACGGATAACAGGGAGGACTTTTAATGACAAATATAAAAACAACTCATCATCAGAGAGAAAAATGAAGGGTACATGCTATATTGTTTTAATTCATTGAATTGTCTCAATATACCTCTTCATCAACTACAGCTGACCATCAAATCGTAAAAGCACGGGTAACATATAGGATTCGCCATCCTGGAAACATCAAGAAACAAAAGGTTACAAAGTTGGATGATTAAATATGAAGTATACAAAAATTAGAGAAGCATTCAGTAGCAATATAGAAAAAAATTAATATAAAAAATGGAAATTCAGTTGCGATAAAAAAAAAATCGAGGCCACAAGGTCAACCGTCTGTGCCTTTTTTTAAATTAATTACCCAAACACAATAAAAGGTCTTGTCACCCTCATGCAAAACTAAGTTGACCAGCAACTAAGGAAGGATGCAGTGTGAGCCGTATACAAGAAAAATCACCGATTTCAAAAGGAAAACAATGTTTTGAGCAATACTTGACATGGTAACAGATTTATCGGAGTATTTTAATATGTTTGCTGAGTTATGGAAAGAAATGGACTTGTTTTATACTGTTCCATGGAAATGTTCTGAAGATAAACTACTGTGACAAAATTCTGGAAAAAACGATAGTATTTGATTTCTTCGGGGCACTAAACAAGAATTCAATGAAGTTAAGGGACAGATCCTTGGCCTAGAACCTCTACCACCACTCAAATAAGCCTTTGTCATGGTTAGAATAGAAGAAAGTCGGGGAAAGATGTTGCTGGAGAATAGCTCAACTATTGATGATGCTCAACAGAAATTCAGCTCTCACTATAAAAAGACTATATGAGCGATATAAAAAGAGGAAGAGGAGGTAATCAGTTATTAGTTCTTTTCAATTTGGAAGAGACTAAAGAGTGCTCGTGCTCTCGTATTCATATAAGGAACTCGATTCTAGGATTGCAGAAGATATCTCTTAATAATCATACTTTTATAAAGTAATTAATACACGCATTTCATTTTCTTACATTCGGCTTTAGATCTCTTGGAGGAGTTTCCATATCATATTTACTAACCTGTTTTCTTTTTTAATTAGAATTAGGTATCTAGTATTCGTATCAATGGGTAACAGTGCTGTTTCTTTTTCCTCTTCTACCTAACTAAAATTTCAACATGATGCATGCTCTCACCAACAATAATATTTAAAAAGCTCCTTCCAAAAGTTTAATAGGAGACAAAAAATTATCAAACTAGGCAAATAATAACATATCCCGTATACTATGATAGTCATCTATATCAAAGATATTATCCATGAAAATCGGCAATACATAATTATTATGATGCACCCACTTTAATAACCTTGAAAGAAGCAAAAAAAATAAAAATACAGTTAACAGCTCCTTGTACCCGTCATAGCATGTGTCGATGCTGACTATGTGAAAGGACGCTGTTAGAACTGGAATTATAGGAGGACCTATAGATTTATTGAATTAACATAATTTATTTTGATAAACACTAAGGAAAGGAAACTAATTGTTTCTTCTGAGTTATGAGTAGAATTACATAGAACGAAATGGGCATTTAGAACTGCAGGCAGTTACCAAATAGATAGGACTTGAGAGTCTATCTTCTCTCCCAAGTCCCAACCACCCTCTGCCTGGAAACTAACAGAATGACATGACTACCATTTCCCTTTCCTATTCTATTTATTCAAATACAACATTCATCTTAAATACGTTGTGCCAGTTCTATTGGAACCGCGCCTTGTAAATAAACTATGTCACAAAGTTCATTTCTTAGTCAACAGAGTTAACTCATTCGTCAAAAAATCCTTGTTAAATTACCTTAATTCTCTCCGTAGAATCTATATCAAGATATGGAGCCAGTTCTTCAGGTGCAACAACGCCACCATTAAATGGTATGTATTGCCCAATCTGTGCATAAGATGATCAAAATGAAACAAACAACAGAAATAAGCATGCTTAAGTGGATGACAAAAAGATAAAGGGAAATAAATAAAAAATTCAAATGTGTTAAAATATAGAGGAAAAGCGATCAATGCGACTTTGTCAAGGTACATATTAACATGATAAAGTGGAAAAGGTACCTGCAGAAAAAAAAAACAGAAACAAAAAAAAAACAAATCAAAAGCAACGGACCACTGAATTCAGTCCTCAATTATTACCAACTTCCATCTCTCTTCTTCAATTCCTTGATTGGGATCACCATCTCCAAACACAAAGGAGAAGACCTATCAAGAAATAAATCATATCAAAATACAAGTTTTTGAATGAAATAGGAAAAAAAAATACGAGCAGAAGACATAGTTCATTTGCATTACATACTGAGTCAATGAAGTTCATCTTGTCATCATCAGCTTGTACCATTCGCCTTCTTTAGTAATCTGGATCCCTTCCATGGTATAAAATAGATTATATGTCGCCGTACATCTTTCTTTAAATAATCATGTATTTTTTTTAATGAAACTAGATAAGCATGCTAAAACTGAGACTATAATGAAGTAATTTTGAAGTGTGTAGATAAATATCCCTCCAGAGTCCAACCACCAAGAAACCATAAAAAATATTGAAGTAAGTAATTACCAGAATGTATTTCTTCGAGTAAAGGAGAATTTGAACCCTGAACCTGAATCAGAATCATATGATTTGCTTCCCCGGCTCCGAAGCTTCTTCCTTTCCTCTTTACTGTGATTAATAAACATTATGAGTGCATTAGACCACAAAAATTTTCAGGGTAAACTATGATTTGAGATATCTCAGTTGTGAAGTACCTGCTGCTGCCAATTAGAAGAGCGATGATTGCAGCGCAAACAATAACAATGGATACAATAAGTTTTGTCCCAAAAGAAACCCTAATGACGTATTCTCCAGCATTCTAACAAAGTCAACGTCATAAGAATACAACACTACACTTCAAGTAACAAAAATATCATCAACAACAATCCTCAATACCTTAGCCTTTTCAATCAAAGGTTCAACTTTAATCCTAAATGACTTAGCACCAAGCTTTGACTGATAATCTTTTGGGAACACGTATAAAATGTCACCTTCCTCAGAAACCTACAACACACAATGTATTGTCCCAATTCAACTTGCTCCAGTAAACAAAAACTCAACGCAAAGAAACTAGAGGCCTAAAAGTAACAAATAAGCAGCAACAAATTAAATCAGAACCAACATTACACAAGTGCAACTATAATGGATTATTTTACTTTAATTTAAGGGTTCAAAATTATTTTTAAGCAGGGCTCTATGGTGCCGTAGCAACAATAGAAATTTATTACAAAAAAGTTGTTGAATTTGTGACTAGAGTGTGATTCTCATCTTGTGATTTCTTCCTTTTCTAAATAATTCACATTTCCCTAGAAAATTAGAAACAAATGGCAAAATCGTTTGTTGTTAATTTAACTGCCTTCCTTGTGAAGCAAATCATTGTGTTAATAAACTTACATTTTTTGGCACTTCAATTAGCAGTTTAGTTTGCTCTAATTTAATTCCAGATTTAACTAGGGAAGACTTTTTCCAAAAATTGATTTAAGCTCCCTAATTATGAAGTAACTCAAGAAGAGTGAAGCACAGACACTCCTCAGATTATCCCGATGACATAGACTAACAAATGAGAAGGATCATAATGAAGAAGGAGAGTTACTTGCAGAGCAAGTAACTGACACATAAGCTAGTGCTCATCATACTTAATGTGCATTGCATGTAGGATAACATAACCATTATGAGTTAGTTAGTTTGTTAGAGACAGTTGGCAAGTTAGTTACATTGGTAACTGTGATATGTGTCTATATAAGCAATTGTAACTCTTGTAAGAATATCTTTCTCATAATGCAAATTATCAATGCAAGAGTTTGATCACACTCTCTCTTTTATCATGATTTTCATTTCTGTTTTAGCTTCCACTGCCATCTTCAAGATGGTATCAGAGCTTAAGCTCTGATCTTCAACTGTAACCGTTTTCAGTTCTTCGCCATAACCGTCTTATCTCCACTGTAACTGTTTTCTAACGTGTTCTTCTTCATGACGCGTGCTTCCACATCTGGTGCAGCGGTGCCACCCATTCAACCACCGCAAGATCCATCGCAAATTCCCTGTAATGTGTATCAAGTTCATCCCTCCGATGGACCTTCTTCTATATCAGTTTCACCAGTGCTCAATCACTCCAACTATCACGCATGGGCGCGTTCAATGCGTCGTGCATTAGGTGCGAAGAACAAACTAGATTTTGTTGATGGCACCATTCTCGTGCCTACTCCTTTTGATCTTAGTTATAAAGCTTGGTCACGATGTAATATGATGGTTCATTCATGGATTATGAACTCGGTGGAGGAATCTATTGCACAAAGCATTGTTTACCTTGACAACGCCATTGACGTATGGAACGAGCTTAAAGAACGTTTTTCGCGAGGTGATTTCATTCGTATTTCTGAGTTGTAGATTGAAATCTTTGGCCTGAAACAAGGTAATCGTTCTGTTTCTGAGTTTTTCACTGCTCTCAAGATTCTTTGGGAAGAACTTGAAGCTTATCTCCCTGCACCTGTTTGCAATTGTCCACACAAATGTGCTTGGGTTACTGGTGTACGAAACGCTAAATCACAGCATGAATTGATTCGTACAATCAGGTTTTTAACTGGTTTGAATGAAAATTTTGATTTAGTTCGATTGCAAATTTTGCTTAATGATCCATTGCCACCTATGAACAAAGTGTTCTCTATGGTGATGCAACATGAACGTCAATTCCCTTCCTCTGGAATCACTTTTGATATTGATGATTCTAAAGCATTAATTAATGTTGCTGATGGTAGAAGGGGACAAGGACGTGGTAGGGGAGGATATAATGGATCCAAGAAGCGTGTTTGTACATATTGCGGCAGAGATAATCACATTGTTGAAAACTGATACCAAAAGCATGATTTTCCTCCCAACTATGGTAGAAATTCTAGTGCAAACAACACTAATGTTGATGATCAGATTGAACATGATAATGGATCTAACTCCAAAGGTACATACCCTTCTTTTGGCTTTACCAAAGCACAATTTGAGAAGCTTGTGAATCTACTCCAAGCAAGTGATAATACTCCTAGCACAAGTGCTTCAACTTCAGCAAATGTAGTTTCTACACATACTAATCTCACATACTCAGGTACATCTTGTTCGACATATTCTTGTCACAATTCCACTTATGGATCTTGGGTTATAGATTCAGGAGCCAGTGATCACATTTGTTCCAGTCTTACTTTGTTTGATAAGTATGAGACTATTTCTCCTATTTAGGTTAAAATGCCTAATGGAACTATAGCATTTGCCCACACTGCTGGAACTATCAAGTTCACCAATGATTTTTCTGTAACAAATGTTTTGCTTGTACCTGAATTTTCATTGAATTTACTCTCTGTACCTAGATTGACTCATAATTCACAGCTTATTGTGTTATTTGATGGTTTGAATTGTGTGATACAGGAAAAGAAGAGCTTGAGGATGATTGGTTTGCGTGAACTGTTTGATGGATTGTATTATCTCACTACCAAAACCAAGCCCAACATCATCTCAGCCAATTCCACAAATTCCCAACAGTCATCTCACACTTCAAACACTGCAAACACACACATTCCCAAACAAGCCTTATGGCATTTTCGTCTTGGACATTTGTCTAATTCTAGATTACAGCTTATGCAGTCTTCATTTCCTTTTGTAACTTCAGATTGTACTTCTGTTTGTGATATATGCCATTTAGCTAGACAAAGAAAACTGGCATATAAGCCTAGTGTAAATAAAGCCACTAAGTGTGGTGAATTAATACATTTTATTATTTGGGGTCCTATGTCTACACCTTCTATTCATGGTTATAGATATTTTTTAACTGCTGTTGATGACTATAGCAGATTTACATGGATCATTTTACTCAAACATAAATCTCAAGTTAGTTCTCTTGTTCAACAATTTATCACAATGATTGAAAAGCAATTCAATACAATAGTTAAAGTTGTGAGAACTGATAATGGACCAGAATTTCTTATTCCTCAATATTTTGCCACCAAAGGCATCATACACCAAACCAGTTGTGTTGAAACTCCCCAACAAAATGGGAGAGTTGAAAGAAAACATCAACATCTGCTCAATGTTGGCAGATCTCTTCTATATCAGTCTAAACTTCCCAAACAATTTTGGTCCTATGCCATTCTCCATGCCACTTACATAATCAATAGAGTGTGCACACCTTTGCTTCAAAATCAGTCACCATATTACCTTCTCCATAATACAACTCCTCAGCTTGATCAACTCAAAGTTTTTGGTTCCCTAGCATATGCATCCACATTACAAAACCAGAGAACCAAACTTGACCCTAGAGCTAGGAAATGCATTTTCCTAGGCCACAAGTTAGGTACCAAGGGTGTAGTCCTATTTGACATGCATAATAGGCATATTTTCATGTCTAGAAATGTCATACATCATGATCATATATTACCTTACTCACAAAACCCTAATTCTATCCCATGGACTTATCATTCTGCTTCAACAGATAATCACTTATCTGATAATCACTTATCTATTTTTCCCTCACCAGCTCCCAGTCCATGTTCACCTAACCCTATTCATATCACTCCTACATCATCATGTGATGATGATGAACCTGCCCATACTCCTAACTCTCCTATTCCTAGAAGATCCACTAGACAAATCACTAAACCTTCTCATCTGTCAGATTACCTATGCAATCATTCAAACAACTCATCCTTATCAAACAGCTTAGGTACTTCTCATCCTATTTCTAACTTTCATTCTTATTCAAATGTCTCCAAAACACTTAAGCAATATGCTGAGTCTGTGTTGAATATCTCTGAGCCACACAATTATGCTGAAGCTTGCCAACATCAGAGTTGGATTGATGCTATGAATGCAGAAATTCATGCCTTAAATCTTAATCAGACATGGACATTTGTGGATAAGCCTTGTAATGTGAAACCAATAGGATGCAAATGGGTTTATAAAGTCAAACATAAGGCAGATGGGTCTATAGAAAGATTCAAGGCAAGATTGGTTGCAAAGGGTTATAATCAACTTGAAGGTCTTGATTTCTTTGACAATTTTTCACTAGTGGCCAAGATTACTACAGTCAGAACTCTCATTGCTTTTGCTTCTATAAAATCTTGGCATCTCCATCAAATGGATGTTAACAATGCTTTTCTACATGGAGAATTACAGGAAGATGTTTATATGAGTGTCCCTGAGGGTGTGGAAGCACCTGGGCCTAATCAAATATGCAAGCTTAACAAGTCTCTATATGGTTTAAAGCAGGCCAGCAGAAAATGGTATGAGAGACTTACCAGTTTACTGATTCAACAAGGTTATACTCAATCAATGTCTGATCATACTTTGTTTACTTTACAAAGTAAGTCCAATTTCACTGCCCTATTAGTATATGTTGATGACATAATACTAGCAGGAAATTCCCTTGAAGAGTTTGATAGAATTAAGCTTATCATGGATAAGGAATTCAAGATTAAGGATTTAGGGATGTTAAGATACTTTCTGGTAATTGAAGTGGCTCACTCCAAAGCTGACATATCCATTTGCCAAAGAAAGTATTGTTTGGACTTGTTAAAGGATACAGGCCTACTTGGAGCTAAACCTGCTCCCACACCACTTGATCCCACCATTAAACTCCATCAAGATGACAGTTCAGCTTATGAAAACATTGGAGAATATAGGAGATTAATTGGAAAGTTGTTGTATCTGACCACTACTAGACCAGACATTTCTTTTGCAACTCAACAGTTGAGTCAGTTCCTTTCATCACCTACTCTTACTCACTATGATACTGCTTGCAGAGTAATTAGATTTTTGAAAGGCACACCTGGTCGTGGTCTCTTTTTTCCCAGAGATTCTACACTCCAAATATGTGGTTTTGCAGATGCAGATTGGGCTAACTATGTTGACACTAGGAGATCAACTTCTGGCTATTGTTTCTTCATTGGGAACTCTTTGATCTCATGGAAGGCAAAGAAGCAAAACACAGTTTCTAGAAGTTCCTCTGAAGCTGAGTACAGGTCACTGTCTTTTGCTGTTTGTGAACTACAATGGTTGCTATACTTGATGAAGGATCTGAGAATTGAATGTGACAAGTCCCCTGTGTTATATTGTGACAACCAAAGTGCTATTCACATTTCTGGTAATCCTGTGTTTCATGAACGCACAAAACACTTGGAAATTGATTTCCACTTCATTAGAGATAAACTTGTGCAAGGCATCTTCAGATTACTACCTATTTCTACCAACTCACAACTTGCAGACTTCTTCACCAAGGCATTACCTCCAAAGGTTTTTAATTCCTTCATTTCCAAGCTGAGCATGTTGAACATCTATGCAAATCCAGCTTGTGGGAGGCTAACAAATGAGAAGGATCATAATGAAGAAGGAGAGTTACTTGCAGAGCAAGTAACTGACACATAAGCTAGTGCTCATCATACTTAATGTGCATTGCATGTAGGATAACAGAACCATTATGAGTTAGTTAGTTTGTTAGAGACAGTTGGCAAGTTAGTTACATTGGTAACTGTGATATGTGTCTATATAAGCAATTGTAACTCTTGTAAGAATTATCTTTCTCATAATGCAAATTATCAATGCAAGAGTTTGATCACACTCTCTCTTTTATCATGATTTTCATTTCTGTTTTAGCTTCCACTGCCATCTTCAAGATAGACACTTGATGAAGCACGGACACAGACACTGAAACGTTTACACAAATAAAATACTTGACAAAAATGATATAATTCAACATAATTGAAACATGAGACGCCTAATCCGAAGAGTGTACATGCTTCATAGAATTATCCTATTTTCTCAAAATTGTATCCATGTTGAGATGTTGAGTGTCGTGTTCGGTGTCCATGTTTGATAGCTCGAGAAGCTTTTGCATACTATACACAATAAGCGCAATAGAAAAGCAGATAAACAATTATCAATCTTTCTCCTACATATATTTCATTGCATTCAACTATCAAACAAGATATTCAAAATTCGCAAACAACCAAACCCAACAAAGACACCTATGAAGCACAAACACCTTAAAATATTTGAAAAAAAAAATGATATAATTCAATATAATCGTAAACCTGACACACGCCTAATCCGAGAAGTGTGACCTACCTCTAACAAACCATTAGTATCAGCAGCAAGAGCTTGAAGAGCTTAATCAGCTTCATTCAACTTAAGACCAGCCCAACTGGCCACGTCACCAATAGTGACCTTACCACCACAACCATCAACAACATCCATAGTCAGTTTCCTGACATCAGTAGGCAGTTTATCAGTTTCCACCACACCTCCAGGCCTGATCCCTCCACCGAAATCATCAACGGTGGCGCGTGGTGGTACGATCAAATTCCAACGGTTTTTATTGATTGTTGTTGTTCTACGGTTTTGTGGGAAAAAGAGGAAGGGTTTGGTTAAGGGTTTGTGAAAGGTTGAAGAAGAAGTGAAGGTGAGGAGTCTAGGTTTGGGTGTGATGGTTAAGCATGTGGAGATTGTCGCCATTGGAGGAGCGTTAGAGAATGAATGAAGGGGCGGGAGAATAAGGTCTGTGTCTACTGCTCACTCAGATCATTCATATATGTATATGGTTTTTTTGTTTTACATCGAAACTATAAATTGTTCCGGTTCCCTTACCCAACTTATATGTCTTCCAGCTCTTACTACTTGAGCTATATGATTTTTTTTTATATGGGAAATATAAATTGTTCGTGTCAAGGATAAAACTCTGGAACTCCCTCTACTCTACTCAACTCATATGTCATCCAGCTTTTACCACTTGAGCTATTTTACGAAGAATATGATTTGAATGGTTGGTTGATTTATGGCTTATTTAACTTACTAATTTTGATAGGCTAAGTCAAAACATTTAACTTGATTTTTCTATGTGACTAGTCTCGCATGACTCGTAAAAAAAAAAGGGCGGAGATGGGATGGGCTATTTAATTTGTTAATTTTTAAAAAAAAGTTAAATAAAATTAATAAAAAGAAAATCGAGTGGTATGATCCAATTTAATAAGAATATTTATTTAAAATTTAGGTTTTTACTATGTACCAAATTTAGGATTATTTTTCGCCACCACTCTATCTCTTAAACTTTAGGATTGCTTTCTCCTACTTGTCTCTACGTGATTAATTAGGTTTAATTAAACATTTAGTCCTTAACGTTTATTTTAGGTTTTAATTTGGTCCCAAATGTTTTAAAAGTTTCAAATAAATCCCAAGCGTTTATTTTAGGTTTTAATTTGGTTTCAAACGTTTGAGAAGTTTCAAATAAGTCCCAAACGTTTATAAAATTTGTATTAGTTAGTCCTTTCTATCAAAAAATTTCTTCTCAATTTCTTCCCAAACTCTCTTTGTGTGTTGTGTATATATATATTGTGTATTTTTTCTTTCTATCAAAACAAAACTAGAAAACATACAATAAATTGGAAAGAATTTTTTTGATAAAAAGGATTAACTAATGCAAATGTTATAAATGTTTGGGACTTATTTGAAACTTTTAAAACGTTTGGGACCAAATTGAAACTTAAGATAAACGTTTGAGATTTATTTAGAACTTTTAAAACGTTTGGGACCAAATTGAAATCTAAAATAAACGTTTGAGACTAAATGTATAATTAAGCCTGATTAATTATGTCGAATTTGTTGATAATGTATTAGTGTTTGATTTGTCTCATAAGCTTGAGTTTCGCCCAAATTTGTATTTCTAAAAAAAGTTTAAATAACATCAATATATTTTTTGTAATAGAACAATTATAAACAATGCTAAAAAATTAATTATTTGGTGGATCGGCCCGATGACTCGTATGTCCGTCAATAAGCAGAACATTGTTGAATTTTAGATTCGACAACCTAAGTTAACTCACATAAGCGGAGCGAACTTGTCCGCTTTGCCATTTTTAATTAAACCTCATTCATGAACGTCCGACATGATAATTTTAGTATTTTCTGTTGAACTAGATTTTTTGAACGGTTATTTATGGATATTATTGTCATTGTTATTGTGTAATATGATAATATTATAAGTTTCAGACATCATTGCCATAGCTAGAATTAGGTGGAGATTTGGAGTTCAATTTCTATAAATAACATGTATTGTTTTTTTTACATGGACGAATGGCAACATTATTATAAACCTACCCACATATAAAATGGTGTGATTAAGAATCAAATCCGAATCATGGCCGTCTTACAAAATAAGTTCGATATTTTCTGTCAATTGAGTTAGGACTTCTAGACAAAATATAATGGTTTTATTAACTAAATTTTGTAAGGATATATTATGATAATTATTATTATTTATAATTTTTACAACTAAATTAATTTATTTATTTGAACATTATTAAGAATTAAAAATCTTATTTTTATTTAAAATGGTACAATAAATTAATTTTTTGATTAATTTTTTATTAATTATCCTCTCTGATCCTATATATAAGAAAATTTTACTTTTTAAATACATTAATAATTTTTTTAGGTCGAGATCAGAATATTTATTGTCGAACGCAGTAACTATTCTCCTCGCTAGATTAGAGACATATTAAAGAGTGGGATAGCTGACCTAAAAATTTATAGTTGTTATGTATCAAGGCGATAATCAAACTCTCGGTTTTTGATTAAATTAAAGAATAATGAATTTCAACCGCTAAACTACAATTAATAATTTGATATATTTGTCCTCATCATAAATTAAATACATCAAATTTTAACGTATAGGATAGGACTGAAGGAAATAATTAACTATTACAGCGGGTTTGCATTGGACGAACTTATCATATATATCATGTGTTGCGTGGGTAATGATTTTGTAAGATATAGCATTACTGGTGTTTGTGTATATCACATATTTTATTGGCTTGAAAAAAAAAATTGATTGTCGTAATTGAATATTACCAAAATTAAAAATATGTATTGAATATTAGAAGATTTTACTATCATAAAGAAAAATTTAAAATTTATTTGAAATCTCAATTCAATACATCCCTCTAGGCTCTAAATATCCATAAATTATTTTAAAATCTTAAAAAAAATGTGTCATAATCAATCAAACCTGAATCATATATTTTTAAAAAATCTTTTACAATCTCACAAAATCAATATAATCTCAAAATATTAGAAACTTTTCTCGATCTAATATCACGGTATAAATTCTTACCATGCTGGTCTTAAAAAAAAATCATAAATTTCGTACCTTCTATAGAAATTTCACTACATAAGAACACAATAAGCGGACCTGAAGAAACTTATTCGTGTCAAAATTATCCTTCATCCTCTCCTCCATTGTCATCGCCGTCGGAGAGAAACTCCGAACTTCAATGGCAGCCGATATAATAAGCACTTTACCAAACGCCGTTCTATGTCACATTCTCTCTTTTCTCCGAACCAAACATGTAGTTTCCACAAGCATTCTTTCAAAGAGATGGAAAAATATTTGGCGTTCAGTTCTCACTCTCTACTTCAAAACAACATTAACAAACACAGACCAAAGTTCTGTCTTTGAAAACACGGTTAACTCCGTTTTGCATTCGCGCCATGCGGCTGTTAAGAGTTTCCGCCTTAATCTTATATACGAATATCCTGAAATTCAAAGCTCCATTGTTAGTATCACCAATTGGCTAGACCGTGTTGTACAACGCGGTGTTGAGTGTCTTGATCTCAGTTTATGGATCTCTGGCTGCGAGGTAGACTTCCGGCCATATTTACCAATTCCAGTTGTCACCTGCCGGACACTTGTGGTTCTCAAACTTTGTAGGTACGGTGTGCAAGTGGATTCTGCTGCTCGACTTCCTTGTCTTAAAACACTTCATTTAATAAATGTTTGGTTCCCTAAACTTCGAGATTTCTTGTTGTTTCTAACGCGATGTCCAGTTCTTGAAGATTTACTCGTATATCGTTTGTTCTATAGTTCTGGGGAATCTTTAACTTATAACGAGTGGAATAGCTTTTGCTTAACTAACTTGATAAGCGCCGATATTGATTATTTTGATGATCATTTGACATCAGTTCGCAATGTACCTTATCTGCGTGTTGAAATTTACCAGGTGTGTTTATGATACTTATCTACTAATGAAATTAAAAAAAGAGATTAATCTCTAATTTGTTTTCTTTCTGTCTTTTTTTTGTCTTGTTTTTGAGAATTTTATCTTGATTTCTAACAAATTTATCTTTCTACATATTCTAGGAATATTTCCGTAGTGATTTTGTTCCAACTTTTCATAATTTGACCGAACTAGAGATTCTTTCGCCAAATTATGATTGGCGATTCTTACCAGAAGTTCTCAAGCATTGTCCTATGCTTCGAAAGCTTGTACTTGATGAGGTTTGTTGATTGTATTAAATTAATCTATCTTTTCATATAGCACATTATTGTGTTCAACAGATTTACTCAATTCTACAAAACCAACTTATAAGGTAAACGATGTGTCTGACTAAAAAGTACGTAATTTTCAAATGTACATTTTTAACAGGCCGGTGTAAATTTGGAAGAAAGATGGAGTGGAGAAGATGACGAAGAACATTGGGTAAAACCAAATTTTGTTCCGCAATGTCTTTCATTACATCTTAGAACTTGCAAGCTTTACAACTTCATAGGCCTACAAACTGAGATTTTGCTAGCAAGATATATTTTGGAGAATGCAAAAGTTTTACAAACCATGGCAATCTGGAATTATGGACAACCCGACATAGAGATAGAGTTATCGTCGTGTTTAAAGGCATCTGCATCGTGTCAACTTACATTTGTTCATTATTTTTGAATGTAAGTAGTCGTCGTTATTCGATCTTTTTTATCATTGTGGCTTCTTGTTTAATTTTATTTACCTCCTGTCTTGCTTGATAAACAAGTAAGTAGTTCATGCATTTTACCTAAGTTTAATGACTAAAATCAATATGGTTCTTGATATGGAGAACAATGATGTTAGAAATTTCTATTAGATTTTTACTTTTTTTTTCTATTGATTTCAGAAAACTTGGAGAAAAATGATGACAATCTGACATATTAAATTACAAAAGTTGATTTCATCTAGTATTTGGACCCATTGGAAGGGTATGATCAAGTGGTGTTTGTGTATGAAGTAAACCAATTTTTTTGTAGGGAGAATGTTTTTCTGACAATTTGTCATTGTAGAAATGCTCTTCTAGATACTTTTTGTTTTGGTAGTTTTTCTGTTTATATATTACATTTTTGTTTTGTAGTTTTTTTTATCGATTTTTGTTCATTTTATGCAGAGACATAATCTTATTAATAGTACAGTATATTTGCCGTTAAAGAAAATGCTCTAATGATTATGAAAATTTTGATGTGTGAATGCTTGCTCCAAATTATGCCACATGAATTTTTTTCTTCCAATGGTCTACTCTAGTCTTGTGTCTATGGTTAAATATTCCGCAGGAGCTATAGGAACTAAACATTGGAGAACTGAGTCTAAAAAGTCTAATAATTTAGTAATATGTTTTTTTTTAAATGCACAACATACATGAAAATCTAAAAAAAATGAGAAGATTATGCAATAAAGCAATAAAATCAAGTTGGGGAAAATACCAACATCAGCTACAAAAAACAAAACCAATGTAAAATTTGGTTAGGACTTAGGAGGAGAAAACTCACCTAGGTTCTCCAACGAAAATTAAATATCACTACTGGCGGTAGAAATTTCGTAACAATAAAAAAAACCAATGTATATATTCAATTTTTTAGAATAAATAAAAGTCATTGGATTATAAGGAAGGACTAGGATTAAAACACTCTTGTAAGACTTTGTTTGAGAAAAATAGCTTATAGTTACCGCGGTTCGATTCCCCGCAACTGCGTTTAGGAGTGTTAGATAAGTTGTTTTGTGTTTGGTGTTTAATTCATTATTAGTCAATAAGCTCTTAGGAAAATACAAGTTAGTTGACTTTTAGTTAGCTTAGTTGTTACACACAGCTTGCAAGCTAACTAACTCACATGTGATCAGTGACGGATCCAGGAATTTTGATTAGTGGGGGCACCACATATATAAATTTTAATTAGGGTTCGACCCTCGCTTTGAATACAGAGTAACTTTATATACTTTGGCTAGTTGTTCCATCTTTTAAAGTGCCTCCAATCCAGCGAGGAAAGTAGTCACTGTGTTCGGCAGTGAATACCTTAGTCTCGACATATATATATAGTGGCGGAACCATAAAAGTTTTAGAGTTCGGTAAAAAATTATAGTTTTGAATAATTTTTTGGGTCTTGTTAACTAGTGCCTTGAGGGCACTAGTTAAGGGCCCTCAAGGCACTAGTTAAGGTTACTAAAATAAGTAATGTTTGTATTAAAAATAAAGCTTTATTAGTTTAAAAAAGTAGAATGCACAAGTTCCAAGAACTTATTTACCACTTTTGCTTCCTTAACCATTGCCCTAATGTTTATCATTTTCCTAATTTTTTTTGTTTTTTGCATAAAAAAATCTCAGTTTTGCTCTAGACTAACCCTTAAAAATCTCAATTAAAAGAAAACTTAGTGTTGAACAAAAAAAATCTCAATTTTACCCTAAACTAACCTTAATAAAAATTTCAATTTTACTCTAAACTAATCCTAAAGGTTGTGGGATTATTGTTTCATAATGGTGTGGGTTTAAAGAGAAAAGTTGTGTAATTAGTGTATGCAAGTGGTCAAAATATCAAGTTATATTATACAATATATATATATATATATATATATATATATATATATATATATATATATATATATACACACTAAAATAAAATTCTAAAAAAATTTGTGCAGGCATATGCCCCCATACTCTCCTACCTGCATGCATCCGTCCCTGCATGTGATGTAAAGGCCAATCTCTATATAAGGCCATGTAACATGATTGTGTACCTAATGAGAAAGAGTTTGTTCATTACAATTGGTATCAGTAAGCTCTCAAGATCCTAGTCTTTCTCATACGCGCAAACGCAGTTTTTAGCCTGAAAAACCGTTTTTCTGTTATCTTCATCTTCTTCCTTTGTTTCTTTCCATTTCTCTGCATTCATGGCGGAATCTTCCTCATTCGTTCCTGCATCCATTCCGAAATTCGATAGATACTATGACCACTGGCTATGCTTATGGAGAACCTCCTTCGTTCAAAGGAGTATTGGACCTTGATTGAAAATGGCGTTACGGTGGTGCCACCAAACGCAACAGCTGAGCAGCGACAATATTGAGAGCAAATTGTGATCTAAAAGCAAAGAACTATTTGTTTCAAGCTATCGATTGCACACTCATGGAGACAATCTTGAATCGTGACACAACTCGTGATATTTGGGAATCTATGCGCAAGAAGTACCAAAGATCAACAAAGGTAAAACATGCTCAATTACAATCTTTGCGACACGAATTTGAAATTCTTTGCATGAAAGAAAATGAATCTGTAGATGATTACTTTGCAAGAACTTTAGCTGTAGCAAAATGCAAATGGTGAAGCCTTAGATCAAACCAAGATTGTAGAAAAAGTGCTCAGATCAATGACCTCTAAATTCAACAATGTAGTGTGTTCTATAGAGGAAAGTAATGATGTAACCACCCTTACCATTGATGAATTACAAATTGGGGCATTATCAAAATGAATGTCCATTGTGGGAAGAGAATGCAAACTTTGCTGAGTTTGATTCAACAGAAGAATTGTTGCTTACGGCTCAAGAACAAGCCTCAAGCACAACCAAAGATGAAATTTGGTTTCTAGACTCTGGTTGCAGCAATCATATGATTGGCAACAAAGAGTGGTTGATTGATTTTGATGATGATTTTAGAGAATCAGTGAAATTGAGAGATGACTCAAAGATGATTGTAATGGGGAAAGGTAATGTGAAGCTATGCATTAATGGAATAACACAAGTAATATATTTATGGCTTAATGACATAAAAGAGAACATTTTTTTTTTGTATAAAAAGTGAGACATTCTAATTCATAATAGAATTTATATCAAATTAATATTTAAAATACTTTGAATTTAGACATTTATAATAGATCATATACTTTAATTTTATTTCAGATCAAATAAATATTTATCTTCATTAAATTTTTTTAGGATATTTACTTTCATTATTTATAAACAAATATTGTATGTAACCCAAAAAAAACAAATATTGTATAAATGTATAATCTTATAGTTATAAATTATTTTTGAGATGCATGAGAGATGAGACCTAAGATCGCATTTCCTTCAAATTGACGATGTCACTATATCCACCGTCGTCATTTCAAGCCTCACCATCAGAGTTATCCAGTTTTGCTCCCATTCCGAGCAAAAACTATATTCAAACAAAAACATAAAAGGAAAACCAAATTAAAAACATAAATAAAAATAAGGATAAAAAGTATAATTTAGTCAAATATATAAACAACAATAAATAAAATGAATAATAAATACTCTTGATAAAAAAAATATAAACATATATTCAATCAATACCATAAAAAAAAACTGCCTGTAAAAAGAGCAGAACATTTACAACATCAGAAATGCTTCATCAAGCTTCAGTACATAATCTTAGCATAAGTTCTGATAAGAACAAATTTCAGTTTTCTTAGTAAAAACAAAACATGGGAAATTATTCTATGAATTTCCCTATACAATAAGTAGAGAAACCACCCAGTGTCAAATTTCTCTTCTTTATTTGCAAAATAAGAAACCAATATAACAAAAAATATTTGTAAAAGAATACACAAAATCCATTTGGTTTTCGACACTCGATATATAGATTAAGATTCTTGATTCTGCATCTTCAATCTTCCTTTGATTCAAACCAGCTACAATACTCTCTAAAGTATAATAATCATCGAAGGTTTCTCATAGAAGACTTCCCATATAAATTCGCATAAACAATCCTTGTTCGGAAGACGAGAAACATGCTTAAGCCTGCTGCAACAATGCAAAATCCTGCCATGATAGATGAAGTTAGGAAGAAGCATATGGAACCATCACACTTTAGTGGCTCACTACCATTAAGCGTGTGAGATACGAACGATCCTATATTCATGTGTAGGCCACCATGAGCTTGTTTCTCTGCTTCACGATCATAGATTCTGCTAGCAATGAGACTCGAGAAGACAAGAGTTCCAATAGGGTTTGCTAGTGTGATGAAATTGTATAATGCACCGAAGTTTCTCAAACCGAATAATTCAGAGGCTGTAGCTGGAACAACCGCCCAATGAGCACCATAACCAAGTCCAACTAGTAAAGTGCCGATGTACATTGAACCTGGCCATCCCATACCGATGGAAAGATGACCGATAGTCATAACTAGTTGAAATACGGCTAATGCTGCTGGTCTTGGATATGTATGATCCCTGCTCGAGTAAAACACAATGGAAATATAATATGTTAAATGTTGTGACAAGGTAATATTTATGTAACAAAAACTGAAAGAAAAATGTTATTTGAAACCATAAATTATATTCACTGTATGAAGTGCTTCTTACTTGACGACAATCTCGGATATGTATCCTCCTCCGACACGTCCAAGAAAGTTCCAAATACTGATCATGGAGACGAATATATGTGCATTGTCATATCCTAAAGACTGACTCATTTGACCGAGATTGTCAATTACAGTCAACCCAGATCCAGAACCTAAAACCATGGAAATGAAAAGAAGCCAAAAATCTGCTTTAATCAAAGCTTGCATCAAGGTAAAATCTTCTCCTCTATGTGGTCCTCTCCTCCTCTTAACCCTAACAGCTCCTTCTGCAGCAGCTTGTAGTAATTTCGATTGTAATTGCGCTATACGTTTCGTTCTTTCCGATGCTGGAAGCAAGTCCACTTCCTTAGGTTTCTCATCTTCCAACTCACTCAATATTAATTCATCATAATCATGATGTTGTGATTGTCCTTGTGGTTCTGGAAGAAGTGCTTCTTCCTCTAGAGATTTTTCCACAGGTCCGAAAGTCAACGACAAAGGAATTACAATCGGAACAAGGAGGATCAGAAAGAGAATAATCGTAAAAATTGTTATAACAGTTTCACTCAGATCAACTAAATCTTGAACAACCATAACACCCATCAAATAAGCAGCCAAAAGGAGGCATACACCATAAACAAATGTGAACGATTTTCCGTCCGACGGACGAACTTGTTTGTGACCTCCGACAGGTCTAACAATGAACATAAGACCTACCGCTACCAATGATGGACCAACCGCAACCATAAATATCAAAGATGCATGATCAGGTGAATGGATGAGTGCATATATTTGTGTCAATATTGCTCCACTTAATCCAGCAAAGCCCTTTAGAATTCCAACAACGGGACCGCGGCTTTTTGGAAAATTTTGCACACAAGACACTAATGAAACTGTGTTGAAGTAGGTTTCACCATTTGTACCAACAAATATAAGAATACACATCTGCATACCAATAACAACTAATCAATCATATAAGTTATAACTTGGGTGGCATGGTAAATAAATATATTAAAAGACACCTTTTGATGTAATAAAGGTGCATATGCTTATTATCATATGATGATTACAATGTCCTGAAGTATACAATTACAACAAAACATCTTGACATAACTGGATAAGGGCATCTCCACAACTTTCCTCTATTAGGCTTACCTGTGTATGTTTGGTTCTGTGGCGAGAAAAATTGATTTTGGCTGAATTGATTATGATAAAACAGATTTGATGATAAAGTGATTTATGTTTGGATACATTCAACTAAAAGTGAGTAGAACATTAAATTTCAGTGTAAAAATCATTTCTAAAGCCTGAAGCTACAATTTCTAGCTTCAAGTAGAACTAATTATGGAGGCAGAATCAATTCTACTTCAAAAAACCAAACATGTCAAAATCAACAGTACACGTACATAATCAATTCTAGCCCTTGTAGAATTGAAACCAAACATACACGTTGTCACTAGAACATGGAGGTTTATGCGGACATGGCATTGGGACTTATGGCATGGCCATGATAAGTGGCGCTTCATAAATTGCCCATGTTGACTGGCACAATATCGTCCGCGGCATTCTGCCAGTGCTGTTATTACACAACACTACTTAGCCAAGCTCAGGTCAAACAAACTCAAGATTTTTATTTTCTAACATGGGATTGTGACTTATGCCACCACCATTGCAAGTGGCGCTTCACATATTGCCTATAGCTGCTGGAACAATAAGCTCCACGCCATTCTGCCACGGCTGCTATTTAACAACACTACTTTCCTGCTAACCACCGAACTACATCTTCAACCAAAACCAAAATCAAACTACTTTCATGTGTCTTGATCAGAAGCCTTCACCAAATTTATTAACATCCTCCAAGATACAACTTATAGGTACTATGTTGTCAAATGTGACAAGTTAAATCAAAACTTCCTAACGAAATCTTGCACAATAACTAATAAGACATAACATTAAAATTAATTACATAATCAATTTCCAAAATCCAGTTACAAAAAAGACACAAGAAAGAGAAAAATCCAAAACAAGATTAGTTATCTAAATTGTGACCAAGATTTAGCATCATGTCACATGCTCACATGGGAGACAGACAGCTGACAGATACAAAATATACAACCAAATTGAGTAATGTTAAAATCAATTAATTGTAAAAGTCTCTAGTAAGCTTAAGATACAAAATTGTTGCAACATGTATACCATTGCATCTGGAGGGAAAGTTTTCAAAATATTAGGTAGATTCATTAAACCATTCTTTTAACTTTTTTAAAAGCATGCTGTAAATCATTGCAAAGGTATAGAAATGTGAAACAGTCAAAAGCATAAAGGGAATATTCAGATGAAAAGAGGTCATCAAAGAAGTCTACATTAATTTGTTAACATCAAAGAAGAAGCATAAAGGTAGATTTAAAGTGTTTCCTTTTCCATATTCTAGAAACAAAACAACTCTTTATTCCAGATATTAAGGTCCTAAACTTTCTTTACTGAAAATGTTACAATTTCATATATATAGGTGTAGATAAAACCAATATGATCATTTTGGCAAAATCACAATGTTGGCCACTATGATTTTAGAAAAAAGATTAAAAAAATTTGTGGTCTTCACCATCAGGTATCCGGCCCACTGAGCAGACTAATCTGGTTCAAGGCGAACTATGGCATCAAGTAGTTTCAGTCCAACACAGTTACTATGTCATCTTGATCAGTTACACAAAAATTTAGGGTCAACCCAAATATGCTCATAGATCAGTTTCACAAAAAATTTGGAACCAGATGACTCAATTTAATTCCTACACAAAATTAAGCAGGTAGCAAAAATTGGACTAATTTTACAATAAATACAAGTAATTTTAGGATGAATGAAACAACAAAATTAAGAGATAGCTACCATCTTATGATTGAAAGTAACAGAAATAAACCCCAACAAAAAAAGAGTCAAACTTGACACAAACAATTAATTCAATCATCCAAAAAAGATAAAAATCAAAAAACTTCCAAATAATAGTTGGTTCAATGATGATTCATGCTGGACATGCTAGGAAGGGTCACGGTTCGATCCCCGCAACTGCCTTTGGGAGTAAAATGGAACCACTTGATGTCAGAACTAGTCTCGAACTCTGAAATACTAAGTCATTCCCCTAGGAACCAGTGCGTGAAAACTAAAAAAGAAAAAAAGTGGAAATTGAGAAGAAAAAAATACTTACAGCCCATAAAGGAAGAGTAGGAACTTTAGTTGTAACAATTAACCAAACCCAACCATAACCAACAAGATTCAAAGAAGCACCAACTAATAAAGCAGCCCAAATAGGCAAAATCTCACACAAAACACCAGTAACAAAACCAACACAATCACCAAGATCTTTAGCAACACCTAACATAGCAAGTTGTTTTTGATTATAATTTAATGAACTTTTTATAACTGGTGATATACTTCCAAATAAATATCCAATACCAGCCCATGATTGTAACCACATTGCTCCAACAAAAACAAACCATCTACTCTTGTATAGAGATTTTAACTTCTCTTTTAATACACCCATTTTTTTTATTTTGATTTTGATGATCAATGATTTGAATCAAGAACACAATACAAAAAGTGTTTGACTTTTGTTTTGAAGATGATGTTTTTGATAGTTTGATGAGAAATTTGGATATTGGATGATGAAAGGAGGAGCAGAAAGGTATGAGACAGCAGAGGACAATTTGGATGAGCTGGAGGTAATAGTTTTTCCACAACAAGATCTTATAAAAATCAATATTTTAGTGCTTCAAAAAATAATTTAAGACTTTTTTCTTGTTTTTAAATAAAAGTTTTTCTATTCTTATTTTTTGATATAAATGTAAACTAAGTAAAAGTTTTCTATCAAGAAAATTTACATATGTTAAGAAATTTGAAATAGTAAGTTTGTATGAAATTTGTGTATTTTATATTAAATTAGAATTTTTTAATAAAAGTTGTTGTTTTTTAATAAAAAATTATTAATTTTAGTTTTTTTAATATGTTTAAAGGTTCGTTTGATCTGCCAAATGAAAGTACTGAACAGAGCAGTACAAGGCTGTACAAGATAGAACAGTACATGATAAACATTTACGGTATTAAACAAATTTTGTGTTCTATGATGCTTAATGGAGAAAATATTATTTTGGTGATTTAGAATAGTTGTGCTGAGGAAAAAAAGTCGTCTCATAGTTCGGTGGGGAACAAGAATATCTAATTTTGTTCAGTCTCAGTGACAGTTTTCAAATCAAACATAATACAACATAAGTTGTCATGTCCAGTCCCCCTGTAAAATATTCATATTTTGTAAAATCTCATTGTAATATTTTTTTGTTGAGAATTCTCGCTTATAATGTTAGAGTTTTTGCAATACTCTACTAGACTTAGTCAACTATAATGTAATCGCCGCAAAATATAATTTTAGCGAGAGTTCTAAACCGCTACAAAAAAATCTACCACAAAATATAATTTTAATAAAAGTTATAAACCGCTGCAAAATATAATTTTTGCGGCGGTTATATTATAATTGACTGAATTCAGGATGTATTGCAAAAACTCTAATATTACAAGAAATTCTCAAAAAAAAAAAATTACAAGAAATATTGCCAAAACTCTAACAATACCCTTTACTCTTCATATTTTTTATTTAATAAAATTTTGTATTCATGTTCAAAATATTATTAGAATATTTTCTACAACAATTCATATTTTTATTAACAAAATATAAATTTTAAGCGCCAAAAAAAATATTTGTATTTAATTTAGAGTTTAATTGATATGCACTGACGGTGTAAACTTTTTTTACACATACATCCAATCAAAATACAAGAAATTGCCACTTTTATAGGTTAGTTCCTAAAAAATCTCCATAAATGCTTACATGGCGTGATTTAATTGGATGCACGTGTAAAATAATTTTACACCGTCAGTGCATATAAATTAAACTCTTTAATTTATGCTTTATTATAAAAGTTTAAATTTTGCAAGAGACGTTTTTATAATATTCATTCATATTTAAACATAACGGTTAAAAACATTTAAACATTTTGAAAGATACACATGTGGTTATTCAAAAGTAAGAATCAAATCCAGTAGAATTCTGACAAAACCTCGTTAAAAAATTTGAATCATACACATATGTGAGAGAAAAGTATGGACCAAAAATCATGATCGGAAATATTTAAAGGACCAAAAAGTGGGAAAAAAATTTAGAGGGACTAAAAGTAGAAGAGCCAGATGTTTATAAGGACTAAAAACATATTTAACCCTTTAAATATTTATAAAAACTAAAAACTTATTTAATTTTAACCGGCTAAGTTTAATATGCACAAGTTAAATAAGTTGTGCATGGTGCACAAGTGTTTCATAACGAAGTAATGAATATAAATTTTACGAAATTATCTTCACCATTAAATTAAAAGTTTATATCATATAAATCATTGATGTAAAAATTTAAAGAAATTGACAATCAAATGATATGTTATTAAAACATATATAAATTAACGATTTATGTATTTTTATAGAGTACTATTAATCTCGATAAGTCTCAATAATATATTAAATAATTTTTAATTTAATTTTAATTTTTTTACATAAATAATCTATATAATATAAACATTCAATTCAAAAATAAATTTTATAAAACTCATATTAATTATATCATGATAAAAGACTGGCATCATGCACAATTTATCTAACTTAATTATATGCATGTTAGTCTTAGCTTTACCTTGAGTTTATTCACCAATGAATTAGATGATTGATACAATAAAATAATTTTAGTGACATATTGATTATTGAGTAAAGTATTAATTTCTTGTATGAAGGTACATCACGTCTCATGCTTGCTTCGTCTCTATCTTTTATTTATTAGATATCGACAAATTGTCATGGAATCTAGACCAATGATACATTTAGCATAATTTTGTTTTTTTGAAGGAAAGACATTTAGCATAGTGTTAAGGCTTTTCTAACATGAAACACATGTTCAAATAGTGTATGACGTTAGAGAATAGTAAGATATGCCTTAGATGCAATTACTCATGTGAACAATTGTTCAATATTTATTACATTAGAATTTGACATAACAAATATTTTTTTTTTTTTTTTGGTACATGACATAACAAATATTATAACAGATGAAAATTTATTTGGTGTATAGAATATAATTAAGAGATTAAAATATAACAATATTTAATTGAAGGATAAAAGTTAAACTAATAAATACATTAAAGACCAAAACCCCAATTTAGAACAAAAACATTAAATTGTCATACCAAATTTTAATATTTAAAAAGTGTACGACAAAAGTAATAATCAGTGGCGAAAGATGGTAGGGCTGCACCCCATCCCTATTATTTTATTTTTTTATATAGAAATATATTAATGTATGAATTTTTTGATATAAGAATTTTTTATTTGATTGTTCAAGTTCAATTGTATTTGTAGATTTGGAGATATAATAATGTAGCACAATGTTGTGTTGTGAGTTAAATAAATTTAATGAATAAAATATATGAAACAAATTTAGAGGAAAATAAGACTTGTATTTTTGTTAATTGTACTTTTTTTTGTTGAGATTGTGATTGTACGTGTTTGTTGCTAAATATGGATTTAGTTGATTGACTTGTTGTTAATTTCTTGTAAAATAGAAAAATAAAGATGAAGAATAGAAAAATTAATTATTTTTTTAAAAGGAACTCAATTTACATAAAATATCATTTTAAAATTATGTAGTTTAATTTTATTATAATTGTGAAGATTGACTTGAAAATCAAGGACAAAAATTACGTTTGGTTGTAAATTAGATATATTTCAAACAAACTGAGATTATGTTTTATTTTAAAGCAGATTTGTTCCTATTTTTAAGTGACATATTTTTCTATAAATAGAGGTTGTTTCTTCATTGAAAAATAAGAGAGCAAAGATGTAGCTCCAAAAAAACAAGAGAAGAAGGGTTGAATAGTTGTGACTCATCCTCTCTTAATTATGGGTTGATGGTTTGATCGCGCCTTGAGTATGAAACAACTTTAATTTTTTGGGTCAGTTATTCTACCCTTTGAGGTGTCTCCAATCTAGCGAGGGGAATAGTCACTGACGGTAGATTCTTGGTCTCGACCAAAAACTAATATATTCAATCTATGTTTTTTTTTTTTTTACCTTCATTCTATGGCTTTAGAAATATGAGATATAAACTCATGAAGGCAATTTTCGACACTCCCTAAGATGTCTAAGCATCAACCGCTCAACTACTCCTAAATTGATATATAATATTAGCTTATTTTAATTGTGCATTATTGATCAAATTGATCATTTTTTTTTTTTGAAGCAAAAGGAACTCATTGCATTTCTTCATTTATAACAAAAGAGATACAACTAAGAGGATAATAATAATGAGCAGTGGGGCTAGACTGAGATAAAGACGCTCTAGCAAGGTTATGAGCAACTCTATTGGCTTGCCTCCGAATAAAAGCTATGTTGTAACTAGCGTTAGTGGTGAAAAGAGACCTACAAGTGGATAAAAGGGTTTCCAGCTCGTTCTCATACACACAATCGTCGATCAAAGCATTTACAACTTGTTGACAATCGCTTTCAAAGATTACTCTTTCAAAACCATGAGACATTGCAAGAAGGAGAGCATGCTTCAAAGCGGTGGCTTCACATTCAGCTGTTGTTGCTTCAAAAGGAAAAACCATAGTGTGAGCTTGAACAAAAGAGCCTAAACTATCACGAAAGCAAATGCCGATACCGAACTTTCCTTCTGTTTTACATGTAGCACCGTCGACATTACATTTCAAACAATTTGCGGGTGGCTTCTCCCAAGATGTTACATGAGCATGCGTGTGAGTTGAGACCAAAGCATTCTGACACCAAAGAAAATCCCGGACCAGATCTGATGCTAGCAAGCAAGATGAAGCTGGGCTGCAAATTTTATCCTCCCAAATACGCTCATTGCGTGCACGCCATATACTCCATAACACAGCAGCAAATAAAGGTTGTTTTGACTCTTCCAAACTCGACAAAGCAGAGAAAATAATGGTAGAAAAACTGCCGCTTTGATGGAATTGTTCCTCCAAAGTATTCCAAAGATTAACCTCTTTCTAACAAGAAACAGCATAGGCACAATCAATAAAGAGGTGCAATCATCTTCCCCGGCACTATTACAAAGAGAGCACACCGTTTCGCATGGAACACCGCATTTGTTAAGATTAAATCTAGTAGGAAGACAACCACGTAGCATACGCCAACAAAAATGTTTCAGTTTGGGAGGAACTGACATGTCCCATATTTTGTGCCAATCACCATTCACTTGGAGAGGACTGTCATGTAATACAATATTCATACAAAGTCGATAGGAAGACTTTACGGAGTAATTACCGTGGGGAGAGGCCTTCCAAATGATGGTGTCATAAGGAGCTCTAGTGTGGAGTGGAATTTTACTAATATCATTAGCATCTTGTGCGTTGAATAGCGAGTTAAGCAGCGCATTGTGCCAAGTATTTGAAATAGGATCAAATAGATCAGAAACCCGCAAATTGCCATGGTACTCTTGAGGGGTTGTTGTAATCCGCAAGTTGGCACGAGACCGGATCCATGGATCGGACCAAACTTTAATGTTACTTCCATCACCGATTTTCCATCTATAGCCAAGAGATAGCAAAGGTATGGTGCTCTGTATACTCCTCCATGTATAACTTGGATTGTGACCAATATTGGCCTCCAAAAAACCAATTCTAGGGAAATATTTGGCTTTGAGAACTCTAGCGAGAAGAGAAGTGGAATTTGAGGTGAGCTTCCAACCTTGCTTGCCTAGCATGGCTAAGTTGAAACCTTCAAGGTCACGGAAATTAAGTCCTCCGTAATCTTTGCTAACCGTCATTTTATCCCACCTCAACCAGTTTATGCTACGACCACCATTTTTTTTTGTGCCCCAATAAAAGGAATTCATCATGCGCTCAATCTCTTCACCAAGAGTGGTGGGGAGAAGAAACGCGCTCATACAATAAGAAGGGATTGCTTGAGCCACTGCTTTAATAAGAACTTCCTTGCCGGCTCTACAATATATATATATGAATTGATCATATATATATATATTGTTACTAAAGAAACTGCGATATGTCAAATTTCAATTTAATACTTAAGTTATTGCAAGGACCTTATAATTATGTAATTCATGTACGGTTATAAAAGCTTCCATTATTATAAAGAAAAAAATAGAAAATTTGTTGATGAAATTCAAAACAGGACCAAGCTCATTTGGGAGGGGAGGGGGATGGCGGGTGGTTTTGTGCTAACATTAGCAATAAGATTGGTGACAGTAAAGAGATTAGTTTTTGGAAAGAAACATGGTTCGAAATTGTTCCTTTACGCGACGCTTTTCCTTCTCTTTATGTAAAATCTGCTCATCAAAATGCTTGTGTTGCGTTTATGGGTGAATGGGGCATGGACGTAGCAGCTGTCTTGGTCGGAACAACTCACGACTATTGAAGCTGTGTTGGTTGATGATTTATTGGTGCTTTTCGACTAGGTTAAATGGCTTCCAGCCTTCTACACACAGAAGGTTTGTTTACTGTTTGTTTGGCCTATGATTTTTTGATGCATAGAATGGTATTGGATGCCTTAAAAGTTAGAACCTCGTATGGAGAAAGCCTTGAAATAACTTTGGGTGAATAATATTCCGGCGAAGATAAGCTTGTTTGGTTGGCGGCTGTTGCTTGCTAGGTTGCCAACTCGGGATTCTTGTTTTCGTAAAGGCACCATCACACTTAATCAAGATAGAAATTGCATTTTTTGTCACAGAGGGGTTGAAGACTTGTCTCATGTGTTCTTTACTTGCAGCATAATTTATCAGGTTTGAATTTTGATTTTTCAATGGTTAGGCACTTCTTATCTTCCTTTTGCGGATGTGACACATCATTTTATTGTGTTTGGTGAGTATGCTAAAGGTACAAAACACAAGAGGGTTCGTCAAATTATATGGTTAGCAACAACTTAGAGCATTTGGTGTATGGACAATAATTATATCTTTAAGGGATTTCTGTAAATGTTGATTTATTGTTGGATCATATTCATTTTTTCTCTTCGTTTTGGTTAATAGATCGGGTTCAATTCTGCATGAATGTAACTTTCTCATATTGGTGTAGTAATCTCTTAGTTTGTTTTAGCGGCATCTAATAGAGTCTTTTTGACTTGTATGAGTTGAGTATCTCCTGTACTTGTTATTAATCCAATTTTACTTATCGAAAAGAGAAAAAAAAAATAGACTCCTTAAAAATATGACAAAAAAAATACATTGCAAAACTCTTACAAATGACAAAATGTCAAAAACAACACTTCTTCAAGTACAAAATAAAAATGAACCTTACAAAAACAAAACATACTGTAATAGTTACTATGTTGTAATCAAAAGTCTACTAAACACAATACACCATTAAATACAACAATAATCTAAGAAAGTAGAATAATTGAATAAAGACTTAAATGATTTTTTATCCTTGTAAGTTGGTACGTTTTTTGTTTTAGTCCCTATATCTTTGATTTTTTTTTGAAATTCATTTTTTAATATTAAAATCATTTTAGTGGCCGTTTGTTATAGCTTTTTTAAAAAAATAATCATTTATTTTTAAAAAATAATCACTTATATGAAAATAACATCCGTTTGTTATAGCTTTTAAAAATAATCAGAATCTGAAAATAATCTAAAAACTGCTAAAAATCTGAAGCTGATATTAATAGCTTTTTTTTATAGATTTTTTTTAGAGGAAAGAGAAAACAAGTGTCAAAAAATTTTAGACAAAAATATCCTTAAATTTATTCTAATATTCCAATAATATCCTGTTTAGAATTTATGGATTAGTTTGTTATTTTTAGAAAATAAGATTTAGATATTTATTTTATTTGTAGCTCTATACATGGAGTCATATGACCATATTGAAAAACAAGAACTTGAGTATTTTTTATATATTGAGATATATTTATTTTACATGGTATATTACATTTGAATGATTGTCCTTTATAGTAATTTTGTGATACAAAATCACTCTTATACGGTTGCATCCAAACAAGTTAAAGATTATTTTTTATAAAAAGTAATTTTTATATAGGCAAACAAACATAAAATAGCTTCTGATTTTTTGTAAAATCTCTAAAATATAATCTCTAAATTATTTAATGTCAAAATCACTTGTTTTTTAATCTGTAACAAACGGGCCCTTAATTTCAGCTCATAAAATCAAAATTCAAAGGAAAAGTCGAAGGAAAATCTATACAAAAACTGCAAGCACTCTTACAATTAAACCATAAATCATGGCAGTGGCACAAATTAATGTTCAGTCAAGTAAAAAGGTATGAACATTACAACCACCAAGGGTTGTACCAAAGTATGACATGACAGGATCCTCCAAGCACCCCCATGAGAGCAGACAACACACATTGAGCATTTGAGCTCTAGGGAGTGGATAACAACGTTGCCATTTATGGTGGAACAATTTTCTCCATGTTGACTTGATTTTTATCCTATACTTTTTTTTTCTCATGTATTCCTCTTGCTATTCAAAACCAAAGCAAAAAACATGACTTAAAATAACAAAAGAGAGAATAAAAAGTGGATTGTTCCTACATCATTTACACTGAAGGCAAGATATTTGATCCCTTACTTTTAAGAATCATCCCTTAATTAAAAAGTAAATTGTTGGTGCAATGTTGATATGTGAAACTGTCATAGGTAAGAAAGGAAGCTCTACATTTGAGTCTCATAATAAGATGAAAGAAGATAAAGATGTGGTGCGGATTTAATTTCACATAAGCCATCAAAGCAAAAAAAAATTGAAATTAGATTTGTGATATTGGAAAATGTTAAGCTGCCATTGCTTGTGCCAAGAGATAAGTAAGCATGAAGCAAAAATAAGATTGTGTTTCTTGGAAATATTCAGTAACACATGAATATGCATAAAGGTTTAAAAGGCAATAACAAATTTTAAATGTTAGTTTGGTAAAAAATACATGCAGCACCATGTATTTTAATTGCAGTTACACATTATATTCCTATATATCTTATATAATTTTAAGGCAAAAGAGTTCAATATTTCAATCAATACTTCCAGTTCCAATAAAGTCTTAGGTAAACAAAGAAATTAAAATAAAAAATTGACTAAAATCACACAAACAGAAATGTACCACGGATATCATAACAATTCCACACAAACACAGATTTGCACGGGAAATCAATACACCAATAAATCAACGGTAAATATGACTGGTATCACACTATGTTTTGACATATCATAATTGTGGCGTCATACAACGGCAGTTGTGGTGCATCATGTGACGACAACAACCGTTCCATGACACAGTTGTCCATATACTTGATCTTGTTGCAAACAATGACACACCGGCTATAGTAGGTTAACTGGACCAAAGTTGTGATAGGTACGGTTGGTTGCGAATTTCCTTAAAGACTAAGTTCATTGACTTGGCAGGGTTGCTTGTTATGTGACCACATCGACGACCACTTTTCTCTGAGGATTCTATCAACTCACCGTAAAGCTTCTTAGTTATTTAAACGAATTTCATCAAGAAAGTGGTAGAATGAAGGTTCATTTGGGGCATACCCTATTGTGGACATAAGTATAAAAATGTTAAAAAATAATGGCTTAAATAGTACTTACATCCTTGTAAGTTCGCATATTTTTAAAATAAGTCATTGTAAGTTTTTTTTTTTAAATTAATCTCTGCAATTATACTTCTTGTTGATTTTCGTCCCTGCTGTTAACTACTGTTACAAAAACGCTGACTTGACTGATGGATTGACAGTTGGTTATGCTGATGTGTTAAAAAAATAGATGAATCAACTGATGAATAAGCTAGTGACGTGTTAAGGTATAAGAATGAACAATGGAAGGGACTGAAATCAAAAACATAATTTGTTCATTCTTATACCCTAACACGTCACTAGCTTATTTATCAGCTGATTTATCTATTTTTTTTTAACACATCAGCATAGCTAGCTGTCAATCCGTCAGCCAAGTCAACATTTTTGTAACTGTTACTCCACCAATAAATTATTACTTTTTCATAAACATTATCAATTTTACATATTACTCCCTCCGTACCACAATATAAGTCGTTTTGGAAAAAAAAGTTGTACCAAAATATAAGTCTTTTTACAATATCAATGCAACATTTAATGTTAATTTTCTTATTATACCATTAACTATTTATTACTCTCTCTTCTTTTACTTCTACAATTTATCTTTTCTATACCATTAATGAAGGACAATTTTGTAAACTAACTCATAATTTATCTTTTCCATACAACAATGATTACATTTCTTAATTTGTGTGATTTAGTCAAAACGACTTATATTTTGATACGGAGGGAGTATTATAATTAAATTAAAATTGGTAAATTATAGGCAAAAATACATGATTGGACATTTATCTTATTTATTTGTAACACTTTGGTCCTTTATATTTTGTTTGTAACAAATTGGTCCATTATCTTTTATATTTGTAACATTTTGATCCTTTATCTTTTGTTTGTAACAAATTGATCATTTATCTTTTATAACATATTCATATAAATTCATTTTCTTATTTTTTTTATTAAAAAAGATGAGTGACAAAAAAATTCAATCATAGACTCATGGTATAGTTATTGGACCAGCAGTTTTTGTGCCTCTATAGTATAAATCAGTGGCATATCAGGAAAAACAACATCTCCAAAGATAACTTTTGCAAAGGTCCAAATAGTATTTGCAATTAATGTATGACAAACCATTTTGTAGAAGTTAACAAGGTCTTCGGAGAAAGAGAATAGTAAATATCAAACAAACTAGATCATGCTAATTCATGAAGAGGAAATTGGTTTAAGGGATCTTGTTCTTAATATCTAAAATCAATCTATGAAGCTCACATCTCAAAGAGAACATTGATTTATTAACTATGGAACACAATAGCTTAAGGCTTTGCTACCTGACTTTGGATAGCCTCAATTAGTTACTAAACTAGAAACTGAAAGTACAAACCTGAATGCAGATTTCTACAAGAATGTAGATTCAGATCATTGAGTTCTGGGCAGTTTAAGTATAGTATTTTACATATAAATTTGAAAATAATTACTATAAATAAAGACAAGAATCCTAATAAAGAATATGCAATAAATGGTACTCCAAGCTAATGAAACTCACACATCCAAGTTTTATTTTTGATAATAGATCAAAATGTTACAAATATAAAAGATAATGGAACAATTTGTTACAAACAAAAGATAAAGGATCAAAGTTACAAATAAATAAGATAAAAGACCATTAGTATATTTTTGCCTAAATTATATTATTTGGTGTCCTTTTTTAAATTTTTTTGTTAATAAATAATCTAAAAGTAATTTAAATATTATTTAATTTTTTAAAATTATTATTTATGTATATTAAACTATTATTAATCTTTGGTATTATAATCTATATTTTATCCAATAGACTAATATTACAATGTGAAATGTGATTTATTGAATTGTTTAAACAAATTGGAGGGATTAAATTCATCCAACAATTTTAAATGAATGAATTAAATCCAAATCACTATATAACTTTTCTTGTGTGGATGGATTTGATGAATTAGATGGACGATTGATTAGTGGACTAAATTACCACCGCCAGATTTATTGAATCATTTCCTATTGTGGCCAAAGTAGATAATGTAGCTTACAAGGTACATGACGCTGAAATTGATCCAACTATTCACATTTCCCAGTTGAAGCCATTCAAAGGAGTACCACGGGATCAATGCATGACATTGCCTCTTACAACAACATATACAAGTTCGATGATATCACATCATGTTGCCATTCTGCAAGCAAGATCCATCAAGCAAGGCTCAACCATTGTACCACATATGTGCTTGTGCAATGGAAAAACACTACTTGGGAAAATTGCAATGATGTGTTAGACAATTTCCCTCGTTGCCTTGAGCACAATAGTTGTTATAATTGGAGATGGCATTGCAATGAATGAAAAATGACATATTGAAGAAAACCACTAGGTAGAAAAAAGTGAAGACATATGGGACTGAATATATATATATATATATATATATATATATATATATATATATACATACATGAGTAAGATTAAATACATTTATGGTCTCTTTTTTTATTATAAAACCAATGTTTTAATTCTCCTATTTTAAAAGTTAACATTTTCTTTAGTCTACTTTTTTTAAAATAAGCGAATAAAAAGCCGGTTTTAAAAAAGGAGAAAACAAAAGTTTAACAGTATTAAAATAGAGGATCAAAATGCATTTAAATCAAATAATAAATTATAACCCCATAAATTGTGGGCTTGTGAGTAAAGAGAGCTTCTAGTGTGAACACTCGCTCGTGATATTTTTAAGATGACAATTTTCGATTGATATAGCGCTGATGAATTACTAAAATAAAATAGATAATGTCATTATTTTTTTAGGACAAAATTTAAATATATTTCTTTAGGTACTTTTCGTATGATTTCTTTAGAACAAACTATGATTTCCTCAAATTCATGATTTTCTCAAAGTTTCTTATAATCACACAAAGTGAACTTTATGTGAAGAATCATACAAAAATTACTAAAAAAATGTATCTAAATTTTGTCTTCTTTTATTTTATTTTATTATTTGACACATAAAAAATAGATAGTGTCTTAGTCAAAACAAATAAAAATAGATAGTGTCATTATTCATCTTTTATTTTTTCTTGGCACATAAGAAATAGATAGTGTCATTATTAATTAGGAGCTGCTTAAGAATGTGTCCTTTAAAGATATCATCAAAATGAAAAAAGGAACACTATCTTTGTTTCTTTTTAATCGACATGAGGGAGTTTTACTTACTTAATGATGCTAATGATCTTCAGTCACTCTTCACTACAAGTAGTCCCTATCATCATTATTCATAATCTTATGTGTACCTTATCAACACGAAGTTTCTTTTTAATTTTAAAACCGTACATGTGCATATAAATTTAATCTTTAATCAACTAGATAGCTTAATAATACAACTTTCACTTTTTCCATGTCATCATTCACTTGTTCTTCAAAGTTGGTTCCTTTCTATCCCATTTCCTTTTTATGTCCCATTATAATCTCAACTTTTTTTTTATGTCATTATGTCATTACAAACTTTATAATAAATTGAAACCATAGTTTAAATAGAAATTGAAGTAAGAGACCAAAGAGACACATAAGAGAAAATGGCAGATTGGGGTCCAATATTTGTGTCAGTGGTGCTCTTCATTCTCTTAACTCCTGGCTTGTTATTTCAGATACCTGGTAGAGGCAGGTTTGTTGAGTTTGGAAATTTTCAAACAAGTGGGTTATCCATTTTGGTTCATGCTATGCTCTACTTTGCTCTTGTTTGTATCTTCATGTTAGCAATTGGAATCCACATGTATGCGGGTTAATTATAATATTAATCCTAATTACAATATGAATTATGGAATTATAGAATGTATTGTTATAATGTTATGTTTATTAGGTATGGTTTGAATTCTAGGTTTATTATTTTAGAAAAAAAATATAATTAGTGACCAAATTTGAAAAAGAAAAAAATTGAAATGCACTATTAATTTTGACACGAAGGATGAATGTCGTTTTTTTTCAATAAAGTTTGGTCGTTAATTAAGTTTTTTCTAATATATGGTGTGACATAAATTTGTATCATCGATTTGGTTGTATTATGATGATCTTAGTGTAATTTTTTTCTTAGTTTTGTTTTCTTAGCTTGTTTTGAGATGAAGTACAATGTTGCAACAACAATAGATTTAAGAATTCGGTATTTCATGCTTTTACATGTAGTGATTTGATATATAATTTTTTTTTGAAGAAGGTAACTTAAGAATTATTTTTTGAAAGGGCAAATTAAGAATATATTAAGCACTAAAAAACTCGATCAATGTGTTATTTTTACTATTATCTTTATTTTAATCTTTGTCAAAAATAGAGACAAAAAAATATTATACAACGCAAAGAAGGAAGACACGTCTAGATTCATATAAAGAAAACATGAATAACACATTTTTTTGTCACACTCTATGCCTTTCGAAAAGTCTTGAGCAGAGATCGTGCGTGAATAGCGTTTAAAATGTGCAAGCGACTCGTAACAACGTAGGTAGGGTTTAAGAGAGATTGATTGTTGCAACTCGAAATCAAAATTGAAAGCTGCGAAAATGTGTTTCTCAAGAAATATTCGTAGGAAATGAAATGTACTGACATGCACTGACGCACATTTCCTTATAACTTTGTTGGAAATGTGGCCGGAATAGTAGTTGCATTACACCTATGAATGTATTAGTCGAAAATATCATCGGAAATGATACATTTCCTACAAAATTTGACTCGTTTCCTACGAAAGGTTTCATAAAAACTGCTCAAGTTCCTTACAGTGTGGGTCACTCCAATGTATGGAACTCTCACCCAGGGACGAACCCCTTAAGGCCAGGTGTGGCTATATAGCCACACAGTCTAGCCAATTTTTTTTTTTAAAAAAAGGAAGAATATTTAATAAATAATTTTAAATAATTTTATATACATATTTATAAAAATATTATTGTAAATATTAATTTAAAGTTTATTATTAACGACTAAGTCATTCGACACACATATTAATTTAAATATTGGTACAAATATTAGTGCTAAATTTATGATTGATGATTACAAATCATTCGCTATAGATAAAATATTATTTTAAGTTATATATATATTTTTTTTGAACAAGACAAAATGAGATTATATATATATACCAATAGGAGGTCAACCCCTAGCACAAGATGTGCTAGAAAAAAGTCAACAAATGTACATCAACAGTCAATACATCAAAACAACCACCAAGTCGATACAATCAAATGCCTAGACACAACAAAGGGTTCACCCACCAACTATGTAAATTAACCCCCAACCCTGGATACTAAGTCCTCAACCATCAGAAAGAGTGTCGATCGATCCAACATACGGGAGGTCGGCTGCGCCGAATTTTTGAACAGGCGCTGATTGCGCTCTGTCCAAATAATCCAAACACAAACAAGTCAAATGAGCTGCATGAATGATCTCTGATTCCGACTACCACCTACTGCATAAGTGAACTGGGTAAAATGTGCAGATGGAGTCGAAGGAACCACCATCGAGAAACCAATCCATGACCTGACTAGTGTCCACAAGGAACCAAAATGTCCACAAGAAAAGAAAAGGTGATGAGCTGTCTCTGTGCCTCCACAGCCTGAAACACAATCATGATCCTCATGTGCAAGAATGACGCGTCTACCCAAATTGGTCTTCGTCGGCAACCGGTCTCGCAGAAGTCACCAAGCTGAAATTGACACCTTCAGAGGAACCTGTCAGTGCCATATAAAATCTGTTGCATCGTCTAAAGTAACTACATCCTGAGTAGTCAAAAGATGATAAGCACCACTAACAGTATACCCACGCTCCGGATCGAAACGCCACCGCCATACGTCTGCCACCTGCTCTTGCACCTGAAAATCGTGAAGTAAGGTCTGACACTCCCCCAACATCTCCTCCTCCCATAACTGTCTCCGCCACTCTCATGCCCTCCCTTCTACCTCCCACCCTAGCTCAAACATCTCAGCCACCGTGTGCTGCTTGGTGTCTGCCAAATCAAACAAGCGACCAAACCTCACCTGCAGTGGCACTCCCTCCAACCAAGCATCCGACCAGAATGAAGTGTCCCTCCCATGCCCAATCCGCCGCCCCACTCCCTTTGCATACCAACCTCCCCCAAGCCCAACATCCCCATCCCTAATCTTCACTATCTTGCGCCACCAAGTTGTCCCTCTCCTCCCCCCCCCCTCACATAAACGCCCCCCCTCCGCACCATACCTAGCCACCAATACCTTAAACCACAGACCCCCCTATCCACCAACATCCGCTAACACCACTTCCCAAGAAGAGCAATGTTAAACTCCCGCAACCGCCGAACCCCCAAACCTCCATACTCCCTACGCATACAGATAACTTTCTAGCTAATCCAAGAGACCTTCCTAGAATCCTCACCCACACCCAAAAAAAAATTAAGTAAAATAGAATCAAGGGAAGAAATGATACATGTGGGAGCTTTGAAGAAAGAAAGACCATAGACAGAAAGAGAGGACAGAACGGATTTAAGCAATACCAGTCGACCACCATAAGACAAAAAACAACTCTTCCAACCAGACAATCTCTTCCTAACTCGCAATAGCACCGGATCCCAAAAACCCAACCGTCTCGGATCACCCCCAATAGGAAGACCGAGGTAAATAAAAGGAATCTTACCCACTTTACATCTCAGAGCACTCGCTGCTTCGACTAACCAGTAATCAGGAATATTGACCCCGACCAGCATACTTTATGGAAATTTACCTTCAGCCCTGACATAGTCTCGAAAAGCATAAGGACAGCCCGCAACGCTCACACATTAGCCCAACTCTTGGCCCCTAGGAGGAGAGTATCATCTGCAAACTGAAGATGGGACACCATGATGTTGTCCTTCACACCCACCTTATAACCTGTAAACAGTTCTTGATCGGCTAACGAAGTCATTAGAACATTCAACCCCTCTACTGCCAATAGAAAGAGGAAAGGGGACAAAGGATCCTCTTGTCTTAAACCCCTCTCAAGCGGAAACTCCTCCGTCGGGCTACCATTGACCAAACTTGGTAGATAACTGATCAAACTTGTGATATTTTTTTGGATGTACATGTTATACTAATAATAATCTTATATATTGTTTATAGTTTAACTGAATAATTTTTTTTAGTAGAGGATAAATTTTTTAGCACCACTAAAAGTTTATGTCTTGGTCCGTCCCTGCTCTCACCACAAACCTACGGACCTGGTTCTCGCACCTGCCATGTGTGCAGGCAGTGCTTCAATAGCAATGCCAAGGAAATTGGGTTCATTAAGTATCGTTGAAAAGCTCATTCGAGCCATTCATTAAGTATTCTGGCTGAAATAAAGGCAAAAGAAATGTTGATAGTTCCAATTAGCTATTGGCGCGTGTGCTTGAATGAATCACAAGGGTGTGCGGATTCTACTCATGCGGTGAAGTTTTTAATTATAGGCTTTAATACACTTTTGATCATCCTATTTTGAAAATCTTGAAATTTTGGTCCTCCTCTTTAAAATCAAGCTTTTTGATCCTCTTACTTTAGTTTTTTTCATGATTTTAGTTCCTCCAACTTATTATAGTCAAAATTTTGTGATGTGTCAAGTTCATCAATGACTGACACTACCCATTTGGCAAAACATATTCCTAGTAATATGTGGTATAAGAATGTTTTAATGACATGAAATATCTTTTGCCAAATAGACATTGCCACCATGTCATTGATGAGCGTGAGGTATCACAAAATTTTGACCAAAATGAAGAGGGATAAAAAAGTTGGACTTTTTTTATAAATAAAAAAATTGACCAAAAATTAACTGCGTTTAAAAAAGACAATATATGACCGTTAATTTTGATATATCTCAATAATATCAAATGATTTTGAATTTGTCTGAAATTTTACATAAATAATTTATATGATATAAAATTTCAATCCAACGATGAATTTTATAAAATTTATATATATTAAAATGTTATCGAGAGGTGTAACATTTGGTGTAAATGTGCTCTCACTTGATAGACCCTATATATATATATATATATATATATATATATATATATATATATATATATATATATATAATTAAAAAAAAATGAATAGACGATCAAATTAATCCTTGACTCAGTTAAAAAACTCTTAAATATAGGCACTTCATTTTATGAAAATTAAAATAAAAAAAAAAAACTATGATTCTATTAAACTGTTAAATTGGTCCCTATTTTTCACTACTTACTATCCACCAAGTCCCTATTAAATTGTTCATAACAAATTCTTTAAAATACTTTACTACGTTAAATTTGACAAGGTTAGAGAATTTTTTAAATATTCATAAAGTTAAAAATTTATATGAAAGTATTTTACGAAGTTAAGTTAAGGACTGATTTGGTGGTTTATTCAAACAAAAATATAATTTAAAACTGAAATTATGTAGCAACAAAAGATATATAATTCCTACTTGCAATTAGGAGGGAGTTAAAACCACTTGATGTCATAACTGATTCTTGAACCATATCAAACTGGTGGTGAAACTAAAAATAAATGTATAATTCCTACTATAAAAAAACAAATATGTAGCTACATTTCCTTTATCACTTAGAAGTTAGAACAATGAATCAACAATATCGGTACATCGTCATAGTTGAATAAACCGATGTAAGAAACATAATACACAAAAAAGAGCTTAAAAATGTAAACACAAACACACTTATGGCAAGTTTGTCATATATCTAAATCAAAGTAAATTTTGAATTCAATTAAAGTGTACATGAATACCAATTGCAATAATTAAAATAGTAAGTATACAAAAATATATAATAGCATGAATCAAAATTGAAATTCCACTAGTACTCATGTTACCAAATTCCACCACTCTAATCCTTGCTGGAAATTGGAACAATAATCCAGGTGACAATATAATGAACAAAGCAACAGCAACAATTACTGGTCCCCAATCAGCTGCCATGTCTTTCTTTTTAGTTTCTCACTTCACTTCTCTTGTGTTTGAAAATTAACAAAACTCATAATAAGTATATGCATCAAATGTATAGAAGTTTGTTAATAAGTAGATGAAGAATTTCTTGGATGTTAAGGAATTAAGGTAAAGGATATGCTAAACTTGGTGAGAGAAAAGACAATGGTTTACTAGAGAAGTAAGGTATGTCATATTAAATGGTAGTGGCTAGTGGGATTTGCTTTATGTGCTAACTAAAGGAAGGAACTGCTTTTCTTTCCTTTTTCTTCTCATAAACTTGTAACAATGAACTGTAAAAGTATGCACTCTCTTAAAAAAAATTGTGTCCATCCTGCAGTTTTTAGATAAATTTTCAAAGTTCGAAATTCTATAGTAAGATAAGTAAAATCTTTTTTATTTAGACATACATGATTCTATCTCTGTAACTGCGTGCGTTTGAAAAAGGATTAAAATTACTTGATACCATAAACTAAATTAATCTGGTGATGAAAAAAAAACTCTCTCATGAACAATTATTCATCATAAAATTTGACTTCGAATTCTTCCGAACAATACATTCTTAAATATATTTTATTAATCATTTGAGCTCATACACTTAGTTAAATGAATCTATCAATAAATTTTTTTAATAATTCGGTATGGAAAAATTTTGGTTAGGAGGAGAGAATTTATTTTTATGCCTCATAGGTTCTACAGCGGAGATAAGTCATCGTTAACGGTGGTAGAATTTCGTACCTACATCACGGTAATAAAAAAATATTTCCTTCTTTTTAAATTTGATATAATTTATTTTTTCTTTTTAAATAGCAAATAAAAGTATTGTTAATTTTATCTTAGGCCTGGAGGTAGGTTCCTTTTTTCTGATTGCTTTACTGTTTGATCTTCAAAGTGCTTATAATTTAATTACCAAAAAAATGGTTATAATTTATTTATTTGTTAAACAATTAATTTCTTTTTGTAAAGTAGAAGAAATGCGTGTAAAAAGATTGATCTTATATGACACGAGACACTCTAGTAAAGATCCTTAATTTATATGCTCAAAGCTAAAGCAGACATATGTGAATGTAAAATTAGGGGTTAAATATGTTTTTAGTCCCTATAAACATCTGATTCTTCTACTTTTAGTCCTTCCAAAAAAATTTCTCAATTTTTGGTCCCTACAAAATTCTCTAACATGAATTTTGGTCCCTACTTTTAAGTCAACTCATGTATACTAATTAAAATTTGGAATTATGTATTGCAATAATGTTTAGTATATTAAAAATTGAATTGATTTGCAAAATTTAAATTTTTTTTAATTAGTGATGAATTAAATATGAATTTTTGAAGTGTTTGCGCTTAAAAATTCATAGTTAATTCATCATTTGTTAAAAAATTATGAATTTTGGTTTGAGTAATTTTTATAATATTATAAACATGATCACAAAAACTCGTTAAAAAATTTGACTCGTACACATAGTTGAGTGAAAAGTAGGGACCAAAAATCATGATCGAAAATATTTGGAGGACCAAAAAATGAGAAAAAATTTTAGAGGGACTAAATGTAGAAGAGTCAGATATTTATAAGGACTAAAAATATATTTAACCCTAAAATTACAAAAGAATGGAAAGCATGACCTATCATAGTCATAGACAAAGAAATTTAAGGAATAATTGGTGAGTAATTTTCTTACCTCAAATACGCAATACCCTAACTAAGTGACTAACTAAGTATCTTCTACCCTTTTCACATATCTAAGTGTGAGACCAAATATTTGTAATCATGCGATTTTTTTTTATAATGGTTTAGCGGCTAAATTTACACTTTTTATGTGCGCAGAAATAGGAAAAGTAGAGTTTAAACTCGGACTCCTTTAGTAATATCTTTAATAACTATAACTGAATTATTCCTTTTTGGGTTAATATATAATATTGGTGTGAAATAATCTCTGTCAGGAATATGTGAATAATACATGTATGAATCTTAGATTTAAGAGCAAAGAATTTAGAATCTTCACTTTAGTACTAAACAATCACATAAGTATTTTTTAGTAAAATTCTATAAAAAAAAAAGGGAAATGGTGCAAATATTTTATATTTAAAGGTTAAATTTATTATAAAAAATTTAATGGAGCAATTTGTTAAAAACATTTAACTTTTTTTTACTAATTAAAAAACATTTAACTTAAAAGGACAGTATAATACATTTAACATAAAGAGTTAATCAATTTTAGATGATTTTTAACAAAAACTTCTATCTCTCTCTTTCTTTCTCTCCCGTTTTTTTTTCATTTTAATTTTACTTTTAAAAAATAACCATATTATTAATGATTTATATGACACTAAATAAATAAATAAAAATGAAATAAAATCCAACTCAGCATCAGCATGTCATGTCATCAAAAATCAAGATGCCATGTACACTTGTGACATCAGGGGAAAAATAGGGAATTTTAATATTGCAGGGGATAAATCTCAAAAAAAAAATTATGGGGGTAAAACAAAACTTGGCTATTTTGCATGGGGTACTCTATCATAGTAAAGTTTGATACTAGATCATGTTAAAAGTCACTGTAAATTTTGTCTTCCAACTACAATTTAAACATAAAGTATTTGTCCCGAAAGTTTAGTTCAATTAGTATGAATATTACACGTAATTTGCAGAGAGTGATGTTTAAACTCTGATACTTCCACTTATCTTTACATAGTAAAATTCTAAGTTACTTGATCCAAAAAAAAGAAAATACACACAAGATACCTAAGGCATGTTTGTATGTCAATATGATCAAAGTAAATTGGATTCATTAATTAAAGTGTACATGAATACCAACTGCAATAATTAAAATAGTAAGTATACAAAAATAGATGATAGCATGAACCAAAATAGAAATTCCACTAGTGCTCATGTTACCAAATTCCACACACCTAAACCTTGATGGAAATTGAAACAGCAATCCTGGTGATAAGAGAATGAACAAAGCAACAGCAACAATTATTGGTCCCCAATCAGCTCCCATATCTCAATATGGTTTTAGTTTCTAACTTCACTTCTCTGTTTTTGTTTGCTTATATTTATTTGGTTTGAAAATAACACTTCTAATTATAAGTATGGACCATATATATGTGTAGAAGTTTTATATAATAAGTACATGATAATTCCTTGGTCGTTAAGGAGGTAAAGGATATGCTAAACTTGGTGACTAAAAAGTTATAATTTAGAGAAGAAAGGTATTTTTTTTTTATTAAATGGTGGGATTGCTTTTTGTGCCAACTAAAGTAAGTGCTTTTTGTTTTCTATCTTCTTCTCTTGGGTAAGCTTTTAATAATTAGTAGATATTCAATTTGATTGTTGAAATTATAGGATAGGATTGTATCATAATGTACCCTATAAAAATCAAAAATATTAATCTCTTTATCCCTCCTCTATCTGTTGATATTTGTAGGAAATATAATGAAATTAATTTGGAAATATCATAATTCATTTGGAATTACGCTTGAAATGTCGCAATATAGCATTTTTTTTGTCAGATAGTTTATTAGTTAGAATATCATCCTTAATGAATAATGGTGTATTGAATCTTAGTCCCGTAAAATGTACATAGCAACTGATTTAAGCTCACGAGGAGGACCGACGGATAGATGAAATAGGGGACAATCTCTAGCTTCAAATAATTATTCAATCAGAGGACGGAGGTACGTTTCCTTTAATAATTTGATCAAAGTGGTTCTAATATTTTTTTTGGTGAACAAAGTGGTTCTATTTTATCTATTAAACTGTTGATTTTTTGTAAAGTGGAAACAAATGCGTGTGAAAAGATGGGGTTATGTGACAAGAGACACTCTGGTTATGTTCTTTAATTAATATCTTCAAAGCAAAAGCATGTGAATGTGAATTTAGAAAAGAATGGAAAGCATGACATCTCATAGACAGAAATTAAAGGAACAATTTAGTCAAAAAAAAAAATTAAAGTAACAATTGGTGAGTAATTCTAATATGACACTAAACTTCTTTTTTTGACAAAATATGACACTAAACTTGTATTTTATTTGTTTATATAAATTTTCTTCAAGATTTGATAAGGTCTTCAAAATTTGCTATCATCAAATTACACTCATAAATTTTTGTTAAAAAAAATTATGCTTCTTAATATAAGTCTTATGTCACTTCGAAATTTTGATCAATCCATATCCCTCTTTCAACTATGTCTACACTACTATATACCCTTAATTTTTGTTAAAAAAGATTACAATACTAAATCTCTTAGAAACAAGTAGCTGCAACTAAGGTCCAACAACATGATTTAAAATAAATTGTTATGATCACAAAAGATATGCAATGATACGTTTACACAGGAGCAACATCGGCTATCATTCACCGAACTTGGTTGGAGTTTACATTAATTGACGATTCTGGACATACTTTGATCATCAAGCTGGACTTCAATCATGATATTAACAAGGTTTACTTTAGAGGAGAATGAAGATGTCCTTGCATTGCAAGCAAACTTCATGATAGACTAAGAAACATGATTGGGGCACCAAATTTTGAACATTTTGGCTAAATTTATATCTCAACAGTGTAAATATTTTCTACTTTATCAATGCAATTTTGTTATTGCCTGTGTCAATTTTCAGTTTCAATAACAATATATTTTGGTTTCATTCTATTTTGTTTAAATTTAAATTTTAAATATATATGGCGTTCTGCAAATCCCGTGCACTGAGATGCAAATGAACGGGTTGCTGATTAGTATGAAACAAAAGATCACTTTGAACTGACTCAAATCTCAATGTAAGAGTGCAGAAACACATAGCTTTTACATACTCTTTAGGTTTAACATAAACATGTTACTTTAACAATACAGACAGTCATCTCTATGATGCCATAGCAATCGATCATAAGATGGTATATGCAACAACTACAATGCAGATTCAGCAGACACAACAACATTTATTCAGCATAGCTCAAACTCTCAAACATGTTACCCCCAACTTTTTTTGAAGAACATGTTACCGCCAACATATGCAATGATGATCCGCCAAAAACTACTTTCCAAGCTTACGCTTAATGGAAAATCTGCCAAAAGCACACAGCAGGCACACTGAAACCTATCTATTATTTCACAGAATCCATTGTTGGTTTAGGCTGCGGAACCAGCTTGTTCACATAGGTCCATTAGATCCAGGGTCTGCAAAAATTCAGAAATCACAACCCATCAGTGAGGGAAAAAAAATTAATATCACAAAATATTTGCATTTTCAAAATGGAACAGCATTATTCCCTCATACCTCTGGAACTGACAGCTCAAGGCGAAACTTTGGACCATCATAATGATGCAATACTGGCCTGAATGAATCTTCTTCTAGTGCCTTGCAAATTTTCCTGACACGGATTCTTACCTGTGTATGATGAGGAACACAATATTATCCATTCAACATCTTCCAGAAAAACTAATACATGGATCCACTCTATCAATCCAAAAAACAAAATTATACCTGAGCTGGGAACCTTGACTCCCCTTTGCATTTTTTATCCTCCCATGCTGTTGGATCTATGTTAGAGCCTCCAAAAGTTGCTGCCTGCAACCAAGGACTTTCAATGTAAGCAAATTGACTAAAGCACATTCGGTCTATCTTCAACTTTGTACTATTACTTTACTATTCAAATTGAGGATTGGCCGAGAAATATATAATAGTGGAGACAGAAAAGAAGGGGCATATTTTCAAAGATAGATGACTCTATATTTCTAATCAGAACAAAGGAAATAGCAAAGTAATGGAGAGAGACAACAATAAGAGAGGCCATATTTTAACAAAGTCATTATTCGTTAAATTAGGTAATCCCATCAGCAGATACGCCCCTATAAAAATTTCAGCTCAACTAAAACTTCCGAGTTCGAATCACTTCCCCCTCCCTCTAATTGCATCAGTAAACAGTGATAAAAGAATGTTCAAAATTTTCAACAAAGAGGTACTAATGTCATTTCTATATTTAGCAGAGGCCAGAGAATTTTAGTTCCTAAGCCACAATAATAGGTTTCAAATTCAATTACGTAGCACCCAACTGTTTTTGAATGTTATTCTCATTTCTTACCAATATCCTTTAAAAGCACACTATGTCAATCCTTCAAAAACCTAAAATATAGTACTTCCCTGCACAGACTGGAGAACAAGGAAACTAACTGTAATCCGAGAAATTAAGAATTGCTCACCTCAAAAACACCATGTAGCTGATGGGTAGAATAGTTATAAAGAAAGAGTGGTAATCCTGGTGTTATTGCCCTGACAGAATCTCGATACCTTGGAGGCAAACCTACCAAAAAAATTGAAAGTCAGTCCTCATGAAGTATATGAATAATCATCAAGATTGAAATATAAAGTACACTTAGGGTGCACACACCAAATAGCTGACGCTTTAAGTCTTCCTGCATTGTGTCATTGTTACAGACAAAGATATATCCTCCAAGCACCTCATTGCGAGGGAGTGTCTCAGCTGCAGGCAAGGTCTTGAACCTTTTGTCAGTAGCATTTGCATTGTTTTCATTATTGTTGTTATTGTTGTTGCTGTGAGGATCTTTGTTGAGCTGAACATTACCGCTATACTTGTTACTGTTCATGTTACCCACCAAGTTTGCATTGCTTTTCTGGTAAACAGCATTCATATTGTAAACACCGTTCCGATGCGAACTTTTGCTCATAGTCTCATTAAATTTAGACTCCAGGTTTAACATGCTCAAGTTAAGCGTGTCAAATTTGTTCTCCTCCTGGAACCCAAATTTATCCCTTGGCCTTGTTTCAATAGGACCCTTTGAAAGATCAAGGTTGTTAAAGCGCTCAGCCTTTGATCTCTGCTCAGCCAACTTAGACGCAACCATTAACCATTTATGATCTTCAGATGCTTTTGAGTGTCCGCGAAGCTCATCACCTAACTGCCAGAAGCTATGCATATTGTCCATCTACTGAAACCAAAATTAAGTTTAAATCAATCTCATTAAAGGTGTAATAAATCAAAACAAAACAACAAATATTCAAAACAAAATAAACCTCGAACAGAATTGCGTCAATAAAAAATGTCTCTTCTTCCTTGAAGAACAATGAGAAAATACTAGCACATCAACTTATGTTTGGTTCTATGGTGAAAAAAATTGATTCTGGTAGAATTGATTCTGTAAAATTGATTCTAACCAAAATTGAGTTGAATAAAAAATCAACACTAGAATCAGAAGCTACACTTTCTAGCTTAAAGTAGAATCAATTCTTGAGTCAAAATCAATTCTACTTTAACGAAAACAAACATGTCAGAATCAATTTTGATCACTCTATCAACAGGAACCAAACATACAATAAACAAAATCACTTTGAGCCGGCAAAGGTCAAAAGCTCAACCAGATCATACAATCAAACATTAACACACAAGCGATTACAAGCAATAATTCCAACTTCAAATTTTCAATTAAATCAAAGATTAACACATAAACAACTACAATTAAAGGCAACAAATCTATTAATGATATCAATTTAAGGTAACTTCAAATCATTATGGAAAAATTTAAACTTAAAAAAAACCGAAAAAAATTACAAATAATAGAAAATCACAAATCTAATTATCTATTTTAAAAAATCTGGTAGTAAGCACACCAGTTCCTATTTTTGTTTTTTTTTCACCACCAGTTTAATCCAGTTCGGATCAGGTGGTTTCAGCCCTCTCCAGAACACAATTGCAGGATCGAACCGTGGTTCTCAATAAAAAAAACAATTACAAATCAACACAATAGTTACATAATTAAGCTACTTTAATTCAAAACAGAGCATGATCTATTGAAAAATAAATGAAAAATTAAGATGATAAAGAGAAATGGAAGATCTAAATAAGCGAAATTAGAAACTAAGAGAGGAATTTACTTAAATAAGTTGAGAGATGAAAAGGAAGGTTCGAAAAAAAAAGGCAGTGAATTGATGAAATTTGGCAGAAAGAAGAAGCCCTAGATTTGGGGATCGAGAGAGACTTACGACTTTACTCTGAAACTCGAAGACGCCAATGTGTGTTGGAGAGAGAAACTGAAATACCAATGACTTTATTTTTTTTTTATTTTTGTTTTGAATCTTATACTCTTTTCTCTTTTTTTTTCTTCTTATAAATATATAGATGAAATAATAAAATCATTATAAATTTATACATATAAAATATAGTGACGGGATGTTTCTCTTTAGTAATTTCACACATACAAAATGATCAGTTGAGATAGAATTTCTAAACTTGATTTGGATACTCTATATTTACGATACGAGCATATGCGGATATTTATAAATCTACCTGTTACTTTTGTTGGTTATGTTTTTGAATCATAGTGAATTTTGATTTTAATTTTTAAAATAAAAATAAGATATTTTAATCTCTCTTTATTTTTCTTTAGTCTTAGTTAATTATTAATTTAGGTTTATTTTAATGTAAATTTATAATTTTTTATCTTCAATTTTTGTCTATATTAATTTTCTAACGAAGCAAAAAAAAATATTATATCTATATTATGTTTATTTTTTCATGTTTTTAAGTTGGAACTGGATCTTCTGAGTGCAACTGTAGAGAATAAAAATATATGTTTTTATTTGATAAATGTTGCGACTATGCTTCTTGGCATCTCTATCACTATTATATACATTGCGATAGTTCCACGGAGCTCTCTCATGCATTCTCAAGAAAATTTGCTTATGTATCATTCAATTAAAGCTTCTCTAAGATTTTTTTTATATTTTTTTAGATATTTTTTTAGCGTAATTCAGTTGCATTCTTAGCATGTTTTTTTTTAGATTTTTTTTTGGGAATAAATACCTTTGCAGTCCCTATAAATATACAAAATTTCATTTTTAGTCCTTAAAACAATTTTCAGCAGGTTATGGTCCCGAAAATATTTCCTATCATGATTTTTTGTCCTTATTTTGTGGGAGAGGTTCTTATCTCTATTATATACATTACGATAGTTCCACGGTGCTTTCTGATGCATTCTCAAGAAAATTTGCTTATGTATCATTCAATTAGAGTTTCTATAAGATTTTTTTATATCTTTTTTAGATATTTTTTTTAGCGTAATTATGTTGCATTCTTAGCATTGTTATTTTTAGTTTTTTTTTGGGAATAAATACCTTTACAGTCCCTATAAATATACAAAATTTCATTTTTAGTCCCTAAAACAATTTTCAGCAGGTTATGGTCCCTCAAATATTTTCCTATCATGATTTTATGTCCTTATTTTGTGGGAGAGGTTCTTATCTCTATTATATACATTGCGATAGTTCCACGAAGCTCTCTCATGCATTCTCAAGAAAATTTGCTTATGTGTCATTCAATTAGAGCTTCTCTAAGATTTTTTTTTTATATTTTTTTTAGATATTTTTTTTAGTGTAATTCAGTTGCATTCTTAGAATGTTTTTTTTAGATTTTTTTTGGAATAAATACCTTTGCAGTCCCTATAAACATACAAAATTTCATTTTTTAGGGTAATTCAGTTGCATTCTTAGCATTTTTTTTTTGGGAATAAATACATTTGCAGTCCCTATAAATATACAAAATTTCATTTTTAGTCCCTAAAACAATTTTCAGCAGGTTATGGTCCTTCAAATATTTCCTATCGTGATTTTTTGTCCTTATTTTGTGGGAGAGGTTCATATCTCTATTATATACATTACGATAGTTCCACAGAGCTTCTGATGCATTCTCAAGAAAATTTGCTTATGTGTCATTCAATTAGAGCTTCTCTAAAAAAAAAAATTATATTTTTTTTAGATATTTATTTTCGCGTAATTCAGTTGCATTCTTAGCATATTTTTTTTTAGATTTTTTTTTTGGGAATAAATACCTTTGCAGTCCCTATAAATATACAAAATTTCATTTTTAGTCCCTAAAACAATTTTCAGCAGGTTATGGTCCTTCAAATATTTCCTATCATGATTTTTTATCCTTATTTTTTGGGAGAGGTTCATATCTCTATTATCTTTATCTTTATATAATATATTTAAGGATGTCTCTCTCCTGATTTTTTTTCCTACGTGGCATTCTCTCAATTAATATAATCCTACGTGTCATCTCCTCCTTATTTTATACTACATAAATTTAGTTAGGAGCTTTAGCAAGAGGAACATGGTTCAAATCTCACCAACAACAAAAAATCTATTTTTTTACTTAGATTTAGGTAAAAGCTTTAGCAAAAGTAACATGGTTCAAATCCCACCAACAACAAAAAAATCTATTTTTTTACTTAGATTTAGTTAAAAGCTTTAGCAAGAGTAACATGATTCAATTCCCACCAACAACAAAAAATCTATTTTTATGATATATATTTTTTTTACTTATACTACATATATTTAATTATGAGTTTTAGCAAGAGGAACATGAAAATAATTATTTTTATGATCTATTTTTTTACTTAATTGTTACTAACCATAATTTTTAAAAAGTTACTAATCTCTATAGTATATATTTATTAATGTCTCTCTCATGAACAAAATTGTGCGTGACAATCTCCAATGAATTAAAGTTTATATGTATCATCTATGTCTCTGTCACGAATAAAATTTAGAATGAAGTACACGGTTTGATTTCCACTAACAACTAAAACTATATTTTTATAATATTTTTTTATGCAATTTTATGATATTTTATTTTATTTTTTATGAAAAATATTAATACTTATATTAATATACATGACTGTATTTTTTATTTTAATTTACACGGGATCAATATTTATATATATTAATACAAGTGGCTATATATACATGAGATTTATATTTATATATATTCATATTACACGGGAATTAAAGACACTTTTTTTGTAATTTTAAGAGAACATATATTTCTATGAGAGTCTATATTTTAACTCATATATTAATATGGGGATAATTTTTTTTTTAATTTCTACAGGAGCTATATTTATACTCATGTATGGTTTTTTTTGTAATATTTACGAAATTATATTTCTACGAATAATTTAATACGAAATTTATTAATACAAGACGAAAGACTTTTTTATGTAGGAATTTAAATATTTATAGATATATTAATACGGGAACGTTATTTTTTTAATATGACTTATATTTACAGTCATATTAATACGAGTGCCTTTTAATTTTATAATTTACGCGAGGACCGATATTTATACTCATATATTAATACAAGATCCTATCTTTTTTGTAATTTCACGGGGACTAGAAACGAAATATCATATTGTTCGAAACGGGAGAGCGGGAGATCACTATGCACCCTATATTATTTTTTTAAAACTGCTAAATATATATATTATTTTTCATATTTAAATAATAAAAATATAAAATCAATTTTCCAAGTAATTGAAAAAATAAATATTACTTGACAAAAAATTCATTATTGATTAATATTAAATTAAAAAAACTAATATCTCAACTAATTTACTATAACGTTAATAACATATATTATAGTTTTGATTATTATCCCGTGCATTGCACGGGTCAGTTATACTAGTATATTATATACATTACGATAGTTCCACGGAGCTTTCTGATGCATTCTCAAGAAAATTTGCTTATGTGTCATTCAATTAGAGCTTCTCTAAGATTTTTTTTAATATTTTTTTAGATATTTTTTTAGCGTAATTCAGTTGCATTCTTAGCATGTTTTTTTTAGATTTTTTTTTGGGAATAAATACCTTTGCAGTCCCTATAAATATACAAAATTTCATTTTTAGTCCTTAAAACAATTTTCAGCAGGTTATGGTCCCTCAAATATTTCCTATCATGATTTTTTGTCCTTATTTTGTGGTAGAGGTTCTTATCTCTATCTCTATTATATACATTGCGATAGTTCCACGGAGCTCTCTCATGCATTCTCAAGAAAATTTGCTTATGTGTCGTTCAATTAAAGCTTCTCTAAGATTTTTTTTTAGATATTTTTTTGGGTTAAATATATTTTTGGTCCCTATAAATATATCAAATTTTGGTTTTAGTCCTTATAATTTTTTTTTTCGACTTTTAGTCCTTATAAAATTTTTCATCTTCACTTTCATTTCCAATTTTTGAATCAACTCATATATAGCCTTTCTATTTTTTTAATGAAGTTGTGCACAAATGTGAAAATATTACGATAATCTCTTCCTAAATAAATTGGAATTTTTTAACCAAACATAAATTAAATATGAATTTTAAACCACAAAAAGTTTAAAAATTCATATTTAATTCCTAAATTGTTAAAAAATTCTAACTTTTTTTAGAGAGATCATTATAATTTTAAAAACTTTTCTGCAAATTTTTTATTCAAAAATATGAATTTTACTTATGAGTTTACTTAAAATGAGGGATTAAAAGAGAAGATGAAAAATTTTATAGGGACTAAAAGTCGAAGAAAATTTTTAGAGGGACTAAAACCAAAATTTGGTATATTTATAGGGACCAAAAACATATTTAACCATAAAAAGATAAATTATGAGAATAATTATAGGTACCAAAAATATATCACAATGTGGGAGTTTTGTGATATATTTTTTTTGGTAGATCGAAAAGATAAATTGCTCCCCAGAAATTGATCCCTGGAGCTCTCCAACCCATACGTCCCTTAGCTCATACCACCTGAGTTATGTTACGGGGAGAAAGTTTTGTCATATTAAGAAATCTATTTTCTTTGTTTTTTTTTGTTTTTAAAATTTACACGTGGATTACCATGCAAAAAGTTCAAACAAAGTGGGACAACGATGGAAAAAGATATCTTAATTTACATAGTATTTTAAAAAAATGCAGTTTGATGGGATTTAGATGAATAAATATACAATAAACATAGGAACATCACTATATGTGAAGCTGTTATAAAAAAAAAATTCATTTGAAACTTTTTTAAAAAAAATTATTTGCTAAAATTTTTTAACAAAAAAACAATACACTACAAAAATATTTTCCAAAAATATCTAAAACAAACGCATCTTTAGTGTATAATATATAGGAATTAGGCCATATTGAATCAAGACTACTGAAATTTCAAAATATTAAATTATATTATTTTTCTTTAATATAGATTAAAATGTCAATTTCCAATCTAAAATTTTATTTTAATATATTAAATATGTTTTTAGTACTTCCTATTTTTCTAAATATTAAAAATTGTTTTATTAACTTTCAACTTTTAACTTCGTAAATAATATTTTGTCAAAAAAAAACTTTGTAAATAATATTTTTTTAATATAACTTTTATTTTTATTCAATGTCATTTATACGATTCTGAATATATTTATTCTAAATTTCTGTCAAAACAATATATTTACTTCAACAATATATATTTAAACAACTCATAAATATAATATCTCAAATTCACACCAACATAGTGTGGTACAAGTGGTAGATATTTGAGTCTCTTAACCATTTTGTCCCGAATTCGATCCCTAGCCGGTGCGTATGGAGAAACATTTGTTAGAAGAGGTCAACCCCTTAAATGGATTGCATATATCTCGAGTGGATTAATCTCTGCAGTTGCGTGCGAAGGATACCTTTGGTTTACCAAAAAAATATCTCAAATTCACTATTAAATATTAAAATAAATTTAAAATAATAATTTAAAATGAATTAATAAATAATATTAAAAAGAAAATAATCCCGTGCACGGCACGGGCTAACATACTAGTAAGTTTTAAAGTTATGTTTGTAAACTTTTCTTGTAAAAACAATTTATAAAAGAGATATTACATTGTCGATTGAATTTTTTTTATATCAATGAGGGTCTAAGCCCAAAAACAAATTACAACGGGATCAACATAGGGGTGGTATATCCCATAACATCAGCCTCAAACAAAATTTTTATGTTTGATGGACACGTATTAAAAAAAACTCATAACAATTTAAAGAACAATCCATATTAGTTAAAGCATCAGCGCATTGATTAGCTTCCCTATATGAATTGAAATCTTAAACTCCAAATCCAAATCCAAGAATCTTTGGATGTTCTTCACCAAAGAATAACCCATATAATTACATGTGTCTCCTTTCTTGAGGACTTGAAAAATTGTCATTGAATCAACATTCAACTCTATAGCTCTTAAATGTTGTCGATCGATGTTTTTAAAAAAGTGTTACTCTGATTTAATTTAAAAACGATTGAGCATGTTCTATTTCAAATTTCTTGTTAGTAAAAAAAAAGTGCATACTTTTGGTTTTTAAGAAGGGGAGTGCTACCGAACTTTTGCCAAAATGCATTGTATTGGTATTATAAAATTTAACTCCAATAAATTAGACAAATTACTATTTAAATATTTTATAATTTTAATTAAAAATTATCATAAAATCTTATGTGTAACCGTTTTAATCCATCCTCCTCATCCTGTGAAAAGAATAACTTAAACTTCCATGTTCATCAATTAGTATTTTGCTTGTTTCAAACCTCTAAATTTTTTTGATGAAAGTGAACACTATCACCCCCTCAATTTCATTACTTTATCCAATTCTATTTGAGCATTAAAGAAACCATCACAAAAGTATAGCAAATTAGAAATTGTCCAATCACAACTTGAAAAGGGGTAATGAGATCTGAGTTTCGGATGGTGGGGGATTGGAAAATTTTGAAGACTTTGATGCCTACTTGTTGGGTGGACCAAGATGTTAGTCACAATTAACTTTCATAGATCCATTGTAATTTGGTTTATGATCCTTGGATAGATCAATAACTTTTATTTTTGAACGGGAATAGGTCATTAATCTTGTATGCTCAACACCATGACTAATTTGAAGAATGGATGAAGGGTTTGGGTGAAATTGGGTGATCAATGTAATGAAATTAAGTGAAATTGGGTGATGACTAATTTGTAAAATGACGAATAAAGAAAAGAGGAGAAGAAAATTAAGTTTGATAAAAAAATTCTATGGGTTCTGAAGAATGAAGAAGAAGAAAAGTGTAAATAGTACTCCAATATAATAGTTTGTGGTGTTAAATATATAAAAATTGGTCAAATATAATGGTTCCAATCTATCAAATACTATGACACATATCAAATAAATATTGATCAACATATTTAATGTACTATTACATGATAATTTCACAATTATACCATAAAATTCCCCTTTTAAAAATCGGATGTTACATATTGTATCTAAATGTAAACCACCAAGGCACCAACACCTAGTATTATTTTTTCTTCGTCAATAACATTAATGAAAAATGTTAGCGAGACTCTCGTAAAATAGACACACTCTAATACACTCATTATCATTGGTTACTTTTTTGAAAATCAATTCACTATTTAAAAAGAGAGAGAATTGTGTCAATTTTTTAAACAATAAATAAATCAAGAGAAGTGTGTTGGAGTGTGTCCATCTAAGATTATGTTGCTAGCATTTCTCTAACATTGATTTATGAGAATTTTTATTGAACTCATCAAAATATGTTTATGAGTTTTTATTGAATACCCTTAATCTTTATGAGTCTCAATAACATATCAAATTATTTTTTATTTTTCTAAAATTTTGCTTGAATAATTTATATGATATAAATTTTCAATTCAACGGTAAATTTTATAAAATTCAAATTCGATATACTAACATGAAAGGTTTGTGCACCATGCAGGACTTATATCATTTGTGCATATTAGACTGCCAAGCATGTTATATGTACAAAGTAAACTTCTCTTAAAAATTGATTTCAATAAACAACTTATAGTAAACTTGGAGACAACAGATGAATGTACTAAGAATCATGTGTAATGATTTATAAAACTTAAGCATCATGTAATATATTATCCTGCATCAGTTATTGATCAAAACAAGGTAGCTTTAACAATTGATAAGAACCTCTTTGTATGAGCATGATTAGTGCCTTTGCTTACAATTGGGGAGGAGCAGATTAAACAAATTATTATTTTTCATCACCAGTTTAATCTTGTTTGGGGTCATTTTAATATCAAGTGGTTTCCGCTCCCTCTGAATAGTTGCGGAGAATTGAACCATGATCCTCCCTATCAAGTCCAACGTCAATCACCATTGAACGAACTAACGTTTAAAGACGAATCAAATATTTGCAACAGCTTATGGTGGTCCTGTTGGTCAAAAGTAATAAAGTTAATTAAAATTTAATCAATATTCGACAAAACTAATCAAAATTATATTTTTAAAAGTGATTTTTCACCTCAAGCATCTTTCAATACATGGTATTTTTAATCAGTTACACACAATATGACATGATTAAATAACCATCTTTAGAATCAATATTATCAATAGTCTATAATCTAGAAATCATCAAAAAATCTCAGTTTTAATGGGTCTTTCAATAAAAAGGATGAAATATAGATTTTATACAAAGGCAAACTAAGGGAAGATGCATATCCTCAAACCACCAGTCTTCAAATTAACATCCATCCATATGCAGTAAAAAGGGTGCAATCTAGCAATGGATAGTAATGCTGTAATGAGTTTAGATCGTAATAGCAGAACAGCAGATAGCTGGATTGACGCAGTTCGCAGACGCTATAACAGCCACTGCTGAAGGTTACTCGCTATGTAGCTAATCTAGGATATGCGCCGACCCTAAAAAATGACAAGCTATGAATTTAAAATCATTCATCCACGTCCATCTGCCCCATCTTCACTTCCAAGCTCCAACACATTAAGATTATCTTGCTCATCACAAGATTCAAATTGTTTTTCTTCCAGATCCAACTCCTCATTTTGGTTCTGCACAGCTGAAGCAAGTCTAGATTGGCGTCTAGTAACTATTGCTGGTTCATCAGCCCCCATTGCATGACCAAAATCACCCCAAGTCAACCCCTCATCTCCAAAGACCAATTCATCCTCCAATGATCCATTTTCATCCTCCTTTTGTTCCAGCCATTTATAGCATTCATTAATATTGTTGAGGAGAATAAGATCAGTTAAATCACTGCTTTCAAAGCGAGCTCTAAGTGCTGTGTTGTACTTCACAAAAACCAAGTCTTGTAATTTTTTATGCTCTAACCTGCTTCTCTTCTTAGAATGAATCTATATTATAATTTTTAAATAAGATAATTAATTTCAAACCAATCCAATTCCAACTAAAGAAAAACTTATTAATATTTACTTAGTTGTTCGAAAGTACTCCAATTGCGCTCACATCCCAATGAGAAAGTACTCCAATTGCGCTCACATCCCAATGAGCTGCAAGTAAGGCTCAACACTTTGATTGCAATTGATTGCAAATGTGGACAATGGTTTCCAAACATGGTCTTCAAATTAACATTGATCCATATGCAGTAAAAAGGGTGCAATCTAGCAATGGATGGTGATGTTCTAATGAGTTTAGATCGTTATAGCAGAACAAAGGATAATGGGATTGATGCAATCCGCAGATGCTATAACAGCCACTGCTAAAGGTTACTCGCAGGCCGAATTTTCATCTTACAAAATCCTAGCACTCTATGAAGTACGGATACATGGGACACGGATAAAAATTCAAAAATATTCATGCAATCTATTGTAAAACATATAAGAATTAACATAAATACAAACAAGTAAATCATCAAAGAGGAACTTACTTTCAACAAGTAGATACCAAGCTTTCAAAATATCCCACCGTAGAGCACCACTGAATTATATTGGTACTTTTAATTCTCTTTCCTTTATCATTTGTACAATCATAGAGAATTGCATCCTCTCCAAAATTGATTGCAAATATCAGTGTATCACCATTTTCATAATAACACAATGGAATCAATTGCTGAATAAATTCCATCCCCAGCCGTTGTTCTATTTTAAAATTTAGAGCAAAATAATCAATTTTAATCAATCGGGTCCAAGACTCCTGAACTCCAAATTCCTTCATTTTCCATATTACAAAAGAACATCTATTGAATTCATTGTTAGTATAGAAATCATAAGAAAAACAAAGGCAATCCATCAACACACAAATAAATGGAAAGTGAATTTCCTCGACATCATCACCACATCGAGCTGGGAGAAAAACTTGCGAATATGTCTCCGTCCCCAAATCAAGCAAGACAATAACAAATTGTTCAATGGTAAGATCCTTCAAATGACAATTATATCCATGACGAACCAACCAATTAATACTATTATTAAAATAAACACGATTCATGTCTTTGATTTTAATTACAGTTGAACGATCATACACAATTTCCATAGGGAAACTTTGAAAATCCCTCCAAATATTATCACCCAAAGTGAAAACCCTAACTGTAGGTCTCACTACTTGTCCATCAACGCGGCCGTTCCTAACAACATTAAAGCTAGACTCTACCACCTTGTAAGTGTCTGTTGAATTATCATAACCAAATGTGAATTGAAATAATTTATTCCTGGACCCGCGAAAAAACCCTAATGGTTCAGATTTTGATCTTGTGGCAGGGTTCCAGAAACATATCGAGTGCTCTTGATAATAAATGTCCTCAGAATAATTGTGCAAACAGATCAATCCATTTAATGAACCAACAATTTTAGTGTAGTCAATAGGATATATTCGTCGATGGTAAGGATCAGCGGTAAGTTTTATGAACTCGGAGGTAGACGCAGTCTCTAGCAAAGTACTTAAAGAGATGGTTATAATATTGTAATCTTTGGAAAATAATGTGAGGTTTGAGTTTCGTTTAAATAGCTTAAGATGATTTTTGAATAAGAATGGATGGGAGATTAGGGTTTTCCATGACTTACATACACACTTCATTCGCATAAGAGATTTCACTGAAATTAGTGATAGAACTTCGACAATAAGTTCTTCTGAAAGGAGTAACGGTGATGCCACCACCACTTGTGGCAGTTCTGGGTTTTCCATGAGAACGGTGTATACAGTTGTTGAAGTTGAAAGTGAAAGAAACCCTTCCACAACCACAATTGTATTTCTAAGTTGAATTGAAACCCTTCAACCTTTTTTTATGTTACTCAAAAAGTATTTTTAACACTTATGCAAAAAAAAAAAAAAAGTATTTTTAACAAGTGCACAATCACAATTCACAATTGTATTTCTAACTCGTGATTTCTAAATGATGGGTAAGTTGATTTCTAAATGTCAATCGGCATTCCTTCCACAACGTCAGATATTAGATGGGGAGCTAGTTCTTAATGAATTAATTCATCTTGCTAAAAAACGCAAGGATAGTTGCTTTCTTTTCAAGGTAGACTTTGAAAAGGCTTATGACACCATTTACTGGGGTTTTCTTGAACGCATGATGATTAAGATGGATTTTGCGGAGGGATGGTTACGGTGGATGCCGACTTGTATTTTTCAGAGCTCTATGTTTGTTCTTGTTAATGGTAGTCCTACTGCTGATTTTGATGTTAGGCGGGGCCTTCGACAGGGTGATCCTCTTTCACCTTTCTTATTTCTCATTGTGGCTGAAGGTCTGACTAGTTTGATGCGCAAGGTTGTTGAAATAGGTCGGTTTACGGGTTATCGGGTTGATAATGATGTGCAATTTCAAATTCTTCAGTTTGCTGATGACACCATTTTGATGGGGGAAGCCAATTGGGAGAATCTTCGGACTATCAAAGTGTTGTTACGTAGTTTTGAACTTGTTTCTGGCCTGAAAATTTATTTTGTGAAAAGTAAATTACATGGTATCAACGTTGAGAGTTCTTTTTTGGTAGCTGGTTCAAATTTTTTGCATTGTCTCTCTGTTGTGTGCCCTTTCACGTTTCTCGGTATCTCAGTTGGGGGCCAATCCTCGTCGTCGCGTTACTTGGAAATCTGTTGTGACATCTATTTCGAATAGGCTAAGTTGTTGGACTAGTCGTCAACTTTCGTATGGGGGTCGTCTTACTTTGATTAATTCTGTGCTGGCCAGCATTCCTTTATACTTCTTCTCCTTCTTTAAGGCTCCTAAGTGTATTTTGAAGCAACTTGTGAGGATTCAACATAATTTTTTGTGGACCAAATCTATCTTCCTAAAGAGCAAGGTGGTTTAGGGGTGAAAAATCTTGAGTTGTTTAATGTGGCGCTATTGTCTAAATGGAAATGGCGATTTTTAACGGATAGAGGGGCACTTTGGGCTGATTTGCTTCAATATCACTATGGCCATTTACCCTCGCGGTTGTGGCGTGGTCAGCATTTTTTTGCCGGACCGCCAACATCTATTTGGATGAAGGTGTCGTATGGAAAATGGTATTGATTGGTTTTTATCGCAGGTTAGTTGTCGTGTCGGAAATGGGCAAAACATTGGATTTTGGCGTTTTACATGGTTTGGTTCTCATAGTTTTGCCGAACTATTTCCATCTCTCTTTTTCTTAGACTCTAATCAGGAGGCCATGATTTCAGACAGATTAGATTGGGTTGATGACCGGCTTGTTTGGCATTGGCAATGGAAGGTTGGATTATCTAGTAGTGAACATGATCAGCTTGCTCAACTTCAGACTTTGATTACTGGTTTGTCGCTAAATCCTACAGTGATGGTTGGAAGTGGCTGGCGGATCCGATTGGCTCTTTTACAGTTAAATCTTAATATTCTTTACTTCTCCATTCTTGTCCTTCTGCTGGTTTGTCTTCTCATGTACTGGGGGCTATTCAGAAACTTTGGAAGAATGATATACCATCTAAGGTTAGTGTGTTCGGTTGGCGTTTGTTATTGGACAAACTTCCCACTGAAGGTGTGGAAAACACAAGAAGGGGGGGGGGGGGGGGGGGGTTGAATTGTGTTTTGGTATTTTAAAAAATTCTTCTAAGTTCAAGGAACTTATCAGAATCACCAGCGGATAAAACAAACACAATTAACACGTACAGTCAGAAACAGAGATAAAAGGAGTGAGAGAGAGACAAACAATTTTATACTGGTTCCTCTCACAAACCGATAGTAGTCCAGTCCCCTTGCACTTTCAAGAGATTTCACTATAATCACTTAGATTACAAAATGCTCTAACACACTAGTAAGAGACTTCCTAATGCTCAAGTTCTCAAACAAGAGACTTCCTAACACAAAACAAAAGATAGATAAGAGTTTTGAACACTTGATGTTAAAATCAAGAGTTCACAAAAACAATACAACACAACTGTAAAGACTCTAACAATTGATTCCTAAGAAAACAAAATGTCAGAAGCACAAGCAGATAAATTCGGAAGCAGTGCTTTCAGTCTTGTATGAAAAACAGAATAAGTCTTGTAGCTTTTGTATTTGCGCGTTTGTTCTCTTTTTTTTAATCTTCAAACTTTGTTCTCTATTTATATGAGAGAGTAGAATAGAGATGTTTGAGGATACTGACCGTTGCAGGGGTCATTTTCACGCCAGCTGTGTAAGGACAAATGTAACATGGGATATTTGTCATTTCTGGTAATGCTTATCCTTTCATTCCTTTGGTATGAGAATATTCGCCCTTATGGAGTAAAATAGTACTTACGTCACTATCCTGATGATAAGGATGTAGTACTATGATTTCACAATCAATCACAGCCTTTAAATTCAAATGATTTCCAATCATTGAATCACTACCAATTAACACTGACGTTTTATGGCATGTCATTCAGAATTTATATATGTACCCAACATAACTTCTGATTCCTCAGCTTTTGAAATTCAAGACCATCAGATTTAACATAGTTTCTGAGTTAACCAGCTTCTGACTTGGATTAACTTCTGACCAATGTTGCTTCTGATGTTGTTGTCTCTGATATCAATTTTGACGCTTGTTTCAGAGCTTCTTATATCAAGTGTGAACATAATAAACTTTTAATCATGCACACTTAGATAAAATATTAAAATACCCTATTGTTCATTAATACTTTGTTATCATCAAAACTTTAAGGACTTAGTTAGAACCACTTTTGTTCCAACACCCACTCGTGGAGCCCTCCATCGCAGGGGTATTTTACCTAATATTACTGATATCAGTTGTTGTTTTTGTTCGTCAAATCACGAAAACAACCGCCATTTATTCTTCCGGTGTCCTTTTATTATTGGTGTGTGGGAAGTAGTTTCACGTTGGATGGGCCGACAGTTCGTGTGTGGGATGGATGGTTGGTTTCATTTTCTTTGTTTTGGTATCTTGGTCAAGTCTAAAAATGGTAGCCGAGTTCGTCAATTGATTTGGTTAGCGACTACTTGGTGCATTTGGACACTTCGCAACAATGTTGTTTTCAATGGGGTTGTACCTCATGTTGCTTCTTTGATTGACAACATCAAAATGGTCTCTTGGTTATGGTTTAGTGGTAGAGCAAGTCGGCGCTCTGGTTTATCCTTTTCAGATTGGTCCTATGACCCTCTTGTGTGTTTTCAAACTATTTAATTTGATGTTTGTATTGTAAGGGTTCGAGTACCCCTTGTACTCCCTCATAATAAAATTTTGCTTATAAAAAAAAATTGTATTTCTAATTTTTTTTTTTTTTTTTTATGTTTCGTTAAGAGCTAAGAGTGCATTGTCACCTCAGTAAAAAATTGAATTTTTACCTACCACATCAAAAAAATTAATAAAGAGGAATAATTCAAAAAAATTAAATTTACGGGGAGTAATCTAAAAAAATAATTTTAAAAGGGATAAAACAAAAATTGTATTAACCCTAAAAAAAAATTATGATATGATTCATAAAAGTTTTTCGGCTTATTTCCATAAGTTTTTCAAGGTAGGTTATGAATTTTACATGAAAACAATTCGATTTTATTTGTTATTGCAACTTGCAATACTCCCTTCATTCTTTTTTAAGTGTCACTTGAGAATCAGCATAGTTAATTGTGATAGTTAAAAAAATCGCAAAGAGTAGTAAATTAGGGTCCGTTTGTTATAGATTAAAAAATAAGTGATTTTGACATTAAATAATTTATAGATTATTTTTTAGAGATTTTACAAAAAATCAGAAGCTATTTTGTGTTTGTTTACCATTAAAAAAATTACTTTTTATAAAAAATAATCTTTAACTTATTTGGATGCAACCATATAAAATTGATTTTGCATCATAAAATTACCATAAAGTACAATTATCATTTTTTTGACTAATAAAATACAATTATCTAAATATAATATATTATATAAATAAATATATGAAAAATACTCAACTTTAATTTGTTTTTCATTATGATCATATAATTTATATATATATATATATGAATAAAACAAATTTATAAATCTTATCTTCCAAAAATAACAAACTAATCCTGTAAATGTTAAATAAGATATTATTGGAATATTAGAATAACTGACCCGTGCAATGCACGGGATAATAATCAAAACTATAATATATGTTATTAACGTTAAAGTAAATTAGTTGAGATATTAGCTTTTTTAATTTAATATTAATCAATAATGAATTTTTTGTCAAGTAATATTTATTTTTTCAATTACTTGGAAAATTGATTTTATATTTTTATTATTTAAATATGAAAAATAATATATATATTTAGCAATTTTAAAGAAATAATATAGGGTGCCTAGTGATCTCCCGCTCCCCCGTTTCGAACAATATGGTATTTCGTTTCTAGTCCCCGTGAAATTACAAAAAAGATAGGATCATGTATTAATATATGAGTATAAATATTGGTCCTCGCGTAAATTATAAAATTAAAAGGCACTCGTATTAATATGACTGTAAATATAAGTCATAGTAAAAAAATAGCGTTCCCGTATTAATATATCTATAAATATTTAAATTCCTATATAAAAAAGTCTTTCGTCTTGTATTAATAAATTTCGTATTAAAACATTCATAGAAATATAATTCCGTAAAAATTACAAAAAAAACCGTACATGAGTATAAATATAGCTCCTGTAGAAATTAAAAAAAAATTATCCCCATATTAATATATGGGTAAAAATACAGACTCTCATAGAAATATATGTTCTCTTAAAATTACAAAAAAATGTCTTTAATTCCCGTGTAATACGAATATATATAAATATAAATCTCATGTATATATAGCCACTTGTATTAATATATATAAATATTGATCCCGTGTAAATTAAAATAAAAAATACAGTCATATATTAATATAAGTATTAATATTTTTCATAAAAAATAAAATAAAATATCATAAAATTGCATCAAAAAATATTATAAAAATATAGTTTTAGTTGTTAGTGGAAATCAAATCGTGTACTTCATACTAAATTTTATTCGTGACAGAGACATAGATGATACATATAAACTTTAATTCATTGGAGATTGTCACGTGCAATTTTGTTCATGAGAGAGACATTAATAAATATATACTATAGAGATTAGTAACTTTTTAAAAATTATGGTTAGTAACAATTAAGTAAAAAAATACATCATAAAAATAATTATTTTCATGTTCCTCTTGCTAAAACTCATAATTAAATATATGTAGTATAAGTAAAAAAAATATATATCATAAAAATAGATTTTTTGTTGTTGGTGGGAATTGAATCATGTTACTCTTGCTAAAGCTTTTAACTAAATCTAAGTAAAAAAATAGATTTTTTTGTTGTTGGTGGGATTTGAACCATGTTACTTTTGCTAAAGCTAGATTTTTTGTTGTTGGTGAGATTTGAACCATGTTCCTCGTGCTAAAGCTCCTAACTAAATTTATGTAGTATAAAATAAGGAGGAGATGACACGTATGATTATGTTAATTGAGAGAATGAAATCAGTAAAGAGACATCCTTAAATATATTATATAAAGATATTAAGGATATTTTTGTCTGAAATTTTTTTACACTTGTTTTCTCTTTCCTCTAAAAAAAATCTATTAAAAAAAAGCTACTAATATCAGCTTTAGATTTTTAGCAGTTTTTAGATTATTTTCAGATTCTGATTATTTTAAAATCTATAACAAACATATATTATTTTTATAAAAGTGATTCTTTTTTAAAAATAAGTGATTTTTTTCTAAAAAAAGCTATAACAAACGAGCGCTTAATCTCTTAGGTGCATCTAATGTATCTCAATACTTGTCATTGAAAATTGTACAAATATTTACTATTTTTCACTCAAAACTTTGTGTGAAGGATATCACAAGTGTATGAAACAAATATCAGAATAAATTCTTCAAAGAAAAGAAAATGTAATGAAGAAAACACTATAAGTATAACCATTTTAGCAAAATCCATTTGCCGTATCAGTAACATTAGCAGCTGGTGGAATAACAAAGTGCCAAAGTTTCCTAATGCCACCAACTCTATATTTCATGCACAAAAATTCCTTAGCATAAAGTTTTTCAACTTCCCTATCAACATCATGAAGAAACACGTGTGTCACTCCCGCTTTTTTTCTCGCACGTGCCATCACTGCTACGGAATATATAACTGCCATCCTCCCCGGAGCCGATGGAAAATATCCCCTTGGCGCGTCGATCATAATCACATCCCAATCTCGATCATACACCTCCTTGGGTAAATTTCCCAATGCTAATCTACACTGACGATCACCTTTGAGTGGGTGGTCATCTGTGCTGACTGCCCCACAATTCTTCTTGTAGGAAGATAAGAGTGTTTTTGCCTCGGTGAGGCGCGTGTTATAACGCACTGTGTGCGCGCGCAGGATAGGAAATTGTTTGAGGGAAGAAATGGCCCACTTAGGATCTTCTTCTATAAATAGTGTGACACCAAGTGGATTAAATGAATCCCACATGAGTGAGTCGTGACCAATTCCAAAGACGAGAAAGTTGCATGGCGCTAGGGATTGTAACACATCGAATGGTCTTCGGATCTCGCCTTTGGTTTGTTGAGGAATGTCACGTGTTGTCGCGTAATGGAAGATTGTCACGAGAGGGATCGCTGATGATTCAAACTCCTCGGCAATGATGGATTGAGCCGGTGTGAGGGATCTGGCGGCGGAACACAAGCCTTTGGAATGACGAGAATAGAACAAGAAAAGGATGGTAGCGGCTGCGATGATTGTTACGACGTAGAGATACCATGAATTGTTGGAATGGGGAGTATTTTGGTGTTTCTTTTTGTGGGAAGGTTGTTGGAATGATTTTGAAATTAAAGACTGCATAATTTTGATGTGAGTGTCTTGTGTAGGACGAATGATTAGTGTTTATTTGGGTATGATAATGTGATGAGGATTGAATGAGTGAATAATGAGATGGTGGAGAAAAGATGCATGGAGATGAAAATTGAATTCAGTTAGAAATGGCACTTTCTTGTTGATGAAGGTGAGTTTTCTAAAATTAGATTCATTCTAGACAATGTCACCTTAATTTGTGTGGTAAATTGCTGAAAGCAAAAACTTTTTAAAATACTTATTAAGTATAAAAATATCATTTCTTTATATCAAAATGACAGTTACATGGAAACAAAAAAAATCTTCTAAAATAACGCTTAAAAAAGAATGAGTATTTTTTTTTTTGTATGTGCAAACTCTTTTTTCAACTATGTAAAATATTAATTTTTGTTTGTTTTAATAACTTATAACTCAATGGTTAAATGTGAGAAGTTCTGTCCCTTGAAGTTAAAAACAATACACACAAAGAGTGCAATTTCTCAAGGATTTTAGAACTCTATGTAATAAGGAAGAAAGTAAAGCCAATCAACTTAATTGCTTGCTGAAATTAACAGTTGAATTAATTCATCACAATACTCCTTCTAGTACTTACTATAGAAAAAAGTTTGTTTCTTAGGTTTATAAAATGATTGATGTATCTAGTGTATGACATGGATTATATTCCTCAATTATTCTATGAACCTAAAAAGTACAAAAATTTCTTATAATAAGAACTAGAAGATGTAATTGTCAACAAGAAGGTTCCACCATATGCAATGACACATACAAAAAGCTGTAAGAGTGATTTCTTTCATTAGCCAAATCTATACTTGCAAGGGAACACTGTTTATATTAGGCACATTTACAAGCCTAAGTGAGAGCACAAAAAGATTATATAAAAGCATATTGTTATTACATCCTCCAACATGATTGTAATTTACAATCTTGAACTTAATCAGCTTCATCAACCTTGGGACATAGGACATCTAAAGGGATTTTGTAATAAGACAGCATCCGGATGGAGATCGATCTACCATTCATCATTCCAGTATGCAAATTGGTTTTAGCGTAAGCTTATTATCTCTTTGTAACAGATGAATCTGAACTTGGTCCTTTCCCGCGCTGAACAGCTCGCGGGACAAATGTCATGCCTTTGGGGTTACGGCGACCAAAGCTGATAGATGAAGGAGTTGAGTCCGAAGTATTCAATTTAGAGACAGCTGAAACAAGGTCATCTATGGCTGCATTTTCCACTTCCATCATTCCTGAATCATCCTCCTTATGAGAAGGTTTTTTGCGTTGAGACTTCATCCTGTGTTTCTTTGAAGGAAGAGCTTTCTTGAAAAACTCGAACGACGTTGGGAATTTATGCTTGTCGATCAGATGCTGCTGCCTACTTTTGTAGCTTTTGAGTTTCAAACCACAACCTTCCACTAAGCATTCATACTATATGACAAATATAAGAACCATGTTAAAGAGATTGTCCTCTTAAAGAGAAATTTCATATGTGAATACAAAAATGTAACATGCTAACTAGACTACACAACAACGACCATCCCTTTTCGTTGCATGAACCAAATGATATTGTAATATCTATAACGATAGACCATTTAATTCCAAATCAGTCATAATGGTTTGGCCTATAGTTTTCTCTGGTTTCCTTTTACCTCTCACTAGTTAATTCTTCAATGACAAACAGAAGTTCATGATAGAAGCAATACTATATAAAATTGTTTCATAGCATCAACTTGAATCATATTTAGAGTTTAGACACATAGTACCATGTCATAGCCACGTGCAACTTTTGCCTGAAAGAAAGAATCATGAGCTTCAGATACATGTATGCTAAGCAAACGTGATGTTGGGTAGACTCTAGAACACACAGAACAGGATGCAGTATGCCTTGCATTATAGTGATTTTCAAAGTCCTCCGTTGAAGCCAAACGCGCTCCACACCCAGCAATGGGACAGAAGACTTCCCTGCACAAAGAGATATACTACTATAAAATGAGGCGCACACTCAGACACATTGTCATTTTATCCGTCCAGCATTACCTTGGACAAAGTACAGTCTTCGACAAAGGTAACATTTGAGTGTAATACCAACCACATTGTGTTTTTGAACATAAATGATTAGATGCAAAGTAAAGGAAAAACATTTCTGAGATCAAGAAGAAAGATCTTTCACTAAAAAGAAAGTAGAATAACATAAAAGTGATAAAACTATAAAACTAGAAATGAGAATCCATCAAAGACGTTTCTCAAAAGCTAATACTAGTAACAACTTCTATAAGACATCAACTGAGTATTGAGTAAGACCTAATAACAATGCGTTAAATTAACATGCTATATATTTTTTTTTTATATGACCAATGTTAGCTGTTAGTTTGTTAGATTAATATTCTTTTCTCCTTCGCCCGGGGTTGAACGTGAAACCTCCAACTTCTTTTAACCCTTAGCTCGAGTCACCCACCCCCTCTTTATTCTAATGCCTCTTGAATATTATGCATCATATGTCTATGTTACGATTTGTTTAGAAAAAGATCCGAAAATGCAAAATGGGTGGCAAAATTAAGGTTTTTTAATGTCTCTATAATCACAATTGAGGTTGTATAAGCTGCATTTTATAATAATCTCCATAATATCAAGGATTCCGACTTGACTGGGGTTTTTAAATATCAGGAAATAAATGGTTCCCAGTCCTTGATATTGTAGAGAGTCCCAGCCAGACGCTAGCTCAACCGCAAACACTTTCGGCAACATAAAACTGTCATGTTGCAATACGGTTCAGCAGTCAAGTCCTCTATTTAAAACCCTAGACACAATAACAATTTTTTTAGGTCAAATAGCCTACTGTCTAGAATTTCACCTTTGTAAGGTGAATAAGCAGGTGTAATATAGTTCAAACCTCACTCCCTAACATATTACATGCAATGTTCCTACCAACCTATGAAGTACATACACAAACACGGACACGGAACACGACACAGGCACTGACACGGATCATTTTCTCAATATAAACGTAAGTGTCAGTGTCAGACACGTTCCCAGAAGCATCTGCACTTCGTAGCTACCAACTAAGCTATGCTCACGGAGACATACACAACAACATTTTATAACATTCAAAAATCACATACCTTCCATCTTCTTGTATTAAATCCTCTAACTGTTCATTCTCTTCTGTTAATTCCAAAGCAACCTTATGAAACAAAAAATAACAATTAACACTTCAAAATTCAAAATAATAGCTAAAAAATGAAACAATTTGAATAAAAATAAAATAAAAAAAGAAGATAAAAATGAGAACCTGTTTAACAAGAAGTTCTCGTTCGAGGTTACCGATAGCGAAGAAAGGGGAATCGGGTTGGAATCTACGAGGAACGGGTTTCCAGTACGGAAACTTTGAATCTGGATTCTGATTTTCAACCTCCATGACACTCTTCGATCTTCAATCAACAAGGAAAATGAGAACGGAGAGAACTGAATCTGAAAGATTTTTGCTTTTTTTTCAATTTTTTCTTTAATAATAGGCCTCTGATTTATAGGGAAGTGAGAAATTGTTAACTTTTTCAATTTTGAACTAAAAGAAAGAAACAACAGCTACTTCTGTTAGATAAAAAAAAAAAAACTTGAAACTACTCCTGCAATATAAATTGGCTTAGTTATTTTTTTTTTTTTATCTTAACTTATTATTATTATAAGATTTTATTTTAGTTCTTTAATATTTTTTTAACAAGTCAAAATGAGGTGTAAATATAAACACCAGAAATATATAGTCTCCTCAGCACAAGTTGTGTCAAAGTAGACTACGAAAGTTTACATCAATAAGAGTCAAAAACCAACACAAAATAAATACTAAGAACCATTAGTTAATTCCTAAATAAACCAACTATGAAAATTAGCAACTAGACCAAAGTTCTTGGTCTTCAGCCACCAAAAAGAATAATGTTTGATTGAATCCATCAAATGCATAACCGATTTTGCCGAATTCTTGAAAATGCGATGATTGCGTTCGAGCCACACTACCCAAACACAAACAAGTCATATAAGCTGCATTGTATTTTGATCAATTAATATATTGTTTTGGTTTTGTTTTATCTCTTAACTCTTTCTCCGTCAACTACTTTAGTCTTTTCTTTTAGGAGATCAAAACGAAATCGAAAAAAAAGTTAAGAAACCAAAATGAAACAAAAAAATAAGTTAAATGAGCAAAAGGAAACCAAAAAAATAAGTTAAGTGGTAAAAAAGAAACAAAAAAAAAAACAAAACGAAACTTTTAATAGTTAAAGAACCAGAACGAAACTAAAAATTAAGTTAAGGGACTAAAAGAGTAATCAAGCCATATAAATATGGCCCAATCACAAAAAATCTAATGTGGAAACTACAATCGGTAGGAGTTTGAATAACTTATGTCAGAACTGATTATCGAACTAAATTAAACTAGTGATGAAAACTAAAAAAACTCACTTTCGATTGAATAACATGTGTGAACTTGACCGGAGTTTTTCTACTTATGGGATTTACGATTAAGAATTTTACTATAGGACAGACTGTCCTCAAACTGCTTCAAGTAAAGTGTTCAAACATGAGAGAACATGTTCTGAGAATCAACATGTGTTTATACATTTTGCATTTGACACTTTTGATTTTTTAGCACCAGAGGCTGAACATATTTTCAAAAGAGTTCAAAGAGTAATGCATATTAATGTGGTGTCTCCTAAGTCTCAAGATGTAGTTTTTAAGATAATTAGTTTTGTCATTCAAAAAGGGGCAGAGACGCAACTTATTACTCGCTTGTCTGTCATTCAACTATAATTAGTTATTCAATATATTTAAAAAGTGAATTACAACTTATAAAACTAAAAATTATTTATATTTTCTGGGGTTTCTAGCTATTCAAAATTAGCCTAACTATCCAAAGATGCTAATTTAATTTAATCACTAAACAATTCACAAGAATTAAATTGCTAATAGGAGGTGAAAAGTTAGCAGATAAAAACGGGCCCAAAAGCCCATGCAAAAAAAATATAAATAATAAGTTTAATAAAGACAACTATAGTTGGCACCCTTTTGCATTTTTCGCGCGCCATCCAAAATTATCAGAAGACTCCTAAATTCGTTACCTAAGTAGCAAGCGGTTTTTTCATGACGCAACACACATTTTTCACCTTCCATGAAAAAAATATTATGAAAAATCACAAAGTGTGAACAAAACTACAGTTTTATTCAACTAAATAAATATGGAGGTGAATTTTTTTTTAATTTTTATAACATTTGCATCCCAAATATAAACTCAACAGACTATTTTAGAGTTCACTACATGCACAACAAATTGCGAATGGGTGAAAATGGTAGCGTGGGGGGCGCGACATTTGGTTGAGTGGCACGAAAATTATTTTTCTTAATAAAAAGAGTTAAGAAACAAATCCTTACATTGAGATCTTACCGAAAAAAAACCCTTACGTTGAGATCCTTTGAGGAACCAAAAAACGTGCATTGATATTTGATGTTCACCTGAAGCTATAGCATACTTCTCTTCTCAGTTCCAGTACTTCTAATGAGGTCAACTTTTCCTTTGAGATTGAAAGAGTTGTAGAATCCATTTACAAAATGTACTGGTATCATTGAATATGTGCTTTTATTTTGGTTTTCTTCATCGGTATTTTCTTTGGACCAATTAATTCAGTTTGAGATAAATTTTGACATTAAGTTGTTTCTAGGTCCAGCTCTATGGGGTGTGCGTGTGTTGGGTGAGCCACCGCACAGAACCTCAAAAAATTAGGGGCCTCTAAATATTTATATATATATTTATTAAAATTTAAATATATGTATAAAAAAATAATGAACTTGTTATCATTTAAAAATATTTTTTCTTTTGTTAAAAAAATGGATTTAATAGACACATTTTTAATTTGATAAGTAATTTTGCGGTCTATTGTAAAAAGAACAAGTACCATCACTTATAAAAATGTAAACTAACAATATTTTGTAGTTAAATACATATGTTCATTTTTAAGCATAAAATTTTCTCAAAAGAAATTGATGTATTTGGCTAAAAAATTGGACTAGATATATTAACTTTAGTTGATCAATTTTGCAGTATATTTTAGAACGGAGAGAGTATTAGTTAAAGTTATTAAAAAATATGTTTAATTCAGTAAGCAGAGACATTGCATTTTATAGGTTAAAATTTTAGCAACTAGACGACTTAACCAAAATAAAAAATATGATACGTGAAATAAATTAAGATGAGACCTATTGATAGTACTATTAAACTTTTTGAAAGACATGAATTATTTTTCTGACATATTTATTGCATATATAATTTTATTGATCATTCTGTTTCAGTTGTCTCTTTAAAATGACTCGCTTTATGTAAGTCAGAAAATATTATGTTGTTATTGATTAGAATATGAATATTTTTATACGTTAGTTACAAAAAAAAATTGTGTTATTTGTAATTTAAATTAAAGATTGATTATTTTTAAATTGTTTTACATTTTTGTAATTAAGGGTGGCCTATTTCTAATTTTAAACAAGACCTCTAAATATTCTAGGTCGGCTCTGGTTCTTTTAGTCTATTCTCAAACATAGTTGCAAGAGATCTATCTGTAATTTTTTCTACCAAATTCAGCGTTAATCACCACTGAACCATCTAACATTTAGCTAGTAACATGTGCTTTTATTTTTTGTCCGTACATGTGAGATATAATTAGGTTCAGTTTGATAGTATTTAATTATTAGGGATGCTTGCGATTCAGTTTGGATCAAATATGAGAAAAAAGTCATCCAATTTAAAGAAAAAGGAGCATGTGAGGTTGGTTCAGTTTTTGGATGACTAAAAAATTATCCGATCAAATTTTATGTTGTTTACTTCGATTTGGTTACTTCGGTTTTATTTGATTTTTAAATAAATACATAAATACTTGTAATAGAAAAAAAAATTAACTGTTACAAAAAAAGCAAACTTTAGCAAAAAAAATTAAACAAGCAAGTAATTATACTTTCAGATTTAAAACATATGGTTGGAATAAATCAAAGAGAGAATTAAGTGAGACTCAAGTGGTTTGAGAGAGGCGGTGTTACTAAATTCAATGAACAAGACTTTCCGATTTAGCCCGCTTTATAGACAATGAAACAATTTTTGTGATAAGAAAATATAGAAATAGTTAAAATTTATGAGACATACTTGATACTTCAATTTAGTTCTCATGAAACCATCCCTTTCTCCCAGTTTTCAAAAAAAAAAGCCCATGTTTTTCTCCCAAAAAATTAATTTATCTAATTGTAACTGAACACAAATTAGTTTCTATATATTTTAGTAAATTTTTTTCTAATAAGAGAATTGTTTTTATATATATTTTTTGTATTATAAACAATAGAAACAAACTACTACGTATATATATCGAGTGGTAGTAGTTGTACATCTATATCATATGTTGATATATATAACAAAGAAAATAAAAAGTATTCGTGAGAAGATTTAATCTTGATGATTAAGTCTAACACTACAGGATCTAAGATCATCTCTAATGGTAGATGTTTATCAATTAGTATTTAATAAGAATCGATACTTATTAAGTACTACCATTAGAGTACATACAAAAATGGTACCTATTAAGTACATATGTTTAAATAAGCATTTTCTCTTTCATGACACTTAATGGAGCCCACATGTTTTAATATTGTAAAATAAATAATTATGACATAATAAATAATAATTAATTATTAAATTAAGTGATATATAGTTATTGGTGTGACCTCTTAAGAACTTTTTTAAGAGGTTCTGGATTGGAGGGAGTGAGACTTATTAGATACTATTATTAAAAAATTATAAATAAGTAATGTGTACACGTCAGACTCTATAAATACTCAAAAATGGAGTGCTCTATTGGAGATGATCTAAGAGGCTTTCCTCCTAGTCAAAAAAAAAAAAGGAGGCTTTCCTCCATGCGGGACCCTGTATTTTTGTCCATAACTTAATGTAAAGTGTTTTGAATAATGAGAACAGGTCTCTTTTTGGTAATATGTATGTATTTTCCTTTGTTTTTTAAATAGAACATGATGTATGTATTTTTAACCGTGTCTAATATGCATTCTAAAATTATCTTATATTTTTTTTGTAATTTTCTTATATCAATTTTTATATTTTTGTTATTTTAAATTTTATTTTTCATCAAAAATAGTAGGAATCTATTTTTAGACTATATATTTTTTAGAGGTCTATATAGAAGAAATTGTGTGGTCATAAAAATTTGAACGGAAGATTTGATTATTGTCACCACAAAATTAAAATAAAAAGTAGAAAAGAAAAACTGACCAAAAAAAAAAAATGTAAAGAAAAAGATTTTTTTTTGGTATAGAAGCTAATAATAAGAAAAAAGAAAAAAAAAGAAAAAGAATTTAGTAATATTTACTTTTTAAATAATTAAATAATATATATTTTTATATGAGTGTGTCTAAATTTTGTCTTTAAACTCTTGTGTCCATTTATTTTTGGTACAAAACTCTTGTGTCCATTTAAGTATCATTTGTGGTAATAACATTTTTTTTTTACATAAGAAAAATAAATTGTACCCGCCATAAATTGATCACTGGATTTCTCTCTAGACAATTCATATATCCCTCAGCTCTTACCACATGAGTTATCATACAAGAACTTTTGGTAATAACTCTCTGATTCTTAGAAAAAGAAGTTCAATAATTTAAAGTTTGTCTACGAAGTAAATAAAATCAAGTTAATAATTATTTAATTTTAACCTTATACTTAATATTTAATTTTAAATATTTTTATTATTTCCTAACCAATTGTAGTTATTTTAATCTAAAATAACAAGGAAGTAGTATATATTATATTTATATGTATTTTTTAATTGATACACCCATGTGAAATCTTCAAAAGGAAAATTTCTTTTTCAGTTTTCACAAGTTAAAATGACCGAAGCTTGAAATTTGGATCAAGACATTTTCCAACTATATAATTTATATTAACAATTAATAGTAACAAGTAGTTTGGAGGGTAACCACGTAATTCAAAACTCTCTATCACACGAAAAGATGGGTATATAAATAGAATTAGAAGAAGCATAAATAATCAAAGTATAGAGTTGTGGAGACATTTGACTATATCTTAAGCTAGCAAATTAAAGAGATATAGAAAAAAGATGGAAACTATAAGAATTGTTTTTATGGCTATGGTTATGGGTTTTACAATTATATCTAATGTAGAAGGCCAATTAGTAGAGAATTTCTACATTTCAAGTTGTCCTAATGTTGAACTCTTGGTGTCTCAAGCAGTGACCAACAAATTTACTCAAACCATTACAACTGGACAAGCAACTCTTCGTCTATTTTTGCATGACTGCTTTGTTGAGGTAAATATATACACACACTTAATTTAATTAATTTTCAAAATAAATAGATTATTTTATGTCTTTGTGAATTTAGCTCAATTTGTAGAACTGAGATTCAAACTCTGATTATAGACTATTTGACAACAAAATAATTAATCTTATGTTCCTCTTTTATTTCTTGATTTTCCTTAGTTATAGCATTATTTCCTTCCATTTAATTTTTTGCTTCTCAACCCTTCAATTTTTTGGAAAAAAAATAAGTTATGGTAATGGGTTTAGCTGGAAAATCACACATGGGCATGTTTGGATTGACTTTATTTATAAATTATGTGAGATTGTTTGGAAAAATTTGTGAAAACATCTTATGACATTGTTTAGAAGTTGATTTTTGCTTATTTTAATAATTTGCGCAAGATAGTTTATATGAAATTAATTTAATTTAACTTTAATTTATCTTTTGCTATAAAAATAGTTTATACATCAACTCTAAGATAGAATGACAAACATTTGTGGTATAAAGTTGTGACTAAGTTCTTTATCTCAACAAAAAGTCATCATAATATAAATTTCGGTTGAAAAATATCCAAAGTATAGTCAATTTTTACTTTTTTTGAGAGTTTAGACTCATGTAGTATTAACTTTTTATGAATTAATTCGTCCTTAAATGAAACCTATGATATATCATTCTAATCTCATAATTGTTTTTTATGAGTTATACTAATCTCATAAATTAATGGCAGCGTAGAAGATCATGCCATCTAATGTCATGACAATTGATATAATTAATTAGTAGTTTCTCTTTGTTACTTCTTTTATACGTTTTCTTTTATGGCTATTTGGTGGAGGCTTATTCTTATTTTTTTATAGGGTACCTAAATATGACATGCACTAGTAGAAATTTGCAATAGCTCATATATAGAAAATATTTGGAATCATATGCTTGGTATAGAGTGTTTTTTTTGTAAGGTAGAAAATTGGGGATTATTGACAAAAATCTATCTAATCTAGAAAGAAAAATAAAAAATAAAATTAAAGAACGTATATTATATAATTTTTTTTTTAATTTATTGAATGAGTATTATATAATTAAAATCTCTTCAGCATACTGGGCCGACTAATGCGGATTGGAACGAGTTTTGGTATCAAGTAGTTGTAATCTTGTCCTAAATGCAGTTGCGAGAATTGAACTATACTTCTTCCTACCAAATTCAGTGTCAATCACCATTAAACTAATTAACATTTATATATTTATAGGGATGTGATGCATCGGTAATAATCGCGTCACCGGACGGGGATGCAGAAAAAGATGCAAAGGAAAATCTTTCCCTACCAGGAGATGGGTTTGACACTGTCATTAAAGCAAAGGAAGCAGTTGAAGCTTTTTGCCCAGGAGTGGTTTCATGTGCAGACATTTTAGCACTTGCCACTAGAGACGTTATAGTCTTGGTAAGCAACTATTATTTTAATACAAACTCCTAATTCCCAAAATTAGTCCAAAACCGTCATTATCATATAATAATAGCCTATTTTGAGTATTGTGTAACATACTCTTTCAAATTATGTCACATTTTAACAAGTCAAACTTAGTAACATATGTGTAGACTTTTTTTTTCTGGTAACTACTCCCTGTATTTTATTAAAATTTTTGATTAGTCATTTTAACGTGAAGATTTTATCATTTATCTTCCTCTGTTAATTTTTTCACTGCACATCAGCAAAATATAGACTTTTTGTATGTCGTGTAAGTAAACGGTGAAATTTTCAAATAATATGGGGTAATAAAAAAATTTGAAGGGGTAAAAGAAAAACTCGTCCATATTACAGGGGTAAAAACTTCTTAACCCTAATTGTTTTTGCTTTCAATTAACATCGAAAAAAAATTAAATATTATTTTGTGTAACTATAGCGGTATTTCTTTTGATGAAATGATACATGTACATCTTATTTCATACACCTATTTAACATCTAATTTTATATTTATATATCTCTTTTCCTATTGGATCACAAATTTATAACATCTATCACATCATTCTCTTATTTATTCTTGCTAACTATGTGCAACCATTAATTTCAGCTTGGAGGCCCTTCATTCAACGTTGAACTAGGACGTAGAGATGGACTAATTTCCAAAGCATCAAATGTAGAACCAAATCTTCCAAAATCAACATTCAATCTCAATCAACTAAACACAATTTTCTCACAACACAACTTAACACAAACCGACATGATAGCTCTCTCAGGAGCACACACTGTAGGATTCTCACATTGTGACCAATTCACAGACCGTTTATATTCATCTCAAGTGGACCCCACATTAAACCCTACATATGCACAAGAACTAACAGCAGGATGTCCTATAAATCCTGACCCAGCTGTTGTTCTTCCTCTTGATCCTCAAACACAACATGTTTTTGATAATTTGTATTATCAAAATTTGGTTGATGGGAAAGGGTTGTTAAGTTCGGATCAAGTTTTGTTCACCGACGATGCTTCAAAATCTACTGTTGTTGAGTTTGCTAATGATGGTGGTAAATTCTTTGATGCATTTGTTTTGGCTATTAAGAAGCTTGGTAGGGTTGGGGTAAAGACTGGTCTAGAGGGTGAGATTAGGAGAGATTGTACTAAATTTAATTAATTAGTGTGTGATGATGATAAATTATGAGTAAGTGGCAAAAAACTATAGTAATTAGATTATAGAGTGATGGTAATCTAATGTATTATTAATAGTAATAATAATTACCAAGTTTGCATATATTTTGTTTTAGTTGAATTGGTTGCTTGTGTGTGTGAATTATGTAGTGATGATCGATGATGTATTATGCTTTCACATTTTATTTTGCTTACGTAAATAATAATGATTTTTTTGATGGAATCAATAATAATGACTTGTATATAATCTTAATATAAAATTTCATAGATATGATTGTGAAATTTCTTGTACCAAATAATTTGGTCTGATGAATTGCATTAATACATTTCCAAAATTTGGGAATGGATCATGCAAGATTTGTCTTGTATTAATTCGATTCATCATACCAAATTTTTGGCACAAGAAATGGATTTCGATAAAAGGAAAAGAGGGTGAACATAGTGGTTTGACTGATTTCGATAAAAAAAAACTAGTATCTATCAAATTTATATAGTAAGGAGAGAACAATCAACAGATTACAACACAATATTGTACAAATGCATGCAGTTCTTTGCATGTTTCGAAAATTTGCAGTGTAATCTTTCCAATGCTTACAAATTCGGTTTTGAGAACCAAACTTTTTGTTACTAATCTGTTCACCAACATTGAAAAGAGTGCTAACGCAATTCATAATGCAATCCAAAATTGAACCCTAAACTTTACAGAATATTGTTGAGATTATTACCGATGAACTCATTAGAGAGCTGCAGAAACAAGAAATGTGCGAATTCTTTGCAACAGCTCGGCTTTTACTGAATCAGGAACTGAGGCTGCAAAGTTCTGTCTTGTTAGGTGCAAATAAATACAAATGTCGTATGATATTTTCAACAAGATTCATAAACAATTAAAATGCAGAATTCTATGTTTGGTTTTATCCTAATGACTCACTACAAACAAGTTACAGCCAGGTATCGATATTCATAAATAAGTATACCAGTGAATCAATTAATAATACCTCGGCCCTTTGGAGTGATTACGTGTACAAGTTCATCTACAGTAATATTATTCCTCCCTTTCTTCTTCACGAAGGCTCTGTAGAAAAGAAGTATGAAAATTTCCAACATTGAGAAGTCACACAAAAAGGATAAGTACTAAAGTAAGAGGAAAAGGCGGAATCAAATCGAGAAACACAATGATAGGAGAAAATCTGACAGAAGAATACAAGCAGCACCCTGTTATTTGTAATTGATTGATTTCATGAATATCAATAATTTTTTTTTAAAAAGTGGTAATTTACGAGACAGCTAAATTGACATTTAATTAATTTACAAAAAAAGTATTCCCCAGTCTTAAATATACGCAGCAGCAACAACAACAATCAAACCTTAATCCACTAAGTAGGGTTGGCTACATGAATCAAACGGCGCCGTAGCGTTCTATCAAAAATCATGTTTTTCTCCAACTCAAATCAAGATCCATCCTGATAGTTTCTCTTATAGTTTTTCTATGTCTACCCCTACCACTAGTGATCTGACTTCCATCCATCTGATCGAATCTCTTAACTATGGACTCCACATGCCCAAACCACCTAAGTCTAGTTTCTACCATATTTTCTACTATAGGTGCTACCCCAACTCTCTCTCTAATGTCGTCATTTCTAATCTTATTTGATCTAATCTTACAACATATCCAACGCAGCATCCTCACTTCTGTTACACTTACTTTATGTTCATGTTGCTTCTTCACCGCCCAACACTCTGTCCCGTAGAACATTGCCGGTCTTACCGGTGTCCAATAACCAGTGGCGGATCTAAAAGATTTCTTTGGTGGGGGCTAGAAAATATTATTGTACAACCAATGAAATGTTTTTTAGATGAAGTTTGAGTTTTTTTGTTACCATGTTATTGATTAAAAGTTTGATTAAAAATTTATGACATTAGATATCGCTCCATCACATGTTGTAGTAAGTATATTGCTCCATTATCAACCTCCCAAGCATAAAACCGTATTGATTTTCGCTAACTTGAGTCTCTTTTTGATTCCCTCTGGTGCCAATTTTGGTGGGCTAGTTCATACAAAGCAAAAACTCTGGCTTTAAATGGGGCCCCGTAAGTAGACGGTGGGATTGGACCCCTCGGATTAGTCGGTCATTTGCCGGATATCCGGTTTTAAAAAAAAACTCGAGTCTCATTACTTAGTCTACGTTCAATCACTTTTTCCCATAACTTCGTGGTATGACTCAGGTTTAGTCCTTCTACATTTTGCGCAATTTTGTATATCCTCCTTGTTCTTAAAGGATTGGCACTAAAAAGCTTCTTCTCCACTCATCCGGTCTTAAATATACGTAAAAGTCAAAACTTATTTAGTCCAAATATAGACCAAATACATTTTGACTTTTTCTTATATTTAAAACCAGATGGAATATGTTGCTAACTTTTGTCATATATGAAATTACTTGGAATTCATAGTCATATTTATTGTAATATTGGTAAATGGCAACTAAAGTTCATCCAAAAAGTAGACACCTAGCCAAAAGTAACTTAGTAATCAATAATCCCTTCTTCCAAGCAACACGAGTTTAATAGAAAAAACAAGGCATTATATTATATGGCTCTACGTAGTCAATGTCAGATAGCGTAGCGATAAAGCCGCTACACCAAAGTCTAGGGGAGAAGAAGATATCTAATCGCACAGAGAACATGAGAGAGAAGGTCCCACCAGAATTGGCACCAACTAACTAAGCCAGGGTTGCACGGAAGCAAAGGTCGCATCGCATAGAGGAGAGGAGTGGTTGCCGTCTCACAGAGGAGATGTTGTGAAAGAGAAGAGACGAGAGGTAAGAAAGTCAAAGCCCTAAATGGTTCAAAAAGACTAAAAGGTTGGAAAAAATAACCCTAAACCGCTAAAGACTGACGACCCTTTTGTCTTTTCATGATGAAAGGGCATTTTTTAGTTTTCCTCTCTCTTCTCTGTTGGGCTCATCTTCTCCGCAATTCCGTACCCACACATAGTGCTATGGCCACAACACATATCCTCTCTGCAACGGCGTCTTGCATAGCGCTAGACCTCTGCAACACACAACTGTGATGGGAGCTGTCACCAGGATTACTGGCTACAGATATATGGCTATGAAATTAAAGACACATTGGACCATGATGCATCTTCACTAAGCCAGCACAACACAAAAATGACTTGAATATATTAGACTGATGAGTGATGACACAAATAGTTTCATTTGTGAACATATCAAATAAATCGGTAAGAACCAGTATAGTTAGAAAAAAAAAATCAGTGAAATCCTATTTGGTTATTTGATATGGCAAACTATCCTATGGCAAACTGTTAAAAGTTACAATTTAGAATGGCAAACTGTTAAAAGTTACAATTACAAAGGAAATGATTAGTAGAGAAAAATCGTACATCTTCCAATATAACAATAAAACAAAGGGAAATCGTAGCAACATTGAATTTAGGATTTTAAAGGATATGCATTGTCATTCAAATCACTATTATGCCAACATCACCCGTAAGTGCATTTTGAAACAATGTTGTCAAAAAGCAACTATAGTGGCACCAAAGCAAAGCAGAATATGAAGAAACAACTATTGTTCTGCTTCTGCTATACATAACTTTGTTTTCTGAAAACTCAGTATCTGGCCCAAAGACCAACTAATACAGGGGACAAATCCCACTGTCCACTAGCGGGAGGCCTAATTGAAGTCTGAGCTTCACTCTGCAATCGGTAATTGACTACAAAGCATTGTAAATTAGCAGCTATAGTGGTACTATAACACAGTAGCGTACCAGAATTTGAACAAACCGCTATTATCCACAAACCACAATTGAAATTTTTTTTAAGGTCTCTCATTAGATGCAAGTCTAAAACTGATTTACATCGATAATGTATCTCATCTAAACTCTTAAATATATAATGGAACAAATAAACCTAAAACCCGAAAATTATTTTCTTGCAAATACCTTGATAAGATCCAAAAATCAGAATATAACAAAATTAAAATAAAAACCTGCAGATAGATTTCATCTCATCCTTCCAACCACAATCGACAAGCCTTTCCCTCAAAAGTTCCATCAACCGCTCCTTCTCTCCGGTCTCAATAAACTACCAAGCAATCAAAAAACCAAACATCAGTTAATTTTTTACTTATAAAAACAACAACATTAGGCCCTGTTTCAATTACAGTTTAATTTACAACCTATAGCATAAGCACTTATCATATCAACACTATTTTTTTTTTGTTAGTAGCCTAGTGGCTAGAATTGCACTTCTTAAAGGTGAATAAGTGTGCGTACCAGGGTACGAACCCTAGTCCCTGCACAATACGTGCAATGTCCATACCAACTGAGCTAAGCTCACGGGGACATATAAACATTATTACACATAATAAAATAAGGTCAAATATTTTACACATAAGCAAAAAGCTGTTTTCATAAGCTATCTTAAAGAGCTTGTAAAAATAAACTGAAAACAACTTAGGAACATGTCATAAGTTAGTTTTCATAAATTCTCTCAAACAATCTCCCAACTGCTAATGTGAGTACTGAGTAGATAAGTTCAAATAAATCAATCTAATCACGTCTGTCCTTTTGAATCAATCGTAATACTATTTTTTGTCAGGCACCCTATTGGTTAGAATTCCAAGTAAATAAGTGGGATTCGAATCTCAGTCCTACACCTGCACATTACGTGCAATGTTCCTACCAACTGAGTTAGGCTCACGAGGACTACAGAATCATAATACTACTCTAGTAACAAAGTAATAAAGTGAATAAGTGGGCGTACTAGGATTCGAACCCCAGTACGTGCAATGTCCATACCAACTGAGCTATGTTCAGAGTGACATATAAACACTATTTCTATTACACATAATAAAATAAAGTCAAATTGTTTTCACATAATCAAGAAGCTGTTTTCATAAGTCAATCCAAACATGCCTGTCCTCGTTTTCAAAGAATCATAATATTTATTTTTGGCAGGTAGTCTAGTGGTTAGAATTTCAGGTGAATAGTGCATGTTTGGTATCACGGGGAAAGTACCAGAATCACACTGATCCAGTGATCCATCGGGATTTTGCAGAAGCTACAAGTGAGTTGCCGTAATTCTGACACTGTGATACCAAACACAGGCTAAGTGGGGTTCGAATCCCGGTCTCTGTAGTGCACATTACGTGCAATGTTCCTACCAACTGAGCTAAGTTCATCGGGACCAAATAATCATAAGACTACTCTAGCAACAAAGTAACAAGTGAAATCTTATGTTAATTACTAAAATCCCAGAAACAAAAATAAAATAGAAACCTTAATATTGAGTAATTCTTGAAACGTGGGTTCTCTTTCAGGGAGATTATCGACAACATCTGGTGTTGGAGGTCGATTCACCGATGATTTTGGCTTCCTTGTTATTTACACCGAAAGAAAAATTAAACCAATGAGAAGAAAAAAAAAATCAATTATGTGAAACCAAAATCTGAAAATAAATGGAAGATTTTTGAATTGAGATGGTGAATGCTCACATACATGTTTAAGGAATAGAAAGGATTGTGGTGTTCAAATTGTAGAGATTGAAAAAAGATTTAGCTTTGAGCAGAACGGGGTTTTTTTATTTTTATTTTTTATAGGCACGAGCAGAACGGGGTTGAACAATGGGAGAACACTGTTGCCTGTTGGGTGTGCCCTATTTTGTCATTTTGTTTTATTCCTTACCTTTCATATTTTAGATTAAAAAAATTCTAGTTAAAAAGGTTGAGTGTCTTGTTAACGAGTGTCCTTGTGGTACTCTTTAAGTATACTAGTTAAAGAAATATTTTATTTAAAAATTTAAACAACACAATTTTCAATGTGTTGACTTTACAGATTTGAATAAATATTCTATAAAAATTACTATTTAAGGGCTTAAAAAGTGCCTCAAGGACACTATTTAGCATTTGCCAAAGATTAAATTACATTATTAAGTTTTTTTTTTCTGACACGCAAATGTTTTTTTTATAAACAAAGAATTTATTATAAAAGAGTACAAGAGGTACTTGAACCCTTACAATGATGCAGAGAGTCAATAACATACTAGAAAAACATACAATAGGGTCATAAAACCAGTCAGAAAAAGACAAAGAAACATGCCGACCTGCTCTGCCACTAAACCAATCCCAAGACAACGTCTTAATTCGATCAACAACAAAACCTACATCAGGCTGAACCCAGGTAAAAATCACCGTGTTTCTATAAATCCAAAGACACTAAGTTGTTGCTAAACAAATCAAATGACGAACCCGACTCCCGTTTTTTGACGTGACCAAAATACCAAAGCATAAAAAGTGAAACCAACCATCAAGTCCAGGGAGGGAGGCCCGACCTAACCAACGATACACCGCTTCCCAGACCCTAATGGCTAATGGACAGTGAAAGAAGAGATGGCGACAATCCTCTGAAGACGCAGAACAAAAACAACAAACCACTTCACTATTACCAAATAAAACACCGCGACAATGGAGAGCAACTCGTGTAGGAAGTCTCTCTAACAAAAGTCTCCAACCGAATACACTAATTTTAGACGGGATATCATTCATCCATAGCTTCGTTAACGCCCCTACAACATGTGAATTCGTAATTGGAGATAAACGGTCCTCAACAAGCAAACTATAACAGGATCTAACTGTAAATGACCCAAGTGGATCCGCCATCCACCTCCACCTATCAGCCACCTTAGCATCCAGAGAAAAACCAAACAGAATAGACTGAAGTTCTAACAACTGTCGAGACTCATCATCAGTCAAAACATCACGCCATTGCCAATTCGAAGAAAAAGACACACCATTCCAACATAAACGGTCTGAAACCATAGAATCTGGATTGGTCTCCTGTAAAAAGAGAGAAGGATAAAGGCTTGAAAAAGTGTGATTGCCATACCATTTGAATTTCCAGAATCCAATATTACGCCCATTACCCACACAACAACTTACCCATGAAGGAAACCAATCAACCCCACCAGTCCTACTAGAACATAGAATATCCTTCCACCACACCGACTCCTTAGAACAAGTAACCGGCGTTGTCCCAATTAGCAACCTCGAAGATAATTGACCATATCTATCTATACACCAGCAAATTCGCCCAAATAGCATCCCTCTCATCGAGGAACCGCCATTTCCATTTAGATAATAACGCTAAATTAAAGAGTTAAATTAAAGAGCTCTTGATAGGTAAATGTTAATTGTTAGTATATTACACTTTTTTTTTCCTTTGCCATGATTCGAACACTGGACCTCCAACAGCTTTTTAAGCCTTAGCTTAACTAGTCAGCTTAACCAATTGAGTTACCCATCCCGCCATTATTAAGTTTTATTTTGATTTTTTTAATATGAAATCTTATAATTAATACTACCTCCGTTCCTATATATAAGGGACAAAGTTAAAAAATTACACAAACCAAGGAAACTATTTTGATTAATTTATTAATTTAAAAAATTATGTTTATTCCTTCTATATCATTAATTTTTTTCTTGAAGCACCTCAAAATCATTAATATGAGGTAGAGAATAGGTATATGCACGGATAAATGAGCATTGGAAACAATAATATTGTATTGAAGTAATTGCATTTGCATTGGAAGGTGATTATTTTATTTATTCAATAAAGATATAAAATGAATTGTACATTTAATAAACTAATATTTTAATGGATATCTCTTATAAAAAGGACCAAAAAAAAGTTCCAATTTGTCTCTTATATATAGGAACAGAGGTAGTATTATATATATAATTAGTCAAAAAAAAAAGTAGACGGACAAACTAACCAAAAAAAAAGGTAGATGGGCAACAAGATGCGCCGCTAAACCTATTTGGATAGCAAAACCCAATCTTTGAAAAACTACATTCATAGGCCTAGATTACATAACACTGCTATGCATGATCCGTTGGGTTATTTTCAAAAGGTTTACCTAGTGCAAGAAACTCAAAAATGTCGAATGCAAACTGTATAAAAATGTGTTAACCGTCAATGCATGATTGCTCATGTTTGACCATTTTGCTTGAAGCAACTTTGAGGACAACCCGTTCAACGGTAAAATCTGCAACACCAAGCTCCAAAAGTGGAGAAACACTAGTCAGATCAACACAAGCATATTTTCCTCCTACCTATCCATGCACCTAAACATCTGCTGGACGAAGTGTCGACCACCGTTCTTGTGGGTTAGTCAAGAAGTTCACTATTGTCTCTTTTTTTTTACAAAAATTTCTGCCCGCCTAAAAATATCATAAATCATATCTCTGACTAAGTCATACCTATATTTGAAGCTTGGAAGTTCCCTGCAATGAACTGCATGCTCCCCAAAAGTATCAAGGCATGCTTTACGACAAATAGGACAAATCTCATCCTTAAAAAATAACGGAATCATAAGACGGTACCTAAGGATAGTTTGATACTCTAGTGGGGACATTTGTTGGCCTAATCCATCAATGGGGATAGCTAAGAGAAAAGCTTGAGCATGAATTGCTTTCAAACACCCAAAAACTGTTTTTTGTTTAGTGGTCATGTCGAAATCAATTTCCATGTCTTGAATAAATTTATCAAAAAGGACACTCACCAAAATATGTTGAGCTTTTGTGAGGACGGTGACATTGCTAGCAAAATTGCTAAAGTCAAAAGCCGAAATCATATCACTAAGACCGTCCAAAGCATTACCAAAATCGGAGTCCTTACCACATACTCCGCAGTCTCTTAATATATGATCTTGTAAAACTCAAAATTGTGCCATGGAAGCCACGAAGGCATATGAATCGTCGCTCGCAACTTTTTATCAATCAGAATATATGCCTTCTTCATGTAAATTGGTTGGCACATCCTAAGATTGAAAAAAAGTTTAGCAATACCCATGCATGACCGGAGTAGAAGAAGCTCACTTTGTGGATCTCTTAACTAGGGAAGAAGATGCATTAGCTTAATAGCCCCGACAACTCTTTTCATGGCCACATATTAATGAAACCGCAATCGCTACTAAAAACTCCAACAAGTAATTTCACCCCCTGACAACGGTCTCCCAATGTCTAAAGGAACAACCCCTTACAAAGTTTGCTTCCATCACAAGAAGGCCAAAAGATCTTAATTTTACAAATATTCAAATAAAGTCCCAATCATGAACATGTTTCTCTGATGATATCAAGGCTTTAGCCACTTCCTCTGAGTCTCATCATTAAGATACCAAACATGAAGAAGAAGCTTTGCAGTTGTCTCTAATCTTATGAATGAGAGGGTGTAACACAAGAGCGAAAAGGAGTGGTCCCAATGGGTCCCCTTATTGCACTTCTGTAGCTGCCATATTATATCCATCTCCAAGGTACAACCTCACTGCTTGACCATAAAGAAACTCAACCCAAAAGAAATAGATGAACACTTCACTCTCATCTCTTGTAGCATTGCCGACCTGTCAACCATGTTGAAAGCACTCAAGAAGTCAACAGTGAGCATAGCCAAAGAACTATCTTCATGACGCTAGCTCAATACTCTGTTGGCACTGTGCAAAACACCCTCAGCACCACCTGATAGTCCAACCCCAAATTGAAAATCATTGAGATATTTAATCTCATTTTTACCAGCTCCTCTCATAGCGGACCTTGGATACCAAACACCTCCAATTTGTACCTACTACAATAGGTCGGATCCTGCCATCTGATTTTAATAACGGAGTCAAAGGTGCAGAAGCTACATATTCAAATAAACAATTGAGCATCTTCCTCCAAGCCATAAGTTAACCACTTGAGTGATAGCATCTAAAAGGTCTATTGCCACTAGAGAACCTTCTCCGCACATTCCATCTAATAAGTGTTGTGTACGCAATCCATTTCTACCACAAGATGTCCCTTTAGGGAACGATTGAATGTACTTGAGAATAGTGTCAACTTTAACCAGAAGGGAAGCTTCAGCAAACATGGTGATTGGTGCAGAGGGAGGTGGCTTCTGCGGGTGTTTTTCTTCCAAAACTTTCACGGTGGCTTCATTATAGGGTATAATATTAAATTATAAATGTTAAATAATTTGATTTTAATATTTTTTTTTTGTTTTATTTTGGTGTATAATATTAAAAATGTTGAGCAATTTAGTCTTTTCAACAACAACAAAATTATTTAGTCTTTTAAATTATAAATATAAAAATATTTTGAACTTAAATAGGAAGATTAAATTATCTACGGTTCGTAATTTAAAAGATCAATATGCTTTTTTTTCACAAACAAAAGATCAATATGCTGAGATTATCTAAATTTCATACTTTAAAAGACCAAAATCAAAAGAAATAAAAGCCTAATGTACTCTATTTTTTTTTATTCTCTTCCAACATTGAAAAAAATAGGCAAAAAAGATAATTACTAAAATTCTGGCACTCCAGTCACAGATGTAATATACGATGTTCCAACACCAACGAGATGTTGAATGTAATGTTTCAACACCGTACCAACGTAAAAAACAAAGCACAACTTAAACATAAAAGACAAGAAAGTAAAGAACACATGTTATTTGTTATCCCAGTTCAATGATAAACACACCTACTCTAGGGGATAACAATCCAGAAAGGAAATTCACTGTAGTAATGTTAGTTCTAAGTTCTCAGCAAACACTTACAACTTATCATCTAGCCACTACCCATTTTAACTTCTACCTAAGAATTCTTAGATATGAGATCTCATTTAACTTTCCCTCAACACACAACTATTGTATAGTCAATACAAGAACAATGAACAAGAGACATACTCCAATGAAACCAATACACTCGTACCTAAAGGCTTAAAGTGATATACAACCAACTCCATATTTCAAAGCTTAGGAGTACAAATTACAACCCAACAAAACACAATTCTTATATAAGCATTAAAATGATATTAGCAAAGGCTCACAATTAACAAAGACTCAAACCTAAAACTCTATCTTCAAATGATGGCTTTAGTGTCTTCTTTAGGTGTGCTTCTTACAATATATAGTCCTCAGTTAGGCACAGGTAAATGACAAACCTGGGCTTCATACTTCAGTTAGTTCAGTCATGACCCAACACACAATGGCGGATCCAGGACCTTGGAACAGGGGGTGCAAAATATTTAAGATACGTACCAAAAAATTTCTTTTTTGAAGCGAAATGGAAACCAATTTCTTGTATAATTTTCTTCTTATAATTTACTGTTTATATAAATCTAAAGTTTATAATTTAATTATTTATTGCATACAAATTTACAACACTTCGACAAATTATGACACAAATAATATTCTTTTTATAAAACAAATTTTAGTGAGTTTGATTTCGAAAATTGAGATAGATTATAAAATTTAAATAGTTCATAAAAAGTTTTACATATCACTAATTAATGAGTTATTTTTTTTTGTAGAATACAAATATATTTTTTATGAACTTAATCGATCTTTATTTCCTCATTGCAATGGAACAGCAACAAAATGCCACCTTTCAAGCCTTCCCACGGTCTCAGACAAGGAGATCCGTTATTTCCTTATTTATTCATATTATGTATGGAAAAGTTGTCTATCGCCATTAACAATGCGGTCCATCAGGGTACCCGGGCTCCCATTGTTGGTGTAAGCCCTAGAGGCCAATAGATTTAGTACTTGTATCGAATTAATTATTAATAATATATTGTTTCTTTTATTAATAATCAAAGGCGTTTTCTTTATTATGTTTTGAATGTTACAAGCATAACAAAGAAAACGTCTTTGATTATTAATAAAAGAAATAATATATTATTAATAATTAATTCGATACAAGTACTAATATCTATTGGCCTCTAGGGCTTACACCAACAATCTCCCACTAGCACTAGAGCCAATCCGAAATTACTTTAATACCTATAGACCTAGTATGCCCATCATGCTTCAACTGCGCAAGAGGCTTTGTTAGCGGGTCAACAATATCGTCAAGTGTAGGTACTTTGCATATTTTCACATCTCCTATATCTATTATCTCTCGAATAAGATGAAATCGCCTAAGTATGTATTTGGATCGTTGGTGAGATCTAGGTTCCTTAGCTTGTGCAATTGCACCATTGTTATCACAGTACAGATGATGACTCACTAAAAGTGGGGAATTTAGGCCTTTATTAATGAGTTATTTCCTGCCAATATGTTGATCAAACCATGTTTTAATTCACTTTCATTAGTTTATTTAGTTTTTGAGTCTAGAATTATGTAATAGGAATAATTATGTAGTTTTAGTGAAAAAAAGTTAGTTTAGAGGCAATGTATGTCAAGGCATGATATCTGGTTTTGGATCGTCATCAAAGGCATCTACTGGAAACCATTGTTAAGACATTCTGATCTGTACAAGGAGGCTTGAAAAACCCTAAAGAGAGGAATTGAAGAAGAAGAGAGGAGGCAGCACCGTTCCAGCTTCTGAAGAGACGACTGGAGATAACGAGAGGCACGATAGTGTCTGTAGGAGTATCTATTGCTTTGTAATGGGTATCACTATTTTACTTGTTATTTTTGTTGATGTTTCCATGCTCAATCTGAGCTAAACTCTTTGTAGCTTGAAATTATGTGAAGTTTAATATATTGAATGAAGCTTTTTATGTGAATGAATGGTTATTACACTTTACCTTTGTTTTTCAACCATCATCTTATATTCTTGTTATTTAATTTATTGCATTAAAAACCAATCATGTTTTGTTACTTTAACAATAAGCTTAACACTTTGAATGAACTTGGTATGCATAACCAATAACTATTCGCTGTGGGTTCGACACTTTATTTTTACTTATTACTTGTTACTGATTGACTGTGTATACTTGCACATAAATCACGCCTAACAACAGACTAATGGGATCAACAATGCTAGGAACTACTTCAAGTTCAGTTATGAACTTCTTGATCCAAACAACTTCCTTTGCAGCACTTGAGGCAGCAATATACTCGGCTTCGGTTGTAGAATCAACAACTGTCTCTTGCTTTGAACTCTTCCTGCTCATAGCGCCACCATTTAGGCAAAACACAAAACCAGATTGCGATATAAAATCATCCTTGTCGGTTTGGAAACTAGCATCGGTGTACCCTACAACCGCAAGCTCTTCCTCACCTCTATATACCAAGAATGTTTCTTTAGTTCTTCTCAAGTATTTAAGGATATTCTTGACAGCTATCCAATGAGCTTCACCGGGATCAGATTGGTACCTACTCGTTGTGGTTAAAGCATATGAGACATCTGGTCGAGTACATAATATGGCATACATAATAGATCCGATTGCTGAAGCATACAGAATCTCATTCATGCGTTCCCTTTCTTCTTTAGATGAAGGGGATTGTTTCTTCGAAAGACATATAACATGTTGCATTGGTATGAATCCTTTCTTGGAGTCATGCATGCTAAAGCGTCTTAACACTTTATATATATTTATATGTACTCTGACTTAGGCTAAGCAGTTTTCGTGATCTATCTCTATAGATTCTTATTCCTAATATATAGGTTGCTTCACCAAGATCTTTCATAGAAAAACATTTCCCTAACCAAGTCTTTACTTGTTGTAAGGTAGGTACATCATTTCCAATTAGTAATATGTCATCTACATATAACACCAAGAAAACAATCATGCTCCCACTAACCTTCTTGTAGACATAAGGCTCATCTTCATTTTTAACGAACCCATATTTTGTTACAGTTTCATCAAAACGAAGATTCCAGCTTCTAGAAGCTTGCTTCAATCCATAGATTGATCGTTGTAAATTGCATATCTTATGAGCTTCATTTGGTATGTCAAACCCTTCAGGTTGTGTCATGTACACATCCTCAAGGAGATTTCCATTAAGGAAAGCAGTTTTGACATCCATTTGCCATATTTAATAATCGTGATATGCAGCGATAACAAGTAAAATCCGAACAAATTTAAGAATAACCTTAAGCTGTTGACAATAGGGCATGTCCCCAAAAGTAGTTTGGAAGATCCGCATGACTCATCATGGATCGCACAATGTCTAACAAGGTTCGATTTCTTCTCTCGGATACACTATTCCATTGTGGTGTTATGGGAGGAGTTAGTTGTGATACAATACCACATTCTTTTAAATGGTCATTAAATTCTAGGCTTAAATATTCACCACCTCGATCTGATCGAAGAATGTTTATATTCTTACCTTGTTGGTTTTGCACTTCATTTTTAAATTCTTTGAACTTTTCAAAGGATTCAGATTTGTGTTTCATTAGATACACATATCCATATCTACTAAAATCATCAGTAAATGTTATGAAGTATGAAAAACCACCTCTAATAGGTATGTTGAATGGTCCGCACACATCAATATGTATGAGTGCCAAAAGATCATAAGCCCTTTCACCTTTTCCCGTGAATGGGGTCTTTATCATCTTTCCAATTAAACCAGATCTACATGTATCATATGATTCATAATCAAAAGAATCCAAAAGTCTATCTTTGTGAAGTTTGGAGATGCGTCTCTCATTTATATGGCCTAAACGACAATGCCAAAAGTAACTTATAATTTGGAGATTATACAACTGAAGCCGAGTATATTGTTGTCTCTGAAGTAGCAAAGTTTATCACAGGAAAGGGGGGGTTTGAATTGTGACCCTTTAAAATTGAACTCAATTTGTTAGTAGTATAAGTTGTATGATAAAAACAAACTTAAATGAAAAGAATTAAGTCAAAACAGAATTAGACATAGGTGAGAGAATGTTCTCTGATCAGTCTATGAAAGAAGGCAGAGGACGTTCAAAGAATATTCTCACAGAATATTGTTATGTGCGTAAGTGTATTGAATCAAAACTGACTTAGAGAATGTTGAAAGAATGTTCTCTGATCAATCTATGAAAGATGACAGAGAACGTTCTTTGATTATTCTCACAGAATATTCAAGTGTGTGCAAGTGTGTCAGTTTTGCATAAGTATAAAGATAAAGATAAGTATAACACAAAGAGTTTATACTGGTTCACCCTTAATTGGGTTAGTCCAGTTTTCCACACCAAGTGAGGGTTTCCACTATTATCTTTTGATCTTAAGCCAAGACCAAAACTTTGTCAAGCTATCACAAGCTTATCTTCCACCTTATCACCAAGGTAATCTCTACCTTTCCTTCTAAGGTAGTTGCTCAACCAATAGTTACGTATTCTTGAGCAAGTTCTTTCTTATTACAAAGAGTTGTTTGGATCTAAAGCTTAACAACAAACCAAAATTGATTTATAAAGCTTTCTAAGTAACTGTAAAAATCTCTCTTAAAATCACTCAAATGAATTGCTGAACCAAATATGCAATTGTGAAAATTGGAGTGAAAGAGATCAAAAAGAGTTTGTGAGATTCTTGTGCTTGAAAGACAAGTATTGTATGATCAAATGATGCTTCAAACTCTTGCTTTGCTCCTGCTGTATTCCATGCTATTTATAGATGTTGGAGAGCCTTTGGAGTCTTGGAGAATGTGTTAGAAAATCAGAGAACAAATAACTAGCCGTTACTCACAAACTTGGAGTAAGCTGGAGAATGTTCTGAGAATGTTCTCCAAGAGGAGCGTCTTGATGAGTTGGCATTGTACTTTCATTACTTGATGAGCAAGTGTGACCTTTGCCTTTGAAATGTGCTGTCATGTGAGAACAATGCTTCAGGGAGAATGATGAGAGAACATTCTCACAGAACTGTGTTGAGAAGCTTCATGGAATAGTGGAAAATGATGTGGGGACAGCTTTCTATGCAAGCAACCAGCTGTGATCTGATCAAGGCATATTAGAAAAGTACTTTGCAAGTACAACCTTGATAGATAATAGAGTATAGCCTTTGTTGGAGAAAGGACTATCACTTCTTGGAGAAAGTTCATTAAATAATCCTTTGCAAGTACATAACAACTCATAGTTAGAAAGTTGTTGTCTTCTCCTCATTAGTCTATGTTCTTCTCTTCCATATTAAATTCAAATGATATTTTATTGTGTCTTGAGGTCAAGGAACATTCTTTGCACATGCTCCATGTGATATGGCTTAAGAAGGAAAGTCCCATAAGATATTAATAACTTTGACTTGCCATAATGGAATAAGTTGCTGTAGAGATCTTGTGCAATATTCTCATGAAAAGTGTTCCTTTGTCTTGTTCATTTATCATCTAAAATAAATAGGTGTTTTGGCATTGAAGAACAAACACGCTGGAGCCAGAGAATGATGAGAGAATGATGACTGACTTTCTTGTATCATTCTCATGAGCTGATATTAAATTATTTGCTTTGCACAATGAAACCTATCTTTTTAATATCACTCAAAAGCACTTGTTAGATAACACAATGACCAAAATTATACTTAAAATATAATTAAGATGTTTGTTATCTTTAAAACATCAAATTGGGATTTTGCCTCAACAATCTCCCCCTTTTTGATGATGACAAACTTCTTGATTATGTTTTAAATGATTAATTTTGGTTTAATTAAATCTCAAAGTAATATGAAATATTAGTGCTTTTATCTTTTCAAGCTCCCTCTCAATTCAAGCATTCATAAATCAAATAAATTTAAAAAAATTGATATGATGCAAATTGAGACATAAAAATGAATCATACATATTAATTAATCCATAAACTCACAAAAGTGAGAAATAACAAAGATCAGAGTACAAGGGTTAATACAAAAGGATTCATGGCAAGAAATATAAAGTTCACAACAAGTTTTGTTCAAAAGAACTTCCTATAATATCTATTTCAAAAATATCAATTTCAGAGAATGATCAGGGAATGTTCTTGCAGACTTGAAAAGCATGAAAACATGATTATTTAAAACTTCTTTCTACTCCCCCTTGTTTACCCAAACTATTCTCCCCCTTTGTCAGAAATCAAAAAGAAGGGGCTAGGTAAAAAAGGTTTAAAACTCAAATGAGGAGGATGATGATGATGAATCACTAGGAGATGGGAATGGATCAAATTCTGGCATAGGGTCAGCAAAAGGTGGTGCAATTCCAAATTTTGGACAAACTTCAGTTTCAACCCATTTCTTCATGATCATCTGCTGGTTCATCATGTGTTGCATCATATTATTCTGAATTTCCAAAGCAACCATGATCTTGGCCTGACCTTTCACAAGCTTAAGATTTTCCTTTTCTAATTTTTGTTGCTTAGTAGGCCTAGTATAGGATGGTCCACCAATCAGTTTAGGAGAGTATCCTAAAAACGTATCCCATGCTTCAGCAGAAGCAGTACTACTAGGAGAGATAAAGGTGCTCAAAGTTCTAAAAGATGAAGGAATGGAAGGTAATGATTGAGATGAGTTTTGCAACAAAATCAGCATTAAACATGTTCTCTAAGCTTCCTTGAGAAGAGTTCATCACAGGAGAGAACAATGTAGAGTTCATTGATGAAGTGGGGAAGAAACCTTGAAGTTTTTTGCCAGTCCTAGGAGGGTGGTTTGTGAAGGGTGACCCAAAGTGCAGAGAGGTGTCCCAATAGGAAGGGAGAGTGTCACTTGAGGACCCAAAGAGAGTGGAGGCAGTTTCCTTAGCAGGGAGAACGTTCTCTGGTTGTTCTCTTGCAGCCTCAGTCTCTGGGAGAACGTTCTCCTGACGTTCTCTAGTAACATTCTCATCTTGAGGAATGTTCTCCAACAACATTCTCCTCAGGAATAACTTCTCTTTTCCTCTTTAAACCAGTGATTTTCACCACTTTCTCATCTACTTCCTTCTTCATGTGACTCAAATTTTTACCATTAAAAACTGAGCATGCATTTTCACTAGTGTGTCCAGACAAATCAACTTTAAACTCTTCAAAAATCCTAGTTAGCAACATACCATATGGAAGGGCAACTTTCCTAGTACCAAACAGAGCAGTGTGCATCATATGCTGTAAAATAATGTGAGGAAGTGATAATCTCTTACCTTTAAACAAATGGTACATCACCAACATGTCATTGTCTGTGACCTTATCCTTGCTTCCACTCTTTGGAAAGATATTTTGAATGCATACGCTATGTAACATTTTGTAATCATATATTGCAGCTTGGAAGAGGTAGGTGTAGCCATCATTGCTCCTTCACTTATGAACATATCCACAATGAGCTCATCCTTGTTTAACTTGAGATCATTATACTAATTTCCCCCATAGAGAGTGGTTCCATCACAAGGGATATCCAACAAGTTTCCAATGATCTCAAACGTAAGCTTAATCTCCACACCCTTAAGATTAGACACTAACACATCCTTATCAGGACTAACCTTAGCATTGAAATAAAAAGCTTGAATAAGCAAAGGAAAAATGGATTCTTTAATCTTGAAGAAAGAAGTCCAATTCATAGGATCAGTGAACTTGGTCAAATCAATTCCATTTCTTTTCAACTCATCAAAATCAAAGTACTTGCCAGCACTGATTGGCTTGATCTTCCAATAATCATTAAACTTTTCTCTTTGTTCAGAGTGGATTAGAGGCACATTTCTAAGCCTTGGTTTCTTCTCAGCAATAACCACCTTTTCCTTTTTCTTATTTTCCTTGACAGACTCAGTTTTGGCAGCTGAAGGAGTTGGTTTTGGTTTGGATGATGAAGTGGTTCGTTTCTGAGTGATGATGGGTGGAGATGGTTCACGTGTTTCTTCTTGTTTCTCCTCTTCATCAGAGTCAGATAGAGAGATGACAGTGTTATCAATTGTCACATTTCTCTTGGTGCCAAAACCAGAGAGAATGCGTGCAGACCATCTGACAGTGCATGCATCAAAAGAAATTACTTTTCTAACCTTTGTAACAGCAGGAGCGGTTTGTTGTTTTGATTCAATCTCATCTGAAGTAGGTGATGAAGGGCTTGAAAAATTCAGAGAAGAAGATGATTTTGAAGATGGAGAGTTAGGTGAAGGTGAAGAGGGTTTAGGAGTTGAGACTTGTTCAGTGGTTTGTGGGTTATCTGAAGATTTTGTAGATGAAGTTTGAACATTTGTTTGGGTTTCAACAATAGGTTCAGGTGAGAGAATTTTTGGTGAAGGCGAATCGTGTGGGTCGTTTTGAATAGTGACATTTGGGGATGATGGTTTAGGCAACGGAGAAGTGGGTTTAGGGGAAAAACATTAATCTTGGAGATCGTTCAAAGAATGAACAGAGAATGAGTCTTCATGTGGAGGAACAAAGATTATCAGAGCCTTTGATAAATCTTCATGACCCATTTCAACACTGGGAACAGAGTCAGAGTGAGCTTCTAACGGTGGTGGTGACGGTGGTGATGGAGGTGAAACAGAACGGGAAGGTGAGGGAGTTGGAGTTGGTGATCGGTTTCTTAGCATGACTGGAACTTTAGTTCTTGCCATTGATGGTTTGAGAAGTTTTGGAGAGGAAGATGAAACTGATTTGGTTTAGTGGAGAGAGAGGGACGGTTGAGTTTGAAAGAGAAAAGGTAGTGGGTAGTTTTTAGTAAAAAGAGAGAAATGAGCCTATGATGTGTGAAGGTTGAGATATGGTAGAGCACTATTTAAGATAGATAATGATGGTACCTTATACTTTAAAAAATGGTTTATAGGGAGATAGCCTAAGTACAACAAGGGGACTTAATTATTTTCATTCTCCAAGAACATGTACTATCATATATAACACTTAAGCATTTAAAAAGGACTTGGACGAAAATAAAGCAAGCAAGCACAAAAGTCATGAAAATTTTTAGAGAATGTTCTCAGATCATTCTCCTAAAAACGGGTTTTACAAGGAGCTAGGATTTTTGATAATTTTCAAATTTTCTTTGATAAAATTGAAACGATCCTCAACCAATGGTTTAGTAAAATTATCAGCAAGTTGATTTTCAGTATCCACAAAAACTAGTTCAACTTCTTTTTTACTAATATGATCACGTATAAAATGATGCTTGATTTCAATATGTTTTGATCTAGAATGCTGAATGGGGTTTTTTCATAAGTTAATAGCACTAGTATTATCACATAAAATTTGAATGTTTGTGTACCTTAATGAGAAGTCTTCAAGTTGGTTTTTGATCCATATCACTTGAGAACAACAATTTGCTGCAGAGACATATTCTGCTTCAGTTGTTGAGAGTGCTATGGTGTTTTGTTTTCTGCATGACCAACTGACTAGAGCTTCACCAAGAAGTTGACAAGCACCACTTGTGCTTTTTCTTTCTAACTTGTCACCAGCATAATCAGCATCACAATAGGCCTTTAGATCAAAATGTGTACCCTTTTTGTACCATATGCCTACATCTGGTGTTCCAACCAAATATCTGAAAATTCTCTTGACTATAGTTAAATGTGATTCTTTGGGAGCACTTTGAAATCTTGCACAAATTCCCATTGGGAATACTATGTCAGGTCTGCTTGCAGTTAGATATAGAAGAGATCCAATCATTCCTGGATATTTCTTTTCAGATACACTTTTGCCATTTTCATCGTTGTCTAGACTTGTTGATGGATGCATATGAGTTGACATGATTTTGGCTTCATTCATCTTATACTTCTTGAGCAAATCCTTGATGTATTTTTCTTGACTAATAAAAATGCCATCTTCTTGTTCTTGATTTGCAAGCCAAGGAAAAATCTAAGTTCTCCCATCATGCTCATCTCAAATTCACTTTGCATTAGGTTAGAAAAAGCTTCACACATTTTTTCATTAGTAGCTCCAAAAATAATATCATCAACATATACTTGAACAATAAGCAATTCTTCCTTGTTGGTTTTTATAAAAAGAGTAGTATCAATTTTTCCTCTAGAAAAACCATTTTAAAGTAAAAAGGTGCTTAATCTATCATACCATGCTCTTGGAGCTTGTTTAAGTCGATAAAGAGCTTTGGTAAGTTTATAAACATGATTAGGTTTATGCTCGTTAATAAATACAGGAGGTTGATGCACATAAACTTCCTCATTTAGAAAGCCATTTAAAAAAAACACTTTTTACATCCATTTGAAAAGGTTTGAAACATTTATGAGATGCATATGCAAGTAAAATTCTTATTGCTTCTAACCTTGCAACTGGAGCAAAAGTTTCATCATAGTTAATACCTTCTTGTTGATTGTAACCTTGAGCTACAAGTCTAGCTTTATTTTTGATCACCTTACCATTTTCATCAAGCTTGTGTCTGAACACCCATCTTGTTCCAATGATTAAATAGTTTTAGGATTTGGAACTAAGTTTCATACTTTATTCTTCTCAAATTGTAGCAATTCTTCTTTCATAGCTCCAACCCAAGATTCATCAACAATAGCATCATCTATATTTCTGGGTTCAATTTGAGAGATCATTGCAAGATCATTCTCCAAATTTTGAAGAGCTCTTCTAGTCCTTACACCATCTTCAGTGTTTCCAATAATTTGATCTTGTGGATGATGATTGACTAATCTCCATGTTTTAGGAACATTTGGTAATGTCTCTTGATCATCTTCAGGTGGTGATTCTTGATCATTGTTACTTGAAGGTTCTTGATCTTCATGAAGTTGTGAATTTTTCTCTCCTTCTTCTTCAATGATGATACTTGAATTTATTTGTTCTTCAAACTCATCAAACTTGACATGCATACTTTCTTCAACAGTTTAAGTTCTAAGATTGTAGATTCTATAGGCTTTAGATGTGAGAGAATAACCCAAGAATATTCCCTTCTCTGACTTTGAGTCAAATTTTCCCAAGTTATCTTTGATTGTCAAGATGTAGCAATAACATCCAAAGATATGAAGGTATGACACATTTGGTTTCCTCTCTTTCCAAAGTTCATAAGGTGTCTTGTTGAGAATTTTTCTAATGGTTACTCTATTCAAAATGTACCAAGTAGTGTTGAAAGCTTCAGCCCAAAAGTATTTCTCCACATTTGATTCATTCAACATTGTCCTAGCCATTTCTTGTAATGTTCTATTTTTTCTTTCAACAACACCATTTTGTTGAGGAGTTCTTGGACAAGAGAAATTGTGAGATATGCCATTTTCATCAAAATATGATTCAAATAAAGAATTTTCAAATTTTCCTCCATGATCACTTCTCACTGAAATAATTTTGGACTCTTTTTCATTTTGAACTCTCAAGCAAAAAGTTTTAAAAGCTTCAAAGGATTCATCCTTATGTTTTTAAAACAACACCCAAGTAAATCTTGAAAATTCATCAACAATGACAAAACCATAATTTTTACCACCAAGACTAGTAGTTTTGATAGGATCAAATAAATCCATGTGAAGTAGTTCAAGAGGTTTCTTTGTTGATACAAAATCTTTTTGTTTAAAACTACTTTTAACTTGTTTTCCTCTTGTACAAGATTCACACACTTTATCTAGATGAAAACTAATTTTTGGTAAGCCTCTTACCAGGTCAAGTTTAGAAAGTTTTGAAATTGTTTTCATGCTTACATGACCAGTCCTTTTGTGCCAAATCCATTTGTCATTTTCAAGAGAGACAAAACATGATTCAACATGAAGTTCATCCAAGTAGAAAACATAAATATTTCCTTTTCTTGAACCAATGAATAAAATTTCATTTGAAGAAGATTTTTTAATTTCACATGTTTGAGGTTTGAAAATGACTTCATAACCATTGTCACATAATTGACTTATGCTCAATAAGTTATGTTTAAGTCCAACAACATAATGCACATTTTCAATCTTACCAGAATTAATCTTACCAATGATACCTTTACCTTTTATTCTAGCATTTTCATTGTTTCCAAAGGTAACTGTACCACCATCCTTTTCATCAAGTGATAAGAAATTATGTTTATCTCCAGTCATATGTCGTGAGCAACCACTGTCAAAGTACCATGGCTTTTTCTTGACTGCTAGATGACATTCCTGCACTTGATTGTAATAGTGTCTTAGGTACCCATAATCTTTTGGGTCCTTGTGAATTAGTTTGCATCTTTAAATGTCTTGTTTCATTTTGATATGAATGACTCTTAACAAAAGATTCATTATCATACAATTGTCTCTGATTATTCTGAGAATAATCCTGTTGAGAATGTCTGGAGAATGTTCTCTTGTTCTGTTGATGCCTTCTGAGAACGTTCTGAGAATGTTCTCTCTGCAGACTTCTCTCATATTTCAGTCTTCTGTTTTTTCTAAAACAGAATTTTTCAAGATGTCCTTCTTTATAACAAAAAGTGCATTTGTATTTTGCCACTTTCTGATTCTTTTGTGGCACAAAAAACTTTTCATATAATTGTTGACTTTGATGGTTTCTAAAACCTATTCCAGTTTTGTCTAAAGCTCCTACTTGTGATCCCATAATGTTTTCAAAAGTTTTAGTGGAGTTTAGAAAACATCTTATATCATTTTCTAACTCAAAATTAGTTTGTTTCAAAATGGTATTCTCTTCTTGTAGTTTAGGACATTCTTGAGACTTTAATTTAAATTCATCAATTTCATTCCTATGATGTTCTTGCATGCTAATGATGATTTCTTTTAATTCACCTATTTTAGTTTTATATTTATCTTTTTCTAAAGTTAACTTAGTGATCTCATTTCTAAGTTGATCATTTTTCTGAGCAGTGATTTGAGAGTCATATAATAAGTTATCAAATAGATGTTCAGTTTTTTGACATGATGCACAAGGATCAAGAGTTACCTCAGATGTTGACTTTGTCATAAGACACATGTTGGCTTCTTGTTCTTCTTCATCTTCATTAGTCTCATCCCAAGTAGTCATTAATGATTTCTTCTTGAAGGGAGATTTCTTAGCTTTTGGACAATCACTCTTGTAGTGTCCAAATTGTTCACAACCATAGCATTTGACTTTGCTTAGGTCTTTCTCAGGTTTGATTCCACTTCTTCTAGGTGGGAATCTTCCTTTGAGTTGATTTTACCTCATCATTAGTCTTTGAATTCTTCTAGTGATGAGTGCTAATTCTTCTACATTAGCTCATTTATGATGATTGTGAACCTTCCATACATTTGATCCACTGTTTCATCTTCTTTCATTTCAAAGAGCTCAAACTTCCTTATTCCAATGTCAATTCTTGTTTCCTTGACATGACTTGTTCCTTCATGATGTGTTGTAATGTTTCCCACATTTCCTTTGATGTTTAGAAGCACTCTTTCTGATTCTTGAGTGGTCCATTGATCTTGAGTCTTTATCTTTGTAACATATTTGTCTATGATGGTTGGTTGGTATTCTCCATGTTCAATGACTGACCACATGTAGTTGTCTTGTGATCTAAGGAATAACTCCATTTTGTCTTTCCAATAATAATAGTCTTCTCCTTCAAATAGAGGTGGTCTATTTGATGATCCTCCTTCTGCTATGAACTTTGCGCCTTTAGCCATTACCTCCTTCCTGAATCTTTTCCTCTAGCACTTGTTAGATGCTCAGTCTTTAGAGACCAGGCTCTAATGCCAATTGAAGTAGCAAAGTTTATCACAAGAAAGGAGAGGTTTGAATTGTGACCCTTTAAAATTGAACTCAATTTGTTAGTAGTATAAGTTGTATGATAAAAACAAACTTAAATGAAAAGAATTAAGTCAAAACAGAATTAGAGAAAGGTGAGAGAATGTTCTCTGATCAGTCTATGAAAGAAGGCAGAGAACGTTCAAAGAATATTCTCACAGAATATTGTTATGTGTGTAAGTGTATTGAATCAAAACTGACTTAGAGAATGTTCTCTGATCAATCTTTGAAAGATGGCAGAGAACGTTCTTTGATTATTGTCACAAAATATTCAAGTGTGTGCAAGTGTGTTAGTTTTGCATAAGTATGAAGATAAAGAGAAGTATAACACAAAGTGTTTATACTGATTCACCCTTAATTGGGTAGTCCAGTTTCCCACACCAAGTGAAGGTTTCCACTATTATCTTTTGATCTTAAACCAAGACCAAAACTTTGTCAAGCTATCACAAGCTTATCTTCCACCTTATCACGAAGGTGATCACTACCTTTCCTTCTAAGGTAGTTGCTCAACCAATAGTTACGTATTCTTGAGCAAGTTCTTTCTTATTACAAAGAGTTGTTTGGATCTAAAGCTTAACAACAAACCAAACTTGGTTTATAAAGCTTTCTAAGTAACTGTAAAAATGTCTCTTAAAATCACTCAAATGAATTGCTGAACCAAATATGCAATTGTGAAAATTGGAGTGAAAGAGATCAAAAAGAGTTTGTGAGATTCTTGTGCTTGAAAGACAAGTATTGTATGATCAAATGATGCTATAAACTCTTGCTTTTCTCTTGCTGTATTCCATGCTATTTATAGATGTTGGAGAGCCTTTGGAGTCTTGGAGAATGTGTTAGAAAATCAGAGAACAAATAACTAGCCGTTACTCACAAACTTGGAGTAAGCTGGAGAATGTTCTGAGAATGTTCTCCAAGAGGAGCGTCTTGATGAGTTGGCATTGTACTTTCATTACTTGATGAGCAAGTGTAGCCGTTGCCTTTGAAATGTGCTGTCATATGAGAACAATGCTTCAGGGAGAATGATGAGAGAACATTCTCACAGAAATGTGTTGAGAAGCTTCATGGAATAATGGAGAATGATGTGGGGATAGCTTTCTATGGAAGCAACCAGCTGTGATCTGATCAAGGCATATTAGAAAAGTACTTTGCAAGTACAACCTTGATAGATAATAGAGTATAGCCTTTGTTGGAGAAAGGACTATCACTTCTTGGAGAAAGTTCATTAAATAATCCTTTGCAAGTACTTAACAACTCATAGTTAGAAAGTTGTTGTCTTCTCCTCATTGGTCTATGTTCTTCTCTTTCATATTAAATTCAAATGATATTTTATTGTGTCTCGAGGTCAAGGAACATTCTTTGCACATGCTCCATGTGATATGGCTTAAGAAGGAAAGTCCCATAAGATATTAATCACTTTGACTTGCCATAATGGAATAAGTTGCTGTAGAGGTCTTGTGCAATATTCTCATGAAAAGTGTTCCTTTGTCTTGTTTATTTATCACCTAAAATAAATAGGTGTTTAGGCATTGAAGAACAAACACGCTGGAGCCAGAGAATGATGAGAGAATGATGACTGACTTTCTTGTATCATTCTCATGAGCTGATATTAAATTATTTGTTTTGCATAATGAAACCTATCTTTTTAATATCACTCAAAAGCACTTGTTAGATAACACAATGACCAAAATTATACTTAAAATATAATTAAGATGTTTGTTATCTTTAAAACATCAAATTGGGATTTTTCCTCAACAGCCTCAAGTGCTGCAAAGGAAGCTGTTTGGATCAAGAAGTTCATAAATGAACTTGAATAAATTTCTAGCATTGTTGATCCCATTAGTCTGTTGTTAGGCGTGATTTATGTGCAAGTATACACAGTCAACTAGTAGCAAGTAATAAGTAAAAATAGAGTGTCGAACCCACAGTTAATAGCTATTGGTTATGCATACCAAGTTCATTCAAAGTGTTAAGCTTATTGTTAAAGTAACAAAACATGATTGGTTTTTAATGCAATAAATTAAATAACAAGAATATAAGATGATGGTTGAAAAACAAAGGTAAAGTGTAGCTGAAATCATGATCCATTTAATACATTAACGAAGTATAGTTAATGGTAACTACTGTCATGTCATCTATGAGCAAGCTTGCCTTGTGGTGTATGTCTACAACGTTAGATATTAAAACAGAGTATATTTGGACTGACTCTGTCGAGGTTCACTTTTAATCCCATTTTAGTTCAGAAAACACTTGCTTGTTTGGTATCTCACTAAGGCCCTCAACTTATCCATAAGAAAAGGTAGAGTTTACGTGTACGCTCTCACTTAACCTTAATAACTTTATTATTTCCATTAACATGCTAGATTTCTCTACACATGCAACTTGTATTTATTCCTAAGTTAATCAGTCCTAAGAATAAATGTATTCTCATAAAAACATAAAGTTATAGATGACAAGGTAATAACCATTCATTCACATAAAAGCTTCATTCAATATATTAAACTTCACATAATTTCAAGCTACAAAGAGTTTAGCTCAGATTCAGCATGGAAACAACAACAAAAATAACAAGTAAAGTAGTGATACCCATTACAAAGCAACAAATACTCCTACAGACACTGTCGTGCCTCTCGTTATTTCCAGTCGTCTCTTCAGAAGCTGGAACGGCGCTGCCTCCTCTCTTCTTCTTCAATTCCTCTCTTTAGGGTTTTTCAAGCCTCCTACAAATGATTTAGGGTTGTCTATTTATAGGCAAATCCTTCTTGGATCGGGTGCAACCTTAAATGTTGTCATAAGGCCCAAGGAATAAAGGATATTCCTTTTGCAAGGACCTCAAATCATAGTACAATCATTTGTGATGCTGACAGCTGGCAAGCCAGCCGTCATCCTTATCCTCAAATAGATGCCTTTCACAATGTTGTACTACAAACTCTTATTTTGTCTGCTTGTGGCGCTTGACTTATTGACTTGTACGGATCAAAATGTCTTGACAATAGTTTCCAGTAGATGCCTTTGATGACGATCCAAAACCAGATATCATGCCTTGACATAAATTGCCTCTAAACTAACTCTTTTTCACTAAAATTACATGATTATTCCTATTACATAATTCTAGACTCAAAAAATAAATAAACTAATGAAAGTGAATTAAAACATGGTTTGATCACCATATTGGTAGGAAATAACTCATGAATAAAGGTCTAAATTCCCCACTTTTAGTGAGTCATCACAGTCCCAAATCAAACAAGTGGAGAAACTCCGGTCAAGTCCACACATGTATGTTTTCCTTCTACCCATCCATATAGCAGAACATGTGCTGACCTAAGTGTCGATCTCTTGTCATGTCGGCCAGTCAAGAAATTTATGTCTTTCTTCATTGATACTTCTACATGTTGAAAAACATCAACAAGAACATCTCTCACGAGATGATGTATGTATTTGAAGCCTAAAAGTTTCCAACAATGCAATGCGTGCTCTTCATATGTATTCAAGCATGTCTTACGACAAATCGGACAAGCTAAACGTCATAAGAAGGAAATAATGGTATCATGAGGCAATTACGCGTAAAAGTAAATTTTTGAGACTAGTACAAATAGGTCACGATAATCTCATCGATAATAGAATTACTGAAACTCAGATGCACTTGTTACGCGACTAGAATTTGATAATCTCACCAATTCTAGTCGCATAATAGAATTACGTGTAAAGCATTAGGTTTTATAGAGTTGGAAAATAGCATTACTCAAACCCACAAATTTTGAGACAAATCTCATCATATACTATTACACGACTAGAGTTGGTGTACTTGTCAAAACCCAGTCTGGTTTCTAGACTCTAAAATAAGATTCAACAACAACTCTTGTTCAAAAAAATATCTAACAAAGACTACATTGAGTCATTGTTCTTTTTCTTATGACTAATATTCTCATCATTTAATGCTAATATTATATTATTGTTGTACGGTTTTTCCTCACATAACATGAAAGGTTATATAAGAACTAAAATATAATGAAAGGCCGGTTAATAAAAATATTGTGATCTAAAGAAAAAACAAGTCACATGGTTGTATGTAAAAGGCGTTTATAAGGATAATAATTTTCCTGCATCTATATATATATATATCTCCTAAAAATTTCATTATAAACAAATACAAAAGTTTAATGTTTGTTACACAAACACGAGAAAAAAATATGATTAAAATTCTTAACTTAGTTAATGTTATGATCGTCTATATTTTCCTATATTTTGTTGTAAGTGACGGAAGTGCCGGTAAGTTTTATTTCTACAAATTTTTGAATTATTTCTTTCTTTTTTGGTTAAGCTAGAACTCCACCTTTTAAAGGTGAATGAGTGGACATATATAATACACTGTCCCTATGAAATTAAACTAAGTTTATGGGACCTGTACTTGATATAATTATTTATCTTTAATTTTTCATTAATTTCTTTATCTCATTGATTTACATTCAGGTGAACTTTGGCCTTGCACTAATCACAAAAATTGTCCTCGTTTTTTTTGTCTTCCTTACTACTCTATTTGTATTAATTATCAATGTATGTGTATTACAGATAAAATTTAATTTAATGTTTTTGTTTTTTACTATATAATTAATTGTATGTTACTTCAATATATATTTCTTATTTTATTTATACAACGTAATATTGTCACTATATGATTACGTCAATTACACGATAACTGTTATGAATAATTTTAGTAGATGTTTATTACTTATAGGCCCATATTCATGGCCCAATATATTGTCTTATAAATTGAACCTATATGTTGGAATATAATTTAGAATCAAATGAATTAACTTGTTCATGATTAACATGTTTCTAATTCTTATATATATATACCATATAAACCAAATTACTAGTAACAAGAAACATTTTTAACCAAACGTTAGATAGTCAAGTGGTGATTGATGCTGGACTTAGTAGGGAAGATCACGGTTCGATCCCTCACAACTGTATTTGGAAGGGGATTGAAACCACTTGATGTTAGAACTCGCCCCGAACTCTAGACTACTAGAATCCTCTTCCCCTAGGGATGACAACTGGTAGAGCCGGGTGCAGGTTTGACACTACACAAACCCGCACCCTAAATGGTCACCCGAACCGAAAAGGCTATTCGTGTGTCAAAATCCCACGAGTGCCCGAAACCCGAAGCCAGAAAAGGAAAAAATACAGCAAGCTCAACGAATTTAAGAAATTACGGTCTTCAACATTAAAATTAACTCATCAAGCCATGTATAGATTCTACTGTAGAAAATACCCAAAGAAAAGATTAACCATACTTGCCTTGACAACAAATGATTAATATTAAGTGGCAAATCACTCAACTGATTAATGGCTAATTGCTTGCATAACTAAGCAACAAGTTACAAAATGCAACAAAACATCAAACATAATCAATTAAAATTAGGGTCTACTATTTCTTTTCCAAATTCATAAGAATAATAGAATTAACTTTCTTTGTGAAAGTAAAGTCAAAGAAGAGATGACTATTGATGAAAGAAGCAATGATATAACTCAAATGTATCATGTTAATGAAGAAACAAATGATGATGATGATGATGATTCATTTGAGTTGCCTCCAACAAGGAACAAAACCCCACCTGTTTGGGTCAAAGACTTTGTCGCAATCTGGCTGTCTTTAGCATAGTTGGGGTACAAGTACCAAACATGATGGACTTAAAAGGCTAAATTTAAATTTTAATCTCTAGGTGGATTTTGATTAACTTCAACTTCACATTTTATGATATTTTTATGAAAAAATAATAAGATGAACCTTTTTTATTTATTTTTAGTTTGACCAAATAATAACATGAACCATTTTTATTTTTTAATTTTGACCAAATAATAAGATGAACTTTTTCTTTTGACTAAAACATGAACCTTAATTATGATAATTGAACACCAACGTCTCTTTTTCTCTATATAAATTTCAAATTTTCTAACATTTATTACTCTTTGACAATCTTTGACTTGACTTCATCATTTGTAATTGCCTTTTTTTGACTTTTTTCTTTCTTTTGATTTTTTAGTTATTATGTATGTATGCATATTTATATGTATCTATATATATCCTTGGCATTTGGTTTTTGTGATGTATGTTCCTTCATCTGGTTAAGCAGGTTGATAACCAATGTTATTTTGCAGGTCAAAAAAAAAATCTAGTTAAGCAGCATATTTTTCTCAGGTATGTGATGTATAAATCATTTCTTGAAGAATATATATATATATATATATATATATATATATATATATATATATATATATATATATAAGTTGATATACATAAATAAATCCATTAAACGTTTAGCATCATTTTTCTTAAAAAATCAGTGTCTTATATATTTGATTATTGATTTGACAAAATCGAACTTAGTGCTGTTTTGATTACGTGATTATGTTTTTTACAATTGAATTTTTTTAAATAGTATTGATTTAATAATAACATATTTAATTTACTTCCTTAATTGTAACAGCATCACCCTTTACGGAGATAAAGCTGCCTACATGACAAGAGGAAAAATATGGAAGGAGTTAGAATTCAAAGAACCATTGGTTTTTATATTAGCGAATCACGAAAGCAATAAGTGGGGTATGTATTGTAATGATAGCCCCAACATTGAATTGTAATGATAGCCGCTTGCAAAGGCTTCAATAGTCATTTGACATGAACTAGAATCACACACAATATTTGAATTTGAACCCAATATTTTATTCACAAAGGGTGGCATTAAATATGAAGCCTGATTACCAACCTCATTATACCTCAAACGTTGTTTATTAAATATGAAGTCTTGCGCAGGTAGACCTAATCCCACTTCACGAGGGCTCCTTGTTTTGGAAACATCAGGAGCTGGAGGAATATTCTGACGAAACCTTGCATGCCCTTTGCTTTGAAGTCAAACTTGAGGTACTCCTAGATGATGCAAATTGCGCCTTTTCAGGTGAAAATTCCAATTGAAAACGTTGAAGGCCAGCAACACTAATATCTTCAAAAACACTTAATGCAAGACTTTGTATATCGTCAACCACTTTACAAGGTCTTGAGTCTATGCCATAAGCATAGTAAGCATTGATGCACATCAGATACACATCAAACTTAATGGATTCCACATTAAAATACAATCCATCTTTGATTTTTACCATTATTGTTGTTAAACCATCATTGTTGCATAATATTTCGTCTCTACATTATTCATGAGAATAATTTAACGTGGATTTTGCAACATAAATGGCAAAAATAAATGATGGATTGTAGTATAATGTGGAATCCTTTAAGTTTGATGTGTATCTGATGTGCATCGATGCTTACTATGGTTATGGCAAAGACTCAAGACGTTGTAAAGTGGTTGAAGAAATACAAAGTATTGCATTAAGCGTTTTTCAAGATATTATTGTTGTTGACCTTCAACATTTTCAATTGGAATCTTTACCTGAAAAGGCACAATTGGCATCATCTAGTATAGTACCTCAAGTTGGACCTCAAATTAAAGCAAAGGCCATGCCAGGTTTCGTCATAATACTCCTCTTGCTCTATTGATCCCAAAACAAGGATCCCTCGTGAAGTGATTTTGGGTTTACATATGCCAGGCTTCATATTTAATAACTAACGTTTGAGGCATGATGAGGTTGCTAATGAGGCTTCATATTTAATACCACAATTTGTGAATACAAATTTGGGTTCAAATTCAAATGTTGTTGGAGGTTCTAGTTCAAGTCGAATGAGTGTTGAAGCCTTTGCAAGGGGCTATCATTACAATTCTTTCACTCCAAAATCTACTGAGAATACAAATTTTCAAGGATTAGCAGACCCAACGACTCGTTTCAACCAAACTAGTAATATATAACACATGGGCTATCATGCCAGAATTTTTGGAGGAAGATTTGGTGCCAAATTTAAATGTTGTTGCTACAAGTTCAAGCCAAATGAGTGCTGTAAACTTTCCAAGAGAACTATATTATCAAAACAACTCTTCCACTTCGCACTCGAACGAGAATGAAGAGAGTACAAGTACCAAACATGATGGACTTAAAAGGCTAAATTTAAATTTTAATCTCTAGGTGGATTTTGAGTAACTTCACATTTTATGATATTTTTATGAAAAAATAATAAAATGAACCTTTTTTATTTATTTTTAGTTTGACCAAATAATAACATGAACCATTTTTATTTTTTAATTTTGACCAAATAATAAGATGAACTTTTTCTTTTGACTAAAACATGAACCTTAATTATGATAATTGAACACCAACGTCTCTTTTTCTCTATATAAGTTTCAAATTTTCTAACATTTATTACTCTTTGACAATCTTTGACTTGACTTCATCATTTGTAATTGCCTTTTTTTGACTTTTTTCTTTCTTTTGATTTTTTAGTTATTATGTATGTATGCATATTTATATGTATCTATATATATCCTTGGCATTTGGTTTTTGTGATGTATGTTCCTTCATCTGGTTAAGCAGGTTGATAACCAATGTTATTTTGCAGGTCAAAAAAAAAAATCTAGTTAAGCAGCATATTTTTCTCAGGTATGTGATGTATAAATCATTTCTTGAAGAATATATATATATATATATATATATATATATATATATATATATATATAAGTTGATATACATAAATAAATCCATTAAACGTTTAGCATCATTTTTCTTAAAAAATCAGTGTCTTATATATTTGATTATTGATTTGACAAAATCGAACTCAGTGCTGTTTTGATTACGTGATTATGTTTTTTACAATTGAATTTTTTTAAATAGTATTGATTTAATAATAACATATTTAATTTACTTCCTTAATTGTAACAGCATCACCCTTTACGGAGATAAAGCTGCCTACATGACAAGAGGAAAAATATGGAAGGAGTTAGAATTCAAAGAACCATTGGTTTTTATATTAGCGAATCACGAAAGCAATAAGTGGGGTATGTATTGTAATGATAGCCCCAACATTGAATTGTAATGATAGCCGCTTGCAAAGGCTTCAATAGTCATTTGACATGAACTAGAATCACACACAATATTTGAATTTGAACCCAATATTTTATTCACAAAGGGTGGCATTAAATATGAAGCCTGATTACCAACCTCATTATACCTCAAACGTTGTTTATTAAATATGAAGTCTGGCGCAGGTAGACCTAATCCCACTTCACGAGGGCTCCTTGTTTTGGAAACATTAGGAGCAGGAGGAATATTCTGACGAAACCTTGCATGCCCTTTGCTTTGAAGTCCAACTTGAGGTACTCCTAGATGATGCAAATTGCGCCTTTTCAGGTGAAAATTCCAATTGAAAACGTTGAAGACCAGCAACACTAATATCTTCAAAAACACTTAATGCAAGACTTTGTATATCGTCAACCACTTTACAAGGTCTTGAGTCTATGCCATAAGCATAGTAAGCATTGATGCACATCAGATACACATCAAACTTAATGGATTCCACATTAAAATACAATCCATCTTTGAATTTTACCATTATTGTTGTTAAACCATCATTGTTGCATAATATTTCGTCTCTACATTATTCATGAGAATAATTTAACGTGGATTTTGCAACATAAATGGCAAAAATAAATGATGGATTGTAGTATAATGTGGAATCCTTTAAGTTTGATGTGTATCTGATGTGCATCGATGCTTACTATGGTTATGGCAAAGACTCAAGACCTTGTAAAGTGGTTGAAGAAATACAAAGTATTGCATTAAGCGTTTTTCAAGATATTATTGTTGTTGACCTTCAACATTTTCAATTGGAATCTTTACCTGAAAAGGCACAATTGGCATCATCTAGTATAGTACCTCAAGTTGGACCTCAAATTAAAGCAAAGGCCATGCCAGGTTTCGTCATAATACTCCTCTTGCTCTATTGATCCCAAAACAAGGATCCCTCGTGAAGTGATTTTGGGTTTACATATGCCAGGCTTCATATTTAATAACTAACGTTTGAGGCATGATGAGGTTGCTAATGAGGCTTCATATTTAATACCACAATTTGTGAATACAAATTTGGGTTCAAATTCAAATGTTGTTGGAGGTTCTAGTTCAAGTCGAATGAGTGTTGAAGCCTTTGCAAGGGGCTATCATTACAATTCTTTCACTCCAAAATCTACTGAGAATACAAATTTTCAAGGATTAGCAGACCCAACGACTCGTTTCAACCAAACTAGTAATATATAACACATGGGCTATCATGCTAGAATTTTTGGAGGAAAATTTGGTGCCAAATTTAAATGTTGTTGCTACAAGTTCAAGCCAAATGAGTGCTGTAAACTTTCCAAGAGAACTATATTATCAAAACAACTCTTCCACTTCGCACTCGAACGAGAATGAAGAGAGTACAAGTACCAAACATGATGGACTTAAAAGGCTAAATTTAAATTTTAATCTCTAGGTGGATTTTGAGTAACTTCACATTTTATGATATTTTTATGAAAAAATAATAAAATGAACCTTTTTTATTTATTTTTAGTTTGACCAAATAATAACATGAACCATTTTTATTTTTTAATTTTGACCAAATAATAAGATGAACTTTTTCTTTTGACTAAAACATGAACCTTAATTATGATAATTGAACACCAACGTCTCTTTTTCTCTATATAAGTTTCAAATTTTCTAACATTTATTACTCTTTGACAATCTTTGACTTGACTTCATCATTTGTAATTGCCTTTTTTTGACTTTTTTCTTTCTTTTGATTTTTTAGTTATTATGTATGTATGCATATTTATATGTATCTATATATATCCTTGGCATTTGGTTTTTGTGATGTATGTTCCTTCATCTGGTTAAGCAGGTTGATAACCAATGTTATTTTGCAGGTCAAAAAAAAAAATCTAGTTAAGCAGCATATTTTTCTCAGGTATGTGATGTATAAATCATTTCTTGAAGAATATATATATATATATATATATATATATATATAAGTTGATATACATAAATAAATCCATTAAACGTTTAGCATCATTTTTCTTAAAAAATCAGTGTCTTATATATTTGATTATTGATTTGACAAAATCGAACTCAGTGCTGTTTTGATTACGTGATTATGTTTTTTACAATTGAATTTTTTTAAATAGTATTGATTTAATAATAACATATTTAATTTACTTCCTTAATTGTAACAGCATCACCCTTTACGGAGATAAAGCTGCCTACATGACAAGAGGAAAAATATGGAAGGAGTTAGAATTCAAAGAACCATTGGTTTTTATATTAGCGAATCACGAAAGCAATAAGTGGGGTATGTATTGTAATGATAGCCCCAACATTGAATTGTAATGATAGCCGCTTGCAAAGGCTTCAATAGTCATTTGACATGAACTAGAATCACACACAATATTTGAATTTGAACCCAATATTTTATTCACAAAGGGTGGCATTAAATATGAAGCCTGATTACCAACCTCATTATACCTCAAACGTTGTTTATTAAATATGAAGTCTGGCGCAGGTAGACCTAATCCCACTTCACGAGGGCTCCTTGTTTTGGAAACATCAGGAGCAGGAGGAATATTCTGACGAAACCTTGCATGCCCTTTGCTTTGAAGTCCAACTTGAGGTACTCCTAGATGATGCAAATTGCGCCTTTTCAGGTGAAAATTCCAATTGAAAACGTTGAAGGCCAGCAACACTAATATCTTCAAAAACACTTAATGCAAGACTTTGTATATCGTCAACCACTTTACAAGGTCTTGAGTCTATGCCATAAGCATAGTAAGCATTGATGCACATCAGGTACACATCAAACTTAATGGATTCTACATTAAAATACAATCCATCTTTGATTTTTACCATTATTGTTGTTAAACCATCATTGTTGCATAATATTTCGTCTCTACATTATTCATGAGAATAATTTAACGTGGATTTTGCAACATAAATGGCAAAAATAAATGATGGATTGTAGTATAATGTGGAATCCTTTAAGTTTGATGTGTATCTAATGTGCATCGATGCTTACTATGGTTTTGGCAAAGACTCAAGGCCTTGTAAAGTGGTTGAAGAAATACAAAGTATTGCATTAAGCGTTTTTCAAGATATTATTGTTGTTGACCTTCAACATTTTCAATTGGAATCTTTACCTGAAAAGGCACAATTGGCATCATCTAGTATAGTACCTCAAGTTGGACCTCAAATTAAAGCAAAGGCCATGCCAGGTTTCGTCATAATACTCCTCTTGCTCTATTGATCCCAAAACAAGGATCCCTCGTGAAGTGATTTTGGGTTTACATATGCCAGGCTTCATATTTAATAACTAACGTTTGAGGCATGATGAGGTTGCTAATGAGGCTTCATATTTAATACCACAATTTGTGAATACAAATTTGGGTTCAAATTCAAATGTTGTTGGAGGTTCTAGTTCAAGTCGAATGAGTGTTGAAGCCTTTGCAAGGGGCTATCATTACAATTCTTTCACTCCAAAATCTACTGAGAATACAAATTTTCAAGGATTAGCAGACCCAACGACTCGTTTCAACCAAACTAGTAATATATAACACATGGGCTATCATGCCAGACTTTTTGGAGGAAGATTTGGTGCCAAATTTAAATGTTGTTGCTACAAGTTCAAGCCAAATGAGTGCTGTAAACTTTCCAAGAGAACTATATTATCAAAACAACTCTTCCACTTCGCACTCGAACGAGAATGAAGAGAGTACAAGTACCAAACATGATGGACTTAAAAGGCTAAATTTAAATTTTAATCTCTAGGTGGATTTTGAGTAACTTCACATTTTATGATATTTTTATGAAAAAATAATAAAATGAACCTTTTTTTATTTATTTTTAGTTTGACCAAATAATAACATGAACCATTTTTATTTTTTAATTTTGACCAAATAGTAAGATGAACTTTTTCTTTTGACTAAAACATGAACCTTAACTATGATAATTGAACACCAACGTCTCTTTTTCTCTATATAAGTTTCAAATTTTCTAACATTTATTACTCTTTGACAATCTTTGACTTGACTTCATCATTTGTAATTGCCTTTTTTTGACTTTTTTCTTTCTTTTGATTTTTTAGTTATTATGTATGTATGCATATTTATATGTATCTATATATATCCTTGGCATTTGGTTTTTGTGATGTATGTTCCTTCATCTGGTTAAGCAGGTTGATAACCAATGTTATTTTGCAGGTCAAAAAAAAAAATCTAGTTAAGCAGCATATTTTTCTCAGGTATGTGATGTATAAATCATTTCTTGAAGAATATATATATATATATATATATATATATATATATAAGTTGATATACATAAATAAATCCATTAAACGTTTAGCATCATTTTTCTTAAAAAATCAGTGTCTTATATATTTGATTATTGATTTGACAAAATCGAACTCAGTGCTGTTTTGATTACGTGATTATGTTTTTTACAATTGAATTTTTTTAAATAGTATTGATTTAATAATAACATATTTAATTTACTTCCTTAATTGTAACAGCATCACCCTTTACGGAGATAAAGCTGCCTACATGACAAGAGGAAAAATATGGAAGGAGTTAGAATTCAAAGAACCATTGGTTTTTATATTAGCGAATCACGAAAGCAATAAGTGGGGTATGTATTGTAATGATAGCCCCAACATTGAATTGTAATGATAGCCGCTTGCAAAGGCTTCAATAGTCATTTGACATGAACTAGAATCACACACAATATTTGAATTTGAACCCAATATTTTATTCACAAAGGGTGGCATTAAATATGAAGCCTGATTACCAACCTCATTATACCTCAAACGTTGTTTATTAAATATGAAGTCTGGCGCAGGTAGACCTAATCCCACTTCACGAGGGCTCCTTGTTTTGGAAACATTAGGAGCAGGAGGAATATTCTGACGAAACCTTGCATGCCCTTTGCTTTGAAGTCCAACTTGAGGTACTCCTAGATGATGCAAATTGCGCCTTTTCAGGTGAAAATTCCAATTGAAAACGTTGAAGACCAGCAACACTAATATCTTCAAAAACACTTAATGCAAGACTTTGTATATCGTCAACCACTTTACAAGGTCTTGAGTCTATGCCATAAGCATAGTAAGCATTGATGCACATCAGATACACATCAAACTTAATGGATTCCACATTAAAATACAATCCATCTTTGATTTTTACCATTATTGTTGTTAAACCATCATTGTTGCATAATATTTCGTCTCTACATTATTCATGAGAATAATTTAACGTGGATTTTGCAACATAAATGGCAAAAATAAATGATGGATTGTAGTATAATGTGGAATCCTTTAAGTTTGATGTGTATCTGATGTGCATCGATGCTTACTATGGTTTTGGCAAAGACTCAAGGCCTTGTAAAGTGGTTGAAGAAATACAAAGTATTGCATTAAGCGTTTTTCAAGATATTATTGTTGTTGACCTTCAACATTTTCAATTGGAATCTTTACCTGAAAAGGCACAATTGGCATCATCTAGTATAGTACCTCAAGTTGGACCTCAAATTAAAGCAAAGGCCATGCCAGGTTTCGTCATAATACTCCTCTTGCTCTATTGATCCCAAAACAAGGATCCCTCGTGAAGTGATTTTGGGTTTACATATGCCAGGCTTCATATTTAATAACTAACGTTTGAGGCATGATGAGGTTGCTAATGAGGCTTCATATTTAATACCACAATTTGTGAATACAAATTTGGGTTCAAATTCAAATGTTGTTGGAGGTTCTAGTTCAAGTCGAATGAGTGTTGAAGCCTTTGCAAGGGGCTATCATTACAATTCTTTCACTCCAAAATCTACTGAGAATACAAATTTTCAAGGATTAGCAGACCCAACGACTCGTTTCAACCAAACTAGTAATATATAACACATGGGCTATCATGCCAGACTTTTTGGAGGAAGATTTGGTGCCAAATTTAAATGTTGTTGCTACAAGTTCAAGCCAAATGAGTGCTGTAAACTTTCCAAGAGAACTATATTATCAAAACAACTCTTCCACTTCGCACTCGAACGAGAATGAAGAGAGTACAAGTACCAAACATGATGGACTTAAAAGGCTAAATTTAAATTTTAATCTCTAGGTGGATTTTGAGTAACTTCACATTTTATGATATTTTTATGAAAAAATAATAAAATGAACCTTTTTTTATTTATTTTTAGTTTGACCAAATAATAACATGAACCATTTTTATTTTTTAATTTTGACCAAATAATAAGATGAACTTTTTCTTTTGACTAAAACATGAACCTTAACTATGATAATTGAACACCAACGTCTCTTTTTCTCTATATAAGTTTCAAATTTTCTAACATTTATTACTCTTTGACAATCTTTGACTTGACTTCATCATTTGTAATTGCCTTTTTTTGACTTTTTTCTTTCTTTTGATTTTTTAGTTATTATGTATGTATGCATATTTATATGTATCTATATATATCCTTGGCATTTGGTTTTTGTGATGTATGTTCCTTCATCTGGTTAAGCAGGTTGATAACCAATGTTATTTTGCAGGTCAAAAAAAAAAATCTAGTTAAGCAGCATATTTTTCTCAGGTATGTGATGTATAAATCATTTCTTGAAGAATATATATATATATATATATATATATATAAGTTGATATACATAAATAAATCCATTAAACGTTTAGCATCATTTTTCTTAAAAAATCAGTGTCTTATATATTTGATTATTGATTTGACAAAATCGAACTCAGTGCTGTTTTGATTACGTGATTATGTTTTTTACAATTGAATTTTTTTAAATAGTATTGATTTAATAATAACATATTTAATTTACTTCCTTAATTGTAACAGCATCACCCTTTACGGAGATAAAGCTGCCTACATGACAAGAGGAAAAATATGGAAGGAGTTAGAATTCAAAGAACCATTGGTTTTTATATTAGCGAATCACGAAAGCAATAAGTGGGGTATGTATTGTAATGATAGCCCCAACATTGAATTGTAATGATAGCCGCTTGCAAAGGCTTCAATAGTCATTTGACATGAACTAGAATCACACACAATATTTGAATTTGAACCCAATATTTTATTCACAAAGGGTGGCATTAAATATGAAGCCTGATTACCGACCTCATTATACCTCAAACGTTGTTTATTAAATATGAAGTCTGGCGCAGGTAGACCTAATCCCACTTCACGAGGGCTCCTTGTTTTGGAAACATCAGGAGCAGGAGGAATATTCTGACGAAACCTTGCATGCCCTTTGCTTTGAAGTCCAACTTGAGGTACTCCTAGATGATGCAAATTGCGCCTTTTCAGGTGAAAATTCCAATTGAAAACGTTGAAGGCCAGCAACACTAATATCTTCAAAAACACTTAATGCAAGACTTTGTATATCGTCAACCACTTTACAAGGTCTTGAGTCTATGCCATAAGCATAGTAAGCATTGATGCACATCAGGTACACATCAAACTTAATGGATTCTACATTAAAATACAATCCATCTTTGATTTTTACCATTATTGTTGTTAAACCATCATTGTTGCATAATATTTCGTCTCTACATTATTCATGAGAATAATTTAACGTGGATTTTGCAACATAAATGGCAAAAATAAATGATGGATTGTAGTATAATGTGGAATCCTTTAAGTTTGATGTGTATCTGATGTGCATCGATGCTTACTATGGTTTTGGCAAAGACTCAAGGCCTTGTAAAGTGGTTGAAGAAATACAAAGTATTGCATTAAGCGTTTTTCAAGATATTATTGTTGTTGACCTTCAACATTTTCAATTGGAATCTTTACCTGAAAAGGCACAATTGGCATCATCTAGTATAGTACCTCAAGTTGGACCTCAAATTAAAGCAAAGGCCATGCCAGGTTTCGTCATAATACTCCTCTTGCTCTATTGATCCCAAAACAAGGATCCCTCGTGAAGTGATTTTGGGTTTACATATGCCAGGCTTCATATTTAATAACTAACGTTTGAGGCATGATGAGGTTGCTAATGAGGCTTCATATTTAATACCACAATTTGTGAATACAAATTTGGGTTCAAATTCAAATGTTGTTGGAGGTTCTAGTTCAAGTCGAATGAGTGTTGAAGCCTTTGCAAGGGGCTATCATTACAATTCTTTCACTCCAAAATCTACTGAGAATACAAATTTTCAAGGATTAGCAGACCCAACGACTCGTTTCAACCAAACTAGTAATATATAACACATGGGCTATCATGCCAGACTTTTTGGAGGAAGATTTGGTGCCAAATTTAAATGTTGTTGCTACAAGTTCAAGCCAAATGAGTGCTGTAAACTTTCCAAGAGAACTATATTATCAAAACAACTCTTCCACTTCGCACTCGAACGAGAATGAAGAGAGTACAAGTACCAAACATGATGGACTTAAAAGGCTAAATTTAAATTTTAATCTCTAGGTGGATTTTGAGTAACTTCACATTTTATGATATTTTTATGAAAAAATAATAAAATGAACCTTTTTTTATTTATTTTTAGTTTGACCAAATAATAACATGAACCATTTTTATTTTTTAATTTTGACCAAATAATAAGATGAACTTTTTCTTTTGACTAAAACATGAACCTTAACTATGATAATTGAACACCAACGTCTCTTTTTCTCTATATAAGTTTCAAATTTTCTAACATTTATTACTCTTTGACAATCTTTGACTTGACTTCATCATTTGTAATTGCCTTTTTTTGACTTTTTTCTTTCTTTTGATTTTTTAGTTATTATGTATGTATGCATATTTATATGTATCTATATATATCCTTGGCATTTGGTTTTTGTGATGTATGTTCCTTCATCTGGTTAAGCAGGTTGATAACCAATGTTATTTTGCAGGTCAAAAAAAAAAATCTAGTTAAGCAGCATATTTTTCTCAGGTATGTGATGTATAAATCATTTCTTGAAGAATATATATATATATATATATATATAAGTTGATATACATAAATAAATCCATTAAACGTTTAGCATCATTTTTCTTAAAAAATCAGTGTCTTATATATTTGATTATTGATTTGACAAAATCGAACTCAGTGCTGTTTTGATTACGTGATTATGTTTTTTACAATTGAATTTTTTTAAATAGTATTGATTTAATAATAACATATTTAATTTACTTCCTTAATTGTAACAGCATCACCCTTTACGGAGATAAAGCTGCCTACATGACAAGAGGAAAAATATGGAAGGAGTTAGAATTCAAAGAACCATTGGTTTTTATATTAGCGAATCACGAAAGCAATAAGTGGGGTATGTATTGTAATGATAGCCCCAACATTGAATTGTAATGATAGCCGCTTGCAAAGGCTTCAATAGTCATTTGACATGAACTAGAATCACACACAATATTTGAATTTGAACCCAATATTTTATTCACAAAGGGTGGCATTAAATATGAAGCCTGATTACCAACCTCATTATACCTCAAACGTTGTTTATTAAATATGAAGTCTGGCGCAGGTAGACCTAATCCCACTTCACGAGGGCTCCTTGTTTTGGAAACATTAGGAGCAGGAGGAATATTCTGACGAAACCTTGCATGCCCTTTGCTTTGAAGTCCAACTTGAGGTACTCCTAGATGATGCAAATTGCGCCTTTTCAGGTGAAAATTCCAATTGAAAACGTTGAAGACCAGCAACACTAATATCTTCAAAAACACCTAATGCAAGACTTTGTATATCGTCAACCACTTTACAAGGTCTTGAGTCTATGCCATAAGCATAGTAAGCATTGATGCACATCAGATACACATCAAACTTAATGGATTCCACATTAAAATACAATCCATCTTTGAATTTTACCATTATTGTTGTTAAACCATCATTGTTGCATAATATTTCGTCTCTACATTATTCATGAGAATAATTTAACGTGGATTTTGCAACATAAATGGCAAAAATAAATGATGGATTGTAGTATAATGTGGAATCCTTTAAGTTTGATGTGTATCTGATGTGCATCGATGCTTACTATGGTTATGGCAAAGACTCAAGACCTTGTAAAGTGGTTGAAGAAATACAAAGTATTGCATTAAGCGTTTTTCAAGATATTATTGTTGTTGACCTTCAACATTTTCAATTGGAATCTTTACCTGAAAAGGCACAATTGGCATCATCTAGTATAGTACCTCAAGTTGGACCTCAAATTAAAGCAAAGGCCATGCCAGGTTTCGTCATAATACTCCTCTTGCTCTATTGATCCCAAAACAAGGATCCCTCGTGAAGTGATTTTGGGTTTACATATGCCAGGCTTCATATTTAATAACTAACGTTTGAGGCATGATGAGGTTGCTAATGAGGCTTCATATTTAATTTGTGAATACAAATTTGGGTTCAAATTCAAATGTTGTTGGAGGTTCTAGTTCAAGTCGAATGAGTGTTGAAGCCTTTGCAAGGGGCTATCATTACAATTCTTTCACTCCAAAATCTACTGAGAATACAAATTTTCAAGGATTAGCAGACCCAACGACTCGTTTCAACCAAACTAGTAATATATAACACATGGGCTATCATGCCAGAATTTTTGGAGGAAAATTTGGTGCCAAATTTAAATGTTGTTGCTACAAGTTCAAGCCAAATGAGTGCTGTAAACTTTCCAAGAGAACTATATTATCAAAACAACTCTTCCACTTCGCACTCGAACGAGAATGAAGAGAGTACAAGTACCAAACATGATGGACTTAAAAGGCTAAATTTAAATTTTAATCTCTAGGTGGATTTTGAGTAACTTCACATTTTATGATATTTTTATGAAAAAATAATAAAATGAACCTTTTTTATTTATTTTTAGTTTGACCAAATAATAACATGAACCATTTTTATTTTTTAATTTTGACCAAATAATAAGATGATCTTTTTCTTTTGACTAAAACATGAACCTTAATTATGATAATTGAACACCAACGTCTCTTTTTCTCTATATAAGTTTCAAATTTTCTAACATTTATTACTCTTTGACAATCTTTGACTTGACTTCATCATTTGTAATTGCCTTTTTTTGACTTTTTTCTTTCTTTTGATTTTTTAGTTATTATGTATGTATGCATATTTATATGTATCTATATATATCCTTGGCATTTGGTTTTTGTGATGTATGTTCCTTCATCTGGTTAAGCAGGTTGATAACCAATGTTATTTTGCAGGTCAAAAAAAAAATCTGGTTAAGCAGCATATTTTTCTCAAGTATGTGATGTATAAATCATTTCTTGAAGAATATATATATATATATATATATATATATATATATATATATATATATATAAGTTGATATACATAAATAAATCCATTAAACGTTTAGCATCATTTTTCTTAAAAAATCAGTGTCTTATATATTTGATTATTGATTTGACAAAATCGAACTCAGTGCTGTTTTGATTACGTGATTATGTTTTTTACAATTGAATTTTTTTAAATAGTATTGATTTAATAATAACATATTTAATTTACTTCCTTAATTGTAACAGCATCACCCTTTACGGAGATAAAGCTGCCTACATGACAAGAGGAAAAATATGGAAGGAGTTAGAATTCAAAGAACCATCGGTTTTTATATTAGCGAATCACGAAAGCAATAAGTGGGGTATGTATTGTAATGATAGCCCCAACATTGAATTGTAATGATAGCCGCTTGCAAAGGCTTCAATAGTCATTTGACATGAACTAGAATCACACACAATATTTGAATTTGAACCCAATATTTTATTCACAAAGGGTGGCATTAAATATGAAGCCTGATTACCAACCTCATTATACCTCAAACGTTGTTTATTAAATATGAAGTCTGGCGCAGGTAGACCTAATCCCACTTCACGAGGGCTCCTTGTTTTGGAAACATCAGGAGCTGGAGGAATATTCTGACGAAACCTTGCATGCCCTTTGCTTTGAAGTCCAACTTGAGGTACTCCTAGATGATGCAAATTGCGCCTTTTCAGGTGAAAATTCCAATTGAAAACGTTGAAGGCCAGCAACACTAATATCTTCAAAAACACTTAATGCAAGACTTTGTATATCGTCAACCACTTTACAAGGTCTTGAGTCTATGCCATAAGCATAGTAAGCATTGATGCACATCAGGTACACATCAAACTTAATGGATTCCACATTAAAATACAATCCATCTTTAATTTTTACCATTATTGTTGTTAAACCATCATTGTTGCATAATATTTCGTCTCTACATTATTCATGAGAATAATTTAACGTGGATTTTGCAACATAAATGGCAAAAATAAATGATGGATTGTAGTATAATGTGGAATCCTTTAAGTTTGATGTGTATCTGATGTGCATCGATGCTTACTATGGTTATGGCAAAGACTCAAGACCTTGTAAAGTGGTTGAAGAAATACAAAGTATTGCATTAAGCGTTTTTCAAGATATTATTGTTGTTGACCTTCAACATTTTCAATTGGAATCTTTACCTGAAAAGGCACAATTGGCATCATCTAGTATAGTACCTCAAGTTGGACCTCAAATTAAAGCAAAGGCCATGCCAGGTTTCGTCATAATACTCCTCTTGCTCTATTGATCCCAAAACAAGGATCCCTCGTGAAGTGATTTTGGGTTTACATATGCCAGGCTTCATATTTAATAACTAACGTTTGAGGCATGATGAGTTTGCTAATGAGGCTTCATATTTAATACCACAATTTGTGAATACAAATTTGGGTTCAAATTCAAATGTTGTTGGAGGTTCTAGTTCAAGTCGAATGAGTGTTGAAGCCTTTGCAAGGGGCTATCATTACAATTCTTTCACTCCAAAATCTACTGAGAATACAAATTTTCAAGGATTAGCAGACCCAACGACTCGTTTCAACCAAACTAGTAATATATAACACATGGGCTATCATGCCAGAATTTTTGGAGGAAAATTTGGTGCCAAATTTAAATGTTGTTGCTACAAGTTCAAGCCAAATGAGTGCTGTAAACTTTCCAAGAGAACTATATTATCAAAACAACTCTTCCACTTCGCACTCGAACGAGAATGAAGAGAGTACAAGTACCAAACATGATGGACTTAAAAGGCTAAATTTAAATTTTAATCTCTAGGTGGATTTTGAGTAACTTCACATTTTATGATATTTTTATGAAAAAATAATAAAATGAACCTTTTTTATTTATTTTTAGTTTGACCAAATAATAACATGAACCATTTTTATTTTTTAATTTTGACCAAATAATAAGATGAACTTTTTCTTTTGACTAAAACATGAACCTTAATTATGATAATTGAACACCAACGTCTCTTTTTCTCTATATAAATTTCAAATTTTCTAACATTTATTACTCTTTGACAATCTTTGACTTGACTTCATCATTTGTAATTGCCTTTTTTTGACTTTTTTCTTTCTTTTGATTTTTTAGTTATTATGTATGTATGCATATTTATATGTATCTATATATATCCTTGGCATTTGGTTTTTGTGATGTATGTTCCTTCATCTGGTTAAGCAGGTTGATAACCAATGTTATTTTGCAGGTCAAAAAAAAAATCTGGTTAAGCAGCATATTTTTCTCAGGTATGTGATGTATAAATCATTTCTTGAAGAATATATATATATATATATATATATAAGTTGATATACATAAATAAATCCATTAAACGTTTAGCATCATTTTTCTTAAAAAATCAGTGTCTTATATATTTGATTATTGATTTGACAAAATCGAACTCAGTGCTGTTTTGATTACGTGATTATGTTTTTTACAATTGAATTTTTTTAAATAGTATTGATTTAATAATAACATATTTAATTTACTTCCTTAATTGTAACAGCATCACCCTTTACGGAGATAAAGCTGCCTACATAACAAGAGGAAAAATATGGAAGGAGTTAGAATTCAAAGAAGCCACTCTCCAACTTCCTCAAGTGTTACTTTTAGGTTCAACAGTTACATTTCAATTTCATAACCGTTTATTGCACGCAACTCAAGGAAGCCACTCTCCAACTTCCTCAAGTGTTACTTTTGCTCATTACAACTTTACTTTTGCAAACTCTCAACTTCTGAACTTCTCTCTCACTCGGTTCATCAGTATTCCAAGTTTACTACACTTTTTCTCGATCAAACAACAAATCATCACCATGTCTGATTCTATTCCACAACCTACATTACAAGATCTAACTACAAATGTTCAATCCGATCCTGTTTCTGATACCGTCGCTCAACAAGTCGATCCTATGTCGGTTATTACTAATGCTCAACCACTCGCCATGATGCACCTGTACCCATAAACCAAAATGCAGCTGTTGATGAGGGCGAGAGTGACGAGGATGAGGAGGAAGGGCGTGAGGGTCCGGGAGATGATGCACATACCACACACACTTCTTCTGGCTATTTTGCAGGTACTTCATCCGGAGCCGGCAATGAGCGCGGGACTGCTACACTTGATACTATTCTGTCTGAGATGAGGCAGCGCTCTATATTAGATGCCCAGCGAGACCAGCATGTTCAGGACATCCAGACCAGGCAGACTGAGATGATGATGATGATGCAGCAGTACCAGGTTGACCAGCGTGGTTTAATTGATAGCATGGCAGGTATGACCCTCCGCATGGACGAGTATGATGACTATTTCCAGCAGTTAGGTGCCATTCCTCCACAGCAGGAGAGGCGCACGAGGAGACGCGGCCCAGGCCGCCAGTAGTTTGATCACACAGGTTTTATCCTTCCTTCTCTACCTTTAGTTGTCGCATTGGGGACAATGCTCAATTTAAGTGTGGGGGAGGAAGCTTTATCGCTTTCTTTTTACTTTCTGCATGCATAATAAAAAAAAAAAAATTAGGATAGTTCACTTGGATTGAGTAGTTTTTGCGTGTTGATTTGTTATTGTCTGATTTTTCCCATTCCTTGAGCCATACCAAAATTTTTCTTGTGAAAAGCAAAAGTGTTGAGTCTTGATGCTCGATTTTGATTGTTTGAAAGTATATAGGTTGTTTGCACTATCTAGGCTATTTTGTGAGATTTAGGTAATGGTTAGATAAAATCAATACCGTTTTGACACCTTAGATTCCCGGAAGTGTGTAAAACTGATTTGAGTACCAATTTTGACAAAACTTTGAATTTGAGTTTTAATGAACCCTTAGTAGTTTATCTAGCAGTCGACACCATCTCAAGGCACAAACTAAGTGGGAAACCGATGAATATAAGTGAATGATCTTGAAAACAAATGTCATGGATACTATTGGTTGATTCTTTGAAATAATTGATGAAAAATTCAACAAATGTTGAAACATGTGAAAAGAAACAAAATACCATAGTATAGAAACTCATTAGTAGTTGGTTCAGAGGTGTCTGATTCTGAACATGGTAGGGCGGGTTACGATCCGATCCCCCGCAACTGCGAAATGAGTAAAAGAAAATAGGGGTTACCAAACTCATGTTATCAGCACCCCTCGCTATATAATGATCATAATCACTAACAGGTTTCCTACCATGGGCGTGTACGAGATAACGGGCTTAATGTGATTGCGCTAGAATGAAAGGGGCAAATGAAACTTAGGTGAGAGGTAGAGTCAAAAGGAAATGCTTCAGGTCTGCTTTCATATAATGGGAGTCTAGTGTGTCATTACGGTGTTTTGGTTATCTATACTGTTATTTGATTTTCATGGCTTAGCCGGCAGCCACGTATGAGTAGGATGATCATGTCATGTGTCTTTACTTGCACTATGCAATTCACTATTCTTCATGCTTGAGGACAAGCAATGGTTCAAGTGTGGGGGAATTTGATGACACGAAATCATATCGTATTTTTAGCTTAGTTTAGGTGAACTTTAGTTGCATTTGCATATGTTTTTATTTCATTTATGTCTTTTTATGCGGGTATTTGTTTTGTTTTCAGTTTTGTCTAATAAAATAGGTCGGAGAAGAGAATTGAGCAAAAAGGGCCAAAAACGCAGCAAAAAGGGAGGTGCAAAGAGCAAAACCACCACGCAGCCAAATTGAGTCCAGCCCAAAATTGCTTGGTGGCGCCCGCCACCACTTCTGTGGCGCCCGCCACAGAAGCCTGATCCCATTGAAACTGATTTTCCGAGACGTGGGCAGAAAGTACGCGTTTGTTGCTAATCGGATGGCTGTTGGATAAGATCAAATGGAAGCATATCTCTTCCTATTTTGGTGGATCGTACAACTCAAAAATCCTCTATAAATAGAAGCTTAATTCTCAGATTCGAGGACGTCTTTTATTTCCTTTATTTCAGTCAGTTTATATTTCCCGCTTTGTAAACTAGATCGATATTTCCACACCGGGAATCCAATTTCAGATCCGTTTTCAGTTCCTTGTCAAGAATTTTATTTCCTTTAATTCCAGCAAGTTTATTCAGCAATTCTTTCCAGGTTTTGTTTATGACTTTATTTAATGATTTAATTATGCATTATTTAATTTACTGTTTTTGTTTGTTTACTTTCTTTAACTTGTCTAGCTAAATTCCTAGACATCGGTATGTAACCTAATTCTCCGAAGGGGATTTAATGATGATGTAGCGCGCGCACATAAACTATTTTTCTGATTCTGGTTTCTAATTGTAAAACTCCTATACTTTTGAACGAGAGTAAAATAAAGTAATTAAGGTTAAAATCAATAGAGCGAGAGTTTGAGATTTTAACCGGATAGTAGAAACTAGATATTAATTCTTGAACGAGCGAGAGCCACGTTAGAATTAATTAGGATTAATTGATTTTCAAAATATACTTTCGAAACTAAGGTGGTAGAAAAGTGACAGTAAAACTCCTAGTCTAGTTAGTATGGTTTTTATCAATAAAATGAGAGTGTGAGGTTTAAACCTTTAAATTAAGAAAGTCCTTCTGAAAGATAAATCCTTTTTGCGCGCTACCAATTTATTAAATCCCCGATGGTTAATTAGTTACATACCGATGTCCCGCTTTAATTTATTTAAACTTTCTTTTTAAATTTCGAAACAATCCTAAAACGTAAATCATCCGCCTTAGATTTACAACGTAACGACAGAAATACGGTAGCTCGACTGTTGGTCTCTGTGGTTCGATATCTTTTAAAACTCAACGACGAAACTGTGCACTTGCAGTTATTAAAAATATTTTTGATACACAAATCGTCGGTCAAGTTTTTGGCGCCGTTGCCGGGGATCAATTTAGTCGATATCGTAACTCCGTCGTTACACCGTAGAGACTAAGGCATTTTAAATTTTTAAATTTTTAATTTTTGAAAAAATTAGGGAAAGTCCTTCGCGCTTAATCTAAATGTATAACCCTAACTTCTTTTATAATGACTATCCTCAAAATTTCAACTACCCTAACCATAACTTCCCATATAACTACCAGCCTCAACCGTCCCCATACTTTGAGGGACAATACCCTAACTCTCAATACAATTACTATCCTCAACACCTCAATCCAGAAGAATCTGTTAGTCCTAGCCTATTAGCGGTATATAATGAGTTTATGGAAGCTTCAGCTAATGCTAGTCGAGAGCACCGAGTTAGAGAAATGATGAGGAAACAAGACCTCATAAATGAACAGCTTAGACTAAGCAATCTCGAAACCCAAAAGATGCTCGACGCTATGGTTAACTCAACAGCGACTCCCCAAGAGTCGATGGAGACACTAATCTCCCAGTTCTCCCAGTCAACCATAGAACCCTCTCACGAGAGACAAGAAAACGTTGTAGCAGACATTAATGAAAGCGAGATTGAGAGATCTAGTGAGGATGATAGTGTTGTTGAGAGTTTCAGCGAGGAAAGAGTGGAGATCAAAGAAGCATCACCGATACTCCTCCCTAGTGAGGTAGTAGAAGAGGTAGAGAAGGGAACACTGCATGTTTTCCCTGCTCCCTACAACCCACCAATCCTTGTTCCCCAAGGGATAGTAGAGGCTAGAGCGGACCCAACTCCCCAATCATGTGAAAAGGAAAAGAATGTAGAAATTAACACACATGGGGATGAGGGCGCAACTAGAAGGAGGAAATTAGGGGAAAGAGAATTTGAGGAAGGTGTCAATACGAAAAGGATTAGGGTAACATTCGGAGAGGCGAGTGAAATCCCTAAGACTAAAGAAAGAAGGACACTTGAAATTGAACCAAAACCCCCACCTCAGATCGATAAATCTCCTTTTCTCCCAAAACGCAAAATAATAGAAACGGGCAAGGAAGCTGAAACGCCCTATAGGAGAAAAAAGAGAAAAAGTGAGGGGTATGTGAGAGCACTTGATAAGTGGCCTTGGAAACCTATAGTGCAATAAGAACACTAAACTGTCGAGCTAACCGACACTAAACAAAGCGCTTAGTGGGAGGCAACCCACATGTAGGTTGATTTTTGCTTTAATTGTTACTAACTTTTGTCTTTATTAATTTTTGCTTGTTTTTCTAGAATGTTATGTTTTAAAAGAAATTAAGCGGTACTATTATATATCTTATTTCTCACTCATATTTTTGGTATATGTTTTTCAATTCTATTTATTTAGATACCTTTCTCTTTTTCACGATGAATCGAGTTGAGAATAATGATATCGAGTTCAGAGGAGTAGGACAGGTCAAAGACTATGAAATTCATGCTCAGAGAGATATGCACCTATCCATCTATCCTGACAGCCGCACCATGGAAAAGCTAGGAATTCGAGAAAGTGTGATGTTCTTGCTTAATCAGATTGGTTGGTCCAGTTTCCGCCTGGGGAGGCGGTTCAGCTCTTTCCGTAACCTAACTCTTGAGTTCCTAAGCTCTTTCTCCTATCACCCTGAGATCGGAAAAGGATACAAAAGTGGCCTAATAAATTTCAGAATGTTTAACATGGACTATACCTTCAACAATCTAGAGATGGCTAACCTGCTAGGTTTCCCAAGTGATCCCAATACTTTCACATGTGTTGATGAGAGCGTGTCCCCTTACCGTGAACTAGACTATTTCTGGGGAAGAATTTCAGGAGAAGGCCATGCTGATTTTGACAACATGTATTCTGAAAACATACACAATCCAGCTTTCCGCTACTTCCACAAAATCCTAGCCCACACCCTTTTTGGAAAGGCAGAAAACAACACTTCTGTGTCCCGTGAGGAGCTCTTTATCATGTTATGTGCTTCACAGTCCCACCCTGTCAATGGGGCCACCTTTATAATGAAAAGCATGCATAAGATAGCCCTCCAGTGCTTAGGACCTATCGTAGTTGGCGGATTGGTGACTATGATTGCAGATGCTATAGGCTTAAGAGTCCAACTTAACCAACTCCAACCCTTGGGAGAAATCCGACTCATGGACATAAACTTCTGCTTCAACCGTGGCATTATAGGAAACCTAGGACCTGACCGGTTTGACCTCCTCATCAATTCCAAAGTCCTACCCCATTTCACCTTGCATAACCAGAAAACTAGTGTGCATGACAGAAACAACTGGCTTTATGACTTGGAAGAACCAGACTATACACCATCTTCACCTCTTCCTTCACCCCAAGCCTATGAAGACCTTGACATGAATCTCTCTGAGCCTGAGTCTGATCCAAGTGAGTATCCTGCTTCTACTCCTGCTGCTTCTATTCCTGAAGTTTCGACTCCTATTCATGCTGTTGCTGCTGCCCTGGAGGGGCCACCGACCGTGACTGTCGCCATGTTTGAGGCATTGCAAGCTAAGGCTAATGCAATGGAAGCCGAGCTAACTAACTTGCGCGCGGAATTCTATGCTTACTTGAACACAACCGCCTCGCAAGTGGAGAATATTTGGGATGAGCTAGGCTTTGTTGTGAATGAAGTCGTGCACCATTGTAGTGGCTAGGACCGTCCCGATGTTTTAACCGCACTCCTAGGATTTACTTTTACTTGCTTTCGAATAATAAATCCTAGGGAATTTTCTTTATTAGTAGTATTAATTTGATTTCCAGAAAATTAGCAATAATTAATTTAACTTGTTCTAGTTTATGACTTAATAAAAACTCCTGTGAGAGATCGTTTGATTTATGATATTCTTGTGTGCCAATATGAATTTTCTTGTAAATGAATGCTCTGTGTTAGGAACTCCATCTAGTGCAAATTTTGACCTGTTAAAACTAATATCAACTGTGTGCAAGCTGTGCAGTTTTCTTTAGACAGGTACAAGTATTGATCAAAGGAACAACAACACGCTACAGGACGAAAATGCCAAGATTCTGGGCAAATAGGCCAGCAGACGGCCGCCGTGGTAGTGGTGGCGCGCGCCACAGAATGGTCTTTCATGATTTTGGCAAATTTTTGACGTGTTACAAGGCTTTCTTTCCTTCCATTTTCTTTGAGTTTTGCAAGTTAAGATCATGGCAAATCAAGAGCAATATGAGATACATTTCCAAAATGCGGGTCAATCAAAGCTTTACCGGTTCCTCCTCCGTAAAGAGTTCGAAGCAACAAGGTATGCCGACGATTCTTGTATGGAAACTCTAGGATTGCATGATAGTGTGAACTACTTACTTAGGCTATTCAAACTAGACTACTTGCTTTCTTTTAAGGATCCGGTTTATGTGCAACTTACCGCTGAATTTCTTAGCTCTCTAGAACTAAACCCCACTCCCGAGCATGTAAAGTTTTGTTTGTTTAACACTGATTATAATTTTAGTTTCGATGAAATTGCCGAGATGTGGCATTTTCCACACGGTGAGGGAGTGAAAGATGAGTTACCCACACATGTGGGGTGGCTAGAGGCCGCGCGCACCTTTTGGTGGGGGATGACCGGGAAAGAAACAAATAGCTTTGAGGGTAACCGAGCATCATTGATTCAAAACCCCGCAATTCGCTATTTTCGCCAAATTTTGGCTTGTACTATTTTTGGGCGCGCTAGCTCTAACAAGGTAAACGAGAAAGAGCTTTACTTGTTGTTCACTGTTATTTCAAAAGAAAAGGTTAACCTTGCCCGGCTCATAATGTACCATATGTTTTCTATGGTTAAGTCCAAAGGGGTAATTGTTTTTGGGGGGCTTATCACAACTTTAGCGTGCATGCTAAACCATGAGGAAAAACTTTCAACTCTAATACCACTAGATCCCCGTACCATTGACTTGCATATGGTGCGAGGCATGAAACTTGTCACACAAAGGGTCGATGGTAGATTTATTCTCATGATAGATAACAAAGCTTGCCCCAACATCATCCTCCCTGACCCAGCGCGCATAAATGTGCGTGATCCAGCCAATTTCCGCTTCCTCCCTGACATTGGCGGCCCACCTGTACCCATGAACCAAAATGCAGCTGTTGATGAGGGCGAGAGTGACGAGGATGAGGAGGAAGGGCGTGAGGGTCCGGGAGATGATGCACATACCACACACACTTCTTCTGGCTATTTTGCAGGTACTTCATCCGGAGCCGGCAATGAGCGCGGGACTGCTACACTTGATACTATTCTGTCTGAGATGAGGCAGCGCTCTATATTAGATGCCCAGCGAGACCAGCATGTTCATGACATCCAGACCAGGCAGACTGAGATGATGATGATGATGCAGCAGTACCAGGTTGACCAGCGTGGTTTAATTGATAGCATGGCAGGTATGACCCTCCGCATGGACGAGTATGATGACTATTTCCAGCAGTTAGGTGCCATTCCTCCACAGCAGGAGAGGCGCACGAGGAGACGCGGCCCAGGCCGCCAGTAGTTTGATCACACAGGTTTTATCCTTCCTTCTCTACCTTTGGTTTTATCCTTCCTGCTCAATTTAAGTGTGGGGGAAGAAGCTTTATCGCTTTCTTTTTACTTTCTGCATGCATAATAAAAAAAAAAAAATTAGGATAGTTCACTTGGATTGAGTAGTTTTTGCGTGTTGATTTTGTTATTGTCTGATTTTTCCCATTCCTTGAGCCATACCAAAATTTTTCTTGTGAAAAGCAAAAGTGTTGAGTCTTGATGCTCGATTTTGATTGTTTGAAAGTATATAGGTTGTTTGCACTATCTAGGCTATTTTGTGAGATTTAGGTAATGGTTAGATAAAATCAATACCGTTTTGACACCTTAGATTCCCGGAAGTGTGTAAAACTGATTTGAGTACCAATTTTGACAAAACTTTGAATTTGAGTTTTAATGAACCCTTAGTAGTTTATCTAGCAGTCGACACCATCTCAAGGCACAAACTAAGTGGGAAACCGATGAATATAAGTGAATGATCTTGAAAACAAATGTCATGGATACTATTGGTTGATTCTTTGAAATAATTGATGAAAAATTCAACAAATGTTGAAACATGTGAAAAGAAACAAAATACCATAGTATAGAAACTCATTAGTAGTTGGTTCAGAGGTGTCTGATTCTAAACATGGTAGGGCGGGTTACGATCCGATCCCCCGCAACTGCGAAGTGAGTAAAAGAAAATAGGGGTTACCAAACTCATGTTATCAGCACCCCTCGCTATATAATGATCATAATCACTAACAGGTTTCCTACCATGGGCGTGTACGAGATAACGGGCTTAATGTGATTGCGCTAGAATGAAAGGGGCAAATGAAACTTAGGTGAGAGGTAGAGTCAAAAGGAAATGCTTCAGGTCTGCTTTCATATAATGGGAGTCTAGTGTGTCATTACGGTGTTTTGGTTATCTATACTGTTATTTGATTTTCATGGCTTAGCCAGCAGCCACGTATGAGTAGGATGATCATGTCATGTGTCTTTACTTGCACTATGCAATTCACTATTCTTCATGCTTGAGGACAAGCAATGGTTCAAGTGTGGGGGAATTTGATGACACGAAATCATATCGTATTTTTAGCTTAGTTTAGGTGAACTTTAGTTGCATTTGCATATGTTTTTATTTCATTTATGTCTTTTTATGCGGGTATTTGTTTTGTTTTCAGTTTTGTCTAATAAAATAGGTCGGAGAAGAGAATTGAGCAAAAAGGGCCAAAAACGCAGCAAAAAGGGAGGTGCAAAGAGCAAAACCACGCAGCCAAATTGAGTCCAGCCCAAAATTGCTTGGTGGCGCCCGCCACCACTTCTGTGGCGCCCGCCACAGAAGCCTGATCCCATTGAAACTGATTTTCCGAGACGTGGGCAGAAAGTACGCGTTTGTTGCTAATCGGATGGCTGTTGGATAAGATCAAATGGAAGCATATCTCTTCCTATTTTGGTGGATCGTACAACTCAAAAATCCTCTATAAATAGAAGCTTAATTCTCAGATTCGAGGACGTCTTTTATTTCCTTTATTTCAGTCAGTTTATATTTCCCGCTTTGTAAACTAGATCGATATTTCCACACCGGGAATCCAATTTCAGATCCGTTTTCAGTTCCTTGTCAAGAATTTTATTTCCTTTAATTCCAGCAAGTTTATTCAGCAATTCTTTCCAGGTTTTGTTTATGACTTTATTTAATTATTTAATTATGCATTATTTAATTTACTGTTTTTGTTTGTTTACTTTCTTTAACTTGTCTAGCCAAATTCCTAGACATCGGTATGTAACCTAATTCTCCGAAGGGGATTTAATGATGATGTAGCGCGCGCACATAAACTATTTTTCTGATTCTGGTTTCTAATTGTAAAACTCCTATACTTTTGAACGAGAGTAAAATAAAGTAATTAAGGTTAAAATCAATAGAGCGAGAGTTTGAGATTTTAACCGGATAGTAGAAACTAGATATTAATTCTTGAACGAGCGAGAGCCACGTTAGAATTAATTAGGATTAATTGATTTTCAAAATATACTTTCGAAACTAAGGTGGTAGAAAAGTGACAGTAAAACTCCTAGTCTAGTTAGTATGGTTTTTATCAATAAAATGAGAGTGTGAGGTTTAAACCTTTAAATTAAGAAAGTCCTTCTGAAAGATAAATCCTTTTTGCGCGCTACCAATTTATTAAATCCCCGATGGTTAATTAGTTACATACCGATGTCCCGCTTTAATTTATTTAAACTTTCTTTTTAAATTTCGAAACAATCCTAAAACGTAAATCATCCGCCTTAGATTTACAACGTAACGACAGAAATACGGTAGCTCGACTGTTGGTCTCTGTGGTTCGATATCTTTTAAAACTCAACGACGAAACTGTGCACTTGCAGTTATTAAAAATATTTTTGATACACAAATCGTCGGTCAAGTTTTTGGCGCCGTTGCCGGGGATCAATTTAGTCGATATCGTAACTCCGTCGTTACACCGTAGAGACTAAGGCATTTTAAATTTTTAAATTTTTAATTTTTGAAAAAATTAGGGAAAGTCCTTCGCGCTTAATCTAAATGTATAACCCTAACTTCTTTTATAATGACTATCCTCAAAATTTCAACTACCCTAACCATAACTTCCCATATAACTACCAGCCTCAACCGTCCCCATACTTTGAGGGACAATACCCTAACTCTCAATACAATTACTATCCTCAACACCTCAATCCAGAAGAATCTGTTAGTCCTAGCCTATTAGCGGTATATAATGAGTTTATGGAAGCTTCAGCTAATGCTAGTCGAGAGCACCGAGTTAGAGAAATGATGAGGAAACAAGACCTCATAAATGAACAGCTTAGACTAAGCAATCTCGAAACCCAAAAGATGCTCGACGCTATGGTTAACTCAACAGCGACTCCCCAAGAGTCGATGGAGACACTAATCTCCCAGTTCTCCCAGTCAACCATAGAACCCTCTCACGAGAGACAAGAAAACGTTGTAGCAGACATTAATGAAAGCGAGATTGAGAGATCTAGTGAGGATGATAGTGTTGTTGAGAGTTTCAGCGAGGAAAGAGTGGAGATCAAAGAAGCATCACCGATACTCCTCCCTAGTGAGGTAGTAGAAGAGGTAGAGAAGGGAACACTGCATGTTTTCCCTGCTCCCTACAACCCACCAATCCTTGTTCCCCAAGGGATAGTAGAGGCTAGAGCGGACCCAACTCCCCAATCATGTGAAAAGGAAAAGAATGTAGAAATTAACACACATGGGGATGAGGGCGCAACTAGAAGGAGGAAATTAGGGGAAAGAGAATTTGAGGAAGGTGTCAATACGAAAAGGATTAGGGTAACATTCGGAGAGGCGAGTGAAATCCCTAAGACTAAAGAAAGAAGGACACTTGAAATTGAACCAAAACCCCCACCTCAGATCGATAAATCTCCTTTTCTCCCAAAACGCAAAATAATAGAAACGGGCAAGGAAGCTGAAACGCCCTATAGGAGAAAAAAGAGAAAAAGTGAGGGGTATGTGAGAGCACTTGATAAGTGGCCTTGGAAACCTATAGTGCAATAAGAACACTAAACTGTCGAGCTAACCGACACTAAACAAAGCGCTTAGTGGGAGGCAACCCACATGTAGGTTGATTTTTGCTTTAATTGTTACTAACTTTTGTCTTTATCAATTTTTGCTTGTTTTTCTAGAATGTTATGTTTTAAAAGAAATTAAGCGGTACTATTATATATCTTATTTCTCACTCATATTTTTGGTATATGTTTTTCAATTCTATTTATTTAGATACCTTTCTCTTTTTCACGATGAATCGAGTTGAGAATAATGATATCGAGTTCAGAGGAGTAGGACAGGTCAAAGACTATGAAATTCATGCTCAGAGAGATATGCACCTATCCATCTATCCTGACAGCCGCACCATGGAAAAGCTAGGAATTCGAGAAAGTGTGATGTTCTTGCTTAATCAGATTGGTTGGTCCAGTTTCCCCCTGGGGAGGCGGTTCAGCTCTTTCCGTAACCTAACTCTTGAGTTCCTAAGCTCTTTCTCCTATCACCCTGAGATCGGAAAAGGATTCAGAAGTGGCCTAATAAATTTCAGAATGTTTAACATGGACTATACCTTCAACAATCTAGAGATGGCTAACCTGCTAGGTTTCCCAAGTGATCCCAATACTTTCACATGTGTTGATGAGAGCGTGTCCCCTTACCGTGAACTAGACTATTTCTGGGGGAAGAATTTCAGGAGAAGGCCATGCTGATTTTGACAACATGTATTCTGAAAACATACACAATCCAGCTTTCCGCTACTTCCACAAAATCCTGGCCCACACCCTTTTTGGAAAGGCAGAAAACAACACTTCTGTGTCCCGTGAGGAGCTCTTTATCATGTTATGTGCTTCACAGTCCCACCCTGTCAATGGGGCCACCTTTATAATGAAAAGCATGCATAAGATAGCCCTCCAGTGCTTAGGACCTATCGTAGTTGGCGGATTGGTGACTATGATTGCAGATGCTATAGGCTTAAGAGTCCAACTTAACCAACTCCAACCCTTGGGAGAAATCCGACTCATGGACATAAACTTCTGCTTCAACCGTGGCATTATAGGAAACCTAGGACCTGACCGGTTTGACCTCCTCATCAATTCCAAAGTCCTACCCCATTTCACCTTGCCTAACCAGAAAACTAGTGTGCATGACAGAAACAACTGGCTTTATGACTTGGAAGAACCAGACTATACACCATCTTCACCTCTTCCTTCACCCCAAGCCTATGAAGACCTTGACATGAATCTCTCTGAGCCTGAGTCTGATCCAAGTGAGTATCCTGCTTCTACTCCTGCTGCTTCTATTCCTGAAGTTTCGACTCCTATTCATGCTGTTGCTGCTGCCCTGGAGGGGCCACCGACCGTGACTGTCGCCATGTTTGAGGCATTGCAAGCTAAGGCTAATGCAATGGAAGCCGAGCTAACTAACTTGCGCGCGGAATTCTATGCTTACTTGAACACAACCGCCTCGCAAGTGGAGAATATTTGGGATGAGCTAGGCTTTGTTGTGAATGAAGTCGTGCACCATCGTAGTGGCTAGGACCGTCCCGATGTTTTAACCGCACTCCTAGGATTTACTTTTACTTGCTTTCGAATAATAAATCCTAGGGAATTTTCTTTATTAGTAGTATTAATTTGATTTCCAGAAAATTAGCAATAATTAATTTAACTTGTTCTAGTTTATGACTTAATAAAAACTCCTGTGAGAGATCGTTTGATTTATGATATTCTTGTGTGCCAATATGAATTTTCTTGTTAATGAATGCTCTGTGTTAGGAACTCCATCTAGTGCAAATTTTGACCTGTTAAAACTAATATCAACTGTGTGCAAGCTGTGCAGTTTTCTTTAGACAGGTACAAGTATTGATCAAAGGAACAACAACACGCTACAGGACGAAAATGCCAAGATTCTGGGCAAATAGGCCAGCAGGCGGCCGCCGTGGTAGTGGTGGCGCGCGCCACAGAATGGTCTTTTATGATTTTGGCAAATTTTTGACGTGTTACAAGGCTTTCTTTCCTTCCATTTTCTTTGAGTTTTGCAAGTTAAGATCATGGCAAATCAAGAGCAATATGAGATACATTTCCAAAATGCGGGTCAATCAAAGCTTTACCGGTTCCTCCTCCGTAAAGAGTTCGAAGCAACAAGGTATGCCGACGATTCTTGTATGGAAACTCTAGGATTGCATGATAGTGTGAACTACTTACTTAGGCTATTCAAACTAGACTACTTGCTTTCTTTTAAGGATCCGGTTTATGTGCAACTTACCGCTGAATTTCTTAGCTCTCTAGAACTAAACCCCACTCCCGAGCATGTAAAGTTTTGTTTGTTTAACACTGATTATAATTTTAGTTTCGATGAAATTGCCGAGATGTGGCATTTTCCACACGGTGAGGGAGTGAAAGATGAGTTACCCACACATGTGGGGTGGCTAGAGGCCGCGCGCACCTTTTGGTGGGGGATGACCGGGAAAGAAACAAATAGCTTTGAGGGTAACCGAGCATCATTGATTCAAAACCCCGCAATTCGCTATTTTCGCCAAATTTTGGCTTGTACTATTTTTGGGCGCGCTAGCTCTAACAAGGTAAACGAGAAAGAGCTTTACTTGTTGTTCACTGTTATTTCAAAAGAAAAGGTTAACCTTGCCCGGCTCATAATGTACCATATGTTTTCTATGGTTAAGTCCAAAGGGGTAATTGTTTTTGGGGGGCTTATCACAACTTTAGCGTGCATGCTAAACCATGAGGAAAAACTTTCAACTCTAATACCACTAGATCCCCGTACCATTGACTTGCATATGGTGCGAGGCATGAAACTTGTCACACAAAGGGTCGATGGTAGATTTATTCTCATGATAGATAACAAAGCTTGCCCCGACATCATCCTCCCTGACCCAGCGCGCATAAATGTGCGTGATCCAGCCAATTTCCGCTTCCTCCCTGACATTGGCGGCCCACCTGTACCCATGAACCAAAATGCAGCTGTTAATGAGGGCGAGAGTGACGAGGATGAGGAGGAAGGGCGTGAGGGTCCGGGAGATGATGCACATACCACACACACTTCTTCTGGCTATTTTGCAGGTACTTCATCCGGAGCCGGCAATGAGCGCGGGACTGCTACACTTGATACTATTCTGTCTGAGATGAGGCAGCGCTCTATATTAGATGCCCAGCGAGACCAGCATGTTCAGGACATCCAGACCAGGCAGACTGAGATGATGATGATGATGCAGCAGTACCAGGTTGACCAGCGTGGTTTAATTGATAGCATGGCAGGTATGACCCTCCGCATGGACGAGTATGATGACTATTTCCAGCAGTTAGGTGCCATTCCTCCACAGCAGGAGAGGCGCACGAGGAGACGCGGCCCAGGCCGCCAGTAGTTTGATCACACAGGTTTTATCCTTCCTTCTCTACCTTTGGTTTTATCCTTCCTGCTCAATTTAAGTGTGGGGGAAGAAGCTTTATCGCTTTCTTTTTACTTTCTGCATGCATAATAAAAAAAAAAAAATTAGGATAGTTCACTTGGATTGAGTAGTTTTTGCGTGTTGATTTTGTTATTGTCTGATTTTTCCCATTCCTTGAGCCATACCAAAATTTTTCTTGTGAAAAGCAAAAGTGTTGAGTCTTGATGCTCGATTTTGATTGTTTGAAAGTATATAGGTTGTTTGCACTATCTAGGCTATTTTGTGAGATTTAGGTAATGGTTAGATAAAATCAATACCGTTTTGACACCTTAGATTCCCGGAAGTGTGTAAAACTGATTTGAGTACCAATTTTGACAAAACTTTGAATTTGAGTTTTAATGAACCCTTAGTAGTTTATCTAGCAGTCGACACCATCTCAAGGCACAAACTAAGTGGGAAACCGATGAATATAAGTGAATGATCTTGAAAACAAATGTCATGGATACTATTGGTTGATTCTTTGAAATAATTGATGAAAAATTCAACAAATGTTGAAACATGTGAAAAGAAACAAAATACCATAGTATAGAAACTCATTAGTAGTTGGTTCAGAGGTGTCTGATTCTAAACATGGTAGGGCGGGTTACGATCCGATCCCCCGCAACTGCGAAGTGAGTAAAAGAAAATAGGGGTTACCAAACTCATGTTATCAGCACCCCTCGCTATATAATGATCATAATCACTAACAGGTTTCCTACCATGGGCGTGTACGAGATAACGGGCTTAATGTGATTGCGCTAGAATGAAAGGGGCAAATGAAACTTAGGTGAGAGGTAGAGTCAAAAGGAAATGCTTCAGGTCTGCTTTCATATAATGGGAGTCTAGTGTGTCATTACGGTGTTTTGGTTATCTATACTGTTATTTGATTTTCATGGCTTAGCCAGCAGCCACGTATGAGTAGGATGATCATGTCATGTGTCTTTACTTGCACTATGCAATTCACTATTCTTCATGCTTGAGGACAAGCAATGGTTCAAGTGTGGGGGAATTTGATGACACGAAATCATATCGTATTTTTAGCTTAGTTTAGGTGAACTTTAGTTGCATTTGCATATGTTTTTATTTCATTTATGTCTTTTTATGCGGGTATTTGTTTTGTTTTCAGTTTTGTCTAATAAAATAGGTCGGAGAAGAGAATTGAGCAAAAAGGGCCAAAAACGCAGCAAAAAGGGAGGTGCAAAGAGCAAAACCACGCAGCCAAATTGAGTCCAGCCCAAAATTGCTTGGTGGCGCCCGCCACCACTTCTGTGGCGCCCGCCACAGAAGCCTGATCCCATTGAAACTGATTTTCCGAGACGTGGGCAGAAAGTACGCGTTTGTTGCTAATCGGATGGCTGTTGGATAAGATCAAATGGAAGCATATCTCTTCCTATTTTGGTGGATCGTACAACTCAAAAATCCTCTATAAATAGAAGCTTAATTCTCAGATTCGAGGACGTCTTTTATTTCCTTTATTTCAGTCAGTTTATATTTCCCGCTTTGTAAACTAGATCGATATTTCCACACCGGGAATCCAATTTCAGATCCGTTTTCAGTTCCTTGTCAAGAATTTTATTTCCTTTAATTCCAGCAAGTTTATTCAGCAATTCTTTCCAGGTTTTGTTTATGACTTTATTTAATTATTTAATTATGCATTATTTAATTTACTGTTTTTGTTTGTTTACTTTCTTTAACTTGTCTAGCCAAATTCCTAGACATCGGTATGTAACCTAATTCTCCGAAGGGGATTTAATGATGATGTAGCGCGCGCACATAAACTATTTTTCTGATTCTGGTTTCTAATTGTAAAACTCCTATACTTTTGAACGAGAGTAAAATAAAGTAATTAAGGTTAAAATCAATAGAGCGAGAGTTTGAGATTTTAACCGGATAGTAGAAACTAGATATTAATTCTTGAACGAGCGAGAGCCACGTTAGAATTAATTAGGATTAATTGATTTTCAAAAGATACTTTCGAAACTAAGGTGGTAGAAAAGTGACAGTAAAACTCCTAGTCTAGTTAGTAAGGTTTTTATCAATAAAACGAGAGTGTGAGGTTTAAACCTTTAAATTAAGAAAGTCCTTCTGAAAGATAAATCTTTTTTGCGCGCTACTAATTTATTAAATCCCCGATGGTTAATTAGTTACATACCGATGTCCCGCTTTAATTTATTTAAACTTTCTTTTTAAATTTCGAAACAATCCTAAAACGTAAATCATCCGCCTTAGATTTACAACGTAACGACAGAAATACGGTAGCTCGACTGTTGGTCTCTGTGGTTCGATATCTTTTAAAACTCAACGACGAAACTGTGCACTTGCAGTTATTAAAAATATTTTTGATACACAAATCGTCGATCAGAAGCAATGGATCAAGAGATAGAATCCATTGAAAGAAATAGTAATACATAGGAATTAACAACTTTACCAATATGAAGCAAAAAGATAGGTGTGAAAAGGATCTATAAAATCAACAATATAAAAACCTAGATGGGTACAATTTACTATCTCAATGAATTTTTAACTAAATCATCAAAATTACTCTCTCTAACTTAGACTTAGTATAAAACTTATTTTAATCAATATTCATTTCCTAACCCAACACCGAAAAACAAAAACAAAAAAAATGAGAAAATATGAACCATTTGCGCTTTGGATCCCGTTTGCGTTTCCTTAAATACAAACCGACGGTTACAAATTCCACTCTAACAAAGCACCAGAATACCACCAACAACAATACCCAAATCGAGATCGAAGACGAAGGCAGTGAGATCGAAATTGATGGTGGGCTAGTAAGTGAAGACTGAAGAGAGGAAATGGAGAACGAGAGATGGAGAGAGGCAAACAACAATACTCAAATCGAGTGAGTGAAGGCTGTGAGTTGCGCAACAACAACACTAAGTGAAGACTGGAAAAAGAAAATATGGTTGAAAATAAAAACCCTAATTCTACACCACTTAGCACTCCACCTTTAATAGTGAATAAGTAGACATATCAATATTCAAATCTCAGTCTTTATATACTAATACAATATTCCTATACCGGAAACTTTACTTGCATTTTTTTGGGGTCAAATGGCCTAGTGTATAGAAATTCACCCCTTAAAGATGAATAAGTGGGCGTACCCGGGTTCGAACCCAGATCCCGGCACTTTCATGCAATTTTTTCTTTAATCTGTCATTAATTTCTTTATCTTATTGATTTACATCCATGAGAACATTGTCTTCCTTACAAATCAATTTGTACTAATTATCAATCTATATGTTTCATTAAAAAAAAGTTAAAAGTTAGTTATAAGTTACTTCCGTATCTATAATTTTATTTATACAACATAATATTGTCACTATATGATCAGGGCAATTTGACAATAGCATAATTTTTGTAACTTTAATAATTTTGAAATTGTTAAATATTAACAATAGAATTCTTTTACCTTACGTCTCTTTTCAATTCTACAAAAAACACTTTTGTTCATTTCGATCAAACATATATATAGGAGATTGGTAACTTCCTTCTATCTAAAATCATGTGGGAGGTGATGACACGAAATCATATCGTATTTTTAGCTTAATTTATGTGAACTTTAGTTGCATTTTCATATGTTTTTATTTCATTTATGTCTTTTTATGTTGGTATTTGTTTTGTTTTCAGTTTTGTCAAATAAAATAGGTCGGAGAAGAGAATTGAGCAAAAAGGACCAAAAACGCAGCAAAAAGGGGGTTGCAAAGCACAAATTCGAGCAGCCCACCAAAGGGGCCCAGCAAAAAGGGGCAAACGCCCCAGAAGCTTGTGGCGGGCGCCACAGAATTGGTGGCGGGCGCCACCAAGCCCAAAACCAGTGAAACTGATTTTTGCGCAACGTGGGGAGCAAGCACGCGTCCGATACGTTTCAGTTCCTGATCGTGTGGCTAATGGATAGAATCTAAAATGAGCTTATCACTTCCTAATTTGCTGGATCGTAACCAGAAAAATCCCTCTATAAATACCGGATTGAATTTAGTTCTCCGCACGCCTTATTTTCCTTTATTTCAGTTAGTTTTATTTTCCCGCTTTGTAAACTGTATCGGTATTCCCACACCGGGAATCCGATTTCAGATCCGTTTTCACTTTCCTGTCAAGAATATTATTTCCTTTAATTCCAGCAACTTTAATTCAAGTTTCCAGCAATTTCTATTTCCACGTTTTTTATGCATTTATTTAATTATTTATTTATTATGCCTTATTTAATTTCCTGTTTTTGTTTGTTTATTTCCTTTACCATGTCTAGCTAAATTCTTAGATATCGGTATGTAATTTAATCCTCCGAAGGGGATTTAATGATGATGTAGCGCGCACACACATACTATTTTTCTGATTCGAATTCCTAATTTAATTCAAAGCTTTTGAACGAGAGTAAAATAAAGCAACTAAGGTTAAAGTCAATAGAGCGAGAGTTTGAGGTTTTAACTAGATAGTAGGAATTTGATATTGATCTTTGAACGAGCGAGAGCCACGTTAGGATTAATTAGAACTAATTGATTTTCAAAATATACTTTCGAAGCTAAGGTGGTAGAAAAGTGACAGTAAAACTCCTAGCTTAGAAAGTATGGTTTTTATCAACAAAACGAGAGTGTGAGGTTTAAACCTTTAAATTGAGAAAGTTCTTCTGAATAATAAACCCTTTTTCGCGCGCTATTAATTTATTAAATTTCCGGAGGTTAATTAAGTTACATACCGATATCCCGTCTTTTAATTAATTTAAATTCATCTTTTAAATCTCTTTTAATTTCAAAACAATTCTAAACCATAAATCATTAGCCTTAGATTTACACCGTAACGACAGAAATACGGTAGGTCGACTGTTGGTCCCTGTGGATTCGATATCTTTTAAAACTACACGACGAGACTGTGCACTTGCGGTCAAGAAAATATTTTTGATACACAAATCGTCGATCAAGTTTTTGGCGCCGTTGCCGGGGACCAATTTAGTCAATATCGTAACTCCGTTGTTACACCGTAGAGACTAAGGCAATTTTTAATTCTTGTTAAAAAAAAACCAAAAAAATCAAAAACTAAAAAATACAAAAAAAAAAATTACCCTTTTTGGTTTGTCAATTGTATGCCAAGTACTCGCTCACAAGGCAAAGAATTAAAACAACCAATCGACAACCCCGAGCGTCTACTTAGTGTACGACGCCGAATTGAAGCATTTAGGGAAAGATACATAGTTCCCCAAAATCAGATCCGCTTTCCCGAGACAAATTCAGAATCTGAAGAAGAACTAGAGATGGAGGTAGGACCGCAAAATCGCCCCCTGAAGTACTACGCTACCCCTACTGATGCTGAACCACATAACAGCATTGTTGCCCCTGCGATAGAGGCAAACAATTTCGAGCTTAAACCTTCTCTGCTTTCAGCTGTTCAGCAGAATCAATTCTCGGGTAGCCCTGCGGATGACCCTAATCTTCACCTTTCTGTCTTCCTGCAATACGCCAATACAGTGAAAGCTAATGGCGTCAGTCCTGTAGCAATTAGGCTTCGACTTTTCCCATTCTCTCTTAGAGATCGAGCCCGTGCTTGGCTCCAGTCTCTACCTTCTAACTCTGTCACTACATGGGAAGAGTTGAAGAAAGTCTTTTTGGCTAGGTATTTCCCCCCTAGCAAGACTGCTATGCTAAGAGCCCAAATCAATGGATTCAAGCAGAAAGACAATGAATCTCTCTACGAAGCATGGGAGAGGTTCAAGGACATGTTGAGGTTATGTCCACATCACGGTCTAGAAGAGTGGTTGATCATTCACACCTTCTACAATGGTCTCCTGTACAATACAAGGATGACAATAGACGCTGCCGCGGGCGGCGCCCTCATGGACAAGCCTTACAATCAAGCCTACCAACTCATCGAGAGTATGACTCAAAATCACTACCAGTGGGGGAGCAAAAGATCCCCTGTAGAGAAACCTCAAGCTAAAGGAGGAATGTATGAGATAAGCGGCCTTGACCACGTCAATGCCAAGGTTGATGCTCTCACTCAGAAGATAGATAGCTTACTCAAAGCTCCTGCTGCTACCGTAGCAGCAACAACCTCCAGCTGTGAAATATGTGGCGATCCTGGGCATGTCATAGCCGAATGCCAACTCTTGGCCGGAATTCCCTCCGACCAAGTAAACTACGCCCAAGGAGGCCCATACTCCAACAACTACAACTCAGCTTGGAAGAGCAGTCCCTACCTCTCATACAAGAGCAACAATGCATTGTATGCACCTAGACAAGGACCACCCTCTGGTCCACCGGGTTTTCAAAAGGCTCCCACGCCAAATCCAAGTAACCCCGGAAAGTCTAGTCTTGATGTCATGTTCGAAACTTTCATGGCATCCCAACTGCAAACAAACGAAAGTCTTAAGAATCAAAATATGCACTTCACCAAGATGTTTGAGCAGTTGAACAACAAAGTGGATGTTCTAACCACCCATAACAGGATGCTAGAAACTCAGGTTGCACAAGTAGCACAACAACAAGCATCCACGTCTGCTCCTGCAGGCACGTTTCCTGGCCAACCTCAGCCTAACCCCAAAGCTCATGTGAACGTTGTGACGCTGCGAAGTGGAACACAGTATGATGAACCACATGATCCTAGAACTGAGAGGCCACCCATGCAACAAAGGCTTGATGTACCAGTCGAGAAAGAGAGTGAAACTAAAGAAAAAGAAGGCGATGACACGGAGCCTAAAGAAAAAGAGAAACCTTATGTGCCTCCGCCGCCTTACAAACCTCCCATTCCTTACCCTCAAAGGCTTGAAAAGACCAAAAGCATGGGGCAATTCAAGAAATTCGTGGAGCTTCTTAAACAGTTGAATATAATTATCCCATTCACTGAAGCCATCACTCAAATGCCCGCATATGCTAAATTTCTCAAGGACATCTTAACCAACAAGAAGAAGATCGAGGACTGTGAAACTGTCATGCTCACTGCCGAGTGTAGCGCCATCCTCCAAAACAAAATGCCACCTAAACTCAAAGACCCAGGAAGCTTCTCTATACCCTGTGTCATTGGAAAGTTTGTTATAGATAGGGCCCTATGCGATTTAGGTGCCAGCATTAGTCTCATGCCCATGACCATATGCGATAGATTGAAGTTAGGAGAGTTGAGACCAACTAGGATGTCTATTCAATTCGCGGATCGTTCTGTCAAGATGCCTCTAGGTATTCTAGAAAACGTCCCTGTGCGTATAGGTCAATTCTTCATACCAACTGACTTCATAGTCATGGACATAAAGGAAGACTCTAACACCCCAATCATCTTAGGAAGACCATTCCTAGCTACAGCTGGTGCGATCATTGATATAAAGAAAGGGAAACTCACTTTTGAAGTGGGAGAGGAAAAAGTTGAATTTATTTTGACTCAATTTCTTAACGCACCAGCCAAAGATGATACTTGCTACCTGTTAGACGTCATTGACGAATGCAGAAAAGAGATGGAGAATGATCCAACTACATACTCTGAAATCCTAAGATCTTCTCCAACTCCAACTCTCGAGGTTCAGGATGACGAGCTTGGTGAATGCTTTGAGATTACACCGAGCCCGACGCCTTCTCCCGACCAATCCTCTTTAGAACTCAAACCTCTACCTGAAACTCTAAGGTATGAATTCCTTGATCAAGAGCTTAAGCGCCCTGTGATTGTGTGCGCAGATTTAGGAAAGTCAGAAACTAACAAGTTACTGACAGTCCTAAGAAAGTATCCAACTGCCTTAGGATATCACATTTCTGATCTAAAAGGGATAAGTCCCTCTCTTTGTATGCACCGCATCTTGCTCGAGGAAGATTGCAAAACCTCTCGAGAACCACAAAGAAGGATAAACCCCATTCTCACTGAAGTAGTCAAAAAGGAAGTTGAAAAACTTCTAGATGCAGGAATCATATACCCTATCTCCGACAGTAAATGGGTCAGTCCCGTACATGTCGTACCCAAGAAAGGAGGGGTTACTGTAGTCACTAACGAGAAAGGCGAGTCCATTGCCCAAAGAGTTGTGACCGGAAGTAGAATGTGCATTGATTATAGGAAGCTTAACACGGCCACGCGCAAGGATCATTTCCCTTTGCCCTTCATTGATCAAGTGCTTGAGCGCTTGGCAAAACATTCATACTTCTGCTATTTAGATGGTTACTCGGGATTCTTCCAGATTCCTATTCATCCCGATGACCAAGAGAAAACAACCTTCACCTGTCCTTTTGGCATGTTTGCCTACCGGCGAATGCCATTTGGATTGTGCAATGCCCTTGCAACTTTCCAACGATGTATGCAAGCAATTTTCGCCGATTACATCAATGATATCATGGATGTCTTCATGGATGATTTCTCCGTGTGTGGGCAAAGTTTTGAAGGATGCTTGACAAACCTAGAAAAGGTGCTTGAAAGATGTGAAAAAGTTAATCTTGTACTAAACTGGGAAAAGTGCCATTTCATGGTTCGTCAAGGTATTGTTCTTGGACATATAGTGTCCAACAAGGGGATTGAGGTGGATCGAGCTAAGATCCAAGTAATAGAAAATCTTCCTCCCCCAAAGTCTGTGCGAGAGGTCCGCAGTTTTCTAGGTCACGCCGGTTTCTATCGGCGATTCATTAAGGACTTCTCCAAGATCACCAAGCCCTTAACCGGGCTGTTAATGAAAGATGCCGAGTTCATATTTGATGATGAATGCTTGAAAGCGTTCAACCAGTTAAAGGCAGCTCTCATTTCTGCACCCATCATGCAGCCACCTGATTGGAGTCTACCATTTGAGATCATGTGTGACGCTAGTGACTATGCAGTAGGCGCAGTCCTAGGGCAAAGGAAAGACAAGAAGCTTCATGCTATCTACTATGCTAGTAGGACCTTAGACCCCGCGCAAATGAACTATGCCACCACAGAAAAAGAACTCCTGGCTGTTGTGTTTGCAATAGACAAATTCCGTTCTTAGTGGCGGATACATAAATCGTCGATCAGGAGGAAGTTAACAAGCATTCTCCCACATATTTTACTTGCGCACTCAGTGGCGGATACAGGAGTGGCTGGGCCGGGCGGCCGCCCACCGCCTAAAAAAAGGAAATTACTATTATACCTAGGTGTTTTTATAAAATAACAAAGTTATACTACATATAAGTTATTAAATTCTTTGGTTGGCTGAGTGTTTAAAGGTGTGCAATGAATGAAAAGGGAGTGGGTTCAACTCCTAGTGAGTTAAAATTATCTATTTTTTCTGTTTTATTTTTATTTATCTAAAAGAAATTTATTTTAACAAATGCAAAGAGGTTTGAACATGATTTTGAGTTAAATTAATACACTTAATCTTATAAAAACAAACATATTCATGAATCAAAAACATTATTCTCCAAGACATATTTTATTTCTTGAAACTTTTTTGTATATCGTATAATTTTCACATTATAATTTTTTAATTGTCCACCCGACGATTTTTTTTCCTAGATCCGCTACTGCGTGCGCCCCCGACCCATCCCATTACATTTACTCAAGCGCCTCCAACGCACCCCCATCCCCCCCCAATTTTTTTTTTCTGGAATTTTTTTTTTGAATTTTTTTTGGAATTTGTTTTTTGAATTACTTGAATTTTAATTTATTGATTAAGTATAATTTTTTAGAGTATTATACACTGTGAAACATTTTTTTTGTGGATATACAGTGATATGTAAAAACACTTGAATAAAGTGTTAATAATATTATTACACACCGGATACCAAAACTTATAATCAAAAAGAAAAGAATCATTGAATTACTTTTGATCTTCTTTTAAACTTCAATTGTCGCACCTCTTGTACTGATTTGACATCGATCCACTTGTTATAAAATCAAAAGTACTCCCCCCGGTTGTCTATAAAATGTACTCAAAAAAATATAATATAAAGAATTATGAATTATATTGATTACGATATTATGATTATTTTAGTGTGCTAAGTAACAACTAGCAGCTTAGTCTTCCCCTATTTTAGATTTAATCAGAGAACTAGTTTTCCCTTTCTTTGATCAACAAATATAAGTAATTATAGATATAGGGATTAGACTAACCGAAGCATGTTGCTTCACCTAGAAATTACTAACAAACTAAGATAGGTGGAACTGACTAAGACATGTAGTCTCATCGCACGCCTCATTATTTTTTTCCAGATAACAAGTGGATCGATGTAAAATCAGTACAAGAGGGTCGACAATTGAAGTTTAAAAGAAGATCAAAAGTAGTTCAATGATTTTTTCTTATTTGTGTATTGATTTGGTTATAAGTTTTGGTTTCCGCTTCTTCAAAAAAAAAAGTTTTGGTTTCCGCTGTGTAATATTATTAATACTTTATTCAAGTGTTTTTACATATCACTGTATATTCAAGTTCTTTTTCCGGTAATTATAATGTATCCAGATTCCATTATTATATTACATTCGATATTCTAGATAAATCGATATGGGGTGTTATAGGAATGATTTCAAAGATTATTATGCCAAAACCATTTTTGCTGTGGAATGGTTTTAGAGGTACACACTCCAAAACTATTAGATGTACTTAATCATCCCAAAACCATATTTGCAATGGAATGGTTTCAGAGATTAGTAAGCCAAATCTATTTTTGATGTGGAATAGTTTCGGAGATATGTACTCCAAAATCATTAGATGTACTTAATCTTGCCAAAACCATTGTTGTTGTTGATTGGTTTCACAAATTATTACGCCAAAACCATTGTTGCTGTGGAATGGTTTTAGAGATTATTACGCCAAGACTATTGTTGCTGTGCAATAATTTCAGAACTATTTAATGCACTTAATAGTTTTAATGTTAATTGTCTTAAATTAAACCATATTTATAATACATGTTTTAGTATGTAATTTCAAATTAAATTATTGCTATATAAATATCGAAAATGAATTTTTATAATATCTACTTCAAAGGAATAAATATAAAAAACAAAACAATTCCTAAATAAGAAAAAATTTAAAAAATAAATGGGGATGAGGGGTGCCCGAGAAATGGGGGGGGGGGGGGGGGGTGGGGCGCGATTAAAACATGTGGGAGAAGACTTGCTAACTTCCTCGCGCATGAGAGGAAGTTAGTAACTCAATATGAAGGGTTGCTAACTTTGACTATGTGAGTCGAATTTAGTAAGTATGACCCCACATAGAAGGGTGTGGTGGGACACATGTGGGGGGAATGTGAGTAGTGGGGGGGGGGGGGGGCGAAGACAATTGGGGGGTGTTAAGTAATTACATATGGGTCATACATTTTTTAACTTTCCAGGTCGAAGTTATCAATCCATATATATGGGTCGTTTGAATTACTTTCATTTTTAAATGTGTCTGTTTTGGATTGAGTAATACGAAATTTCAATGTGAGTAATTTTGGGTCACTTTTATACATTTGAAAAGTTTTGGGTCAATTTTAAAATTTTAAAATAAGGACTAATTTACAATTTTCAAAATTTAAAGTACCAGTTTGAAAACTTTAAGGACCAATTTACAGTTTTTGAAAATATATAAGGGTTCAATTTACAATTTAAAAAAATATTATAGGGGTCAATTTGAAATTTTTTAAAACATAATGGGAAGAAGAAATTTCAATTTTCTAATTTTTTAGTGTCATTTGAAATTTCTTAAAAAAATATACAAAATGACATTTTGGTCTCATCTACTTCTCAAAAAAAAAATATACACGATGACATTTTAGTCGCATCTACTTGTCAAAAAAGAAAAAAATGAAAAGCTAAATTTTTAAAAAAAGAAAATAAAAACAAAATTTAATTATTTTAAAAAAAATAAATAATAATAGTAAAATCCACTTAACTGTGGAATTTTTTCTTTATCTTATCCTTCATGATTTGAGTATATTTACCCATGAATTATCCAATAATATTTTACCAGTAATTTTTATATTAAATACACTGTTGAATTAAAAATTTATATTATATAAATTAATTATTTGTGTAAAATTTCAGACAAATCTAAAATCATTTGATACGTTATTGAGACATATTAAAATTAATAATTTATGTGGTTTTTTTAAACGCTGTTAATTTGTGTGATTTTATAAAATTTTTATCAATTAAATACATCCAAATCATAAAAAGATGGATTAAAAAAATCCTTCAAGAAATGGAAATGATACTAACTAAGACAAAAGATTTCATACAACACAGAACGAAAATGATATTTAAGCAAGACATTGTATCTACCATACGGATCGCTTGTGCATCACCGTATCCAGTACTTGTACATAGAAAGGATCCTAACTAAAATTGAAGGAAGTTAGATAACAGAAAACGAAGTGGCGCGAAACAAATACCATATATATATACCCCACTATTGTGGTTCTCACTTCCTTTACGTTAGTTAGTTACTTAACCACAATCACAATCACAACCAAATTTTCAATTCAACACTCTCTCTTTCAAAACTCTCAAAAATTCAAACTCTTTTCATTCCCAATTCTAACCTAATTAACCACCACTTCTTCTTCTTCTTCTTCCATTTCCATGGCTTCTGTGCCTTTCACTGTTCAACCACTCGGCTTCGTTGCTTCCGATGGATTCCGGTTTGGTGGAGGTTTTGGGAACCGGTTCGTCACGGTTCAGAAAAATCGGAAAGGTGGATTTCCTGTTTGTAGAGCTCGTTCTGCTGCTTTAGCTTTTCGTGATCTTGATGCTGATGATTTTCGTCATCCTCTTGATAAACAGGTTTGACTCTTATTCAGCGTTTCTTAATTCTTATGATATGTTTGGATATGCTATGTTTGGAATTAGATTGTTGATATAGGGTAAAAAGAATGAAGTAGAATGATATGTTATATATTTATATGCTTATTAGGTTTTTCTCGATTCCATTTTATATCGTCAATCCAAACATATCCTTAGGGTCTGTTTGGTAAAAATAAGCTATGACTAGCTGATAAGTGAAAAGCTAGCTTATAGCCGATAGCTAATAACTTATAGCTGAAAAGCTAGTAGAATGAAATTAAAGTGTTTGACAAATTTAGTTGTTGTAAGTACAAAATGACATAAAAGTATATGGTTAGGGAGTAGTTATTATATTTTTAAAAAAAATAGAGAAATAATAATAAGGGTAAATATGGGATAAAATGTAAAAAGCTATAAGCTCGTATGCTACTTGAAATAGCATCTCAAAAAATGCTATAAGCTAATTAGATAAGCTTGTTACCAAACATGTCCATTTTTATCAAACAAGCTTATAAGCTAGTCCAATAAGCTATAAGCTAGCTTTTTGGACTTACTAAACACACCCTTAGATTTGATGCTATATTAGCTAAGTGTCAAGTCGGTGTTTGGCACTCACACAACATTGACACATGTAGTTATATTATATTCAATCAAATGATCAATTTCATTTTCTTAAAGTATTATTGTTGTCTAAGTGTTAGTATAGTAGTCAGTGTATGTGTTGGTGTTTTGTAGATTTTTGTTCTTCTGGGAGTACTTAGTGTTTGTATTTGATTTTGTTTTTATCTATAGAATACACTGATGCTGAGAGCGATTCCGGGATTGAAAGAAGTGGGAAAAGCTCTTCTAGGTAATGAAAATATACATTTTACCTTTGCACTGCAGCAAATAGTTGATCACTTGATTGAGTTGATTTTCATGATAACATGAGTTTTAAGTTGTTTCTCTTGTTAGTTGATAGTTGACTTGAAATGTTCCTTCTTCAGTTTTGGTTTTGCTGATTATTATATATTCTTTCAAATGAGAGACTGTTTTAGAATAATGGGCTAGTATAATGATACGTGTAAGCAAGGTTTTATTACAAAAATTGTGGTTAAATATAGTAGATGCGGCTGCAATTGTAGTTGCATAGATTCATCAAAAACCTTGATGTCATGGCCCCAATCATATTCATCGAAATATATTAACTAAAGTGTTGTATGATGGAGATAGGAAGGACTGCATATATTCGATATTTGAAAATTGAAGTTTACGAGTCATGCATGGAATATATGACCTTCATGCATAACAAAAGGTTAAAGTATTCTTGCACGCGAGTATATTTCAGTGCACCAGACCAATAAAGTATTGATGCATAGTGCGTAAGACATAAATGAAATAACATTGATTTAATAGGAATTAATGACATGTCAATCCTTTGCTGACTTAGTAATGACAGAAACACGAGGCGTATACAAGAACTAACTGAGAAAACCCATGCTCAGCACAAATAACGGGAAATTTTTTAATGTGAAGTTGACACGTGGTGCAACTTGGATAATTGAACCGTGTTTTATTAATAGTAAAGATGATTCCATGAGTAAAGTTATATTCAAGTGTCATTGCTGAATAAATTGCCATCCATCTCTTGGTAAAAGGAATTTCAGTCTAGAAGTCGTAATCATTAAACAAACTCTTATTTAGACCTTTTTAAAGGTATGGGGTAATCCTAATATCATCTCAAAATTATTAGACTGATAAAAGTGAAAAGGTATTTGTTGAAATTGTGTGAGTTATACATGGAAAATACCACTTCTATTCAATGTTTTTCAAAATAAAACTTGCAAGCCCCATATGGGATATACTATTATCTTCTTCTCTATGGATCATGCTAGTTTTATTTTTAATAGCAAGGACTCACCACATGTTCATGAGTCATGATTTATTTGTGTGCACAATTGTATCCTTTTCTGCTTAATATCCATACTGTCAGATCCTTGTTGGAAAATTTCCTCGTTGGCTGTAGTTGTATATGCATGCTTTCAGATGCATAGCATTTGATCCAGTTACTCAGGTTGCTATATGACACAGTTCCCTTATTATGAGTTGCAGGAACTGTAACTGAGCAGGTCATGCTCCTTGAGAACATAGGGACATCTGTTCTTGTCTCCAAAAATCAGGTATCTTCAACCGTCAGTAAAATAAAATTTTCTTCAAGGTGTGATCAATAAACAATAGGATACATGTTATATAATATATAAAAATATATCTAGAATGAATAGTACTTGCCTCTTAGTGGAAAGTGTTGTGTTTTTGTTAAAATCTACTCTTACTTTATGAAAAAGGATGAAGATATGTTCATGATAAAATGTGCATGTGTTTACATTTATAAACAAGTTCAGATATCTCCATGTATAGTATGTGTTATAAAAATTGCAGGCATGTTGTCATAGCTCTAAAATAGTCTATGTCCTCCGTTCTCTTTTATGTTATTTTCTCACAAATGAAGAATAAGTGTTCATCCTATTCCATACATACTTCAATTTCAATATACAAATGTGCACATGTACATTAACTTTTCAGTTCAGCTTTATGACATAACGTCACCTCATTGAATGAACTAATGTTGTCTTATTGTGGTGTCAGCTTTCTGATCTTCACGACTTAATGGCGGAAGCTGCGGAAATATTAAATGTCACTGCCCCTGATTTATATGTTCGTCAAAGTCCTGTGCCAAATGCATATACATTAGCTATAAGTGGTAAACGACCATTCGTTGTTATTCATACTAGCCTAGTGGAGCTCCTGACAAGAGCAGAGTTGCAGGTTCAAATTTACTTTTTCGCTCTTGTTCAATTTTCAAACCGAGATCTTAACTAGTATAGCATCCAAGAAGCTTTCTCCTCCCCATTCTACATGGTAACCTAGCAATAAAATTCCATGAGTTAGACTTTCATGTGAATGATGTTTAATTTATGGTAACCATTACATGAGAAATACAATCTTCACTTCCAATTTTCCTTTATCAATTTATTAGTCAAAAACTTTTTTTCACCGTCTTATTCATTGTTCTGGTCCCAACTGCACTTCCAATTTTCCTTCTCAATTTATTAGCCAAACCCTTTTTTTTATATCTTATTCATTGTACTGGTCCGAAATTTCTATTAACTTGCCATCAGTTTACTTTTCACAGGCTGTTTTGGCTCATGAGTTGGGTCACCTAAAATGTGATCATGGTGTGTGGCTTACATATGCAAATATTCTAACCCTTGGAGCCTATAGTGTACCTGGTAGGTGATATGAAGCATTTTCAGGTGTTAATAATGTTTTTATGGTGAAACTTTTAACTATATTGGATATTCAAAGTTGGAGAAGCATTGTGATAGAAACTGGCATCTATATTGATAAATTTAGAATAGAAACAACAAATTTATTAAACTTAAATACTGGAAATTCTGTTTCAGAAACAGAAGATCAGTGATGTTACAAACTTACAAGAAACACCCCAGAAATCAAATTAGAGTTAAAGAAATGAAAATTTACAGTTACAAATGGTTCTCTCTAAAACATTGCTTGTACTGGGAATGAAATCAATGTTGCTCTTAGTCTATTATCACATAATGACCATAAAGACTCCTTTATTGTCAATCCTTTATTTTATCTTTGAAACATTGCTTATCTTTACCTATATATAGAAAGGGGATATCAAGTCTTGGTTTGACATTTTTCTTTCAATTTTATTCTTCATTTAAGATATTCTATTTACTATTTTGTCCTTATCACCTAATCAAATAACTATTTTTATTTTATTTTATAAAATAATTGCATAAATTTTTCTTTCATAACTATTTCTATTTGTTTAGGCATTGGAGGTATGATAGCTCAAACTCTGGAGGAGCAGATATTCCGCTGGCTTAGAGCAGCTGAGTTAACTTGTGATCGTGCAGCTCTTCTCGTTGCTCAAGACCCTAGGGTATGCCGATGGAAAAATTCATAATTTGGTTATAGATTGGTTTAATCAAACTTTCTCTATGATTTGTTGGTTTAATTATAAAATATTCATTTCCCAATCCTACAAGAGGTTGTCATCTCTGTCCTGATGAAATTAGCTGGTGGATCCCCATCTTTGGCTGATCAACTTAATGTCGATGCATTCCTAGAGCAAGCTCGTTCTTATGAAAAAGCTTCTTCCAGCCCTGTTGGATGGTACATAAGGTTTGAAGTAACTTCTAAAGAGTCGCTATGAAGTTAGTTGCTGCAACTTTTTAATTTAGAAGCTGAATATTTTCTGTGCTGATTAGGAATGCTCAAACAAGTCAACTGTCACATCCTCTGCCTGTTCTACGTGCTAGTGAAATTGATGAATGGTCAAGAAGTTCAGCATATAGATCTCTTCTGAAACGTGGGACTCTTAGGTCACAACAAAAATTGTAGCTGCTCACAGTTGTTCAAAATGCACAGCTCAAGGTTCTTCATGGTTAGTTTGTTAAACCTCTACAATTTCTGTTGTGTTTATGTGGTTCATCTAAGACAGTATTGCTAATATCTGCCATAGTAATCATTCATCTGCTAGAATGAATCATTGATCAAGTATAATTCATGTTAGAATTTGTCGACAGTGCATATAAAATATATTGCGGATTACATTAAGTATAAACAAAATTGTAAGAGGGTCCGGGGTGGAGGAGAAACAATTGGCTAATGATCAAGACACAGCCCCCTAAGACTTACGATACAACAATGGCGGGCACATGTTCGGGAGATGAGAAATCATCTAAAGCTGAACTAGGGCTCTGAAACCAATTGCTGGGGAGCTAGGGGAATACTGAGAACAAAAATGGGCTAAAGATCAGGACCTTTAAAAGACATTGACAACACATCTCCACCAAAAATGGGCTATATATATATATATATATATATATATATATATATATTCATTTACCCATTTATGTCAATGTGGAACTAACCACTCACTCTTAGGATCCAATGTATGCTTCCTATCGGTAGCGGTAATATTACAGTTTCCTACTTGCCTTTATGCTAGGTTCAAGAAATACTTGTGAAGTCCTGCCTGTAATGTTGGCTTAGAAAAACTCTGCCTTATCCTTGCATATAATATGATGTTCATTTGTTTGATATCCATTATCATTATGAGTACTTGATATCAGTTTCATTTCTCACTGTTTTTTATCTGTCTTTAAAAAACATGTAGTGCAATGTAGTAATGGTGAAACGCCCTGGAAAGCAATAAGTTATATTTATTATGGATCTACAGCTGCTGCAAAACTATTACCTCATACAGCTGCTACAAAACTATTACCTCAGACTGATACTGCAGATCAGTAAATCTATACATGGATATTCATTTTGATTGTTATTATAATAGTCAAGCTGTAAGTAGAATTTTGATGATAAGATAGGTTATTTTGGCCCTTTGAAAGCAAAAAATTACTTGTATATTCTAGATATTACCCAACAAAATATAAACTCATCTATGTATATTTCATGATTGAAAAATTTAAGTGCTGTATGTACCCTGTTTAAACTTCATATGAATTATTGAAAGGAAGAAAATAAAATAATACGAAAGGCATATTGTTAAACCGTGTGTTTGAAAAGCATCACAGACATTCTATTATATAGGAAATTCCACAATAAAGATCATTCATTATAAATGGTATATTTACTATGGAATATGCTATGCTAAGGAAATTATAGAGAATATTAAAAATCATAACTCCCCCTCAAGCTGGAGCATATAAATCAAATGCACCAAGTTTGTCACATATGTAACTAATTCTAGGACCTCGTAGTGATTTTGTAAAAACATCTGCCAATTGATCAAAGTTACTTTCTTTTTGTAAAAGCTCCAAATTTGCCTTTTAGTTAAAATTTATTTAAGAGGTATAAATAATTTTAGTAAAATTTTGATACAATTTAACACTAATCTATTCTATTTCATCACATTCCATAAATCCAAACATATATTGGCTACGGTATGGTTATTAGAGATAGCAGAGTAAGTGTTAATTTTTCCCGCAACTAAGCGGGAAAATGGCAGGCTTCTCCTTCTTTAGCAGAGGTAATTGCCCTTTGGTTGGTGTCTCTGTCTCCAGGCTCCAATGGATGTTAACTACAGACCAAGATGGTCAATTCGTAGTGGAAATGGACTGGAAGTCATCCTGAAATGCTTGCAAGGTGTTACTCCTCTGTCATTGAGAACATAATTGTTGACTGTGCTAATATCTTGTCTAATCTTAGTAATTGTAATGTTGTTTTAATTAGAAGATATAAAAATTATGTTGCCCATAGTTTGGTAGGAATATCAAAACAAATTGGTTCTAGTTCTTGGGTGGGATATGTCCCTGATCCTGCAGCTTCAGCTGTTTTTTAGGATCTCTTTTCTTATTAATTGAATGCATGTTTGATTGTAAAAAAAAAATAATTATATTGGAGGGAGATTTTTGAGGTTATACGAAGAATTCTTCAAATTTAATCTGTTATAATATTCTCAAAATTAAAAATATATTAATCATAAATATTTATTTATCTTTTTTTAAAAGCACTTCGTCAAAAAATGTAGAAGATTTCTGTACTTTCCTCCCTCCAAAACTCTACCCTTCCCTACCCTCCAAAGTCCAAACTCACAAAGATAACTGGAGGAAAACTATAGGTGAAATATGAAGCCCCCCGGACACGGATACGAGACACGACACGTCGACACAAATAATTTTTTTGAAAAATGATATATTTCAATGTAATCGTAAGTGTTGGTGTCGTGTTAGTGTCGCATACGACACGTATCCGACACCGGGACACGCCTATTCCGAGAAGTGTCCGAGCTTCCTAGATGAAACTATCAAGAAAGAGAATGAAATCAATGTTTTGCATCAAAATATTGTATATGATAGAATATTATGATGTCGTTTAATTTATGTATCCTATAATAACTGTGGAATAAGACTTGTTTGTTGTTGTTGACGACTATCTATAGAATGTTTAATTAATTTTGTCCAATTTTAAATTCGTCTGTTTAACAACATCATTTTTGCACCAGCACATAGGAATAGGATGGCTTATAAAGAGAAAGAAAAAAATGAACATAGACACAAAATCAGTCAGGTACGAGGTTCTTCAGAAACATACAAGTGAACAAACACAACAAAACAGGTGAGATACAAAGTTCCTTACTTTTTCTTTTTATTTGATTAATAATAAAGATTCTTGCTTTTTCTGTGTGATAGTACAAATTAATAATAATCAACATCAAATTAAAGATTAATCTGAATAAAAACAAAGATGGTGGCACAAATGAAAAAACATAAAACAACCAAAACCAATGGTAAGGAATGAAAGTGGATTGCTAACACAAAATAGCAACTAACACATCAGCACAATGCAATTGGTCCACGTGTCCACCACATATGCCTGAATGGGACCTACCATTATCATCCTCCACTCATGTCACATGTTATAAATTTCATGTACAATTAGAAGTTGTGTGGTTGTTAATTGTTATTACCACAATCTTCAAATTCTTTCTGAGAAATTAGAAAACAATGCCAGGAATCACAGGCCCTTCAGATTATTCTAAAGAACCTATTCGTCATTCCTCTCTTCAAATTAATTCCAAGGCAAGCTCAAATTTTCTATTCTTTTTTTCTAGTACCAAATAATGGATACATTTCTATTTATGCTCTCTCATTATATATATATATACATTACAATAATGATGATATCACATTACATAATTAAAGAGAGGTGAAGAGTTTTAAGTTGAGTTGCAATCCAAGCACCGAGAAGAAATTAGTTCCATATCGAATATAAATGCCGGAAACTTGTGAGGTTCTTTGAGCCGCCAAGTGTTAAAGACCCTAATGAATGCAGTATTGTGGTTGTCTACTTAAAGAAATAGTATCATATTGCATTTGAACTTTTATGTTTCTTAGTTCATTTGAACCAGCACACTTGCTTTCTGTTTTGTTTATATAAATTAGTATTATTGGTATACAGAAAACATAGGCACAAGTTTCGTGCAACATTAAAAATCACCTGAAACTCTAACGACAAATGAAGATGCTCTTTGGAAATAAAAACTCGTCTTTGTTGGTAAATGTAAAATACACTAACACTCAGATACTGTATTTCATATACCGTGTGTAAACGACAGACATTGCCTTCTTAATAGCTAAGTGGATGACTTGATTGGTGCCGATTCCACAAAAATAATAAAAAAACAAACATGTGTATTTGTTTATCACTGGTGTGTGTGTTTATATATATATATACACACACACACATACATTTTACATATTTTTCTAACACATGCTTTTTGCAATCTGTTTCTCAAGTTAAATTTATTGTTCTCCTCAGGAACCTTTCAATGCCGAGCCACCACGTTCTGCCTTGATTTCCTCATATTTGACTCCTGCAGATTTATTCTACAAGAGAAATCACGGCCCTATACCGATAGTTGATGACATTGAAAAGTGATATGTTGATCTTGTAAAATTATAGTATTTCTGTGGCTAATGTTATTCCATACACATGAATTATTTTTAACTATTTTTCATGTCGTGTTTGGCAGAGCAGATACTATGTTTCAATATCTGGCTTGATAGAAAATCCCAAACAAATTTTTATGGAAGATATCAGGTTGGTGCTTGTTTAGGAATCTCAGCTTTCATAAACTTTAAAAGCTTTTATGGAAGGTATCGGTTTTTAAAAAGTAATCAATACTCTTTCGATATTTTAAAAGCAAATAATTTGAAACAAATCAATATTTCAAACAAGGAAGATAAAATGAGACGGAGGAAGTATTTTCTTTTTTTATTGATAAGGATGGAGGAAGTAATTAATACTGCTTAGCTGATTTCAAACTCATTTCCTATGCGCATGTCGAATAATTTGTGTTTGAAACAGAAAACTGACCTTGATGTTTGATTACAGGATGCTTCCCAAGTACAATGTCACTGCTACACTACAGGTAATTTGTTAGATATGATATAGGGTTGATGGAAGAATCACATTGTTTTGGTTTTATTTGTGTTACACTCAGAAAATTAATTTGATTTTCTGTGTACTTTTTAGTGTGCAGGAAACAGAAGGACTGCTATGAGCAAGACTAAAACAGTTAAGGGAGTTGGATGGGACGTTTCTGCTATCGGGAATGGTTAGTATTTACTGATTTAGACATCTCTTTATTCTTTTAACAGACTGTTAAAATGTCGATGATTCCACAGAATTTCATTATTCCATATAATGTGGTCCTGTGAAAAAATTGAGAGCTGAAAATATAACTTTTTTTTTTTTGACAAAAGCTGACAATATAACTTCTAATGCGTTAATCGCTAATTTTTTTCCGATTATATTTTTCTCTTAGCTGTTTGGGGTGGTGCCAAATTGACTGATGTTCTTGAACTTGTTGGAATACCAAAGCTGACCAATACCACTAAATTTGGAGGAAAACATGTTGAATTTGTAAGCATTGATCAGTGTAAGGTAATGGATATAGCTTTTAACTGTAATACTGAGATTTCGGATTCTGGATTCTTTCATATTATTTATTTCAACCATGAAACTTACTATGTTATTTCATAAAGTATAGGAGGAAAATGGAGGTCCATACAAGGCATCAATTACACTCAGTCAAGCTACAAATCCTGAAGCAGATGTTCTACTTGCTTATGAGATGAATGGAGAAGTAAGTCAATATCTCCTTTCTGTTATGCATTTGTTCGTTTCAATGTTTTATATATGGATAAATTCATACACACACGGTCACATTAAAAAAAAAAAAACCTGTTAATCACCATAATCGCCAAATCATTAAAAATGTTCAACACAAATCAGTTGGCGTGATTTATAACAGCGTAAAACTTTTTACACTGAAAATGTATCAAAATTAAACTCTTTATATATCCGCTTTTATTACTAACATTGTGAAACTATGATTCATTCCATGATATATTTTCATAATTTGTACAAGAAGAGCTTAAGATGACACTGTTCAAGTCAGCTCATAATCAGTTGCCAAAGAATATTTATGATATAATGTGATAGTATTATATTAATATGATATTCTAATCTTAGTTTAATATCTTGTTTATTTCCCCAAGCCTCTTAATAGGGATCATGGTTTTCCGTTACGTGTGGTTGTTCCTGGCGTCATCGGAGCTCGGTCTGTTAAATGGTTAGAAGCTATCAATATCTTAGCAGAAGAATGTCAGGTCTGATATCAATATGTATTGTAAAATTGTTCTGCAATAGCCAAAACAATTTTTTTTCGCAATGTCCTAGATTTTTAAAATGATCATGTATCAGGGGTTTTTCGTGCAAAAAGACTACAAAATGTTCCCGCCATCAGTAAATTGGGAAAACATCAATTGGTCATCCAGGAGACCTCAAATGGATTTCCCTGTTCAGGTATTTCCATCATCTAAATTTTGAGGAAAGAAATAAAATGGTTATTATCCTTTAAGCAATTTACATATATTTACATTGTCATATTTTACGTTTTGCAACTAATGCTTTTGATTTCACTTTGGCAGTGTGTTATATGTTCTCTAGAAGATATTACCACAATAACGCCTGGAAAGGTTAGTTATTGCAATTACAAGTTCGGGGGTGTATTGAGATATTTTAATCGAGAGATCTGACTCCTTTAAACTAGACAACATACACTTTAGAGTGTAAACTAAGTAATATTAGTCATTGATTTAATTAATAGTTGAAATTTGTTACTTTACTTTTCTATTCACTTTAAAGAATCAAATCCGCACGAGTCAAAACATCAATGATTTAGTATACATGTGCGCACAATATCAACATTTATTATTTTCTCAATGGTTGATATTACTCATTTTAGAGGATTCCAAGATCCTAAAGGATTTTATCAACATTCATTTGGTTTACATGGCCAGCCCATTTGGAACTCCAAGTTTTCAAGTGCTAAATGTGTCTAGTATGTTGCATTAACTTTAAAATCGACGTATCCAAATCTAAGAGTTGACATATTTTTTTGTTTTCAACAAAAGTACATTTAAATTTATATTTTTTAAATCCGAATAAAATCATCGATACTTGCATTATTTCCATATTATGCCTTAACGTTTAGTTTCATTAGAAAATGACTGAAATCGTAGTTCTAACATGATTCTTGTATCGCAGGTAAAAATTAGCGGATATGCAGCATCCGGTGGAGGAAGAGGCATTGAGAGAGTAGATGTGTCTGTTGATGGAGGAAAAACTTGGATAGATGCCTCAAGGTATCAAAAAAGTGGTATTCCTTACACAGCAGATGATGATGACAACAGTGACAAATGGGCATGGGTGTTATTTGAGGTCACAGCTGAAATTCAACAAAGCACTGAGATTATAGCAAAAGCTGTATGTGATATTTCTTCTGCTAAACTTCATGTTTCCAACTTCTTGTCTTCATTAAACAACTAGCTCTATTTATCGTGTAGAATCTCAAAGAGTTTAGTAGGTATACACTGTCGGTATAAATCAGTTTTACACTGACATCCAATGAAAGACAACCATTTTTGCATGTCATTCCATCAATTTCAAAATAACCGTAGAAAATGAGATGATGCGGGAAAATAGTAGATTTTTATTGAATATCACTATAAAACTGATTTACACCGACAATGCACATTCCTTAAATTTTAAATAATAATATTAATATACAAAATCATTTCTCAATGGGGACAGAAAAAGGGCTATTCAAAGCATAGAATGGATGAAAGTATTTCCTTAATTGTGAATTAGGTGCCTTATGAAGGGAAATAAATGTCCTGACAACTTTTCAATGGATGTGTAGCATATTTTAACATTTGGTTGTTCTCAAATGCATAAACAAGCAAAATAATTGGCTACCTCCTAAAGCACACCCTTTTATGGAATATGATCATCCTCTCACTCTTGTAGAAATCATTTTCTCACAAAGAATTTGAAATTTAAAATATAGGATTTACAATAAAGAATGAAAATCCAGTAATGATTTGTATAATGTTTTAGTTACAAAATATAAAGAGGAAGAAATGATCACATATAATATCTCTATTGAATACCTTTTGCTGATTTGCAGGTGGATATAGCAGGAAATGTTCAACCTGAAAAGGTTGATGACATTTGGAACTTGAGAGGAATATTAAACACTTCATGGCATCGGATACAAGTTCAAGTCACGGACTCAAACTCTTAAAAGTAGTTCAACTAGAACGTGTTAATCATACATGTTTCAGAAGTGTATTTTCAGACGACATATTTTATTTAGAAGTTCGCTTTTACATGTTTATGATTTTTTTTTTAATGTACACATCTTAAGTAATGTTTATGGTGAAGAAAGTTTCTCTCTTTATATGATTCATGCTCAAATCACTAGTACAGTTGCTCATTAGCTTTCTTACTCCTTTGAGGGTGCTGATTGTGCTGTGTCTATTCTACTTAGAAATAAATTGTGGCAACTTTATTTAGGACTCACAGTTGATCATAAAAAGTGTCATCTTTTCCTAAAGAAGAAGGCGGCCGAGGCTTCTAGAACTTGCGTGCTCCAAACTAAGCTTATATAAATTGACTTGGCAATTAGTTGTTAATCTGAATAAGCTCTGGATGGTGAAGAATCAATGTTCAAATATATTTACAGATCTATTTGTCGTGTATGGGATGATGCAGAGAATAACATAAGTTAGTGCATCCAGAATGGAAATGAGATTCAATTTTGGAAGGATAGATGGATGCATGGACATAAGTTAGAATCTATACTATTAATAATAAGTGGGTTTAGAAGTCCTAGTTCAACTAGTAAAATGCTGAAATTCTTATACGGAAGATGTTGTGACCTGGGTTCGAAGTTGGGATCTCACAGTTGTGTGTGAATTTAATTTCAGTGGATTAACATTTTATCTAAGACAAAAAAAATATTGCTGCCGGAAGTGGAATTGGGAAACTATAACTCAGTTGCTGCCGGAAGATATTTGTGTGAATATTGCTACCATCAAGCCTCCTTCTACTGAATTGCAAGCTGATTTTTTCTAATTAGAATTGTACAATTGATGAGAATTTCTCTCTCAAATCAACTTATTCCCTTATCATGAACATAATATACGATCGGAAGAAACATTTCAAAGCTTTTTCAATTGATTTGGGAGTAGAGAAACTCTAATAAGATTTGTTCATTTCATTGGAAAGTGGCTCATGGAAGATTGTTAAAATATGAAGAAAAAGTTAAAATTCATAATTTTGATGATATTTGTCTCAGATGCCAACAAGGCCCGGAAACCATCTTGCACATATTAAGAGACTGTGATGAAGCTAGAGAGATTTGGTCCTCAAGGCAAAATATTTTAGTTTATAGGCTATAACTTTTAGATTCAATGAGTACCTTTGTAATAAGGATATATGACAATACTATGTGGAATTGAATTATATTCTTTGGTGTTTTCATGAATGCTTTGTGGAAAGATCAAACGAAGCTTATTTTTAGTCAATTGTCCAAGCTTCGTGAGGACAAACTTTTTCATTTAGTTAATCAAGTACAAATAGTTATTGATAACGTTACTAAACAACTTGCATATTATTTAAGAGAGGTTTGGCTCAATCGGTCCTATTAATTAAATGGGAATTTCCGCCTGGTGGTAACTACAATTTTAATGTTGATGGCTCTTATAACAATAGGTGTGTGGTAGCTCAACTTGTAGTGATTTACTAAGGGATGTTCGTGGAAAGATTATTCAAGGCTTTTATTGTAAAGTATGCGCTAATAACTCCTAAAATGTCGAAATGTGAAGTTTGGGTCATGCATTGCGAACGACTCACCATCTTCAAATAGACAATGTTATTTTTGAAACAGATTGTTCCCTTGGTAGCAACAGCAGCCATCAACCGCCACACATCCATATCTTAGCTAAATAAGGAGACGAGACCCCCTTCGAACCAGCTTTAATTTATGATAACTATAATTTTGTTAATGCTCTATTTTTTTGTTGGATTGTAATGCTCTATAACTATAATTATTAGATTATAGATTTCCTTTTTATAAAAAAAAAAGAAGAAGAAGAAGAAGAAAAAGGAGACCACTAAGCATGCTCCTAGCATTTGTTTTACAATTTTGGTCATGTTTGACTTAGTATTATATATATAAGCACGAAGATTTAATGATAAAATAAAATAAAGGCGTCAATTGGGAGTTTGAATCAGTCCAAAACGATATTTAATTCAATTATTAATGTTGAAGCATTTGATCATTTATCAAGTGGTTTGCAGTTCAATTTTTTACTCTCACAGATTGTTCAATGGAGAAAGGTCACACCAACAGCAATGTAAACTTTATACTTATATTAATATTATTATGTATTATTAAAAAAAGTTTTTTTGATCATCACCTTTCAATTATTATATAAAGGCTCAACACATCTAACCCTCCACAAACTTCCCATACATACATTTTGATATAATATACCAATTAAAGTTTCTCACAATACATATTATTATTTATAGACTATGTAAGAGTCAACTAAAAAAAAACCATACCATTGCCATCATTGTGACAGTGCATTATTAGAATTCTTCTTCTCATCATATTTATTCATATTTGAGTAACATGGGTGCATTCATCACTGTCTTTCTTTCCTTTCAACCTCTCTCATTCATCTTGTTCATCCTCTTCTACATAACATTCATCGAATTTCGACGAGTTAAGAAATTAGTAGGATTCGGCCCAACGACCTATCCAGTAATAGGTTGTTTGATATCCTTCTACAAAAACCGTTTTCGGTTGCTAAATTGGTACACTGAACTTCTAGCCCAATCGCCAACCAACACCATATTGGTTCAACGATTAGGCGCGCGTAGAACCATTGTAACTACAAATCATCGCAACGTCGAGTACATACTCAAGACCAATTTCAAAAACTTTCCAAAAGGGAAGCCGTTCACGGAAATCCTAGGCGATTTTCTTGGCAAAGGCATATTCAACGTGGACGGCGATTTATGGATCAAACAACGAAAACTTGCAAGTCACGAGTTTTCGCTGAGATCCATGAACAAGTTCATCATGAACACATTGGAGAAAGAAGTGAATGGAAAGCTATTGCCATTCATGGATTCACTATCAATAGAGAACAAAATGGTTGACTTTCAAGAGTTGTTGGGTAGATTCACTTTCAACGTGATTTATAAATTCACATTGGGAATTAATGATGAAAGTGATAATAATATGTGCTGTTTGGATCCTTGTTTTCCGATTTCGCCATTGGCAAGGGCTTTCGATGTTGCGGCTGAGATTTCGGCTAGACGAGGAGCGGCTCCTTTGTTTTTAGTTTGGAGAGTGAAGAAGTGGCTCGGAGTTGGATCGGAAAAGAGGCTTAGAGAGGCGGTTAACGAGGTTACAACACGTGTCATGCAAATTATTTTGGAAAGGAAGAAGAAAATGAATGTAACAGGAGAGGAGCTTGCTGGTGATCAAGATCTCTTGTCACGTCTTATTTCTTCAGGTATGTAAATTTTCCTAATTTATACCATACTTCCTACAAAATAAAATGTGAGTTCAAATCATTTACCGCATTCTAAATCAGTAGCTAAGCCAATCACAATTGATTGATAACGCATAGTTTATCATTTAATATAAATCGACTTGCACTTGGATGAGATGCTAAGAGATCTCTTCCGACTTAACCAGAGGTCATGAGATCAAAATCAGTCATGAGAATATAACAGTGTTAATAAAATTCTCTTGAAGAAGAGCTTTGCCACGTCCTACCCGGCTCGAGGATGCCCAATTTAAATCGAAAAATTTGATATAAATTGATTTCTAAATTGGTCTCTGATTTAGCAACTCGTTTGTTGAAAGTTTCTAAATTTAATAAGTTAATTGGCATACTGCAAGTAGCCCAATAAATTAGACCCATACTGACCATATAGTTGCCAAAAAAAGGTGGAATTATATGGAATGATAACAGAGACCTAACCATTTATCAAATTGCCTAAAAGAATTGATTTGGCAAATATTTCTCTATAATTTATTTAGTTAAGGCAGGCAATTAAACAATTTGACAATTGTCTATAATTCTTAATTTAACTGATAAAAAATTGTCAAAATTATTAAATTTGACGTTATAAGTGGAGTTCGAACCCAAACCTTTCACTTGTATGTTTGAGTTTATGACAATTTTAACGTGCTAAAAAAACAATTTGGTAACTAGATTTGGTTCAGTGCAAGTGTCAAAAGAAAGTTTGATTCGGTATGTATAAAGTATCCAATTATTAAATGACATATATAAATATTGTATCCAACTAAATTTTATCATATTATTGCATCCAACTAAATTTTAGATAAGGTAATAAATTTTAGGGTAAGTAGGCTTTTATCCCTGTAAAATATGTAAATTTTGCAATACTTTATGTAATTATTTTTTTTGAGAATTCTCTCATGTAATGTTAACCGCAGAAAAAAAACCGCCGCAAAATATAATTTTAGCAGGGTTTTAAACCGCCGCAAATAAAATCCGTCGCAAAATATCATTTTAGCGAAGATTTTAAACCGCCGCAAAAAAAAATCCCCGCAAAATATCATTTTAGTGGGGGGTTTTTTTATGGTTGAATGAGTCCAAGGAGGTATTGCAAAAAATCAAACATTACAGGGAGAATTCTAAAAGAAAAAAATTTACAGGGGAGTTTTCCAAAATTTACATATTTTACAGGGGGTATTAGCCTATTTTCCCTAAATTTTATCATATTAATGTATCAACTAAATTCTAAATAGTTTTTTCTTATCTATTCCTTTAAGATTTGAGGGTATTTACCCCCTCAGCCAGTCAATAACCTCAATAATATTTTAACCGATAAATATTTTTATAAAATACATCGTTAGATTGAAAATTTATATCATATAGATCATTAATGTAAAATTTTAGACAAATCCAAAATCATGTGATATGTTTTTGAAACATGATTTTGGTTAAATAATTATAATACATTAATCTTTATTTGTCTCAATAGCATATTAAATGATTTTAGATTTATCTGATCTGTATGATATAAACTTTCAAACCAACAATGTATTTTATAAAATTTATATTAATTAAAATATTATTAAATAGTGTAAGAGTAAATATCCCCAGATCTTAAAGAGTACACAAGTTGTCACTATTACTTCAATTTACCTTTCAACACTAGAATCTGCTTATTTTCCTACCGATTTGAACAAAAAATCTACAGGAAAATTAGAGAAAACATTCCTGGGGAATCTGAAGTTGAAAATGAAAAAAATCTGAAACAAACTTTCTTGCAAAAAAACTCCCGTGAAAAGACTACAACATCATTTTTATTTTTATTTTGGTACAAGACTACAACATCATTATTTAATCATTATTAAATAATAAAAATATATTATTTTTTAAATTAAAATGAAAACTACAACATCATTTACAAGGGAATTTTTTTTCCTTGCAGGTCATGAGGAGGATGTAATTAGGGACATGGTTATAAGCTTCATCATGGCAGGGAGAGATACCACATCATCAGCTTTAACATGGTTCTTTTGGTTACTATCACATTATCCTAATATTGAGCACAAAATTTTGAAAGAAACAAATTGTGAGTCATTAGATTATGAATCATTGAAAAATATGAATTTCTTAAAAGCATGCTTATGTGAATCCATGAGGTTATATCCACCAGTAGCTTGGGATTCAAAGCATGCAACATGTGATGATGTGTTTCCAGATGGCACTTTAATAAAAAGTGGAGATAGAGTGACATATTTTCCATATGGAATGGGGAGAATGGAAAATATATGGGGAAAAGATTGGTTTGAATTCAAACCGGACCGGTGGTTCGATGAACCGGTTGAATCAGAGAGCGGTGAATTAGGGTCAATATTTAGAGAGGTTTGTCCTTTTAAGTTTCCCATTTTTCAGGCCGGTCCAAGGGTGTGTCTTGGAAAAGAAATGGCTTTTATTCAAATGAAATATGTAGTGGCTTCAATTCTTAGGAGATTTAATATTAAAGTAGATAGTCCTAAGATGCCTTTATTTGTGCCACTTCTTACGGCTCACATGGCAGGCGGCCTAAAAGTATTTGTTTCTAAGAGAGTATGAAACTTTAACTTATTATTTTGATCATTACCAAATATTTTTCATTACCATATGTATGAACCATATATGGAAGTATTATATAAGTGGGCGTATTATAATTCAGATTCTAACCTCTATATAATAAGTGCAATGTTTTTATCATCTAAATTAAAATCACGAAGATGAATGTAGTCATGTTTTATAGATTGATGAAAGGAAATAGTTAGTGCATGCATTTGATTCTTCTATTAGACAATCCCTCGTTGTAAACAATTCCTGCAATGGAAGTTTTGGTTTGAACACATGTTCACCAGCCAAACCAATTAGTCATTATTGTACATGTTCATTATTATTATCGGTGACAAATCAGTTCCACCAAAACGTGCTTTGTTGTATATATGCGACTTGATTCATTTCATCATCATTAATATTGTCCATAGGGAATGATGATCCGTCGATTCTAAGAGTAAGTATGAGATGCGTTACTCTGTTTAATATAATTAATATGTTCTAAGAGTAAGTATGATTTATTATATGAGCTTTTTTTTTTGTGAATCCAACTCTAAACATATTCCGCAATGAAATTCATAACCATTAACAACACATACTTCATACTTTTTAGTCAACCAAACATCAATAAATCCAACTAAAATACTTTCAAATTTAGCTTACATAAAATCAGGGAAATAAGAGACCGTGAAATACTAAAATGCATAAATAAAAAATTAAAAGTTCAATTAAACAAATTTAAATCCAAACCATGTCACCATCAAAATCCACCTAGAGATTAAGATTTAAGTCTAGTCTTTTATGTCCACAATGTTGTGTGCTTGTACCCTCTTCATTCTCGTTCGAATGCGGAGTGAAATAGTTGTTTTGATAATATACCTCTCTTGCAAAGTTTGCAGCACTCCTTTAGCTTGAACTTGTAGCAACAAGGCTTGAACTTGGCACCAAATCTTCCTCTAAAATTTGTTGAATCATAGCCCATGTGTTCTCACTAGTTTGATTGAAGCGAGAATACATGGGCTATGATTCAACAAATTTTGGAGAAAGATTTGGTGCCAAGTTCAAGCGTTGTTGCTACAAGTTCAAACTAAATGAGTGATGCAAACTTTGCAAGAGAGGTATATTATCAAAACAACTCTTTCACTCCGCACTCGAACGAGAATGAAGACGGTACAAACACACAACATGGTGGACTTAAAAGGTTAGACTTAAATCTTAATCTCTAGGTGAATATTGATGGTGACATGGTTTGAATTTAAATTTGTTTAAATTAACTTTTAATTTTATTTATGCATTTTAGTATTTCACACATGGATAATTAACAAAATCACTACAAATGATAAAGGTTCTTCTTCCGTTGAGGAACTGTTGCCGTCAGACGGTGGTAACAATTCAATAATTCAAGTGATCGATTTATGTATCTTTGTTTCTCCAAAATCCTCTTATTAACACTTAATTAATCAATTTCCTGTAACATCATAAACAAAATTCAGACAAAAGGAGCAACATTGAACAAGATAGATGCACCAATAACTATACTATCATTAATTAAAGTATAACTCCTCCAAAGATATAAATTAAACTCTATTCAGATTATAAAATTACACTCTCACCACTAAATTTATACCTAACATATGCATGAATTTCAAATTTAATGACACACACAGAAATCTCACAAACAAGAGTAAAAACCTATAATCTATTTCATAATTGTGGGCGCACCAATTTGATTGGCGCGCCTGGGGACAATAGATGTAGGCAGCTTTATCCCCCTAAAGAGTGAGGGTGTTTTAAGGAATTAAATTAAATATGTTATTAAGTTATAATCAATACAATTTCAAAAAATTCAATTCTAAAAAAATGAATCATGTATTCGAAACAGTAGTGAGTTCCGTTTTGTCAAATCAATAATAAGATATATAAGACACTGATTTTGCAAGAAAAAAATACTAAACTTTTAATAGAGTTATTTATGTAAATCAACTTATGTAATATATATATTCTTCAACAAATGATCCATTATGTCACATACTTGAGAAAAATATGCTGCTTAACCAATTTTTTTTTCTGAACAGCAAAATACCAATGGGTATCAACTGATTAACCAGATGAAGGAACTCAAATCACATAAACCAAAAGCCAAGGATATATATACACATACATACTACATGCATCAAAATTAAAAAATCAAAAGAAAGAAAAAAGACAAGAAAGGCAATTACAAATGAAGAAGTCATGACGTCAAAGTCAAAGATAGTAATAGAGTAATAAATGTAAGAAAATATGAAATCTAAATATAGAAAAAGAGACATTGGTCATCAACTATCATAATTAGGTTCATGATTTAGTCAAAAAAAAGTTCAAGTAATTATTTGGTCAAAAAAAAAAGGTTCATGTTATTATTTGGTCAAACTAAAAAAAAAGGTTCATCTTATTATTTTTTCCATAAAAATAACATAAAATGTGAAGTTGAAGTTCATCAAAACTCTCCCATTTCAACTTAAAAAGAGAAGGTGACAATAAAAAGGATGATAGATTGATGCTAATGTAAATGATGAGATGGGTGATGAAGTTTAGCTTTAATCACTTTCGTGTGTTAAACAACTTTAAATTTTATATGTATCTTTATAAGAATGGCATACATTTTTATGTTAATGTTTAAAATTTTGTGTCAATTAAAATTTTATTTTCTCACATTATAGAATTATATGACTTATATTTAATAATTAAAATTAATATTTGAAAATTTGTATAAGCATTTAATTGCTAAATAGACAACAATAATGACTTAATAGAGAAGGAAATTGTGTTTTGTCTCTATGGAGACCGAATTTTAAACTAAGAAACAAAATTTTAGAGACAAAATTATTTAAATTCATAGACGAATAAATTTGTCGCCAATAGAGACAAAATTTATGCTTAGAAATGAAATTTTTAGAGATAGAATTATTTGAATTTAGGGACGGATAATTTTGTCCACAATAAAGACGGATATATTGTATTCTGAATTCAACATTTAGAGACAATTTTTTGTTTTATAGTTACAGATAAATTATATATGGAAGAAACAAGTTATAGGGACTTAAAATATAATACAAATTAAGTAAGGACTAAACTTAGAAGGCCCGCATTTTATAGGGATCAAAAACATATTTAACTCTAAATTTTTTGGTGGGAAATTTTTTGGCGGGATGAATCTTCGATGTTATTTCGTGTAAAGATGGATTTCAGAGACAGATTATTTTAGAGACGAATAAATTTCATCTCTAACAGATGTTTGACTACTATAATAACAAATTGACTATTTAGAGGCGGGTACAAAAACGAAAACTATTAGACACAATAAAAATCTGTATCTAATATCTATCTTTAATTCCTTTTTAATTTATAAATTAAAAAAAATACTACCTCTGTTCCTTTTTACTTGTCGTTTTAGAAAAAAATATTTGTTCCTTTTTACTTGTCGTTTTAGCAATTTAGGTTATATTTTGCCTATTATATCCTCCTTCTTATTTTATTTTATTGACTAAATTTGGTATAATTGTTTTTGTTGAAACAATAAAATCTTTTTTATTGTATACAAATCTTGTTTGTTACAATTTTTTTGAAAATAGATAATGTTTCTGAAAAAGAAGGAATTTATTGGTAGATTAAAAATATGATATATTTTAAAAAAGGGCATACTAGGAAAATAAGGTGCAAAAATATACCCCTTCTATTTTGGTCATTTTTTCTAAAACGACAAGTAAAAAGGAACGGAGGTAGTAATTAACTAGAGACAGATTTAGAGACGGAATATTTTTTAGACAGATCTTTCTGTCTCCAAATTCCTTCACTAGTACATATATTTTAATTTTATTCTCTATACACTTTTTTTTGTCTCTAATTCCGTCTCTAATAGAGATGAAATAAATTCCGTCTCTAAATTCCGTCGGTGTTTAAACTTTTTCTATTAGTGTCTCTTATCAGAGACGAAATATAAAATTTGTCTCTATAGGAATTAACGACATAATCAAATCCATATCTTATTATGTCCTTAACGTGCTTAGTAACAGAATAATTGCATTTTAGTGACAGATTTCACCCGTCGATATTTAATATTTTTTTAGTAGTGTGTTGAGAGTGAAGTAGAGAATGCACAACACTAAGAAAAGAGATCCAACAATGAAAAGTATATTCACATAGTATAATAGGATGAATTTTGCTCACATATTTTTTTCTTAAATTAAATTAACCAATTGGATTGTTAAAACTAAAATAATAAATTATACTTATAATCATGACACCCTAAGCATTCCAACGAGAAGTCTTTTACTGAAATGGATATCATTTGATATTTTATTTAAGTTGGGGAAGTTATGGTACTATTGTTTTATTTGTGTAGAAAACCGGTGTTACGTTAGTTGTGATTTAGTTGAAAATTTCTCCTTTCGCCGAGTCCCAGAGTTTTCTATGACACCCTACAGTAGAGGAATTGAAAAAAAAAGTTTAGAATTCACTACTAGAAAATCTTAAATATTGACGGTCAAAATATGTCTCTAAATATCAAACATAAAGTTTTTTGTCAAACACATAAATAAAATTAAATGATTTAACCAAAATACTTAAAAGAAACTAACTAATAACCAATATACAATATTCCAAATATTAATTTTTATTTACTAAATGTAATTCACATAATTCCACTACTAGAAAAATCTTAAATAGCAACGGCCAAAATATGTCTCTAAAAGGTAAATATTTTGTCACTAAGCACGTTAGAGACAAAATTGAAGACAAATTTGTATCGGTTGTTCATTTCCTTTTTCATAAGCCATTAGAGATGGATTTTTATATTCTATCTCTGATTGGAGACAACATTTATCCGTCACTAAAAAATTAATATCTGCCTCAAAATGTTGAATTCAAAACACGATATATCTGTCTCTCAATTCAAATAATTTTGTCTCTAAAATTCCATCTCTAAGCTTATAATTTTGTGATAAGACAAAACACATTTTTTGTCTCTAATTAGTTAATGTTTTTGTCTATTTATCTAAAATACATAAAGAAAGTAACTAAAGCTAAACTTGATCACACATCTCATCATTTTCATTAGCATTCATATCATCATTTTAATTGTCCCCTTCTCTTTCAAGATGAACCTGAAAGTTTTGATTAATATTAGGTACAAATCTTCCAAAAATTCACTCCTAATGCTCCATTTTTATTTAATGTTTCTTGTTCAAAATTATTTTGCTCAAGTTCAATGTTTAATGCTTCAATCTCAACCTCCACAACATCAACTTTATCTGACCATACCACATCTGTAGAAATTGAAGGCGAAAACTTTAAAGATTCTTTAAAAGCGGCAACATTCTAATCTAAATATTTCTCCCTTCTTGTGAATGCTTCCAACAACTTCTATCTATATACTATCATCAGATTGTTGACTATCAACCACAACTCTTTGAGAGTTTCAATGTATGATAAAAGGTTTGCTATTTGTTCTTCATGCTTAGTAGAATGGACACCTATTTTAATGAAAAAAGACATGAATATGGTAATTTGTTAAGACAACTAATTGGAGGTAATATTTAAAAATCAAACGTGTGAGTTTCATTTATAACTTCTTCGAATTGAGTTATGCATAGGAAGAGTTGTCTAAAGGCAATATAGATATTTCTTATGAATAGGAAGCGTTGTCTAAAGGCAATATAAGGTAGTGCTTATGCGTAGGAAGCACTATCTATAGGCAACATAAGAGAGCACTTATGAGTCGGAAGCATTGTCTAAAGGAAACCTATCATAGCACTTAAGTATGAAAATTGTTGTGTAATGGTAACATACGATAGCCGATATGAACTTTGTATTTGGAACATAGATTATACAACCTATGGTATTCTATTAAATTATTTTTACTAAATCACCTTTTACAAACTCAGCCTGAGATCTTCACACTAAAGGATTATACACATGTATTCTTCAAGAAAACATTGAGGACTTGAGTTTAATAGATTCTCATCATTTTATATTTTAAGGTTAGAAAATGTCTGTGCTAATTTCCTCGTCAAATTAGGTTAGTCTAATGACCTGAAAATGATGATATTCTATGTTAACATCATTATCATTAATTAGAAATAATGAATATTGACAACAATGACATTATTATAAACAGGTTCAAATCACCTCCCGTGAACTTTCACTGGATGAGGTGCAGTGCGCATCTCTACTATCAATTTATTAATTTTAAAATTGTTGTTATTATTAAAAGAAATGAAAGGTGAGGATTTAACTGGACATATAATGTCATAGGAGGGGATTTGTGTCCATTATCAACTTTTCCCAGTGCCTAATGCAACATAAATGTGAGGGTTATTGACCTAATAGTTTGAAATTTGAATGCTTGTTAAAAATATAAATATATTAGATCATATAGGCTATATCTATTTTGCATTGTAAATATAGATTCGAAAATTATTTGTAATAAAACGAGTCAGTTATACTTGATAAAATAAAAGGCATTCAAGTCTCTCAATAAGGGCATCATTTAATCATAAGTTGGTAACTTAATTCTACATTGTTTTCAATTATCTCCTAATAAAGGCATAATTTCTACGTATAGTCTATAAATGTCATGCACGTAAACCTTTCTAACCACACCATATATATAGGTCATAATTATATCCAAGGTGGGTTCTTCATGTTTAAAGGAACTTATATACTGAAACATCAACATGAGTTTGATTTTCAAATAGTGAACTTGAGCTTTGAAGGTAAGAACTTCAACTTCGAATCTAAAACTTGAACTCGTTTTGACCTTGAATTTCTACTCCCTTTGTTCCTTGAACTTCTATCGCATCATAGAACTTAATTTTAGAGGTTCAATATTGTGTTGAGAAAGAATGATGTGTGAGTGGAGCGTTATTGTTGGTGACCGGTAAAGAAAAATAAATGGCAGATTATGATGTTTAATTTCCCGTATATATGGTAGGCTAAAACACTTAGAATTAGAATTGCTCAAATTATAACAAAGAACCTCAAAATATTTTAACATTACAACATTCATACTTGCAAAAAATAGCAGATAACTTGACTAATAAGGTAGTTGATTAAATTGCGTCAAAAAATAGGTTGAACTAATTTATAAATAAGAGTTTCATACCCCAAATTTTACCCTCCCATTCTGGTACATATATTTTTTGGTCAATTTACTTTTCAAAATAGCAAGTTAGTTGAGATGGCAGTGAGAAGAGCATTTGGAAATATTACTAGCACAAGGTCATGTGTTCTAGCCCAACTTGGTACTTTTATTTTTATCCCATTAGTCATACTAACCTTTTTTACTTATTTTTTCTAACAAGAAACTTTTTTTATTTATTTTTGGTAATATTTATTATCCCTTTTTTTGTTTGTCCAAAATTATAAAAAAAATAGAACATATATATAAAAAGAAGAAAAATATATAGACTTGTATGGAAAGAAAATAGAATTAACACAAAAACATAAAAAATAAGTGAATTAAAATAAAAGATAACCAAATCTTTGGTCTTGGAGAGCAAGCAAGGGAATTAACACTAAAACATAAAATAAGAGCAAATCAATCATAAAAATAAGCAAAATTTGTCCATATTAATTTTTAAAGCAAATCTATCAAAGATTCATTCACAATTTTAAACCCCTAATTCTAACACTATAAATAGGAGCTTGTTTTCACAAAGAAAGACACAACAAAAAATTCACTACACAAAACAATTCCCCACAAACCATCAAAGTTATTCACATACAAAAACTTCTACAACACAAGGTAGAAAGAAATATAGAAGGCATAATGGCCACCCACCACCATTGTTAATAATCATTCTCCACCGTAGCAGTCGCAAAGGAGATCGAAGAAGAAGGAAAACAGGTTCTTATGGTTTCAATGTTTCTTTCTTTCTGTTTAAGTCTTCATGTATATATTATTGCACTTGTTTGTTGTATATAACTGCCACATGTTTGCTATTCGGTTCATTTGATTTATTTTGATTAAACACATATATGTAACATACTCAAATAGTATATAGTATGATATAATACTTACAAATATTAATTTTTGTCTCTTTAAAATTAAATTTATTTTTATAATAAAGTGGGTTTAAAAAGGAGAGGATGAATGCACATACACTTTTCTCCCGGATAGTTGGTGGCCTAGTGCACTCTTCGTTTACCGATATCCGTCTTCCGCTCTTTAAATAAAGAACAATTCTTTTAAAGCAAAACCTTAAAGAATACCAACACATCAAACTAAATTTTCGCCTTCGGGCCAATTTAAACAAATCAAATTAAAATTCTTTTCATAAACGAACATGTATACAATCAATTCTAACGTGATACAAACGAAACTTAAGCCTCCATCGTGCGAGCATACAAGTTAAGTTTAACCACTAGAATTCGATTAACACATCGTTCTCTAAAAAACACCAACAAACAATGTGTACCCAGAACTACGTAGTTTTGAATTCCTCATCGCACCAGAGGATACGTAGGAGCAAGATTCTACATCTTGTCAAGCATAATAATAAAAAACTTAATTTTTTCTTCTCTTGTAAATATTTGTAAATAAATTAAATAATCGAAATAAAAAACATGTAAGCAAACTCTAAAAGTCTTAAACCCTAAAACTAATTAGGAGGTTCCCGTTGAGTACAACGGATGTGAGGGGTGCTAGTACCTTCCCCTTGCATAATCAACTCCCGAACCTGGAAATGGTTGCGATGACCATCTTTCCATTGTTTTTAAGGTTTTATCAATATTTTCCTTAACAAATAAAATTTGCTGGCGACTCTGTGTCATTCCGAGTGTCCTATACGCTCGAGCGATTTTCGCGGCGCGACAAAGAGGTTGAACTGATTTATAGATAAGAAATGACATAAAATAGATAAATTTAATTAAATTTTTTTAAGTAGAATTATAGGGGTAAAATTCGATGAAAAGGTGATAAGATATAAGCTCATAAACTAATTGAAATATCTTATGAAAAATAAGATATAATATAAGCTAATAAAATAACCTATAAACTCTTCTTAAAAAGACCGTTACCAAACAATTTTCGTTATATGAGCTTTTTTTTGTGTGAATCCAACTCTAAACATATTCCGTAATGAAATCCATAACCATTAATAATACAAACTTCATAGTTTTTAGTCAACTAAACATGAATAAATCCAACCAAAATACTCTCAAATTTAGCTTACATAAAATCAAGGAAATAAGAGACTGTGAAATACTAAAATGCATAAATAAAATTAAAAGTTCAATTAAACAAATTTAAATCCAAACCATGTCAACATCAAAATCCACCTAGAGATTAAGATTTAAGTCTTGTCTTTTAAGTCCACAATGTTGTGTGCTTGTACCCTCTTCATTCTCGTTCGAGTGCGGAGTGAAATAGTTGTTTTGATAATATACCTCTTTTGCAAAGTTTGCAGCAATCCTTTAGCTTGAACTTGTAGCAACAAGGCTTGAACTTGGCACCAAATCTTCCTCTAAAATTTGTTGAATCATAGTCCATGCGTTCTCACTAGTTTGGTGGAAAATTTACAAGGATTGGCGAATCCATGACTCGCTTCAACCAAACTAGTAAAAACACATGGGCTATGATTCAACAAATTTTGGAGAAAGATTTGGTGCCAAGTTCAAGCGTTGTTGCTACAAGTTCAAGCTAAAGGAGTGATGCAAACTTTGTAAGAGAGGTATATTATCAAAAAAACTCTTTCACTCCGCACTCGAACGAGAATGAAGAGGGTACATACACACAACATGGTGGACTTAAAAGGTTAAACTTAAATCTTAATCTCTAGGTGGATTTTGATGGTGACATGGCTTGGATTTAAATTTGTTTAAATTAACTTTTAATTTTATTTATGCATTTTAGTATTTCACACATGGATAATTAACAAAATCACTACAAATGATAAAGGTTCTTCTTCCGTTGAGGAACTGTTGCCGTCAGACGATGATAACAATTCAATAATTCAAGTGATCGATTTATGTATCTTTGTTTCTCCAAAATCCTCTTAACACTTAATTAATCAATTTCCTGTAACATCATAAACAAAATTCAGACAAAAGGAGCAACATTGAACAAGACAGATGCATCAATAACTATACTATCATTAATTAAAGTGGTAACTCCTCCAAAGATATAAATTAAACTCTATTCAGATTATAAAATTACACTCTCACCACTAAACTTATACCTAACATATGCATGAATTTCAAATTTAATGACACACAGAAATATCACAAACAAGAGTAAAAACCTATAATCTATTTCATAAATTGTGGGCGCACCAATTTGATTGGCGCGCTTGGGGACAATAGATGTAGGCAGCTTTATCCCCCTTAAAAGTGAGGGTGTTTCAAGGAATTAAATTAAATATGTTATTAAGTTATTATCAATACAATTTCAAAAAATTCAAGTCTAAAAAATTGAATCATGTATTTAAAACAGTAGTCAGTTCGGTTTTATCAAATCAATAATAAGATATATAAGACACTGATTTTGCAAGAAAAAAATACTAAACTTTTAATAGAGTTATTTATGTATATCAACTTATGTAATATATATATTCTACAAGAAATTATCCATTATGTCACATACCTGAGAAAAATATGCTACTCAACCAAAGTCAAAGATAGTAATAGAGTAATAAATGTAAGAAAATATGAAATCTAAATATAGAAAAAGAGACGTTGGTCATCAACTATCATAATTAGGTTCATGATTTAGTCAAAAAAAAAGTTCAAGTAATTATTTGGTCAAAAAAAAAAGGGTCATGTTATTATTTGGTCAAACTAAAAAAAAAGTATCATTTATTATTTTTTCCATAAAAATATCATAAAATGTGAAGTTGAAGTTAATCAAAACTCTCCCATTTCAACTAAAAAGAGAAGGTGACAATAAAAAGGATGATAGATTGATTCTAATGTAAATGATGAGATGGGTGATGAAGTTTAGATTTAATCACTTTCGTGTGTTAAACAACTTTAAGTTTGATATTGATCTTTGTAAGAATGGCATACATTTTTATGTTAATGTTTAAAATTTTGTGTCAATTAAAATTTTATTTTCTCACATTATAGAATTATATGACTTATATATAATAATTAAAATTAATATTTGAAAATTTGTATAAGCATTTAATTGCTAAATAGACAACAATAATGACTTAATAGAGAAGGAAATTGTGTTTTGTCTCTATGGAAACCGAATTTTAAACTTAGAAACAGAATTTAGAGACAAAATTATTTAAATTCATAGACGAATAAATTTGTCGCCAATAGAGACAAAATTTATGCTTAGAAATGAAATTTTTAGAGATAGAATTATTTGAATTTAGGGACGGATAATTTTGTCCACAATAAAGACGGATATATTCTATTCTGAATTCAACATTTAGAGACAATTTTTTGTTTTATAGTTACGGATAAATTATATATGGAAGAAACAAGTTATAGGGACTTAAAATATAATAAAAATTAAGTAAGGACTAAACTTAGAAGGCCCGCATTTTATAGGGATCAAAAACATATTTAACTCTAAATTTTTTGGTGGGAAATTTTTTGGCGGGATGAATCTTCGATGTTATTTCGTGTAGAGATGGATTTCAGAGACAGATTATTTTAGAGACGAATAAATTTCATCTCTAACAGATGTTTGACTACTATAATAACAAATTGACTATTTAGAGGCGGGTACAAAAACGAAAACTATTAGACACAATAAAAATTTGTATCTAACATCTATCTTTAATTCCTTTTTAATTTATAAATTAAAAAAAATACTACCTCTGTTCCTTTTTACTTGTCGTTTTAGAAAAAAATATTTGTTCCTTTTTACTTGTCGTTTTAGCAATTTAGGTTATATTTTGCCTATTATATCCTCCTTCTTATTTTATTTTATTGACTAAATTTGGTATAATTGTTTTTGTTGAAACAATAAAATCTTTTTTATTGTATACAAATTTTGTTTGTTACAATTTTTTTGAAAATAGATAATGTTTCTGAAAAAGAAGAAATTTATTGGTAGATTAAAAATATGATATATTTAAAAAAAGGGCATACTAGGAAAATAAGGTGCAAAAATATACCCCTCCTATTTTGGTCATTTTTTCTAAAATGACAAGTAAAAAGGAACGGAGGTAGTAATTAACTAGAGACAGATTTAGAGACGGAATATTTTTTAGACAGATCTTTCTGTTTCCAAATTCCTTCACTAGTACATATATTTTAATTTTTGTCTTTATACACTTTTTTTTGTCTCTAATTCCGTCTATAATAGAGATGAAATAAATTCCGTCTCTAAATTCCGTCGGTGTTTAAACTTTTTCTATTAGTGTCTCTTATCAGAGACGAAATATAAAATTTGTCTCTATAGGAATTAACGACATAATCCAATCCGTATCTTATTATGTCCTTAACGTGCTTAGTAACAGAATAATTGCATTTTAGTGACAGATTTCACCCGCCGGTATTTAATATTTTTCTAGTAGTGTGTTGAGAGTGAAGTAGAGAATGCACAACACTAAGAAAAGAGATCCAACAATGAAAAGTATATTCACATAGTATAATAGGTTGAATTTTGCTCACAAGTTTGATGAAAAATTTAGCCATGTTTTTTTACCTATATATATTTTTTTCTTAAATTAAATTAACCAATTGGATTGTTAAAACTCAAATAATAAATTATACTTATAATCTTGACACCCTAAGCATTCCAACGAGAAGTCTTTTACTCAAATGGATATCATTTGCTATTTTATTTAAGTTGGGGAAGTTATGGTACTATTGTTGTATTTGTGTAGAAAACCGGTGTTAGGTTAGTTGTGATTTAGTTGAAAATTTCTCCTTTCGCCGAGTCCCAGAGTTTTCTATGACACCCTACAGTAGAGGAATTGGAAAAAATAGTTTAGAATTCACCAATAGAAAATCTTATATATTGACGGTCAAAATCTATCTCTAAATATCAAACATAAAGTTTTTTGTCAAACACATAAATAAAATTAAATGATTTAACCAAAATACTTAAAAAAAACAAACTAATAACCAATATACAATATTCCAAATATTAATTTTTATTTACTAAATATAATTCACATAATTCCACTATTAGAAAAATCTTAAATAGCAACGGCCAAAATATGTCTCTAAAAGGTAAATATTTTGTCACTAAGCACGTTAGAGACAAAATTGAAGACAAATTTGTATCGGTAATGTAACACCCATGCTAAAAGAGTCTAGAATATCTAGAATGGAAATACATTAGAATATCTGGATACATTAATATTACAACTCATTGTCTGGATACACCATGTAAGAATACATGATTAGGAGCATAAATTGTGCTTGATACAAAACACATCGGAATAATTCATATAAAGTTCCAAGTCTAAACAACTAATTCATAAAACTGAAACTAAAAGTCTTCATACGTCAGCTGGTCCCTTACCCTGACTGGTATCTATCTGCTTATCTGTAAAACAATAAAAAGGAGTGGGATGAGACTACTTGTCTCAGTGAGTTCCACCTATCTCAGGTGCCCCTCACTCAGTGAACATATTAGACAAAAGTCTACTTAGCTAAACTAGGATTGATCACATGATTATATTCATAATAATTTAATATAATTAGTCATCAAATTTATTTATCTGAAGTTTCTTTTACGGAATGACGAGGTGAGCGGCCCCAATACATTCCAACATAACCTGCTCCAATACCAACTACGGGGCTAGAGACTCGGTGCTAACTCATTTCTGTTTACATAGCCTGCCCTATTGCCAACTATTGGGCTAGGGACTCGGTAACATTATAAGATCAATCTTTAACATTAGAGCAATATTTATTTAACACTCCTTGACCCTTTGGCCAATTTTCCACAATTGCTAATATTCCTAGCCATCTTATCTTATTCACATAATCATATCTACTTTAGAATTCATATGTCTCAAAGTGAACTAGCCTCTGTGCAAGTACAATATCATTCAAAGAATGAAGTTTAAGTTCATAACAGTTTAATATACTTGCATCAATTCATTCTATAGTTTTTCAAAAATAAGATATTTATAGCCGGTTCATGTATGACATTTTAACGATACAATTTTGCGGATTTTCTAGTTTAACTTCTAGGACTATAGCTGAACCGATGCATAAAATATTGCACAGAAACAGTTCAATTTAAGGAAAAAGAAAGTTTACTACACTAATTCTCTATAATTCAAGTTTCATTCATATAATGAAAGGGATTTCACTAAAACAGCTATATACTTAGGATTCAACATTTCAATCTATATATGCCATGAGGAAAATGGAAACAAGGCATGTAGTGAGGTGGGGAAACTAACCATATTATGCTAATGTTTAAAATCCATCTATGTGACAAAATTTAAACTCTAATTCTAACTAAACCACATGTTCTAATTTGCATAAATAGGTAAGGAATTAACTACCCATGGTGGGTTCTAAACTAATGAAACTCACCAAAATTTCTTGAAGCTCTCCAACTTAGCCACTACTTCCAAAATTACCACGGTTAGTTGCAAGCTTTAATCCTCTGTTCCAATACAACAATTCCAAGTTTTAGCAACTTCAATTTCTATACACACAACACTTTAAATAAAGCTCTAGAATTTCTTTCAACAAAGGGAGTGAGGTGTCGGACAAGAGAGAGAAGGGGAAAAGAAGTCTTTCACTTGTACTTGGACTTCTTAATGATCATGGTAGTGGAAATTCATGTCAATTTTGGTTAATTTTTGGTTAAAAGAGATACTAAAGGGAGGGCATCGTGAGAGAGGAAGAAAAATGGGGATAAGGTTTTGTGTGGTGCTGAGAGAGAAGAATGAAAACTATCTATGAAGTAGTGTCACTTTCTTATCTTATGTGACGGTGGACCCCATTCAAATTACCTTATCATTTCATAGTTAAACTTCACTACTCTACAAAAAATATTTTAAATTGTTTTGAGAAAAGCGGGTTGTTACATTCTACCCCTCTTAAAATAATTTCGTCCTCGAAATTGAAAAATTTACCTCAAAAGAGATGGGGATAATCCCTCTGCATATCTGATTCCAATTCCCACGTTGCTTCTCCAATAGGCGATCCTTGCCATTCAACCTTCACAATTGGAATCACTTTATTTCTCAACTGTTTAACATCACGGTCGACTATTCGAACAGGCTCCGGTTGGAAGGTTAAGTCTGACTTCAAATCTACCGTATCCAAATTCACCGGAAGGAATGGATCAGGTACGTACTTCTTTAACTGAGACACATGAAACACATTGTGTAGTCCTGACATTGCTGGAGGAAGCGCCAGCCGGTAAGCCACATCTCCAATCCTTTCCGTAATTTGGAATGGTCCAACATATCTCGGACTTAACTTCTTCTTTCTAAACAAACCACGCAATCCCAACTGTGGAGTTACTCTGAGAAAAACGTGATCACCTTGTTCAAACTCTAACGGTCGTCGCCGCTTATCTGCATAGCTCTTTTGTCTACTCTGGGCAGTTTTCAATTTTTCTTGTATTGATTTAATTTTTAAAGTCGTCTCCTCAATAACTTCGGGGCCTAAAATTCCTTTGTCTCCGACCTCAGCCCAACAGAGTGGAGTCCTACACTTTCTCCCATATAGAGCCTCATATGGTGCCATGCCGATGCTAGAATGGTAACTGTTATTATAAGAGAACTCTATCAGATGCAAGTGGTCACTCCAGCTTCCACCGTCTTCTAGAACACATGCTCGAAGCATATCCTCTAGAGTCTGAATAGTCCTCTCTGATTGCCCGTCGGTCTGCGGATGGTGCGATGTGCTCAACCTGAGTCTCGTACCCATAGCCTTCTGGAATGCTTTCCAAAAGTGTGAAGTGAAGATTGAATCCCTATCTGACACAATACCAACAGGTACCCCATGTAACTTTACTATTTCTCTGAGGAAGATTTCTGCATACTGTGCCGCTTTATAAGTAGTTTTCACTGGGAGGAAGTGAGCTGATTTAGTTAACCGGTCCACAATGACCCATATTGAGTCATGCCCCTTTTGAGTTCGCGGTAAGCCTCCTACAAAATCCATAGCTATCTGCTCCCATTTCCACTGTGGGATTTGCAGCGGTTGGAGAAGTCCCGCTGGCCTTTGATACTCAATTTTTACCTGCTGACATATTAAGCATCGAGCAACGAACTCTGCAATTTCTTTCTTCATACCATACCACCAGTAATCTTTCTTCAGATCATGATACATTTTTGTCGTTCCTGGATGAATGGAAAATTTGCTCTTATGTGCTTCTTCCAAAATCAATCTCTTAATTTCAAAGTCATTTGGTACACATATCCTTCCATTGTACAACAACACTCCATCATTCGCTATCGCGAATTCAGGTGCTCCTACCATTCTCCTCATATCAACATCGTATTCTTGAGCCTGGGCGATCTGTGCTCTCAAATCACAAGAAACTTCTATTTTATTCAGAACTAGCCCGTTCTCTAATTCCATCATATTGAGGTTCAAGTCTCTGAAGTCCTCAACCAAGCAACATTTATGCATTAACAAATCAGAACTACACAACGCTTTCCTACTCAAGGCATCTGCTACTACATTGGCCTTTCCGGGATGATACCTCAGGTCGAAATCGAAGTCCTTCAAATACTCCATCCACCTTCTCTGTCTCATGTTCAATTCCCTCTGATCAAACAAATACTTCAAGCTTTTGTGGTCACTGAACAAATTGAACTGAGCTCCATATAAGTGATGTCTCCAAATTTTTAGTGCGAACACTATTGCTGCTAGTTCCAAATCGTGTGTGGGATAATTCTTCTCATGAGTTTTCAACTGTCTGGATGCATAAGATACTACTTGCCTTTCTTGCATTAATACACATCCAAGTCCCTTTGCTGATGCATCGCAATACACCGTGTACTTTTTCTCTGGGTCTGGAATAACTAACACTGGAGCTGTAGTTAACTTTCTCTTCAAGGACACAAAACTTTCTTCACACTCTCCATCCCACACGAAGGGTGTTTCCTTTCTAGTCAGTTTGGTCAACGGTAATGCAATCAGAGAAAATCCTTTAATGAATCTTCTATAGTAGCCTGCTAATCCCAAAAAGCTTCTGATTTCTGATACACTCCTAGGTCTTTCCCAATTCAACACTGCTTCGACCTTGGAGTGGTCAACAGCAACGCCTCCTTGAGAAATCACGTGGCCCAAGAATTTCACCTCTGATAACCAGAATTCACATTTACTAAATTTCGCATACAATTGTTTCTCTCTGAGGATGTCCAAGACGATTCTCAGATGTTCAGCATGCTCTTGAGGAGTCTTCGAATAAATCAGAATGTCGTCGATGAAGATAACAACAAACTGATCCAGATAAGGCTGAAATATTCTATTCATGTAGTCCATGAACACAGCAGGAGCATTGGTCACACCGAATGGCATGACTAGGAATTCATAGTGTCCATATCTGGTTCGGAAAGCAGTCTTTGACACATCGGAGGATTTAATTCGAATTTGATGGTAACCTGATCTCAAGTCGATTTTAGAAAATATAGTGGCTCCCTTCAACTGATCTAACAAATCATCAATCCGAGGGAGTGGATACTTGTTTTTGATGGTGACTTTGTTGAGCTGACGGTAATCAATACAAAGACGCATGCCACCGTCCTTCTTTTTGACCAAAAGAACTGGTGCACCCCATGGTGACACACTTGGTCGAATGAAATGTTTTTGGAGTAGTTCTTCTAATTGAGTTTTCAATTCTTTCAACTCTGCTGGTGACATCCTATAAGGTGCCACAGACACTGGTTCCGCTCCCGGAACCAAATCTATCGAAAACTCAATATCTCTTTCAGGGGGTAGGCTAACGATATCTTTCGGAAAGACATCGAGGAATTCATTCACGATAGGAATATTCTGAGGGGTGATATCCGAATCTGACGCCGTGGTGAACATAAGATAGAACCCATGAGCACTAGCACAACAATATTGGATCATATGATAGGCATTATTTAGTAGTTTGGACAAAGCTACTCCCTCATAAGTGTTGTCTGTAGGCATGTAGAGAGCCTTCTCCGCACACCCAATGTACACAAAATTAGCAGACAACCAATCCATACCTAATATCACATCGATTCCCCGCATCGGCAAACAAACGAGATCGATATGATACACTCGTTGAGTCACAGTAATTGGACAATTTTGACAAACTAAGTTTGCAACAATTCCACCATCGGTGGCTGTGGAAACCGTCATGGGAGGAATTAACGGTGACATTGACAATTCAAGTCTTTCCACACAATGAAAGGAAATAAAAGAATTCGAAGCACCACAATCAAACAAAACTTTAACTTCAAAATTATGGATATGACACGTACCACCAATCAAATCATTGTTCACCTTAGTCTTCTTGCCATCCAAAGAGTACACTCTCCCTTTGCTAGTAGTCACATCAGCTCTACCGTTTCCTTTCCTGTCCGGACAATTTGCTAAGTAATGTCCCGGCATCTTGCATCCATAACACACACCAGCACCTTTCATACAAGGTCCCCAATGAGGTTTCCCACAAGTTGAGCACGTGGGAATGCTCTTGGGCGAGTTGGATTGTTTTCCTTTACTAGGAGAGCCCCTTGGCTTAAGTTGTTGATGATACTTCTCTTTCTTCTTATCAAAGGCAGCTCCTCTTTCTCTTCTCATCTTAGCAACAGTGATTTCGGCCTCCAAGCTATTGTGCACTAGCTCGTCAAAGGACGTGTAGCGTTGTTGTCCAACCACATATTCAATGTCTCCTCTCAGGGCATATTTGTACTGATTAATCTTCCATTCTTCATCATCCGCATATCTTGCATGAGCAGAATAAAGAGACAGCTCTTCAAACTTCTGAGTAAACTCGGCCACAGACATCTCATTTTGTTTTAGCTCCATGAACTCACGCTCCTTCTTAATTCTATAGGTTCTAGACAAATATTTCTCCAACAAGACCCTCTTGAAGTTTGTCCAATTCAAAGGAACTAGAGTTGCTTCCATGTGTCGTCTAGCTCCCTCCCACCATTCCTCAGCTGAACCGGTAAGAAGAAAAGTGGCATAAATAACTTTGTTCTCCTCAGAACATTCTGCCATCTGAAAAATCTTCTCTAGTTGCTTAACCCAATGTTTGGCCTCTTTGGGGTCTCCTTCACCGTTAAACTTCGAAGGATTATGTCGATTGAACTCCCGAAAGGCCAAGTTTCCAACTACAACGGGTGGTGGAGGTGCAACTGGGCCTTGGTGTTGTACATTCTGCATAAGAGCTTGGAGCATCTCCTGGTGTTGTTGGGCCTGTTGAGCCTGAAATTGTTGTTGTTGCAGAGCTTGCTGGGCTTGAAATTGTTGTTGTTGCTGCAACATTTGCGCCCACATGTTCATGTTCGGATCTTGATTCGCCTGGGTATTAGCACGCGGACGACCTCTTCTTCCCGACATAACGTTCTATTCTGTCATTAACAATATCGAGTTGATCAATTCTCAATAAGTTATAACAAAATAGAATGAATATCGAAAATCTGATTAATCAGTGCTTTTAAGAATAGAAATATTAAAGACCCATGGCAAGGTCCGGTTTTGAACCGACCTGCTCTGATACCAAATGTAACACCCATGCTAAAAGAGTCTAGAATATCTAGAATGGAAATACATTAGAATATCTGGATACATTAATATTACAACTCATTGTCTGGATACACCATGTAAGAATACATGATTAGGAGCATAAATTGTGCTTGATACAAAACACATCGGAATAATTCATATAAAGTTCCAAGTCTAAACAACTAATTCATAAAACTGAAACTAAAAGTCTTCATACGTCAGCTGGTCCCTTACCCTGACTGGTATCTATCTGCTTATCTGTAAAACAATAAAAAGGAGTGGGATGAGACTACTTGTCTCAGTGAGTTCCACCTATCTCAGGTGCCCCTCACTCAGTGAACATATTAGACAAAAGTCTACTTAGCTAAACTAGGATTGATCACATGATTATATTCATAATAATTTAATATAATTAGTCATCAAATTTATTTATCTGAAGTTTCTTTTACGGAATGACGAGGTGAGCGGCCCCAATACATTCCAACATAACCTGCTCCAATACCAACTACGGGGCTAGAGACTCGGTGCTAACTCATTTCTGTTTACATAGCCTGCCCTATTGCCAACTATTGGGCTAGGGACTCGGTAACATTATAAGATCAATCTTTAACATTAGAGCAATATTTATTTAACACTCCTTGACCCTTTGGCCAATTTTCCACAATTGCTAATATTCCTAGCCATCTTATCTTATTCACATAATCATATCTACTTTAGAATTCATATGTCTCAAAGTGAACTAGCCTCTGTGCAAGTACAATATCATTCAAAGAATGAAGTTTAAGTTCATAACAGTTTAATATACTTGCATCAATTCATTCTATAGTTTTTCAAAAATAAGATATTTATAGCCGGTTCATGTATGACATTTTAACGATACAATTTTGCGGATTTTCTAGTTTAACTTCTAGGACTATAGCTGAACCGATGCATAAAATATTGCACAGAAACAGTTCAATTTAAGGAAAAAGAAAGTTTACTACACTAATTCTCTATAATTCAAGTTTCATTCATATAATGAAAGGGATTTCACTAAAACAGCTATATACTTAGGATTCAACATTTCAATCTATATATGCCATGAGGAAAATGGAAACAAGGCATGTAGTGAGGTGGGGAAACTAACCATATTATGCTAATGTTTAAAATCCATCTATGTGACAAAATTTAAACTCTAATTCTAACTAAACCACATGTTCTAATTTGCATAAATAGGTAAGGAATTAACTACCCATGGTGGGTTCTAAACTAATGAAACTCACCAAAATTTCTTGAAGCTCTCCAACTTAGCCACTACTTCCAAAATTACCACGGTTAGTTGCAAGCTTTAATCCTCTGTTCCAATACAACAATTCCAAGTTTTAGCAACTTCAATTTCTATACACACAACACTTTAAATAAAGCTCTAGAATTTCTTTCAACAAAGGGAGTGAGGTGTCGGACAAGAGAGAGAAGGGGAAAAGAAGTCTTTCACTTGTACTTGGACTTCTTAATGATCATGGTAGTGGAAATTCATGTCAATTTTGGTTAATTTTTGGTTAAAAGAGATACTAAAGGGAGGGCATCGTGAGAGAGGAAGAAAAATGGGGATAAGGTTTTGTGTGGTGCTGAGAGAGAAGAATGAAAACTATCTATGAAGTAGTGTCACTTTCTTATCTTATGTGACGGTGGACCCCATTCAAATTACCTTATCATTTCATAGTTAAACTTCACTACTCTACAAAAAATATTTTAAATTGTTTTGAGAAAAGCGGGTTGTTACATTGGTTGTTCATTTCCTTTTTTATAAGCCATTAGAGACGGATTTTTATATTCTATCTCTCATTGGAAACAACATTTATCCGTCACTAAAAAATTAATATCTGCCTCAAAATGTTGAATTCAAAACACGATATATCTGTCTCTCAATCCAAATAATTTTGTCTCTAAAATTCCATCTCTAAGCTTATAATTTTGTGATAAGACAAAACACATTTTTCGTCTCTAATTAGTTAATGTTTTCGTCTATTTAACTAAAATACATAAAGAAAGTAATTAAAGCTAAACTGGATCACACATCTCATCATTTTCATTAGCATTCATATCATCATTTTAATTGTCCCCTTCTCTTTCAAGCTGAACCTGAAAGTTTTGATTAATATTAGGTACAAATCTTCCAAAAATTCACTCCTAATGCTCCATTTTTATTTAATGTTTCTTGTTCAAAATTGTTTTGCTCAAGTTCAATGTTTAATGCTTCAATCTCAGCCTCCACAACATCAACTTTATCTGACCGTACCACATCTGTAGAAATTGAAAGCGAAAACTTCAAAGATTCTTTAAAAGCGGCAACATTCTAATCTAAATATGTCTCCCTTCTTGTGAATGCTCCCAACAACTTCTGTCTATATACTATCATCATATTGTTGACTATCAACCACACCTCTTTGAGAATTTCCTTGTATGATAAAAGGTTTGCTATTTGTTTTTCATGCTTAGAAGAATGGACCCCTCTTTTAATGAAAAAAGACAGGAATATGGTAATTTGTTAAGACAACTTATTGGAGCTAATATTTAAAAATCAAACGTGTGAGTTTCATTTATAACTTCTTTGAATTGAGCTTATGCATAGGAAGAGCTGTCTAAAGGCAATATAGATATTTCTTATGAATAGGAATCGTTGTCTAAAGGCAATATAAGGTAGTGCTTATGCGTAGGAAGCACTATCTATAGGCAACATAAGAGAGCACTTATGAGTCCGAAGCATTGTCTAAAGGAAACCTATCATAGCACTTAAGTACGAAAAGTGTTGTGTAATGGTAACATAAGATAGCCGATATGAACTTTGTATTTGGAACATAGATTATACAACCTATGGTATTCTATTAAATTATATTTACTAAATCACCTTTTACAAACTCAGCCTGAGATCTTCACACTAAAGGATTATACACATGTATTCTTCAAAAAACATTGAGGACTTGAGTTTAATAGATTCTCATCATTTTATATTTTAAGGTTAGAAAATGTCTGTGCTAATTTCCTCGTCAAATTAGGTTAGTCTAATGACCTGAAAATGATGATATTCCATGTAAACATCATTATCATTAATTAGCAATAATGAATATTGACAGCAATGACATTATTATAAACAGGTACAAATCCTCTCCCGTGAACTTTTACTGGATGAGGTGCAGTGCGCATCTCTACTATCAATTTATTAATTTTAAAATTGTTGTTATTATGAAAAGAAATGAAAGGTGAGGATTTAACTGGACATATAATGTCATAGGAGAGGATTTGTTTCCATTATCAACTTTTCCCACTGCCTAATGCAACATAAATGTGAGGGTTATTGACCTAATAGTTTGAAATTTGAATGCTTGTTAAAAATATAAATATATTAGATCATATAGGCTATATCTATTTGGTAGTGTAAATATAGATATGAAAATTCATTTATACTTGATAAAATAAAAGGCATTCAAGTCTCTTAATAAGGGCATCATTTAATCATAAGTTGGTAACTTAATTCTACATTGTTTTCAATTATCTCCTAATAAAGGCATAATTTCTACGTATAGTCTATAAATGTCATGCACGTAAACCTTTCTAACCACACCATATATATAGGTCATAATTATATCCAAGGTGGGTTCTTCATGTCTAAAGGAACTTATATACTGAAACTTCAACATGAGTTTGATTTTCAAATAGTGAACTTGAGCTTTGAAGGTAAGAACTTCAACTTCGAATCTAAAACTTGAACTCGTTTTGAACTTGAATTTCTACTCCCTTTGTTCCTTGAACTTCTATCGCATCATAGAACTTAATTTTAGAGGTTCAATATTGTGTTGAGAAAGAATGATGTGTGAGTGGAGCGTAATTGTTGGTGACCGCTAAAGAAAAATAAATGGCAGAATATGATGTTTAATTTCCCCTTATATATGGTAGGCTAAAACACTTAGAATTAGAATTAAAATTAGAATTGCTCAAATGATAACAAAGAACCTCAAAATATTTTAACATTACAACATTCAGACTTGCAAGAAATAACAGATAACTTGACTAATAAGGTAGTTGATTAAATTGAGTCAAAAAATAGGTTGAATTGATTTATAAATAAGAGGTTGAACTCATTTATAGATAAGAAATGACATAAAATAGATAAATTTAATTAAATTTTTTTAAGTAGAATTATAGGGGTAAAATTCGATGAAAAGGTGATAAGATATAAGCTCATAAACTAATTGAAATATCTTATGAAAAATAAGATATAATAAGCTAATAAAATAACCTATAAACTCTTCTTAAAAAGACCGTTACCAAACAATTTTTTTGTTATATGAGCTTTTTTTTTGTGTGAATCCAATTCTAAACATATTCCGTAATGAAATCCATAACCATTAATAACACAAACTTCATAGTTTTTAGTCAACTAAACATGAATAAATCCAACCAAAATATTCTCAAATTTAGCTTACATAAAATCAAGGAAATAAGAGACTGTGAAATACTAAAATGCATAAATAATATTAAAAGTTCAATTAAACAAATTTAAATCCAAACCATGTCAACATCAAAATCCACCTAGAGATTAAGATTTAAGTCCACAATGTTGTGTGCTTGTACCCTCTTCATTATCGTTCGAGTGCGGAGTGAAATAGTTGTTTTGATAATATACCTCTCTTGCAAAGTTTGCAGCAATCCTTTAGCTTGAACTTGTAGCAACAAGGCTTGAACTTGGCACCAAATCTTCCTCTAAAATTTATTGAATCATAGTCCATGTGTTCTCACTAGTTTGGTTGAAAATTTACAAGGATTGGCGAATCCATGACTCGCTTCAACCAAACTAGTAAAAACACATGGGCTATGATTCAACAAATTTTGGAGAAAGATTTGGTGCCAAGTTCAAGCGTTGTTGCTACAAGTTCAAGCTAAAGGAGTGATGCAAACTTTGTAAGAGAGGTATATTATCAAAACAACTCTTTCACTCCGCACTCGAACGAGAATGAAGAGGGTACATACACACAACATGGTGGACTTAAAAGGTTAAACTTAAATCTTAATCTCTAGGTGGATTTTGATGGTGACATGGTTTGGATATAAATTTGTTTAAATTAACTTTTAATTTTATTTATGCATTTTAGTATTTCACACATGGATAATTAACAAAATCACTACAAATGATAAAGGTTCTTCTTCCGTTGAGGAACTGTTGCCGTCAGACGATGGTAACAATTCAATAATTCAAGTGATCGATTTATGTATCTTTGTTTCTCCAAAATCCTCTTAACACTTAATTAATCAATTTCTTGTAACATCATAAACAAAATTCAGACAAAAGGAGCAACATTGAACAAGATAGATGCATCAATAACTATACTATCATTAATTAAAGTGGTAACTCCTCCAAAGATATAAATTAAACTCTATTCAGATTATAAAATTACACTCTCACCACTAAATTTATACCTAACATATCCATGGATTTCAAATTTAATGACACACAAAGAAATCTCACAAACAAGAGTAAAAACCTATAATCTATTTCATAAATTGTGGGCGCACCAATTTGATTGGCGCGCTTGGGGACAATAGATGTAGGCAGCTTTATCCCCCTTAAAAGTGAGGGTGTTTCAAGGAATTAAATTAAATCTACTACCAATATATTAAAATTGATTACATCCAAATTTCCTTAATTATCCTCAACTAATCTACTTATATCACTAATCTGATGGGTTAAATTGTCTTTTTGGCAGTTAATTTTCAATTAAAAAAAGTCTAACACATCTCTCAAGTATCTACATCATTTAATGTTTTTCTCCAACCTTTTCGTATTCCGAAGCAAACCAAATAATTGTAGGTACTTAATTGATTAATTTAGGAAAATTACCTTTCCTTTATGATGATGATTATATGAGTGTTATTGATGCATAATCTTTATAGTAGTATTTGGCCGTACATAATTATCTCAAAGTTGAATTTGTTGCAAAATAAATTAATTGTACAATTTTCTTTAATTGCACATATACAGTTTTTTTAATTGTATTTTATTAATGTGTAAAAAATATTGTTTTTTTTACTAATTGATGATTCTGTGAGTGATATTGCTACAAAATTTATCCCTTATTTTTGTATCTAAGAATAATTTTTTTTATACTTTTAAATTTTATTTAATCATGTAAACAATATTTAAAAAATTCAACAAATATGACAAAAATATTTGTAGACACAAATATAAACATATAAAATTTGCAACGGGCACGAAATAATATTTAAACGACATTCCACTGATTAAAATAAATTATAGAAATATTGTACTACTATTGATTTTTTAAAATATCACTTAATTATTTTTCTCCATGTTTATTTTGACGCAATATTTTTCTCCATGTTATAATAGTCCTTAATGTAAAATATAATTTAATAAATATATTTAATCAACTAACATACTTAAAAATTTAATTGCGAAAATCTTTAGATTTGAAAACGTTAAATAAAATTAAAAAACCGGGACAGTTATATTATGTCATTGATACATATATAGAATTCGAGATAATTGATAAATACAAACAAAAAAATTGGGCAGGTACTATATGAAATCAACACGAAATAAATATTTGTCACTGATAAAATTATACTTAACAAATCATATCCGCATATATAAATACATAAAGAGTACAACGGGATGTGGTGCAAATATTTTAACTGTTTTTTGCTTATTAAGTAAATTCATAAATTTTTTAAAATTTTAATATGTCAAAATTATATAATAAACCTTTATAAAATTGAAAAAAAAAATGGGCAATATGAAATCACACGGAATAATTATAAATAGATATATAAATTACTGATAAAAATATGTGGGACATAATAAAATGTATTCGCATATATAAATATATAAAGACTACAACGGGATGTTGTACAAATATTTTAACTTATTCTTGCATAAAAAATAAACAAATATTTCATACAAAAATTAAATTAATATTTTTAAAATATTCATAAATTTTTTAAAATTTTATTATATCAGTTTTATATATCTATTAATAATTAACAAACCCGTGCATCGCACGGGTATTTTGCTAGTATGTTATTAAGTTATAATCAAAACAATTTCAAAAAATTCAAGTCTAAAAAATTGAATCATGTATTTAAAACAATAGTGAGTTCGGTTTTGTCAAATCAATAATAAGATATATAAGACACTGATTTTGCAAGAAAAAAATACTAAACTTTTAATAGAGTTATTTATGTATATCAACTTATGTAATATATATATTCTACAAGAAATTATCCATTATGTCACATACCTGAGAAAAATATGCTACTTAACCAATTTTTTTTTCTGAACAGCAAAATACCAATGGGTATCAACTGCTTAACCAGATGAAGGAACTCAAATCACATAAACCAAAATCCAAGGCTATAAATACACATTCATACTACATGCATAATAATTAAAAAAATCAAAAGAAAGAAAAAAGACAAAAAGGCAATTACAAATGAAGAAGTCAATACGTCAAAGTCAAAGATAGTAATAGTGTATTAAATGTAAGAAAATATGAAATCTAAATATAGAAAAAGAGACGTTGGTCATCAACTATCATAATTAGGTTCATGATTTAGTCAAAAAAAAACTTCAAGTAATTATTTGGTCAAAAAAAAAAAGGTCATGTTATTATTTGGTCAAACTAAAAAAAAGAGTATCATTTATTATTTTTTCCATAAAAATATCATAAAATGTGAAGTTGAAGTTAATCAAAACTCTCCCATTTCAACTAAAAAGAGAAGGTGACAATAAAAAGGATGATAGATTGATGCTAATGTAAATGATGAGATGGGTGATGAAGTTTAGATTTAATCACTTTCGTGTGTTAAACAACTTTAAGTTTGATATTGATCTTTGTAAGAATGGCATACATTTTTATGTTAATGTTTAAAATTTTGTGTCAATTAAAATTTTATTTTCTCACATTATAGAATTATATGACTTACATTTAATAATTAAAATTAATATTTGAAAATTTGTATAAGCATTTAATTGCTAAATAGACAACAATAATGATTTAATAGAGAAGGAAATTGTGTTTTGTCTCTATGGAGACCGAATTTTAAACTTAGAAACATAATTTTAGAGACAAAATTATTTAAATTCATAGACGAATAAATTTGTCGCAAATAGACACAAAATTTATGCTTAGAAATGAAATTTTTAGAGATAGAATTATTTGAATTTAGGGACGGATAATTTTATCCACAATAAAGACAGATATATTGTATTCTGAATTCAACATTTAGAGACAATTTTTTGTTTTATAGTTACGGATAAATTATATATGGAAGAAACAAGTTATAGGGACTTAAAATATAATAAAAATTAAGTAAGGACTAAACTTAGAAGGCCCGCATTTTATAGGGATCAAAAACATATTTAACTCTAAATTTTTTGGTGGGAAATTTTTTGGCGGGATGAATCTTCGATGTTATTTCGTGTAGAGATGGATTTCAGAGACAGATTATTTTAGAGACGAATAAATTTCATCTCTAACAGATGTTTGACTACTATAATAACAAATTGACTATTTAGAGGCGGGTACAAAAACGAAAACTATTAGACACAATAAAAATCTGTATCTAACATCTATCTTTAATTCCTTTTTAATTTATAAATTAAAAAAAATACTACCTCTGTTCCTTTTTACTTGTCGTTTTAGAAAAAAATATTTGTTCCTTTTTACTTGTCGTTTTAGCAATTTAGGTTATATTTTGCCTATTATATCCTCCTTCTTATTTTATTTTATTGACTAAATTTGGTATAATTGTTTTTGTTGAAACAATAAAATCTTTTTTATTGTATACAAATTTTGTTTGTTACAATTTTTTTGAAAATAGATAATGTTTCTGAAAAAGAAGAAATTTATTGGTAGATTAAAAATATGATATATTTAAAAAAAGGGCATACTAGGAAAATAAGGTGCAAAAATATACCCCTCCTATTTTGGTCATTTTTTCTAAAATGACAAGTAAAAAGGAACGGAGGTAGTAATTAACTAGAGACAGATTTAGAGACGGAATATTTTTTAGACAGATCTTTCTGTTTCCAAATTCCTTCACTAGTACATATATTTTAATTTTTGTCTTTATACACTTTTTTTTGTCTCTAATTCCGTCTATAATAGAGATGAAATAAATTCCGTCTCTAAATTCCGTCGGTGTTTAAACTTTTTCTATTAGTGTCTCTTATCAGAGACGAAATATAAAATTTGTCTCTATAGGAATTAACGACATAATCCAATCCGTATCTTATTATGTCCTTAACGTGCTTAGTAACAGAATAACTGCATTTTAGTGACAGATTTCACCCGCCGGTATTTAATATTTTTCTAGTAGTGTGTTGAGAGTGAAGTAGAGAATGCACAACACTAAGAAAAGAGATCCAACAATGAAAAGTATATTCACATAGTATAATAGGTTGAATTTTGCTCACAAGTTTGATGAAAAATTTAGCCATGTTTTTTTACCTATATATATTTTTTTCTTAAATTAAATTAACCAATTGGATTGTTAAAACTCAAATAATAAATTATACTTATAATCTTGACACCCTAAGCATTCCAACGAGAAGTCTTTTACTCAAATGGATATCATTTGCTATTTTATTTAAGTTGGGGAAGTTATGGTACTATTGTTGTATTTGTGTAGAAAACCGGTGTTAGGTTAGTTGTGATTTAGTTGAAAATTTCTCCTTTCGCCGAGTCCCAGAGTTTTCTATGACACCCTACAGTAGAGGAATTGGAAAAAATAGTTTAGAATTCACCAATAGAAAATCTTATATATTGACGGTCAAAATCTATCTCTAAATATCAAACATAAAGTTTTTTGTCAAACACATAAATAAAATTAAATGATTTAACCAAAATACTTAAAAAAAAAAAACTAATAACCAATATACAATATTCCAAATATTAATTTTTATTTACTAAATATAATTCACATAATTCCACTATTAGAAAAATCTTAAATAGCAACGGCCAAAATATGTCTCTAAAAGGTAAATATTTTGTCACTAAGCACGTTAGAGACAAAATTGAAGACAAATTTGTATCGGTTGTTCATTTCCTTTTTTATAAGCCATTAGAGACGGATTTTTATATTCTATCTCTCATTGGAGACAACATTTATCCGTCACTAAAAAATTAATATCTGCCTCAAAATGTTGAATTCAAAACACGATATATCTGTCTCTCAATCCAAATAATTTTGTCTCTAAAATTCCATCTCTAAGCTTATAATTTTGTGATAAGACAAAACACATTTTTCGTCTCTAATTAGTTAATGTTTTCGTCTATTTAACTAAAATACATAAAGAAAGTAATTAAAGCTAAACTGGATCACACATCTCATCATTTTCATTAGCATTCATATCATCATTTTAATTGTCCCCTTCTCTTTCAAGCTGAACCTGAAAGTTTTGATTAATATTAGGTACAAATCTTCCAAAAATTCACTCCTAATGCTCCATTTTTATTTAATGTTTCTTGTTCAAAATTGTTTTGCTCAAGTTCAATGTTTAATGCTTCAATCTCAGCCTCCACAACATCAACTTTATCTGACCGTACCACATCTGTAGAAATTGAAAGCGAAAACTTCAAAGATTCTTTAAAAGCGGCAACATTCTAATCTAAATATGTCTCCCTTCTTGTGAATGCTCCCAACAACTTCTGTCTATATACTATCATCATATTGTTGACTATCAACCACACCTCTTTGAGAATTTCCTTGTATGATAAAAGGTTTGCTATTTGTTTTTCATGCTTAGAAGAATGGACCCCTCTTTTAATGAAAAAAGACAGGAATATGGTAATTTGTTAAGACAACTTATTGGAGCTAATATTTAAAAATCAAACGTGTGAGTTTCATTTATAACTTCTTTGAATTGAGCTTATGCATAGGAAGAGCTGTCTAAAGGCAATATAGATATTTCTTATGAATAGGAATCGTTGTCTAAAGGCAATATAAGGTAGTGCTTATGCGTAGGAAGCACTATCTATAGGCAACATAAGAGAGCACTTATGAGTCCGAAGCATTGTCTAAAGGAAACCTATCATAGCACTTAAGTACGAAAAGTGTTGTGTAATGGTAACATAAGATAGCCGATATGAACTTTGTATTTGGAACATAGATTATACAACCTATGGTATTCTATTAAATTATATTTACTAAATCACCTTTTACAAACTCAGCCTGAGATCTTCACACTAAAGGATTATACACATGTATTCTTCAAAAAACATTGAGGACTTGAGTTTAATAGATTCTCATCATTTTATATTTTAAGGTTAGAAAATGTCTGTGCTAATTTCCTCGTCAAATTAGGTTAGTCTAATGACCTGAAAATGATGATATTCCATGTAAACATCATTATCATTAATTAGCAATAATGAATATTGACAGCAATGACATTATTATAAACAGGTACAAATCCTCTCCCGTGAACTTTTACTGGATGAGGTGCAGTGCGCATCTCTACTATCAATTTATTAATTTTAAAATTGTTGTTATTATGAAAAGAAATGAAAGGTGAGGATTTAACTGGACATATAATGTCATAGGAGAGGATTTGTTTCCATTATCAACTTTTCCCACTGCCTAATGCAACATAAATGTGAGGGTTATTGACCTAATAGTTTGAAATTTGAATGCTTGTTAAAAATATAAATATATTAGATCATATAGGCTATATCTATTTGGTAGTGTAAATATAGATATGAAAATTCATTTATACTTGATAAAATAAAAGGCATTCAAGTCTCTTAATAAGGGCATCATTTAATCATAAGTTGGTAACTTAATTCTACATTGTTTTCAATTATCTCCTAATAAAGGCATAATTTCTACGTATAGTCTATAAATGTCATGCACGTAAACCTTTCTAACCACACCATATATATAGGTCATAATTATATCCAAGGTGGGTTCTTCATGTCTAAAGGAACTTATATACTGAAACTTCAACATGAGTTTGATTTTCAAATAGTGAACTTGAGCTTTGAAGGTAAGAACTTCAACTTCGAATCTAAAACTTGAACTCGTTTTGAACTTGAATTTCTACTCCCTTTGTTCCTTGAACTTCTATCGCATCATAGAACTTAATTTTAGAGGTTCAATATTGTGTTGAGAAAGAATGATGTGTGAGTGGAGCGTAATTGTTGGTGACCGCTAAAGAAAAATAAATGGCAGAATATGATGTTTAATTTCCCCTTATATATGGTAGGCTAAAACACTTAGAATTAGAATTAAAATTAGAATTGCTCAAATGATAACAAAGAACCTCAAAATATTTTAACATTACAACATTCAGACTTGCAAGAAATAACAGATAACTTGACTAATAAGGTAGTTGATTAAATTGAGTCAAAAAATAGGTTGAATTGATTTATAAATAAGAGGTTGAACTCATTTATAGATAAGAAATGACATAAAATAGATAAATTTAATTAAAATTTTTTAAGTAGAATTATAGGGGTAAAATTCGATGAAAAGGTGATAAGATATAAGCTCATAAACTAATTGAAATATCTTATGAAAAATAAGATATAATAAGCTAATAAAATAACCTATAAACTCTTCTTAAAAAGACCGTTACCAAACAATTTTTTTGTTATATGAGCTTTTTTTTTGTGTGAATCCAATTCTAAACATATTCCGTAATGAAATCCATAACCATTAATAACACAAACTTCATAGTTTTTAGTCAACTAAACATGAATAAATCCAACCAAAATATTCTCAAATTTAGCTTACATAAAATCAAGGAAATAAGAGACTGTGAAATACTAAAATGCATAAATAATATTAAAAGTTCAATTAAACAAATTTAAATCCAAACCATGTCAACATCAAAATCCACCTAGAGATTAAGATTTAAGTCCACAATGTTGTGTGCTTGTACCCTCTTCATTATCGTTCGAGTGCGGAGTGAAATAGTTGTTTTGATAATATACCTCTCTTGCAAAGTTTGCAGCAATCCTTTAGCTTGAACTTGTAGCAACAAGGCTTGAACTTGGCACCAAATCTTCCTCTAAAATTTATTGAATCATAGTCCATGTGTTCTCACTAGTTTGGTTGAAAATTTACAAGGATTGGCGAATCCATGACTCGCTTCAACCAAACTAGTAAAAACACATGGGCTATGATTCAACAAATTTTGGAGAAAGATTTGGTGCCAAGTTCAAGCGTTGTTGCTACAAGTTCAAGCTAAAGGAGTGATGCAAACTTTGTAAGAGAGGTATATTATCAAAACAACTCTTTCACTCCGCACTCGAACGAGAATGAAGAGGGTACATACACACAACATGGTGGACTTAAAAGGTTAAACTTAAATCTTAATCTCTAGGTGGATTTTGATGGTGACATGGTTTGGATATAAATTTGTTTAAATTAACTTTTAATTTTATTTATGCATTTTAGTATTTCACACATGGATAATTAACAAAATCACTACAAATGATAAAGGTTCTTCTTCCGTTGAGGAACTGTTGCCGTCAGACGATGGTAACAATTCAATAATTCAAGTGATCGATTTATGTATCTTTGTTTCTCCAAAATCCTCTTAACACTTAATTAATCAATTTCTTGTAACATCATAAACAAAATTCAGACAAAAGGAGCAACATTGAACAAGATAGATGCATCAATAACTATACTATCATTAATTAAAGTGGTAACTCCTCCAAAGATATAAATTAAACTCTATTCAGATTATAAAATTACACTCTCACCACTAAATTTATACCTAACATATCCATGGATTTCAAATTTAATGACACACAAAGAAATCTCACAAACAAGAGTAAAAACCTATAATCTATTTCATAAATTGTGGGCGCACCAATTTGATTGGCGCGCTTGGGGACAATAGATGTAGGCAGCTTTATCCCCCTAAAAAGTGAGGGTGTTTCAAGGAATTAAATTAAATATGTTATTAAGTTATAATCAAAACAATTTCAAAAAATTCAAGTCTAAAAAATTGAATCATGTATTTAAAACAATAGTGAGTTCGGTTTTGTCAAATCAATAATAAGATATATAAGACACTGATTTTGCAAGAAAAAAATACTAAACTTTTAATAGAGTTATTTATGTATATCAACTTATGTAATATATATATTCTACAAGAAATTATCCATTATGTCACATACCTGAGAAAAATATGCTACTTAACCAATTTTTTTTTCTGAACAGCAAAATACCAATGGGTATCAACTGCTTAACCAGATGAAGGAACTCAAATCACATAAACCAAAATCCAAGGCTATAAATACACATTCATACTACATGCATAATAATTAAAAAAATCAAAAGAAAGAAAAAAGACAAAAAGGCAATTACAAATGAAGAAGTCAATACGTCAAAGTCAAAGATAGTAATAGTGTATTAAATGTAAGAAAATATGAAATCTAAATATAGAAAAAGAGACGTTGGTCATCAACTATCATAATTAGGTTCATGATTTAGTCAAAAAAAAACTTCAAGTAATTATTTGGTCAAAAAAAAAAAAGGTCATGTTATTATTTGGTCAAACTAAAAAAAAGAGTATCATTTATTATTTTTTCCATAAAAATATCATAAAATGTGAAGTTGAAGTTAATCAAAACTCTCCCATTTCAACTAAAAAGAGAAGGTGACAATAAAAAGGATGATAGATTGATGCTAATGTAAATGATGAGATGGGTGATGAAGTTTAGATTTAATCACTTTCGTGTGTTAAACAACTTTAAGTTTGATATTGATCTTTGTAAGAATGGCATACATTTTTATGTTAATGTTTAAAATTTTGTGTCAATTAAAATTTTATTTTCTCACATTATAGAATTATATGACTTACATTTAATAATTAAAATTAATATTTGAAAATTTGTATAAGCATTTAATTGCTAAATAGACAACAATAATGATTTAATAGAGAAGGAAATTGTGTTTTGTCTCTATGGAGACCGAATTTTAAACTTAGAAACATAATTTTAGAGACAAAATTATTTAAATTCATAGACGAATAAATTTGTCGCAAATAGAGACAAAATTTATGCTTAGAAATGAAATTTTTAGAGATAGAATTATTTGAATTTAGGGACGGATAATTTTATCCACAATAAAGACAGATATATTGTATTCTGAATTCAACATTTAGAGACAATTTTTTGTTTTATAGTTACGGATAAATTATATATGGAAGAAACAAGTTATAGGGACTTAAAATATCATAAAAATTAAGTAAGGACTAAACTTAGAAGGCCCGCATTTAATAGGGATCAAAAACATATTTAACTCTAAATTTTTTGGTGGGAAATTTTTTGGCGGGATGAATCTTCGATGTTATTTCGTGTAGAGATGGATTTCAGAGACAGATTATTTTAGAGACGAATAAATTTCATCTCTAACAGATGTTTGACTACTATAATAACAAATTGACTATTTAGAGGCGGGTACAAAAATGAAAACTATTAGACACAATAAAAATCTGTATCTAACAACTATCTTTAATTCCTTTTTAATTTATAAATTAAAAAAAATACTACCTCTGTTCCTTTTTACTTGTCGTTTTAGAAAAAAATATTTGTTCCTTTTTACTTGTCGTTTTAGCAATTTAGGTTATATTTTTCCTATTATATCCTCTTTCTTATTTTATTTTATTGACTAAATTTGGTATAATTGTTTTTGTTGAAACAATAAAATCTTTTTTATTGTATACAAATTTTGTTTGTTTTTAAATAAAGTTTGTTACAATTTTTTTGAAAATAGATAATGTTTCTGAAAAAGAAGGAATTTATTGGTAGATTAAAAATATGATATATTTAAAAAAAGGGCATACTAGGAAAATAAGGTGCAAAAATATACCCCTCCTATTTTGGTCATTTTTTCTAAAACGACAAGTAAAAAGGAACAGAGGTAGTAATTAACTAGAACGGAATATTTTTTAGACAGATCTTTCTGTCTCCAAATTCCTTCACTAGTACATATATTTTAATTTTTGTCTCTATACACTTTTTTTTGTCTCTAATTCCGTCTCTAATAGAGATGAAATAAACTCCGTCTCTAAATTTCGTCGGTGTTTAAACTTTTTCTATTAGTGTCTCTTATCAGAGACGAAATATGAAATTTGTCTCTATAGGAATTAACGACATAATCAAATCCGTATCTTATTATGTCCTTAACGTGCTTGGTAACGGAGTAATGCACAACACTAAGAAAAGAGATCCATCAATGAAAAGTATATTCACATAGTATAATAGGATCAATTTTGCTTACAAGTTTGATGAAAAATTTAGCCATGTTTTTTTACCTATACATATTTTTTTCTTAAATTAAATTAACCAATTGGATTGTTAAAACTCAAATAATAAATTATACTTATAATCTTGACACCCTAAGCATTCCAACGAGAAGTCTTTTACTCAAATGGATATCATTTGATACTTTATTTAAGTTGGGGAAGTTCTGGTACTATTAATTTATATGTGTAGAAAACCGGTGTTAGGTTAGTTGTGATTTAGTTGAAAATTTCTCCTTTCGCCGAGTCCCAGAGTTTTCTATGACACCCTACAGTAGAGGAATTGGAAAAAAAAGTTTAGAATTCACTACTAAAAAATCTTAAATATTGACGGTCAAAATATGTCTCTATATATCAAACATAAAGTTTTTTGTCAAACACATAAATAAAATTAAATGATTTAACCAAAATACTTAAAAAAAACAAACTAATAACCAATATACAATATTCCAAATATTAATTTTTATTTACTAAATGTAATTCACATAATTCCACTACTAGAAAAATCTTAAATACCAACGGCCAAAATATGTCTCTAAAAGGTAAATAATTTGTCACTAAACACGTTAGAGACAAAATTGAAGACAAATTTGTATCGGTTGTTCATTTCATTTTTTATAAGCCATTAGAGACGGATTTTTATATTCTATCTCTGATTGGAGACAACATTTATCCGTCACTAAAAAATTAATATCTGCCTCAAAATGTTGAATTCAAAACACGATATATTTGTCTCTCAATTCAAATAATTTTGTCTCTAAAATTCCATCTCTAAGCTTATAATTTTGTGATAAGACAAAACACATTTTTCGTCTCTAATTAGTTAATGTTTTCGTCTATTTAACTAAAATACATAAAGAAAGTAACTCAAGCTAAACTGGATCACACATCTCATCATTTTCATTAGCATTCATATCATCATTTTAATTGTCCCCTTCTCTTTCAAGCTGAACGTGAAAGTTTTGATTAATATTAGGTACAAATCTTCCAAAAATTCACTCCTAATGCTCCATTTTTATTTAATGTTTCTTGTTCAAAATTATTTTGCTCAAGTTCAATGTTTAATGCTTCAATCTCAGCCTCCACAACATCAACTTTATCTGACCGTACCACATCTGTAGAAATTGAAGGCGAAAACTTTAAAGATTCTTTAAAAGCGGCAACATTTTAATCTAAATATGTCTCCCTTCTTGTGAATGCTTCCAACAACTTCTATCTATATACTATCATCAGATTGTTGACTATCAACCACACCTCTTTGAGAATTTCCTTGTATGATAAAAGGTTTGCTATTTGTTTTTCATGCTTAGTAGAATGGACACCTCCTTTAATGAAAAAAGACATGAATATGGTAATTTGTTAAGACAACTTATTGGAGCTAATATTTAAAAATCAAACGTGTGAGTTTCATTTATAACTTCTTTGAATTGAGCTTATGCATAGGAAGAGCTGTCTAAAGGCAATATAGATATTTCTTATGAATAGGAAGCGTTGTCTAAAGGCAATATAAGGTAGTGCTTATGCGTAGGAAGCACTATCTATAGGCAACATAAGAGAGCACTTATGAGTCGGAAGCATTGTCTAAAGGAAACCTATCATAGCACTTAAGTACGAAAAGTGTTGTGTAATGGTAATATAAGATAGCCGATATGAACTTTGTATTTGGAACATAGATTATACAACCTATGGTATTCTATTAAATTATATTTACTAAATCACCTTTTACAAACTCAGCCTGAGATCTTCACACTAAAGGATTATACACATGTATTCTTCAAAAAACATTGAGGACTTGAGTTTAATAGATTCTCATCATTTTATATTTTAAGGTTAGAAAATGTCTGTGCTAATTTCCTCGTCAAATTAGGTTAGTCTAATGACCTGAAAGTGATGATATTCTATGTTAACATCATTATCATTAATTAGCAATAATGAATATTGACAACAATGACATTATTATAAACAGGTACAAATCCTCTCCCGTGAACTTTTACTGGATGAGGTGCAGTGCGCATCTCTACTATCAATTTATTAATTTTAAAATTGTTGTTATTATGAAAAGAAATGAAAGGTGAGGATTTAACTGGACAAATAATGTCATAGGAGAGGATTTGTGTCCATTATCAACTTTTCCCACTGCCTAATGCAACATAAATGTGAGGGTTATTGACCTAATAGTTTGAAATTTGAATGCTTGTTAAAAATATAAATATATTAGATCATATAGGCTATATCTATTTGGCAGTGTAAATATAGATATGAAAATTCATTTATACTTGATAAAATAAAAGGCATTCAAGTCTCTTAATAAGGGCATCATCTAATCATAAGTTGGTAACTTAATTCTACATTGTTTTCAATTATCTCCTAATAAAGGAATAATTTCTACGTATAGTCTATAAATGTCATGCACGTAAACCTTTCTAACCACACCATATATATAGGTCATAATTATATCCAAGGTGGGTTCTTCATGTCTAAAGGAACTTATATACTGAAACTTCAACATGAGTTTGATTTTCAAAGAGTGAACTTGAGCTTTGACGGTAAGAATTTCAACATCGAATCTAAAACTTGAACTCGTTTTGAACTTGAATTTCTACTCCCTTTGTTCATTGAACTTCTATCGCATCATAGAATTTAATTTTAGAGGTTTAATATCGTGTTGAGAAATAATGATGTGCAAGTGGAGCGTTATTGTTGTTGACCGCTAAAGAAAAAAAAATGGCAGAATATGATGTTTAATTTCCCCTTATATATGGTAGGCTAAAACACTTAGAATTAGAATTAGAATTGCTCAAATGATAGCAAAAAACCTCAAAATATTTTGACATTACATCATTCAGACTTGCAAAAAATAGCAGATAACTTGACTAATAAGGTAGTTGATTAAATTGCGTCAAAAAATAGGTTGAACTGATTTATAAATAAGAGGTTGAACTGATTTATAGATAAGAAATAACATAAAATAGATAAATTTAATTAAATTTTTTTAAGCAAAATGATAGGAATAAAATTGGAAGAAAAGATGATAAGATATAAGCTCATAAACTAATTGAAATATCTTATGAAAAATAAGATATAATATAAGCTAATAAAATAACCTATAAACTCTTCTTAAAAAACCGTTACCAAACAATTTTTTTGTTATATGAGCTTTTTTTTTTGTGAATCCAATTCTAGACATATTCCGTAATGAAATCCATAACCATTACATGGTTGAATGATGGTTTAGAAGGATTGATAGGTACTACCTATACCAACAAGATGCATCTTCTTTTCGGGAGCCCTACAAATAAGAACTTCATAGTTAAGCATGCTTGACTTGGAGTAGTGTTTGGATGGGTGACCTTCTGGGAAGTTTCCTAGAATGCATGTGAGTGAGGACAAAACATGTTGAAAAGACTCGTGTTGGTTTGTGGGGTCCGTCGGCCATTCCGAAGGCTGTCTAGATGGTACAAATGATATTAGAGCAGACCTATTCTAGTACGAAGTAGTTCGGGGATGAACCAAGCGGGAACTGGTGGGCATGTAATACCCGAGGCTTACGAGGGCGGGGAGTCAACGCCGGTGTACAAGGCATGACAATGTGCGGCTCCTGGCAGCTTCTAGGCAATAGCCTGAATTCACATCGGAATGAGAAGGATCCTGAGGCTGTGCAGGTATGGGACTACATGGTTGAAGGATGGTTTATAAGAATTGATAGGTACTACCTACCACTACTAGAAAAAGTTTATATACCGACGGAATTTAGAGACGAAATTTATTTCATCTCTATTAGAGATGGAATTAGAGACAAAAAAAACTGTTTAGAGACAAAAATTAAAATATATGTGTTAGTGACGGATCTTAGAGACAGAAAGATCTGTCTCAAACATATTCTGTCTCTAAATTTGATTGTAGTTAATTAAATTTTTAATTTATAAATAAAAAAATAATTTGAGACAGATGATAGAGACGAATTTTTATTGTGTCTAACAATTTTCGTCTCTGTATCCGTCTCTAATTAGTCAACTTGTTAATATAGTAGTCAAACATCTATCAGAGACGGAATTTAACCGTCTCTGAAATAATCTGTCTCTAAAATCCATCTCTAAACGAAATAACATCGAGGATTCATCCTGCCAAAAAATTTCCCCCCAAATTTTTTATTGTCCACCAAAAATTTTAGGATTAAATATGTTTTTGGTCCCTATAAAATGCGGGTCTTCTAAGTTTAGTACTTATTTAATTTTTATTATATTTTAAGTCCCTATAATTTGTTTCTTCCAAATATTAGTCCGTACTAAATAATTATAATTAAACTCTTAAATTTTTGAATGATTTTTTCATGGGCATGTTTAAAATATCATATACTAGTCCGTATTGATGAACTTGTCTGCTACTCAGACTCTTTACTTTGTGTTAACCTCATCAAAGATTCACAAGTTATGTATCATATTTATGTTGTGTTGATCCAAGATATCAAAGAGTTGCTCTCTCAAACCAATGGTGATATCCATCACACACTAAGAGTAGTGAATCAATGTGCAGACTTATTCACTAAATTTGGAGCATCATCAGATGCCGACCTCCTGACTCATACATCTCCTTCAGAAGGCCTTCCTGAACTTCTTAGGAATGATGCAATGGGAACTTTCTTCCCACGTGCTTAGTTTTTCTATTTAGTTTTCTTTTTTTCTTTTTATTAGCTTCCATACAAAAAAAAATATCATATAAAGTTTATTTATTAAAATTTAGAACTTTTTAACATGATATGAATTAAGTATGAATTTTTCAAATAACAAAATTTTGAGATAAAATTAACGAAAATCATGACATAAAAATCAAATTTTGAGTTTTTTTTTGGAGAATCTTTTTACGATTATCTAAACATACATACGAAAAACTCATTCAAAAATACATGTTATTTTACCAATAAAGACCAAAATTGAGTGCATAATAATTATATTTTTCAAGAACTAAAAATTTATTAAAATTTAAATAAGGACAAAATATATATAGAAGGTCACCATTTTGTAGGGAATAAAAATTTATTTAATCCAAAATTATAAACAAAATGATTATTTAATTTTTTTAATATTTCAAAACATATTTTCCTTGTGTCACGACTATGACTTTCTCTCATGCAATGAATAAAATATAAATCTGATAAAAATTTAATTTATAGTTTAAAAAGTTATTATATAATTTAAAAAGATAACGTTGAGAGAAAGAACAAATATATTAAGTTAAAAAGTTATTATATAGTTATTACATAATTTAATTTATAGTTTAAAAAGTTATCGGATTAAATTTTGTATTTGTTTGAAAAAGAACAAATATATTTTTGTATGAACAAGATTTGTTGGAAACAAATATTTGTTCATATTTTTGGAGAAGATTACTTTTATTCGTTTGGAAGTGAACACATATATTTTTGTTGAATATTTTTGTTTGAAGGTATATATATATTTAAAATTAAATATTTCAAAAAAGTAATTTTTTGAAGATTGGTTTTTATTTTATTTTAAGTATTCCAAACAAATATATTCCTTTGAAGATTTTTTTTTGGAAGCACAAACTATTTTTGGAAGAGCTTTGTTTTGTTTGGTGCTAACAAACTTTATTAAATTGAAGTTAATCCTTTATGGACGATTTGAATATTATTTGATAGCCTATTTTACTATAAATAGAGACTCAAGTTCAACAACAATACTCATCCAAAAATATTGTGAAAGTCTAAGAGTTCTTAGAGTTTTTATGAGTTTTGTTTGTTTTTGTTCATTGTATGCTTTTTCTAGCGTGTACTCTTGATAAAATTTTAATTGTATGTTTTTTAGAAGTTTTGTTGTGTCTAATATTAATCAAAACTCTCTGGTTCAACTTGAAAGAGAAGGTGACGATGAAAATAATGAGAAAGGTGATGAAGTTGAACTTTAATTACTTTCTTTTATGTATTTTTGTTAAATTATTTAAATTTAGTTATGTGTTAGACAACTTTAAATTTGATATTGATACTTTGTAAATATGACATACATTTTTTTTTTGTTTTTTTTCTTCTTTTTAACATCAAAGTTTTATTAATTGGCAAATAGGAGTACAAGTAGTACAACACTAGCCTAAAGAGGAAAAAAGAAAGAAAATAAACTGCACCGAAGGCAATATAACACAGCCAGCCTACAAGATAATATACCAACACAGTGACACACTATGAGTCTAAGAACCAAGACAGCAAGCCACACAATCCAAGAGGCAGTAGTCATAGAACAAAACTGCCACCCAACCAAACGCCAATAATCAGCAGAACCGACAAAAACCACATCTGCAAACAAGGCGGAGCCAAAAAGCGAAGAGATCACCGGGGCATTTTTATGTTAATGTTTCAAATTTAATGTTAATCGAAATTTGATTTTTTAAAATTGTAGAATTATATGAATTACATTTAGTAAATAAAAATTAATATTTGAAAAACTGTATAATGTATTTAATTGCTAAATAGACAAAAATAATTACTAATAAGAGATGAAAATTGTGTTTTGTGAGACGAAATTTTATGATTAGAGACAAACTTATTTGAATTAAGAGACGGATAATTCTGTCTCAAATAGAGACGAAATTTTATGCTTAGAGATGGAATTTTAGAGACAAAATTATTTGAATTCAAAGATGGATAATTCTGTCCCCGATAGAGACAGACTTTTATGCTTAGAGACGGAATTTTAGAGGCAAAATTATTTGAATTCAGAGACGGATAATTCTGTCTCCAACAGAGACGAATTATTTTGCTTAGAGACGGTTGTTTAGAGACATAATTATTTGAATTCAGAGACGGATAATTCTGTCTCTAATAGAGACGAATTTATTGTGTCTTGAATTCAACATTTAGAGACAGATATATAAAATCCGTCTCTGAATCAGAGACGGATAAATTCTGTCTCCAATCAGAGACAGAATATAAAATCCGTCTCTAATGGCTTAGAGACGAGGAAATTACCGACCACATCAAATTTGTCTCTAATTTTGTCTCTAATGTGCTAAGTGACGGAATATTTGCCTTTTAGAGACAAATTTTGGCCGTCGTTATTTAAGATTTTTCTAGTAGTGCTATACCAACAAGATGCATCTTCTTTTCGGGAGCCCAACAAATAAGAACTTCATAGTTATGCGTGCTTGACTTGGAGTAGTGTTTGGATGGGTGATTTTCTGGGAAGTTTCCTAAAATGCATGTGAGTGACGACAAAACATGCTGAAAAGACTCGTGTTGGTTTGTGGGGTCAGTCGGTCATTCCGAAGGCTATCTGAATATTACAGAAAATGATTATTATAAGGTTCCTAAGATAACGTCGTACTTTGCTCTAAGTTGTACCTTAAGTTGGACTTCAAGTTCTCACTATTAGTGTACCTCAAGTTGGACCTCAGAGCAAAATACGACGGTGTAAAATTTTATGTTAGTTTTTTATTTTCATCTAATTGTGCTGCTTGAACTGATGAGATTGTTCGACTTTTTTTTATAACTTCTCAAATTTTGTCAAACTTTTCTACTATTAGTTTTGAATTTATTTTTCAAGCTTACCTATTTTATTATTTTAAAACAGATTACTATATTATTGGACAACTTTCAAACGTAGTGTTTAATTTTATACTGGTTTTTGTTTTCAAGCATGTCCCTGCAAAATAATTTGTGCAGTGCTTTTTTGTTTTGTTTTGTTTCTATGATGAAGATGGTTGGTTTTGTTCTAATTTCTGACTTCTAAGAAAGGCACTGTGAGAAGCTATTTTAACCAAAAAAAAATTCAATGGGTTATTTGTATTATTTCTGTTTGATGTGTAGATTAAATTTCTAAGTTGATACTTTTTTATTGGTGCTTTATTTTATGTCAATTTCAGGAAGAAGGTACACAACTTTCTTCTAAGTTGATATACTTGTGATTGACTAGTTTCTTCCAAGTTGATACTCTAGTAGAATTTCATTGTTATTGAAAGCTTCCTAGAAGGATCAAATAAAATTAAACTTTGTTGATTATATGGAATTGTATATCTGTTGTGTGTTTAAATTGAACAATGTGCGAGTATACACAGTCAATCAGTAGCAAGTAATAAGTAAAAATAGAGTGTCGAACCCACAGGGAATAGCTTATTGATTATGCATACCAAGTTCATTCAAAGTGTTAAGCTTATTGTTAAAGTAACAAAACATGATTGATTTTTAATGCAATAAATTAAATAACAAGAATATAAGATGATGGTGGAAAAACAAAGGTAAAGATGTAGCTGAAACTATGATCCATTTAATACATATGAATGAAGTCTATTGAATGATAACTACTGGCATGTCATATGTGAGCAAGCTTGCCTTGTGGTGTATGTCTACAACGTTAGATAGTAAAACAGGGTATATTTGGACTGACTCTGTCGAGGTTCACTTTTAATCCCATTTTAGTTCAGAAAACACTTGCTTGTTTGGTATCTCACTAAGGCCCTCAACTTATCCATAAGAAAAGGTAGAGTTTACGTGTCCGCTCTCACTTAACCTTAATAACTTTATTATTTCCCTTAACATGTTAGATGTCTCTACACGTGCAACTTGTATTCATTCCTAAGTTGATCAGTCCTAAGAACAAATGTATTTTCATAAAAACATAAAGTTAAAGGATGTAGTGATACCCATTACAAAGCAATAGATACTCCTACAGACACTGTCGTGGCTCTCGTTATCTCCAGTCGTCTTTTCAGAAGCTGGAACGGCGCTGCCTCCTCTCTTCTTCTTCAATTCCTCTTTCTAGGGTTTTTCAAGCCACCAACAAATGATTTAGGGTTGTCTATTTATAGGCAAATCCTTCTTAGATTGGGTGCAACCTTAAATGTTGTCATAACGCCCAAGGAATAAAGGATATTCCTTGTGCAAGGACCTCAAATCATAGTACAATCATTTGTGATGCTGACAGCTGGCAAGCCAGCCGTCATCCTTATCCTCAAATAGATGCCTTTCACAATGTTGTACTACAAACCTATGAAGCCCGGACACGGACACCGACACCTGACACGGCGAAATGTAGAAAAACAGAGGACACGGACACGGCACTATATATTTTATATATTTAATAAAATAACTTAATTTATAAATACAACTTATAAAAAATCTAAACTAGCAATTTCAATAAACCAAAAAACAATGTAATATAAATCAACCAAAACTTAGTACTTTGAATTAAGCAAAATATTCTAAAACAAAATAACAATCTCATATTGTAGTTACTCCTCATTCAAAAAAACGGCCTCTAAGTCGGGTTCATCTAAAGACAAGGTAGCATTTTCAAGGAGTCCACTATCATCTAATGAACCAAATGTATCCCCAACAACATCCCACAATTTAGTTTCGTCTTCATTGTATTGTGGAGTGTTCCTTGATAGAAGTCGAAGGTTATGATGCACAAATACTAAAGATTCTGCTCTATGCGGTGCCATTTTGTTTCTTCTAAGAGAATGGATAAATGAGTATGTGCTCTAATTTCTTTCACAACAAGATAATGAAGAAGGTTGTGCAAGCAACCTAAGTGCAACCTTCTGAAGTAATGGAGCTCGAGAGCCATGAACCAACCACCATGTTTTTGGATCCATCTTATCTCTATCAATCAAAGAATCAACATCATCAAAACCTTCTCTTCCATCTGAGAAGTTTGCAAACTCTATATTCACTTTCCTCCTTTCATCTGCATCAGGAAACAACCTCTTGAAATATTTGTGTCTCTCATCGGTGACCTCAGCATCGTTATGTGGAGCAACTCTATTAGGATCTTCACTTAACCATGATGGGCTATAATACCTACAATAAGGAAAAATATATTTATAAAATTATGTAATGTAAAAGATGTAAGGTAAAAAAAAATCAATTTAAAAGATATAAACCTTGGATTTAAAGAATGAGCTACGCAATGAAGAGGAGTGCTACTCTTAGTCCAACGACTAATTAATATATTATGCACTACTTGATGAAATGTTGATTCTTCAACCTCTGATTTTCCTTCATGCTTATATATTGCCTTTATAACATCTTCAATCATTGAATCCCACAATTCATATACTAGATGAAGACATGGTGCATTTGTATCTGTTCTTCTAAGAACATCATAAATGGGATTAGTGAATGAAATAATATAATCAATTTGTTTCCACCAATTATCATCCAACAAATTTTTCTTCACATTGTTTACCTGTTCAACATTATCATCTTTGTAAGAAAACCACTGTTCACTAATCACCATTTGTTGGAGTGCAGTTTTCAAAAGCTTAAACCTCTTGAGCATTACAATAGTGGAGGGAAATCTTGTTGAAGCAACAGAAAGTAACTTCAATGGACTGAATGAAGTGAAAATGGATAATGTCATAGAATGACCCATGATAAAGTTTTTGATAAGGGTTGCATCATCTGCAATTCGGATGATCCAAGAACACTCTGCATAAACATCATCAGGTGCAGTTCTAGGATTGGATGCACATATGTTCTTCAAAGCAAGATTCAATGTATGCACCACACATGGAGTCCAATAAATAGAAGGAAATTCAACCTCAATAATTAAACCTGCTGATGAACAATTACGTGCATTATCTGTCACTAGTTGCACAACATTTGAAGGACCAATCTCCATAATTACCTCCCTCATTTGTTTAGCTATAAAATCTTTACCTTTGAATTCACCTGAACAATCCACAACTTTTAGAAACATAGGACCACTCTCTGTAATAGCTATGAAATTAATTAAAGGTCTTCTTTGTGGATCACTCCATCCATCGCTAACAATAGTCACACCCTTTTGATTCCATGAAGCTTTTATCGGCTGCAACAAGTTCTCCACATGGTTATGCTCATTTTGAAGTAATGTTGTCCTCAATTTGTTATAACTTGGGGGTTGATAACCAGGTATAGAATGATTGGCAGCATAAGCAAAAGCCTCCCTAAAGTGAGGATTTCTTGCTAAATGAAATGGCAGCCCTGCAGAATAAAACATTCTAGCAATTTTACTATCCAATGTCTTTCTTGCTTGCAAATTAAAAGAAGCTTCTAGTGGTGATGTCTTTCTCTTTTTTTGTTGGAAACTAATATTTGAGGTGGAAGAATCTTGAGGTGCACCAGAAACGGGAGGCAAAGAAACTGGTTTTGCTTTTAAGTTTTCCATCTTCTCTTTATGCTCATTGTCCATCTTTGTCATTCTTAAAAGTAGCTCGGATTTTACTCCTTTACAAGGTCTAATGCCATGTCCTGAAATCATCAACAAATGTGCTCTCACTCTAGTATAAGAGCCATTAAAAGTTTCCTTACATTCATGACAATGAAGTTCATAGTTTCCACCTCCACCGGCCACTTTTTTTTATCTTTGTAACATATTTCCATAAAGGTTGTATGTTGGTGGTATCATCTTGTTCGTTGGCTTGAGCTTGACTAGAACTAGGAGTACTCATCTCTATAAATATAAAAATATAAAGAATACTATTTCAGCAAAAAATCTCCACTATATAAATTAAAGAAAAAAAAAAACATACTAACACCATATAAGAAAAATAGCATACAAGCACTACTAAGTACTAACCAAGTACTAATAATTGAAGATAATAATAATAATATACTAATAAAAGTAAAGGTACAAAAAACAAGTGAGCAACTATCAGTACAAAATAATAATAATATACTAATAGTCTAATACACTTGGGTCATATATTAAAACAAAATAAACAAGCAAGTGACTTGACTATTGACCAAGAGTCCAAGACCATGAATATATTATTCATAAAGTAAAAGTAAAGTCATTGTTATCGCAAAACAGAGCAAAAGTGCAAAACAGAGAACTGAGAAAGAACGGCACGATGGAGGTGGAAAAAACAAGAAGCCAGGAATGATAAGGAGAAAAAACACACACCTTATAACTTATAAGTCGTCGTCGTCGAAGAGGCTGAAGTTGTCGTCGTCGAACAAACGGGGAAGAAGAAGAGGCTGAAGTTGAACCGCTGTGAAGAACGATCAATTTTGATGGATGGCAGTTGGTACTTGGTAATCCTAATCGTTTTGTTAACGTGGTGTTATATTGGAGAAGTGGAACGAATACAGAAAGGTAAATTTTTAAAAAAGCCCAATTTAATTTTTGTTTTTTTTTTAATTGGCGGTGTCCGATTGCGGACGCGTGGTGTCGGATTCGCGTTAAGGCGGCGTTGTGTCCGTGTCCGCCTGTGGGAAAAAAATAAATTGGTCGCGACACAGCAAAAAGGTGTCAGAGGCGGATCCTACGGGTGTCGGCGCGGTGTCCGCGTCCGAACCGTGTCAGATTCGCCGATTCTTCATTTCTTTGCGGTGTCGGAGCTTCCTAGCTACAAACCCTTATTTTGTTTGCTTGTGGCGCTTGACTTGTTGACTTGTACAGATCAGAATGTCTTGACAATGGTTTCTAGTAGATGCCTTTGATGACGATCCAGAATCAGATATCTTGCCTTGACATAAATTGTCTTTAAACTAACTCTTTTTCACTAAAATTATATAATTATTCCTATTACATAATTCTAGACTCAAAAACTAAATAAACTAATGAAAGTGAATTAAAACATGGTTTGATCATCATATTGGCAGAAAATAACTCATGAATAAAGACATAAATTCCCCACTTTTAGTGAGTCATCAATATCCCTGCCTCTAAATTATTAATTTTTCATTTTATCATTTTGTCCTACAATGTTGACCTGGGCGTACGCGTGTTATTTGATTTGATGAACGGTGGTCGAACTAATCTGATTCAAGATCACAGGGTGTGTGGAAATGTTACAGTTGTCCTATGTAAGCTTCCCTGCTATCTTTCATGGTATAAAAAACTTCCTAGTTTTTTTTCTAATTGTTTATCTTTGTTTGGTCTGAGATGTATTATACGCATGCTTATGGAAATTTTTTTCTTTTGCTTAAATGAATAGGTTGCATTTGACTGCAATAACTCATTTATATTGATTTGATGTGATTTGATGTGTATGAAAGTTGAATTTTATTTGATTTTGATCTGAGAACTAGATTAGAGTGAGGAATTTTTTACTTCTCCTAGTTGAATTAGTGGAGTAAATTTGAAATAAACTTTCATGCATGCTACTAGATGACATGTTATTAGGTGTACCGTGTAGGGCGTGAACTATGCAAATCTTAATGGGTATGGGTATGGATTTGCATTTCCGAGTTGTAACCAACATGCTTCTTCTATTTTTTCATTTCATTAGAGTATTCAAATATAATGTTTCTACTTTCATTGCAGGTAACCCACTAATAAATCTCAGCATTTAAGTCTAAAAAGTTGGATATTTGGTTGACATGATACTCGACTAATTAATAAGTAAGCAATAAACTGATAGTCACAATGCTTAGACTCTGCATTGTTAATAATTTATGTGTTTTAAGAGTGATATTATCTATGTTGAAATGTGTTATTACTTATTATTCATTTGTTCTTTTTATTTCTTTTAGGTGAAGATTAGAAGCTAATTTGGAGACTTGAAGATGGAAACTATATGCTTCTAATTTTTAAGATAGAATTAGTATGTTTATTGTATGATCAAAATAGTTTATTTTTTGTTACGAGTATAATGGTCAAAATAAAGTACTCTAGAATTGGCTAATTTTAGCTATTGTAAATGTTATATGATTGTATGACTGTTATTTTTCAATATATATATATATATATGGTATAAATAAACTTTTTTTTCATTTTTCTTCCTAAATATCGCAGTATGGGAGTTTGTGATTTGTGTAAAAATTGACATTGAAGTGCATCCCAATATAATGGAATAACTGTAGGTAAAACTTTTAAAAGGTTTGTACTAAGCTCTTATACCTTCGGCCAAAACCCGTAGGTAGAACAAAATGTATTGTCCAACAGCTTAAATTCTGTCACTATAGCCTATAGTGACGGAAATTATTCGTGGAGACAGCGAATTATAGACTACGAAATAAAGTGCCGTCGGTATAAGTATTTGCTGTTGTACCCCTACGGCAGTTTGACTTTTACCTAAAGGCACTTGCTGTCACTAAATGTCAAGTTTCTTGTATTGCAAAAAATGGAGCAATGCGCCAATGCACCTTCTCTTGGTTTAGATATTGTTCATAGTAATACCCTAATTTTCTACCTTTTAAAATAAATAGTTTATTTTTGAAAACCGTTTCTTATCTTATAAAAAATAGCAAAGGAAAGAATTTTAGAAAATTAATATGTTCGCATTTTATTGCTTTTGTTTTGTTTTTTAGTTAATACAAAAATATTATCCTCTTTTACAAGCAAAAATATTAGAAATATTTTTATTTAAGTTTACATTTTATTTCTACATTTTTTTACATTTTGTCTTCTATTTTGCATTTTTTCTTTTTATTTTTAAGGTTTTTTATATTTCTCAACCAATTATCATTTGCCACTTCACCACTCATTTTCTTTTCAAAAATAATAAAAATGTCATTTATTTTGTGTTCATTTTTGTTTTCATTATTTTTACCCACAAAAATGCAAATATCACAAATTGACCCAAACTCTAAAAAATCCCATATAAATAGGTGAGGCCGAGCCGTCAAAAAAGCCCTAATTTAAAGGCACTCAAATGAAGCCCCACTATTAGGGCCTAAAATTATTGGCCCTCTCATTAATTAGTTTAGGTTGAGCCCAACTTTCTTTTTTATATTTTTTTCTTGGCCCCCTCATGGGGCTTTATAATTGGGCCAACCCAAATCAAAAAACAAGAAATGTGTGAAACAAATACAATGAACATTTTATATCAACGGAAATATTCGTGAAACGAATAAAGAAATATTCCACAAACTTTTTTTTCGAAATCGAAAAAAATGCCAAAATTTCTTTTTCTCAAAATCGGAAAAATGCCGAATTTTTTTTCTCGAAATAAAAAAAAATCGACGATTTTTTTCTCAAAATCGAAAAAAATTCCGACAACTTTTTTCTCGAAATTGAAAAATGTCGAAAACTTTTTTTTCTCAAAATCGAAAAATATGGCGGAAACTTTTTTTCTCAAAATCGGAAAAAATGTAGTGAACTTTTTTTCCCGAAATCGACAAAATTCTGAAAACTTGTTTCTCCAAATCTAAAATAAACGGCGATTTTTTTTCTCCAAATCGGAAAAAAATGTCGAGAACTTTTTTTTCCCGAAATCGAAAAAATTCTAAAAACTTTTTTCTCCAAATCGAAATTCGAGAAAAAAAATTCTTGAAGTTTTATTCAATTTCGAGAAAAATTGTTCTTGACATTAGGTGAGGCTATTTCAAGGAATTAAGAATGTTATTAAGTTATAATCAATACAATTTCAAAAAATTCAATTAGAAAAAACAGAATCATGTATTCAAAACAGCAGTGAGTTTGGTTTTGTCAAATCAATAATAAGATATATATAAGACACTGATTTTGCGATAAAAAAAATACTATTTAAACTTTTAATAGAGTTATTTATGTATATCAACTTATGTAATATACATATTCTACAAGAATTGATTCATTATATCTCATACCTGAAAAAAATATGCTGCTAACCAGATTTTTTTTAACTGCAAAATAACAATGGCAATTAACTGCTTAACCAGATGACGGAACTCAAATCACAAAAACAAAAAGCCAAGGATATATACACACACATACATACATGCATAATAATTAAAAAATCAAAAGAAAGAAGAAAGACAAAAAAGGCAATTACAAATGAAGAAGTCAAGTCAAAGATAGTCAAATATGGTATTAGCGTAATAAACATTAGGAAATATGAAATCTCTATATAGAAAAAAGAGACATTGATGTTGAACTGTCATAATTAAAGTTCATGTTTTAGTCAAAAAAAAAAGGTTCTGATATTATTTGGTCAAAATAAAAAAAAAGGTTTATTTTATTATTTTTTCATAAAAATATCTGAAAATGTGAAGTTGAAGTAAATCAAAACACTCCCGTTTCAATTTGAAAGAGAAGGTGATGAGATGGACGATGAAATTTAGTTTTAATCAAAACACTCCCATTTTATTATTTTATTATTTTTTCATCAAAATATCTGAAAATGATGAGATGAATGCTAATGTAAATGATAAGATGGGCGATGAAGTTTAGTTTTAATTACTTTCGTGTGTTAAACAACTTTAAGTTTGATATTGATCTTTGTAAGAATGACATACATATTTATGTTAATGTTTAAAATTTAGTGTCAATTGAAATTTGATTTTCTCACATTGTAGAGTTATATGAATTACATTTAATAAACAAATTTAATATTTGAAAATTTGTATAAACATTTAATTATGTTAAATAGACAAAAATAGTGACTTATTAGAGACGGAAAATGTATTTTATCTCTACGAAGACGAAATTTCAAGCTTAGATGCGGAATTTCAGAGACAAAATTATTTCAATTCATAGACGAATAAATTTGTCTCCAATAGAGACGAAATTTTATGCTTAGAGATGGAATTTTTTAGAGACAGAATTATTTGAATTTGGGGACGGGTAATTCTGTCTCCAATAAAGACAGATATATTGTGTTATGAATTTAACATTTCGCGACAGTTTTTCATTTTTTAGTTACGGATAAATTGTCTCTTTTCAGAGACGGAATATAAAATTCTTCTCTAATTATGTCTCTAATGTAGTTAGTGGCGGAATAATTGTATTTTAGAGACAGATTTCACCCGTCAGTATTTAATATTTTTCTAGTAGTGTGTTGAGAGTGAAGTAGAGAATGCACAACACTAAGAAAAGAGATCCAACAATGAAAAGTATTCACATAGTATAATAAGATGAATTATGCGCACAAGTTTGATGAAAAATTTGCCCTGTTTTTTTACCTATACATATATTTTCTCTTAAACTAAATTAACCAATTGGGTTTTTAAACCTCAAAAAAATAAATTATATCAATGATATCTTTCTTCAGAAACTTTTTTGCATTGTTGTTCCATACTTAATCACTTCATATCTGATTCTTATTCAAATTCGTTAATTTGACTTGTTGCAAAAATATCAAAAGAAGAAAACATGTATCAAATAAATAACAAGCATAATAACCACCACACTAAATCTTCTAGCTATTTTGTCAAAGGTATGCCAATCTCTCCCTCCTAAAAATAGTACTAATCAAAGCAATATGGTATTTATAACTTTCAAGTTCCAACTTCTCAATCTCAATTAATCTCTCCCTCCTATAATTTATAACATTTCTAAATTACACAGAGAACAATGTGCTAAAAAAAACTGTCATAAAAATAGAAAAAAACTACAATTGATATTCGGCAAGAGGAGGTGTTGAAAAGCACGAGTTATTTGATAGTCTGCCCCATTTACATTGGACAAAGCCATATGAGGGAGCAAACAACTACTATCAAATGGGAATAGAAAGGTTTCCACAAAAAGTAGTTTAGCAAGTGTTTTTGAAGTTAAGGGCAGTGAATATTTTAGAATGATGTTTAGCATTCAATAGAAAAAGCTTCATATAAAAGTTGAAGGAACATGTATATTTTACATGTATATTTCTTCAAGGCCTGTATATCAATAAATAATTAAGACAAAAAACAGACATTCATATGACAACTGATCAATCAATATATTTCAAAGAGACTTGCATCATTCAAGACCTTCATCCGTTCTTGAGGCTTCTGCCTCGACTTTTCCACTAGGGATGACCTTTGAAGAGTGGAAAGGGCTTTGGTGTACCGTTTGCAGGGATACCAATAAGAAGAGCTAAGTAAAACACATCAATGGTAGAAAATAGTTAACAAGCAGTGAAGATAATTTTGCATGTTAGATCTCTAGAATGAAAGAGACTAGGTAAATCATATACAATAGCTTAGTGCATGAGAGACTGGGTGAGATTGGAACCACATTAAACTAGAACCACATATAATTGTAATGATAGCCCCTTGCAAAGGCTTCAACATTCATTCGACTTGAACTAGAACCACCAACAACATTTGAATTTGAACCCAAATTTATATTCACAAATTGTGGTACTAAACAGTGGCGGAGCCACGTTAGGACAGGGATGGGCTGCAGCCCACCTAATCTTTTCAATTATTTTGGTACTAGTAGTAGTGTATATATGTAATATATATGTGTTATTATTTTTTTTAGAGAATATATATACACTCCATCTGTCCAATATTATAAGAGAAAAAAAAAATCACACTTATTAAGAAAAAGTAAAACATAATAATTGGAAGTATGTTATTTTGTAGAAAAATTGCATTGAAAAGTGTAAAAATAATTTTTATTTGTTGTTGACTATTTGAAAAAATAAATGAAAGAGTAAACTTTTCTTTAAAAATTACTACATATTTATGTATTTTCTCTTATATTTTAGGACAAAAAGTTCAATATTATTTTTTATATTATAAGACGGAGGGAGTACATATTATTATATATTACATTTTTTGTTAAAAATAATCTTTTAGTATAAAAGTAGTAGTAGTACTAGTAATAACAATAAGTAAAATAAATAAAAATAGTCTTTTAGAATATGTCTTTATTGCTGAATTATGTCGAAAATTAATATAGACAAGTAAATCAAATTTGTATCCATTGATTGATCGAGTGTTGCGACTTGTTTTGACTCTTTCCGTGTCAACAACAACCATTGAACGTGCCTTTTGCAATGAAAATTTATATCCATGATTAGTTTATATTGAAGATGAAATTGCTGAAAAATTCTCATCAAATATAATAATTGACGAGTTTGACAATATAAAATTACGACGAGTAAAAACAAATAATTCGATTGCCCACCCAAATTTTTTTCCCTGGCTCCGCCACTGGTACTAAATATGAAGCCTCATTAGCAACCTCATCATGCCTCAAACTTTGTTTATTAAATATGAAGGCTGGCAATGGTGTAACGCCCGTTTATTTTATGTTTGGTAGAGTTTAGAGTTCTATTTAATTGATTTATGTGATTATGTGATTTGTTTATTTAATTAAATGGTTTTATTAATAGTTAGTAAGAATAAGATGAGAATTAGAATATTTTAGAATTAAGGGGGCGAAGGTGTAATTAAGAGGAAATAAAGGAATTAGTGGGAATTAATTAAAATTAATTAGAATGAAGGAGGTTAAGAAAAGGATAGTCAGAGAAAAGAAAAATCTTTTTACGTGAAAACAGAGAAGTTTGAGAAAAAAGGGAAAAACCAAGAGCAAGAGAGAAGAGGCAAGAGGAGCTATTGTAATTCAATCAAACCAGGTAAGGGTGGGGTTTCACTTCTCTAATTAAGGGCTTAATTCTTCATGTTTAATTAGTGGTTCATGAGAAAATGGGTAGAAGTGAGTTTAGGGTTTAATTTGTGAATTCCCATGAAAACTGATAAATTGTGTGTTGTTACCGTTAATTTTAATGCTTGATTATTCTGTAATGATTGGTGTTGGAATTGTTGAGAATGATAGAGTTTAGAAAGATTAGGGTTGTTGGTAAAAAGAATAATTGTTGACGAATAGAGCTAATGAATTGTGCATGAACTGGAGTTGGATTGTTGTGTTTTGAGTCGTATTAAGTTGGGTTATGTAAGAGTGAATTATAGGGCCAAGTTTGGTGAAAATCGGAGTTAAAACAAAGTTTTGGGTAGAGAATGTCACTTTCCCGAGAGCTGCACAGTGACAGCATCTCTGTTTCATGTTCTTGCGCATTTTCACACGTTTTCCGTTTTGAACTGGGTTTTGGTGTAAACATGAAAGTTGTAGATAATTGTGTTAGCTTTTTAATGGCTTGTTTGACTTCAAAACTGTTTTTAGAACTTAAGTTATGGTAAAATTACTACACGTAGGTCACAGTGAAATTTCAGTTATGTACCCGAATTTGAAATAAAAACTGGTATTGATCAGTACAGAATTGGCCTTAGTTTTAAACATGAAAGTTGTATATAGTTGAGTTATCTTTCCAATGGCATTGGTTTGACACAAAAATACCTTGTGAATAATTTTATATGAAATTTTGAAGTTATGTGACGAATTAAGAATTTTGTGGAGAGAAGTCCTTGTCAACGTCAAGGTTATCGAGTCGTAAGACATTGTTGTCTATGTTGTAAACCACGTTGGCCTAGTTTTGGCATTGAGATGTTGATGTAAAGTTGTTGTTAGTCATCGTGTCGGATATTGGACGTTGGGGGCTTGATGCTCCGTATTCTAAGATGGGGGCTTGATGTTCCTTTTTTAAGATGGGGGCTTGATGCCCTGTAGCCGAATTAAGGCATTGGAAGTTGGGGGCTTGATGCTCCGTTTGGTACCACATGCATAAGAGTCTTGCATAGTCAAGTCGAGTCGTGTCGTAGTATTTGTTGAGTCGAGTCGTGTCATGACATGAGAAGAAGGATTTAATGAAGGATAAGATGATGAAGTTTAAAGCCAATTTTTATGGTTTTCTTGAATAATGAATTATGAATTATTGATGAGATGATGATTATGTTGTTAAGTTGATTTATTTGTTGCATGATTTATTATGCTTTTAATTATTGAATTGTGATCTCACCCCTTCTGTTGGAATTGCCGCCTTGTGGGCAAGTGCAGATTTCCAGGACTAGCTGTTGATGTGAGTGGACTCCTCACGTGTCCAGGTGCTCTAATACGTAATGGGGCGGGCTTTGATTATTGGATTTTCCTTGTTACGTATTAGTTTTATGATTCTATGTTGAACAACAATTATGTTGATTTTAATTACTACTATGAATCACGTTAAGACCTTATTGCCAAACTTTGATAGAACAATTGTTGAATAAATATTCTTATATTTCCGCTGTGATTTCAGTGAATACTGTTGACATGATTGATTTAAATAAATAGAAATTTTCTTATTTATTACTTGAATGAAATAGTAGCGTAATACTCCGTTTTTTATGTTACTCTGATTTATTATTTCAGTTGCAATTTAATTATTTATTTATTTTGGGAAACGGGGTGTTACAAATGGTAGACCATAAATCACTTCACGACGGATCCTTGTTTTGGGAATATCAGAAGCATGAGGAGTATCCTGACGAAACCTTGCATGGCCTTTGCTTTAATTCGAGGTCCAACTTGAGGTACTCTACTAGATGATTCCAATTGTGTCTTTGCAAGGTAAAGATTCCAATTGAAAATGTTGAAGGTCAACAACAATAATATCTTGAAAAATGCTTAATGCAATACTTTGTATATCTTCAACCACTTTACAAGGTCTTGAGTCTTTGCCATAAGCATAGTAAGCATTGATGCACATCAGATACACATCAAACTTAAAGTATTCCACGTTATAATACAATCCATCATTTATTTTTACCCTTATTGTTGCAAAATCCACGTAAATTATTCTCATGAATAATGTAGAGACGAAATATTATGCAACAATGATGGTTTAACAACAATAAGGGTAAAAATCAAAGATGGATTGTATTTTAACGTGGAATCCATTAAGTTTGATGTGTACCTGATGTGCATCAATGCTTACTATGCTTATGGCAAAGACTCAAGACCTTGTAAAGTGGTTGACGATATACAATGTCTTGCAATAGTGTTTTTGAAGATATTAGTGTTGCTGGCCTTCAACGTTTTCAATTGGAATTTTCACTAGAAAAGGCGCAATTGGCATCATCTAGGAGTACCTCAAGTTGGACTTCAAAGCAAAGGGCATGCAAGGTTTCGTCAAAATACTCCTGCTGCTCCTGATGTTCCCATAACAAGGATCCCTCGTGAAGTGGTTTTAGGTCTACCTGCGCCGGACTTCATATTTAATAAACAACGTTTGAGGTATAATGAGGTTGCAAATCATGCTTCATATTTAATGCCACCTTTTGTGAATGAAATTTTGGGTTCAAATTCAAATATTGTTGGTGATTCTAGTTCTAGTCAAATGACTATTGAAGCCTTTGCAAGGGGCTATCAATACAATTTTATGTTGGGGCTATCATTACAATCCATACCCCACATGTTGCTTTCGTGATTCGCTAACATAAAAATCAATGGTTCTTTGAATCCTAACTCCTTCCATATTTTTCCTCTTTTCATGTAGGCAGCTTTATCTCCTTAAAGGTTGATGCTGTTACAATTAAGGAAGTAAATTAAATATGTTATTATTAAATCAATACTATTTAAAAAAATTCAATTGTAAAAAACATAACCACGTATTCAAAACAGCAGTGAGTTTGATTTTGTCAAATCAATAACCGGATATATAAGACACTGATTTTTTAAGAAAAATGATGCTAAACTTTTAATGGATTTATTTATGTATATCAACTTATAATATATGTATATATTATTAGACTACAAGGCTACACTCAAATGTGGAGAACTAAAGCGTTCCAAACAAACAACTACGGTTTTTCATAAATCAATCGAGTAAGCGCGGAAGCTACCTAGATCGGTAGTCTATTGCACCTCGACCAAAGGAAAGGTAGTAAAAGCCGATATGGAATGAAGGTGATACAAGGAATGCAATCAATATTAACAAGTCAAGCAATTTTCAAATAAAGTTTTTCTATTAAAAATTGTCTCACACACAAATCGCGGAATTGAAAAGTCGTATAGCAAACAAAGTGAGCAAACAATAATTTCATCAAACACGTGGCGTGTATGACGAAATTATGTGTGCGAGTAAATAACAAAATAGAAAGTAAAGAGATAAGGGATAGAGAGATACACACGAGAGTGATCAGGGAGTTCCCAGCTTTCGCGTCATCCTCGCAGTGGGCAGGTACGTCTCCCCCCAACTTATCAAAAGGATAAGTTGAGACTTTACTTCGGAAAATCTCTTTAACAATGCACAAATTACAAACGATACAATATGCAAGATACAGACTCGATTACACGATCTTCACCATCTTCAACATAGCTCCGTCTTGTAATTGCGCAAACCCCAATTCGATCTTGTCTTCAATTATCGTTCCCAACGATCAATCCTTCACGCTATCTTCAACAAAGAACCCGTGATGATCGTCCGAATAATTCCCTCGCCAAATCGAATTGTAACATTCAAGCAACACTTGAATCCGGATGAGAAACACTACCTTCAAGACCCAATCAACTCGGATGACAAATTCTGATTCACCGCGGATTTTCCCCGAACGTTATCCTTCAAGATCTTCTAAGAAACTCCAATTGAACCCATATTCAATCTTCAATTTGATAGAGATAAGAAGGAAGATGATGATTGCTCTTGAATGCTCTTTGATGCAAAACTCTCAACAATCTTGATCAAAGAATTCTTCAATACTGGTTTTTCACACTTATAACAATAACACATAAAGCTATTTATAATGAAAATAGAATTGAGCAAATTTAGGCACAATCTAACAGACTTGTATCGATACATGCATCAGTGTGTATCGATACAAGCAATTGACAGCAGGAGAGTTTGTGTAATTGTATCGATACAAACACGCATATGTATCGATACATACACCAGAAAAATAGAGTTATGACTGATATGTTTCGAAACACACAAGTATGTTTCGAAACAAAATGTTCTCTTTGGTTTCAAGAGAGTCTTCATGTGTTTCGAAACATAAAAGTGTGTTTCGAAACACAGAGGCTCCTCTGCACTCCAATGAGAACAATTTGTATCGATACAAAGCTGCTATGTATCGATACAAATACGTGGTAATCAGCCTGAACATGTTTCAGGACATTTGTATCGATACAGGTATATATGTATCGATACAAAACACCTAAAAATTGATTTTTCAAAGTTTCAAAAAGTGTTTTTGCTGTCAAGTCAATTTCAATTGTTGCCTAAACATATTCTACTCTATTTCCATGTGTTTTGACAATTATTAAAACTCGGAGGGGAACTGGTACATTGACATATATTATTCAAGAAATGATTTATTATATCACATACCTGAGAAAAATATGCTGCTTAACCAGATTTTTTTTTGTGCTACAAAATAACAAATGGCTATCAACTGCTTAACTAGATGAAGGAACATACATCACAAAAACCAAATGCCAAGGAAATATATACATACACATACATATGCATACATACATAATAACTAAAAAAATCAAAAGAAAGAAAAAAGTCAAAAAAGGCAATTACAAATGATGAAGTCAAGTCAAAGATTGTCAAAGAGTAATAAATGTTAGAAAATATGAAATTTACATAGAGAAAAAGAGACGTTGGTGTTCAATTATCATAATTAAGGCTCATGTTTTAGTCAAAAGAAAAAGTTCATCTTATTATTTGATCAAAATAAAAAAATAAAAATGGTTCATGTTATTATTTGGTCAAACTAAAAATAAATAAAAAAGGTTCATCTTATTATTTTTTCATAAAAATATCATAAAATGTGAAGTTGAAGTTAATCAAAATCCACCTAGAGATTAAAATTTAAATTTAGCCTTTTAAGTCCATCATGTGTGGTACTTGTACTGACGAACAATTGGCAAGTGCACCAATATATGTCGCAAGTAGTAAAAATATCGATCCCATGAGGATTGTTGTATCTCAAAGGCAAAGCAATTAAACTAAATTTACGAAAGAAAACATGAAAGTAAATGACAATTGGGGGTTTTGCATAGCAAGTGTTCGATAAAATGACAATAAGAGAGATTTTGGTTTTCAAGTGAAATATGAAGACGATTGGATTTTGCATGAGTCCCTAGCATGTCACTATGATGTTAGTGATTATTTCCCTAGCATGATTCATTCAATTACTACGACAATTTAACCAAACCATTGCACCCACTCTCATGGTCATACAACTCACTATGTTCACTATAATCCCTTAATCTCTTAAGTCAATTACTAGTTAACATAGGCATGAACGTTTGTTAAATCATTAGTCACAACCTTTAATTTCCTATCTCTAGGCCAATTATAAGATTCAACCATTAATCTATGTCTAATTCATACATCTAATCTCTTAGCAAACATGAATTTAGAAATCATCACAAACATTCGTCAACATTCATGAAGCATAAAGAACAAGATTAATGGAATAGTAAATTGAATCAATCATGAGAGAATTAATACCAAACTAACATTTATTCCATAGATTCATACTAGTTATTCATTACAAAATCCAATCTTAAAAACTTAGAAATCCATAGTTACAAAAGTTGCAAAAGAATTAGAAAAGAGATACATGAATTATGGAAATGAAATTGGATGAGAATGATACAACACTCATTTGGCTTGAACTTGTAGCAACAACATTTAAACTTGGCACCAAATCTTCCTCCAAAAATTCTGGCATGATAGCCCATGTGCTATATATTACTAGTTTGGTTGAAACGAGTCATTGGGTCTGCTATTCCTTGAAATTTTTTATTCTCAGTAGATTTTGGAGTGAAAGAATTGTAATGATAGCTCCTTGCAAAGGCTTCAACACTCATTCGACTTGAACTAGAACCTCAAACAACATTTGAATTTGAACCGAAATTTGTATTCACAAATTGTGGTATTAAATATGAAGCCTCATTAGCAACCTCATCATGCCTCAAACTTTAGTTATTAAATATGAAGCCTGACATATGTAAACCCAAAATCACTTAACGAGGGATCCTTGTATTGGGATCATCAGAGCAGGAGGAGTATTCAGACGAAACCTTGCATGACATTTGCTTTAATTTGAGGTCCAACTTGAGGTACTATACTAGATGATGCCAATTGTGCCTTTTCAGGTAAAGTTTCCAATTGAAAATGTTGAAGGTTAGCAAGAATAATATCATGAAAAACGCTTAATGCAATACTTTGTATATCTTCAACCAGTTTACAAGGTCTTGAGTCTTTGCCATAAGCATAGTAAGCATTGATGCACATTAGATACACATCAAACTTAAAGGATTCCACATTATAATACAATCCATCATTTATTTTTGCCCTTATTGTTGCAAAATCCACGTTAAATTATTCTCATGAATAATGTAGAGACGAAATATTATGCAACAATGATGGTTTAACAACAACAAGTGTAAAAATCAAAGATGGATTGTATTTTAACGTGGAATCCATTAAGTTTGATGTGTACCTGATGTGCATCAATGCTTACTATGCTTATGGAAAAGACTCAAGACCTTGTAAAGTGGTTGACGATATACAAAGTCTTGCATTAAGTGTTTTTGAAGATATTAGTGTTGCTGGCCTTCAACGTTTTCAATTGGAATTTTCACCTGAAAAGGCGCAATTGGCATCATCTAGGAGTACCTCATGTTGGACTTCAAAGCAAAGGGCATGAAGGTTTCGTCAGAATACTCCTCCTGCTCCTGATGTTCCCAAGACAAGGATCCCTCGTGAAGTGGGTTTAGGTCTACCTGCGCCAGACTTCATATTTAATAAACCATGTTTGAGGTATAATGAGGTTGCTAATCAGGCTTCATATTTAATGCCACCTTTTGTGAATAAAATTTTGGGTTCAAATTCAAATATTGTTGGTGATTCTAGTTCATGTCAAATGACTATTAAAGCCTTTGCAAGGGGCTATCGTTAAAATTCTATGTTGGGGCTATCATTACAATCCATTACCCACTTATTGCTTTCTTGATTCGCTAACATAAAAACCGATGGTTCTTTGAATTCTAACTCCTTCCATATTTTTCCCCTTTTCATGTAGGCAGCTTTATCTCCATAAAGGGTGATGCTGTTACAACTAAGGAAGTAAATTAAATATGTTATTATTAAATCAATACTGTTGGCGTTTTTGTATGTTGGCTATAATTTTGCAAAAACCCATCTTGTCACATGCTCTAGGACATGCTGAAGCATTTGAGTATGCTAAGCCCTGAAGCTGTTTGGAGGCGCGCGTTTTTATTTTTGAAATATATCTTGGAAAGATTTGTTTTAAAAGTATATTTTATCATGCAAGCTGGCATAACAAAAAGCGCCTTGGGTCAGAAGTTATCTCTTATGTGAAGATTTAATTCTAAAATATGATTCCCATATTTTAGGATTTGGTTTGTTTTTATTGGATATATTTTTGAAGACTCCTTTTCTTAAGGAACAAGTCAAGCTGCGCTGAAGACTCTATATATACTTGTGTAAAACCTAGTTAGGGTTGTGGAAATTTTATTGTGTTCACTAAAGCGTGTGTTGTCTTTATTTTTCCCTAGTGAACTTGTGAGTCTTTTCCCTAGTGAACTTGTGTTATTTGTGTGATTACTCTTAAGCCTTTAGGTACGGAGTTGATCGTTTTGTTTGAGTGTGTTCTCACCATCAAAAGCTGTTTGTTTGTTTGTGAACAACACTGTGTTCGTGTTGTTAGTAAGGAGTAAGGCGGGGCGCCTTTGACCTAGGAGTTCTTAGGTTGAGTTGCACAAGGTAGTTGCTAGGTTAGGAGCAGTGAACGGGTCGTTTACTGGTGTCTTGGAACTAGGGCTATAATAGTGGATTCCTCCTGGATTGGTATCCCTCAGATTAGGGCAAGTTGCGCCGAACTGGGTCAACAAACTCTTGTGTTATTTACATTCTGTTCTTTATCTTTTTTATTATTGTATGTGTTGCGAGTAGATGCTGTAGCAATTGCTAAAGCATCTTACTACTGAGCGCCAGGAATTTCAAATACTATTTAAAAAATTCAATTGTAAAAAACATAATCACGTATTCAAAACAACAATGAGTTCGATTTTGTCAAATCAATAATCAGATATATAAGACATTGATTTTTTAAGAAAAATGATGCTAAACTTTTAATGGATTTATTTATGTATATCAACTTATAATATATATATGTATATTATTCAAGAAATGATTTATTATATCACATACCTGAGAAAAATATGAAGCCTCATTAGCAACCTCATCATGCCTCAAATGTTAGTTATTAAATATGAAGCCTAGCATATGTAAACTCAAAATCACTTCACGAGGGATCCTTGTTTTGGGATCATCAGAGCAAGAGGAGTATTCTGACGAAACCTTGCATGGACTTTGCTTTAATTTGAGGTCCAACTTCAGGTATTATACTAGATGATGTCAATTGTGCCTTTTCAGGTAAAGATTCCATTTGAAAATGTTGAAGTTCAGCAACAATAATATCTTGAAAAATGCTTAATGCAATACTTTGTATTTCTTCAACCACTTTACAAGGTCTTGAGTCTTTGCATTAAACATAGTAAGCATTGATGCTCATCAGATACACATCAAACTTAAAGGATTCCACATTATAATACAATCCATCATTTATTTTTGCCCTTATTGTTGCAAAATCCACGTTAAATTATTCTCATGAATAATGTAGAGACGAAATATTATGCAACAATGTTGGTTTAACAACAACAAGGGTAAAAATCAAAGATGGATGATATTTTAACGTGTAATCCATTAAGTTTGATGTGTACCTGATGTGCATCAATTCTTACTATGCTTAAGGCAAAGACTCAAGACCTTGTAAAGTGGTTGACGATATACAAAGTCTTGCATGAAGTGTTTTTGAAGATATTAGTGTTGCTTGCCTTCAACGTTTTCAATTGGAATTTTCACCTGAAAAGGCGCATTTGGCATCATCTAGGAGTACCTCAAGTTGGACTTCAAAGCAAAGGGCATGCAAGGTTTCGTCAGAATACTCCTCCTGCTCCTTATGTTCCCAAAACAAAGATCCCTCGTGAAGTGGGTTTAGGTCTACCTGTGCCAGACTTCATATTTAATAAACAACGTTTGAGGTATAATGAGGTTGGTATTCAGGCTTCATATTTAATGCCACCTTTTGTGAATAAAATTTTGGGTTCAAATTCAAATATTGTGTGTGATTCTAGTTCATGTCAAATGACTATTGAAGCGTTTGCAAGGGGATATCGTTACAATTCTCTGTTGGGGCTATCATTACAATCCATACCCCACTTATTGCTTTCGTGATTCGCTAACATGAAAACCGATGGTTCTTTGAATTCTAACTCCTTCCATATTTTTCCTCTTTTCATGTAGGCAGCTTTATCTCCGTAAAAGGTGATGCTGCTACAATTAAGGAAATAAATTAAATATGTTATTATTAAATCAATACTATTTAACAAAATTCAATTGTAAAAAACATAATCACGTATTCAAAATAGCAGTTAGTTCGATTTTGTCAAATCAATAATCAGATATATAAGACACTGATTTTTTAAGAAAAATGATGCTAAACTTTTAATGGATTTATTTATGTATATCAACTTATAATATATATATCTATATTATTCAAGAAATGATATAGATATCAAATGCAAATGATATATATCTATATTATTCCAGTACAGTTTCCTTACTTCCCATATCCTTACTTGGCTGCTACTCAGCATCAACAATTTCCTGGATATCCATATCAAATGCAAATGAATCATGTGCCTCAACAAACTCAGAAGGAACGACCGGCTCAGCAACAGCCCCAAAAGGTCCTTGATCCGATTCCAATGCCATATAGTCAACTTCTTCCTTATCTGGTACAAAGTGGAATGGAAACTGCTGGGGCCATGAAACCCAAAACTGAACCATTTCCAGCTTGGTATGACGCCAATGCCAAATGTGAGTATCATGCAGGAACTGAAGGTCATTCCATTAACGACTGTAAAGCATTTAAGCACAAAGTGCAAGAACTTCTTGATAAGCAATTATTGTCCTTCGAGGAAGGTGGGTCGGTTATGAAAGATAAACAGTAGGTGGGGCATTTAGCATGTTTCTCCAGTGTGGGTTTCAAGTGAAGATCTGATTGCCATCATAAATGATGAAGAGAATAATGAAAATAATCAAGATAGGCTGCACTTGTGTTCTTCAAACACAATCTTTGCAAACTATGAATTTTATCCCTATGATCGCTAGGCTTTTATTTCTCTCTTGTCAAGCATTTGTTTGCTTTTAACATAACGTATGTTGTCAAGTACTTTTTAATGTAATAAAGATGCATGTTTTTGGAATTAATCCGTTTGTATTCATCTCTTTTCTCTTATTTTATTACTTACAAACTTGGAGCGAGGATGATGAAAAACAATTAACTGATCTTTGCCGATATATGCTTTCAATGGAAAAAACCTAGTTGATGATGTATGACATTATTTCACTTTCTTTCATTATTTCATAAAATAAAAATAAAAAATTGAATTGAGTCGTTCTTGCATATGTTCTATTGTTATCTAATTCTCCTAGTTTCTTGAGACATACCTTTTAAGGAAAAAACAAGCAATTTTGGTTTGAACTTGACATGACACTTCAAGAGTATATAGGTTGTTTTTGCACTTTAAGGCTGCATTATGAAGGTTCAGTAATGATTAAATAAAATCGGTATTGTCTTAACACCTCGGACTCTCAGAAGTATGCGAAATCAATTTGAGTACAAATTTTGACGAAGACCGAAAAGTAAGTTTTAAGAGTAACCCTTAGTAGTTTATCTTAGCAGTCGGCACCATCCTGGGCACAAATTAAGTAGGAAATCGATGAACATAAGTGAATGATCCAAAAATGAAAGTTTGTATACTTTGGTTGATGTACTTATTGAGTTAGATAACCCTCATCATTCGGTTGTTTAATTCAACAGTTGTTGAACATACAAAGAAAAACCATAGTAAATATACCCATTTAGTAGTTGGTTCAGAGGAGTCTGGTTCTGAACTTGGTAGGGCGGGTTACGATCCGATCCCCCGCAACTACATTTGGAATAGAAAAAGGGGTTTACCAAACTTATGTCCTCGATATGTGATCATAATCACTAACAGATTTTTCTACCATGAGCGTGCATAAGATAACGGGCTTAATGTGATTGCACTTGAATGAAAAGGGTGAACAAAATTTAAGCAAAGGTTAGAGTCACAATAATATATTTCAGATTTGTCTTCATATGATGAGAGTCTTTGACTGCAATGTGTGGTTTTGTGTTACTATCGTACCTTTGGTATTGATATCTATTACTCGATTTTCTTCTCTAGCCGGCAACCACATCATATGATTAGAGTTATCGTGTCCTGTTTCAAACATGTGTTAAAAAAGAGTTACCATTTCTGTGCTTAAGGACAAGTAAAGACTCAAGTATGAGAGAATCTGATAACACAATTGACATTGTTTTTGGCTCAACTTACATGGCTGTTGTTGCATATTATAACCCTCAAAAGATCTAATTGAAGACAGGTTCATTTTGAAAGCATTCGGAAATTTTTTTTTGTTAAGCTGACTCATCCTGTTTGTTGAGTAATCAATAATTATCTTTTGTATATACAATATATGTTTTCAAAAAAAAAACAAAAACAAAATAACTCGCATGTGCATTATATGAAAAATACTTTTCAAAAGAAATGATTTTCTTGCGAATTAATACTTGGCACTAAAGAAATCTGAGCTATGGTTTGATCATGGGCAAAACTGATTTAAGACGCTCCTAACTAGGGGCAAGTTATCTACAGATTCTGCCAATCAGGGGCAAACAAGTGGAATACTCTGCTTACTAAGGTCGAATTAGTTATACTGCAAATATCAGTTGGTCAGGGACATACCCCTTCAAGGATTCAAGTACTTGGGGCAAACTATGCCAAGATTATATCTTTCAGAAAAATGCTTGGGGCATACCCATCAGATAAAGAAAGTTGTTGTTCCTCTTCGGAAGCCTATTTGAACACCTATCCTGCAACAGAAGGTTGCAAGGGTCCTCATCTCAACAATGACAGAGTTACTCAAATCCTCGCTGCCGGGAAATTCAAACTCTTTTTAACAGAAAGTCATGCATCCATGCATTCATCCATGCAAATTCATGCATTCATACAAACCCAAAAAAAGGGGATCACACGAACTTCTGCATATGATCAGATATTTCATCTGCATTAGTTTTGCATTTAGGCATCATATATACATAATCATGCATTCATGAAACACAGGTTTGAAATATTGTTTTAACAGGTTGCGAACTTGGATCTCTTATTCAGTAAAAAAAGTTGATGTACCTAATTCTCAAGTAAAATGGTTAATGAACCATATTTTCTCAACAAGAAGGGTTGATGAATCTTTTCCCAAGTGAATTTGTCAACAAAGCATCATCCCCACCAGAACGGTCCGTGCACCACATTCTCAGACAATTTTTTTTTATGGATCCTTTCTCTAGTGTTTTGGTTGAGATGGTTATCTCCAGTAAGTCGGTTAGAACACCGCATCTTCATCAAGTCGGTTGTTAAACTGGTTCCCCCAGTAAAGTTGACTTATGCACAACATCCTCAGTGAATGGATCGATAAGTCATTACTAGTAAGTCGGTCAGCATGCCGCATCCTCAATAAAGTTTATACACTGTACCTCAGCAAGTTGGTTTTCAAACCATATCCCCAATAAAGTCGGCATACCGCCTCTCCAACATGTTAATTGATGGACCATGTTCCTCAGCAAGACAATTATCAAGCATTTCTTTCAAAGTTTTGCCACAGTAATGGCATAATGTTTGACTTTTTCTCCCAGTGAGTTTCTTCCTTCAAAGATACCTCAAATTCAAGCAAAATACTCCAAAACAAACATCAGTCTTTACTAAAAAATCAGAAGAGAAAAAACAACACAGTCTTCACTGTTATCTTATTTTCAGTCTTCACTAAAAGTCAGGGAGAGTACAGTCTTCACTGTTATCTTAGTTCAGTATTCACTGATTGTTAGAAAGAAAGTTCAGTCTTCATTGTATGTTATGGAGGGTTCAGTCTTCACTGTCCGTCTCAGAAGTTCAGTCTTCACTGAAAATCAGAAAAAATTCAGTATTCATTGTTATCTTAATTCAGTCTTCACTGAAAGTCATAGAGGGTACAATCTTCACTGTTATCTTAATTCAGTCTTCACTGAATGTTATGGACGGTACAGTCTTCACTGTTATCTTAATTCAATCTTCACTGATTGTCAAAAAGTAAAGTTCGGTCTTCACTGAAAGTTATGAAGGGTTCAGTCATCACTGTTCGTCTCAAAAGTTCAGTCTTTACTGAAAATCAGAAAGTTCGGTCTTCACTGAACACCAGGAAAAGTTCAGTCTTCGCTGAATACTAGAAAAGTACAGTCTTCGCTGAATACTAGTAAAAGTACAGTCTTCGCTGTCATCTCAATTCAGTCTTTGTTGAAAAGCAGAGAAGTTCAGTCTTCACTGAAAGTCAAAAGAAGGTTCGCTGAAAATCAAGAAAGGTCCAGTCTTCACTGGCAATCAAAAGGAATTCAGTCTTCATTGTTCATCTCAAAAGTATAGTCTTCACTGGCAGTCAAAGGAAGTCCAACCTTCGTTGACAATCATAGATTCAGTCATCGTTGTCAATCATTAAAGTTCAGTCTTCACTGGCAATCAAAGATCAACGCACCCGGGCGGGAGAAGATCATTTGTTTTTTCTTTTGGAGTTAAAGCACCCGGGCGGAAGACAACTCTGTTTATTCTTGAATTAAAGCACCCGGACGGGAGACGATTCAGTTTTTCTTTTCATGATCCAAGCACCCGGGCAAGAGAAGATCAGTTGTTTTTCTTTTGGAGTTGAAGCACCCGGGCGAGAGACAACTCTGTTTATTTTTGAATTTAGTTTTGGGTTCAAGCACCCGGATGGGAGACGACTCGTTTTTAAGATCAAAGCACCCGGACGAGAGACGATCATTCCTTTCTCAGGTATCCAGTTCTAAATTTCTCCAGGTATGATATCAACCCTTATCTCCCATCAGCATTCATCTCATTACATCACTTTCACATAAAAAAATTATGGCATTTGTATTTAATTATCTTTTACTACGAGCGCACAAAGACGGAAGTCATTGGTGCACTCGAGTATAAGATAATTAAATAGGGGCAGCTGTAATACCCTAATTTTGCGCCTTTTTAAAATAAACATTTTTATTTTTAAATTGTTTCTTAATTTTTAAGAAACGTCCAAAAATAGTTAAAAAATAATGTTTTCACGCCATTCGCTAATTTTTGCTCAAAATCATAAAAAATATTTTCCGTTTCATTTTTATTCGCTTATATTTCTTTCATCGCATATAACATTTTATCTAATAACCAATCTTTTTATGCCACCTCACCATTTCCTCCTCATAGTCATTTCAATTTATTTTTATCATTTTCCACTAATTATTCTCTTAATCACAAAATTACCTATTATTACACTAATGCCATTCACCCTAATCTATTGCTATAAATACAATTAAAAAATCAGAATCAAGGGGAGCACAAACTCCAAGAAAGATCAGAACCACCAAAAATAAAAAAACACCGCGCCGGAATTCTTTTTCCGGCAGAGAACCACCACCAACCACCACCACGAAAAACATCCAAAATCAACAATCAAACACTCGATCTAGACTAATTGGACCCTCCTGAGTCCAAATCCACCGTCTGTTTTGTAAAAAACCCACCAGAAAGCCATTATCGACGCGGTTGAAGTCACGGCCAAGTTGAATTGTTCGATCCGTCTATTTCGCGGGCAATTGAAGGTGAATAAGTGAAGTTTCATGTTCCAGGAATCATTCTGAGCATTTCCCTTCTTTCATTTTTGTGAAATCTGGTTAAATTACGCCGTTTTGTTTCCGTCGGTGTTTTCGTTTTTTCAATTGTTCTTCGTGTTTTGTTTCTTATTTGCTGAAATTGATTGTGGATTTGTAATCTGTGTTAAATTCCGATTTGATTGGTATATGATTCATTGTTTTTGGTTGCCGGAATCTCACCTTAGGAGAACCGGTTAAGCTCCGGCCGCCCCCTTCCACCGCGCGCGCGAACCTGCATTTTTTTTTTTTTAGATTTGGTGAGTTGAAGAAGACGCACACTTGGCGCGCGAGGATTGTTCCTGGCCAATCTCTCCACGCGCCCCCCACCTTCTCTCCGCACCCCCCATCTTTCTTTTTTTTTATTTAAATTCTGAATGGGTTATGGGTTGACCCATGGGCCACCATTTGGGCCCAGTTTTTTTTTTTTTTTTTTCTGTTTTTTTATTCTGTTTACTATTTGCATACATATATTCTACTGCACCCCTGCTTTACGTTTAAATTATTTATCGCACGATGAATTTATTTACCTTTCGATAAATAAATTTAATGTACGTTAAATGGGTTTATCGTTCGATAAATTTATTTATCGTTCGATAAAATTATTTAATATTCATTGAATTTATTTATCGCTCGATAAATTCTTTTAATGTTCGTTCAATGTTGTGCTAGGACTCCATGTTTATTTCGCACTAGTTTAATTGATGATTAGCGTATTTAATTATCTATACCGTTGTATTATGTTATTTGCGTTTATTACATATCTCTCATACATCTCATATCCATACACACCCACATCTTCATCCGGTACTCATCTAATCTCTAATCTCTCTGGACTTGGTTTTTCATTTCACTTTCTAAATAAAATTAAAACGTTGATTTCTCAATTAAAGTGGAAAAGAGGGAGTGTGACGTACGTCCCGCTCGGCTCGGATAGTACAGTCTGTGACGTACGTCCCGGATGGTGGACTATCCCCGCTTTAATCGAAAATTCATCAGTTGATTAATTAAAGTGAAAAAGAGGGAGTGTGACGTATGTCCCGCTCGCCTCGAATAAGACAGTCTGTGACGTACAGCTCAGATGGTGGCTTATTCTCGCTTTAATTAATTAACTTTTAAAACTGAATGAAAAAGAGGGAGTGTGACGTACGTCCCGCTCGGCTCGGATAGGACAGTCTGTGACGTACAACTCAGATGGTGTCCTATTCACATTCACTGAATAATCTCAAAAATATTCTAAAAAATATTCAACTCACCTCAATATCTTTTTCTGCCTTTGCGCAATTAAATCTTTTTAAACTCAAATCTTTTTTACTCATTTTCTTAAAAGGGCGATGTTTTATCCATTCCCCTGGTACCGACAAACGCTTAAGCCTCTGTTGAGCATAAAAGCAAACTGTCGTGTCAGTGGAATGCGACATAAACGTTGTTCATTAAAAACAACCAACAAACAAAACTTTTTTTCAGGAAGAACTACGTGAGCTTTGACTTCCTCATTGTACTTGGGGGATACGTAGGAGCGAGATCTTAATCTCGTCAAGCCAAATAATTAAAAACTTCTTTTTCCCTTTTCTGTTTAATATGCGATAATCTTTTCTTGTATGCGGTTAATTTCTGTTTATGCAAACCAAATTCCTCAAATGGTTCCCGTTGAGTACAACGGATATGAGGGGGTGTTAGTGTCTTCCCCTCATGTAACCAACTCCCGAATCCGACTCTTAAAGGTTTTATCATTATTTTCTTTTCCCCTCACGGGATAAATAAAATATGGTGGCGGCTTCATTGCAATATTATATTGTGCTTGCGACGGGTGTTATAGGATCATCAGAGCAAGAGGAGTATTTTGACGAAACCTTGCATGGCCTTTGCTTTAATTTGAGGTCCAACTTGAGGTACTATACTAGATGATGCCAATTGTGCCTTTTCAGGTAAAGATTCCAATTGAAAATGTTGATGGTCAGCAACAATAATATCTTGAAAAACGCTTAATGCAATACTTTGTATTTCTTCAACCACTTTACAAGGTCTTGAGTTTTTGCCATAAGCATAGTAGGCATTGATGCACATCAGATACACATCAAACTTAAAGGATTCCACATTATAATACAATCCATCATTTATTTTTGTCCTTATTGTTGCAAAATCCACGTTAAATTATTCTCATGAATAATGTAGAGACGAAATATTATGCAACAATGATGGTTTAACAACAACAAGTGTAAAAATCAAAGATGGATGATATTTTAACGTGGAATCCATTAAGTTTGATGTGTACCTGATGTGCATCAATGCTTACTATGCTTAAGGCAAAGACTCAAGACCTTGTAAAGTGGTTGACGATATATAAAGTCTTGCATTAAGTGTTTTTGAAGATATTAGTGTTGCTGCCTTCAACGTTTTCAATTGGAATTTTCACCTGAAAAGGCGCAATTGGCATCATCTAGGAGTACCTCAAGTTGGACTTCAAAGCAAAGGGCATGAAAGGTTTCGTCAGAATACTCCTCCTGCTCCTTATGTTCCCAAAACAAAGATCCCTCGTGAAGTGGGTTTATGTCTACCTGCGCCAGACTTCATATTTAATAAACAACGTTTGAGGTATAATGAGGTTGGTAATCAGGCTTCATATTTAATGCCACCTTTTGTGAATAAAATTTTGGGTTCAAATTCAAATATTGTGTGTGATTCTAGTTCATGTCAAATGACTATTGAAGCCTTTGTAAGGGGCTATCATTACAATTCTATGTTGGGGCTATCATTACAATCCATACCCCACGTATTGCTTTCGTGATTCGCTAGCATAAAATTCGATGGTTCTTTAAATTCTAACTCCTTCCATATTTTTCCTCTTTTCATGTAGGTAGCTTTATCTCCGTAAAGGGTGATGCTGTTACAATTAAGGAAGTAAATTAAATATGTTATTATTAAATCAATACTATTTAAAAAAATTCAATTGTAAAAAACATAATCACGTATTCAAAACAGCAGTGAGTTCGATTTTGTCAAATCAATAATCAGATATATAAGACACTGATTTTTTAAGAAAAATGATGCTAAACTTTTAATGGATTTTTTTATGTATATCAACTTATAATATATATATATATTCTTCAAGAAATGATTTATTATTTTACATACCTGAGAAAAATATGCTACTTAACTAGTTTTTTTTTTTTGACCTGCAAAATAACAATGGCTATCTATGGCTTAACTAGATGAAGGAACATACATCACAAAAACCAAATGCCAAGGATATATATACATACATATACATATGCATACATACATAATAACTAAAAAATCAAATCAAAGAAAAAAGTCAAAAAAGGCAATTACAAATGATGAAGTCAAGTCAAAGATTGTCAAAGAGTAATAAATGTGAGAAAATTTGAAATATATATAGAGAAAAAGAGACGTTGGTGTTAAATTATCATAATTAAGATTCATGTTTTAGTCAAAAGAAAAAGTTCATCTTATTATTTGGTCAAAATAAAAAAATAAAAATGGTTCATGTTATTATTTAGTCAAACTAAAAATAAATAAAAAAGGTTCATCTTATTATTTTTCATAAAAATATCATAAAATGTGAAGTTGAAGTTAATCAAAATCCACCTAGAGATTAAAACTTAAATTTAACCTTTTAAGTCCATCATGTTTTGTACTTGTACCCTCTTCATTCTCGTTCGAGTGCGAAGTGGAAGAGTTGTTTTGATAATATAACTCTCTTGGAAAGTTTACAGCACTCATTTGGCTTGAACTTGTAGCAACAACATTTAAACATTGCACCAAATCTTCCTCCAAAAATTCTGGCATGATAGCCCATGTGCTATATATTACTAGTTTGGTTGAAACGAGTCGTTGGGTCTACTAATCCTTGAATTTTTTTATTCTCAGTAGATTGTGGAGTGAAAGAATTGTAATGATAGCCCCTTGCAAAGGCTTCAACACTCATTCGACTTGAACTAGAACCTCCAACAACATTTGAATTTGAACCCAAATTTGTATTCACAAATTGTGGTATTAAATCTGAAGCTTCATTAGCAACCTCATCATGCCTCATACGTTAGTTATTAAATATGAAGCCTGGCATGTGTAAACCAAAAATCACTTCACGAGGGATCCTTGTTTTGGGATCATCAGAGCAAGAGGAGTATTTTGACGAAACCTTGCATGACCTTTGCTTTAATTTGAGGTCCAACTTGAGGTACTATACTAGATGATGCCAATTGTGCCTTTTCAGGTAAAGATTCCAATTGAAAATGTTAAAGGTCAGCAACAATAATATCTTGAAAAACGCTTAATGAAATACTTTGTATATCTTCAACTACTTTACAAGGTCTTGAGTCTTTTCCATAAGCATAGTAAGCATTGCTGCACATCGGATACACATCAAACTTAAAGGATTCCACATTATAATACAATCCATCATTTATTTTTGCCATTATTGTTGCAAAATCCACGTTAAACTATTCTCATGAATAATGTAGAGACGAAATATTATGCAACAATGATGGTTTAACAACAACAAGTGTAAAAATCAAAGATGGATGATATTTTAACGTGGAATCCATTAAGTTTGATGTGTACCTGATGTGCATCAATGCTTACTATGCTTAAGGCAAAGACTCAAGACCTTGTAAAGTGGTTGACGATATATAAAGTCTTGCATTAAGTGTTTTTGAAGATATTAGTGTTGCTGCCTTCAACGTTTTCAATTGGAATTTTCACCTGAAAAGGCGCAATTGGCATCATCTAGGAGTACCTCAAGTTGGACTTCAAAGCAAAGGGCATGCAAGGTTTCGTCAGAATACTCCTCCTGCTCCTTATGTTCCCAAAACAAAGATCCCTCGTGAAGTGGGATTATGTCTACCTGCGCCAGACTTCATATTTAATAAACAACGTTTGAGGTATAATGAGGTTGGTAATCAGGCTTCATATTTAATGCCACCTTTTGTGAATAAAATTTTGGGTTCAAATTCAAATATTGTGTGTGATTCTAGTTCATGTCAAATGACTATTGAAGCCTTTGCAAGCGGCTATCATTACAATTCTATGTTGGGGCTATCATTACAATACATACCCCACTTATTGCTTTCGTGATTCGCTAATATTAAAACCGATGGTGCTTTGAATTCTAACTCCTTCCATATTTTTCCTCTTTTCATGTAGACAGCTTTATCTCCGTAAAGGGTGATTAAGTTACAATTAAGGAAGTAAATTAAATATGTTATTATTAAATCAATACTATTTAAAAAAATTCAATTGTAAAAAACATAATCACCTATTCAAATCAGCAGTGAGTTCGATTTTGTCAAATCAATCATCAGCAGTGAGTTCGATTTCTTCAAGAAATGATTTTTACATCACATATCTGAGAAAAATATGCTGCTTAACCAGTTTTTTTTTTTGACCTGCAAAATAACAATGGTTATCAACTGCTTAACCAAATGAAGGAACATACATCACAAAAACCAAATGCCAAGGATATATATAGATACATATAAATATGCATACATACATAATAACTAAAAAATCAAAAGAAAGAAAAAAGTCAAAAAAGGCAGTTACAAATGATGAAGTCAAGTCAAAAATTGTCAAAGAGTAATAAATGTTAAAAAATTTGAAATTTATATAGAGAAAAAGAGACGTTGGTGTTCAATTATCATAATTAAGGTTCATGTTTTAGTCAAAAGAAAAAGTTCATCTTATTATTTGGTCAAAATTAAAATATAAAAATGGTTCATGTTATTATTTGGTCAAACTAAAAATAAACAAAAAAAGTTCATCTTATTATTTTTTCATAAAAATATCATAAAATGTGAAGTTGAAGTTAATCAAAATCCACCTAGAGATTAAAATTTAAATTTAGCCTTTTAAGTCCATCATGTTTGGTACTTGTACGCTCTTCATTCTCGTTCGAGTGCGAAGTGGAAGAGTTGTTTGATAATATAACTCTCTTGAAAAGTTTACAGCACTCATTTGGCTTTAACTTGTAGCAACAACATTTAAACTTGGCACCAAATCTTCCTCCAAAAATTCTGGCATGATAGCCCATGTCCTATATATATTACTAGTTTGCCTGAAACGAGTCGTTGGGTCCGCTAATCCTTGAAATGTTTTATTCTCAGTAGATTTTGGAGTGAAAGAATTGTAATGATAGCCCCTTGCAAAGGCTTCAACACTCATTCGACTTGAACTAGAACCTCCAACAACATTTGAATTTGAACCCAAATTTGAAATATTATGCAACAATGATGGTTTAATAACAATAAGGGTAAAAATCAAAGATGGATTGTATTTTAACGTGGAATCCATTAAGTTTGATGTGTACCTGATGTGCATCAATACTTACTATGCTTATGGCAAAGACTCAAGACCTTGTAAAGTGGTTGACGATATACAAAGTCTTGCATTAAGTGTTTTTGAAGATATAAGTGTTGCTGGTGTTTACGCTGATTTTTGGTAAACAACCGCTAGTTTGCAATGCTTGAGAGACGAACTAGAGAATCTCGGAACATGTTTTGTGCATTCATTGTTTAAGTTTGAAAATAGCAATGTTCATTAACGCAAATGAACAAGTTTGTTTGACAAAGTAAAGTAAATGAAAAATAAATGACTTGATTGACAAGAAATATAAAAATACTCAAAATGAGTACGTTTTGACAAGAAAAAGTAAATGATTCAATGAATTAAAATGTAGAAATTGTAAATGAAAGCATGTAAATTGCATAAGAAATGTAAATTGCATTGAATTAAAAGAAAGTGATCACAAGATCATACATTGTTTCCTCTTGTATTCCTTTCGCTCGAACGCTTGGGTACTCAGAATTTGTAAGGATTTTTAGTATGTGAATTTGTGATAGAAATTACATCAAATGAACTAGTATTTATAGATAAATTCTACAACTATCTATTAACGACTAACTAACATCTATTTGACAGATGTCTTGCCATCTGATCTTCAATCCAAAATGCCACAAGTTGCCACTTTTGAATGAAACATTGAAATGGTTTGAATTTTGAATCTTCAGAAATGTTAAAAAATGTACTAAGTCCTAAACAGCATTCGAGTTCGAATGATCCTTAGCAGCTACTCGAATGGTGAACAACTCGAACCACATCTTGACTTATCTTCTAGACTTGTGAATATTTTCCATCTTCTGAAATTTTTGAATATTCCCTAATGAGAATATTATTTATATTAAATATATTACTTTTAACCTTTATTTTATCATTTAATGACTTTGAAACATTAATTTCCATAGTTAAAATGCTCTAGTAATTATATTCAAAGAATAATTAGGGCATACTTTGACTTAACCAAAATATGGGCTAACAAATTGCCCCCAAAAAATGCCAATTTCGAATTGAATTCGAATGAAAGAAGAAATTTGGAATTTTTTTTTTAATATTCCACATTAATTGCACGTGACAGTAATCATGAACATAACTGTCAACGCAGTTTCCCACTTCTGTAACGTTTGCACTTTCACAACTATCATGGCACACGTGGCAACTGTGGAAGTTGAAAGAAATTGCGAATTTCTTTTTCATTTATTTTTATTCAGCAAAACAAACCCTAAAAATAGGATTAGGTCATATTTTGCTCATTTTTCTGCAAACTTACTCAGCTCACTCTTCCTCTTCTCCCTTCCAACCTGCCTTTCTCATTTTCGTTGTCCAAATCCTCCTAACCATTTTACAATCTGCTTTGCTAATCACAACACTGAACTAGTATTTGATATTATTGAGCAAATTTTAGATCTATTCAAACTATCAGATCTGTAAACGAATCAATCCAAAAATCAACATTTTCAAAACTGTTCGTTCTTTGAAAACGTTCCAATGGCTAAAAATCAAGAACAAGCACAAGTTCCTTTTGCTGGAAAATGGAGTCAAACTATTTTAAAACCTCACCATATTGAAGTAGTTCCAGAACCACATGGAACGGAAGAAGAACAATCACGCTGGGAAGACGAACGGGTCATCCTTTTCTCTGTTGGTTTTGATGTGTTTGCATTTGGAGGCCCTTTTCCAGAAGAGGCAACTCAACTATCTCAAGTAAGTGAATTTTTCCCTATTAAAAAGACCTGTGAACCTAAACTCTTTCTCACTGATCCATTCAATTTCACCTTCATTCGAAAGCCTCATAATATGTCGAGATCTGCACCACATTGTGAAAATCCAACTTATGTTAAGTGGTTAGATCGAATCGAGAAAACGTGGGGATCATACTGGACAAACTTAGGAATTTTTGACATAATTCAACTGTCCAGATATGGTCCTCCTTATAAACAAGAGATGCTCACAGCTGCACTCATGTTTTATGAGAGAAGTACTCACACATTCCATTTTCCTTGTGGAATGATGACTCCCACATTGCTGGATGTAGCTACTATTACTAGCCTAAGACCAACTGATGAGACGTTCGATTCCTCAAAGTCCAGCAAGAACGATTACTTCACCCTCAAAGAAAAAACTTTCTATAAGTTTATTCAGGAACATCATGATGAGGGTGAAGTCTTTGCTGAAGAGCATGTGGCCTTCCTTACTCTTTGGTTATCAGACTTTGTCTTCTACTCGAAGTCATTGCAGGTAGCCCAAATGTACATTCCTTTAGCAATCCAAATTCATGAAGGTGCTCCCATTGCACTTGGACGCTTATTGCTAGGTGTACTCTATGAATCTATGGGGGAATTTTGTGATAATTTAAAGAAAACACAAAATGGAGCACCCTTTCCAGTATCAGGCCCCTTATGGTTACTTCAACTTTGGCTTAACGCAACTTTTACTCGAGAGATGGGATTAACAGTCCCTCCTCAGTTTCAAACAATGGTAAATCGGCGTTCAATCGAAGGTGTCAGATTGGCTGTATTAGCCCCCAACTCGAATGAAACTGATCCTCAAGAACTCTTCATCAAGTACATGAAGATTTTCTTACACTTCTCCCATTTTCAACCACGTCACGCTCCATTTGTAACAAGACTGGTAGGACCTGCCTGGCTGTAGGATGAGTTCCCTGCCTCGAATCCTGACAATGATGACGAAATGAATGAACTCTGGTAAAACTATCTGCATCCTACCATTCTCTCTTCCAGAATTGGTAGCAAATCGAACCACTATGTTTTGGTTGGCTACCAACCAAACTTAGTTTCTAGGCAGTTTGGATTATCCCAAACCATTCCCAAATGCCTATTCAAAAGAGAGAAACACATGGTGGATGGCTCAGAAGTTTCCAAGGACATGTTTGCCAAATACCTAAAGGTCTCTGCTAAGTTTGCATATAATGTTAACCCCATCGAATTCAACTTTTCTTTCTACTGTACTGAAAAGTATTATGATTGGTGGACACAACATTATACTGTAAACTTGGCCAACAACATCACCACTACCATTGCCAGACTTGAAGGTGGCTTTCTCCTCGAATAGTTTGAAGATTTGCAAGCCCAGCTCAAAAATAAAGGTAAGTATTGAAGCATTAATCCCTTATCTTCTTTTTTACTTGAAAACAAATGTTTAACATAATTTTTCCAATACTTAGGAAAAAATGTAATGGATGAATCTAGTAAACCAACTGCTCGAGTAAAGCCAAAGAGCACTGGAGGTATTCATTTGGAAGATGATGAAGACAGAAGAAGACATGAAGAAAGGACCAAGACAAACAATGACAAGGTATGTGTCCATATTAATCTTCTGGCTTTCGAATGTTTCACACGAACTCCTTTTTATGTTTTTTCTTTGAACTTTTATTAGATTCGAAGAGAAAAACATACATTTGTAAAACCTCCAAGGGAACCTAAACTCCCACGCATTGTGGTGTTAGAGGATGAAGTTAGTTACTCGAATACTTGTTAAACATTTTTAACTAACTTTTATCTATGTTCTTTTCTCACAATCTTTGATTCTATAGGAAGACGAACCAGAGAGGCCTTTAAAAAGAAAACACAAGACAACCACCACAACTGAGAGTGGTGAGAGGACAACTGATCAACCTACTGCAGACCCCAATCTCCCTAAATCCAAGAAGCACAAGAAGGACATGGAGAAAAAGAAAGTTAGCTCCTCGAACACAACGCTGGCTAGTGAAGATCCTCAGCATCTCGAACAAACAGCGAAGGGTGAGGACAAGAAGAAAAAGCACAAAAAGCACAAAGACAAATCTTCTAGATCCTCCAAATCAGATCCTTCCATTGGTACAACACACATGGAATCTAATTTTACCCAGCCTGAAGCACAAGATGTAGATGTTGGGGGAAATTCCCCATTTCAAACAGAGCCAATTGTTCAAACTACTGCACATGAGGTATGTATTTTATTGGTTCGAATTATCCTATTCGAATGAATTCTATACTTAACCAATTTTGACTCTCTTGTTTTCAGCAAGAAATTCCTATCCCAGAAAAACATGATAATAATCCTCTTCTTGGAAGGATTGAAGAAACTTCTGAAAATATTCAGGTATGCCATAATGTTGGCTCATATTATATTCGAATGAGAATCATATATAGCCTATTTTTCTAACTTAATTCATTTCTGCCAGGCTAAGAATATTTTAGAAGAAATTATGAGCCAAAACAAGCCTCTAAGTCCCACCAAAGAGACAAATGATGAAATGTTCAACAAGTCTTCATCTCCAGTGTTGCAAAACATTCCTGCCCAGGAAAATATCCCTGTCTATGAGGAGCACGCTGATGGGAGAAATGCTGAAGCTCTCTGTGGTGACAAAGAAACTCATGAATCTGAAACAAATAGGGTATGTACCACTCGAATGGTTTTTTAACTTAATTCGAACAACCAACTGTCAATTTCTGATTTCACTCAATTTGTTTCTTTTAGCATGATATTGTTCAAGGTGAACATGTGAAAGAGAAAACTAATAGCCCTACTCCTGTGGAGAAATTCATATGGGCAAAATATGGCAAAGTAATTTTACTTAGCCTAGTTTTGTTTCCTACATTTAGTATTGAAACATATTTCTTCATGTAGCAACTTTAACTTATTGCCATTTCAACTTATGTTTTCAGGCAAAGTCATCTTCTCCACCAGCTTCCACTCGAACTGCTGTTGGTCCTATTTTTGTGGATCCAAGCCAACAACACTATGCAGTAGAAGAAGAAATTCCACACACTTGGGGGTGGACGGGCGTTGAATATCTTGGTGGATATAAAATGCCGGTTCAAACTAAATTGCCAACTCCTACCCCAAGTGTAGGTTCGAGTGACTCTGATGAAGAAGAAGAAGAAGAGGACTCTATTGAGGAAGGAGAGGATGTAGATGGGGATGAGGATGACACCATTATCAGGGAAGCTACAGCTGGTGGTCCAGAAATTTTGTCAATTTCTTCTACTTCAATGCTTTCTGCAAGCCTTGGGGTTCCAGAAGAAACCTTCCTAGATATGCAAAAGACTATCCCAGCAGCAGCACTTGATCTCCTCCTCCAATCAAGATCACAATCCCAGTCCTTGAGTGAAAAAACTAATGGGGTTTCCTATCCTTCTAGCGCAGAAATTAATGCCAACGTCAAACCAGATTCCTTACTTATGAAGTTAAAAACTGAGTATGGCCTGCAAAATGTGTTGGTTGCACTCGAGGAAAACCTTGCAAAGGCCTTCGAATACTTAGGATTTCTAGCTAAGTTACACAATCCCCTCACTGATCCTCTTACATTCTGCAAAGTAATCCAGCTTGAAGGCGTGATTGATCAATATGCCAAGGTAGTGCAGAAGGAAAGAGAGCTCGATGCTAGGTTGAATGCTCAAAAACATACGCAAGCAGGCTTGTTGGCCAAAGCTCAAGAGGCACAGCTCGAAGTGGCCAGGATTCGAAGAGAAGCTGCTGAGGTTCAAACACCAAGACTTGTAACTTGCAGAAATAATATTGCTGCTTGGGAAGCCAACATTACTGATCTTCAAAGACAAATCGAGGATTACCAGCTCAAAATATCTGAAGAACGCAGAACTCAACTGGCCATAGAAGCTGAAATCAATCAACCTTTCCAAGCTGAGATCGATGGTAAAAGCAGAGGAGGACTTAGGGCTTTTGACACTTCAGTCGCCATTGCAGAAGAGATTCAGAGGCTCGAGGATGACCAACAAACGATTAGTACTGAAAAAATATCCCTCAAAGCCTTGTATCAAGATGTGGCGGCTGCTTTGTAATTTATTTTATGTCTGAAACAATTTTCTTTTTGGAATTAATTTGGTTGTAATTTTGACAAAGCCCTTCTGTGGCAAATTTATTCTATCTTATTCGCCATTTCTTTTATTTGTTCTAAGTTTTTATTTTGCGCTTATATTCAATTCGAGCAAAGCTGGTTTATATTTTTTCAAATATTTACCATTTATTCCCAACACATGTTTTTCAGGACTTAGCTCCTCAATTTCATAAGCACCATTTGAAAAAACTTGAACAATTTTAAATGGACCTTCCCAATGAGGTGACCATTTGCCTAAAACTCTATCTTTTTTATCCATAGGCAAGATAACTTTCCAAACAAAATCTCCTATGTTAAAAGCTTTTGACTTAACCTTTTTATTGTAAGCTTTGGCAACTCTATCTTTTAGCCTAGTTATGTATTCTAAAGCTTGTAACCTTTCTTCATCTAAATCAACTAACTCATCTAACATCATTTCCCAATATTTATCATGTGGTATTTCCATCTGCCTTTGTATTCGAAATGATTGCATATTAATTTCAACAGGCAAGACAGCATCATGACCATATGTTAATCGAAATGGTGTAGTATTAGTTGATTCTCTAGGAGAATTTCTACATGCCCATAAAACTTGATCTAAAGTTTTATGCCAATTTCTTGGCTTTTGAGCAATGTGTTTTTTGATCAAATTAATGAGAATTTTATTTGCTGCTTCAACTTGACCATTTGCTTGAGCATAATATGGTGTTGAAGTAAGCAACTTAAATCCAGTTTCATTGGCAAACTCTTGCATTTTTCTACCAGTGAAAACTGAACCTTGATCAGTGGTAATTGTTTCTGGAATACCATATCTATAAATAATATAATTTTGAATGAAATTAATTATTGCTTCTTGATCTACATTAGGTAATGGTATTGCTTCAATCCATTTAGTAAAGTAATCAATACCAACTAGAATATAACGCTGGTTTTTTGATGAAGCAGGTTTAATTTCACCAATTAAATCCAAAGCCCATCCTCGAAATGGCCATGGTTTTATTATAGAATGTAATTCACTTGCAGGGACATGCTGAATTCCTGCATGTCTTTGGCATTCTTGACAACCTTTAGCAAATTCTATGCAATTTTTTAACATAGAAGGCCAATATAAGCCTTGTCTAAATAATAACCACTTCATTTTGTGGCCTGCTTGGTGAGCACCACAAACTCCACTATGTACATCAGAAATTGAAATAAAAGCTTCAGATTCACTAAGACATTTTAGTAAAACACCTTTAGTTGTCTTTTTAAACAGCTCATTTCCAAGAATTACATAGCTTAAAGCCTTGTATTTGACCTTTCTATCTACCTGTCCAACAGGGTTTTGTAAATATTCTACTATTGGTTTTCTCCAATCACCATCTACCAAGTTATCAATGGTAAAAATGTCAGCACATTCATACTCTTCTTTGTTCGAGTAACTATCAACACTTTGTGGTGATTCTGCCCCCACATGTTTTGCCATTGATAATTCTGAGGCTAATGGTTCATGAAAAACCAATTTTTCTTTAATCTCAATCAATTTATTCAAGTTATATGGAGAAACTTTATAACCTGAAGCTATTTGAGCCAAGTCATTAGCTTCTTGATTCTGTAGTCTAGGAATATGTTCAAATTCTACAGACTCGAATCGATCCAGTAAGGTATTAGCAATCACAAAATACTTAGCCAAATGTTCTTTAATACATTTGTATTCTTTTGTCAATTGCTTGATCACCAATTCTGAATCACCTCGAATGACAATGTTTTTTGCCCCCAAGTCTATTAAAAGTGCAAGACCTGCAATTAAGGCTTCATATTCTGCCTCATTATTGGAACAAAAACCATTGATTTTATATTTAAACTTAGTTGGAATTTGTATTGGAGATATTATTAAAATTCCAATTCCAGTTCCATGCTTATGTTTGGAACCATCGAAATACAAAATCCAAGGTTGTGTTTCCACATAACTTAGTGGCATTTCAATCACTAAATGATCAACAAGAAAATATGCCACTATTTGACCTTTTTTATCTCTCAAAGGTTTATATGTTAGTGAGTATTCAGTTAGAGCTAAAGCCCATTTACCAATTCTACTATGTAAAATAGGTTTCAGAAGCATATGTTTAATAACATCAAAGTGAGAATAGACATAAACTTCAATAGGCTTTATATAATGCATAAGTTTGATACAAGAAAAATATAAACATAAACATAATTTTTCTATAGCACTATATCTAGTTTCAGCATCATTTAATACTCTACTTAAATAATATATAGTTTTTTCAACATCATCTTCATCTTCTTGGACAAGCATGCTACCAATAGTTGAATCAGATGCTGAAATATACAACTTCATTGCCTTGTTTCGAATAGGAGGCATTAGCGTTGGTGGATTGGCCAAGTAAGATTTGATGTCTTCAAACGCTTTTTGTTGATCTTGCCCTCAATGAAATTGATCACCTTTTTTGTTTTCTAAGTAGTGGAGAGAAAGGATGAGCCTTCCCACTTAGATTCGAAATGAATCTTCTTAAAAAGTTGATCTTTCCCAATAGGGATTGAAGTTGTTTCTTTGTCTTTGGAGGCTGAGTTTCCATCATAGACTTCATTTTATTTTGATTGATTTCTATGCCTTTCTTATGCACCACAAAACCAAGGAAATCCCCTGCATGTACACCAAAAGCACATTTTAGTGGATTCATTTTTAATCCACATTTTCTCATCCTTTCGAATGCTTTTCTAAGATGACTCAAGTGATCATCACTAGAAGAGGATTTCACAACAATATCATCAATATATACTTGCATAAAGGCATCAATAAAGTCATGAAAAATTAAATTCATTGCTCTTTGATATGTGGCACCAGCATTTTTTAGACCAAATGGCATAACAACCCATTCATAAGTCCCTAATGCCCCAGGGCATCTAAATGCTGTTTTAGCCACATCTTCTTCAGCAATGAAAATTTGGTTATAACCAGAATAGCCATCAAGGATGCTCAGGTACTCGAACCCTGCTGTTGAATCAACTAGCATTTCTGCCACTAGCATTGGATATTCATCCTTAGGTGTTGCATTATTTAAATCTCTAAAGTCTATGCATACCCTAAGACTACCATTTTTCTTAATAACAGGCACAATATTTGCTAATCATTCAACATACCTTGTAGTTCGAATGAATTTGCTTATCAGCAATCTTTCAATCTCACTTTTGATCTTTGACAGGATCTCTGGGTTGAATCTCCTTGGTAACTGCTTGATTGGCCTCTTTCCTGGTTTGAGTGGTAGTCTATGTTCCACCAATTCTCTACTCAATCCTGGCATTTCATTATAGTCCGAAGCAAAACAATCTTTAAATTCTTTGAGTAGATTAACCAGTTTCTACTTTAACTCGAAATCAATATTGGCACTTATATATGTTGGCCTTTTTATGGGGCCATTTCCAATATCAATTTCTTGCAAAGGGTCTTGGGCTTGCATTTTTGGATTCGAACTCAATGGGTCTTTTTCAAATCCTAAGGGTTCATCATCATAGATGCAATCCAACTTTTGCTCAATTGGCAATAGTTTGCCATTATTTTCATCAATGGTTTCTTCAACCATATTCAGTTCGAGTGCGGCCTCTAAAGCCGTTTCAAGCTTTTTCTCGGCAACATATGCCGTTAACTTGGCCCATGCAGAGGGCTCAGACATTGCTTGACTCTTCATCATCATCCCAACCAGATGGTGGGATTACTCCATCTTCAGGAGGGAAATCTTCAACTACTTCCCTTTCCTAACAGAATCCATGTGTTGGATGGAGTTTTATGGAATGATACACATTATTACTGGTGGCTCCTCGAAAGCCACTATCTCTCTCCCTACAAGGAGAAATTGAAGCTAAGTTTTTATCAAAAGTTTTCTTAGTAATGTGATCGACCTCACACATATAAAAACTTTGATCAGCTTCATTGTTTTCAACTATTTTATCTTCTCTCCAAAGTATTAACCTTTGGTGAAGGGTGGAGGGTACAACACCCACTCCATGAATCCACTCCCTTCCTAGAAGCAAGTTGAAACTAGCTTTTGATGGCACAACTATGAATAAAGTTGGCCTAATGGTGCTGCCTACAGCAACATCCATTTGAATGGCACCCATAGATTTGCCACTTTTTCCCTCATAATTAGAGAGAACAATGTTGTAAGAATGCATATCAGTATCATACATTCCCAACTTCCTCAGCATGGAATGGGGCATTAGATTAACTGCAGCACCCCCATCCACTAAGACTTTATTCACACCCACACCACCAACTTTAGCCTTGATGTATAGAGGCTTCAGGTGGTTCCTCATTCCCTCGTGAGGCCATTCGAATGAGGCCTTCTGTTGTTCTATGCATCCATTATTCATTACATAGAAACACACAGGGGTGTAATCATTTAGGTCAGGCTCTTCAAATTCCTCTTCAGGATCAGAGGTTGACCTAAGGTCGTATTCACGTGGCAATATAGATACCACATTGACCAATACATCAAAATCTGGTTCAGATCCAGATTCGAGTAGATCCTCATCTACTATATCATCTTCCATATTATCATCAGGAAGTGATATTCTTTCTTTAACAGGCCTCTTCGAGGAAGAGCCTTGATCAGTAATTAAGGCTTTTTCAGCCTTGTTGGGAATTTGTTTATTATTCCCAGAATTAGCTTTGTTGCCCCCAGCATGGGCAACTTTTATTTTGTTATCCCCAGCATGGATAACTTTGTTTGTGTTGCCCCCAGTTTGGGCAATTGGATGAGATTTGCCCCCAGCTAGGGCCATCTCTCTTTCTAACTTCTTTTGGCATTGATACTTACGCCATTGTGTTCGAGTCATTGGGTTCTTTCCCTTATAATTGTTATTATAAGAGAACCTCTTGGCTTCAGCATTGTTGCTCGAAGCAGAATGACTCGAGCTCCCAATCTCCAACTTCCTTTTCTGGAAGGCTTGGTGTTGGCCAGATGACCATTGATTGATTGGGATCCTATTGGAAGGAACATATGTTTGCCTCTTCCCCAACCTGTCATGGATGGAAGGGCCTTGCTTCACATAGTTTCCTTTGTTTGGTCAAGCACTAGACCATTTGTTTTTGTTATCCACATAGGGCATAACATTCTTAAGGCCTGCAGTAGCCTCTTTGTCACACACAGCACTGCAACGAGGGCATAGCATGACTTCAGTATTGCTTAATTTGCACCTATTCAGAAAGTCAATCAATTCCTCTTCAGCCTAAGGATAGACCTTCTGAATCTTCTCTTCGTATTCCTTCTCAGTTACATCTCGAACTGGAGAAGCTTCCATGGCATCCACCATCAGGCACTCGAATGGCTCAACATAGGATGTTTCTGCCACTTGAAGAGGATCAGTATCCACCTTCATTGGGGCTCACTTAATGCCTTCTGAACAAGATCCCTGAAAACAACACATTGAGAAGTTTTATAACCCAAAAAATTATGAAATTTGCAATAACCTCTTTTCTTTCTTTGTTCTAATGCAGGAACTTTTAATCCTTTTTGAACAACTATTTGGCCATCAGCAACCAATAAATCAAAAATTTCATCACATTTAGTAACATCAAATGTGTAGGTTTTTGCAACATACTTATCATTTTTAGGTTCAACTGGATTTTTTCCATTCGAGGGTTTTAACAACTTACAAGTATAAGGAGGCCCAGGCTTTAATTCAGCCAAATCTATTTCATCTTCCTCAACCTCTTCATACTCTAACTCGAAGTCATTATCACTCTCATAATGTCCAACATAGGCTATTTTTTCTTTTGATTTATGAAACTTAGAATTTCTAGCCTTTTCACTTTTAAGCCTCTCAACTTGTCTAACTCTGTCAGCAAGTTGGGCCATGTCCCTAAGATGTTGAGTATCCAATTTCTTTCGAATTAAATAGTCAAGGCCACCAGCAGCCATTTCTACTAACTCATGTTCAGGGACTTGAAGGACATCAGATACACATCAAACTTAAAGGATTCCACATTATAATACAATCCATCATTTATTTTTGCCATTATTGTTGCAAAATCCACGTTAAACTATTCTCATGAATAATGTAGAGACGAAATATTATGCAACAATGATGGTTTAACAACAATAAGGGTAAAAATCAAAGATGGATTATATTTTAACGTGGAATCCATTAAGTTTGATGTGTACCTGATGTGCATCAATACTTACTATGCTTATGGCAAAGACTCAAGACCTTGTAAAGTGTTTTACGATATACAAAGTCTTGCATTATGTGTTTTTGAAGATATTAGTGTTGCTGGCCTTCAACGTTTTCAATTGTAATTTTCACCTGAAAAGGCGCAATTGGAATCATCTAGGAGTACCTCAAGTTGGACTTCAAAGCAAAAGGCATGCAAGGTTTCGTCAGAATATTCCTCCTGCTCTTGATGTTCCCAAAACAAGGATCCCTCGTGAAGTGGGTTTAGGTCTACCTGCGCCAGACTTCATATTTAATAAACAACGTTTGAGGTATAATGAGGTTGGTAATCAGGCTTCATATTTAATGCCACCTTTTGTGAATAAAATTTTGGGTTCAAATTCAAATATTGTGGTTGATTCTAGTTCATGTCAAATGACTATTGAAGCCTTTGCAAGCGGCTATCATTACAATTCTATGTTGGGGCTATCATTACAATACATACCCCACTTATTGCTTTCGTGATTCGCTAATATAAAAACCGATGGTTCTTTGAATTCTAACTCCTTCCATATTTTTCCACTTTTCATGTAGACAGCTTTATCTCCGTAAAAGGTGATGAAGTTACAATTAAGGAAGTAAATTAAATATGTTATTATTAAATCAATACTATTTAAAAAAATTCAATTGTAAAAAACATAATCACGTATTCAAAACAACAGTGAGTTCGATTTTGTCAAATCAATCATCAGATATATAAGACACTGATTTTTTAAGAAAAATGATGCTAAACTTTTCATGTGCTATATATATTACTAGTTTGGTTGAAACGAGTCGTTGGGTCTGCTAATCCTTGAAATGTTTTATTCTCAGTAGATTTTGGAGTGAAAGAATTGTAATGATAGTCCCTTGCAAAGGCTTCAACACTCATTCGACTTGAACTAGTACCTACAACAACATTTGAATTTGAACCCAAATTTCTATTCACAAATTTTGGTATTAAATATGAAGCCTCATTAGCAACCTCATCATGCCTCAAACGTAAGTTATTAAATATGAAGCCTGGCATATGTAAACTCAAAATCACTTCACGAGGGATCCTTGATTTGGGATCATCAGAGCAAGAGGAGTATTATGACGAAACCGTGCATGGCCTTTGCTTTAATTTGAGGTCCAACTTGAGGTACTATACTAGATGATGCCAATTGTGACTTTTCATGTAAAGATTCCAATTGAAAATGTTGAAGTTCAGCAACAATAATATCTTGAAAAACGCTTAATGCAATACTTTGTATTTCTTCAACCACTTTACAAGGTCTTGAGTCTTTGCCATAAGCATAGTGAGCATTGATGCACATCAGATACACATTAAACTTAAAGGATTCCACATTATAATACAATCCATCATTTATTTTTGCCATTATTGTTGCAAAATCCACGTTAAACTATTCTCATGAATAATGTAGAGACGAAATATTATGCAACAATGATGGTTTAACAACAATAAGGGTAAAAATCAAAGATGGATTGTATTTTAATGTGGAATCCATTAAGTTTGATGTGTACCTAATGTGCATCAATACCTACTATGCTTATGGCAAAGACTCAAGACCTTGTAAAGTGGTTGTCGATATACAAAGTCTTGCATTAAGTGTTTTTGAAGATATTAGTGTTGCTGACCTTCAACGTTTTCAATTGAAATTTTCATCTGAAAAGGCGCAATTGGCATCATCTAGGAGTACCTCAAGTTGGACTTCAAAGCAAAGGGCATGCAAGGTTTCGTCAGAATATTCCTCCTGCTCTTGATGTTCCCAAAACAAGGATCCCTCGTGAAGTGGGTTTATGTCTACCTGCGCCAGACTTCATATTTAATAAACAACGTTTGAGGTATAATGAGGTTGGTAATCAGGCTTCATATTTAATGCCACCTTTTATGAATAAAAGTTTGGGTTCAAATTCAAATATTGTGTATGATTCTAGTTCATGTGAAATGACTATTGAAGCCTTTGCAGGCGGCTATCATTACAATTCTATGTTGGGGCTATCATTACAATACATACCCCACTTATTGCTTTCGTGATTCGCTAATATAAAAACCGATGGTTCTTTGAATTCTAACTCCTTCCATATTTTTCCTCTTTTCATGTAGACAACATTATCTCCGTAAAGGGTGATGAAGTTGCAATTAAGGAAGTAAATTAAATATGTTATTATTAAATCAATACTATTTAAAAAAATTCAATTGTAAAAAACATAATCACGAATTCAAAACAGCAGTGAGTTCGATTTTGTCAAATCAGTCATCAGATATATAAGACACTGATTTTTTAAGAAAAATGATGCTAAACTTTTAATGGATTTATTTATGTATATCAACTTATAATATATATATTCTTCAACAAATGATTTTTACATCACATACCTGAGAAAAATATGCAGCTTAACCAGATTTTTTTTTTGACCTGCAAAATAACAATGGTTATCAACTGCTTAACCAAATGAAGGAACATACGTCACAAAAACCAAATGCCAAGGATATATATAGATACATATAAATATGCATACATACATAATAACTAAAAAATCAAAAGAAAGAAAAAAGTCAAAAAAGGCAATTACAAATGATGAAGTCAAGTCAAAGATTGTCAAAGAGTAATAAATGTTAAAAAATTTGAAATTTATATAGAGAAAAAGAGACGTTGGTGTTCAATTATCATAATTAAGGTTCATGTTTTAGTCAAAAGAAAAAGTTCATCTTATTATTTGGTCAAAATTAAAAAATAAAAATGGTTCATATCATTACTTGGTCAAACTAAAAATAATTAAAAAAGGTTCATCTTATTATTTTTTCATAAAAATATCATAAAATGTGAAGTTGAAATTAATCAAAATCCACCTAGAGATAAAAATTTAAATTTAGCCTTTTAAGTCCATCATGTTTGGTACTTGTACACTCTTCATTCTCGTTCGAGTGCGAAGTGGAAGAGTTGTTTTGATAATATAACTCTCTTGGAAAGTTTACAGCACTCATTTGGCTTGAACTTGTAGCAACAACATTTAACTTGGCACCAAATCTTCCTCCAAAAATTCTGGCATGATAGCCCATGTGCTATATATATTACTAGTTTGGTTGAAACGAGTCGTTGGGTCTGCTAATCCTTGAAATGTTTTATTCTCAGTAGATTTTGGAGTGAAAGAATTGTAATGATTGCCCCTTGCAAAGGCTTCAACACTCATTCGACTTGAACTAGAACCTCTAACGACATTTGAATTTGAACCCAAATTTGTATTCACAAATTGTGGTATTAAATATGAAGCCTCATTAGCAACCTCATCATGCCTCAAACGTTAGTTATTAAATATGAAGTCTGGCATATGTACACCTATAATCACTTCACGAGGGATCCTTGTTTTGGGATCATCAGAGCAAGAGGAGTATTATGACGAAACCTGGCATGGACTTTGCTTTAATTTGAGGTCCAACTTGAGGTACTATACTAGATGATGCCAATTGTGCCTTTTCATGTAAAGATTCCAATTGAAAATGTTGAAGTTCAGCAACAATAATATCTTGAAAAACGCTTAATGCAATACTTTGTATTTCTTCAACCACTTTACAAGGTCTTGAGTCTTTGCCATAAGCATAGTAAGCATTGATGCACATCAGATACACATCAAACTTACAGGATTCCACATTATAATACAATCCATCATTTATTTTTGCCATTATTGTTGCAAAATCCACGTTAATATATACTGATGAATAATGTAGAGAAGAAATATTATGCAACAATGATGGTTTAACAACAATAAGGGTAAAAATCAAAGATGGATTGTATTTTAACGTGGAATTTATTAAGTTTGATGTGTACTTTATGTGCATCAATGCTTACTATGCTTATGGCAAAGACTCAAGACCTTGTAAAGTGGTTGACGATGTACAAAGTCCTGCATTAAGTATTTTTGAAGATATTAGTGTTGTTGGCCTTCAACGTTTTCAATTGGAATTTTCACCTGAAAAGGCGCAATTGACATCATCTAGGAGTACCTCAAGTTGGACTTCAAAGCAAAGGGCATGCAAGGTTTCGTCAGAATATTCCTCCTGCTCTTGATGTTCCCAAAACAAGGATCCCTCGTGAAGTGGGTTTAGGTCTACCTGCGCCAGACTTCATATTTAATTAACAATGTTTGAGGTATAATGAGGTTGGTAATTAGGCTTCATATTTAATGCCACCTTTTGTGATTGAAATTTTGGGTTCAAATTCAAATATTGTGTGTGATTCTAGTTCATGTCAAATGACTATTGAAGCCTTTTCAAGCGGCTATCATTACAATTCTATGTTGGGGCTATCATTACAATACATACCCCACTTATTGCTTTCGTGATTCGCTAATATAAAAACCGATGGTTCTTTGAATTCTAACTCCCTCCATATTTTTCCTCTTTTGATGTAGACAGCTTTATCTCCGTAAAGGGTGATGAAGTTACAATTAAGGAAGTAAATTAAATATGTTATTATTAAATCAATACTATTTAAAAAAATTCAATTGTAAAAAACATAATCACGTATTCAAAACAGCAGTGAGTTCGATTTGTTCAAATTAATCATCAGATATATAAGACACTTATTTTTTAAGAAAAATGATGCAAAACTTTTAATGGATTTATTTATGTATATCAACTTATAATATATATACATATATATATATATATATATATATATATATATATATTCTTCAACAAATGATTTTTACATCACATACCTGAGAAAAATATGCAGCTTAACCAGATTTTTTTTTTTGACCTGCAAAATAACAATGGTTATCAACTGCTTAACCAAATGAAGGAACATACGTCACAAAAACCAAATGCCAAGGATATATATAGATACATATAAATATGCATACATACATAATAACTAAAAAATCAAAAGAAAGAAAAAAGTCAAAAAAGGCAATTACAAATGATGAAGTCAAGTCAAAGATTGTCAAAGAGTAATAAATGTTAAAAAATTTGAAATTTATATAGAGAAAAAGAGACGTTGGTGTTCAATTATCATAATTAAGGTTCATGTTTTAGTCAAAAGAAAAAGTTCATCTTATTATTTGGTCAAAATTAAAAAATAAAAATGGTTCATGTTATTATTTGGTCAAACTAAAAATAAACAAAAAAGGTTCATCTTATTAATTTTTAATAAAAATATCATAAAATGTGAAGTTGAAGTTAATCAAAATCCACCTAGAGATTAAAATTTAAATTAGCCTTTTAAGTCCATCATGTTTGGTACTTGTACGCTCTTCATTCTCGTTCGAGTGCGAAGTGGAAGAGTTGTTCTGATAATATAACTCTCTTGGAAAGTTTACAGCACTCATTTGGCTTGAAGTTGTAGCAACAACATTTAAACTTGGCACCAAATCTTCCTCCAAAAATTCTGGCATGATACCCCATGTGCTATATATATTACTAGTTTGGTTGAAACGAGTTGTTGGGTCTGCTAATCCTTGAAATGTTTTATTCTCAGTAGATTTTGGAGTGAAAGAATTGTAATGATAGTCCCTTGCAAAGGCTTCAACACTCATTCGACTTGAACTAGAACCCCCAACAACATTTGAATTTTAACCCAAATTTGTATTCACAAATTGTGGTATTAAATATGAAGCCTCATTAGCAACCTCATCATGCCTCAAACGTTAGTTATTAAATATGAAGCCTGGCATATGTAAACCTAAAATCACTTCACGAGGGATCCTTGTTTTGGGATCATCAGAGCAAGAGGAGTATTATGACGAAACCTGGCATGGCCTTTGCTTTAATTTGAGGTCCAACTTGAGGTACTATACTAGATGATGCCAGTGCCTTTTCATATAAAGATTCCAATTGAAAATGTTGAAGTTCAGCAACAATAATATCTTGAAAAATGCTTAATGCAATACTTTGTATTTCTTCAACCACTTTACAAGGTCTTGAGTCTTTGCCATAAGCATAGTAAGCATTGATGCACATCAGATACCTATCAAACTTACAGGATTCCACATTATAATACAATCCATCATTTATTTTTGCCATTATTGTTGCAAAATCCACGTTAAACTATTGTGATGAATAATGTAGAGACGAAATATTATGCAACAATGATGGTTTAACAACAATAAGGGTAAAAATCAAAGATGGATTGTATTTTAACGTGGAATCCATTAAGTTTGATGTGTACTTTATGTGCATCAATGCTTACTATGCTTATGGCAAAGACTCAAGACCTTGTAAAGTGGTTGACGATGTACAAAGTCCTGCATTAAGTATTTTTGAAGATATTAGTGTTGTTGGCCTTCAACGTTTTCAATTGGAATTTTCACCTGAAAAGGCGCAATTGGCATCATCTAGGAGTACCTCAAGTTGGACTTCAAAGCAAAGGGCATGCAAGGTTTCGTCAGAATATTCCTCCTGCTCTTGATGTTCCCAAAACAAGGATCCCTCGTGAAGTGGGTTTAGGTCTACCTGCGCCAGACTTCATATTTAATTAACAATGTTTGAGGTATAATGAGGTTGGTAATTAGGCTTCATATTTAATGCCACCTTTTGTGATTGAAATTTTGGGTTCAAATTCAAATATTGTGTGTGATTCTAGTTCATGTCAAATGACTATTGAAGCCTTTTCAAGCGGCTATCATTACAATTCTATGTTGGGGCTATCATTACAATACATACCCCACTTATTGCTTTCGTGATTCGCTAATATAAAAACCGATGGTTCTTTGAATTCTAACTCCCTCCATATTTTTCCTCTTTTGATGTAGACAGCTTTATCTCCGTAAAGGGTGATGAAGTTACAATTAAGGAAGTAAATTAAATATGTTATTATTAAATCAATACTATTTAAAAAAATTCAATTGTAAAAAACATAATCACGTATTCAAAACAGCAGTGAGTTCGATTTGTTCAAATTAATCATCAGATATATAAGACACTTATTTTTTAAGAAAAATGATGCAAAACTTTTAATGGATTTATTTATGTATATCAACTTATAATATATATACATATATATATATATATATATATATATTCTTCAACAAATGATTTTTACATCACATACCTGAGAAAAATATGCAGCTTAACCAGATTTTTTTTTTTGACCTGCAAAATAACAATGGTTATCAACTGCTTAACCAAATGAAGGAACATACGTCACAAAAACCAAATGCCAAGGATATATATAGATACATATAAATATGCATACATACATAATAACTAAAAAATCAAAAGAAAGAAAAAAGTCAAAAAAGGCAATTACAAATGATGAAGTCAAGTCAAAGATTGTCAAAGAGTAATAAATGTTAAAAAATTTGAAATTTATATAGAGAAAAAGAGACGTTGGTGTTCAATTATCATAATTAAGGTTCATGTTTTAGTCAAAAGAAAAAGTTCATCTTATTATTTGGTCAAAATTAAAAAATAAAAATGGTTCATGTTATTATTTGGTCAAACTAAAAATAAACAAAAAAGGTTCATCTTATTAATTTTTAATAAAAATATCATAAAATGTGAAGTTGAAGTTAATCAAAATCCACCTAGAGATTAAAATTTAAATTTAGCCTTTTAAGTCCATCATGTTTGGTACTTGTACGCTCTTCATTCTCGTTCGAGTGCGAAGTGGAAGAGTTCTTCTGATAATATAACTCTCTTGGAAAGTTTACAGCACTCATTTGGCTTGAACTTGTAGCAACAACATTTAAACTTGGCACCAAATCTTCCTCCAAAAATTCTGGCATGATACCCCATGTGCTATATATATTACTAGTTTGGTTGAAACGAGTTGTTGGGTCTGATAATCTTTGAAATGTTTTATTCTCAGTAGATTTTGGAGTGAAAGAATTGTAATGATAGTCCCTTGCAAATGCTTCAACACTCATTCGACTTGAACTAGAACCTCCAACAACATTTGAATTTTAACCCAAATTTGTATTCACAAATTGTGGTATTAAATATGAAGCCTCATTAGCAACCTCATCATGCCTCAAACGTTAGTTATTAAATATGAAGCCTGGCATATGTAAACCTAAAATCACTTCACGAGGGATCCTTGTTTTGGGATCATCAGAGCAAGAGGAGTATTATGACGAAACCTGGCATGGCCTTTGCTTTAATTTGAGGTCCAACTTGAGGTACTATACTAGATGATGCCAGTGCCTTTTCATATAAAGATTCCAATTGAAAATGTTGAAGTTCAGCAACAATAATATCTTGAAAAATGCTTAATGCAATACTTTGTATTTCTTCAACCACTTTACAAGGTCTTGAGTCTTTGCCATAAGCATAGTGAGCATTGATGCACATCAGATACACATTAAACTTAAAGGATTCCACATTATAATACAATCCATCATTTATTTTTGCCATTATTGTTGCAAAATCCACGTTAAACTATTGTGATGAATAATGTAGAGACGAAATATTATGCAACAATGATGGTTTAACAACAATAAGGGTAAAAATCAAAGATGGATTGTATTTTAACGTGGAATCCATTAAGTTTGATGTGTACCTGATGTGCATCAATACTTACTATGCTTATGGCAAATACTCAAGACCTTGTAAAGTGGTTGACGATATACAAAGTCTTGCATTAAGTGTTTTTGAAGATTTTAGTGTTGCTGGCCTTCAACGTTTTCAATTGAAATTTTCACCTGAAAAGGCGCAATTGGCATCATCTAGGAGTACCTCAAGTTGGACTTCAAAGCAAAGGGCATGCAAGGTTTCGTCAGAATATTCCTCCTGCTCTTGATGTTCCCAAAACAAGGATCCTTCGTGAAGTGGGTTTAGGTCTACCTGCGCCAGACTTCATTTTTCATAAACAACGTTTGAGGTATAATGAGGTTGGTAATCAGGCTTCATATTTAATGCCATCTTTTGTGAATAAAATTTTGGGTTCAAATTCAAATATTGTGTGTGATTCTAGTTCATGTCAAATGACTATTGAAGCCTTTTCAAGCGGCTATCATTACAATTCTATGTTGGGGCTATCATTACAATACATACCCCACTTATTGCTTTCGTGATTCGCTAATATAAAAACCGATGGTTCTTTGAATTCTAACTCCCTCCATATTTTTCCTCTTTTCATGTAGACAGCTTTATCTCCGTAAAGGGTGATGAAGTTACAATTAAGGGAGTAAATTAAATATGTTATTATTAAATCAATACTATTTAAAAAAATTCAATTGTAAAAAACATAATCACGTATTCAAAATAGCAGTGAGTTCGATTTTGTCAAATTAATCATCAGATATATAAGACACTGATTTTTTAAGAAAAATGATGCAAAACTTTTAATGGATTTATTTATGTATATCAACTTATAATATATATATTCTTCAACAAATGATTTTTACATCACATACCTGAGAAAAATATGCAGCTTAACCAGATTTTTTTTTTGACCTGCAAAATAACAATGGTTATCAACTGCTTAACCAAATGAAGGAACATACGTCACAAAAACCAAATGCCAAGGATATATATAGATACATATAAATATGCATACATACATAATAACTAAAAAATCAAAAGAAAGAAAAAAGTCAAAAAAGGCAATTACAAATGATGAAGTCAAGTCAAAGATTGTCAAAGAGTAATAAATGTTAAAAAATTTGAAATTTATATAGAGAAAAAGAGACGTTGGTGTTCAATTATCATAATTAAGGTTCATGTTTTAGTCAAAAGAAAAAGTTCATCTTATTATTTGGTCAAAATTAAAAAATAAAAATGGTTCATGTTATTATTTGGTCAAACTAAAAATAAACAAAAAAGGTTCATCTTATTATTTTTTAATAAAAATATCATAAAATGTGAAGTTGAAGTTAATCAAAATCCACCTAGAGATTAAAATTTAAATTTAGCCTTTTAAGTCCATCATGTTTGGTACTTGTACGCTCTTCATTCTCGTTCGAGTGCGAAGTGGAAGAGTTGTTCTGATAATATAACTCTCTTGGAAAGTTTACAGCACTCATTTGGCTTGAACTTGTAGCAACAACATTTAAACTTGGCACCAAATCTTCCTCCAAAAATTCTGGCATGATACCCCATGTGCTATATATATTACTAGTTTGGTTGAAACGAGTTGTTGGGTCTGATAATCCTTGAAATGTTTTATTCTCAGTAGATTTTGGAGTGAAAGAATTGTAATGATAGTCCCTTGCAAATGCTTCAACACTCATTCGACTTGAACTAGAACCTCCAACAACATTTGAATTTTAACCCAAATTTGTATTCACAAATTGTGGTATTAAATATGAAGCCTCATTAGCAACCTCATCATGCCTCAAACGTTAGTTATTAAATATGAAGCCTGGCATATGTAAACCTAAAATCACTTCACGAGGGATCCTTGTTTTGGGATCATCAGAGAAAGAGGAGTATTATGACGAAACCTGGCATGGCCTTTGCTTTAATTTGAGGTCCAACTTGAGGTACTATACTAGATGATGCCAGTGCCTTTTCATATAAAGATTCCAATTGAAAATGTTGAAGTTCAGCAACAATAATATCTTGAAAAATGCTTAATGCAATACTTTGTATTTCTTCAACCACTTTACAAGGTCTTGAGTCTTTGCCATAAGCATAGTAAGCATTGATGCACATCAGATACCTATCAAACTTACAGGATTCCACATTATAATACAATCCATCATTTATTTTTGCCATTATTGTTGCAAAATCCACGTTAAACTATTGTGATGAATAATGTAGAGACGAAATATTATGCAACAATGATGGTTTAACAACAATAAGGGTAAAAATCAAAGATGGATTGTATTTTAACGTGGAATCCATTAAGTTTGATGTGTACCTGATGTGCATCAATACTTACTATGCTTATGGCAAATACTCAAGACCTTGTAAAGTGGTTGACGATATACAAAGTCTTGCATTAAGTGTTTTTGAAGATTTTAGTGTTGCTGGCCTTCAACGTTTTCAATTGAAATTTTCACCTGAAAAGGCGCAATTGGCATCATCTAGGAGTACCTCAAGTTGGACTTCAAAGCAAAGGGCATGCAAGGTTTCGTCAGAATATTCCTCCTGCTCTTGATGTTCCCAAAACAAGGATCCTTCGTGAAGTGGGTTTAGGTCTACCTGCGCCAGACTTCATTTTTCATAAACAACGTTTGAGGTATAATGAGGTTGGTAATCAGGCTTCATATTTAATGCCATCTTTTGTGAATAAAATTTTGGGTTCAAATTCAAATATTGTGTGTGATTCTAGTTCATGTCAAATGACTATTGAAGCCTTTTCAAGCGGCTATCATTACAATTCTATGTTGGGGCTATCATTACAATACATACCCCACTTATTGCTTTCGTGATTCGCTAATATAAAAACTGATGGTTCTTTGAATTCTAACTCCCTCCATATTTTTCCTCTTTTCATGTAGACAGCTTTATCTCCGTAAAGGGTGATGAAGTTACAATTAAGGGAGTAAATTAAATATGTTATTATTAAATCAATACTATTTAAAAAAATTCAATTGTAAAAAACATAATCACGTATTCAAAACAGCAGTGAGTTCGATTTTGTCAAATTAATCATCAGATATATAAGACACTGATTTTTTAAGAAAAATGATGGAAAACTTTTAATGGATTTATTTATGTATATCAACTTATAATATATATATTCTTCAACAAATGATTTTTACATCACATACCTGAGAAAAATATGCAGCTTAACCAGATTTTTTTTTTGACCTGCAAAATAACAATGGTTATCAACTGCTTAACCAAATGAAGGAACATACGTCACAAAAACCAAATGCCAAGGATATATATAGATACATATAAATATGCATACATACATAATAACTAAAAAATCAAAAGAAAGAAAAAAGTCAAAAAAGGCAATTACAAATGATGAAGTCAAGTCAAAGATTGTCAAAGAGTAATAAATGTTAAAAAATTTGAAATTTATATAGAGAAAAAGAGACGTTGGTGTTCAATTATCATAATTAAGGTTCATGTTTTAGTCAAAGGAAAAAGTTCATCTTATTATTTGGTCAAAATTAAAAAATAAAAATGGTTCATGTTATTATTTGGTCAAACTAAAAATAAACAAAAAAGGTTCATCTTATTAATTTTTAATAAAAATATCATAAAATGTGAAGTTGAAGTTAATCAAAATCCACCTAGAGATTAAAATTTAAATTTAGCCTTTTAAGTCCATCATGTTTGGTACTTGTACGCTCTTCATTCTCGTTCGAGTGCGAAGTGGAAGAGTTCTTCTGATAATATAACTCTCTTGGAAAGTTTACAGCACTCATTTGGCTTGAACTTGTAGCAACAACATTTAAACTTGGCACCAAATCTTCCTCCAAAAATTCTGGCATGATACCCCATGTGCTATATATATTACTAGTTTGGTTGAAACGAGTTGTTGGGTCTGATAATCTTTGAAATGTTTTATTATCAGTAGATTTTGGAGTGAAAGAATTGTAATGATAGTCCCTTGCAAATGCTTCAACACTCATTCGACTTGAACTAGAACCTCCAACAAAATTTGAATTTTAACCCAAATTTGTATTCACAAATTGTGGTATTAAATATGAAGCCTCATTAGCAACCTCATCATGCCTCAAACGTTAGTTATTAAATATGAAGCCTGGCATATGTAAACCTAAAATCACTTCACGAGGGATCCTTGTTTTGGGATCATCAGAGAAAGAGGAGTATTATGACGAAACCTGGCATGGCCTTTGCTTTAATTTGAGGTCCAACTTGAGGTACTATACTAGATGATGCCAGTGCCTTTTCATATAAAGATTCCAATTGAAAATGTTAAAGTTCAGCAACAATAATATCTTGAAAAACGCTTAATGCATTACTTTGTATTTCTTCAACCACTTTACAAGGTCTTGAGTCTTTGCCATAAGCATAGTAAGCATTGATGCACATCAGATACCTATCAAACTTACAGGACCCCACATTATAATACAATCCATCATTTATTTTTGCCATTATTGTTCCAAAATCCACGTTAAACTATTCTGATGAATAATGTAGAGACAAAATATTATGCAACAATGATGGTTTAACAACAATAAGGGTAAAAATCAAAGATGGATTGTATTTTAACGTGGAATCCATTAAGTTTGATGTGTACCTGATGTGCATCAATACTTACTATGCTTATGGCAAATACTCAAGACCTTGTAAAGTGGTTGACGATATACAAAGTCTTGCATTAAGTGTTTTTGAAGATATTAGTGTTGCTGGCCTTCAACGTTTTCAATTGAAATTTTCACCTGAAAAGGCGCAATTGGAATCATCTAGGAGTACCTCAAGTTGGACTTCAAAGCAAAGGGCATGCAAGGTTTCGTCAGAATATTCCTCCTGCTCTTGATGTTCCCAAAACAAGGATCCCTCGTGAAGTGGGTTTAGGTCTACTTGCGCCAGACTTCATATTTAATAAACAACGTTTGAGGTATAATGAGGATGGTAATCAGGCTTCATATTTAATGCCACCTTTTGTGAATAAAATTTTGGGTTCAAATTCAAATATTGTGTGTGATTCTAGTTCATGTCAAATGACTATTGAAGCCTTTTCAAGCGGCTACCATTACAATTCTATGTTGGGGTTATCATTACAATACACACCACACCTATTGCTTTCGTGATTCGCTAATATAAAAACTGATGGTTCTTTAAATTCTAACTCCCTCCATATTTTTCCTCTTTTCATGTAGACAGCTTTATCTCCGTAAAGGGTGATGAAGTTACAATTAAGGGAGTAAATTAAATATGTTATTATTAAATCAATACTATTTAAAAAAATTCAATTGTAAAAAACATAATCACGTATTCAAAACAGCAGTGAGTTCGATTTTGTCAAATGAATCATCAGATATATAAGACACTGATTTTTTAAGAAAAATGATGCAAAACTTTTAATGGATTTATTTATGTATATCAACTTATAATATATATATATATATATATATATATATATATATATATATATATATATATATATTCTTCAAGAAATGATTTTTACATCACATACCTGAGAAAAATATGCAGCTTAACCAGATTTTTTTTTTGACCTGCAAAATAACAATGGTTATCAACTGCTTAACCAAATGAAGGAACATACGTCACAAAAACCAAATACCAAGGATATATATAGATACATATAAATATGCATACATACATAATAACTAAAAAATCAAAAGAAAGAAAAAAGTCAAAAAAGGCAATTACAAATGATGAAGTCAAGTCAAAGATTGTCAAAGAGTAATAAATGTTAAAAAATTTGAAATTTATATAGAGAAAAAGAGACGTTGGTGTTCAATTATCATAATTAAGGTTCATGTTTTAGTCAAAAGAAAAAGTTCATCTTATTATTTGGTCAAAATTAAAAAATAAAAATGGTTCATGTTATTATTTGGTCAAACTAAAAATAAACAAAAAAGGTTCATCTTATTATTTTTTAATAAAAATATCATAAAATGTGAAGTTGAAGTTAATCAAAATCCACCTAGAGATTAAAATTTAAATTAGCCTTTTAAGTCCATCATGTTTGGTACTTGTACGCTCTTCATTCTCGTTCGAGTGCGAAGTGGAAGAGTTGTTCTGATAATATAACTCTCTTGGAAAGTTTACAGCACTCATTTGGCTTGAAGTTGTAGCAACAACATTTAAACTTGGCACCAAATCTTCCTCCAAAAATTCTGGCATGATACCCCATGTGCTATATATATTACTAGTTTGGTTGAAACGAGTTGTTGGGTCTGCTAATCCTTGAAATGTTTTATTCTCAGTAGATTTTGGAGTGAAAGAATTGTAATGATAGTCCCTTGCAAAGGCTTCAACACTCATTCGACTTGAACTAGAACCACCAACAACATTTGAATTTTAACCCAAATTTGTATTCACAAATTGTGGTATTAAATATGAAGCCTCATTAGCAACCTCATCATGCCTCAAACGTTAGTTATTAAATATGAAGCCTGGCATATGTAAACCTAAAATCACTTCACGAGGGATCCTTGTTTTGGGATCATCAGAGCAAGAGGAGTATTATGACGAAACCTGGCATGGCCTTTGCTTTAATTTGAGGTCCAACTTGAGGTACTATACTAGATGATGCCAGTGCCTTTTCATATAAAGATTCCAATTGAAAATGTTGAAGTTCAGCAACAATAATATCTTGAAAAATGCTTAATGCAATACTTTGTATTTCTTCAACCACTTTACAAGGTCTTGAGTCTTTGCCATAAGCATAGTAAGCATTGATGCACATCAGAAACCTATCAAACTTACAGGATTCCACATTATAATACAATCCATCATTTATTTTTGCCATTATTGTTGCAAAATCCACGTTAAACTATTGTGATGAATAATGTAGAGACGAAATATTATGCAACAATGATGGTTTAACAACAATAAGGGTAAAAATCAAAGATGGATTGTATTTTAACGTGGAATCCATTAAGTTTGATGTGTACCTGATGTGCATCAATACTTACTATGCTTATGGCAAATACTCAAGACCTTGTAAAGTGGTTGACGATATACAAAGTCTTGCATTAAGTGTTTTTGAAGATTTTAGTGTTGCTGGCCTTCAACGTTTTCAATTGAAATTTTCACCTGAAAAGGCGCAATTGGCATCATCTAGGAGTACCTCAAGTTGGACTTCAAAGCAAAGGGCATGCAAGGTTTCGTCAGAATATTCCTCCTGCTCTTGATGTTCCCAAAACAAGGATCCTTCGTGAAGTGGGTTTAGGTCTACCTGCGCCAGACTTCATTTTTCATAAACAACGTTTGAGGTATAATGAGGTTGGTAATCAGGCTTCATATTTAATGCCATCTTTTGTGAATAAAATTTTGGGTTCAAATTCAAATATTGTGTGTGATTCTAGTTCATGTCAAATGACTATTGAAGCCTTTTCAAGCGGCTATCATTACAATTCTATGTTGGGGCTATCATTACAATACATACCCCACTTATTGCTTTCGTGATTCGCTAATATAAAAACCGATGGTTCTTTGAATTCTAACTCCCTCCATATTTTTCCTCTTTTCATGTAGACAGCTTTATCTCCGTAAAGGGTGATGAAGTTACAATTAAGGGAGTAAATTAAATATGTTATTATTAAATCAATACTATTTAAAAAAATTCAATTGTAAAAAACATAATCACGTATTCAAAACAGCAGTGAGTTCGATTTTGTCAAATTAATCATCAGATATATAAGACACTGATTTTTTAAGAAAAATGATGCAAAACTTTTAATGGATTTATTTATGTATATCAACTTATAATATATATATTCTTCAACAAATGATTTTTACATCACATACCTGAGAAAAATATGCAGCTTAACCAGATTTTTTTTTTGACCTGCAAAATAACAATGGTTATCAACTGCTTAACCAAATGAAGGAACATACGTCACAAAAACCAAATGCCAAGGATATATATAGATACATATAAATATGCATACATACATAATAACTAAAAAATCAAAAGAAAGAAAAAAGTCAAAAAAGGCAATTACAAATGATGAAGTCAAGTCAAAGATTGTCAAAGAGTAATAAATGTTAAAAAATTTGAAATTTATATAGAGAAAAAGAGACGTTGGTGTTCAATTATCATAATTAAGGTTCATGTTTTAGTCAAAAGAAAAAGTTCATCTTATTATTTGGTCAAAATTAAAAAATAAAAATGGTTCATGTTATTATTTGGTCAAACTAAAAATAAACAAAAAAGGTTCATCTTATTATTTTTTAATAAAAATATCATAAAATGTGAAGTTGAAGTTAATCAAAATCCACCTAGAGATTAAAATTTAAATTTAGCCTTTTAAGTCCATCATGTTTGGTACTTGTACGCTCTTCATTCTCGTTCGAGTGCGAAGTGGAAGAGTTGTTCTGATAATATAACTCTCTTGGAAAGTTTACAGCACTCATTTGGCTTGAACTTGTAGCAACAACATTTAAACTTGGCACCAAATCTTCCTCCAAAAATTCTGGCATGATACCCCATGTGCTATATATATTACTAGTTTGGTTGAAACGAGTTGTTGGGTCTGATAATCCTTGAAATGTTTTATTCTCAGTAGATTTTGGAGTGAAAGAATTGTAATGATAGTCCCTTGCAAATGCTTCAACACTCATTCGACTTGAACTAGAACCTCCAACAACATTTGAATTTTAACCCAAATTTGTATTCACAAATTGTGGTATTAAATATGAAGCCTCATTAGCAACCTCATCATGCCTCAAACGTTAGTTATTAAATATGAAGCCTGGCATATGTAAACCTAAAATCACTTCACGAGGGATCCTTGTTTTGGGATCATCAGAGAAAGAGGAGTATTATGACGAAACCTGGCATGGCCTTTGCTTTAATTTGAGGTCCAACTTGAGGTACTATACTAGATGATGCCAGTGCCTTTTCATATAAAGATTCCAATTGAAAATGTTGAAGTTCAGCAACAATAATATCTTGAAAAACGCTTAATGCAATACTTTGTATTTCTTCAACCACTTTACAAGGTCTTGAGTCTTTGCCATAAGCATAGTAAGCATTGATGCACATCAGATACCTATCAAACTTACAGGACCCCACATTATAATACAATCCATCATTTATTTTTGCCATTATTGTTCCAAAATCCACGTTAAACTATTCTGATGAATAATGTAGAGACAAAATATTATGCAACAATGATGGTTTAACAACAATAAGGGTAAAAATCAAAGATGGATTGTATTTTAACGTGGAATCCATTAAGTTTGATGTGTACCTGATGTGCATCAATACTTACTATGCTTATGGCAAATACTCAAGACCTTGTAAAGTGGTTGACGATATACAAAGTCTTGCATTAAGTGTTTTTGAAGATATTAGTGTTGCTGGCCTTCAACGTTTTCAATTGAAATTTTCACCTGAAAAGGCGCAATTGGAATCATCTAGGAGTACCTCAAGTTGGACTTCAAAGCAAAGGGCATGCAAGGTTTCGTCAGAATATTCCTCCTGCTCTTGATGTTCCCAAAACAAGGATCCCTCGTGAAGTGGGTTTAGGTCTACTTGCGCCAGACTTCATATTTAATAAACAACGTTTGAGGTATAATGAGGATGGTAATCAGGCTTCATATTTAATGCCACCTTTTGTGAATAAAATTTTGGGTTCAAATTCAAATATTGTGTGTGATTCTAGTTCATGTCAAATGACTATTGAAGCCTTTTCAAGCGGCTACCATTACAATTCTATGTTGGGGTTATCATTACAATACATACCACACCTATTGCTTTCGTGATTCGCTAATATAAAAACCGATGGTTCTTTAAATTCTAACTCCCTCCATATTTTTCCTCTTTTCATGTAGACAGCTTTATCTCCGTAAAGGGTGATGAAGTTACAATTAAGGGAGTAAATTAAATATGTTATTATTAAATCAATACTATTTAAAAAAATTCAATTGTAAAAAACATAATCACGTATTCAAAACAGCAGTGAGTTCGATTTTGTCAAATGAATCATCAGATATATAAGACACTGATTTTTTAAGAAAAATGATGCAAAACTTTTAATGGATTTATTTATGTATATCAACTTATAATATATATATATTCTTCAAGAAATGATTTTTACATCACATACCTGAGAAAAATATGCAGCTTAACCAGATTTTTTTTTTGACCTGCAAAATAACAATGGTTATCAACTGCTTAACCAAATGAAGGAACATACGTCACAAAAATCAAATACCAAGGATATATATAGATACATATAAATATGCATACATACATAATAACTAAAAAATCAAAAGAAAGAAAAAAGTCAAAAAAGGCAATTACAAATGATGAAGTCAAGTCAAAGATTGTCAAAGAGTAATAAATGTTAAAAAATTTGAAATTTATATAGAGAAAAAGAGACGTTGGTGTTCAATTATCATAATTAAGGTTCATGTTTTAGTCAAAAGAAAAAGTTCATCTTATTATTTGGTCAAAATTAAAAAATAAAAATGGTTCATGTTATTATTTGGTCAAACTAAAAATAAACAAAAAAGGTTCATCTTATTATTTTTTAATAAAAATATCATAAAATGTGAAGTTGAAGTTAATCAAAATCCACCTAGAGATTAAAATTTAAATTAGCCTTTTAAGTCCATCATGTTTGGTACTTGTACGCTCTTCATTCTCGTTCGAGTGCGAAGTGGAAGAGTTGTTCTGATAATATAACTCTCTTGGAAAGTTTACAGCACTCATTTGGCTTGAAGTTGTAGCAACAACATTTAAACTTGGCACCAAATCTTCCTCCAAAAATTCTGGCATGATACCCCATTTGCTATATATATTACTAGTTTGGTTGAAACGAGTTGTTGGGTCTGCTAATCCTTGAAATGTTTTATTCTCAGTAGATTTTGGAGTGAAAGAATTGTAATGATAGTCCCTTGCAAAGGCTTCAACACTCATTCGACTTGAACTAGAACCACCAACAACATTTGAATTTTAACCCAAATTTGTATTCACAAATTGTGGTATTAAATATGAAGCCTCATTAGCAACCTCATCATGCCTCAAACGTTAGTTATTAAATATGAAGCCTGGCATATGTAAACCTAAAATCACTTCACGAGGGATCCTTGTTTTGGGATCATCAGAGCAAGAGGAGTATTATGACGAAACCTGGCATGGCCTTTGCTTTAATTTGAGGTCCAACTTGAGGTACTATACTAGATGATGCCAATTGTGCCTTTTCAGGTAAAGATTCCAATTGAAAATGTTGAAGGTCAACAACAATAATATCTTGAAAAACGCTTAATGCAAAACTTTCTATTTCTTCAACCACTTTACAAGGTCCAGAGTCTTTGCCATAAGCATAGTGAGCATTGATGCACATCAGATACACATCAAACTTAAAGGATTCCACATTATAATACAATCCATCATTTATTTTTTCCATTATTGTTGCAAAATCCACGTTAAACTATTCTCATGAATAATGTAGAGACGAAATATTATGCAACAATGATGGTTTAACAACAATAAGGGTAAAAATCAAAGATGGATTGTATTTCAACGTGGAATCCATTAAGTTTGATGTGTACCTGATGTGCATCAATACTTACTATGCTTATGGCAAAGACTCAAGACCTTGTAAAACGGTTGACGATATGCATTAAGTGTTTTTGAAGATATTAGTGTTGCTGGCCTTCAACGTTTTCAATTGAAATTTTCACCTAAAAAGGCGCAATTGGCATCATCTAGGAGTACCTCAAGTTGGACTTCAAAGCAAAGGGCATGCAAGGTTTCGTCAGAATATTCCTCCTGCTCTTAATGTTCCCAAAACAAGGATCCCTCGTGAAGTGGGTTTAGGTCTATCTACGCCAAACTTCATATTTAATAAACAACGTTTGAGGTATAATGAGGATGGTAATCAGGCTTCATATTTAATGCCACCTTTTGTGAATAAAATTTTGGGTTCAAATTCAAATATTGTGTGTGATTCTAGTTCATGTCAAATGACTATTGAAGCCTTTGCAAGCGGCTATCATTACAATTCTATGTTGGGGCTATCATTACAATACATACCCCACTTATTGCTTTCGTGATTCGCTAATATAAAAACCGATGGTTCTTTGAATTCTAACTCCTTCCATATTTTTCCTCTTTTCATGTAGACAACTTTATCTCCGTAAAGGGTGATGAAGTTACAATTAAGGAAGTAAATTAAATATGTTATTATTAAATCAATACTATTTAAAAAAATTCAATTGTAAAAAACATAATCACGTATTCAAAATAGCAGTGAGTTCGATTTTGTCAAATCAATCATCAGATATATAAGACACTGATTTTTTAAGAAAAATGATGCTAAACTTTTAATAGATTTATTTATGTATATCAACTTATAATATATATATATATATATTTTTCAAGAAATGATTTTTACATCACATACCTGAGAAAAATATGCTGCTTAACCAGATTTTTTTTTTTGGCCTGCAAAATAAGAATGGTTATCAACTGCTTAACCAAATGAAGGAACATACATCACAAAAACCAAATGCCAAGGATATATATAGATACATATAAATATGCATACATACATAATAACTAAAAAATTAAAAGAAAGAAAAAAGTCAAAAAAGGCAATTACAAATGATGAAGTCAAGTCAAAGATTGTCAAAGAGTAATAAATGTTAGAAAATTTGAAATTTATATAGAGAAAAAGAAAAAAGAGACTTTGGTGTTCAATTATCATAATTAAGGTTCATGTTTTAGTCAAAAGAAAAAGTTCATCTTATTATTTGGTCAAAATTAAAAAATAAAAATGGTTCATGTTATTATTTGGTCAAACTATTAATAAATAAAAAAGGTTCATCTTATTATTTTTTTCATAAAAATATCATAAAATGTGAAGTTGAAGTTAATCAAAATCCAACTAGAGATTAAAATTTAAATTTAGCCTTTTAAGTCCATCATGTTTGGTACTTGTACGCTCTTCATTCTCGTTCGAGTGCAAAGTAGAAGAGTTGTTTTGATAATATAACTCTCTTGGAAAGTTTCCATCACTCATTTGGCTTGAACTTGTAGCAACAACATTTAAACTTGGCACCAAATCTTCCTCCAAAAATTCTGGCATGATAGCCCATGTGCTATAAATATTACTCGTTTGGTTGAAACGAGTCGTTGGGTCTGCTAATCCTTGAAATGTTTCATTCTCAGTAGATTTTGGAGTGAAAGAATTGTAATGATAGTCCCTTGCAAAGGCTTCAACACTCATTCGACTTGAACTAGAACCTCCAACAACATTTGAATTTGAACCCAAATTTGTATTCACAAATTGTGGTATTAAATATGAAGCCTCATTAGCAACCTCATCATGCCTCAAACAATAGTTATTAAATATGAAGCCTGGCATATGTAAACCCAAAATCACTTCACGAGGGATCCTTATTTTGGGATCATCAGAGCAAGAGGACTATTATGACGAAACCTGGCATGGCCTTTGCTTTAATTTGAGGTCCAACTTGAGGTACTATACTAGATGATGCCAATTGTGCCTTTTCATGTAAAGATTACAATTGAAAATGTTGAAGTTCAGCAACAATAATATCTTGAAAAATGCTTAATGCAATACTTTGTATTTCTTCAACCACTTTACAAGGTCTTGAGTCTTTGCCATAAGCATAGTGAGCATTGATGCACATCAGATACACATCAAACTTAAAGGATTCCATATTATAATACAATCCATCATTTATTTTTGCCATTATTGTTGCAAAATCCACGTTAAACTATTCTCATGAATAATGTAGAGATGAAATATTATGCAACAATGATGGTTTAACAACAATAAGGGTAAAAATCAAAGATGGATTGTATTTTAACGTGGAATCCATTAAGTTTGATGTGTACCTGATGTGCATCGATACTTACTATGCTTATGGCAAAGACTCAAGACCTTGTAAAATGGTTGACGATATGCATTAAGTGTTTTTGAAGATATTAGTGTTGCTGGCCTTCAACGTTTTGAATTGAAATTTTCACCTGAAAAGGCGCAATTGGCATCATCTAGGAGTACCTCAAGTTGGACTTCAAAGCAAAGGGCATGCAAGGTTTTGTCAGAATATTCCTCCTGCTCTTAATGTTCCCAAAACAAGGATCCCTCGTGAAGTGGGTTTAGGTCTATCTGCGCCAGACTTCATATTTAATAAACAACGTTTGAGGTATAATGAGGATGGTAATCAGGCTTCATATTTGAAATTCTGGCTGTCAGACAGACAAACGCTGTGAACAAAGTAACCACAACTGTCCGAGCGCGTGTCTAACTCAGGACAAACACCACAAATAAAACGTAATTAAAAGCAGCGGAAAAGTAAAGAACACAATAGGTTTGTTAACCCAGTTCGGCGCAACTTGCCCTAGTCTGGGGGATACCAATCCAGGAGTGAACTCACTATAATAGTTCTAGTGTAAGGACCAACGTAGCCTCACTACTTGTCTTCCACCTAGACCCTACTTCACGTGACACTTCTACCTAGGAACTCCTAGATATGAGACCCCGTCTCACCTCCTAACCTAAAACAACACAGACAGCGTTGCTTTTATTCTTTTCTCTTTTGATATGTTTTCTTTGGACAAGAGACACACTCTTCTGACTGAATAACAACTCCGTACCTACAGGCTTTGGAGAAGCACAATTACAACTCAACTAAACACGTCCTAGCTTGACCAGCGATGATACAAGCAAAGACTCACAAAGAAATAATAAAAACAAAAGAAGACTAAACCTTAAAACACACGCTTTAGAAACACACGCGGTTTAGCTTAAATTCTAGGGTCTGGCATTACATATATTTATACTAGTAGGGTACGGGCTTCAGACACCTTTGGACGTTGTAAGGTCCAAGTCTTGAATCTTCTAGAACAACAGATCTCCTTGAAAAATAAATCAATATCACCTTTTAAAATATATCTAGGCTTGACCGCCTTAGACTTCTTCAGCACACGTGACTTAATCACCAAGTAATGGTTAAAAGAAAAACCAAAGCGAATCTTAAGATAGATTGCATAAAAATATAAACGCGCGAGCTGGCGCGAGTTGGCAGATCACAGAATGCTGTTCCATATGCTACAGCATCTGACCCATCATCAGTGATCATGGCATCTGACCACACATCTGGCTAATATATGATTTTGACACAATTGTAGCCAATCTTCAAAACTCAACAATCTCTCCATTTGGCAAAATTTTGGCTAAAACATTTAAAGCCAGTTCTTTCGAGAGATAAAACCAAACTTCCTTCAACCACCATAGACATAAAAATCATAGTAGATAATGAAAACACTTTCAGCACAGCTCTATGGTTAAGGATCACTTACACGTAGAAACAGAGGCGATCATCAGAAGAGAATACGTCCAGCCTCAAAGAAAACAACCTCTCACATAGTGAGTTCATAGAGAGAGATAAATGCCTTTGGAAAAAATAAATTTCCACAAGCAGAGTTAGATAAACTCCCCCTCAAAACATGCATACAAACCAGCGCACATATCATAAAGATAGTCACTCCCCCTCAAGGTACGCATACACACGTTCTTCATAGGACAGATATTAGAGCATCTGTCGTCACATCTTCAACCAAACGCTCATGGCTCAGGGCTACATGAGATCACGATCATACTATGGTATCAGAGCGAGCGAACACAATCACGATCACGAACAAATACTACTCCCCCTTTTTTGCCATAAATTCTGGCAAACATAAGTCATGCAAATAATACAGAAATAGAACATAGGGTAGTATCACATAGTGCATATTACAGACCATAAGCACACAAGGTGCATAAGAAATCCAGGATTAACAAAACATAAGAATGAAAATCAGAGATAACACACATAAGAGTTACACAGAGGTAGACTCATCAGAATCATCTGACATCTTCTCAGTATCACCAGTATCACCAACATCACCAGCAGCACCAGCAGCAGAAGCATTGTCCTTTCCTCCTTCTTCTTCCTGAACTTTCTCATTAACAGCACCAGCAGCTTCCTCTTCAGCCTTCAAAGCTGCAATTACCTTATCTATCTTCAACTTTCTGGCCGCCAGAGCCATACTGGTCTCAGTTAGATCAGCAATCATTTGTTTTCTGCTGAGCACACCAGATGACCGGACAGAAGTAGCAACATCTTCAGCAGCATCGGTCACAAACAGCATCCTGCAATCCACAGACAAAGGACTTGGCCTTTTGCAAGGTTCATCATTACCAACCAAAATGTCCGGATGTTGCTGGAGAATAATACCACAAAGTAGAGTGGGAAAGGCAATAGGAAACTTAATAGCATACGACTTGGCATGTTCCAGAACTTGATAGAAAATATAAGAGCCATAGTCAAAAGCAGTCCTAGTACCAACTGCATAAATAAATTTGGCCAACCCAGTAGCAATAGAATTGGAATGAGTGGTTGGGGTCCAGTTGGAAGCAGCTATCTTGTTCAACACAGCAAACAGGGGAGTTAACTTTGCCGCAGACAAATGTTTAGGCCAATGTATGACCTTGTTACCAATGATAGTCTTGCAAATTGTATCATCAGTCACCTCCATCTCAGGAACCTCTTCAGTAGACCTCTCAAGATATTCATTAATAACCAGTGGAGAGAAGTTCACACACCTTCCTCTAACAAAAACCTTCCTAAACTCAGGATTCCTTGCATCATCAAGATCTTCAGAGACATTCACCAAAAACTCCCTAACCAGCTTATCATAGCAAAAACCCAGATTCCTCACAGTCTTCATCAAACCAGCAGAAGATAACAAATCCACAAGCTCCTTGCATTTGAACATTTCTTCTTTCAGATTCCTCTCTAGTGCTAGCCTTCTGTGGTAAATATACTTCCATCTTGCAGAACCATTTTCCAGATGGAAAGACACATTGTCCAGGGGTGCTGGAGGTATAGATAAAGGTACTTTCATACCCTTAATAGTCTTCCTAGATGTCTTGCCAGAAATGGCAGCATCAGTCTCAGCAACCTCAAAGTCAGAGTCACTAGTTGGAGGATCTTTTCTTTTCAGACTCTTCTTCCCTAGAGTAGATTGGGGCACAGCCTTGCTCCAACCCTTAGGGGGACCATACATGGGCTTCTTCCCAATGTCAGCTTTCTTCTTCTTGCCCTCAGGGGCACTATCAACCACAACAGGTGTACTCATAACAGATTTGCTCCTAGTTCTACGAGCAACACCAACAACAGGAGTTTCCTCCACAGTAACATCATTTGGTATATCATCATCAACCAGAACCACATCATCATTCTCAGGACTCTCAGCATGCCGAGTCTCACATTCTTCAGTATGAGGTTCAGGGGAACCTTCCACATGAACACTCTCAGTAGGAGGAGTATCAAGGACCTCATTGGTGTCCATATTTGCTTGTGCCAAAGATGCGGGAGCATCTGGCATAGCGTCTGTCTTTCCATCAGTAGACATAGCTGATTTCTCAGCAACCGTCTCATCATTCAAACCTTTCTCAGCAATAGAATCAGTCTTTTCATTAATCAAACTAGCATTCTCAACAGTAACATGACCGACGATTTGTGTATCAAAAATATTTTTAATAACTGCAAGTGCACAGTTTCGTCGTTGAGTTTTAAAAGATATCGAACCTCAGAGACCAACAGTCGAGCTACCGTATTTCTGTCGTTACGTTGTAAATCTAAGGTGGATGATTTACGTTTTAGGATTGTTTCGAAATTTAAAAAGAAAGTTTAAATAAATTAAAGCGGGACATCGGTATGTAACTAATTAACCATCGGGGATTTAATAAATTGGTAGCGCGCAAAAAGGATTTATCTTTCAGAAGGACTTTCTTAATTTAAAGGTTTAAACCTCACACTCTCGTTTTATTGATAAAAACCATACTAACTAGACTAGGAGTTTTACTGTCACTTTTCTACCACCTTAGTTTCGAAAGTATATTTTGAAAATCAATTAATCCTAATTAATTCTAACGTGGCTCTCGCTCGTTCAAGAATTAATATCTAGTTTCTACTATCCGGTTAAAATCTCAAACTCTCGCTCTATTGATTTTAACCTTAATTACTTTATTTTACTCTCGTTCAAAAGTATAGGAGTTTTACAATTAGAAACCAGAATCAGAAAAATAGTTTATGTGCGCGCGCTACATCATCATTAAATCCCCTTCGGAGAATTAGGTTACATACCGATGTCTAGGAATTTAGCTAGACAAGTTAAAGAAAGTAAACAAACAAAAACAGTAAATTAAATAATGCATAATTAAATAATTAAATAAAGTCATAAACAAAACCTGGAAAGAATTGCTGAATAAACTTGCTGGAATTAAAGGAAATAAAATTCTTGACACGGAACTGAAAACGGATCTGAAATCGGATTCTCGGTGTGGAAATATCGATACAGTTTACAAAGCGGGAAATATAAACTGACTGAAATAAAGGAAATAAAAGACGTCCTCGAATATGAGAATTAAGCTTCTATTTATAGAGGATTTTTGAGTTGTACGATCCACCAAAATAGGAAGAGATATGCTTCCATTTGATCTTATCCAACAGCCATCCGATTAGCAACAAACGCGTACTTTCTGCCCACGTCTCGGAAAATCAGTTTCAATGGGATCAGGCTTTTTGTGGCGGGCGCCACCAAGCAATTTTGGGCTGGACTCAATTTGGCTGCGTGGTTTTGCTCTTTGCACCTCCCTTTTTGCTGCGTTTTTGGCCCTTTTTGCTCAATTCTCTTCTCCGACCTATTTTATTAGACAAAACTGAAAACAAAACAAATACCCGCATAAAAAGACATAAATGAAATAAAAACATATGCAAATGCAACTAAAGTTCACCTAAACTAAGCTAAAAATACGATATGATTTCGTGTCATCAAATTCCCCCACACTTGAACCATTGCTTGTCCTCAAGCATGAAAGAATAGTGAATTGCACAGTGCAAGTAAAGACACATGACACGATCATCCTACTCATACGTGGCTGCCGGCTAAGCCATGAAAATCAAATAACAGTACAGATAACAAAAACACCGTAATGACACACTAGACTCCCATTATATGAAAACAGACCTGAAGCATTTCCTTTTGACTCTACCTCTCACCTAAGTTTCATTTGCCCCTTTCATTCTAGCGCAATCACATTAAGCCCGTTATCTCGTACACGCCCATGGTAGGAAACCTGTTAGTGATTATGATCATTATATAGCGAGGGGTGCTGATAACATGAGTTTGGTAACCCCTATTTTTCTTTTACTCACTTCGCAGTTGCGGGGGATCGGATCGTAACCCGCCCTACCAAGTTCAGAATCAGACACCTCTGAACCAACTACTAATGAGTTTCTATACTATGGTATTTTGTTTCTTTTCACATGTTTCAACATTTGTTGAATTTTTCATCAATTATTTCAAAGAATCAACCAATAGTATCCATGACATTTGTTTTCAAGATCATTCACTTATATTCATCGGTTTCCCACTTAGTTTGTGCCTTGAGATGGTGCCGACTGCTAGATAAACTACTAAGGGTTCATTAAAACTCAAATTCAAAGTTTTGTCAAAATTGGTACTCAAATCAGTTTTACACACTTCCGGGAATCTAAGGTGTCAAAACGGTATTGATTTTATCTAACCATTACCTAAATCTCACAAAATAGCCTAGATAGTGCAAACAACCTATATACTTTCAAACAATCAAAATCAAGCATCAAGACTCAACACTTTTGCTTTTCACAAGAAAAAATTTGGTATGGCTCAAGGAATGGGAAAAATCAGACAATAACAAAATCAACACGCAAAAACTACTCAATCCAAGTGAACTATCCTAATTTTTTTTTTTATTATGCATGCAGAAAGTAAAAAGAAAGCGATAAAGCTTCCTCCCCCACACTTAAATTGAGCATTGTCCCCAATGCGACAACTAAAGGTAGAGAAGGAAGGATAAAACCTGTGTGATCAAACTACTGGCGGCCTAGGCCACGTCTCCTCGTGCGCCTCTCCTGCTGTGGAGAGACGGCACCTAACTGCTGGAAATAGTCATCATACTCGTCCATGCGGAGGGTCATACCTGCCATGCTATCAATTAAGCCACGCTGGTCAACCTGGTACTGCTGCATCATCATCATCATCTCAGTCTGCCTGGTCTGGATGACCTGAACATGCTGGTCTCGCTGGGCATCTAATATAGAGCGCTGCCTCATCTCAGAAAGAATAGTATCAAGTGTAGCAGTCTCGCGCTCATGGCCAACTCCGGATGAAGTACCTGCAAAATAGCCAGAAGTAGTGTGTGTGGTGTGTGCATCAGCTCTTGGACCCTCGCGCTCTCCCTCCTCAGGCGCGTCACTCTCTCTCTCATCCTCATCACTCGCTCCCTCATCACCCGCTGTATTTTGTGTCATGAAGGCAGGTGGGCCGTCAAGGTCGGGGAGCAAGCGGAAATTATCTGTGCTGCGCACATTAATGCGCGCTGGGTCAGGGAGGGTGTTGTCGGGGTAGGCCTTGCTATCTATCATGAGAATATATCTACCATCGGCCCTTTGCTTTACTAGTTTCATGCTTCGCACCATGACCAGGTCAATGGTGCGGGGGTCGAGTGGGACTAGGGTGGAAAGTCGTTCCCCATGGTTTAGCATCCGTGCTAAAGTTGTGATAAGCCCTCCAAAAACAATTACTCCTTTGGATTTAACCATAGAAAACATATGGTACATGATAAGCCGGGCAAAGTTAACCTTTTCTTTGGAGATGAGTGTGAACAACATGAAAAACTCTTTTTCATTCACCTTGTTGGAGTTGGCGCGCCCAAAAATGGTGCAAGCCAAAAGTTGGCGAAAATAGCGAATCGCGGGGTTTTGAATCAAAGACGCTCGGTTACCCTCAAAGCTATTTGTCACTTTCCCGGTCATTCCCCACCAAAAGGTGCGTGCGGCCTCTAGCCACCCCACATGTGTAGGTAACTCATCTTTCACTCCCTCACCGTGTGGAAAATGCTACATCTCGGCCATTTCATCGAAACTAAAATTATAATCAGTGTTAAACAAACAAAACTTTACACGCTCGGGAGTGGGGTTTAGTTCTAGAGAGCTAAGAAATTCGGCGGTAAGTTGCACATAAACCGGATCCTTAAAAGAAAGCAAGTAGTCTAATTTGAGTAGCCTAAGTAAGTAGTTCACACTATCATGCAATCCTAGAGTTTCCATACAAGAATCGTCGGCATACCTTGTTGCTTCGTACTCTTTACGGAGGAGGAACCGGTAAAGCTTTGATTGACCCGCATTTTGGAAATGTATCTCATATTGCTCTTGATTTGCCATGATCTTAACTTGCAAAACTCAAAGAAAATGGAAGAAAGAAAGCCTCTGTGATATGTGAAATGGTGTGAAATGAATGGAGTAGTAACATGAGTTTTTATAATGGAAAAGGTAGTAATGACTTAGTGTTGTGTAGTTGGAAAATTGAATGATGAAATGATGGCACGTTGAAACACAGAGAGAATCAATTCCTTTCCAAGCCTTCAAAGACAAAAATCATTAAAACAAGCTTACTGTAACACGTCTTCTGTCCAAATTTGCCAAAATCATATAAATTTATTTTGTGGCGCGCGCCACCACTACCACGGCGGCCGCCTGCTGGCCTATTTGCCCAGAATCTTGGCATTTTCGTCCTGTAGCGTGTTGTTGTTCCTTTGATCAATACCTGTACCTGTCTAAAGAAAATTGCACAGCTTGCACACAGTTGATATTAGTTTTAACAGGTCAAAATTTGCACTAGATGGAGTTCCTAACACAGAGCATTCATTAACAAGAAAATTCATATTGGCACACAAGAATATCATAAATCAAACGATCTCTCACAGGAGTTTTTATTAAGTCATAAACTAGAACAAGTTAAATTAATTATTGCTAATTTTCCGGAAATCAAATTAATACTACTAATAAAGAAAATTCCCTAGGATTTATTATTCGAAAGCAAGTAAAAGTAAATCCTAGGAGTGCGGTTAACACATCGGGACGGTCCTAGCCACTACGATGGTGCACGACTTCATTCACAACAAAGCCTAGCTCATCCCAAATATTCTCCACTTGCGAGGCGGTTGTGTTCAAGTAAGCATAGAATTCCGCGCGCAAGTTAGTTAGATCGGCTTCCATTGCATTAGCCTCAGCTTGCAATGCCTCAAACATGGCGACAGTCACGGTCGGTGGCCCCTCCAGGGCAGCAGCAACAGCATGAATAGGAGTCGAAACTTCAGGAGTAGAAGCAGCAGGAGTAGAAGCAGGATACTCACTTGGATCAGACTCAGGCTCAGAGAGATTCATGTCAAGGTCTTCATAGGCTTGGGGTGAAGGAAGAGGTGAAGATGGTGTATAGTCTGGTTCTTCCAAGTCATAAAGCCAGTTGTTTCTATCATGCACACTAGTTTTCTGGTTAGGCAAGGTGAAATGGGGTAGGACTTTGGAATTGATGAGGAGGTCAAACCGGTCAGGTCCTAGGTTTCCTATAATGCCACGGTTGAAGCAGAAGTTTATGTCCATGAGTCGGATTTCTCCCAAGGGTTGGAGTTGGTTAAGTTGGACTCTTAAGCCTATAGCATCTGCAATCATAGTCACCAATCCGCCAACTACGATAGGTCCTAAGCACCGGAGAGCTATCTTATGCATGCTTTTCATTATAAAGGTGGCCCCATTGACAGGGCGGGACTGTGAAGCACATAACATGATAAAGAGCTCCTCATGGGACACAGAAGTGTTGTTTTCTGCCTTTCCAAAAAGGGTGTGGGCTAGGATTTTGTGGAAGTAGCGGAAAGTTGGATTGTGTATGTTTTCAGAATACATGTTGTCAAAATCAGCATGGCCTTCTCCTGAAATTCTTCCCCAGAAATAGTCTAGTTCACGGTAAGGGAACACGCTCTCATCAACACATGTGAAAGTATTGGGATCACTTGGGAAACCTAGCAGGTTAGCCATCTCTAGATTGTTGAAGGTATAGTCCATGTTAAACATTCTAAAATTTATTAGGCCACTTCTGAATCCTTTTCCGATCTTAGGGTGATAGGAGAAAGAGCTTAGGAACTCAAGAGTTAGGTTACGGAAAGAGCTGAACCGCCTCCCCAGGGGGAAACTGGACCAACCAATCTGATTAAGCAAGAACATCACACTTTCTCGAATTCCTAGCTTTTCCATGGTGCGGCTGTCAGGATAGATGGATAGGTGCATATCTCTCTGAGCATGAATTTCATAGTCTTTGACCTGTCCTACTCCTCTGAACTCGATATCATTATTCTCAACTCGATTCATCGTGAAAAAGAGAAAGGTATCTAAATAAATAGAATTGAAAAACATATACCAAAAATATGAGTGAGAAATAAGATATATAATAGTACCGCTTAATTTCTTTTAAAACATAACATTCCAGAAAAACAAGCAAAAATTAATAAAGACAAAAGTTAGTAACAATTAAAGCAAAAATCAACATACATGTGGGTTGCCTCCCACCAAGCGCTTTGTTTAGTGTCGGTTAGCTCGACAATTTAGTGTTCTTATTGCACTTTAGGTTTCCAAGGCCACTTATCAAGTGCTCTCACATACCCCTCACTTTTTCTCTTTTTTCTCCTATAGGGCGTTTCAGCTTCCTTGCCCTTTTCTATTATTTTGCGTTTTGGGAGAAAAGGAGATTTATCGATCTGAGGTGGGGGTTTTGGTTCAATTTCAAGTGTCCTTCTTTCTTTAGTCTTAGGGATTTCACTCGCCTCTCCGAATGTTACCCTAATCCTTTTCGTATTGACACCTTCCTCAAATTCTCTTTCCCCTAATTTCCTCCTTCTAGTTGCGCCCTCATCCCCATGTGTGTTAATTTCTACATTCTTTTCCTTTTCACATGATTGGGGAGTTGGGTCCGCTCTAGCCTCTACTATCCCTTGGGGAACAAGGATTAGTGGGTTGTAGGGAGCAGGGAAAACATGCAGTATTCCCTTCTCTACCTCTTCTACTACCTCACTAGGGAGGAGTATCGGTGATGCTTCTTTGATCTCCACTCTTTCCTCGCTGAAACTCTCAACAACACTATCCTCCTCACTAGATCTCTCAATCTCGCTTTCATTAATGTCTGCTACAACGTTTTCTTGTCTCTCGTGAGAGGGTTCTATGGTTGACTGGGAGAACTGGGAGATTAGTGTCTCCATCGACTCTTGGGGAGTCGCTGTTGAGTTAACCATAGCGTCGAGCATCTTTTGGGTTTTGAGATTGCTTAGTCTAAGCTGTTCATTTATGAGGTCTTGTTTCCTCATCATTTCTCTAACTCGGTGCTCTCGACTAGCATTAGCTAAAGCTTCCATAAACTCATTATATACCGCTAATAGGCTAGGACTAACAGATTCTTCTGGATTGAGGTGTTGAGGATAGTAATTGTATTGAGAGTTAGGGTATTGTCCCTCAAAGTATGGGGACGGTTGAGGCTGGTAGTTATATGGGAAGTTATGGTTAGGGTAGTTGAAATTTTGAGGATAGTCATTATAAAAGAAGTTAGGGTTATACATTTAGATTAAGCGCGAAGGACTTTCCCTAATTTTTTCAAAAATTTAAAATTTAAAATGCCTTAGTCTCTACGGTGTAACGACGGAGTTACGATATCGACTAAATTGGTCCCCGGCAACGGCGCCAAAAACTTGACCGACGATTTGTGTATCAAAAATATTTTTAATAACTGCAAGTGCACAGTTTTGTCGTTGAGTTTTAAAAGATATCGAACCACAGAGACCAACAGTCGAGCTACCGTATTTCTGTCGTTACGTTGTAAATCTAAGGCGGATGATTTACGTTGTAGAATTGTTTCGAAATTTAAAAAGAAAGTTTAAATAAATTAAAGCGGGACATCGGTATGTAACTAATTAACCATCGGGGATTTAATAAATTGGTAGCGCGCAAAAAGGATTTATCTTTCAGAAGGACTTTCTTAATTTAAAGGTTTAAACCTCACACTCTCGTTTTATTGATAAAAACCATACTAACTAGACTAGGAGTTTTACTGTCACTTTTCTACCACCTTAGTTTCGAAAGTATATTTTGAAAATCAATTAATCCTAATTAATTCTAACGTGGCTCTCGCTCGTTCAAGAATTAATATCTAGTTTCTACTATCCGGTTAAAATCTCAAACTCTCGCTCTATTCATTTTAACCTTAATTACTTTATTTTACTCTCGTTCAAAAGTATAGGAGTTTTACAATTAGAAACCAGAATCAGAAAAATAGTTTATGTGCGCGCGCTACATCATCATTAAATCCCCTTCGGAGAATTAGGTTACATACCGATGTCTAGGAATTTAGCAAGACAAGTTAAAGAAAGTAAACAAACAAAAACAGTAAATTAAATAATGCATAATTAAATAATTAAATAAAGTCATAAACAAAACCTGGAAAGAATTGCTGAATAAACTTGCTGGAATTAAAGGAAATAAAATTCTTGACAAGGAACTGAAAACGGATCTGAAATCGGATTCCTGGTGTGGAAATATCGATACAGTTTACAAAGCGGGAAATATAAACTGACTGAAATAAAGGAAATAAAAGACGTCCTCGAATCTGAGAATTAAGCTTCTATTTATAGAGGATTTTTGAGTTGTACGATCCACCAAAATAGGAAGAGATATGCTTCCATTTGATCTTATCCAACAGCCATCCGATTAGCAACAAACGCGTACTTTCTGCCCACGTCTCAGAAAATCAGTTTCAATGGGATCAGGCTTCTGTGGCGGGCGCCACAGAAGTGGTGGCGGGCGCCACCAAGCAATTTTGGGCTGGACTCAATTTGGCTGCGTGGTTTTGCTCTTTGCACCTCCCTTTTTGCTGCGTTTTTGGCCCTTTTTGCTCAATTCTCTTCTCCGACCTATTTTATTAGACAAAACTGAAAACAAAACAAATACCCGCATAAAAAGACATAAATGAAATAAAACATATGGAAATGCAACTAAAGTTCACCTAAACTAAGCTAAAAATACGATATGATTTCGTGTCATCATAACATCATCAACAACATTCTTAGAGCAACACGCTTAGCAGGAGAGGGTTTTAATTTCTTACCTTTAGATTTAGAACCCCTTCTCACAGCAGAAGACGAAGAGACTTTGCTGGTACTCTTCTTCTCCGAAATTGGTACTTTAGTGCTTCGTGTTACCACACCAGTAGAAGAAATCATGGCGAGTGGTTGAGCATCAGTAATAACCGTCATAGGATCGACTTGCTGAGCGACGGTATCAGAAACAGGATCGGATTGAACATTTGTAGTTAGATCTTGTAATGTAGGTTGTGGAATAGAATCAGACATGGTGATGATTTGTTGTTTGATCGAGCAAAAGTGTAGTAAACTTGGAATACTGATGAACCGAGCGAGAGAGAAGTTGAGAAGTTGAGAGTTTGCAAAAGTAAAGTTGTAATGAGCAAAAGTAACACTTGAGGAAGTTGGAGAGTGGCTTCCTTGAGTTGCGTGCAATAAACGGTTATGAAATTGAAATGTAACTGTTGCACGCCTCCAATAACTTAACTGCTACAATTCTTCAATCTGGCAGATACCTAACTTCCCTCTTAATTTTTCAAATTGAGTAGTATCAAGGGCTTTAGTAAAAATATCTGCTACTTGCTCTTCAGTTGCAACATGCTCTAGAGTGATGACCTTGTCTTCAACTAATTCTCTAATAAAATGATTTCTAATGTCAATGTGCTTGGTCCTGCTGTGCTGTATAGGATTCTTAGAAATATTAATTGCACTCAGGTTGTCACAGAATAAAGTTATAGCATCTTGCTTGACATTGTACTCACTCAGCATCTGTCTCATCCAAACCAATTGTGCACAGCTACTTCCAGCAGCTATATACTCAGCCTCAGTTGTAGATAAGGAAACACAATTTTGCTTCTTACTAAACCATGATATGAGATTCTTGCCTAGAAAGAAGCATCCACCAGAAGTACTTTTCCTATCATCAGCACTTCCAGCCCAGTCAGCATCACAGTACCCAATCAACATAGTATTATTCCCATGGGTATATAGTATCCCATAATCACTGGTACTGTTGACGTACTTCAAAATCCTCTCCACCTGAGTCAGATGACTCATCTTAGGTTCAGCTTGGTACCTAGCACATACTCCAACTGCAAATGTAATGTCTGGTCTACTTTCAGTGAGATATAGGAGACTTCCAATCATGCTCCTGGACATACTTTGATCAACATCAACACCCTTTTCATCCTTTGACAGCTTCACATGAGTAGGAGCATCATCACAAAAACCAAATGCCAAGGATATATATACATACACATACATATGCATACATACATAATAACTAAAAAATGAAAAGAAAGAAAAAAGTCAAAAAAAGGCAATTACAAATGATGAAGTCAAGTCAAAGATTATCAAAGAGTAATAAATGTTAGAAAATTCGAAATTTATATAGAGAAAATGAGACGTTGGTGTTCAATTACAATAATTAAGGTTCATGTTTTAGTCAAAAGAAAAAGTTCATCTTATTATTTGGTCAAAATTAAAAAATAAAAATGGTTCATGTTATTATTTGGTCAAACTAAAAATAAATAAAAAAGGTTCATTTTATTATTTTTTCATAAAAATATCATAAAATGTGAAGTTATTCAAAATCCACCTAGAGATTAAAATTTAAATTTAGCCTTTTAAGTCCATCATGTTTGGTACTTGTAAGCTCTTCATTCTCGTTCAAGTGCGAAGTGGAAGAGTTGTTTTGATAATATAACTCTCTTGGAAAGTTTACAGCACTCATTTGGCTTAAACTTGTAGCAACAACATTTAAACTTGGCACCAAATCTTCCTCCAAAAATTCTGGCATGATAGCCCATGTGCTATATATTACTAGTTTGGTTGAAACGAGTCGTTGGGTCTTCTAATCCTTGAAATGTTTTATTCTCAGTAGATTTTGGAGTGAAAGAATTGTAATGATAGCCCCTTGCAAAGGCTTCAACACTCATTCGACTTGAACTAGAACCTCCAACAACATTTGAATTTGAACCCAAATTTGTATTCAGAAATTGTGGTATTAAATATGAAGCCTCATTAGCAACCTCATCATGCCTCAAACGTTAGTTATTAAATATGAAGTCTGGCATATGTAATCCTAAAATCACTTCACGAGGGATCCTTGTTTTGGGATCATCAGAGCAAGAGGAGTATTATGACGAAACCTGGCATGGCCTTTGCTTTAATTTGAGGTCCAACTTGAGGTACTATACTAGATGATGCCAATTGTGCCTTTTCAGGTAAAGATTCCAATTGAAAATGTTGAAGGTCAGCAACAATAATATCTTGAAAAACGCTTAATGCAATACTTTGTATTTCTTCAACCACTTTACAAGGTCTTGAGTCTTTGCCATAAGCCTAGTAAGCATTGATGCACATCAGATACACATCAAACTTAAAGGATTCCACATTATAATACAATCCATCATTTATTTTTTCCATTATTGTTGCAAAATCCACGTTAAATTATTCTCATGAATAATGTAGAGACGAAATATTATGCAATAATGATGGTTTAACAACAATAAGGGTAAAAATCAAAGATGGATTGTATTTTAACGTGGAATCCTTTAAGTTTGATGTGTACCTGATGTGCATCAATGCTTACTATGCTTATGGCAAAGACTCAAGACCTTGTAAAGTGGTTGACGATATACAAAGTCGTGCATTAAGTGTTTTTGAAGATATTAGTGTTGCTGGCCTTCAACGTTTTCAATTGGAATTTTCACCTGAAAAGGCGCAATTTGCATCATCTAGGAGTACCTCAAGTTTGACTTCAAAGCAAAGGGCATGCAAGGTTTCGTCAGAATATTCCTCCTGCTCCTGATGTTTCCAAAACAAGGATCCCTCGTGAAGTGGGATTAGGTCTACCTGCGCTAGACTTCATATTTAATAAACAACGTTTGAGGTATAATGAGGTTGGTAATCAGGCTTCATATTTAATGCCACCCTTTGTGAATAAAATATTGGGTTCAAATTCAAATATTGTGTGTGATTCTAGTTCATGTCAAATGACTATTGAAGCATTTGCAAGCGGCTATCATTACAATTCAATGTTGGGGCTATCATTACAATACATACCCCACTTATTGCTTTCGTGATTCGCTAATATAAAAACCGATGGTTCTTTGAATTCTAACTCCTTCCATATTTTTCCTCATGTCATGTAGGCAGCTTTATCTCCGTAAAGGGTGATGCTGTTACAATTAAGGAAGTAAATTAAATATGTTATTATTAAATCAATACTATTTAAAAAAATTCAATTGTAAAAAACATAATCACGTATTCAAAACAACACTGAGTTCGATTTTGTCAAATCAATAATCAAATATATAAGACACTGATTTTTTAAGAAAAATGATGCTAAACGTTTAATGGATTTATTTATGTATATCAACTTATATATATATATATTCTTCAAGAAATGATTTATACATCACATACCTGAGAAAAATATGCTGCTTAACCAGATTTTTTTTTTGACCTGCAAAATAACATTGGTTATCAACCTGCTTAACCAGATGAAGGAACATACATCACAAAAACCAAATGCCAAGGATATATATAGATACATATAAATATGCATACATACATAATAACTAAAAAATCAAAAGAAAGAAAAAAGTCAAAAAAGGCAATTACAAATGATGAAGTCAAGTCAAAGATTGTCAAAGTGTAATAAATGTTAGAAAATTTGAAATTTATATAGAGAAAAAGAGACGTTGGTGTTCAATTATCATAATTAAGGTTCATGTTTTAGTCAAAAGAAAAAGTTCATCTTATTATTTGGTCAAAATTAAAAAATAAAAATGGTTCATGTTATTATTTGGTCAAACTATTAATAAATAAAAAAGGTTCATCTTATTATTTTTTCATAAAAATATCATAAAATGTGAAGTTGAAGTTAATCAAAATCCACCTAGAGATTAAAATTTAAATTTAGCCTTTTAAGTCCATCATGTTTGGTACTTGTACCCTCCTCATTCTCATTCGAGTGCGAAGTGGAAGAGTTGTTTTGATAATATAACTCTCTTGGAAAGTTTACAGCACTCATTTGGCTTGAACTTGTAGCAACAACATTTAAATTTGGCACCAAATCTTCTTCCAAAATTTTTGGCATGATAGCCCATGTGCTATATATTACTAGTCTGGTTGAAACGAGTCGTTGGGTCTGCTAATCCTTGAAATTTTTTATTATCGATAGATATTGGAGTGAAAGAATTGTAATGATAGCCCCTTGCAAAGGCTTCAACACTCATTCGACTTGAACTAGAACCAACAACAACATTTGAATTTGAACCCAAATTTGTATTCACAAATTGTGTTATTAAATATGAAGCCTCATTAGCAACCTCAATATGCCTCAAACGTTAGTCATTAAATATGAAGCCTGGCATATGTAAACCCAAAATCACTTCACGAGGGATCCTTGTTTTGGGATCATCGGAGCAAGAGGAGTATTCTGACGAAACCTTGCATGGCCTTTGCTTTAATTTGAGGTCCAACTTTAGATAATATACTAGATGATGCCAAATGTGCCTTTTCAGGTAAAGATTCCAATTGAAAATGTTGAAGTTCAGCAACAATAATATCTTGAAAAACGCTTAATGCAATACTTTGTATTTCTTCAACCACTTTACAAGGTCTTGAGTCTTTGCCATAAGCATAGTAAGCATTGATGCACATCAGATACATATCAAACTAAAAGGATTCCACATTATAATACAATCCATCATTTAATTTTTCCATTATTGTTGCAAAATCCATGTTAAATTATTCTCATGAATAATGTAGAGACGAAATATTATGCAACAATGATGGTTTAACAACAATAAGGGTAAAAATCAAAGATGAATTGCATTTTAACGTGGAATCAATTAAGTTTGATGTGTACTTGATGTGCATCAATGTTTACTATGCTTATGGCAAAGACTCAAGACCTTGTAAAGTGGTTGACGATATACAAAGTCTTGCATTAAGTGTTTTTGAAGATATTAGTGTTGCTGTCCTTCAACGTTTTCAATTGGAATTTTCACCTGAAAAGGCGCAATTGGCATCATCTAGGAGTACCTCAAGTTGGACTTCAAAGCAAAGGGCATGCAAGGTTTCGTCAGAATATTCCTCCTGCTCCTGATGTTTCCAAAACAAGGAGCCCTTGTGAAGTGGGATTAGGTCTACCTGCGCCAGACTTCAGATTTAATAAACAACGTTTGAGGTATAATGAGGTTGGTAATCAGGCTTCATATTTAATGCCACCCTTTGTGAATAAAATATTGGGTTCAAATTCAAATATTGTGTGTGATTCTAGTTCATGTCTAATGACTATTGAAGCCTTTGCAAGCGGCTATCATTACAATTCAATGTTGGGGCTATCATTACAATACATACCCCACTTATTGCTTTCGTGATTCGCTAATATAAAAACCGATGGTTCTTTGAATTCTAACTCCTTCCATATTTTTCCTCTTGTCATGTAGGCAGCTTTATCTCCGTAAAGGGTGATGCTGTTACAATTAAGGAAGTAAATTAAATATGTTATTATTAAATCAATACTATTTAAAAAAATTCAATTGTAAAAAACATAATCACGTATTCAAAACAGCACTGAGTTCGATTTTGTCAAATCAATAATCAAATATATAAGACACTGATTTTTTAAGAAAAATGATGCTAAACGTTTAATGGATTTATTTATGTATATCAACTTCTTTATATATATATATATATATATATATATATATATATATATATATATATATATATATTCTTCAAGAAATGATTTATACATCACGTACCTGAGACAAATATGCTGCTTAACCAGATTTTTTTTTTGACCTGCAAAATAACATTGGTTATCAACCTGCTTAACCAGATGAAGGAACATACATCACAAAAACCAAATGCCAAGGATATATATAGATACATATAAATATGCATACATACATAATAACTAAAAAATCAAAAGAAAGAAAAAAGTCAAAAAAAGGCAATTACAAATGATGAAGTCAAGTCAAAGATTGTCAAAGAGTAATAAATGTTAGAAAATTTGATAAACAACGTTTGAGGTATAATGAGGTTGCTAATCAGGCTTCATATTTAATGCCACCTTTTGTGAATAAAATTTTGGGTTCAAATTCAAATATTGTTGGTGATTCTAGTTCATGTCAAATGACTATTGAAGCCTTTGCAAGGGGCTATCATTACAATTCTATGTTGGGGCTATCATTACAATCCATACCCCACTTATTGCTTTCGTGATTCGCTAACATAAAAACCGATGGTTCTATAAATTCTAACTCCTTCCATATTTTTCCTCTTTTTATGTATATCAACTTATAATATATATATATATATATTCTTCAAGAAATGGTTTATTACATCACATATCTGAGAAAAATATGCTGCTTAACCATATTTTTATTTTGACCTGCAAAATACCAATGGCTATCAACTGCTTAACCAGATGAATGAACATACATGAAAAAAACTATATGCCAAGGATATATATACATACACATACATATGCATACATACATAATAACTAAAAAATCAAAAGAAAGAAAAAAGTCAAAAAAGGCAATAACAAATGATTAAGCCAAGTCAAAGATTGTCAAAGAGTAATAAATGTTAGAAAATATGAAATTTATATATAGAAAAAGAGACGTTGGTGTTCAATTATCATAATTAAGGTTCATGTTTTAGTCAAAAGAAAAAGTTCATCTTATTATTTGGTCAAAATTAAAAAATAAAAATGGTTCATGTTATTATTTGGTCAAACTAAAAATAAATAAAAAAAGGTTCATTTTATTATTTTTTCATAAAAATATCATAAAATGTGAAGTTACTCAAAATCCACCTAGAGATTAAAATTTAAATTTAGCCTTTTAAGTCCATCATGTTTGGTACTTGTACTCTCTTCATTCTCGTTCGAGTGCGAAGTGGAAGAGTTGTTTTGATAATATAATTCTCTTGGAAAGTTTACAGCACTCATTTGGCTTGAACTTGTAGCAACAACATTTAAATTTGGCACCAAATCTTCCTCCAAAAATTCTGGCATGATAGCCCATGTGATATATATTACTAGTTTGGTTAAACGAGTCGTTGGGTCTGCTAATCCTTGAAAATTTGTATTCTCAGTAGATTTTGGAGTGAAAGAATTGTAATGATAGCCCCTTGCAAAGGCTTCAACACTCATTCGACTTGAACTAGAACCTCCAACAACATTTGAATTTGAACCCAAATTTGTATTCACAAATTGTGGTATTAAATAAGAAGCCTCATTAGCAACCTCATCATGCCTCAAACCTTAGTTATTAAATATGAAGCCTGGCATATGTAAACCCAAAATCACTTCACGAGGGATCCTTGTTTTGGGATCATCAGAGCATAAAGAGTATTATGACGAAACCTGGCATGGCCTTTGCTTTAATTTGAGGTCCAACTTGAGGTACTATACTAGATGATGCCAATTGTGCCTTTTCAGGTAAAGATTCCAATTGAAAATTTTGAAGGTCAGTAACAATAATATCTTGAAAAACGCTTAATGCAATACTTTGTATTTCTTCAACCACTTTACAACGTCTTGAGTCTTTGCCATAAGCATAGTAAGCATTGATGCACATCAGATACACAATAAACTTAAAGGATTCCACATTATAATACAATCCATCATTTATTTTTGCCATTATTGTTGCAAAATCCACGTTAAATTATTCTCATGAATAATGATGAGACGAAATATTATGCAACAATGATGGTTTAACAACAATAAGGGTAAAAATCAAAGATGGATTGTATTTTAACGTGGAATCCATTAAGTTTGATGTGTACCTGATGTGCATCAATGCTTACTATGCTTATGGCAAAGACTCAAGACCTTGTAAAGTGGTTGACGATATACAAAGTCTTGCATTAAGTGTTTTTGAAGATATTGGTGTTGCTGGCCTTCAATGTTTTCAATTGAAATTTTCACCTGAAAAGGCGCAATTGGCATCATCTAGGAGTACCTCAAGTTGGATTTCAAAGAAAACGGCATGCAAGGTTTCGTTAGAATACTCCTCCTGCTCCTGATGTTCCCAAAACAAGGATACCTCGTGAAGTGGGTTTAGGTCTACCTGCGCCAGACTTCATATTTAATAAACAATGTTTGAGGTATATGGAGGTTGGTAATCAGGCTTCATATTTAATGCCACCTTTTGTGAATAAAATTTTGGGTTCAAATTCAAATATTGTGCGTGATTTTAGTTCATGTCAAATGACTATTGAAGCATTTGCAAGCGGCTATCATCACAATTCTATGTTGGGGCTATCATTACAATCCATACCCCACTTATTGCTTTCGTGATTCGCTAATATAAAAACCGATGGTTCTTTGAATTCTAACTCCTTCCATATTTTTCCTCTTTTCATGTAGGCAGCTTTATCTCCGTAAAGGGTGATGCAGTTACAATTAAGGAAGTAAATTAAATATGTTATTATTAAATCAATACTATTTAAAAAAATTCAATTGTAAAAAACATAATCACGTATTCAAAACAGCAATGAGTTCGATTTTGTCAAATCAATAATCAGATACATAAGACACTAATTTTTTAAGAAAAATGGTGCTAAACTTTTTATGGATTTATTTATGTATATCAACTTATAATATATATATATATATATATATATATATATATATATATATATATATATTCTTCAAGAAATGATTTATACATCACATACCTGAGAAAAATATGCTTCTTAACCACATTTTTTTTTGACCTGCAAAATAACAATGGTTATCAACTGTTTAACCAGATGAAGGAACATACATCACAAAAACCAAATTCCAAGGATATATATACATACACATACATATGCATACATACATAATAACTAAAAAATCAAAAGAAAGAAAAAAGTCAAAAAAGGCAATTACAAATGAAGAAGTCAAGTCAATCATGTTTGGTACTTGTACCCTCTTCATTTTCGTTCGAGTGCGAAGTGGAAGAGTTGTTTTGATAATATAACTCTCTTGGAAAGTTTACAGCACTCATTTGGCTTGAACTTGTAGCAACAACATTTAAACTTGGCACCAAATCTTCCTCCAAAAATTCTGGCATGATTGCCCATGTGCTATATATTACTAGTTTGGTTGAAACGAGTCGTTGGGTCTGCTAATCCTTGAAAGTTTTCATTCTCAGTAGATATTGGAGTGAAAGAATTGTAATGATAGCCCCTTGCAAAGGCTTCAACACTCATTCGACTTGAACTAGAACCTCCAAGAACATTTGAATTTGAACCCAAATTTGTATTCACAAATAATATATGTTATACCTCATTTTTTAACCTAAAATTCTATCTCATATTCTCATCATTTACATTTTTATTGATGGTTAACACAAAAATACTAAAAAATATGCACTTGCCTCAAAATATGTCAATTTTTTAAAATTGTTCTTAAAAATATGGACCGTAGGAACACTAAGAATTATGAGTTCAAGCAACCTGATTTGACAAGACTTAAAGGTTTGGCTGTTCACGTAACCGATCGTGAAGGTTTTCGACACCGTTATGGAAGACTGTTGAGCATTCTTTGTACCAAGGTTGAAGAAGGACTTCTCAACACACTCGTCCAGTTCTATGATCCGGTTTACCATTGCTTTACTTTTAAGGATTACCAGTTTGTTCCGACTTTGGAAGAGTACTCATATCACCTTGGTTTGCCAGTAATTGAGAGGACACCTATCAGTGCATGCGGTGATGAGTTGGGATTGAAAGCCATTTCCAATGCTCTTTCTATCGATGCACTTGAACTTGAGCGAACTCGGGTTACCAACAAAGAACACGATGGTTGGAAGGCGGGTTACTTATTTCAAAAGGCTTTGGACTTTGTTGCTAAAAAGAATTATCGCGCGCTTGAAACCATCTTTGCTTTACTTGTGTATGGGTTGGTGCTGTTCCCTGACTTTCTGAATTCGTCAATCACAATGTTGTTCAGATCTTCTTGAACAAGAATCCTGTTCCTACTTTGCTAGCTGATGCTTATTATGGCATGCATCACAAGGTCACAAAAAGAAAAAGGGGGGTCGTCGTTTGTTGCGCTCAGTTGTTGCGTAACTGGTATGCCGAAGGGTTATGTTGGTCTCAAAGGATTATGGCTCTCACTTCAACAGACATGAATTGGCACAACGACTGTTATGGTGGAAAACTAGTGATCGCTAGTTGTGGAAAGTTCCATAATGTTCGTCTCATTGGTACGCGAGGGGGAATTACTTATAATCCATCTCTTGCTAGGCGACAGTTTGGGTTTCCAATGGTGAAGGCCCCAGAAAATATCTTGATAGAAAATATCCAAGTGATGGATGTTCATGCTGCCTACAGTTGCTTGTTGGGTAGGCCATGGATACACGAGGCAGGTGCTGTGACCTCTACTCTGCATCAGATGTTGAAATTTGAAAAGAATGGAAAGGTGGTAACTGTAAGTGGTGAACGAGCTATGATTGTCAATCAAGTGTCATCTTACTCTTGCATAACTGCTGGGATTGTTGATGGGACACAATTCCGAGGACTGACTATTGATAAGGGCGGATGTTCAGATAAGAGGAATGTCAACATGGTTTCTTACAAAGATGCTCAGCAGATACTGTTGGATGAGTCTATGGCGGACTTGGGCAAGGTGATAGAGGTTTCTGGAAACAAGTACCGTGAGGGTTTAGGCCTTGATACAGCTGGTAAGTCTACTAAGCATGATAGTGTTATCACACCTATAGGAGATACCTTTAAGAGTGCTGGTTATGTTAACCCTCCTATTTCAGATGTGCATGCTATTGTGGGGGAGGAGTCTGAGGAAAATGCTGGTTTTGTGACCTTTGGAGGGATATGCTACAATGAGAGTGTTGAGGATGCTCCTTCTTTTGCTTCTTGCTCGGAGTAATGTTTTGTTTCTGTTTCTTAAAAAATCTTTCATTCTGCCCAAGATGAGAGTATGCATGTTTTAGGGTCTATGTTTAAAGAATGAATTTCCTTTCGCTCTGCCCAAGGCGAAAGATGAACTATTGTCGGGCTTTTATTTTTTTATATTAATGAAGTCATCAATTATAAAAAGTTATTTTTATGTCCATATTTATTGCGTTTTAAGTTTTTCTTGCTTTTTACCTTTTTCTGGAAATATGGTAACACAAAGAACATAAAATATATCTTTCAAAAAAATTCTGCATATGCTTACTCTTCTTTAAATCTGTTTGCTTCTAAAAAATCAAGCATAATTCATATTTGCAGATTATTTGTTATTGAACCTGTTGAATACGATGAATTTATTCCCTTTTCCAACTTTGAATTCCCTGTTTTTGAGGCGAAAGAGGAGGATGAGGATGAGATTCCCAATGAAATTACTCGGTTACTTGAGCACGAGGAAAGAACCATTCAACCTCACGAGGAGCCTATTGAAGTGATTAACTTGGGTATTGAGGAAGACAAGAAAGAGGTTAAAATTGGGGCATTGTTGGATGCCGATGTCAAAAGCAAGCTGGTAGAGCTTCTTAGAGAATATATGGAGGTGTTCGCTTGGTCTTATCAAGATATGCTAGGGTTGGATACCAGCATTGTGGAGCATCACTTGTCGTTGAAGCCTGAATGTCCACCAGTCAAGCAAAAGTTGAGAAGGTCGCACCCCGACATGGCGGTCAAGATTAAGGAAGAGGTTCAGAATATCCTCAATGGTTGGCCAACATAGTTCCGGTTCCGAAGAAAGATGGTAAGGTCAGAATGTGTGTTGATTACAGGGGTTTGAACAGAGCTAGTCCGAAAGATGATTTTCCATTACCTCACATCGATACGCTGGTTGACAATACATCAAGATTCAAAGTTTTCTCTTTCATGGATGGTTTCTCTGGTTACAATCAGATACGAATGGCTGAAGAGGATAGAGAGAAGACTTCTTTCATTACACCTTGTGGGACTTTCTGCTACCAAGTGATGCCTTTTGGGTTGAAAAATGCGGGTGCTACGTATCAAAGAGCAATGACCACTTTGTTCCATGATATGATGCACAAAGAGATTGAAGTTTATGTTGATGACATGATTGCCAAGTCTGGTACTGAAGAAGAACATGTTGATCATCTTCTAAAGTTATTCCAGCGATTGAAGAAATACAAGCTTCGCTTGAACCCTAACAAATGTACTTTTGGTGTTAGGTCTGGGAAGCTATTGGGGTTTATTGTAAGTCAGAAAGGTATTGAAGTGGATCCTAGCAAAGTGAAAGCCATTCGAGAGATGCCTGTGCTAAGAACTGAAAAGCAAGTGAGGGGATTCCTTGGTCGTATGAATTATATTTCCAGATTCATATCTCACATGACTGCTACCTGTGGGCCGATTTTCAAGCTTCTCCGCAAAGACCAGACAATAGTGTGGACAGAAGATTGTCAGAAAGTTTTTGACAGTATCAAAGAGTATTTGTTAGAACCTCCTATTCTGATTCCTCCCGTTGAAGGAAGACCCTTAATTATGTACTTGATAGTGTTAGAAGACTCTATGGGTTGTGTGCTCGGACAACAAGACGAGACCGGTAAGAAAGAACATGCAATTTACTATCTGAGTAAGAAGTTTACTGACTGCGAATCCCGTTACTCTATGCTTGAAAAGACTTGCTGTGCCCTAGCTTGGGCTGCCAAACATCTCCGTCAGTACATGCTTAATCACACTACTTGGTTGATATCTAAAATGGATCCAATCAAGTACATCTTTGAGAAGCCTGCCTTAACAGGGAGAATTGCACGTTGGCAGATGCTGTTATCCGAGTATGATATTGAATACCGTACTTAGAAAGAAATCAAAGGAAGTGTTCTCGCTCGTCATTTGGCACACCAGCCAATTGATGATTATCAGTCTCTCCAGTTTGACTTTCCTGACGAAGACGTTATGTATTTGAAGATGAAAGACTGCGATGAACCTCTGTTTGGTGAAGGTCCTGATCCTGAATCTAGATGGGGCCTAGTTTTTGATGGAGCTGTTAATGCTTATGGTAATGGAATTGGTGCAGTTCTTATTACTTTTATGGGCAATCATATCCCGTTCACTGCTAGACTACTCTTCGACTGTACAAACATCATTGTAGAATATGAAGCCTGTATCTTGGGTATTGAAGAAGCTATTGATTTGAGAATCAAAATTCTTGACATATATGGAGATTCAGCTCTTGTGATTAACCAGATCAAAGGAGAATGGGAAACTCGCCATCCTGGCTTGATTCCATACAGAGACTATGCAAGGCGTCTGTTGACCTTCTTCAACAAAGTGGAACTACATCACATTCCTCGTGATGAGAACCAAATGCCAGATGCTTTGGCTACTTTATCTTCCATGTTCCAAGTGAATCGGTGGAATGACCTACCCCGCGTGAATATTACAAGGCTTGAAAGACCTGCTTATGTGTTTGCCGTTAAGGAAGCAGATGATGATAAACCATGGTTCTACGACATTAAGAATTTCCTACAGTATCAAGATTACCCACCTGGGGCATCTAGAAAAGATAGAAAGACTTTGAGGAGATTGTCTGGAAATTTCTTTCTGAATGGTGATGTCCTTTACAAGAGAAATTTCGACATGGTCTTGCTCCGATGTGTGGACAAGCGTGAAGCTGAGCAGTTGATTTTTGAAATACATGAAGGTTCTTTTGGTACCCATGCCAACGGACAAGCTATGGCCAAGAAAATGCTGAGAGCAGGTTATTACTGGATGACTATGGAATCTGATTGTTGCAGATATGTGAGGAAATGTCACAAGTGTCAGATTTATGCTGATAAAATACATGTACCACCAACTCTGTTGAATGTGATCTCTTCACCATGGCCTTTTTCTATGTGGGGCATTGATATGATTGGAATGATTGAACCCAAAGCTTCAAATGGTCATCGTTTCATTCTAGTGGCTATTGATTATTTCACTAAGTGGGTTGAAGCAGCTTCCTATGCTAATGTTACAAAACAGGTTGTCGTCAGATTTATCAAGAATAATATCATCTGTCGATATGGTATTCCAAGCAGAATTATCACTGATAATGGGTCGAACTTGAATAATAAAATGATGAAAGAGTTGTGCGACGAGTTCAAGATCAAGCACCACAATTCTTCTCCCTACAGACCCAAGATGAATGGTGCTGTTGAGGCGGCAAACAAGAACATTAAGAAGATCGTTCAGAAAATGGTTGTCACTTACAAAGACTGGCATGAGATGTTTCCTTTTGCTTTATATGGATACCGTACTTCAGTTCGTACATCGACTGGAGCAACTCCATTTTCTTTGGTATATGGTATGGAAGCAGTGCTCCCCGTAGAAGTTGAGATCCCGTCAATGAGAGTCTTGATGGAAGCCAAGTTAACAGAAGTTGAATGGTGTCAGAATCTATATGATCAGTTGAACTTGATTGAAGAGAAACGCATGACTACTCTGTGTCATGGACAATTGTACCAGAATAGGATGAAACAGGCTTTTGACAAGAAAGTTTGTCCTAGAGAGTTCAAGGAAGGTGATCTCGTGCTCAAGAAGGTTTTGTCTTTTCAACCTGATGCTAGGGGCAAGTGGACTCCCAATTATGAAGGCCCATATGTTGTCAAGAAAGCGTTTTCTGGTGGTGCTATGATTCTTACAAACATGGATGGTGACGAACTCCCTCGTCCAGTGAATGCAGATGCAGTCAAGAAATACTTTGTCTAAAAAAAAGGTGTATACAGCTCGTCAAGCTGAAAACCTGAAAGGGCGCTTAGTCAAAAAAGAGGGCGTCTTGGTGAATGCAAAACCCGAAAGGGCGGTTCATACAAAAATGAGACATAAAAAAAGAAAATGTATACACTTCCCGGTAGACCGAAAACCTGAAAAGGCGGTCTAGGCAAAAGTTAGGGAAACAAGACAAAGTAACTGTATTTACTTGAGTTTGATCACTTGGGGCATGTGTTTGGTTTGCAAAGAAGTGGTTATCAAAATCATCTACACTTGGAAGTCGAAGACACAGTTGGAATTCAAAGTTGTTAGGGAGAATAGATTTATTGTGTTCAATGTACTCTTTCCATATTAATTACCATTTCCAACTTTGTAATGATCCATGGAGTCATGCTATTGGCAGGCTACCATTTTAATACATGATTTTGAGCCCTCATCTCTTTGTTTGGATTTCTTATTTTATTCTTACAAAAATTTCTTTACATTTTGATGATTTCTATTAAAATAAAATAAAAATACATATTTCACAAAAACAAATATAAGTACATACTTTGATAAACAAAAAAAAACTTACGCACTTTTTGATTAAAATAGAAACAAATTTGTTTTTTCGAGCGGATACAAAAGAAGGAATATCCACAGCTGCTTTAGTTATGGTTAATTCCGATGTACAAAATTTATTCTTGATATATACAGTCAGTTTGAGAAAATGGACACATCCCATTGAGGTCCACACAGTTGTTCTACTCTCAACAGTGTGTTGACTCATATTTTTGACTAATAAGGGATTTTCTTTCAAGAACATAGCACTTCGCCAATGGAAGTTGACATTGTTATTCTGAATACCATCAAGTTGAATAAAGTTCGCTTCGGTTAAAGTGGTTATTTCCCCAGAGAAGTTGTTCCTTCCCCAAGGAGTTCTCATGCTTCATATACAGCAGCATATACACCTTGCTAAAACACTTTGAGCTACAATGCGACATTGGCTTGTGTCTCCGGTTTGGTCACCTTGTTCGTCCAATAATCGATGTTCCACATACATACGTACATACATACATACATACATACATACATTCATACATAACCTTCATACATAGCATTTATATGTGTCATGAACATATACATCATACATTACTACAACATTTACAAACTATTGTTTCATTTGTCTTGTCTGTGTCTATAAAATAGTCGGGATGGGCGTATCACTCTCTCCAATTAGAGTGTCAGTCTAGGTAGAAAAGTGTACATCTCTTTTTGCAAAATTCCCCACTAGACTCTTCTCTTGTGGAAGACGGTTGTTTCAGTTTTTCCTACAACAAAAAGGAAAATCCAGTTGAATTTATTCATCAACTGGATACAAGGTCTTGTTTACAGTTTCCCTCCGGTTTATTCCCGGATTGAACATCAATTCAAAGCAACAAATGACAAGTTTTCCGTAAAAGAAGCTTGTAATTTTGCCAGATACATTTATAGTTCCTCATGTGGTTTCACCCTAATGAATCCTATCATGATAGGGTCATACAGATCTTTTACACTACACATACATACACTTTTACGAAGGAATTCATATTACCATCTACACATTGTTGTCGAACAACCAGCAGTCGGTAATATGTAGACGTTGTCTTTTTTTTCTACAATCCGTCTCTTTGTAAGGTGGTGGACAATGCTCTTCTTTCCTTGAAGCCATGTTACCCGATTTACACATTGCTGTCGAACAACCGGCAGTCGGTAACACGCAGACGTTATCTTTTTTCTACAATCTGTCTCTTTGTAAGGCGGTGGATAACGCTCTGGCTTCTCCAGTATATTGCCGATCTACACATCGCTGTCGCACAACCGACAGTAGGCAATATACATTTATGACAGTTATGTTGCCGATCTACACATCGTTGTCGAACAACCGGTAGTAGGCAACATACATTCATATTTGAGATACTACCAATTTACACATTGCCGTTGGGACATACGACGGTAGGTAATTTCTTCCCTAGTGTTTTGCCTTTTCCCCGGTGGAGTCTGTTTTCTCAAATGGACTCGGGATACACTTGTTGCTCTCTTTTCCAGTCGGGCCGTGTCATTTCTTCTCTTGTGAAGTTTCACTCATTCCCTTTTGTTTGTCTTCCTACAATAATACTTCTTACGAAAATTCAAAAAAGGAGGTCAGCATTTTGCATACACATTTGCATCATAAGCATTCATTAGAGGATTTTAGGTCCAAAAATGGTGCAAATCTTATATTTAAGTCTCTTCAATCCCGTCTAGATAAAGATTTTAATCTTCATCTCTCCGGGTGAAGAAACTTAAATAGGGGCAGCTGTTGTACCCCAATTTTGGACCTAAAATCAAATTTGCATTTTTTCATATCAGAAAACATGTCAATGTATGTGTTTTATTATGTGTGTATTTACTTATCATTTGTCATGCATTTTTCTGCTATTACTTTCATATTTTTCTCTATTTCTTCATGAAAAATAATTTCCAAAAAAATATTAGTTTTAATCCTTTCGCGCACAAATAATATATATTATACCTCATTTTTTAACCTAAAATTCTATCTCATATTCTCGTCATTTACATTTTTATTGATGGTTAACAGAAAAATACTAAAAAATATGCACTTGTCTCAAAATATGTCAATTTGTTAAAATTGTTCTTGTTCGTAAATTTTTTTGAATAAAAAACACAAAATGAGTCAAGTCCGTTTATTTAACCACTAGTCTTGAGCCAAACTTATTTTATCATTAATATTATAATTAATTAAACTCATTTTAAAAACAAAAAAAAAAAAAACAAGAAGAGGAGAAAGGACGTGACACATATGTGCAACACGCCTCCCCCTCTTTTTCACCTATTTTTTATCTTCTTCCTTTTTTTTATTATTTTATTTACTTTTTATTGTTGTTAATGTTAATCAAATGATAAGCCAAAATTTTGCAACAGCAACAAAGCAAGCCGTGTCCCTTCACACAGATTTTTTTTTACCTTTTTGCTTTTCACTCCAAAAATGGCTAAAATTTTGTTTGATTTACACTAAAAGGAAAAGAGCAAGTCACTTCAAACTTCCTTGAGCATTGCAAAACCAGTTTTCTTTCCAAGCCACACAACAATCCAAGCTCAATTTTATCTAATGGACATAGGAATAGACCAATTAAGTCCATAAATTGAAACACAAATTCAGATTAAAAAAAAAAGGTTAGAGGACGGAGCAAGAAGAAGAGTGGATCGAAAATCAGAACAAGAAAGCAAGGTTAGAGGACGAAAAGAGACGAACCAGAGGAGAAGAGAAGAAGGAAGGAACTTACAAGAAGATTCACGGCCAAGGAAGGTAACCATTTTTTTATCTTCTCTTGCATACCCTCATTTCGTTTTTTTGCATAAAAATACTGATCTAGGGTTAGATCCATGTTTTAAGTATGATGAATGTTTGATTTGTTGATGTCCGTCGCCGATTTGAACGCCAATCGTATGCAAAGAACGAATCTGAGCGTTTAGGGTTTGAATTTGGGAATCTAGGGTTTTCGGCCCCCTCCCTGATCTGGCCGTTTGGCATTTCGTTTGATGTTTTCGACATCGGATTCATGTTTGGAGTTAGATTTCATATAGGGATTATGTTTTGGAGTTTTTGATTTGAACAAGTTTTGGGTTTAGGATTAATGGAGGGTTATGTGTTCTTGAGAAATTGAAAGAAAACAGAAAGAGAGAGAGGGGTGAAATGAAGAAGAAAAAGTTTTATGCCAAAAAAAGAAGAAAAAAAAAACAATTAAAACTCCCCCTTTCTGACTTACTCGCGCGCCCCCCCAAGCCCTTCTCGCGCACCCCCACATCCCTGATTACTCCGCGCGCCCCCCCAGTGCTTCTGCGCGCCCCCCGCCCCTTTGAATTGGTTTTGTGATGCTGGGCCTGCTTAGGCCCAGCTCGCCCCCTCCCTTTTTTTTTTTGTGCTTTTTTTTTTAGCTTAATTTGCTTCTTTTTTTATTTTTTTATTTTTTTCATGTTTATTTATTTTTGTTGCATCCATGTGTATGTATATTTTATACCTATATGCCTTAGATGTTTTGCTATTGAAGATAATCTGTGAAAATCTATAAAAACTTGAAAAAATTCTTTTATTAAATGTTAAAATTTAAGTTGATCTTTTCTCTTTGACCTTTCATTTTTTTTTTTTTTTATGTTTGGTTGGAACATGAAAATCATAAAAAATGAAAAAATAATTAATTATAATGCGACGTTAGTTTTACTTTTATTTTAATTTATATATATGCGCAACATGTTTGTGTTATCTTCGCTTTGTGCAAATCTCATGAATCTATGACTTTTTATTTATTTAGTTAACTTTGCTAGCTTGATCATGTAAATATTTTTGTTAAGTCTTTTATGCTATCTTTGGTTTGACTAAGTGAAAATTTATGTTCAAAGCGCTTTCCTTTCTTTGCTATTTATATGTGATATGTGATATGCCTTATGTTCTTTTCTCTTTGCATATGATAGGGATAGAATCATTTTCATCATATGCATGCTCATGCATTTTTTTTTTTCTTTAACATGTTACATTTTTACACTACAATGCATACTCTACACTACAATTTTCACATTACATGTTCCACTCACATTTTACATGCATACATACATCTAGGTTAGAACTTTTAGCCGTAGAAAAAAAATGCGCATTTAGGAACGATATTTTATTTATTAAATTATCGTTAACGTTGGCATTAATATTTAAGGGCCATCTTCGGCCTAAATTCTTTTATGTCTAATATTTTATTTTATTTTAAGTGTGTTGCTACTTGATTATGACATGATTTATTATGATTCTAAATGCTTTGAATGATGTTTTTACTTTTTGTTAGATGTGTATGTTTTGATTTGAATATTTTTTAGGTATTATAAGTGCATGTGTCTATGTTTTACTTTGTTGTGACTAAAAAATGCAAAAATTCCTTTTTTTTCCTCCGTCTCATTTTCACACACATCTCAATCTTATAAAAAAAAAATATACTATTTTTCTTTACTATGTCTTTTAGGTGCATTTCATTCTCATATTTAATTTTTGCACTTGCATTTTATTTTATTTATAGCTTTTGTGCATTGCATTTATTTATTTATATCGTTTATTATTTATTTGCTCAATTCGATATGGTTGTAAATATTAATTATTCAATTGAGTTGTAATAGCGTAGGACTTTATTTATTGTTCTTTATTGCTTTCCTAGCTTACACTACACACACAAAGCCATAAATTCATTTCCAAGCGAGAGAGCTTGTAATCAAATTTCAATTGGTTATGAGGTCTCTCGCGACAAAATTTATTTCCTACCCAAAAACGCGATATTTGAAAAGGTGATAAAAAAAGCGTAGGTCCATTTATCCGCAACGCCATTTTATTTCACAATGTCAATTTTTTTCTTACACAACAACAATTACTTTTTCTCCTATAATTTCTTTCACAACTTCTTTACTCAACAACAACATTTTACAAACACAACATTTACACTATTCTTTTCTTCTCTAACAAAAAATGAAAATTTTCTATCTTTATTATTTTGAATAAAATCATTAGACCTTTATCATTCTACGTTTCAAGTTTAAATATTCATATGAACATTGCAAGAATTCAATCGTTCTTTTTTACAAGAGGGAACGGTTTAGTGTATTTATATTGAATCTTTAAAGAATGAAACTTAAAATGACATTAGTCTTTTCTTTTCTTTCTTCTATACAACCTCTCCCTCCATTCTTAAAGCATATACCTTTAAAGCACTAAGTTCACAAAAGGTTACCATGGGATACCATGGGTGCTTAAGGTGCATACACCTTCCTTGAGCGCAACTAACCCCCGTACCTAGAATATCTCTTTAGGTTTTTGTTTCTTTCCCCTCTTTTCGGAAATGAAAGATACAACTGTAGTGGGGTATGTCTCAAAAAACCCGCAACAATCAAGACCTTGTAAAGTGGTTGACATTATACAAAGTCTTGCATTAAGTGTTTTTGAAGATATTAGTATTGCTGGCCTTCAACGTTTTCAATTGGAATTTTCACCTGAAAAGGCGCAATTGGCATGATCTAGGAGTACCTCAAGTTGGACTTCAAAGCAAAGAGCATGCAAGGTTTCGTCAGAATACTCCTCCTGCTCCTGATGTTCCCAAAACAAGGATCCCTCGTGAAGTGGGTTTAGGTCTACCTGCGCCAGACTTCATATTTAATAAACAACGTTTGAGGTATAATGAGGTTGGTAATCAGGCTTCATATTTAATGCCACCTTTTGTGAATAAAATTTTGGGTTCAAATTCAAATATTGTGTGTGATTCTAGTTCATGTCAAATGACTATTGAAGCCTTTGCAAGCGGCTATCACTACAATTCTATGTTGGGGCTATCATTACAATACATACCCCACTTATTGCTTTCGTGATTGCTAATATAAAAACCGATGGTTCTTTGAATTCTAACTCCTTCCATATTTTTCCTCTTTTCATGTAGGCAGCTTTATCTCCGTAAAGAGTGATGCTGTGACAATTAAGGAAGTAAAATAAATATGTTATTATTAAATCAATACTATTTAAAAAAATTCAATTGAAAGAAACATAATCACGTATTCAAAACAACAGTGAGTTTGATTTTGTCAAATCAATAATCAGATATATAAGACACTGATTTTTTAAGAAAAATGATGCTAAACTTTTAATGGATTTATTTATGTATATCAACTTATAATATATATATGTATATATATATATTCTTCAAGAAATGATTTATACATCACATATCTGAGAAAAATATGTTACTTAACCAGATTTTTTTTTGACCTGCAAAATAACAATGGTTATCAACTGTTTAACCAGATGAAAGAACATACATCACAAAAACCAAATGCCAAGGATATATATACATACACATACATATGCATACATACATAATAACTAAAAAATCAAAAGAAAGAAAAAAAGTCAAAAAAGGCAATTACAAATGATGAAGTCAAGTCAAAGATTGTGAAAGAGTAATAAATGTTAGAAAATATGAAATTTATATATAGAAAAAGAGACGTTGGTGTTCAATTATCATAATTAAAGTTCATGTTTTAGTCAAAAGAAAAAGTTCATCTTATTATTTGGTCAAAATTAAAAAATAAAAATGGTTCATGTTATTATTTGGTCGAACTAAAAATAAATAAAAAAGGTTCATCTTACTATTTTTTCATAAAAATATCATAAAATGTGAAGTTGAAGTTAATCAAAATCCACCTAGAGATTAAAATTTAAATTTAGCCTTTTAGGTCCATCATGTTTGGAAGAGTTGTTTTGATAATATCTCTCTTGCAAAGTTTACAGCACTCATTTGGCTTGAACCTGTAGCAACACCATTTAAACTTGGCACCAAATCTTCCACCAAAAATTCTGGCATGATAGCCCATGTGCTATATATTACAAGTTTGGTTGAAACGAGTCGTTGGGTCTGCTAATCCTTGAAATTTTTTATTCTCAGTAGATATTGGAGTGAAAGAATTGTATTGATAGCCCCTTGCAAAGGCTTCAACACTCATTCGACTTGAACTAGAACCTCCAACAACATTTGAATTTGAACCCAAATTTGTATTCACAAATTGTGGTATTAAATATGAAGCCTCATTAACAACCTCATCATGCCTCAAACGTTGGTTATTAAATATGAAGCCTGGCATATGTAAACCCAAAATTACTTCACGAGGGATCCTTGTTTTGGAATCATCAGAGCAAGAGGAGTATTCTGACGAAACCTTGCATGGCCTTTGCTTTAATTTGAGGTCCAACTTGAGGTAATATACTAGATGATGCCAATTGTGCCTTTTCAAGTAAAGATTCCAATTGAAAATGTTGAAGTTCAACAACAATAATATCTTGAAAAACGCTTAATGCAATACTTTGTATATCGTCAACCACTTTACAAGGTCTTGAGTCTTTTCCATAAGCATAGTAAGCATTGATGCACATCAGATACACATCAAACTTAAAGGATTCCACATTATAATACAATCCATCATTTATTTTTGCCCTTATTGTTGCAAAATCCACGTTTAATTATTCTCATGAATAATGTAGAGACGAAATATTATGCAACAATGATGGTTTAACAACAATAAGGGTAAAAATCAAAGATGAATTGTATTTTAACGTGGAATCCATTAAGTTTGATGTGTACCTGATGTGCATCAATGCTTACTATGCTTATGGAAAAGACTCAAGACCTTGTAAAGTGGTTGACGATATACAAAGTCTTGCATTAAGTGTTTTTGAAGATATTAGTGTTGTTGGCCTTCAACGTTTTCAATTGAAATTTTCACGTGAAAAGGCGCAATTGGCATCATCTAGGAGTACCTCAAGTTGGACTTCAAAGCCAAGGGCATGCAAGGTTTCCTCAGAATACTCCTCTTGCTCCTCATGTTCCCAAAACAAGGATCCCTCGTGAACTAGGTTTAGGTCTACCTTCGCCAGACTTCATATTTAATAAACAACGTTTGAGGTATAATGAGGTTGCTAATCAGGCTTCATATTTAATGCCACCTTTTGTGAATAAAACTTTGGGTTCAAATTCAAATATTGTTGGTGATTCTAGTTCATGTCAAATGACTATTGAAGCCTTTGCAAGGGGCTATCATTACAATTCTATGTTGGGGCTATCATTACAATCCATACCCCACTTATTGCTTTCGTGATTCGCTAACATAAAAACCGATGGTTCTATAAATTCTAACTCCTTCCATATTTTTCCTCTTTTTATGTATATCAACTTATAATATATATATATATATATATATATATATATATTCTTCAAGAAATGGTTTATTACATCACATATCTGAGAAAAATATGCTGGTTAACCATATTTTTATTTTGACCTGCAAAATACCAATGGCTATCAACTGCTTAACCAGATGAATGAACATACATGACAAAAACTATATGCCAAGGATATATATACATACACATACATATGCATACATACATAATAACTAAAAAATCAAAAGAAAGAAAAAAGTCAAAAAAGGCAATAACAAATGATTAAGCCAAGTCAAAGATTGTCAAAGAGTAATAAATGTTAGAAAATATGAAATTTATATATAGAAAAAGAGACGTTGGTGTTCAATTATCATAATTAAGGTTCATGTTTTAGTCAAAAGAAAAAGTTCATCTTATTATTTGGTCAAAATTAAAAAATAAAAATGGTTCATGTTATTATTTAATTTGGTCAAACTAAAAATAAATAAAAAAAGGTTCATTTTATTATTTTTTCATAAAATTATCATAAAATGTGAAGTTGAAGTTAATCAAAATCCACCTAGAGATTAAAATTTAAATTTAGTCTTTTAAGTCCATCATGTTTGGTACTTGTACCCTCTTCATTCTCGTTCGAGTGCGAAGTGGAAGAGTTTTTTGATAATATAACTCTCTTGCAAAGTTTACAGCACTCATTTGGCTTGAACTTGTAGCAACAACCTTTAAACTTGTCACCAAATCTTCCTCCAAATATTCTGGCATGATTGCCCATGTGCTATATATTACTAGTTTGGTTGAAACGAGTCGTTGGGTCTGCTAATCCTTGAAATTTTTTATTCTCAGTAGATTGTGGAGTGAAAGAATTGTATTGATAGCCCCTTGCAAAGGCTTCAACACTCATTCGACTTGAACTAGAACCTCCAACAACATTTGAATATGAACCCAAATTTGTATTCACAAATTGTGGTATTAATTATGAAGCCTCATTAGCAACCTCATCATGCCTCAAACGATGGTTATTAAATATGAAGCCTGGCATATGTAAACCCAAAATCACTTCACGAGGGATCTTTGTTTTGGGATCATCAGAGCAAGAGGAGTATTCTGACAAAACCTTGCATGGCCTTTGCTTTAATTTGAGGTCCAACTTGAGGTACTATACTAGATTATGCCAATTGTGCCTTTTCATGTAAAGATTCCAATTGAAAATGTTGAAGGTCAGCAACAATAATATCTTGAAAAACGCTTAATGCAATACTTTGTATATCTTGAACCACTTTACAAGGTCTTGAGTCTTTTCCATAAGCATAGTAAGCATTGATGCACATCAGATACACATCAAACTTAAAGGATTCCAGATTATAATACAATCCATCGTTTAATTTTGCCATTATTGTTGCAAAATCCACGTTACATTATTCTCATGAATAATGTAGAGACGAAATATTATGCAACAATGATGGTTTAACAACAATAAGGGTAAAAATCAAAGATGGATTGTAATAAATTTGATGTGTACCTGATGTGCATCAATGCTTACTATGCTTATGGCAAAGACTCAAGACCTTGTAAAGTGGTTGACGATATACAAAGTCTTGCATTAAGTGTTTTTGAAGATATTAGTTTTGCTGGCCTTCAACGTTTTCAATTGGAACTTTCACGTGAAAAGGCGCAATTGGCATCATCTAGGAGTACCTCAAGTTGGACTTCAAAGCAAAGGGCATGCAAGGTTTCGTCAGAATACTCCTCCTGCTCCTCATGTTCCCAAAACAAGGATCCCTCGTGAAGTGGGTTTAGGTCTACCTGCGCCAGACTTCATATTTAATAAACAACGTTTGAGGTATAATGAGGTTGCTAATCAGGCTTCATATTTAATGCCACCTTTTGTGAATAAAATTTTGGGTTCAAATTCAAATATTGTTGGTGATTCTAGTTCATGTCAAATGACTATTGAAGCCTTTGCAAGGGTCTATCATTACAATTCATACCCCACTTATTGCTTTCGTGATTCGCTAAAATAAAAACTGATGGTTCTTTGAATTCTAACTCCTTCCATATTTTTCCTCTTTTCATATAGGCAACTTTATCTCCGTAAAGGGTGATGCTGTTACAATTAAGGAAGTAAATTAAATATGTTATTATTAAATCAATACTATTTAAAAAAATTCAATTGTAAAAAACATAATCACGTATTCAAAACAGCAGTGAGTTCGATTTTATCAAATCAACTATCAGATATATAAGACACTAATTTTTTAATAAAAATGATGCTAAACTTTTAATGGATTTATTTATGTATATCAACTTATAATATATATATATATTCTTCAAGAAATGATTTATGACATCACATACATGAGAAATATATGTTGCTTAACCAGATTTTTTTTTGACCTGCAAAATAACAATGGCTATCAACTGCTTAACCAGATGAAGGAACATATATCACAAAAACCAAATGCCAAGGATATATTTACATACACATACATATGCATACATACATAATAACTAAAAAATCAAAAGAAAGAAAAAAGTCAAAAAAGGCAATAACAAATGATTAAGCCAAGTCAAAGATTGTCAAAGAGTAATAAATGTAAGAAAATATGAAATTTATATATAGAAAAAGACACGTTGGTGTTCAATTATCATAATTAAGGTTCATGTTTTAGTCAAAAGAAAAAGTTCATCTTATTATTTGGTCAAAATTAAAAAATAAAAAAGGTTCATGTTATTATTTGGTCAAACTAAAAATAAATAAAAAAGGTTCATCTTACTATTTTTTCATAAAAATATCATAAATGTAAAGTTGAAGTTAATCAAAATCCACCTAGAGATTAAAATTTAAATTTAGCCTTTTAAGTCCATCATGTTTGGTACTTGTACCCTCTTCATTCTCGTTCGAGTGCGAAGTGGAAAAGTTGTTTTGATAATATAACTCTCTTGCAAAGTTTACAGCACTCATTTGGCTTGAACTTGTAGCAACAACATTTAAACTTTAAACCAAATCTTCCTCAAAAAATTCTGGCATGATAGCCCATGTGCTATATATTACTAGTTTGGTTGAAACGAGTCGTTGGGTCTGCTAATCCTTGAAATTTTTTATTCTCAATAGATTGTGGAGTGAAATAATTGTAATGATAGCCCCTTGCAAAGGCTTCAACACTCATTCGACTTGAACTAGAACCACCAACAACATTTGAATTTGAACCCAAATTTGTATTCACAAATTGTGGTATTAAATATGAAGCCTCATTAGCAACCTTATCATGCCTCAAACGTTAGTTATTAAATATGAAGCCTGGCATATGTAAACCCAAAATCACTTCACGAGGGATCTTTGTTTTGGGATCATCAGAGCAAGAGGAGTATTCTGACAAAACCTTGCATGGCCTTTGCTTTAATTTGAGGTCCAACTTGAGGTACTATACTAGATGATGCCAATTGTGCCTTTTCAGGTAAGGATTCCAATTGAAAATGTTGAAAGTCAGCAACAATAATATCTTGAAAAACGCTTAATGTAATACTTTGTATATCTTCAACCACTTTACAAGGTCTTGAGTCATTGTCATAAACATAGTAAGCATTGATGCACATCAGATACACATCAAACTTAAAGGATACCACATTATAATACAATCCATCATTTATTTTTGCCCTTATTGTTGCATAATCCACGTTAAAATATTCTCATGAATAATGTAGAGACGAAATATTATGCAACAATGATGGTTTAACAACAATAAGGGTAAAAATCAAAGATGGATTGTATTTTAACGTGGAATCCATTAAGTTTGATGTGTACCTGATGTGCATCAATACTTACTATGCTTATGGCAAAGACTCAAGACCTTGTAAAATGGTTGACGATATGCATTAAGTGTTTTTGAAGATATTAGTGTTGCTGGCCTTCAACGTTTTCAATTGGAATTTTCACCTTAAAAGGCGCAATTGGCATCATCTAGGACTACCTCAAGTTGGACTTCAAAGCAAAGGCATGCAAGGTTTCGTCAGAATACTCCTCCTGCTCTTGATGTTCCCAAAACAAGGATCCCTCGTGAAGTGTGTTTAGGTCTACCTGCGCCAAACTTCATATTTAATAAACAACGTTTGAGGTATAATGAGGTTGCTAATCAGGCTTCATATTTAATGCTCCCTTTTGTGAATAAAATTTTGGGTTCAAATTCAAATATTGTTGGTGATTCTAGTTCATGTCAAATGACTATTAAAGCCTTTGAAAGGGGCTATCATTACAATTCTATGTTGGGGCTATCATTACAATCCATACCCCACTTATTGCTTTCGTGATTCGCTAACATAAAAACCGATGGTTCTTTGAATTCTAACTCCTTCCATATTTTTCCTCTTTTCATGTAGGCAGCTTTATCTCCGTAAAGGGTGATGCTGTTACAATTAAGGAAGTAAATTAAATATGTAATTATTAAATCAATACTATTTAAAAAAATTCAATTGTAAAAAACATAATCACGTATTCAAAACAGTAGTGAGTTCGATTTTGTCAAATCAACAATCAGATATATAAGACACTGATTTTTTAAGAAAAATGATGCTAAACTTTTAATAGATTTATTTATGTATATCAACTTATAATATATATATATATATATATATATATATATATATATTATTTGAAGGAAAAGCGGTTTTATAATATTGCTTAACTGAGGGAAGAAATCAGAAACATAATTCTTGGTTGGTTAGAAATATAATTATTAAATATGAGTTAATAATTTATTCTAATTTCTTCTTTGAAGAAAGTTCTGGTTTTATTTGGATTTTGTCCGAAGGATTCTGGGGTCATAATTTTGAGGATTTGAAAAGTTGAATGCGCTTCTTTCTTTAATCAGTCCTGCTTGGCTCTGCCATCGTTCTGATATTCTTTTATGCTTTAATTTATCATCTTTAATTTATATTACTAAACTGATTCTGATGGAACTCCCATCCTTAGTGATGGAGCGTCTATAGCTGATGCTGTCAATACCTTAATTTTTACTATAGCCCAACATTTAGGCATGACATTCCATTCATATTGCCCAAAAGGAACAGTGAACGCTGTTTTGTATCGATCGGTGGTACAAAGATACTTTCCTTACTAGGGTTTACACTAGAGATGATAGTCATCAGCCATTTTGGAAAGAAAAATTCAATGGTTTTTGGCACAATAACATTGGCTTTACTCTCATCTGTGAGAAATAATGTTGTTTCTCCAGATTTATCGCATTTTGTTTTAAGGAAATTGGACCTTATTGAAAAACAGCGTTCACAGTTCCTTTTGGGCAATATGAATGGAATGTCATGCCTTTTGGTCTAAAGAATGCTCCTTCTGAATTTCAAAAAATTGGGATGTTGAAGCTTGGTTGAGGTTGTCAACAACAGATTTTTTCCCTAAATTTTCTCCTAAAGCTTGGAGATACTTATTAGTATAATTTGATTGTTCAATAAGGCTCTTAATATCATTAGAGCAAACAGGTTTTAGATGTCCTTTTCTTAATCATCCCATAGAACATCGACAAATTAGACTTATTGCCCATAAGTGGGTCTTATTGCTACAGTTGTACAGAATAATTAGATCTAGAATAATTTGCTTTACTGTTCATGAATAGTAGATCTGGAATGATAGGTCATAAAGACACGGTGGATGCTCCATCCCAACCAAATCATTGATAAAACCCAACTACAACGTTTCTTAGGTTGTCTAAATTATGTTTCTGATTTCTTCCCTCAGTTAAGCAATATTATAAAACCGCTTCATGATAGACTTAAAAAGGAACCTCCTCCTTGGACTGATATTCACACCAATGTAGTTAAAACAATAAAAGATCAAGTAAAGCACCTACCGTGTCTTTACCTTCCTATTCCTCAAGCTTTCAAAATTGTTGAAACTGATGCTTCCGATATAGGTTATGGTGGTATCCTAAAACAAAAGATTTCTAACAAAGAACAAATTATTGCTTTTACTTCAAAACATTGGAACCCTGCACAGCAAAATTATTCTACTGTTAAAAAAGAAGTTTTAGCTATTGTTTTATCTATTTCAAAATTCCAATCTGATTTACTTAACCAAAAATTTTTAGTTCGTGTAGATTGTAAATCTGCAAAAGATATTTTACAAAAGGATGTAAAAAATTTAGCTTCGAAACAAATTTTTGCTAGATGGCAAGCAATATTAAGTGTTTTTGATTTTGAAATTGAATATCTCAAAGGCTCAGAAAATGCTCTCCCTGACTATCTCACTCGTGAATACTTACAGGGTAAAGAATAGGATGCCGAGAACGGCAAAGTCTGCCTCTTCTCGAGGAGGTAGAATTTCAACAGATATGGTTATAGCTGATTTACCAGTAAGACAAACAAGATCATCAACTCTTGGGTCATCCACCCAAAACCAATCAATCGGGTCATCCACCCAAAACCAATCAATTGGGTCATCTACCCAAAACCAATTTATTGAAAAAACCACAATTGATACAGCCAAACAATCAAAAGCAGATTATGCCTTTCCTATCCAAACTCTTTTAGCCTTCCAAGAACAAGGCCTTGTAAGTCTCCCCAACAAGACCTGGGCAAGTATTGTCGATGAAGAAGAGGAACAAGATTCCTTGGATCAAATTATTGAAGATCTCAAAAATAAAGCCATACAAGTCAATCCTAAACCTCCAGGTCAATTAGTAACCAAACCAGAAGTAACTAGTGTAGTACAATACCAAAACCATTCAAATAACCAAAATCCTCAAACTAACTATATTCCCAAATCCAAATATTGGCCAGTAATCCAAATGGAACCTGAATATTGGGACCCAAACCCAAACAAAGTTCCTCCTAAGATTTTCCCACCGGGATTCCATTTTCAACCTTTATCAATTAACAAATCCCAAAAATTTTATGAGTTCATCTTAGTAGACACTGATTCCATAGCAATCAAACATTATAGAGATCCTAAGGATGCGTCTAATATTACGCATTCAACTTTTCAAATCCTCAAAATTATGACCCCAGAATCCTTCGGACAAAATCCAAATAAAACCAGAACTTTCTCCCAAGCCTTTGATCCTATTGGTTACAATTATTGGGATTATGTCAATGCTTGGACATATGTCTTTTGGAAACAAAACAAAACAAATAAACACTCTTGGCTTATTTATTTCAAAACGGGAGTTACCTATACATTCCCAAACTGGTTTCTTCGTTGGTGGGATTATTTTGGTCCCATCATCCAAATCCTTCCTTCAGAAGTCCAAGATGGCTTCCAAGTATTTGACAAAAGATTCAACAGAGATTTTGACAAACTACCAATCGAATTAAATTTCTTTACAAAACTTTCATTAACCTGGATTTTTTCATGGCAATACAAGTACGGGCAAAATCCAAACTCAAGAGCCCTACCTATTCTTCAAAAACAAGCTTATGTCAAGTGGTGGCCCAAGTTCGACGCTTCAAAGGCCACAAAAGAGAGTGTTATCGAATGGTTCAAAACTAATCCAAAATATTTGCAGATCGCAGACCCTCAAAACTGTTTGTTCCTCAATCAAAAGGCTTGTATTACAGCAGCCTTGGCAGCCTCATCATCTGGAGACGAGATGGTAGAAAATCTACAAGGAGTCCTCAGATTGTTGGCACAAGAACAAGAAAAGAAGAAAGAAAAGCATGATCTTCCATCATCTCCATCATCATCATCATCAATTCCAAATGAAGACGTCTATGCAGAATATTCTCTGATAGATTTCTCACAAGGTTGAAGAAATAAAAAATTACCTCAAGAAAAATTATCCTCTTGTAATCTTTAATTATTTGTATTTTTCAATTATGTACCAAGAAATTTTAACTTAAAAAAAAAAAAAAAAAAAAAAAAAAAAAAAAAAAAAAAAAAAAAAAAAAAAAAAAGAAAAGAATCTTTTCTCCTGTAGAAACAGTTCCGGTTACAACCTGTTCTGTAGCAACAGTAGCTTTTATTTTTTCTATTTATAGGCATGCCTTGCATTGTTGTAGAGGCACCCTTAGTTACCACTATCATAGAGAGTTTTAGAGAGAGTCAGAGCTAGCATTCTGAGTCCTTCTTGTAAGCTTTCTGCAATCTTTCTTTTTCAATCTTAATCAATCTTGTTACTTCAATCTTTTCTCTTCTTTCTTTAATCAGTCCTGCTTGGCTCTGCCATCGTTCTGATATTCTTTTATGCTTTAATTTATCATCTTTTGGTTTATATTACTTGTTTATGGAAGGCTAAGCCTCCTGTTTATATTTGTTTAATCCTCTGCACTTATTTTACGTACTTAATTTATTCCGTTAAGCAGTCTGTCTGCTCTTCTACTTTCCATTTTCTTTATTTAACTAACCTTTATCTGCTTCCGATCCCCTCTTGGTATCAGAGCCTGATGGGGAAGTAGGAATGTATTAATTAAATATTGAGTTCTTAATTTATTAAACTAGATTGTTCTTTACAGTTTGTCCAAAAGAATAATTTATGACCTATCATTCCAGATCTACTATTCATGAACAGTAAAGCAAATTATTCTAGATCTAATTATTCTGTACAACTGTAGCAATAAGACCCACTTATGGGCAATAAGTCTAATTTGTCGATGTTCTATGGGATGATTAGATCCAGACTAATAATAACAGTAATAATAGTTCTTGAGATGGTTTGGTCATAGAAGTTTCCTTTTGGATTAATTCTAAAGAATAATTTAGAGAATAAATTATTAACTCATATTTAATAATTATATTTCTAACCAACCAAGTGATGGCGATGATATTAATGGGTGAGGAAACCAAAGCCTTTTTTATGCTCCGATCATTTTCCTCACGTTTCTCTTGTAGATCCTCTCAACCTTCTTCTTCTTCTATAAGTGAACCTCAATCTCAATCTTTTTCAAACAAAGTCTTCAAAGAAGAAATTCACTTTGAAGATATTAATCAAGAGATAGATAATTGGGAAATACCCAAAATATCTCCTAAAGAACTTTACAAACCTGATGGATCTTTCTTCCATAGATCTGACTATATAATTAGGACTGTCGAACAAAAATTTAAACTAAAATCTGACGATGAAGAACTCCATCTCCTTTCTGAAAAAAGTATTAAAGAACACTTAAGTAAAAAATACAATTACATGCACATTGGAAGTGTTCAAGTAGGTCTGAAGCCTCTCACGAGGGGCTCTCTTGACGTAGCGGTACTCCTCTGCTTAAGAGATATAAGACACAATCGTTTTGATGATTCACTCCTAGGAACGGTAGAATCCAGTCTTAGTCATGGACCAATCTTTTTCAATTGTTTTCCTGATCTAACTATAAGTTTGGATGATAAAAATATTTTAGATGTCCTTTTCTTAAATGTTAAACTCCATGGTTATGACATGAAAGAAGGATCTGTCCCTATCACCTTAGTTTACAGAGTTCAATATAAAATTATGAATTCAATAAGGTCCAATTTCCTTAAAACAAAATGCGATAAATCTGGAGAAACAACATTATTTCTCACAGATGAGAGTAAAGCCAATGTTATTGTGCCAAAAACCATTCAATGGAGTGACATAACATTGCCTGAGAGATGGGCTTTAGATAGAGCTACACCAGCCCAACCCCGTATTACTCCTGATTTTCAAGATATAATTCAACACCAAACAGGAAGGGTAGAATTAGTTTTCAACAGAAGAAATTCCTTCTCTAGGTCCGGATCTGTTAGATCTGATAATGCAACAAAAGAAGACTTTAGGTCAGCTGTGTCTAGAAGGTCTTTTTCAATTCCTAGATCCATCAGAACTGAACCTACCCATGATGGGTCAACAATTCATTTACAAGGCCTTGAGACAACTACTCCGGTAAGGCCTACCTATCAAAGAGAAGAAGACGATCAAAGAACGGTTCAATCCCCAACATATTCCTCCCTTAATGAACGTTATGATGTTATATAAGTTCATTATAGAAAAGGAATCCCTTAAGAAAGAATTCTATTCTGAGGAATGGTCTCCTCATAGAGAATGGTTCTTTCAAAATTATAAGGGCAACAATAGGGTTTCTATACAAGAAGAATTTTATAAATTCTTAAACAAAGTTGAGCTTAACATTCCTTTTTTTGATTGGTTTCATGCTTACACCATAAAAAATAATATAGATTATCCTTTTCAAACTGATATAATGGGTGAAAGAACTACTAATGTCATAACTATTTGGCATTTAAAAAATGGTGAAATTGTCCAATCTGACTTTCCTCCTAACACTCCTTTTAAACTTAATCTCAAGAGTAATAATCTTTCTGTCATGGCTTCTCCTTTCAAAACTAAGGTAGATAATGAACCTGTTTGCTCTAATGATATTAAGAGCCTTATTGAACAATCAAATTATACTAATAAGTATCTCCAAGCTTTAGGAGAAAATTTAGGGAAAAAATCTGTTGTTGACAACCTCAACCAAGCTTCAACATCCTCTAACTCAATTGAGAAACCTTTGTTTAAACCTTATAAGATGTCTAAACAAATTAAGAAAGATTTACATTCTTCTAGCTCAAACAAAAAGATAAAAGAGGAAGTTAAGAGTGAACTTCTTGATATTGTTAACGAGAAATTAAGATTCCTCAATGCAACTGTCCCTGATAGTCCTTCTCCAGGAACTAAAACAATAAACATGATAGGACAACATATCACCTCTGATTGTAGTGAAGATTCAGATATCAGTGTTAATCCTGTTATAACTGGCCCTAAGCTCAATTGGAGGAAACAAACCAAGCTTTATTATCCCAGAGCAACTGCTCCTGACCTCTTACTTGAAGAAAATGAATCAAATTTTAAAAGTTTTAGTGCTAATAATGTCTATGAATGGAACATAGATGGTCAAAATGAATATGGCATAACTAAGATTCTTCAAAACATGACAATGGTGGCTACTGCCTATGAAACAGCTAATGATTGTCCTGAAACTGTTATTGTAGAAATCTTAGTTGCTGGATTTTCAGGTCAGTTAAAAGGTTGGTGGGATAATTATCTCGCAGAAAATGAAAAACAATTAATTCTCACTGCCGTTAAAACTGATTCTGATGGAACTCCCATCCTTAGTAATGGAGCGTCTATAGCTGATGCTGTCAATACCTTAATTTTTACTATAGCCCAACATTTTATTGGAGATCCGTCTCTTATTAAGGATAGGTCTGGTGAGCTTTTATCCAATCTCAAGTGTAGAACTCTAGGAGATTTTAGGTGGTACAAAGATACTTTCCTTACTAGGGTTTACACTAGAGATGATAGTCATCAGCCATTTTGGAAAGAAAAATTCCTTGCAGGACTTCCCAAGAGTGATGGAGCTAGAACAAGATCTCCATCACTCTTAACTTCCTCTTTTATCTTCTGATAACCAAAGTCCCCTCTTGACATAAGCTTGTTTTTGAAGAATAGGTAGGGCTCTTGAGTTTGGATTTTGCCCGTACTTGTATTGCCATGAAAAAATCCAGGTTAATGAAAGTTTTGTAAAGAAATTTAATTCGATTGGTAGTTTGTCAAAATCTCTGTTGAATCTTTTGTCAAATACTTGGAAGCCATCTTGGACTTCTGAAGGAAGGATTTGGATGATGGGACCAAAATAATCCCACCAACGAAGAAACCAGTTTGGGAATGTATAGGTAACTCCCGTTTTGAAATAAATAAGCCAAGAGTGTTTATTTGTTTTGTTTTGTTTCCAAAAGACATATGTCCAAGCATTGACATAATCCCAATAATTGTAACCAATAGGATCAAAGGCTTGGGAGAAAGTTCTGGTTTTATTTGGATTTTGTCCGAAGGATTCTGGGGTCATAATTTTGAGGATTTGAAAAGTTGAATGCGTAATATTAGACGCATCCTTAGGATCTCTATAATGTTTGATTGCTATGGAATCAGTGTCTACTAAGATGAACTCATAAAATTTTTGGGATTTGTTAATTGATAAAGGTTGAAAATGGAATCCCGGTGGGAAAATCTTAGGAGGAACTTTGTTTGGGTTTGGGTCCCAATATTCAGGTTCCATTTGGATTACTGGCCAATATTTGGATTTGGGAATATAGTTAGTTTGAGGATTTTGGTTATTTGAATGGTTTTGGTATTGTACTACACTAGTTACTTCTGGTTTGGTTACTAATTGACCTGGAGGTTTAGGATTGACTTGTATGGCTTTATTTTTGAGATCTTCAATAATTTGATCCAAGGAATCTTGTTCCTCTTCTTCATCGACAATACTTGCCCAGGTCTTGTTGGGGAGACTTACAAGGCCTTGTTCTTGGAAGGCTAAAAGAGTTTGGATAGGAAAGGCATAATCTGCTTTTGATTGTTTGGCTGTATCAATTGTGGTTTTTTCAATAAATTGGTTTTGGGTAGATGACCCAATTGATTGGTTTTGGGTGGATGACCCGATTGATTGGTTTTGGGTGGATGACCCAAGAGTTGATGATCTTGTTTGTCTTACTGGTAAATCAGCTATAACCATATCTGTTGAAATTCTACCTCCTCGAGAAGAGGCAGACTTTGCCGTTCTCGGCATCCTATTCTTTACCCTGTAAGTATTCACGAGTGAGATAGTCAGGGAGAGCATTTTCTGAGCCTTTGAGATATTCAATTTCAAAATCAAAAACACTTAATATTGCTTGCCATCTAGCAAAAATTTGTTTCGAAGCTAAATTTTTTACATCCTTTTGTAAAATATCTTTTGCAGATTTACAATCTACACGAACTAAAAATTTTTGGTTAAGTAAATCAGATTGGAATTTTGAAATAGATAAAACAATAGCTAAAACTTCTTTTTTAACAGTAGAATAATTTTGCTGTGCAGGGTTCCAATGTTTTGAAGTAAAAGCAATAATTTGTTCTTTGTTAGAAATCTTTTGATTTAGGATACCACCATAACCTATATCGGAAGCATCAGTTTCAACAATTTTGAAAGCTTGAGGAATAGGAAGGTAAAGACACGGTAGGTGCTTTACTTGATCTTTTATTGTTTTAACTACATTGGTGTGAATATCAGTCCAAGGAGGAGGTTCCTTTTTAAGTCTATCATGAAGCGGTTTTATAATATTGCTTAACTGAGGGAAGAAATCAGAAACATAATTTAGACAACCTAAGAAACGTTGTAGTTGGGTTTTATCAATGATTTGGTTGGGAAATTTGTCGGCAAACTCAATTGCTCTATGGATAGGGATAATGGTACCTTGATGAATATTGTGACCAAGGAATCTGATTTTTGTTTGAAATAGATTAATTTTTGTCTTAGAAACAGCAAGACCATTTTTCTTAATGGTGGAGATGAATATATTGATGTGCTTAAAATGCTCATCTATAGATTGGGAAAATATCAACACATCATCAATATAGACTATGGTAAACTTTGAAAAAGGATTAAAGATGTCATTCATAATTTTTTGAAATTCAGAAGGAGCATTCTTTAGACCAAAAGGCATGACATTCCATTCATATTGCCCAAAAGGAACAGTGAACGCTGTTTTGTATCGATCTTCTTCTTTAATCTGAATTTGCCAAAATCCTGACTTCATATCAAACTTAGAGAAGATTTTGGCGTCATGCAGACGATTTAAAAGATCTTTCTTATTCGGAATAGGATAACGGATCCAGCTTAAAGCTTGATTGAGAGGTTTGTAATTTATGACAAGACGAGGAACACCCCTTTCAATCTCAGCCTGTTTATTAACATAAAAGGCTGAGCAAGACCAAGGACTTTTGCTTTTTCTAATGAATCCTTTTGTTAAAAGATCTTTTATTTCATTTTGACAAATTTGAAGAAGTTCATTATTCATTTGAATAGGTCTAGCCTTAGTCGGTATAAGCTTCTCTTGAAAATCCTTTTCATAAGGAAGATCAACGATATGCTGTTTTCTTTCCCAAAAGGCATTAGGAATATCAGAACAAATTGTAGATTGTATATGATCCAAGAGTGTCTGGATTCTTTGTTTGATATTTGGTTGTTGAATCTGCCTATCGATATTTTTAAAAGAAATCTCTTCTTTTAGAAAGTTAATTTGATTTTGTTTGTAATGAATTGGGTTTAAATCTCTAATAATAGGTTTCCTAATAAATTTAAAAATAATAGATTGACCCAAATGCTGAGTAATAATTCCTTCATTAGTTATTTGTAAAGGGAAAAGAGATCTTATGAAAGGAGTTCCTAAGATTACCTTATTTTTAAGATTTTTGACCAATAAAAAGGGGGTCTCGATCTTAAGGTTTTGATTTTCAATTATAGTAGTAGATAACTTATAATTGATTTTAAGTTTTGAGCCATTAGCAGTGCTAAGTTGTTCAGAGGTTTTCTCAAAGTACTTTGTAGGAATAAGACCTTCTAAAATACAGTTAGAATCAGCCCCAGTATCAAAGAGGGCCGTAGTTTCAAGGATAAATTCTTTTATAACAATTTTGATATTTATGTAAAATTTTTGAATCTTAAGTTGATTGATTAATCCCAAGAAATCATCATCTTCTTGGTTTCCTTGATACTGGGTACTAACATGGTTAGTAGGATTGGTTGGATAAACTTCGGTCGGATTATCATCTACACCTTCATATTGTTGTAATTGATCTAAGATTATGTGATGACTATCTTGAGTTTGTTTTAACTCTCGTATTTCAATTTTAAGAGTATTTATCTCATGCTGGAGATCTTGAATAGTGACAGGTTTAGTTGTAGCTTTCTCAAGTCTTTTGAAAGTATCAGTAAGATTAAACTTATTGGCTACAAGAGGATTTCTAGTTGGTTTAGTCACAAGAGAGGATTTTAATTTTTCAAGGTAAACTTTCTTAACATGAGGATCAGTGATAGCATTTATGGCTTCAAAAAGGAGATCTTGTTCCTTCGTTAAAACATTAATTTGGCTAGAAGAACCAGACTCATCATCGGATAAGTCATCATTTTGAACTTGATTTAAATCATCGGAAGAACTAGGAATAGAGTCCTCGTCAGAGGTTTCGATTAACAAATTATTAATACGTTCTTCCAAGTCTTGATCAAGATTTAAGGATTTTAATTTACCTTTTAATCTACAATATTTACTGACGTGACCGGGTTTATTGCAATTATAGCAAACAACCGGAGACCTAGCTTTCCTAGGAAAATTATTATTGAAAGGTACATGATTTTCTGGCTTAACCTCCTGGTGGGGTGGTTTTCTATAAGGTCTATGGGGTTTCCTCTTATAGAATTTCGGCTTAGGAGGACCATGCTTGGGAGGACCATGCTTAGGTCTGGATTTTGGTTTCTTAGAACAAGGTAAACCAAATTGTTCACAAAAGGTTCCCATATCTTTATGGTTCATGGATTTTTCTTTAGCAAGCTGTTTTTGGATTTTGTCATCTTGACAAATCTTAAGAGCTACCTTTTGTATGTAAGCTATTAATTGTCCATAGCTTAACTGATCATAAGGAATATCTCCATTAGGGTTTTGACCCCTAAGTTTTTCTCTAACTTTGTCTCCTAAGGATTTGGGAAGTCCTGCAAGGAATTTTTCTTTCCAAAATGGCTGATGACTATCATCTCTAGTGTAAACCCTAGTAAGGAAAGTATCTTTGTACCACCTAAAATCTCCTAGAGTTCTACACTTGAGATTGGATAAAAGCTCACCAGACCTATCCTTAATAAGAGACGGATCTCCAATAAAATGTTGGGCTATAGTAAAAATTAAGGTATTGACAGCATCAGCTATAGACGCTCCATCACTAAGGATGGGAGTTCCATCAGAATCAGTTTTAACGGCAGTGAGAATTAATTGTTTTTCATTTTCTGTGAGATAATTATCCCACCAACCTTTTAACTGACCTGAAAATCCAGCAACTAAGATTTCTACAATAACAGTTTCAGGACAATCATTAGCTGTTTCATAGGCAGTAGCCACCATTGTCATGTTTTGAAGAATCTTAGTTATGCCATATTCATTTTGACCATCTATGTTCCATTCATAGACATTATTAGCACTAAAACTTTTAAAATTTGATTCATTTTCTTCAAGTAAGAGGTCAGGAGCAGTTGCTCTGGGATAATAAAGCTTGGTTTGTTTCCTCCAATTGAGCTTAGGGCCAGTTATAACAGGATTAACACTGATATCTGAATCTTCACTACAATCAGAGGTGATATGTTGTCCTATCATGTTTATTGTTTTAGTTCCTGGAGAAGGACTATCAGGGACAGTTGCATTGAGGAATCTTAATTTCTCGTTAACAATATCAAGAAGTTCACTCTTAACTTCCTCTTTTATCTTTTTGTTTGAGCTAGAAGAATGTAAATCTTTCTTAATTTGTTTAGACATCTTATAAGGTTTAAACAAAGGTTTCTCAATTGAGTTAGAGGATGTTGAAGCTTGGTTGAGGTTGTCAACAACAGATTTTTTCCCTAAATTTTCTCCTAAAGCTTGGAGATACTTATTAGTATAATTTGATTGTTCAATAAGGCTCTTAATATCATTAGAGCAAACAGGTTCATTATCTACCTTAGTTTTGAAAGGAGAAGCCATGACAGAAAGATTATTACTCTTGAGATTAAGTTTAAAAGGAGTGTTAGGAGGAAAGTCAGATTGGACAATTTCACCATTTTTTAAATGCCAAATAGTTATGACATTAGTAGTTCTTTCACCCATTATATCAGTTTGAAAAGGATAATCTATATTATTTTTTATGGTGTAAGCATGAAACCAATCAAAAAAAGGAATGTTAAGCTCAACTTTGTTTAAGAATTTATAAAATTCTTCTTGTATAGAAACCCTATTGTTGCCCTTATAATTTTGAAAGAACCATTCTCTATGAGGAGACCATTCCTCAGAATAGAATTCTTTCTTAAGGGATTCCTTTTCTATAATGAACTTATATAACATCATAACGTTCATTAAGGGAGGAATATGTTGGGGATTGAACCGTTCTTTGATCGTCTTCTTCTCTTTGATAGGTAGGCCTTACCGGAGTAGTTGTCTCAAGGCCTTGTAAATGAATTGTTGACCCATCATGGGTAGGTTCAGTTCTGATGGATCTAGGAATTGAAAAAGACCTTCTAGACACAGCTGACCTAAAGTCTTCTTTTGTTGCATTATCAGATCTAACAGATCCGGACCTAGAGAAGGAATTTCTTCTGTTGAAAACTAATTCTACCCTTCCTGTTTGGTGTTGAATTATATCTTGAAAATCAGGAGTAATACGGGGTTGGGCTGGTGTAGCTCTATCTAAAGCCCATCTCTCAGGCAATGTTATGTCACTCCATTGAATGGTTTTTGGCACAATAACATTGGCTTTACTCTCATCTGTGAGAAATAATGTTGTTTCTCCAGATTTATCGCATTTTGTTTTAAGGAAATTGGACCTTATTGAATTCATAATTTTATATTGAACTCTGTAAACTAAGGTGATAGGGACAGATCCTTCTTTCATGTCATAACCATGGAGTTTAACATTTAAGAAAAGGACATCTAAAATATTTTTATCATCCAAACTTATAGTTAGATCAGGAAAACAATTGAAAAAGATTGGTCCATGACTAAGACTGGATTCTACCGTTCCTAGGAGTGAATCATCAAAACGATTGTGTCTTATATCTCTTAAGCAGAGGAGTACCGCTACGTCAAGAGAGCCCCTCGTGAGAGGCTTCAGACCTACTTGAACACTTCCAATGTGCATGTAATTGTATTTTTTACTTAAGTGTTCTTTAATACTTTTTTCAGAAAGGAGATGGAGTTCTTCATCGTCAGATTTTAGTTTAAATTTTTGTTCGACAGTCCTAATTATATAGTCAGATCTATGGAAGAAAGATCCATCAGGTTTGTAAAGTTCTTTAGGAGATATTTTGGGTATTTCCCAATTATCTATCTCTTGATTAATATCTTCAAAGTGAATTTCTTCTTTGAAGACTTTGTTTGAAAAAGATTGAGATTGAGGTTCACTTATAGAAGAAGAAGAAGGTTGAGAGGATCTACAAGAGAAACGTGAGGAAAATGATCGGAGCATAAAAAAGGCTTTGGTTTCCTCACCCATTAATATCATCGCCATCACTTGGTTGGTTAGAAATATAATTATTAAATATGAGTTAATAATTTATTCTCTAAATTATTCTTTAGAATTAATCCAAAAGGAAACTTCTATGACCAAACCATCTCAAGAACTATTATTACTGTTATTATTAGTCTGGATCTAATCATCCCATAGAACATCGACAAATTAGACTTATTGCCCATAAGTGGGTCTTATTGCTACAGTTGTACAGAATAATTAGATCTAGAATAATTTGCTTTACTGTTCATGAATAGTAGATCTGGAATGATAGGTCATAAATTATTCTTTTGGACAAACTGTAAAGAACAATCTAGTTTAATAAATTAAGAACTCAATATTTAATTAATACATTCCTACTTCCCCATCAGGCTCTGATACCAAGAGGGGATCGGAAGCAGATAAAGGTTAGTTAAATAAAGAAAATGGAAAGTAGAAGAGCAGACAGACTGCTTAACGGAATAAATTAAGTACGTAAAATAAGTGCAGAGGATTAAACAAATATAAACAGGAGGCTTAGCCTTCCATAAACAAGTAATATAAACCAAAAGATGATAAATTAAAGCATAAAAGAATATCAGAACGATGGCAGAGCCAAGCAGGACTGATTAAAGAAAGAAGAGAAAAGATTGAAGTAACAAGATTGATTAAGATTGAAAAAGAAAGATTGCAGAAAGCTTACAAGAAGGACTCAGAATGCTAGCTCTGACTCTCTCTAAAACTCTCTATGATAGTGGTAACTAAGGGTGCCTCTACAACAATGCAAGGCATGCCTATAAATAGAAAAAATAAAAGCTACTGTTGCTACAGAACAGGTTGTAACCGGAACTGTTTCTACAGGAGAAAAGATTCTTTTCTTTTTTTTTTTTTTTTTTTTTTTTTTTTAAGTTAAAATTTCTTGGTACATAATTGAAAAATACAAATAATTAAAGATTACAAGAGGATAATTTTTCTTGAGGTAATTTTTTATTTCTTCAACCTTGTGAGAAATCTATCAGAGAATATTCTGCATAGACGTCTTCATTTGGAATTGATGATGATGATGATGGAGATGATGGAAGATCATGCTTTTCTTTCTTCTTTTCTTGTTCTTGTGCCAACAATCTGAGGACTCCTTGTAGATTTTCTACCATCTCGTCTCCAGATGATGAGGCTGCCAAGGCTGCTGTAATACAAGCCTTTTGATTGAGGAACAAACAGTTTTGAGGGTCTGCGATCTGCAAATATTTTGGATTAGTTTTGAACCATTCGATAACACTCTCTTTTGTGGCCTTTGAAGCGTCGAACTTGGGCCACCACTTGACATAAGCTTGTTTTTGAAGAATAGGTAGGGCTCTTGAGTTTGGATTTTGCCCGTACTTGTATTGCCATGAAAAAATCCAGGTTAATGAAAGTTTTGTAAAGAAATTTAATTCGATTGGTAGTTTGTCAAAATCTCTGTTGAATCTTTTGTCAAATACTTGGAAGCCATCTTGGACTTCTGAAGGAAGGATTTGGATGATGGGACCAAAATAATCCCACCAACGAAGAAACCAGTTTGGGAATGTATAGGTAACTCCCGTTTTGAAATAAATAAGCCAAGAGTGTTTATTTGTTTTGTTTTGTTTCCAAAAGACATATGTCCAAGCATTGACATAATCCCAATAATTGTAACCAATAGGATCAAAGGCTTGGGAGAAAGTTCTGGTTTTATTTGGATTTTGTCCGAAGGATTCTGGGGTCATAATTTTGAGGATTTGAAAAGTTGAATGCGTAATATTAGACGCATCCTTAGGATCTCTATAATGTTTGATTGCTATGGAATCAGTGTCTACTAAGATGAACTCATAAAATTTTTGGGATTTGTTAATTGATAAAGGTTGAAAATGGAATCCCGGTGGGAAAATCTTAGGAGGAACTTTGTTTGGGTTTGGGTCCCAATATTCAGGTTCCATTTGGATTACTGGCCAATATTTGGATTTGGGAATATAGTTAGTTTGAGGATTTTGGTTATTTGAATGGTTTTGGTATTGTACTACACTAGTTACTTCTGGTTTGGTTACTAATTGACCTGGAGGTTTAGGATTGACTTGTATGGCTTTATTTTTGAGATCTTCAATAATTTGATCCAAGGAATCTTGTTCCTCTTCTTCATCGACAATACTTGCCCAGGTCTTGTTGGGGAGACTTACAAGGCCTTGTTCTTGGAAGGCTAAAAGAGTTTGGATAGGAAAGGCATAATCTGCTTTTGATTGTTTGGCTGTATCAATTGTGGTTTTTTCAATAAATTGGTTTTGGGTAGATGACCCAATTGATTGGTTTTGGGTGGATGACCCGATTGATTGGTTTTGGGTGGATGACCCAAGAGTTGATGATCTTGTTTGTCTTACTGGTAAATCAGCTATAACCATATCTGTTGAAATTCTACCTCCTCGAGAAGAGGCAGACTTTGCCGTTCTCGGCATCCTATTCTTTACCCTGTAAGTATTCACGAGTGAGATAGTCAGGGAGAGCATTTTCTGAGCCTTTGAGATATTCAATTTCAAAATCAAAAACACTTAATATTGCTTGCCATCTAGCAAAAATTTGTTTCGAAGCTAAATTTTTTACATCCTTTTGTAAAATATCTTTTGCAGATTTACAATCTACACGAACTAAAAATTTTTGGTTAAGTAAATCAGATTGGAATTTTGAAATAGATAAAACAATAGCTAAAACTTCTTTTTTAACAGTAGAATAATTTTGCTGTGCAGGGTTCCAATGTTTTGAAGTAAAAGCAATAATTTGTTCTTTGTTAGAAATCTTTTGTTTTAGGATACCACCATAACCTATATCGGAAGCATCAGTTTCAACAATTTTGAAAGCTTGAGGAATAGGAAGGTAAAGACACGGTAGGTGCTTTACTTGATCTTTTATTGTTTTAACTACATTGGTGTGAATATCAGTCCAAGGAGGAGGTTCCTTTTTAAGTCTATCATGAAGCGGTTTTATAATATTGCTTAACTGAGGGAAGAAATCAGAAACATAATTTAGACAACCTAAGAAACGTTGTAGTTGGGTTTTATCAATGATTTGGTTGGGAAATTTGTCGGCAAACTCAATTGCTCTATGGATAGGGATAATGGTACCTTGATGAATATTGTGACCAAGGAATCTGATTTTTGTTTGAAATAGATTAATTTTTGTCTTAGAAACAGCAAGACCATTTTTCTTAATGGTGGAGATGAATATATTGATGTGCTTAAAATGCTCATCTATAGATTGGGAAAATATCAACACATCATCAATATAGACTATGGTAAACTTTGAAAAAGGATTAAAGATGTCATTCATAATTTTTTGAAATTCAGAAGGAGCATTCTTTAGACCAAAAGGCATGACATTCCATTCATATTGCCCAAAAGGAACAGTGAACGCTGTTTTGTATCGATCTTCTTCTTTAATCTGAATTTGCCAAAATCCTGACTTCATATCAAACTTAGAGAAGATTTTGGCGTCATGCAGACGATTTAAAAGATCTTTCTTATTCGGAATAGGATAACGGATCCAGCTTAAAGCTTGATTGAGAGGTTTGTAATTTATGACAAGACGAGGAACACCCCTTTCAATCTCAGCCTGTTTATTAACATAAAAGGCTGAGCAAGACCAAGGACTTTTGCTTTTTCTAATGAATCCTTTTGTTAAAAGATCTTTTATTTCATTTTGACAAATTTGAAGAAGTTCATTATTCATTTGAATAGGTCTAGCCTTAGTCGGTATAAGCTTCTCTTGAAAATCCTTTTCATAAGGAAGATCAACGATATGCTGTTTTCTTTCCCAAAAGGCATTAGGAATATCAGAACAAATTGTAGATTGTATATGATCCAAGAGTGTCTGGATTCTTTGTTTGATATTTGGTTGTTGAATCTGCCTATCGATATTTTTAAAAGAAATCTCTTCTTTTAGAAAGTTAATTTGATTTTGTTTGTAATGAATTGGGTTTAAATCTCTAATAATAGGTTTCCTAATAAATTTAAAAATAATAGATTGACCCAAATGCTGAGTAATAATTCCTTCATTAGTTATTTGTAAAGGGAAAAGAGATCTTATGAAAGGAGTTCCTAAGATTACCTTATTTTTAAGATTTTTGACCAATAAAAAGGGGGTCTCGATCTTAAGGTTTTGATTTTCAATTATAGTAGTAGATAACTTATAATTGATTTTAAGTTTTGAGCCATTAGCAGTGCTAAGTTGTTCAGAGGTTTTCTCAAAGTACTTTGTAGGAATAAGACCTTCTAAAATACAGTTAGAATCAGCCCCAGTATCAAAGAGGGCCGTAGTTTCAAGGATAAATTCTTTTATAACAATTTTGATATTTATGTAAAATTTTTGAATCTTAAGTTGATTGATTAATCCCAAGAAATCATCATCTTCTTGGTTTCCTTGATACTGGGTACTAACATGGTTAGTAGGATTGGTTGGATAAACTTCGGTCGGATTATCATCTACACCTTCATATTGTTGTAATTGATCTAAGATTATGTGATGACTATCTTGAGTTTGTTTTAACTCTCGTATTTCAATTTTAAGAGTATTTATCTCATGCTGGAGATCTTGAATAGTGACAGGTTTAGTTGTAGCTTTCTCAAGTTTTTTGAAAGTATCAGTAAGATTAAACTTATTGGCTACAAGAGGATTTCTAGTTGGTTTAGTCACAAGAGAGGATTTTAATTTTTCAAGGTAAACTTTCTTAACATGAGGATCAGTGATAGCATTTATGGCTTCAAAAAGGAGATCTTGTTCCTTCGTTAAAACATTAATTTGGCTAGAAGAACCAGACTCATCATCGGATAAGTCATCATTTTGAACTTGATTTAAATCATCGGAAGAACTAGGAATAGAGTCCTCGTCAGAGGTTTCGATTAACAAATTATTAATACGTTCTTCCAAGTCTTGATCAAGATTTAAGGATTTTAATTTACCTTTTAATCTACAATATTTACTGACGTGACCGGGTTTATTGCAATTATAGCAAACAACCGGAGACCTAGCTTTCCTAGGAAAATTATTATTGAAAGGTACATGATTTTCTGGCTTAACCTCCTGGTGGGGTGGTTTTCTATAAGGTCTATGGGGTTTCCTCTTATAGAATTTCGGCTTAGGAGGACCATGCTTGGGAGGACCATGCTTAGGTCTGGATTTTGGTTTCTTAGAACAAGGTAAACCAAATTGTTCACAAAAGGTTCCCATATCTTTATGGTTCATGGATTTTTCTTTAGCAAGCTGTTTTTGGATTTTGTCATCTTGACAAATCTTAAGAGCTACCTTTTGTATGTAAGCTATTAATTGTCCATAGCTTAACTGATCATAAGGAATATCTCCATTAGGGTTTTGACCCCTAAGTTTTTCTCTAACTTTGTCTCCTAAGGATTTGGGAAGTCCTGCAAGGAATTTTTCTTTCCAAAATGGCTGATGACTATCATCTCTAGTGTAAACCCTAGTAAGGAAAGTATCTTTGTACCACCTAAAATCTCCTAGAGTTCTACACTTGAGATTGGATAAAAGCTCACCAGACCTATCCTTAATAAGAGACGGATCTCCAATAAAATGTTGGGCTATAGTAAAAATTAAGGTATTGACAGCATCAGCTATAGACGCTCCATCACTAAGGATGGGAGTTCCATCAGAATCAGTTTTAACGGCAGTGAGAATTAATTGTTTTTCATTTTCTGTGAGATAATTATCCCACCAACCTTTTAACTGACCTGAAAATCCAGCAACTAAGATTTCTACAATAACAGTTTCAGGACAATCATTAGCTGTTTCATAGGCAGTAGCCACCATTGTCATGTTTTGAAGAATCTTAGTTATGCCATATTCATTTTGACCATCTATGTTCCATTCATAGACATTATTAGCACTAAAACTTTTAAAATTTGATTCATTTTCTTCAAGTAAGAGGTCAGGAGCAGTTGCTCTGGGATAATAAAGCTTGGTTTGTTTCCTCCAATTGAGCTTAGGGCCAGTTATAACAGGATTAACACTGATATCTGAATCTTCACTACAATCAGAGGTGATATGTTGTCCTATCATGTTTATTGTTTTAGTTCCTGGAGAAGGACTATCAGGGACAGTTGCATTGAGGAATCTTAATTTCTCGTTAACAATATCAAGAAGTTCACTCTTAACTTCCTCTTTTATCTTTTTGTTTGAGCTAGAAGAATGTAAATCTTTCTTAATTTGTTTAGACATCTTATAAGGTTTAAACAAAGGTTTCTCAATTGAGTTAGAGGATGTTGAAGCTTGGTTGAGGTTGTCAACAACAGATTTTTTCCCTAAATTTTCTCCTAAAGCTTGGAGATACTTATTAGTATAATTTGATTGTTCAATAAGGCTCTTAATATCATTAGAGCAAACAGGTTCATTATCTACCTTAGTTTTGAAAGGAGAAGCCATGACAGAAAGATTATTACTCTTGAGATTAAGTTTAAAAGGAGTGTTAGGAGGAAAGTCAGATTGGACAATTTCACCATTTTTTAAATGCCAAATAGTTATGACATTAGTAGTTCTTTCACCCATTATATCAGTTTGAAAAGGATAATCTATATTATTTTTTATGGTGTAAGCATGAAACCAATCAAAAAAAGGAATGTTAAGCTCAACTTTGTTTAAGAATTTATAAAATTCTTCTTGTATAGAAACCCTATTGTTGCCCTTATAATTTTGAAAGAACCATTCTCTATGAGGAGACCATTCCTCAGAATAGAATTCTTTCTTAAGGGATTCCTTTTCTATAATGAACTTATATAACATCATAACGTTCATTAAGGGAGGAATATGTTGGGGATTGAACCGTTCTTTGATCGTCTTCTTCTCTTTGATAGGTAGGCCTTACCGGAGTAGTTGTCTCAAGGCCTTGTAAATGAATTGTTGACCCATCATGGGTAGGTTCAGTTCTGATGGATCTAGGAATTGAAAAAGACCTTCTAGACACAGCTGACCTAAAGTCTTCTTTTGTTGCATTATCAGATCTAACAGATCCGGACCTAGAGAAGGAATTTCTTCTGTTGAAAACTAATTCTACCCTTCCTGTTTGGTGTTGAATTATATCTTGAAAATCAGGAGTAATACGGGGTTGGGCTGGTGTAGCTCTATCTAAAGCCCATCTCTCAGGCAATGTTATGTCACTCCATTGAATGGTTTTTGGCACAATAACATTGGCTTTACTCTCATCTGTGAGAAATAATGTTGTTTCTCCAGATTTATCGCATTTTGTTTTAAGGAAATTGGACCTTATTGAATTCATAATTTTATATTGAACTCTGTAAACTAAGGTGATAGGGACAGATCCTTCTTTCATGTCATAACCATGGAGTTTAACATTTAAGAAAAGGACATCTAAAATATTTTTATCATCCAAACTTATAGTTAGATCAGGAAAACAATTGAAAAAGATTGGTCCATGACTAAGACTGGATTCTACCGTTCCTAGGAGTGAATCATCAAAACGATTGTGTCTTATATCTCTTAAGCAGAGGAGTACCGCTACGTCAAGAGAGCCCCTCGTGAGAGGCTTCAGACCTACTTGAACACTTCCAATGTGCATGTAATTGTATTTTTTACTTAAGTGTTCTTTAATACTTTTTTCAGAAAGGAGATGGAGTTCTTCATCGTCAGATTTTAGTTTAAATTTTTGTTCGACAGTCCTAATTATATAGTCAGATCTATGGAAGAAAGATCCATCAGGTTTGTAAAGTTCTTTAGGAGATATTTTGGGTATTTCCCAATTATCTATCTCTTGATTAATATCTTCAAAGTGAATTTCTTCTTTGAAGACTTTGTTTGAAAAAGATTGAGATTGAGGTTCACTTATAGAAGAAGAAGAAGGTTGAGAGGATCTACAAGAGAAACGTGAGGAAAATGATCGGAGCATAAAAAAGGCTTTGGTTTCCTCACCCATTAATATCATCGCCATCACTTGGTTGGTTAGAAATATAATTATTAAATATGAGTTAATAATTTATTCTCTAAATTATTCTTTAGAATTAATCCAAAAGGAAACTTCTATGACCAAACCATCTCAAGAACTATTATTACTGTTATTATTAGTCTGGATCTAATCATCCCATAGAACATCGACAAATTAGACTTATTGCCCATAAGTGGGTCTTATTGCTACAGTTGTACAGAATAATTAGATCTAGAATAATTTGCTTTACTGTTCATGAATAGTAGATCTGGAATGATAGGTCATAAATTATTCTTTTGGACAAACTGTAAAGAACAATCTAGTTTAATAAATTAAGAACTCAATATTTAATTAATACATTCCTACTTCCCCATCAGGCTCTGATACCAAGAGGGGATCGGAAGCAGATAAAGGTTAGTTAAATAAAGAAAATGGAAAGTAGAAGAGCAGACAGACTGCTTAACGGAATAAATTAAGTACGTAAAATAAGTGCAGAGGATTAAACAAATATAAACAGGAGGCTTAGCCTTCCATAAACAAGTAATATAAACCAAAAGATGATAAATTAAAGCATAAAAGAATATCAGAACGATGGCAGAGCCAAGCAGGACTGATTAAAGAAAGAAGAGAAAAGATTGAAGTAACAAGATTGATTAAGATTGAAAAAGAAAGATTGCAGAAAGCTTACAAGAAGGACTCAGAATGCTAGCTCTGACTCTCTCTAAAACTCTCTATGATAGTGGTAACTAAGGGTGCCTCTACAACAATGCAAGGCATGCCTATAAATAGAAAAAATAAAAGCTACTGTTGCTACAGAACAGGTTGTAACCGGAACTGTTTCTACAGGAGAAAAGATTCTTTTCTTTTTTTTTTTTTTTTTTTTTTTTTTTTAAGTTAAAATTTCTTGGTACATAATTGAAAAATACAAATAATTAAAGATTACAAGAGGATAATTTTTCTTGAGGTAATTTTTTATTTCTTCAACCTTGTGAGAAATCTATCAGAGAATATTCTGCATAGACGTCTTCATTTGGAATTGATGATGATGATGATGGAGATGATGGAAGATCATGCTTTTCTTTCTTCTTTTCTTGTTCTTGTGCCAACAATCTGAGGACTCCTTGTAGATTTTCTACCATCTCGTCTCCAGATGATGAGGCTGCCAAGGCTGCTGTAATACAAGCCTTTTGATTGAGGAACAAACAGTTTTGAGGGTCTGCGATCTGCAAATATTTTGGATTAGTTTTGAACCATTCGATAACACTCTCTTTTGTGGCCTTTGAAGCGTCGAACTTGGGCCACCACTTGACATAAGCTTGTTTTTGAAGAATAGGTAGGGCTCTTGAGTTTGGATTTTGCCCGTACTTGTATTGCCATGAAAAAATCCAGGTTAATGAAAGTTTTGTAAAGAAATTTAATTCGATTGGTAGTTTGTCAAAATCTCTGTTGAATCTTTTGTCAAATACTTGGAAGCCATCTTGGACTTCTGAAGGAAGGATTTGGATGATGGGACCAAAATAATCCCACCAACGAAGAAACCAGTTTGGGAATGTATAGGTAACTCCCGTTTTGAAATAAATAAGCCAAGAGTGTTTATTTGTTTTGTTTTGTTTCCAAAAGACATATGTCCAAGCATTGACATAATCCCAATAATTGTAACCAATAGGATCAAAGGCTTGGGAGAAAGTTCTGGTTTTATTTGGATTTTGTCCGAAGGATTCTGGGGTCATAATTTTGAGGATTTGAAAAGTTGAATGCGTAATATTAGACGCATCCTTAGGATCTCTATAATGTTTGATTGCTATGGAATCAGTGTCTACTAAGATGAACTCATAAAATTTTTGGGATTTGTTAATTGATAAAGGTTGAAAATGGAATCCCGGTGGGAAAATCTTAGGAGGAACTTTGTTTGGGTTTGGGTCCCAATATTCAGGTTCCATTTGGATTACTGGCCAATATTTGGATTTGGGAATATAGTTAGTTTGAGGATTTTGGTTATTTGAATGGTTTTGGTATTGTACTACACTAGTTACTTCTGGTTTGGTTACTAATTGACCTGGAGGTTTAGGATTGACTTGTATGGCTTTATTTTTGAGATCTTCAATAATTTGATCCAAGGAATCTTGTTCCTCTTCTTCATCGACAATACTTGCCCAGGTCTTGTTGGGGAGACTTACAAGGCCTTGTTCTTGGAAGGCTAAAAGAGTTTGGATAGGAAAGGCATAATCTGCTTTTGATTGTTTGGCTGTATCAATTGTGGTTTTTTCAATAAATTGGTTTTGGGTAGATGACCCAATTGATTGGTTTTGGGTGGATGACCCGATTGATTGGTTTTGGGTGGATGACCCAAGAGTTGATGATCTTGTTTGTCTTACTGGTAAATCAGCTATAACCATATCTGTTGAAATTCTACCTCCTCGAGAAGAGGCAGACTTTGCCGTTCTCGGCATCCTATTCTTTACCCTGTAAGTATTCACGAGTGAGATAGTCAGGGAGAGCATTTTCTGAGCCTTTGAGATATTCAATTTCAAAATCAAAAACACTTAATATTGCTTGCCATCTAGCAAAAATTTGTTTCGAAGCTAAATTTTTTACATCCTTTTGTAAAATATCTTTTGCAGATTTACAATCTACACGAACTAAAAATTTTTGGTTAAGTAAATCAGATTGGAATTTTGAAATAGATAAAACAATAGCTAAAACTTCTTTTTTAACAGTAGAATAATTTTGCTGTGCAGGGTTCCAATGTTTTGAAGTAAAAGCAATAATTTGTTCTTTGTTAGAAATCTTTTGTTTTAGGATACCACCATAACCTATATCGGAAGCATCAGTTTCAACAATTTTGAAAGCTTGAGGAATAGGAAGGTAAAGACACGGTAGGTGCTTTACTTGATCTTTTATTGTTTTAACTACATTGGTGTGAATATCAGTCCAAGGAGGAGGTTCCTTTTTAAGTCTATCATGAAGCGGTTTTATAATATTGCTTAACTGAGGGAAGAAATCAGAAACATAATTTAGACAACCTAAGAAACGTTGTAGTTGGGTTTTATCAATGATTTGGTTGGGAAATTTGTCGGCAAACTCAATTGCTCTATGGATAGGGATAATGGTACCTTGATGAATATTGTGACCAAGGAATCTGATTTTTGTTTGAAATAGATTAATTTTTGTCTTAGAAACAGCAAGACCATTTTTCTTAATGGTGGAGATGAATATATTGATGTGCTTAAAATGCTCATCTATAGATTGGGAAAATATCAACACATCATCAATATAGACTATGGTAAACTTTGAAAAAGGATTAAAGATGTCATTCATAATTTTTTGAAATTCAGAAGGAGCATTCTTTAGACCAAAAGGCATGACATTCCATTCATATTGCCCAAAAGGAACAGTGAACGCTGTTTTGTATCGATCTTCTTCTTTAATCTGAATTTGCCAAAATCCTGACTTCATATCAAACTTAGAGAAGATTTTGGCGTCATGCAGACGATTTAAAAGATCTTTCTTATTCGGAATAGGATAACGGATCCAGCTTAAAGCTTGATTGAGAGGTTTGTAATTTATGACAAGACGAGGAACACCCCTTTCAATCTCAGCCTGTTTATTAACATAAAAGGCTGAGCAAGACCAAGGACTTTTGCTTTTTCTAATGAATCCTTTTGTTAAAAGATCTTTTATTTCATTTTGACAAATTTGAAGAAGTTCATTATTCATTTGAATAGGTCTAGCCTTAGTCGGTATAAGCTTCTCTTGAAAATCCTTTTCATAAGGAAGATCAACGATATGCTGTTTTCTTTCCCAAAAGGCATTAGGAATATCAGAACAAATTGTAGATTGTATATGATCCAAGAGTGTCTGGATTCTTTGTTTGATATTTGGTTGTTGAATCTGCCTATCGATATTTTTAAAAGAAATCTCTTCTTTTAGAAAGTTAATTTGATTTTGTTTGTAATGAATTGGGTTTAAATCTCTAATAATAGGTTTCCTAATAAATTTAAAAATAATAGATTGACCCAAATGCTGAGTAATAATTCCTTCATTAGTTATTTGTAAAGGGAAAAGAGATCTTATGAAAGGAGTTCCTAAGATTACCTTATTTTTAAGATTTTTGACCAATAAAAAGGGGGTCTCGATCTTAAGGTTTTGATTTTCAATTATAGTAGTAGATAACTTATAATTGATTTTAAGTTTTGAGCCATTAGCAGTGCTAAGTTGTTCAGAGGTTTTCTCAAAGTACTTTGTAGGAATAAGACCTTCTAAAATACAGTTAGAATCAGCCCCAGTATCAAAGAGGGCCGTAGTTTCAAGGATAAATTCTTTTATAACAATTTTGATATTTATGTAAAATTTTTGAATCTTAAGTTGATTGATTAATCCCAAGAAATCATCATCTTCTTGGTTTCCTTGATACTGGGTACTAACATGGTTAGTAGGATTGGTTGGATAAACTTCGGTCGGATTATCATCTACACCTTCATATTGTTGTAATTGATCTAAGATTATGTGATGACTATCTTGAGTTTGTTTTAACTCTCGTATTTCAATTTTAAGAGTATTTATCTCATGCTGGAGATCTTGAATAGTGACAGGTTTAGTTGTAGCTTTCTCAAGTCTTTTGAAAGTATCAGTAAGATTAAACTTATTGGCTACAAGAGGATTTCTAGTTGGTTTAGTCACAAGAGAGGATTTTAATTTTTCAAGGTAAACTTTCTTAACATGAGGATCAGTGATAGCATTTATGGCTTCAAAAAGGAGATCTTGTTCCTTCGTTAAAACATTAATTTGGCTAGAAGAACCAGACTCATCATCGGATAAGTCATCATTTTGAACTTGATTTAAATCATCGGAAGAACTAGGAATAGAGTCCTCGTCAGAGGTTTCGATTAACAAATTATTAATACGTTCTTCCAAGTCTTGATCAAGATTTAAGGATTTTAATTTACCTTTTAATCTACAATATTTACTGACGTGACCGGGTTTATTGCAATTATAGCAAACAACCGGAGACCTAGCTTTCCTAGGAAAATTATTATTGAAAGGTACATGATTTTCTGGCTTAACCTCCTGGTGGGGTGGTTTTCTATAAGGTCTATGGGGTTTCCTCTTATAGAATTTCGGCTTAGGAGGACCATGCTTGGGAGGACCATGCTTAGGTCTGGATTTTGGTTTCTTAGAACAAGGTAAACCAAATTGTTCACAAAAGGTTCCCATATCTTTATGGTTCATGGATTTTTCTTTAGCAAGCTGTTTTTGGATTTTGTCATCTTGACAAATCTTAAGAGCTACCTTTTGTATGTAAGCTATTAATTGTCCATAGCTTAACTGATCATAAGGAATATCTCCATTAGGGTTTTGACCCCTAAGTTTTTCTCTAACTTTGTCTCCTAAGGATTTGGGAAGTCCTGCAAGGAATTTTTCTTTCCAAAATGGCTGATGACTATCATCTCTAGTGTAAACCCTAGTAAGGAAAGTATCTTTGTACCACCTAAAATCTCCTAGAGTTCTACACTTGAGATTGGATAAAAGCTCACCAGACCTATCCTTAATAAGAGACGGATCTCCAATAAAATGTTGGGCTATAGTAAAAATTAAGGTATTGACAGCATCAGCTATAGACGCTCCATCACTAAGGATGGGAGTTCCATCAGAATCAGTTTTAACGGCAGTGAGAATTAATTGTTTTTCATTTTCTGTGAGATAATTATCCCACCAACCTTTTAACTGACCTGAAAATCCAGCAACTAAGATTTCTACAATAACAGTTTCAGGACAATCATTAGCTGTTTCATAGGCAGTAGCCACCATTGTCATGTTTTGAAGAATCTTAGTTATGCCATATTCATTTTGACCATCTATGTTCCATTCATAGACATTATTAGCACTAAAACTTTTAAAATTTGATTCATTTTCTTCAAGTAAGAGGTCAGGAGCAGTTGCTCTGGGATAATAAAGCTTGGTTTGTTTCCTCCAATTGAGCTTAGGGCCAGTTATAACAGGATTAACACTGATATCTGAATCTTCACTACAATCAGAGGTGATATGTTGTCCTATCATGTTTATTGTTTTAGTTCCTGGAGAAGGACTATCAGGGACAGTTGCATTGAGGAATCTTAATTTCTCGTTAACAATATCAAGAAGTTCACTCTTAACTTCCTCTTTTATCTTTTTGTTTGAGCTAGAAGAATGTAAATCTTTCTTAATTTGTTTAGACATCTTATAAGGTTTAAACAAAGGTTTCTCAATTGAGTTAGAGGATGTTGAAGCTTGGTTGAGGTTGTCAACAACAGATTTTTTCCCTAAATTTTCTCCTAAAGCTTGGAGATACTTATTAGTATAATTTGATTGTTCAATAAGGCTCTTAATATCATTAGAGCAAACAGGTTCATTATCTACCTTAGTTTTGAAAGGAGAAGCCATGACAGAAAGATTATTACTCTTGAGATTAAGTTTAAAAGGAGTGTTAGGAGGAAAGTCAGATTGGACAATTTCACCATTTTTTAAATGCCAAATAGTTATGACATTAGTAGTTCTTTCACCCATTATATCAGTTTGAAAAGGATAATCTATATTATTTTTTATGGTGTAAGCATGAAACCAATCAAAAAAAGGAATGTTAAGCTCAACTTTGTTTAAGAATTTATAAAATTCTTCTTGTATAGAAACCCTATTGTTGCCCTTATAATTTTGAAAGAACCATTCTCTATGAGGAGACCATTCCTCAGAATAGAATTCTTTCTTAAGGGATTCCTTTTCTATAATGAACTTATATAACATCATAACGTTCATTAAGGGAGGAATATGTTGGGGATTGAACCGTTCTTTGATCGTCTTCTTCTCTTTGATAGGTAGGCCTTACCGGAGTAGTTGTCTCAAGGCCTTGTAAATGAATTGTTGACCCATCATGGGTAGGTTCAGTTCTGATGGATCTAGGAATTGAAAAAGACCTTCTAGACACAGCTGACCTAAAGTCTTCTTTTGTTGCATTATCAGATCTAACAGATCCGGACCTAGAGAAGGAATTTCTTCTGTTGAAAACTAATTCTACCCTTCCTGTTTGGTGTTGAATTATATCTTGAAAATCAGGAGTAATACGGGGTTGGGCTGGTGTAGCTCTATCTAAAGCCCATCTCTCAGGCAATGTTATGTCACTCCATTGAATGGTTTTTGGCACAATACCATTGGCTTTACTCTCATCTGTGAGAAATAATGTTGTTTCTCCAGATTTATCGCATTTTGTTTTAAGGAAATTGGACCTTATTGAATTCATAATTTTATATTGAACTCTGTAAACTAAGGTGATAGGGACAGATCCTTCTTTCATGTCATAACCATGGAGTTTAACATTTAAGAAAAGGACATCTAAAATATTTTTATCATCCAAACTTATAGTTAGATCAGGAAAACAATTGAAAAAGATTGGTCCATGACTAAGACTGGATTCTACCGTTCCTAGGAGTGAATCATCAAAACGATTGTGTCTTATATCTCTTAAGCAGAGGAGTACCGCTACGTCAAGAGAGCCCCTCGTGAGAGGCTTCAGACCTACTTGAACACTTCCAATGTGCATGTAATTGTATTTTTTACTTAAGTGTTCTTTAATACTTTTTTCAGAAAGGAGATGGAGTTCTTCATCGTCAGATTTTAGTTTAAATTTTTGTTCGACAGTCCTAATTATATAGTCAGATCTATGGAAGAAAGATCCATCAGGTTTGTAAAGTTCTTTAGGAGATATTTTGGGTATTTCCCAATTATCTATCTCTTGATTAATATCTTCAAAGTGAATTTCTTCTTTGAAGACTTTGTTTGAAAAAGATTGAGATTGAGGTTCACTTATAGAAGAAGAAGAAGGTTGAGAGGATCTACAAGAGAAACGTGAGGAAAATGATCGGAGCATAAAAAAGGCTTTGGTTTCCTCACCCATTAATATCATCGCCATCACTTGGTTGGTTAGAAATATAATTATTAAATATGAGTTAATAATTTATTCTCTAAATTATTCTTTAGAATTAATCCAAAAGGAAACTTCTATGACCAAACCATCTCAAGAACTATTATTACTGTTATTATTAGTCTGGATCTAATCATCCCATAGAACATCGACAAATTAGACTTATTGCCCATAAGTGGGTCTTATTGCTACAGTTGTACAGAATAATTAGATCTAGAATAATTTGCTTTACTGTTCATGAATAGTAGATCTGGAATGATAGGTCATAAATTATTCTTTTGGACAAACTGTAAAGAACAATCTAGTTTAATAAATTAAGAACTCAATATTTAATTAATACATTCCTACTTCCCCATCAGGCTCTGATACCAAGAGGGGATCGTCTTCTTCTCTTATTATCAGGAGGAAGTTAAGCAAAAGGGCAACAATCAAAGTTGATATACATAAATATATATATATATAACCTTCGATCCCCTCTTGGTATCAGAGCCTGATGGGGAAGTAGGAATGTATTAATTAAATATTGAGTTCTTAATTTATTAAACTAGATTGTTCTTTACAGTTTGTCCAAAAGAATAATTTATGACCTATCATTCCAGATCTACTATTCATGAACAGTAAAGCAAATTATTCTAGATCTAATTATTCTGTACAACTGTAGCAATAAGACCCACTTATGGGCAATAAGTCTAATTTGTCGATGTTCTATGGGATGATTAGATCCAGACTAATAATAACAGTAATAATAGTTCTTGAGATGGTTTGGTCATAGAAGTTTCCTTTTGGATTAATTCTAAAGAATAATTTAGAGAATAAATTATTAACTCATATTTAATAATTATATTTCTAACCAACCAAGTGATGGCGATGATATTAATGGGTGAGGAAACCAAAGCCTTTTTTATGCTCCGATCATTTTCCTCACGTTTCTCTTGTAGATCCTCTCAACCTTCTTCTTCTTCTATAAGTGAACCTCAATCTCAATCTTTTTCAAACAAAGTCTTCAAAGAAGAAATTCACTTTGAAGATATTAATCAAGAGATAGATAATTGGGAAATACCCAAAATATCTCCTAAAGAACTTTACAAACCTGATGGATCTTTCTTCCATAGATCTGACTATATAATTAGGACTGTCGAACAAAAATTTAAACTAAAATCTGACGATGAAGAACTCCATCTCCTTTCTGAAAAAAGTATTAAAGAACACTTAAGTAAAAAATACAATTACATGCACATTGGAAGTGTTCAAGTAGGTCTGAAGCCTCTCACGAGGGGCTCTCTTGACGTAGCGGTACTCCTCTGCTTAAGAGATATAAGACACAATCGTTTTGATGATTCACTCCTAGGAACGGTAGAATCCAGTCTTAGTCATGGACCAATCTTTTTCAATTGTTTTCCTGATCTAACTATAAGTTTGGATGATAAAAATATTTTAGATGTCCTTTTCTTAAATGTTAAACTCCATGGTTATGACATGAAAGAAGGATCTGTCCCTATCACCTTAGTTTACAGAGTTCAATATAAAATTATGAATTCAATAAGGTCCAATTTCCTTAAAACAAAATGCGATAAATCTGGAGAAACAACATTATTTCTCACAGATGAGAGTAAAGCCAATGTTATTGTGCCAAAAACCATTCAATGGAGTGACATAACATTGCCTGAGAGATGGGCTTTAGATAGAGCTACACCAGCCCAACCCCGTATTACTCCTGATTTTCAAGATATAATTCAACACCAAACAGGAAGGGTAGAATTAGTTTTCAACAGAAGAAATTCCTTCTCTAGGTCCGGATCTGTTAGATCTGATAATGCAACAAAAGAAGACTTTAGGTCAGCTGTGTCTAGAAGGTCTTTTTCAATTCCTAGATCCTTCAGAACTGAACCTACCCATGATGGGTCAACAATTCATTTACAAGGCCTTGAGACAACTACTCCGGTAAGGCCTACCTATCAAAGAGAAGAAGACGATCAAAGAACGGTTCAATCCCCAACATATTCCTCCCTTAATGAACGTTATGATGTTATATAAGTTCATTATAGAAAAGGAATCCCTTAAGAAAGAATTCTATTCTGAGGAATGGTCTCCTCATAGAGAATGGTTCTTTCAAAATTATAAGGGCAACAATAGGGTTTCTATACAAGAAGAATTTTATAAATTCTTAAACAAAGTTGAGCTTAACATTCCTTTTTTTGATTGGTTTCATGCTTACACCATAAAAAATAATATAGATTATCCTTTTCAAACTGATATAATGGGTGAAAGAACTACTAATGTCATAACTATTTGGCATTTAAAAAATGGTGAAATTGTCCAATCTGACTTTCCTCCTAACACTCCTTTTAAACTTAATCTCAAGAGTAATAATCTTTCTGTCATGGCTTCTCCTTTCAAAACTAAGGTAGATAATGAACCTGTTTGCTCTAATGATATTAAGAGCCTTATTGAACAATCAAATTATACTAATAAGTATCTCCAAGCTTTAGGAGAAAATTTAGGGAAAAAATCTGTTGTTGACAACCTCAACCAAGCTTCAACATCCTCTAACTCAATTGAGAAACCTTTGTTTAAACCTTATAAGATGTCTAAACAAATTAAGAAAGATTTACATTCTTCTAGCTCAAACAAAAAGATAAAAGAGGAAGTTAAGAGTGAACTTCTTGATATTGTTAACGAGAAATTAAGATTCCTCAATGCAACTGTCCCTGATAGTCCTTCTCCAGGAACTAAAACAATAAACATGATAGGACAACATATCACCTCTGATTGTAGTGAAGATTCAGATATCAGTGTTAATCCTGTTATAACTGGCCCTAAGCTCAATTGGAGGAAACAAACCAAGCTTTATTATCCCAGAGCAACTGCTCCTGACCTCTTACTTGAAGAAAATGAATCAAATTTTAAAAGTTTTAGTGCTAATAATGTCTATGAATGGAACATAGATGGTCAAAATGAATATGGCATAACTAAGATTCTTCAAAACATGACAATGGTGGCTACTGCCTATGAAACAGCTAATGATTGTCCTGAAACTGTTATTGTAGAAATCTTAGTTGCTGGATTTTCAGGTCAGTTAAAAGGTTGGTGGGATAATTATCTCACAGAAAATGAAAAACAATTAATTCTCACTGCCGTTAAAACTGATTCTGATGGAACTCCCATCCTTAGTGATGGAGCGTCTATAGCTGATGCTGTCAATACCTTAATTTTTACTATAGCCCAACATTTTATTGGAGATCCGTCTCTTATTAAGGATAGGTCTGGTGAGCTTTTATCCAATCTCAAGTGTAGAACTCTAGGAGATTTTAGGTGGTACAAAGATACTTTCCTTACTAGGGTTTACACTAGAGATGATAGTCATCAGCCATTTTGGAAAGAAAAATTCCTTGCAGGACTTCCCAAATCCTTAGGAGACAAAGTTAGAAAAAAACTTAGGGGTCAAAACCCTAATGGAGATATTCCTTATGATCAGTTAAGCTATGGACAATTAATAGCTTACATACAAAAGGTAGCTCTTAAGATTTGTCAAGATGACAAAATCCAAAAACAGCTTGCTAAAGAAAAATCCATGAACCATAAAGATATGGGAACCTTTTGTGAACAATTTGGTTTACCTTGTTCTAAGAAACCAAAATCCAGACCTAAGCATGGTCCTCCCAAGCATGGTCCTCCTAAGCCGAAATTCTATAAGAGGAAACCCCATAGACCTTATAGAAAACCACCCCACCAGGAGGTTAAGCCAGAAAATCATGTACCTTTCAATAATAATTTTCCTAGGAAAGCTAGGTCTCCGGTTGTTTGCTATAATTGCAATAAACCCGGTCACGTCAGTAAATATTGTAGATTAAAAGGTAAATTAAAATCCTTAAATCTTGATCAAGACTTGGAAGAACGTATTAATAATTTGTTAATCGAAACCTCTGACGAGGACTCTATTCCTAGTTCTTCCGATGATTTAAATCAAGTTCAAAATGATGACTTATCCGATGATGAGTCTGGTTCTTCTAGCCAAATTAATGTTTTAACGAAGGAACAAGATCTCCTTTTTGAAGCCATAAATGCTATCACTGATCCTCATGTTAAGAAAGTTTACCTTGAAAAATTAAAATCCTCTCTTGTGACTAAACCAACTAGAAATCCTCTTGTAGCCAATAAGTTTAATCTTACTGATACTTTCAAAAGACTTGAGAAAGCTACAACTAAACCTGTCACTATTCAAGATCTCCAGCATGAGATAAATACTCTTAAAATTGAAATACGAGAGTTAAAACAAACTCAAGATAGTCATCACATAATCTTAGATCAATTACAACAATATGAAGGTGTAGATGATAATCCGACCGAAGTTTATCCAACCAATCCTACTAACCATGTTAGTACCCAGTATCAAGGAAACCAAGAAGATGATGATTTCTTGGGATTAATCAATCAACTTAAGATTCAAAAATTTTACATAAATATCAAAATTGTTATAAAAGAATTTATCCTTGAAACTACGGCCCTCTTTGATACTGGGGCTGATTCTAACTGTATTTTAGAAGGTCTTATTCCTACAAAGTACTTTGAGAAAACCTCTGAACAACTTAGCACTGCTAATGGCTCAAAACTTAAAATCAATTATAAGTTATCTACTACTATAATTGAAAATCAAAACCTTAAGATCGAGACCCCCTTTTTATTGGTCAAAAATCTTAAAAATAAGGTAATCTTAGGAACTCCTTTCATAAGATCTCTTTTCCCTTTACAAATAACTAATGAAGGAATTATTACTCAGCATTTGGGTCAATCTATTATTTTTAAATTTATTAGGAAACCTATTATTAGAGATTTAAACCCAATTCATTACAAACAAAATCAAATTAACTTTCTAAAAGAAGAGATTTCTTTTAAAAATATCGATAGGCAGATTCAACAACCAAATATCAAACAAAGAATCCAGACACTCTTGGATCATATACAATCTACAATTTGTTCTGATATTCCTAATGCCTTTTGGGAAAGAAAACAGCATATCGTTGATCTTCCTTATGAAAAGGATTTTCAAGAGAAGCTTATACCGACTAAGGCTAGACCTATTCAAATGAATAATGAACTTCTTCAAATTTGTCAAAATGAAATAAAAGATCTTTTAACAAAAGGATTCATTAGAAAAAGCAAAAGTCCTTGGTCTTGCTCAGCCTTTTATGTTAATAAACAGGCTGAGATTGAAAGGGGTGTTCCTCGTCTTGTCATAAATTACAAACCTCTCAATCAAGCTTTAAGCTGGATCCGTTATCCTATTCCGAATAAGAAAGATCTTTTAAATCGTCTGCATGACGCCAAAATCTTCTCTAAGTTTGATATGAAGTCAGGATTTTGGCAAATTCAGATTAAAGAAGAAGATCGATACAAAACAGCGTTCACTGTTCCTTTTGGGCAATATGAATGGAATGTCATGCCTTTTGGTCTAAAGAATGCTCCTTCTGAATTTCAAAAAATTATGAATGACATCTTTAATCCTTTTTCAAAGTTTACCATAGTCTATATTGATGATGTGTTGATATTTTCCCAATCTATAGATGAGCATTTTAAGCACATCAATATATTCATCTCCACCATTAAGAAAAATGGTCTTGCTGTTTCTAAGACAAAAATTAATCTATTTCAAACAAAAATCAGATTCCTTGGTCACAATATTCATCAAGGTACCATTATCCCTATCCATAGAGCAATTGAGTTTGCCGACAAATTTCCCAACCAAATCATTGATAAAACCCAACTACAACGTTTCTTAGGTTGTCTAAATTATGTTTCTGATTTCTTCCCTCAGTTAAGCAATATTATAAAACCGCTTCATGATAGACTTAAAAAGGAACCTCCTCCTTGGACTGATATTCACACCAATGTAGTTAAAACAATAAAAGATCAAGTAAAGCACCTACCGTGTCTTTACCTTCCTATTCCTCAAGCTTTCAAAATTGTTGAAACTGATGCTTCCGATATAGGTTATGGTGGTATCCTAAAACAAAAGATTTCTAACAAAGAACAAATTATTGCTTTTACTTCAAAACATTGGAACCCTGCACAGCAAAATTATTCTACTGTTAAAAAAGAAGTTTTAGCTATTGTTTTATCTATTTCAAAATTCCAATCTGATTTACTTAACCAAAAATTTTTAGTTCGTGTAGATTGTAAATCTGCAAAAGATATTTTACAAAAGGATGTAAAAAATTTAGCTTCGAAACAAATTTTTGCTAGATGGCAAGCAATATTAAGTGTTTTTGATTTTGAAATTGAATATCTCAAAGGCTCAGAAAATGCTCTCCCTGACTATCTCACTCGTGAATACTTACAGGGTAAAGAATAGGATGCCGAGAACGGCAAAGTCTGCCTCTTCTCGAGGAGGTAGAATTTCAACAGATATGGTTATAGCTGATTTACCAGTAAGACAAACAAGATCATCAACTCTTGGGTCATCCACCCAAAACCAATCAATCGGGTCATCCACCCAAAACCAATCAATTGGGTCATCTACCCAAAACCAATTTATTGAAAAAACCACAATTGATACAGCCAAACAATCAAAAGCAGATTATGCCTTTCCTATCCAAACTCTTTTAGCCTTCCAAGAACAAGGCCTTGTAAGTCTCCCCAACAAGACCTGGGCAAGTATTGTCGATGAAGAAGAGGAACAAGATTCCTTGGATCAAATTATTGAAGATCTCAAAAATAAAGCCATACAAGTCAATCCTAAACCTCCAGGTCAATTAGTAACCAAACCAGAAGTAACTAGTGTAGTACAATACCAAAACCATTCAAATAACCAAAATCCTCAAACTAACTATATTCCCAAATCCAAATATTGGCCAGTAATCCAAATGGAACCTGAATATTGGGACCCAAACCCAAACAAAGTTCCTCCTAAGATTTTCCCACCGGGATTCCATTTTCAACCTTTATCAATTAACAAATCCCAAAAATTTTATGAGTTCATCTTAGTAGACACTGATTCCATAGCAATCAAACATTATAGAGATCCTAAGGATGCGTCTAATATTACGCATTCAACTTTTCAAATCCTCAAAATTATGACCCCAGAATCCTTCGGACAAAATCCAAATAAAACCAGAACTTTCTCCCAAGCCTTTGATCCTATTGGTTACAATTATTGGGATTATGTCAATGCTTGGACATATGTCTTTTGGAAACAAAACAAAACAAATAAACACTCTTGGCTTATTTATTTCAAAACGGGAGTTACCTATACATTCCCAAACTGGTTTCTTCGTTGGTGGGATTATTTTGGTCCCATCATCCAAATCCTTCCTTCAGAAGTCCAAGATGGCTTCCAAGTATTTGACAAAAGATTCAACAGAGATTTTGACAAACTACCAATCGAATTAAATTTCTTTACAAAACTTTCATTAACCTGGATTTTTTCATGGCAATACAAGTACGGGCAAAATCCAAACTCAAGAGCCCTACCTATTCTTCAAAAACAAGCTTATGTCAAGTGGTGGCCCAAGTTCGACGCTTCAAAGGCCACAAAAGAGAGTGTTATCGAATGGTTCAAAACTAATCCAAAATATTTGCAGATCGCAGACCCTCAAAACTGTTTGTTCCTCAATCAAAAGGCTTGTATTACAGCAGCCTTGGCAGCCTCATCATCTGGAGACGAGATGGTAGAAAATCTACAAGGAGTCCTCAGATTGTTGGCACAAGAACAAGAAAAGAAGAAAGAAAAGCATGATCTTCCATCATCTCCATCATCATCATCATCAATTCCAAATGAAGACGTCTATGCAGAATATTCTCTGATAGATTTCTCACAAGGTTGAAGAAATAAAAAATTACCTCAAGAAAAATTATCCTCTTGTAATCTTTAATTATTTGTATTTTTCAATTATGTACCAAGAAATTTTAACTTAAAAAAAAAAAAAAAAAAAAAAAAAAAAGAAAAGAATCTTTTCTCCTGTAGAAACAGTTCCGGTTACAACCTGTTCTGTAGCAACAGTAGCTTTTATTTTTTCTATTTATAGGCATGCCTTGCATTGTTGTAGAGGCACCCTTAGTTACCACTATCATAGAGAGTTTTAGAGAGAGTCAGAGCTAGCATTCTGAGTCCTTCTTGTAAGCTTTCTGCAATCTTTCTTTTTCAATCTTAATCAATCTTGTTACTTCAATCTTTTCTCTTCTTTCTTTAATCAGTCCTGCTTGGCTCTGCCATCGTTCTGATATTCTTTTATGCTTTAATTTATCATCTTTTGGTTTATATTACTTGTTTATGGAAGGCTAAGCCTCCTGTTTATATTTGTTTAATCCTCTGCACTTATTTTACGTACTTAATTTATTCCGTTAAGCAGTCTGTCTGCTCTTCTACTTTCCATTTTCTTTATTTAACTAACCTTTATCTGCTTCCGATCCCCTCTTGGTATCAGAGCCTGATGGGGAAGTAGGAATGTATTAATTAAATATTGAGTTCTTAATTTATTAAACTAGATTGTTCTTTACAGTTTGTCCAAAAGAATAATTTATGACCTATCATTCCAGATCTACTATTCATGAACAGTAAAGCAAATTATTCTAGATCTAATTATTCTGTACAACTGTAGCAATAAGACCCACTTATGGGCAATAAGTCTAATTTGTCGATGTTCTATGGGATGATTAGATCCAGACTAATAATAACAGTAATAATAGTTCTTGAGATGGTTTGGTCATAGAAGTTTCCTTTTGGATTAATTCTAAAGAATAATTTAGAGAATAAATTATTAACTCATATTTAATAATTATATTTCTAACCAACCAAGTGATGGCGATGATATTAATGGGTGAGGAAACCAAAGCCTTTTTTATGCTCCGATCATTTTCCTCACGTTTCTCTTGTAGATCCTCTCAACCTTCTTCTTCTTCTATAAGTGAACCTCAATCTCAATCTTTTTCAAACAAAGTCTTCAAAGAAGAAATTCACTTTGAAGATATTAATCAAGAGATAGATAATTGGGAAATACCCAAAATATCTCCTAAAGAACTTTACAAACCTGATGGATCTTTCTTCCATAGATCTGACTATATAATTAGGACTGTCGAACAAAAATTTAAACTAAAATCTGACGATGAAGAACTCCATCTCCTTTCTGAAAAAAGTATTAAAGAACACTTAAGTAAAAAATACAATTACATGCACATTGGAAGTGTTCAAGTAGGTCTGAAGCCTCTCACGAGGGGCTCTCTTGACGTAGCGGTACTCCTCTGCTTAAGAGATATAAGACACAATCGTTTTGATGATTCACTCCTAGGAACGGTAGAATCCAGTCTTAGTCATGGACCAATCTTTTTCAATTGTTTTCCTGATCTAACTATAAGTTTGGATGATAAAAATATTTTAGATGTCCTTTTCTTAAATGTTAAACTCCATGGTTATGACATGAAAGAAGGATCTGTCCCTATCACCTTAGTTTACAGAGTTCAATATAAAATTATGAATTCAATAAGGTCCAATTTCCTTAAAACAAAATGCGATAAATCTGGAGAAACAACATTATTTCTCACAGATGAGAGTAAAGCCAATGTTATTGTGCCAAAAACCATTCAATGGAGTGACATAACATTGCCTGAGAGATGGGCTTTAGATAGAGCTACACCAGCCCAACCCCGTATTACTCCTGATTTTCAAGATATAATTCAACACCAAACAGGAAGGGTAGAATTAGTTTTCAACAGAAGAAATTCCTTCTCTAGGTCCGGATCTGTTAGATCTGATAATGCAACAAAAGAAGACTTTAGGTCAGCTGTGTCTAGAAGGTCTTTTTCAATTCCTAGATCCATCAGAACTGAACCTACCCATGATGGGTCAACAATTCATTTACAAGGCCTTGAGACAACTACTCCGGTAAGGCCTACCTATCAAAGAGAAGAAGACGATCAAAGAACGGTTCAATCCCCAACATATTCCTCCCTTAATGAACGTTATGATGTTATATAAGTTCATTATAGAAAAGGAATCCCTTAAGAAAGAATTCTATTCTGAGGAATGGTCTCCTCATAGAGAATGGTTCTTTCAAAATTATAAGGGCAACAATAGGGTTTCTATACAAGAAGAATTTTATAAATTCTTAAACAAAGTTGAGCTTAACATTCCTTTTTTTGATTGGTTTCATGCTTACACCATAAAAAATAATATAGATTATCCTTTTCAAACTGATATAATGGGTGAAAGAACTACTAATGTCATAACTATTTGGCATTTAAAAAATGGTGAAATTGTCCAATCTGACTTTCCTCCTAACACTCCTTTTAAACTTAATCTCAAGAGTAATAATCTTTCTGTCATGGCTTCTCCTTTCAAAACTAAGGTAGATAATGAACCTGTTTGCTCTAATGATATTAAGAGCCTTATTGAACAATCAAATTATACTAATAAGTATCTCCAAGCTTTAGGAGAAAATTTAGGGAAAAAATCTGTTGTTGACAACCTCAACCAAGCTTCAACATCCTCTAACTCAATTGAGAAACCTTTGTTTAAACCTTATAAGATGTCTAAACAAATTAAGAAAGATTTACATTCTTCTAGCTCAAACAAAAAGATAAAAGAGGAAGTTAAGAGTGAACTTCTTGATATTGTTAACGAGAAATTAAGATTCCTCAATGCAACTGTCCCTGATAGTCCTTCTCCAGGAACTAAAACAATAAACATGATAGGACAACATATCACCTCTGATTGTAGTGAAGATTCAGATATCAGTGTTAATCCTGTTATAACTGGCCCTAAGCTCAATTGGAGGAAACAAACCAAGCTTTATTATCCCAGAGCAACTGCTCCTGACCTCTTACTTGAAGAAAATGAATCAAATTTTAAAAGTTTTAGTGCTAATAATGTCTATGAATGGAACATAGATGGTCAAAATGAATATGGCATAACTAAGATTCTTCAAAACATGACAATGGTGGCTACTGCCTATGAAACAGCTAATGATTGTCCTGAAACTGTTATTGTAGAAATCTTAGTTGCTGGATTTTCAGGTCAGTTAAAAGGTTGGTGGGATAATTATCTCACAGAAAATGAAAAACAATTAATTCTCACTGCCGTTAAAACTGATTCTGATGGAACTCCCATCCTTAGTGATGGAGCGTCTATAGCTGATGCTGTCAATACCTTAATTTTTACTATAGCCCAACATTTTATTGGAGATCCGTCTCTTATTAAGGATAGGTCTGGTGAGCTTTTATCCAATCTCAAGTGTAGAACTCTAGGAGATTTTAGGTGGTACAAAGATACTTTCCTTACTAGGGTTTACACTAGAGATGATAGTCATCAGCCATTTTGGAAAGAAAAATTCCTTGCAGGACTTCCCAAATCCTTAGGAGACAAAGTTAGAGAAAAACTTAGGGGTCAAAACCCTAATGGAGATATTCCTTATGATCAGTTAAGCTATGGACAATTAATAGCTTACATACAAAAGGTAGCTCTTAAGATTTGTCAAGATGACAAAATCCAAAAACAGCTTGCTAAAGAAAAATCCATGAACCATAAAGATATGGGAACCTTTTGTGAACAATTTGGTTTACCTTGTTCTAAGAAACCAAAATCCAGACCTAAGCATGGTCCTCCCAAGCATGGTCCTCCTAAGCCGAAATTCTATAAGAGGAAACCCCATAGACCTTATAGAAAACCACCCCACCAGGAGGTTAAGCCAGAAAATCATGTACCTTTCAATAATAATTTTCCTAGGAAAGCTAGGTCTCCGGTTGTTTGCTATAATTGCAATAAACCCGGTCACGTCAGTAAATATTGTAGATTAAAAGGTAAATTAAAATCCTTAAATCTTGATCAAGACTTGGAAGAACGTATTAATAATTTGTTAATCGAAACCTCTGACGAGGACTCTATTCCTAGTTCTTCCGATGATTTAAATCAAGTTCAAAATGATGACTTATCCGATGATGAGTCTGGTTCTTCTAGCCAAATTAATGTTTTAACGAAGGAACAAGATCTCCTTTTTGAAGCCATAAATGCTATCACTGATCCTCATGTTAAGAAAGTTTACCTTGAAAAATTAAAATCCTCTCTTGTGACTAAACCAACTAGAAATCCTCTTGTAGCCAATAAGTTTAATCTTACTGATACTTTCAAAAGACTTGAGAAAGCTACAACTAAACCTGTCACTATTCAAGATCTCCAGCATGAGATAAATACTCTTAAAATTGATAGTCATCACATAATCTTAGATCAATTACAACAATATGAAGGTGTAGATGATAATCCGACCGAAGTTTATCCAACCAATCCTACTAACCATGTTAGTACCCAGTATCAAGGAAACCAAGAAGATGATGATTTCTTGGGATTAATCAATCAACTTAAGATTCAAAAATTTTACATAAATATCAAAATTGTTATAAAAGAATTTATCCTTGAAACTACGGCCCTCTTTGATACTGGGGCTGATTCTAACTGTATTTTAGAAGGTCTTATTCCTACAAAGTACTTTGAGAAAACCTCTGAACAACTTAGCACTGCTAATGGCTCAAAACTTAAAATCAATTATAAGTTATCTACTACTATAATTGAAAATCAAAACCTTAAGATCGAGACCCCCTTTTTATTGGTCAAAAATCTTAAAAATAAGGTAATCTTAGGAACTCCTTTCATAAGATCTCTTTTCCCTTTACAAATAACTAATGAAGGAATTATTACTCAGCATTTGGGTCAATCTATTATTTTTAAATTTATTAGGAAACCTATTATTAGAGATTTAAACCCAATTCATTACAAACAAAATCAAATTAACTTTCTAAAAGAAGAGATTTCTTTTAAAAATATCGATAGGCAGATTCAACAACCAAATATCAAACAAAGAATCCAGACACTCTTGGATCATATACAATCTACAATTTGTTCTGATATTCCTAATGCCTTTTGGGAAAGAAAACAGCATATCGTTGATCTTCCTTATGAAAAGGATTTTCAAGAGAAGCTTATACCGACTAAGGCTAGACCTATTCAAATGAATAATGAACTTCTTCAAATTTGTCAAAATGAAATAAAAGATCTTTTAACAAAAGGATTCATTAGAAAAAGCAAAAGTCCTTGGTCTTGCTCAGCCTTTTATGTTAATAAACAGGCTGAGATTGAAAGGGGTGTTCCTCGTCTTGTCATAAATTACAAACCTCTCAATCAAGCTTTAAGCTGGATCCGTTATCCTATTCCGAATAAGAAAGATCTTTTAAATCGTCTGCATGACGCCAAAATCTTCTCTAAGTTTGATATGAAGTCAGGATTTTGGCAAATTCAGATTAAAGAAGAAGATCGATACAAAACAGCGTTCACTGTTCCTTTTGGGCAATATGAATGGAATGTCATGCCTTTTGGTCTAAAGAATGCTCCTTCTGAATTTCAAAAAATTATGAATGACATCTTTAATCCTTTTTCAAAGTTTACCATAGTCTATATTGATGATGTGTTGATATTTTCCCAATCTATAGATGAGCATTTTAAGCACATCAATATATTCATCTCCACCATTAAGAAAAATGGTCTTGCTGTTTCTAAGACAAAAATTAATCTATTTCAAACAAAAATCAGATTCCTTGGTCACAATATTCATCAAGGTACCATTATCCCTATCCATAGAGCAATTGAGTTTGCCGACAAATTTCCCAACCAAATCATTGATAAAACCCAACTACAACGTTTCTTAGGTTGTCTAAATTATGTTTCTGATTTCTTCCCTCAGTTAAGCAATATTATAAAACCGCTTCATGATAGACTTAAAAAGGAACCTCCTCCTTGGACTGATATTCACACCAATGTAGTTAAAACAATAAAAGATCAAGTAAAGCACCTACCGTGTCTTTACCTTCCTATTCCTCAAGCTTTCAAAATTGTTGAAACTGATGCTTCCGATATAGGTTATGGTGGTATCCTAAAACAAAAGATTTCTAACAAAGAACAAATTATTGCTTTTACTTCAAAACATTGGAACCCTGCACAGCAAAATTATTCTACTGTTAAAAAAGAAGTTTTAGCTATTGTTTTATCTATTTCAAAATTCCAATCTGATTTACTTAACCAAAAATTTTTAGTTCGTGTAGATTGTAAATCTGCAAAAGATATTTTACAAAAGGATGTAAAAAATTTAGCTTCGAAACAAATTTTTGCTAGATGGCAAGCAATATTAAGTGTTTTTGATTTTGAAATTGAATATCTCAAAGGCTCAGAAAATGCTCTCCCTGACTATCTCACTCGTGAATACTTACAGGGTAAAGAATAGGATGCCGAGAACGGCAAAGTCTGCCTCTTCTCGAGGAGGTAGAATTTCAACAGATATGGTTATAGCTGATTTACCAGTAAGACAAACAAGATCATCAACTCTTGGGTCATCCACCCAAAACCAATCAATCGGGTCATCCACCCAAAACCAATCAATTGGGTCATCTACCCAAAACCAATTTATTGAAAAAACCACAATTGATACAGCCAAACAATCAAAAGCAGATTATGCCTTTCCTATCCAAACTCTTTTAGCCTTCCAAGAACAAGGCCTTGTAAGTCTCCCCAACAAGACCTGGGCAAGTATTGTCGATGAAGAAGAGGAACAAGATTCCTTGGATCAAATTATTGAAGATCTCAAAAATAAAGCCATACAAGTCAATCCTAAACCTCCAGGTCAATTAGTAACCAAACCAGAAGTAACTAGTGTAGTACAATACCAAAACCATTCAAATAACCAAAATCCTCAAACTAACTATATTCCCAAATCCAAATATTGGCCAGTAATCCAAATGGAACCTGAATATTGGGACCCAAACCCAAACAAAGTTCCTCCTAAGATTTTCCCACCGGGATTCCATTTTCAACCTTTATCAATTAACAAATCCCAAAAATTTTATGAGTTCATCTTAGTAGACACTGATTCCATAGCAATCAAACATTATAGAGATCCTAAGGATGCGTCTAATATTACGCATTCAACTTTTCAAATCCTCAAAATTATGACCCCAGAATCCTTCGGACAAAATCCAAATAAAACCAGAACTTTCTCCCAAGCCTTTGATCCTATTGGTTACAATTATTGGGATTATGTCAATGCTTGGACATATGTCTTTTGGAAACAAAACAAAACAAATAAACACTCTTGGCTTATTTATTTCAAAACGGGAGTTACCTATACATTCCCAAACTGGTTTCTTCGTTGGTGGGATTATTTTGGTCCCATCATCCAAATCCTTCCTTCAGAAGTCCAAGATGGCTTCCAAGTATTTGACAAAAGATTCAACAGAGATTTTGACAAACTACCAATCGAATTAAATTTCTTTACAAAACTTTCATTAACCTGGATTTTTTCATGGCAATACAAGTACGGGCAAAATCCAAACTCAAGAGCCCTACCTATTCTTCAAAAACAAGCTTATGTCAAGTGGTGGCCCAAGTTCGACGCTTCAAAGGCCACAAAAGAGAGTGTTATCGAATGGTTCAAAACTAATCCAAAATATTTGCAGATCGCAGACCCTCAAAACTGTTTGTTCCTCAATCAAAAGGCTTGTATTACAGCAGCCTTGGCAGCCTCATCATCTGGAGACGAGATGGTAGAAAATCTACAAGGAGTCCTCAGATTGTTGGCACAAGAACAAGAAAAGAAGAAAGAAAAGCATGATCTTCCATCATCTCCATCATCATCATCATCAATTCCAAATGAAGACGTCTATGCAGAATATTCTCTGATAGATTTCTCACAAGGTTGAAGAAATAAAAAATTACCTCAAGAAAAATTATCCTCTTGTAATCTTTAATTATTTGTATTTTTCAATTATGTACCAAGAAATTTTAACTTAAAAAAAAAAAAAAAAAAAAAAAAAAAAGAAAAGAATCTTTTCTCCTGTAGAAACAGTTCCGGTTACAACCTGTTCTGTAGCAACAGTAGCTTTTATTTTTTCTATTTATAGGCATGCCTTGCATTGTTGTAGAGGCACCCTTAGTTACCACTATCATAGAGAGTTTTAGAGAGAGTCAGAGCTAGCATTCTGAGTCCTTCTTGTAAGCTTTCTGCAATCTTTCTTTTTCAATCTTAATCAATCTTGTTACTTCAATCTTTTCTCTTCTTTCTTTAATCAGTCCTGCTTGGCTCTGCCATCGTTCTGATATTCTTTTATGCTTTAATTTATCATCTTTTGGTTTATATTACTTGTTTATGGAAGGCTAAGCCTCCTGTTTATATTTGTTTAATCCTCTGCACTTATTTTACGTACTTAATTTATTCCGTTAAGCAGTCTGTCTGCTCTTCTACTTTCCATTTTCTTTATTTAACTAACCTTTATCTGCTTCCGATCCCCTCTTGGTATCAGAGCCTGATGGGGAAGTAGGAATGTATTAATTAAATATTGAGTTCTTAATTTATTAAACTAGATTGTTCTTTACAGTTTGTCCAAAAGAATAATTTATGACCTATCATTCCAGATCTACTATTCATGAACAGTAAAGCAAATTATTCTAGATCTAATTATTCTGTACAACTGTAGCAATAAGACCCACTTATGGGCAATAAGTCTAATTTGTCGATGTTCTATGGGATGATTAGATCCAGACTAATAATAACAGTAATAATAGTTCTTGAGATGGTTTGGTCATAGAAGTTTCCTTTTGGATTAATTCTAAAGAATAATTTAGAGAATAAATTATTAACTCATATTTAATAATTATATTTCTAACCAACCAAGTGATGGCGATGATATTAATGGGTGAGGAAACCAAAGCCTTTTTTATGCTCCGATCATTTTCCTCACGTTTCTCTTGTAGATCCTCTCAACCTTCTTCTTCTTCTATAAGTGAACCTCAATCTCAATCTTTTTCAAACAAAGTCTTCAAAGAAGAAATTCACTTTGAAGATATTAATCAAGAGATAGATAATTGGGAAATACCCAAAATATCTCCTAAAGAACTTTACAAACCTGATGGATCTTTCTTCCATAGATCTGACTATATAATTAGGACTGTCGAACAAAAATTTAAACTAAAATCTGACGATGAAGAACTCCATCTCCTTTCTGAAAAAAGTATTAAAGAACACTTAAGTAAAAAATACAATTACATGCACATTGGAAGTGTTCAAGTAGGTCTGAAGCCTCTCACGAGGGGCTCTCTTGACGTAGCGGTACTCCTCTGCTTAAGAGATATAAGACACAATCGTTTTGATGATTCACTCCTAGGAACGGTAGAATCCAGTCTTAGTCATGGACCAATCTTTTTCAATTGTTTTCCTGATCTAACTATAAGTTTGGATGATAAAAATATTTTAGATGTCCTTTTCTTAAATGTTAAACTCCATGGTTATGACATGAAAGAAGGATCTGTCCCTATCACCTTAGTTTACAGAGTTCAATATAAAATTATGAATTCAATAAGGTCCAATTTCCTTAAAACAAAATGCGATAAATCTGGAGAAACAACATTATTTCTCACAGATGAGAGTAAAGCCAATGTTATTGTGCCAAAAACCATTCAATGGAGTGACATAACATTGCCTGAGAGATGGGCTTTAGATAGAGCTACACCAGCCCAACCCCGTATTACTCCTGATTTTCAAGATATAATTCAACACCAAACAGGAAGGGTAGAATTAGTTTTCAACAGAAGAAATTCCTTCTCTAGGTCCGGATCTGTTAGATCTGATAATGCAACAAAAGAAGACTTTAGGTCAGCTGTGTCTAGAAGGTCTTTTTCAATTCCTAGATCCATCAGAACTGAACCTACCCATGATGGGTCAACAATTCATTTACAAGGCCTTGAGACAACTACTCCGGTAAGGCCTACCTATCAAAGAGAAGAAGACGATCAAAGAACGGTTCAATCCCCAACATATTCCTCCCTTAATGAACGTTATGATGTTATATAAGTTCATTATAGAAAAGGAATCCCTTAAGAAAGAATTCTATTCTGAGGAATGGTCTCCTCATAGAGAATGGTTCTTTCAAAATTATAAGGGCAACAATAGGGTTTCTATACAAGAAGAATTTTATAAATTCTTAAACAAAGTTGAGCTTAACATTCCTTTTTTTGATTGGTTTCATGCTTACACCATAAAAAATAATATAGATTATCCTTTTCAAACTGATATAATGGGTGAAAGAACTACTAATGTCATAACTATTTGGCATTTAAAAAATGGTGAAATTGTCCAATCTGACTTTCCTCCTAACACTCCTTTTAAACTTAATCTCAAGAGTAATAATCTTTCTGTCATGGCTTCTCCTTTCAAAACTAAGGTAGATAATGAACCTGTTTGCTCTAATGATATTAAGAGCCTTATTGAACAATCAAATTATACTAATAAGTATCTCCAAGCTTTAGGAGAAAATTTAGGGAAAAAATCTGTTGTTGACAACCTCAACCAAGCTTCAACATCCTCTAACTCAATTGAGAAACCTTTGTTTAAACCTTATAAGATGTCTAAACAAATTAAGAAAGATTTACATTCTTCTAGCTCAAACAAAAAGATAAAAGAGGAAGTTAAGAGTGAACTTCTTGATATTGTTAACGAGAAATTAAGATTCCTCAATGCAACTGTCCCTGATAGTCCTTCTCCAGGAACTAAAACAATAAACATGATAGGACAACATATCACCTCTGATTGTAGTGAAGATTCAGATATCAGTGTTAATCCTGTTATAACTGGCCCTAAGCTCAATTGGAGGAAACAAACCAAGCTTTATTATCCCAGAGCAACTGCTCCTGACCTCTTACTTGAAGAAAATGAATCAAATTTTAAAAGTTTTAGTGCTAATAATGTCTATGAATGGAACATAGATGGTCAAAATGAATATGGCATAACTAAGATTCTTCAAAACATGACAATGGTGGCTACTGCCTATGAAACAGCTAATGATTGTCCTGAAACTGTTATTGTAGAAATCTTAGTTGCTGGATTTTCAGGTCAGTTAAAAGGTTGGTGGGATAATTATCTCACAGAAAATGAAAAACAATTAATTCTCACTGCCGTTAAAACTGATTCTGATGGAACTCCCATCCTTAGTGATGGAGCGTCTATAGCTGATGCTGTCAATACCTTAATTTTTACTATAGCCCAACATTTTATTGGAGATCCGTCTCTTATTAAGGATAGGTCTGGTGAGCTTTTATCCAATCTCAAGTGTAGAACTCTAGGAGATTTTAGGTGGTACAAAGATACTTTCCTTACTAGGGTTTACACTAGAGATGATAGTCATCAGCCATTTTGGAAAGAAAAATTCCTTGCAGGACTTCCCAAATCCTTAGGAGACAAAGTTAGAGAAAAACTTAGGGGTCAAAACCCTAATGGAGATATTCCTTATGATCAGTTAAGCTATGGACAATTAATAGCTTACATACAAAAGGTAGCTCTTAAGATTTGTCAAGATGACAAAATCCAAAAACAGCTTGCTAAAGAAAAATCCATGAACCATAAAGATATGGGAACCTTTTGTGAACAATTTGGTTTACCTTGTTCTAAGAAACCAAAATCCAGACCTAAGCATGGTCCTCCCAAGCATGGTCCTCCTAAGCCGAAATTCTATAAGAGGAAACCCCATAGACCTTATAGAAAACCACCCCACCAGGAGGTTAAGCCAGAAAATCATGTACCTTTCAATAATAATTTTCCTAGGAAAGCTAGGTCTCCGGTTGTTTGCTATAATTGCAATAAACCCGGTCACGTCAGTAAATATTGTAGATTAAAAGGTAAATTAAAATCCTTAAATCTTGATCAAGACTTGGAAGAACGTATTAATAATTTGTTAATCGAAACCTCTGACGAGGACTCTATTCCTAGTTCTTCCGATGATTTAAATCAAGTTCAAAATGATGACTTATCCGATGATGAGTCTGGTTCTTCTAGCCAAATTAATGTTTTAACGAAGGAACAAGATCTCCTTTTTGAAGCCATAAATGCTATCACTGATCCTCATGTTAAGAAAGTTTACCTTGAAAAATTAAAATCCTCTCTTGTGACTAAACCAACTAGAAATCCTCTTGTAGCCAATAAGTTTAATCTTACTGATACTTTCAAAAGACTTGAGAAAGCTACAACTAAACCTGTCACTATTCAAGATCTCCAGCATGAGATAAATACTCTTAAAATTGAAATACGAGAGTTAAAACAAACTCAAGATAGTCATCACATAATCTTAGATCAATTACAACAATATGAAGGTGTAGATGATAATCCGACCGAAGTTTATCCAACCAATCCTACTAACCATGTTAGTACCCAGTATCAAGGAAACCAAGAAGATGATGATTTCTTGGGATTAATCAATCAACTTAAGATTCAAAAATTTTACATAAATATCAAAATTGTTATAAAAGAATTTATCCTTGAAACTACGGCCCTCTTTGATACTGGGGCTGATTCTAACTGTATTTTAGAAGGTCTTATTCCTACAAAGTACTTTGAGAAAACCTCTGAACAACTTAGCACTGCTAATGGCTCAAAACTTAAAATCAATTATAAGTTATCTACTACTATAATTGAAAATCAAAACCTTAAGATCGAGACCCCCTTTTTATTGGTCAAAAATCTTAAAAATAAGGTAATCTTAGGAACTCCTTTCATAAGATCTCTTTTCCCTTTACAAATAACTAATGAAGGAATTATTACTCAGCATTTGGGTCAATCTATTATTTTTAAATTTATTAGGAAACCTATTATTAGAGATTTAAACCCAATTCATTACAAACAAAATCAAATTAACTTTCTAAAAGAAGAGATTTCTTTTAAAAATATCGATAGGCAGATTCAACAACCAAATATCAAACAAAGAATCCAGACACTCTTGGATCATATACAATCTACAATTTGTTCTGATATTCCTAATGCCTTTTGGGAAAGAAAACAGCATATCGTTGATCTTCCTTATGAAAAGGATTTTCAAGAGAAGCTTATACCGACTAAGGCTAGACCTATTCAAATGAATAATGAACTTCTTCAAATTTGTCAAAATGAAATAAAAGATCTTTTAACAAAAGGATTCATTAGAAAAAGCAAAAGTCCTTGGTCTTGCTCAGCCTTTTATGTTAATAAACAGGCTGAGATTGAAAGGGGTGTTCCTCGTCTTGTCATAAATTACAAACCTCTCAATCAAGCTTTAAGCTGGATCCGTTATCCTATTCCGAATAAGAAAGATCTTTTAAATCGTCTGCATGACGCCAAAATCTTCTCTAAGTTTGATATGAAGTCAGGATTTTGGCAAATTCAGATTAAAGAAGAAGATCGATACAAAACAGCGTTCACTGTTCCTTTTGGGCAATATGAATGGAATGTCATGCCTTTTGGTCTAAAGAATGCTCCTTCTGAATTTCAAAAAATTATGAATGACATCTTTAATCCTTTTTCAAAGTTTACCATAGTCTATATTGATGATGTGTTGATATTTTCCCAATCTATAGATGAGCATTTTAAGCACATCAATATATTCATCTCCACCATTAAGAAAAATGGTCTTGCTGTTTCTAAGACAAAAATTAATCTATTTCAAACAAAAATCAGATTCCTTGGTCACAATATTCATCAAGGTACCATTATCCCTATCCATAGAGCAATTGAGTTTGCCGACAAATTTCCCAACCAAATCATTGATAAAACCCAACTACAACGTTTCTTAGGTTGTCTAAATTATGTTTCTGATTTCTTCCCTCAGTTAAGCAATATTATAAAACCGCTTCATGATAGACTTAAAAAGGAACCTCCTCCTTGGACTGATATTCACACCAATGTAGTTAAAACAATAAAAGATCAAGTAAAGCACCTACCGTGTCTTTACCTTCCTATTCCTCAAGCTTTCAAAATTGTTGAAACTGATGCTTCCGATATAGGTTATGGTGGTATCCTAAAACAAAAGATTTCTAACAAAGAACAAATTATTGCTTTTACTTCAAAACATTGGAACCCTGCACAGCAAAATTATTCTACTGTTAAAAAAGAAGTTTTAGCTATTGTTTTATCTATTTCAAAATTCCAATCTGATTTACTTAACCAAAAATTTTTAGTTCGTGTAGATTGTAAATCTGCAAAAGATATTTTACAAAAGGATGTAAAAAATTTAGCTTCGAAACAAATTTTTGCTAGATGGCAAGCAATATTAAGTGTTTTTGATTTTGAAATTGAATATCTCAAAGGCTCAGAAAATGCTCTCCCTGACTATCTCACTCGTGAATACTTACAGGGTAAAGAATAGGATGCCGAGAACGGCAAAGTCTGCCTCTTCTCGAGGAGGTAGAATTTCAACAGATATGGTTATAGCTGATTTACCAGTAAGACAAACAAGATCATCAACTCTTGGGTCATCCACCCAAAACCAATCAATCGGGTCATCCACCCAAAACCAATCAATTGGGTCATCTACCCAAAACCAATTTATTGAAAAAACCACAATTGATACAGCCAAACAATCAAAAGCAGATTATGCCTTTCCTATCCAAACTCTTTTAGCCTTCCAAGAACAAGGCCTTGTAAGTCTCCCCAACAAGACCTGGGCAAGTATTGTCGATGAAGAAGAGGAACAAGATTCCTTGGATCAAATTATTGAAGATCTCAAAAATAAAGCCATACAAGTCAATCCTAAACCTCCAGGTCAATTAGTAACCAAACCAGAAGTAACTAGTGTAGTACAATACCAAAACCATTCAAATAACCAAAATCCTCAAACTAACTATATTCCCAAATCCAAATATTGGCCAGTAATCCAAATGGAACCTGAATATTGGGACCCAAACCCAAACAAAGTTCCTCCTAAGATTTTCCCACCGGGATTCCATTTTCAACCTTTATCAATTAACAAATCCCAAAAATTTTATGAGTTCATCTTAGTAGACACTGATTCCATAGCAATCAAACATTATAGAGATCCTAAGGATGCGTCTAATATTACGCATTCAACTTTTCAAATCCTCAAAATTATGACCCCAGAATCCTTCGGACAAAATCCAAATAAAACCAGAACTTTCTCCCAAGCCTTTGATCCTATTGGTTACAATTATTGGGATTATGTCAATGCTTGGACATATGTCTTTTGGAAACAAAACAAAACAAATAAACACTCTTGGCTTATTTATTTCAAAACGGGAGTTACCTATACATTCCCAAACTGGTTTCTTCGTTGGTGGGATTATTTTGGTCCCATCATCCAAATCCTTCCTTCAGAAGTCCAAGATGGCTTCCAAGTATTTGACAAAAGATTCAACAGAGATTTTGACAAACTACCAATCGAATTAAATTTCTTTACAAAACTTTCATTAACCTGGATTTTTTCATGGCAATACAAGTACGGGCAAAATCCAAACTCAAGAGCCCTACCTATTCTTCAAAAACAAGCTTATGTCAAGTGGTGGCCCAAGTTCGACGCTTCAAAGGCCACAAAAGAGAGTGTTATCGAATGGTTCAAAACTAATCCAAAATATTTGCAGATCGCAGACCCTCAAAACTGTTTGTTCCTCAATCAAAAGGCTTGTATTACAGCAGCCTTGGCAGCCTCATCATCTGGAGACGAGATGGTAGAAAATCTACAAGGAGTCCTCAGATTGTTGGCACAAGAACAAGAAAAGAAGAAAGAAAAGCATGATCTTCCATCATCTCCATCATCATCATCATCAATTCCAAATGAAGACGTCTATGCAGAATATTCTCTGATAGATTTCTCACAAGGTTGAAGAAATAAAAAATTACCTCAAGAAAAATTATCCTCTTGTAATCTTTAATTATTTGTATTTTTCAATTATGTACCAAGAAATTTTAACTTAAAAAAAAAAAAAAAAAAAAAAAAAAAAAAAAAAAAAAAAAAAAAAAAAAGAAAAGAATCTTTTCTCCTGTAGAAACAGTTCCGGTTACAACCTGTTCTGTAGCAACAGTAGCTTTTATTTTTTCTATTTATAGGCATGCCTTGCATTGTTGTAGAGGCACCCTTAGTTACCACTATCATAGAGAGTTTTAGAGAGAGTCAGAGCTAGCATTCTGAGTCCTTCTTGTAAGCTTTCTGCAATCTTTCTTTTTCAATCTTAATCAATCTTGTTACTTCAATCTTTTCTCTTCTTTCTTTAATCAGTCCTGCTTGGCTCTGCCATCGTTCTGATATTCTTTTATGCTTTAATTTATCATCTTTTGGTTTATATTACTTGTTTATGGAAGGCTAAGCCTCCTGTTTATATTTGTTTAATCCTCTGCACTTATTTTACGTACTTAATTTATTCCGTTAAGCAGTCTGTCTGCTCTTCTACTTTCCATTTTCTTTATTTAACTAACCTTTATCTGCTTCCGATCCCCTCTTGGTATCAGAGCCTGATGGGGAAGTAGGAATGTATTAATTAAATATTGAGTTCTTAATTTATTAAACTAGATTGTTCTTTACAGTTTGTCCAAAAGAATAATTTATGACCTATCATTCCAGATCTACTATTCATGAACAGTAAAGCAAATTATTCTAGATCTAATTATTCTGTACAACTGTAGCAATAAGACCCACTTATGGGCAATAAGTCTAATTTGTCGATGTTCTATGGGATGATTAGATCCAGACTAATAATAACAGTAATAATAGTTCTTGAGATGGTTTGGTCATAGAAGTTTCCTTTTGGATTAATTCTAAAGAATAATTTAGAGAATAAATTATTAACTCATATTTAATAATTATATTTCTAACCAACCAAGTGATGGCGATGATATTAATGGGTGAGGAAACCAAAGCCTTTTTTATGCTCCGATCATTTTCCTCACGTTTCTCTTGTAGATCCTCTCAACCTTCTTCTTCTTCTATAAGTGAACCTCAATCTCAATCTTTTTCAAACAAAGTCTTCAAAGAAGAAATTCACTTTGAAGATATTAATCAAGAGATAGATAATTGGGAAATACCCAAAATATCTCCTAAAGAACTTTACAAACCTGATGGATCTTTCTTCCATAGATCTGACTATATAATTAGGACTGTCGAACAAAAATTTAAACTAAAATCTGACGATGAAGAACTCCATCTCCTTTCTGAAAAAAGTATTAAAGAACACTTAAGTAAAAAATACAATTACATGCACATTGGAAGTGTTCAAGTAGGTCTGAAGCCTCTCACGAGGGGCTCTCTTGACGTAGCGGTACTCCTCTGCTTAAGAGATATAAGACACAATCGTTTTGATGATTCACTCCTAGGAACGGTAGAATCCAGTCTTAGTCATGGACCAATCTTTTTCAATTGTTTTCCTGATCTAACTATAAGTTTGGATGATAAAAATATTTTAGATGTCCTTTTCTTAAATGTTAAACTCCATGGTTATGACATGAAAGAAGGATCTGTCCCTATCACCTTAGTTTACAGAGTTCAATATAAAATTATGAATTCAATAAGGTCCAATTTCCTTAAAACAAAATGCGATAAATCTGGAGAAACAACATTATTTCTCACAGATGAGAGTAAAGCCAATGTTATTGTGCCAAAAACCATTCAATGGAGTGACATAACATTGCCTGAGAGATGGGCTTTAGATAGAGCTACACCAGCCCAACCCCGTATTACTCCTGATTTTCAAGATATAATTCAACACCAAACAGGAAGGGTAGAATTAGTTTTCAACAGAAGAAATTCCTTCTCTAGGTCCGGATCTGTTAGATCTGATAATGCAACAAAAGAAGACTTTAGGTCAGCTGTGTCTAGAAGGTCTTTTTCAATTCCTAGATCCATCAGAACTGAACCTACCCATGATGGGTCAACAATTCATTTACAAGGCCTTGAGACAACTACTCCGGTAAGGCCTACCTATCAAAGAGAAGAAGACGATCAAAGAACGGTTCAATCCCCAACATATTCCTCCCTTAATGAACGTTATGATGTTATATAAGTTCATTATAGAAAAGGAATCCCTTAAGAAAGAATTCTATTCTGAGGAATGGTCTCCTCATAGAGAATGGTTCTTTCAAAATTATAAGGGCAACAATAGGGTTTCTATACAAGAAGAATTTTATAAATTCTTAAACAAAGTTGAGCTTAACATTCCTTTTTTTGATTGGTTTCATGCTTACACCATAAAAAATAATATAGATTATCCTTTTCAAACTGATATAATGGGTGAAAGAACTACTAATGTCATAACTATTTGGCATTTAAAAAATGGTGAAATTGTCCAATCTGACTTTCCTCCTAACACTCCTTTTAAACTTAATCTCAAGAGTAATAATCTTTCTGTCATGGCTTCTCCTTTCAAAACTAAGGTAGATAATGAACCTGTTTGCTCTAATGATATTAAGAGCCTTATTGAACAATCAAATTATACTAATAAGTATCTCCAAGCTTTAGGAGAAAATTTAGGGAAAAAATCTGTTGTTGACAACCTCAACCAAGCTTCAACATCCTCTAACTCAATTGAGAAACCTTTGTTTAAACCTTATAAGATGTCTAAACAAATTAAGAAAGATTTACATTCTTCTAGCTCAAACAAAAAGATAAAAGAGGAAGTTAAGAGTGAACTTCTTGATATTGTTAACGAGAAATTAAGATTCCTCAATGCAACTGTCCCTGATAGTCCTTCTCCAGGAACTAAAACAATAAACATGATAGGACAACATATCACCTCTGATTGTAGTGAAGATTCAGATATCAGTGTTAATCCTGTTATAACTGGCCCTAAGCTCAATTGGAGGAAACAAACCAAGCTTTATTATCCCAGAGCAACTGCTCCTGACCTCTTACTTGAAGAAAATGAATCAAATTTTAAAAGTTTTAGTGCTAATAATGTCTATGAATGGAACATAGATGGTCAAAATGAATATGGCATAACTAAGATTCTTCAAAACATGACAATGGTGGCTACTGCCTATGAAACAGCTAATGATTGTCCTGAAACTGTTATTGTAGAAATCTTAGTTGCTGGATTTTCAGGTCAGTTAAAAGGTTGGTGGGATAATTATCTCACAGAAAATGAAAAACAATTAATTCTCACTGCCGTTAAAACTGATTCTGATGGAACTCCCATCCTTAGTGATGGAGCGTCTATAGCTGATGCTGTCAATACCTTAATTTTTACTATAGCCCAACATTTTATTGGAGATCCGTCTCTTATTAAGGATAGGTCTGGTGAGCTTTTATCCAATCTCAAGTGTAGAACTCTAGGAGATTTTAGGTGGTACAAAGATACTTTCCTTACTAGGGTTTACACTAGAGATGATAGTCATCAGCCATTTTGGAAAGAAAAATTCCTTGCAGGACTTCCCAAATCCTTAGGAGACAAAGTTAGAGAAAAACTTAGGGGTCAAAACCCTAATGGAGATATTCCTTATGATCAGTTAAGCTATGGACAATTAATAGCTTACATACAAAAGGTAGCTCTTAAGATTTGTCAAGATGACAAAATCCAAAAACAGCTTGCTAAAGAAAAATCCATGAACCATAAAGATATGGGAACCTTTTGTGAACAATTTGGTTTACCTTGTTCTAAGAAACCAAAATCCAGACCTAAGCATGGTCCTCCCAAGCATGGTCCTCCTAAGCCGAAATTCTATAAGAGGAAACCCCATAGACCTTATAGAAAACCACCCCACCAGGAGGTTAAGCCAGAAAATCATGTACCTTTCAATAATAATTTTCCTAGGAAAGCTAGGTCTCCGGTTGTTTGCTATAATTGCAATAAACCCGGTCACGTCAGTAAATATTGTAGATTAAAAGGTAAATTAAAATCCTTAAATCTTGATCAAGACTTGGAAGAACGTATTAATAATTTGTTAATCGAAACCTCTGACGAGGACTCTATTCCTAGTTCTTCCGATGATTTAAATCAAGTTCAAAATGATGACTTATCCGATGATGAGTCTGGTTCTTCTAGCCAAATTAATGTTTTAACGAAGGAACAAGATCTCCTTTTTGAAGCCATAAATGCTATCACTGATCCTCATGTTAAGAAAGTTTACCTTGAAAAATTAAAATCCTCTCTTGTGACTAAACCAACTAGAAATCCTCTTGTAGCCAATAAGTTTAATCTTACTGATACTTTCAAAAGACTTGAGAAAGCTACAACTAAACCTGTCACTATTCAAGATCTCCAGCATGAGATAAATACTCTTAAAATTGAAATACGAGAGTTAAAACAAACTCAAGATAGTCATCACATAATCTTAGATCAATTACAACAATATGAAGGTGTAGATGATAATCCGACCGAAGTTTATCCAACCAATCCTACTAACCATGTTAGTACCCAGTATCAAGGAAACCAAGAAGATGATGATTTCTTGGGATTAATCAATCAACTTAAGATTCAAAAATTTTACATAAATATCAAAATTGTTATAAAAGAATTTATCCTTGAAACTACGGCCCTCTTTGATACTGGGGCTGATTCTAACTGTATTTTAGAAGGTCTTATTCCTACAAAGTACTTTGAGAAAACCTCTGAACAACTTAGCACTGCTAATGGCTCAAAACTTAAAATCAATTATAAGTTATCTACTACTATAATTGAAAATCAAAACCTTAAGATCGAGACCCCCTTTTTATTGGTCAAAAATCTTAAAAATAAGGTAATCTTAGGAACTCCTTTCATAAGATCTCTTTTCCCTTTACAAATAACTAATGAAGGAATTATTACTCAGCATTTGGGTCAATCTATTATTTTTAAATTTATTAGGAAACCTATTATTAGAGATTTAAACCCAATTCATTACAAACAAAATCAAATTAACTTTCTAAAAGAAGAGATTTCTTTTAAAAATATCGATAGGCAGATTCAACAACCAAATATCAAACAAAGAATCCAGACACTCTTGGATCATATACAATCTACAATTTGTTCTGATATTCCTAATGCCTTTTGGGAAAGAAAACAGCATATCGTTGATCTTCCTTATGAAAAGGATTTTCAAGAGAAGCTTATACCGACTAAGGCTAGACCTATTCAAATGAATAATGAACTTCTTCAAATTTGTCAAAATGAAATAAAAGATCTTTTAACAAAAGGATTCATTAGAAAAAGCAAAAGTCCTTGGTCTTGCTCAGCCTTTTATGTTAATAAACAGGCTGAGATTGAAAGGGGTGTTCCTCGTCTTGTCATAAATTACAAACCTCTCAATCAAGCTTTAAGCTGGATCCGTTATCCTATTCCGAATAAGAAAGATCTTTTAAATCGTCTGCATGACGCCAAAATCTTCTCTAAGTTTGATATGAAGTCAGGATTTTGGCAAATTCAGATTAAAGAAGAAGATCGATACAAAACAGCGTTCACTGTTCCTTTTGGGCAATATGAATGGAATGTCATGCCTTTTGGTCTAAAGAATGCTCCTTCTGAATTTCAAAAAATTATGAATGACATCTTTAATCCTTTTTCAAAGTTTACCATAGTCTATATTGATGATGTGTTGATATTTTCCCAATCTATAGATGAGCATTTTAAGCACATCAATATATTCATCTCCACCATTAAGAAAAATGGTCTTGCTGTTTCTAAGACAAAAATTAATCTATTTCAAACAAAAATCAGATTCCTTGGTCACAATATTCATCAAGGTACCATTATCCCTATCCATAGAGCAATTGAG